>OX392527.1:29991914-31270485 GCA_947623455.1 Mimachlamys varia | reverse complement strand
AAAATATTAGGTCACAGAAATTTTACTTCAATAATTTAAAAGAAAATAGTAATTTTGTCATTTCTGCAAATATTCATACATTTTGGATTATAAATACCGAAGATATTGTATGAAGATGTCCTGCAATTGGTAAAAACTGCACAATTCACTTAAAATCACTAATTATGTCACGTTGGTATCGTTGACCGATCATAGCACAAAAACCAGCAAGCTGACATGTCATTATCTTTGCATTTTCTGCCATGCCATGAACTCCCGTTTTCCAAAAATGTATATTAGATAAAAAAACAAATACTGGAAAATTTTGACTTCTCAGAAGAATACTTCCCTAAGCAATTATTGCACTAATTTCTTGTTTCCTTGCCATGAAATATACGGCAATAGTCCCTTTAAAAAGTGTTTTTTTTCTGCAGCATTATGAATTATGCGTTTCTTGTTACCAAAGTGACGTCATTTTCTGCTGTATAATCACTAAAAGTATCACATGCATTTATTTCCAAGTCTGGTCTGCGTCTTTGAAGTGTTTTTGTCTCTATTTTACGATAAATGCGAAGTACATAAATAGGATTTTACAGATGAAAATCCAAGGTCATGAAAGGCGTGGCGCGCTTAATAAATCCACACGCGACTCTAACTTAAATGGTATTAAAGTTTTTTCCCGGCTCAGTAGCTCTGGCGATACCTGTTGCTTCAGATGTACTTTGACATGACCGTGTTGCTGGGATTCCGCTTGTCGTTACTATAGGTGGAAGGATGAATAGTGTCGGTAATATTTGTAGCGTTATGAGTTCCGTCAGTATTGAGGCACGGCTTGTCGTTACTAGGTGGTAGGATGGATAGTGTCGGTAATATTTGTAGCGTTATGAGTTCCGTCAGTATTGAGGCACGGCTTGTCGTTACTAGGTGGTAGGATGGATAGTGTCGGTAATATTTGTAGCGTTATGAGTTCCGTCAGTATTGAGGCACGGCTTACTTGCTAATGAAGAATGGGAATAATCAGCGATTTGTGGACAGAAATGTCACTGATGAGGCTGCAGAAACAAGTTAAAGGAAATGTTTTCTGAATTCAATCATCAAACAAGATCTTCTTGTCAAACAGTTCCAATCAGCACCGCTGACTCGATCCCGTGTGAGTCGTAGTGTCGGGATATGACGTTGAAGGGATTATCTACTGACATTAGCAAATTGGCTGTCACGCCGGGCACTGTTTACCTTGTCACCGCCCGATGTAGGACGCTGACAGTCGATTCATGAAACATTTGTCTCTAATTTCATCAAAGGTAATACAAGTTAGAATACACAAATGTTCACGTTAAAAAAAAGTAATGTTAGTTTGTTTTTTAATAACTCCTATTTACACTAAGTGCTGTTTCGTCTAATATATCATTGCTGTCTGCAATAAAAAAAATACCGAACATGTGCAGTTCCATAGTTCTTGACAATTAGTTAACGACTTGTAAAAACTATTAGAAAAAGTAGCTACCTGAACACTTTCACAGGAGACATTCCGGAACACACATAAAACCTAGACGTTTAATTGGAACACATTGTTCGAGTTAAACCAGGGAAGTAGGAACAGCACAACATCTTGTGGTGAAAAGCAAGCCGTTCTGACCTTACGTAACGGGCTAATTGTGTTATACAATAAAACTTCAGCTTCCTTACATACACCCACCATTCACCACTTCACCAGTCGTGGGTTACGTAAGTACTGCCCTAGTGTTTATGGTCGTTAACTTTCGCGGTATGTCGACTACTGGCTCCGGTGAGATCCTACCCAATGCCACACCGAGCCGAGGTATTCACAGATGTCATCTTCCACTTCCGTACAGTCATAGCAGCTCGTTACACACCCAGGTAGCTGCCATTGTTTTTGTTCCCCGCTGTATCGAGAAGTGCACGACATATTGTGTTCTATCTGTAAACACATGTAGATACACGTGTATAATTGGGTAACTCTTAGAATGTCTCGAATAGTGCAACTCAACTCCCCTAATTCATTTGTCGTTTATAATTATCTTTCGTACAAATTCATTATTTCAAAACTTATTGATCCAATTTTGGATCTTGTTCTGTTGAAATTGTATATTGCATTTTAATCAAGAACTCAAAAATGGTCTGGTCAATCTGATTGCGAACTTCTAAAGTATCACACATGTAAAACTTGGATGTACACCTTTCTGAGTTACGACACAATCAATGAATTGTTTGGTCACGTCGCCATTTTGAAACAACGTAAATCTATATAGGACTTGACCAAAAGTTCCACATAGAACCCCGAACATTAAACTGATGCTTTGCTCAAAGATCTGGATACATGTTTGCAGATTAAGATTTCAAATGTAGATTATCTCAAATTCTTACCTTTTGCAAATTAAGGAAGCAAAGTGAAGTTGGACAGCTATTCGTTATTTATTATTCAAATAACGACTATTTTTCTAATTTTACATAACGGGGTAGGGTTCTGCTAAGTTTGCACAATCAAAAGCAATATAGAATATACCCGTTTATTATAAGCTGCCAAAAATAAAAATAAACTGGAGAAAAGTCGATTGGGTTGTTACATTGAAATCTGATGCCGTTATCGTGTTTGTATGGCATCACTGTAGTTTAGGTACCGATGTGATAATTATTACGGTGTATTTGATGGTATTCATTAATATTTGATAATCTGATAACGCATTCTCATGAAAGAACAACAAAAGAAAATGTAATCTAAAAGTAATATGCCCAAGAGATTTTGAAATTTATGTAAAGACATATTTTGTAAATCGCTTAGACGTGAGCTCTTTTTAATTTAATAATTCAAAAAGAGTTTTATGCCATAAAAAGACTACTGAAAAACAATCGTATTACTGTTTCACATCGCTGTTGAATGATTGACTGTGATACGTTTGACTTTCAACACTTCGCACGTAGATGTTTTTTTGTGATATAAATTGATAATATGTTCTATACTAAGAAATGTCACCTCAGGTTTGACCCTCGGGACTGAGGGTACAAGGAAAGGTCATACAGTAAATCGCCTCTCCCTCGGGGAACACGCTACCTGCATTCTCGATATTAAGGACCTTACCAATCAGACTGGATTGTTTCTCAGAGATTTGAATGTCTCCGCGGAGCTATCAATCTACTTGACAGGGTGACCAATCGACGTAATAGCTAACCGCGGGGATTTGTCTGTTTGTCAGAGCAGTAATGGAAGAGGAGGCAGGAACGGCAGGACTTGCATCATCTTAATTGTTATATATAAGAACTACCATATATGGTATGCCAATAAAAAATCCACTTATGAAAACTACTTGTGAACGTGGACACAGAAGAATAACCAACATTAGCCTACTACGTCAGTCTACGTGTATGTGATATTCAATAGAGCCAATATTAGCAAAACATAGCCAATATTAGTCTACTATAGCAATCTATGTGATATACAATTGCTAATTTTAGCATACTACGGTATATATATATATCTCCAATTGCCAATATTAGCATACCTACTACGGCAACCTATGTGATATTCCATAGCTAATGTTGTGTACATGGTTATACTGGGACACTTGAGAGTTGTAGTAGCTAATGGTCAAAGGGGAAATAACTCTTTTTGTTAATATTCACTCCCTTGGTGGGAGCTCTTTTGTAATAAAGTACAGAATTGAATAAAATGTAAAGAAGAAAGATGTCGTATGTTTTATACGTTGTCCGTCAAGAAAAGACTATTATACCCTCTCAAACATCACATGGTGGAGAAATCCGAATCTACAACAAAGTAGCAACATCGTTGTTCGCAGGATACATTTGACATCATGCAAAAGAGCTATTGTCGCTGCGTGAGTGTTACAACAACAAAAAAACTTTCTATGCTGATAATATGACACGTGGTTCCAGGGAGCGACACTGAATTTACTGAACTTTTGTGATTTTACTTTTTCGTCGACGACCCTTATCACTATTGTGAATATATTCCTATGCATGAACTAGTACTTTACGAACATGTATTTGTCAAGGATAATACGACCAGGTTGGTGATAGATATCATCTATGTGCATGACAGTGCTATTTGTGATTTTCAATTAACTTTGGCATTTTTGTACGCCGATTACACCAATGGCGGCCACGTGGTCCTCGGATTTATGAAAAAAAAAAAACCAAACTAGAACAATCTCGTATATATGCCATTGTTGTACCCTTTGACATGTGTAACAATATTCAGTGTGACAATCCAGAGAAAGTCTCGAGGTGTGACAATGTACAAAGTCATAGATCAGAAAATGTTGAAACATGTACTAGCGACACGTGTGATTATGAGACTTTTTGTAGTAATTTTGACTTTACTGGCTCTAATTCACTCACAAATGATCAAACAGATCAGCTAAAACAGTGTTTGTATGATAAACAAGATGTATTTGTAACCCATGACAAACCAAAACTAGGTTTCACTTCGATGGTTGAGCATGAAATCCACCTCAAACCTGATTATGTTCCAAAATATCAGAGGCCATACCGCCTCCCACCTGATAAGAGGGAAGTTTTACGTTCCCAACTTGATGAACTTCTGTCACAGGGAGTGTTATTGCCCCTGTCACAGAAAGTCAGAATATGCCTATCACTAGCCCCATTGTCTTGGTAGCAAAGAGGAAAGAATTGAGTGGATCTCAGACTAAACCTACAAAGGATACTCACCTTAGTTCTTACAGATTTTGTTGTGATTTCAGATACTTGAATTCTCAAACACAAGATTTTGTATACAATATACCTGATGTACAAGAACTAACCGAGTCATTTAGCCAAATCACACCAAATTTTATATCATCTATAGATCTCAGTTCAGGATTTTTCCAAATGGGAATTTCTAAAGATTCTTCAAATTTAACAGCATTTAACACTTGCTTTGGAACATTCAAATTCCAGAGACTACCTATGGGTTTGAAGACGGCCCCAAATACATTTCAATTATTGATGGACAAAGTATTGAAAGGGTTGGTATTTAAGTCTGTATTGTGCTATCTTGATGATGTAATTATTGTGTCAGACACATTTGAACAACATTTAAAAGATATTACAGAAGTTCTTGAAAGATTTCACAATGCCGGTTTGAAACTAGGACCTCGGAAGTGTAGATTTGCATGTCAGAAAGTAGTATTTCTTGGTCATGAAATTTCCAAAAATGGAATCAATCCACCGTCTGACCGTATTGAATGTATAAGAAATTATCCTCGACCAACCAATGTGAAGGAGCTTCGGCGCGCCATGGGCTTACTGAATTGGTTTAGAAAGTTTATTCCAAATTATAGTGCTACTGCAGCTCCCCTGCACGCTCTCTTGAAAAAGTCTGTGAAGTTTTATTGGACAACAGAGCATACAGCAGCTTTCCAGAAACTCAAAGACTTACTTATTAACTCTGAAGTGCTGTCATTTCCAAGATTTGACATTCCATTCCGTATTGCAGTGGATACATCAAGCAAAGGTCTCGGCTATATGCTGTACCAAATATATGAGGACAAGTCTACACATGTTGTTAGGTTTGGCTCCAAAGGGTTAAATCGATGGCAACAGTCATATGGGCCTACCAAGCTGGAACTCTTAGGTGTGATCACGGCTGTAACAGATTGTGCGTCCTATGTGCGAGGTACCCATTTTATTGTAGAGTGCGACCATCAGGCACTCCGACCTCTTTTCCAAAACAAACTGCGTGGTGCGATCTACGAAAGATGGCTGGCAATATTACAGCAGTATGATCTGCAAATTAAATACAAACCTGCAACACAAATGACTGTACCGAATGCTCTGTCTCGCTGCCATCCATCTCCTCTACTTCCGGTACTTGAAGCCAGTCCTGATGAGGAGGACCCACATTTTCCTTCTGTTGAGGAACCATTGCCTGCAATTAAACTTTCTACTGGTGATTGTTTGCAGGATTTTCTGCATAGGAAGGATTCAGATGTTCAGGATGTCGAAACAAATCATATATGTGTTCCATTCAAGACTGTTGATCTAGAACCTGCATGCGAATATGATGCAGACACGGAAGATGACATGGATTCTCAAACCCGACTAAAGCGCCCTCATTATAAGCGTCGTACAACGGCTTCCGTCAAGTGTGATGATCTTCTTCAATACAAACCTTTTCAACAGCCTCATAGTCCAGTTTTATTACAGGATATTGTGAATGGTCATGTCGTGTCTAGTTCTGAAAAGTGTTCACAGACTGATAGAGACAGTGAGTTTCCTGGTCTTAACTTAGCCTTACCAGATACTGATAGAGACAGTCTGTTCAATGTTACTACAGAGATTGATAATACTGATAAAGACAGTTGGTTTGATGTCACTACAGATGTTGATTGTTCATTGCACAGAACAGATGATTCTCAGGAAAAATTCAAGATTACGACTGAAGAAGACAATGATACACATGTAAATATGGATGATACTTCTGAGTACATCTCGGACAATCCAAATGTTCAAAATCAATCCCTTACCCTGTTAGGGAAGTCTGCAGTTCAAATGGCTCAATTGCAAAGAAAGGATGGTTCCCTTCATGATATTTACATGTATCATCTCAACGGTACCTTACCAGATATGCAAAAGGAAGCCCGTTCCATCTTACTGAAGAGCTCTGATTATATGCTCATAGACAATGTTTTGTTCCACTCACGTGTAACTAAAGCTAAGAGGACTAAAGCCATGGCAAAGTTTCAGTTAGCTCTCCCCAAGTGTTTAGTAGAGGGTGTTCTTCAGCTATACCATGACAGTCCTTTAGGAGGACACGGAGGCATCCAGGACAGTTTGGACCGTGTTAAAGAACATTATTTCTTCCATAACATGGCTGATGTCATTGCAAACTATGTCCGATCATGTGTGCCTTGTCAGCAGCGCAAACTCACTCAACAGCATACCAAATCTGGGATTGTGGCATACCGCACCCCATCTGAGCCATTTCGTGTGTGGGAAGTTGATAGTTATGGGCCTTTGCCCTTAACTCCGTCAGGAAAGTCCTATATTCTGACAGCTGTCGACATGTTCAGTAAATACTTTTACAGTGTGCCTATAGCAAGTGACGATGCTTGTACTGTCTCCCAGGCCTTGTACCAGCTTTTTACTACATTTGGTGTATGTGACACCCTTATATCTGACAGAGGGACAGAGTTCACTGCCAAGATCACTGCTGAGCTGTGTCGTTTACTTGACATCAAACAGGAGTTCACGCCAAGCTTTGCTCACCATTGCTTAGGAGCATGCGAACGCACCCATGCCACTCTTGCTACGAAGCTCACGCCATACATGAACTCGGCTCGAACAAATTGGGAATATGTATTGCCCTCAGTTACTTTTGCAATGAATATCTCTGTGAACGCCTCAACTGGATATTCTGTTTTTAGGTCATATTTGGACAGAGACCCCGCTTTCCCCTGTCTACACATATACCACCCGCAGATATTCATGGATTGCCCAGGACGATGCATGCCTACATGAGGAATTTGAGCCTCCGTTTGACTACTGTTCGTGAGGTAATGCTGGCCAATGTTGAACAATCCAAAGCTACTATGCTTGAAAGTGCCAATTCCAATACCAGACCACTCCATCTCGCTGTAGGGGACTACGTCTTTCTTCATAAGCAGCCTGCTGGTGCTGGCTACAAGCTTCAAAATTTGTATGCTGGAGTTTTTGTGGTGCATTCTGTTGACTCTCCACATTTAGTGACTTTAATAGATCCAGCAACTAGGAAAGTCGCCAAATCGCCTGTTCATGTGGACCGGTTGAAACTTGCATATGTTCGTCAGCCAACACCCGATGCATTCTTCCGTGTGGTCTCGTCAAACAAATCAGTTCTTTCCCAAAGTTGTGCCACACAAACAATTTCCTGGCCTCAAGCCACCCTGGTTGAGGATGGTTCGAACCCAGAGCCAGAAGTGTGTATGTCTAGTGAATCTTCCAGTTCTCCAGAGTCTCTGACTTCTGATAGTGTGGTCCAATCTACCCATCATGCTACTACAAATGATGTCATTCCTGTTCCTTCCCGTCCAAAGAGAGATTGTAAGAAACCCTTGCGTTTTCGTGATCAACATCATGTGGATCCTGTTGCGGATGTTCATTCATCTGTCTCATCTGACACCGATGGACATCATAAAATCAAACGTGTGATTGCTCAAAAACATACCCCACAAGGGATACACTATCTTGTTCAATTAACAGGAGAACCTGCACAAAATGCTATCTGGGTTTTGCCATCAGCTCTGAATACGAAGGCTCAGAAATCCATCCAGAACCGACCACCTCCTTTTGTACCATAAGTGAAACTTTGAACACTTAAATGACATTTGTTGTTCAGACACCATTATATCTTATATTAGTGCTCTAACCGTTCATGTTTCAAATTAGTTTCTAATTTGCTTACTTTTCATAATGGATTATTTGTTATAAAATTGTGCAAAGGATTATGTTTTGCTATACATGTCAAGTTTCATAATTTAACCTTGACTTATTTGACCTTGAGTATAATGGTCAATGCCTTTTATGACTTACCTTGGTCATACCATGTTTGTTTGATACCCTAACGCCTCATTTTTTTCATTGGTTTACATGTGCACCTTAGTATAAGTGTTGGCAATGCAAGTAAATACCTAATTACTGTTTTGTTCCAATGCTTATTGCCCCGATGTTATCAAAAACCTAAGTCTGTAGGATACCTTATGTATTTCTTAAGTTACTTCTATAAAGATAATTAAATTGATATAACATGATTGCCTAGTATTACATCTAGTCCATCTATATTGTGTTGATTGAATTGCTTTGATCTGGTTATATTGGTGTGCTTTGTATCAAATGACAATTATTCCAGTTTATGAACTTATTTGCATACTTATTTCATTATGCTTATTGATTGTAAGATTTATGACTAATTGATCATCCAGAATATGACTTATTGATTGTATGGAATATGGATATTAATTTGGATATCACATATAGGGTTGATTTGTTGGTGTTGTTGTCTTTGAAATTTATTTTTAATTCTAAATGTTTAGATGGATTACTTTTCCAATTGAACTAATCTATTAACCCAAAAATGATCAAAATTACAATATTATTTTGTATTCCTATATCATACCAGTCAATAGTATTGTTGTTATGAATGGATGATGTATTCAACTGAGTTTTGCTGCAACCTGTGTATTAATTACCATTATTTGACACTTGAGGTATATTTAATGTGGAGCCAGTAATTGTGTTATATAATCTTCTGTATGGATTGCTGAAAATGTCTGATAGTTGTGAATGAATTAGTCTCTGAAATTTATTATGGCTAGCCTTATTTAGACTGAAAGTGAGTGTGTATGTATTTTCATTGTTTCGATATATAAGATTATGTAATGATTCTATCAATATTTTGAGATTTGCACATCTCCTTGGCTAAGATGTAGACAGTTTTAACTGTGTCTTTTTCCACTACCCTGTCAGTAATAACTTGCTTTGCAGTCATGTAATTCAGGAATACTTTACTTTTACCATGTCATAATTGGTCATATACATTTAATATTGAACTCTCAGTGCCTAGTGATAAAATTTGTAATTTCAATGTATTCCAAATTTTAGATTTGTGGCCCGGATGTTGTGTACATGGTTATACTGGGACACTTGAGAGTTGTAGTAGCTAATGGTCAAAGGGGAAATAACTCTTTTTGTTAATATTCACTCCCTTGGTGGGAGCTCTTTTGTAATAAAGTACAGAATTGAATAAAATGTAAAGAAGAAAGATGTCGTATGTTTTATACGTTGTCCGTCAAGAAAAGACTATTATACCCTCTCAAACATCACACTAATATTAACCTACAGTAGCCAACATTAGCCTACTACATTGTACGACAATATTTGTGATATCCAAAAAAAAAGCAAATTTGAGCCTACTACATAAGCCTACTGTGGCAATATGTGTGCTATCCAATAGCCAATATAAGCCTACTATAGCCAACAATTAACAGTCAAATATTGGCTTCTGTAGGATCCGGAAATGTCCAAGCAAGGTACTCTGTGATATTGGCTTCTGAAGGATCCGGAAATGGCCAAGCAAGGTACTCTGTGATATTAGCTTCTGTAGGATCCGGAAATGGCCAAGCAAGGTACTCTGTGCAGTAACGAGGATCGGTGTGATAGTCAGCCACGGTCGTGCGGCTCTATACGATCTAAAGAGGACCATGAGGACGAAACCGCGACGACAACTTGTATGATGTCGTAGACAATGATTTTTTGTGAACCCGAACACTGAGACAATTACAAGCTGACCACGGAGATTCAAGGTTCATGAGAATACATGGAATGTTCATCAGACAGTTTGGAAGACCGACACTATCATCACTAGGCTATAGAATGCCTTACTCTGTATCTGACTAACCTGGTTTACAGGGGGTCACCAAACCCAATCACTGTTCCGTCAGACCGATGGTTTATAAAATAAACAACCGACATGCTTGCCTTTCACACAAATCGAATCATGTGCAATCCCGCAATATCCACGAAGCTGTTGGTGACACCATAATTAAGTCAGTCTCTACAGATAACTGTCTACTGGGTATATGGTCATCAATCAGCCGCGGCCGTGTGACGCGTACCGATAATACCAGCAATGTACAAAAAACACTTTATGGAATCTAAAGTAGAATAGCTTTCCATGCATATGGGTAATACAAGTAATGAGAGCAATGCCACGGTCTACTGAAATACACCACTAGTGTGACCGAATCTTCAATGCATTGACATGCTTGCTCAGATGCATGGCATAGCTTAACAACGCGCCTATAGGTATATAAACAAATTACAGTGTATTTACGACAATAATTTGTTAGTTTAACGCAAGATTAATCGTGATAAATTAATGTTGGGTGTACAAATGATAATAAAAATGGGTACTTCCTTTGTTGGGAAATTTTAGGACATCAAACTACATATGTACGTGGTTTGGATAAATTAAGAGACGTATAAAGGCTTTATACGTCTCTGGATAAATGGACCACCAAATCACCTTGTATTTCTTCCGAAGCTCTGTAGCATGGTCTTCTCGTTATCAGATTACAAATCCGCACGCCAAATATGTCTCTTTCCTTTGAGAGTGTAACCCTAACACTGCATAAAATTCCTCATTTAAAGATATATTGGTATCCCAATTTATATAAATACAATACCAAGTACACTGTTCTAGACTGGTATTTACATAAAAATTCCCATTCGTTGTACAGACACCTTTCCTTTAGACGTGATTGAAGTACCTGGATATTTATAATTAGCTACCGATGTTTTCCTAGCCTACTAGACCTCTCTGACAATTGATCATTTCGACTGTCAAGCATGTCTGTAAAACAACATACAGTCCTACGAATAAGTACGCATATTCTATTTATTCTAGCATGCCTTTCGATATCACAATTCTCAATAACACAAATAAAAATGCCATACCAGAACTCCGTTGGAGGAATACGATCCAAATACAATTGCCATAAGTCTCTTGGGATACGTTTGTAATTTGTTTGCAAACCTGCTGTATGGGTAATGATTTATGATCTAAATAACGATGGATATTGAATTACACCGTATTTAATGCTGTCATGTTGAAAGCTTGTTATCGGTCTTTTATTGGCGAGATGTAAGCATGCTTCATGAACATAATGGTTAGTACTTTCAGATTGGCGTAAGCTACAATTCTGGTTATGTGAATTTCCTATCATAGTTTGCCAGATCATTTCGCTGATATCGAAGCTGAGGTTAGACTGAACCGGACGTGGCCTTAGATGACTTGTAAATATTGTCTAGGAGTCGTACAACAATAAAAAAAACTATACAAACTAAACAAAGGACAATGGTTTGGTACGCTAGATTCTGTGGCCCTGGGACTCGGGTAGGTACAAGTACCTTTAGATATTATATGAATATATTAAGTAAACTGTCAAGGAACTCGGAGAATCCCTGTGGTTATTGTTAAATCTATGCAAACGTTTTTTGAAATCTCTGAATCCAGGTAGACTACCTCGGTAAATGCTGATTAAAGAAATAAAGTCAACGACCTTAGGTACTAGCTCTAGGTTCCAACTGAATACAGGTGCAGGATATTTGGACTTGGTCGCCGTTATAAAACCTTGGTAAAGGGAGAAGGACTTTGGTAATTATGAAGTAGATGTAAGCATATGGCTCTAAATCCAGAGAAAAGTAGTACCATGTTCTCAAATGCAAACATCGTGAGCTGTTTATATTTACAAGTTACAAAAGAGCCGCTCTTTGTTTTCCCTTTCAGTCGGGCTTGTATATAGCTGCAACGTTAACCGTTCTTTATGCATATTCAACCACGAGAAATGAAAGATCTTTTTAATTATAAATATTGAACCGCCTCGTTTATTGAATTTTGAAAGTCATAAAATAATAATTATTGACATAAATTTTCTTCATAACTAATACTTAACGTTGTTTTCCTTAAAAAAGAAAACTTTGTATCGTTAACGTTTTTCATGATAACGTGGCAATTATGGACACTATCCATCACGTACGTGTCCATTATGTGAAATTAACGGGCCGGTTTGACACCGCAGACATGGCGTTCCGGACGACCAATGGCAGGACGACGGACCGCCGTGTCTTCTAGACAATGGCTAACAATGAGGCTGCGTCACCATGTCTTCAGCTCGCGATAATGCACGAGCCATTACCCACACGTCATTAGGCCCCGGCCGTCATAACGGGGTCCTCGTGAGATAAATCACGGGCAAGCCGCCAATACACCGAACAATCACCGCCATACACACACTATACATAATTGAATCAGCATTTAAATTTTAAATTCCCTTTCAAGTATAAGGAAAGCAACTGCCAGTTCAATGACTGTTTAGAGCAAGGTATTGGATACATTATTTATAGGAAATGACCGTAATTGCTTTCTATGCTAACCGAAATCGTTGCTGAGAAATGTGTTCTACGCAAGGCCATGCGGTCTATGAGACAAGTAAGCTTAGGCCTATAGATTGTGTAGGAGTATTTATGTGTCGTACAAAGTAAATTCAATTTAAAACGTTAAAAACGAATTAACCAGAATTTAAATAGACATCGAAACTTCCAGGTTTATTTACGACATCTAGGCGTATCTAATAAAGCTACATGTGTCTGTTCTTGACCAAGGCAGACACGAGACTGATGTATATGTTCTTGAATCGTTCACGAACATGTTGAAAGTATTTTGATTTTGTTTTGCCTATATGTATACGATTGCTGATAACGTACATTGGTGTACGGAGCTTCGATAAAGGCTCTTTTTCAGCTCACTTTAAAAATAACGAATTTATCCAGGTAACTCACTAATTTCTGAAAGCTTGTCAAAGTTCGGTACTCTAAAAGAGGTGTTTGTTAACGCGAAAGATGATGTAACACACACACATGCTGCACCTGCTAGGGGCCAAAATGTGGAAATCAATTTTTTCTAAACTAATGTAGCAGCAGCAGCAGGGTCAGGTGCGGTAAAATCTCTTTAATCTATGCATTTAGAACCTTGGATTGCTCTGTACCAAATGCTTTACGCTATGAATACTTGAGAGCCGTCCTTGGTTGCTCTGTACCAAATGCTTTACGCTATGAATACTTGGGAGCCGTCCTTGGTTGCTTTGTACCAAATACTTTTACGCTATGAATATTTGAGAGCCGTCCTTGGTTGCTCTGTACCAAATGATTTACGCTATGAATACTTTGGAGCCGTCTTAGGTTGCTCTGTACCAAATGCTTTACGCTATGAATACTTGGGAGCCGTCTTAGGTTGCTCTGTACCAAATGCTTTACGTTATTAATATTTGGGAGCCGCCCATGTATCGCTCTGTACCAAAAACTTTTTGTCATGAAAACTTTGCAATACTTCCTGTCCTACGAAAACGAAACACTGGTCAAACATCAAAGCAGTGATTGCATCATGCTCACAAAATAGCAGCAACATCAGATCTATATTATAGAGATGCATATGTGACTTGGATTCGATTGTGTTCTCATGTCATACGTTTCTCCCTCCCGTAATGGTGACATCGGTGCGTTTCAATTATACCCACTTCTCATCAACTTGAACATTTCACACGTTTCATGTAACAACACCCGCGTATGTCCGGAGTTCAGTTGGACTCTTGACGATGAGCTGGTGCTAGCACGCAAGATTGCCTCGGACATTCTGTCCATCCGGGACTCCAAGGTACACCCTGCATGGCGCCCGCAAGCTTCCCCGCCACCATGAGCAGATTTAATTTCCATACGACATCGACAGAGACAAGCACGTATTACACCGCAATTTGGACCAATAATGCCTGAATGGAAGCAATAATATGTCCCGAAAACAAAGGCCATCGACAATCTGATCTCATTTTTCCGCACATAAAATGTAAAACTTGGAATAAAGCAGTACATTTAGCAAATTGTTGACGAGACGGTCGTCACTGAGAACCCGTGTGGCCAGGTTTGTTTTGCACGTGCTAAATCCATGGTGACAGAGTGGTCCCCATGGTTACAACTCGTGACACAACGTAATAGTGCTTATCACCATCACACCACGGAACGCCGGTAGGTTGGAATAGAGGTCATTAGCCTGGACGTGCATCGAAAATCAGGGTTAAGCAGCTATCGTCCCAACTCTAGCTTTGTTTGTCTCCAAATCATCGTGAGAAGACAGACAAAGAAGGACGAATATGGTTAGGATGCCTTTCCAATCTGGAAACCTCCCACTGATGACGGTACTCGTATCGGATCACCAAACTCTCATCTAATCCATTCAATGACATTTTTGATAATGGACGATATTTATAGTTGTATCTTGGAAAACAAATACTAGCATTATCTGACATTTCAGTAACTGCTAACAATGTATTTCTTAACTCGAAAACAAATAGTGAAGATGGTGTTACATTGTCTTTTGTAGATACCCGGTATTTGATGGTAGGATGGTGTTACACTGTAGTTTGTAGATACTCGGTATTTGATAGTAAGATGGTGTTACAGTGTAGTTTGTAGATAACCGATATTTGATAGTAGGATGGTGTTACACTGTAGTTTGTAGATACCCGGTATTTGATAGTATGAGGGTGTTACACTGTAATTTGTAGGTACCCGATATTTGATAGTAGGATGGTGTCACAGTGTAGTTTGTAGATACCCGGTATTTGATGGTAGGATGGTGTTACACTGTAGTTTGTAGATACTCGGTATTTGATAGTAAGATGGTGTTACACTGTAGTATGTAGATACCCGGTATTTGATAGTAGGATGGTGTTACACTGTAGCTTGTGGATACCCGGTATTTGATAGTAAGATGGTGTTACAGTGTAGTTTGTATATACCCGGTATTTGATAGTAGGATGGTGTTACACTGTAGTTTGTAGATATCCGGTATTTGATGGTAGGATGGTGTTACACTGTAATTTGTAGATACCCGGTATTTGATGGTAGGATGGTGTTACACTGTAATTTGTAGATACCCGGTATTTGATGGTAGGATGGTGTTACAGTGTGGTTTGTAGATACCCGGTATTTGATGGTAGGATGGTGTTACACTGTAGTTTGTAGATACCCGGTATTTGATGGTAGGATGGTGTTACACTGTAATTTGTAGATACCCAGTATTTGATGGTAGGATGGTGTTACACTGTAGTTTGTAGATACTCGGTATTTGAGGGTAGGATGGTGTTACACTGTAATTTGTAGATACCCGGTATTTGAGAGTAGGATGGTGTTACACTGTAGTTTGTAGATACCCGGTATTTGATGGTAGGATGGTGTTACACTGTAATTTGAAGATACCCGGTATTTGATAGTAGGATGGTGGTACACTGTAGTTTGTAGAAACCCGGTATTTGATAGTAGGATGGTGTTACACTGTAGTTTGTAGATACCCGGTATTTGATAGAAGGATGTTGTTACACTGTAGTTTGTAGATACCCGGCATTTGATGGTAGGATGGTGTTACACTGTAGTTTGTAGATACCCGGTATTTGATAGAAGGATGGTGTTACACTGTAGTTTGTATATACCCGGTATTTGATGGTAGGATGGTGTTACGGTGTGGTTTGTAGATACCCGGTATTTGATGGTAGGATGGTGTTACACTGTAGTATGTAGATACCCGGTATTTGATAGTAGGATGGTGTTACACTGTAGCTTGTGGATACCCGGTATTTGATAGTAAGATGGTGTTACAGTGTAGTTTGTATATACCCGGTATTTGATAGTAGGATGGTGTTACACTGTAGTTTGTAGATATCCGGTATTTGATGGTAGGATGGTGTTACACTGTAATTTGTAGATATCCGGTATTTGATGGTAGGATGGTGTTACACTGTAATTTGTAGATACCCGGTATTTGATGGTAGGATGGTGTTACAGTGTGGTTTGTAGATACCCGGTATTTGATGGTAGGATGGTGTTACACTGTAGTTTGTAGATACCCGGTATTTGATGGTAGGATGGTGTTACACTGTAATTTGTAGATACCCAGTATTTGATGGTAGGATGGTGTTACACTGTAGTTTGTAGATACTCGGTATTTGATGGTAGGATGGTGTTACACTGTAATTTGTAGATACCCGGTATTTGAGAGTAGGATGGTGTTACACTGTAGTTTGTAGATACCCGGTATTTGATAGTAGGATGGTGTTACACTGTAATTTGAAGATACCCGGTATTTGATAGTAGGATGGTGGTACACTGTAGTTTGTAGAAACCCGGTATTTGATAGTAGGATGGTGTTACACTGTAGTTTGTAGATACCCGGTATTTGATAGAAGGATGTTGTTACACTGTAGTTTGTAGATACCCGGCATTTGATGGTAGGATGGTGTTACACTGTAGTTTGTAGATACCCGGTATTTGATAGAAGGATGGTGTTACACTGTAGTTTGTATATACCCGGTATTTGATGGTAGGACGGTGTTACGGTGTGGTTTGTAGATACCCGGTATTTGATGGTAGGATGGTGTTACACTGTAGTTTGTAGATACCCGGTATTTGATGGTAGGATGGTGTTACACTGTAATTTGTAGATACCCGGTATTTATGGTAAAATGGTGTTACACTGTAATTTGTAGATACCTGGTATTTGATGGTATGACGGTGTAGCAGTGTGGTTTGTAGATACCCGGTATTTGATAGTAGGATGGGGTTACACTGTAGTTTGTAGATACCCGGTATTTGATTTTAAGATGGGTTTACACTGTAGTTTGTATATACCCGGTATTTGATAGTAAGATGGTGTTACACTGAGTTTGTAGAAACCCGGTATTTGATAGTAGGATGGTGTTACACTGTAGTTTGTAGATACTCGTTATTTGATGGTAGGATGGTGTTACACTGTAATTTGTAGATACTCGGTATTTGATAGAAGGATGGTGTTACACTGTAAATTGTAGATACTCGGTATTTGATGGTAGGATGGTGTTACACTGTAGTTTGTAGATACCCGGTATTTGATAATAGGATGGTGTTACACTGTAGTTTGTAGTTACTCGATATATGATAGTGGGATGGTGTTGCACTGTAGTTTGTAGATACCCGGTATTTGATAGTAGGATGGTGTTACACTGTAGTTTGTAGATACCCGGTATATGATAGTAGGATGGTGTTACACTGTGTAGTTTGTAGATACCCCGTATTTGATAGTAGGCTGGTGTTACACTGTAGTTCGTTAATACCCGGTATTTGATAGTAGGATGGTGTTACACTGTAGTTTGTAGATACCCGGTATTTGATAGTAGGATGGTGTTACACTGTGTAGTTTGTAGATACCCCGTATTTGAAAGTAGGCTGGTGTTACACTGTAGTTCGTAAATACCCGGTATTTGATAGTAGGATGGTGTTACACTGTAGTTTGTAGATACCCGGTATTTGATAGTAGGATGGTGTTACACTGTAGTTCGTAAATACCCGGTATTTGATAGTAGGATGGTGTTACACTGTAGTTTGTAGATACCCGGTGTATGATAGTAACATGGTGTTCCATGGTGGTTTGTATATACCCGATATTTAAAAGTAAGATGGTGTTACAGTGTGGTTTGTATGTACCCGGTATTTGATGGTAGGATGGTTTTACAGTGTATTTTGTAGATACCCGGTATATAACAGTAAGATGGTGTTACACTGTAGTTTGTAGATACCCGGTATTTGATGGTAGAATGGTGTTACAGTGTAGTTTGTATATACCTGGTATTTGATAGTAGGATGGTGTTACACTGTAGTTTGTATATACCCGATATTTGATAGTAGGATGGTGATACACTGTAGTTTGTATATACCCGGTATTTGATAGTAGGATGGTGATACACTGTAGTTTGTATATACCCGGTATTTGATAGTAGGATGGTGTTACAGTGTAGTTTGTAGATACCCGGTATTTGATAGTAAGATGGTGTTACACTGTAGTTTGTAGATGTAGATACTCGGTATTTGATAGTAGGATGGTGTTACACTGTAGTTTGTAGATACTCCGGTATTAGATAGTAGGATGGTGTTACACTGTGGTTTGTATATACCCGGTATATGATAGTAGGATGGTGTTACACTGTAGTATGTAGATACTCGGTATTTGATAGAAGGATGGTGTTATAGTGTGGTTTGTAGATACCCGGTATATGATAGTAGGATGGTGTTACACTGTGGTTTGTATATACCCGATATTTGAAAGTAGGATGGTGTTACTGTGTAATTTGTAGATACCCGGTATTTGATGGTAGATGAATGTGGTACATTGAGGTTTTTATTCCATTATCCGTTGCAACAGATTTAATGATATATGACAGCATTGCATTATATAATTGATAGGGTTTCGGGTTGTATTCTAAACACATGTATTTTTAATTTGAACACTTCTCGTGTTTTGCAATGTTGGACATAGTTGGGACACTTCCTCGGGTAAGTGACGACGACTGGGATTTCGGCTGGTATCTGATGGCGATATATTCAACAACTTCACGCTAATGCGTTATAAACAGGAAGATAAAGAGTTTGATGAGAAATTGGTTATGACTTAAACAGACCGAAATAAACACATGATTCTGTCCAACACGCGAGCTGGTGGGATGAGGAAGGCGCTTTGGCGTGGACCGGGAATTTTCGTTCAGTTAGGTTTACCTTGATGTTGACGATTTATACGATTTGGATGATCGGTTGATGATGGTGTGAAATGCTAGCTTTGTCACATAAAAATGTTACGCAATCCATGTCTGCGGGATTTCCTCGTTAGTATCTCTCTTTGGTCATCATATAAACGCCAAACCGTCCCCAGAGAAGTTTCCGAGAACGGACTCCATCATCGAGTTAATTCTACAGAAATTTCAGTCGAACATAATATATTGTTTTGCGACCCAATGGGTTCTGACTGTTGTTTAATGGCATTGTAAATTTGCAGTTTGTATGCTTATTTTAGTCTCCATAGAAATGTGACTAGGCAATGTTTTATAAAAACAGTCAAATCATCGATACAATTCAATCATTGGATTGATATATGTTTGTTTACCCTTACTGGTCGCTCAGACAGTGACTTGTATTCCCCTACTGGCCGCTCAGACAGTGACTTGTATTCCCCTACTGGCCGCTCAGACAGTGATTTGTATACCCCTACTGGCCGCTCAGACAGCGATTTGCATATCCCCTACTGGCCGCTCAGACAGTGATTTGTATACCCCTACTGGCCGCTCAGACAGCGATTTGCATACCCCTACTGGCCGCTCAGACAGCGATTTGTATACCCCTACTGGCCGCTCAGACCATGATTTGCATATCCCCTACTGGCCGCTCAGACAGTGATTTGCATACCCTACTGGCCGCTCCGACAGCGATTTGCATACCCCTACTGGCCGCTCAGACAGTGATTTGTATACCCCTACTGGCCGCTCAGACAGCGATTTGCATACCCCTACTGGCCGCTCAGACAGTGACTTGTATACCCTTACTGGCCGCTCAGACCATGATTTGCATATCCCCTACTGGCCGCTCAGACAGTGATTTGCATACCCTACTGGCCGCTACGACAGCGATTTGCATACTCCTACTGGCCGCTCAGACAGTGATTTGCATATCCCTACTGGCCGCTCGGGCAGTGATTTGCATACCCCTACTGGCCGCTCAGACAATGATTTGTATATATCAACTGGCCGCCCAGGCAGTGATTTATATACCCCTACAGGCCGCTCAGACAGTGATTTGCATACCCCTACTGGCCGTTCAGACAGTGATTTGAATACCCCTACTGGCCGCTCAGACAGCGATTTGCATACCCTTTCGCCGTTCAGACAGTGATTTGTATACCCCTACTGGCCGCTCAGACAGTGCATTGCATTCGCCTACTGGCCGCTCAGACCGTGATTTGTACATTGTTTATATCCCAACCTGCCGCGCAGACAGTGATTTGCATATCCCTACTGGCCGCTCAGACAGTGGTTTGTCTACCTCTACTGGCCTTTCAGACACACTCCAAGGGTTTGGTTTGCATGTCGGTTTTGTCTGTCGGTGCGTCTGACGTACACGCTGATGTAGTCATTGCTCTAGTAAACCCAATTCGCCAAATTGCCCGGATAAGAAGTGCCCTATGGTCATTTGCAACAGCTTGCACATATTTCCCCAAACCGTACAATGATCAGTTCTATAATGCTATTACCTAAACGAAACGGTTCTCTGACAGGTCGACTTATTTTGAGATTGATTGATTAGTTTAAAAAAAAACGTTATATTTTCTCTAATGTTTTTTGTTTAAGTGACACCATCAGCAGTTTGAGCAGCTGATGTTTAATTTTCTTTTTCGTCAAGTATCGATCATGATCGGAAAACAAACATCATCATGACTAGTACTGTTATTTGGTGTTAAAGTTAATGGCCCGTTCGTGACTACACGAAAATCTGTGTTATGACAAGCACGTGAAAGCGTTCTCCTTCCATATATCACACACTTGACCCCACATACAGCAACCTAGCAACACACAACACAGAAAAGCTGTGGATTACTAACACGAAGTTTAAACCGCAGGTGCTTCCAAGTTCGTTTTTGGTGCTCCTGCCTCTTCCTGGTTAAGTTATAGCCAGGATATTTTTGCCCGGGTGCAAGTTTTGTAACCGTCGTGATACACGTCAAATGGCGTGCCTTTGACGTCGGTCACACGACTTGGGTAGAGATTGAATATAATTATAGGAGTATCCCAACTTCGAAGTCAATAGATATACCGCTGTGGCAGTGACAGGCACTGTTATTACACGATACATTACCCATATGCATTGATATTAATTCGAAATCAAATAGCTCTGGAGAAATCATGACAAGGTTTAATACAAGTGCCTGTAAAATATCACTGGCTTTAGATGAAAGTGCTAAATCATTTCGGGTTTATATGATATTGTATAAGCATTTGGTAATGACAGTCTCGTATGTGGAGTATTTTCCGCCAACGACAGAATTGTGACGTCCGCTAATGCTTTGTATGGTGTGTCGGGCTGAGTGATACGGCCTCTAAAGACGGCCCTCCCTCTGAGGGACTGCACATGGCCACACCACCGCAATCAGACCCTTATTGATCTGGCGTGTATACCACCCAAGTAGGAATCAGTAAAGAGGGACTTTTGTAAATCTAATATTACAACAAAATATGAAAGATGAGCGATTTGTAATAACTTCTTTACCAAACAAGCATCGAACGGTGTTGCAGTCACTGTCAAAATGATCACGAGTTGGTAGGCCTACATGTACGCATACGTTGTGTACTCATGGCGCCAATCACGTGACTGATACCCTAATCAGTCACGTCACAATGCAAGCTCACTGACCTGAGCACTCTAAAGTCCAGGATGGTGGAGAATATGTTCGTTACATAACAGGTCCGTATTAGTTAGATAATAGAGAAAATTCAAACACCATACCCTTTTCACCAGAATACGTAATTGCCTGTCTTCAATGAGTTGTTGGTCAATGTGAGTTTCAACGAATTTGTCCGTATCACAGTAGATGATCTGTCGGTATTGCTAGGATCTCGTTTGGATCTGCCCCAACCGACCGGAAGGATGCAGCTTAATTCATTGTCATACAGACGCTTTTCAATCTATGGGTAAACACATTTACCATGGACTAGCGGGCCATTCAGGGTGATATCGTTGCCAAATCTATCATACATCTAGTAATTGCGATGGCTCACCGGGGACTAAATCAATACGATACAATAGAGCGTGTCATTATAATCATATTAGAGAAAACAAAGTAATCTGTGTCAATTCGCATAACAGCGAAAGATCAATAAAAACAAGAAACAATTAATGACTTCATTTCACGATAAGTAATTCGGCCATCGTTTGTGTGAGAACATGAGATTTAGAGGGATCCACGAGACGCTAATGTGGTTTGGTCTGTATTAAGTTAGCGTAAGGTCAAGGTCATATGCCTGTTGTCCTCAATGTCCGGCCATATTCCAAACTAGAAATTGACTATGCTTCGGGAAGTTTTGCGCTAAAAATAGATACCTAGAAATTATCTTAACCTAATGTTGAAATTGTACATTTATTCAAGAATCAAATCGGAGGCAAGTTGCTCATTTTTTTGTTTGTTTTAACCTTTATTAACATCAACTCATGTTGCGTGCATTCGTCGGAAAACCACGGTACACATCTCTGACGCTTGCATACCGTGGGCATGAATAGATGGAATCTTTGTTTCCACGAATAGAAGTTTATTCGGAGATTTCGTCCAATCAGAATGGTCGTTTCTTGTGACACACGGTTAAATCATTTTACTTTGACCACGACCAGTATATTTTTGTAGGCATGACGCCGATGTCGATCTCTGTATAGTAGGACCTTATATTCTAACACAATCGACACAATCAAACACCATCGACAGGTTTTGTTGACAGGAGGTGCTACAAATTAAACAGGATACCCCGGCTGGATTCCAGTCTGGATGTAGTCATGGATGAAAGTCTCGATATGATTGGCTCCTATTTTACTACGAAAACGAGTGTTTCCATCTATTATAGCCCACGGTATGCAAGCGTCAGAGAAGTGTACAGCGGGTTTCCGACGACAGGTGCGTGCCCAATGCGAAATAGACTTCAAGGAGAATTGGGGCAGCAATAAAAATGTCAGAGAATACCAAAGCGTCAACAAAACCATAGTCGGAACTCAAAATCGATTAAACTAGGAGCAAAATAGGAACAAAGGAAAGCTTTACATGGAGACTCTCGTAAAAGCACAAGAGAATAAGACCAGGTGTTCCGGAAGAGTAAGCGTCTTCTGCTTCATCGACGACACCCGCCATGCAAATCTTGGTCACATTCAAGTAAGCATCAGTCCTCAAAATGAGAATCGAGTCATCTTTGTCTAACAACAAGTAAACACACTAACAAGCAAACTAAAAAAAAGTCCATCTTCATACCACACAAAGATACAGAATATTTCTCGGTGAGTTCAAGATGGCGACCATAAAACTTGTCCATAGTCTTCATCAACCTGCATTTCTCGAATCCCTGTGCCGTAAGTTTGTTCGTCAGCAGTTGACATCTATCACGAAAATCGAGATATTCAGAGCAAGCCCTAAAATAACGAATCAAACACCTTTGTTGTAAGCTGCCCGAGCTGGTTATTATTTAAGTAAAGATCGAGGTAAGAAGCTAATGTGGGAGAGTGTGTTGTGTCCTTAATTTCAAGTTCAGTTGGGTACGATCGACAAGGTCAACACACTTCTTGTTGTTTTTAGACAACACATTGTCGATATACCCGAGAGTGAGATTTGGCAAGGTTTTTGTTACCCGTCCTGATAAGCTCCTCGACAAATTCAGCCTATTACGAAAACAAAAAGCCAAAAGTGAGGCACAATTAGTTCCAATGGGAATGCCAACAATCTGTTAGAAAATCTTTCCTCCGAACACAACAAAGATATTGTCAACCAGGAATTTAATCATTCGTAATATATGTCTTCATCGGTTTATTTTATCCAAACTTCTGTTGTGGTTTTCACAAAGTATGCTCCAAGATAGCTTACAACCATGTATTTGTATTGTCGTCCGCCTTTCTTGGAAAAGAAATTACTCATAATGAGTGACCGAAGATGTTCTTTCAGTTTGGTATGTGGTATGGTAGTTTATAGGATGGAAAAATCAAATATTTTGATAGATGAAACATTTTTGAGAAGGGGGTGCTCAAGACTGATCAGAAGATCTTTTGAATTTTTCAAAATCCACATCCCGTTAATGCCACTCCTGCAGTATACAGTGTCACAATAAGACTGAAGCCCTGATTTAAAGGTACGAATGGTAGTAAGAAGTTTTGATAATGGCATGGTTGAACAATGAGAATAGCCTGTGATAAAACGTTGCTTATAAGGATCCTTGTGTAGTTTGGTATCCAATATAGACCAAGAAGGTCAACGAATTTATCATTAACGGGTATCTTGAAATATTGTAATACTGATGTATAGTTAGAAAGCATTTCATCTTTCGGAAAACAGATCAATGCGTAAGTAGGGTTACTTTGGTTATCACAAAGGCCAAGGTTTTTTTGCAAACAATGAATGTAATAGTGTTTGCAAACTAGGATCAGGTTATTAGATGCCTTGTTTGCAGACACAATCACATACTTGTCATGTAGGTCGTTGAGTGTTGTTCGAACATTGGGGTCAAGAAATATCGACTTGTCTTTAGTTTTCATTTTGTATGTCTCACTGCTTATTCTTTTCAGAACATAGGACCTGATATATATCATCCACTTTGAAAATGAATCCAATTCAGCATGTTCACGTTTAGCCAATTGTCTGGAGTAACCTTCTACAGAGTCCATAAGAATCTTGAAATCCCCATTCCATTTGGTGGATGGAGTCTCTCGATACTTAGGACCTTACATGAAAAACCTCGTAGCTTTATGTTAGGGATAATGTTCACATTGACGGTTACTATGTGTCCAGCTGGGCCATATCAATATGGGGATAAAGAACATAAACATGCTGAAGGAAGGGTCGTTATAAGGTCATCTATGTT
This sequence comes from Mimachlamys varia, assembly GCA_947623455.1. Classification (NCBI taxonomy): domain Eukaryota; kingdom Metazoa; phylum Mollusca; class Bivalvia; order Pectinida; family Pectinidae; genus Mimachlamys; species Mimachlamys varia. The sequence continues at coordinate 31,245,490 of OX392527.1, read as the reverse complement.
CAACTGTTGCAGTGTTTGTAATTGAAAAGCTTAGGTGCAATAGGTACCTAATAACTGTAGGCAATGATAGGTGTTATACCGGAAGTACGTTGATACGTTAGCTGTTTGTTGAACGTACATCGAGTTTAGTATAGTAATACTGGAACTAATACACGCGGTTTTGTTTAGATTTGGAATTCTACAGTACTATAATTCAATTTGTTTTCCAAATTCATATATTAAAGAGGTTTTACGCATCTGACTCTTCTACTTCTACATGAGTTTAGATGATTTGGATTCCCACCTTTTGACCCCTAGCATCACGGAAGAGTCCTAGGAGGACGAAACAACTGTATGGTGCAATTTAATTCATTTTTCGGCGTACTGTATCTATTACTAAATTTAAAAGTTGCAGCATGTGTCTGTTACATCATTTTTATTGTTAATACAAGAGTTTTAGTTAAGCGACACTGGGACAAATGCATGTTCACTGAGTTTAGTCTAGTGATACTGGGCCTTATGCAAGGGTTTTAAATTAATGACACTTGGAAATATTCACGGGGTTTTTCGTAAGGAAAAACGACGATGTTTTACGAGCCTGTGTATAATGGTACAATTATCACATCATGTGGGATATTTTTACAATACAGAGAGAGACCAATGACGCAGGGAAAACTAGCTATTTGCGTGATACATAGAGATTCATAAACAATGACTGATCGAATACTACATCATCGTACATGTACGTCTACACTATTATCGTTGGGTTAATTGTTGACTTTCTCCCCCTTGCGTTCCGAGTGTGTTGTTCAATTACAGAGCTAAATAGCTGATATCAGCATTATGACCATGTCATTGGAGACATGGAAAGCAATCTCAGAAATCTGATGAGATTCGCTATTGTTGTCAGTAAAATCTGTGTGTAGTTGAGACCCTCCCGGCGTTCATATCTGTCTGTATCTCTCCTAACGACTGAGCATGTATTTACTACGATTAATCTTGTGTTGAGACCTCTTTCAGTTTTGCTTTGCCATGCCTTTGAGAAATGGATCATAGAATATGTTTTAGAATAGGTCAACAGGCACAATTTGTTTTCAGTCAAATGTATGGCAGGGCTTAAACGAGGTCGAGGAGGGGTCCCCTGTAGGTCTTGTGTTTGTTAACCCCGTGTTAATGTGACTACCGATACAGGAAATAAAATCACTGTGAAATCATGCACACGCATCTCATCTCATGTATGACTTCGAAAAATATCACAAATTTAAACTGTAATGTACAATTTGTAAAATCTACAATGAAATATTTGATATCTTTCAAACAAATTTGAAGAGAGGATTTCTCGAAAAGTTACACCAGTCAAGGTAGGAAAGGCTGGTATTCTGGGCTGGCTTGGCATCATTATCACAACACCAGTCCAAGGATTCCATTGTGTTCTGATTGCACAATCGTAGCTCTAATTGTGGCCCTCAGATGTGCGCTGTACTTTTGCTGTGAGACGTGCACGCCATCCCATCTAAATGAGATCTTGCAACAGTTGCACCAGTTTTTGCTGCTTTTAATTCAACAAGCAATTACCATGGAGACCGAGGAATTTCAACAGGGACCACACCTTACCTTCAGCTGCTGTCTCCTGGGCTTCTAATTTGTTGTAATCATTTTGTGTGCTTCAGATATTATTATACGGGAACGGATCGACAAGGGATGTCAACTACACTTGTATCATAACTGCTGGCGGATATCGAGTGATTTCCGGACCTGTCTCCCACACCCAGTGGGTTCCGCATGCCTTGCGTTCCTGATCGCCCTATGAACAGGAAACGGAAGTCATGGGAGGCCATCATTGATAGCGTATCTATTGTGTCAGGATGCTGACCCATCGTTTGAAAGGGACATCAACAACACACCATGTACCTTGTTGACAACACGTACATATACTTTCTGTTATTTGTCCGGTATTTCAACCTTTCACGCATTTCAGGAAAATATGAACTCGACGTGGTGACATCCCAGGGGAGAGGGTAGTAATGGTCAGTTGTCAATGAAATGTGTGAAGCGAGGCGGAATGTAAAACGGTAAACATACATGTACCACTGGAGTGTAAGCCTTGTAGATACAGTGAACTTTGATATATGACATGTATATCTTCTTACGACAACGAGAAATTATACTATATATAGTAACCATTATGTCTAGTGTGGGTTTTACATACTAATGTATACCTGGGGTAAAGATCAGTACAGACTTACTATCTATGTGGTATCGGTAGGGAGATGACTATAACAGTTATTTGTATATTCCGTTTGATTGTGTATACAATAAGTATGGTATAAATTGATGTTTTCATACGAACAGTAATACAACAATTGCACGCTGTCGTATTATCAAGTAAGGACATCAACTATGTTACAAGTGTAGTATGCGGGGTGACGTCCCAGCAGCTGTAGATATTTATAAATGGTTTTAATTATTACAGGAGAAATTTTATACATTTCTGATAAGTGTAAGTAATATAAATGGTATAGGTCTGTCATAATAAATCACGGCGATATCATTGTTCCCAGGCTGGCATCCATACATGGGCAAGATTTAAATTTTTATTTAATAAATCGATAAGTTTATTTAAGTCAGTGGCGTAGCTAGGGGTGATTTGAAGTGTACGCATATGTGGTACCGAAGACAGCACCCGAAGCGCTAGGAAGGGTTGGGTACGGGAGGGGAATACGTCCACCTCCCGGAAGGGGGTCCTGGGGGTCCCCAAAGAAAACAATCTGATTTCCTATAGGTCTTTGGAGCACTTTAATGTGCTCTATTGTAAATTTTCAGGTAAAATGAATTGAAAAATTAACACGCTAATTTTTTGAACAAGAGTCTTATTTCTTATTTCAAATGTATTTTAAATATTATTTTTTATGAAAATTATGTGTATGCACCTGCGTACCCGCGTTTAGGAAGCTACGTATAGGAAGCTACGCCCCTATAGTAATTATCTTATTTTCCCACACATCATTGGTTCATTTCATTTTTCGCTATGGAAAAGATAATTTAACTAGGTTAGGGCTATTGTTTTTAAAACGTCACTACCACGTCATCACTTTATATGTCACCAGAGTAACGCCACCAATTTCGTCAAAGATTGAATCTGCCATTGATAATTGCGCGATGCAACGAGGTCAGTATGGGAGGAAAATAATCAAGCACACCTGTATACTTTAGATAGAGAAATATCAACCCTTAGGATAAGATTTATGAATGTTAGCACTAAGCAAAGCCCTGTGATAAAATTCATCAATCTTAAAATCTTACCCTCGGGTTGAGATTTCTCGGTTTACATCACACAGGGGTGATTGATTAATTAATATTTTACACGTACACTATTTAGAATGGCAATTTCAAACAGATTCAACTTATTTTCAATGTGTGTCATCAATGGAAATTTGTCATATTTGAAACATAGGGGTTATAATTTAGTCGCCAAGAGAACCTGTGGTTATGAGCTAACATACTTTTTTATTGTATTCTTTTCGTGATACAATGTAACAGTGAAAAATCCATGCATGTATATATATATATATATACACACACTTTGTCGTGTGTGTTAACTACAAATACAATGTAGTTGCTTTATATATATTAGTCGAGGCCATTCGGTCCTTATTGTGCAGAAAGCAACTAACCTTGGAATAAAATCTTTCCAGATAATTTCTCAGTGTTAAACGATGGATCATTAATATAGCAATGCTTTCACAAAGCCAACGTTTATTTTCTTTTCTCTGTCTCCGACGGAGCTTTAATATTTGATTACATAACGTTAATTTATGTTGTGATTACTGTGATTTAGTTTTATCTAAACTCAATACTTTGAAGTGCTACGAAAAACGTCTATCCTGCTCAAAATAGAACTTATTTCTAAAGGACGACCTCATGATATCAGTAAGACTGCAGGTGGTGTTGTATTTGTTCACTTTTAAGCGATGAAAGTGTTGATAGAGCAAATATTTTTAGAAGAATTGGATGTTATGTACATACGCAACACTAAACAGAATATGTCGGATATTGGACAAAGTTCGAAATGCTTAAACAACACTGCCTTGCACTAGCGCAAATAAGCATCACAGAAAATTTGGTGGATGTCTGTAAAGGCATTAATTTCGATAAATTATAACGTGACACTGCTACTTCACTATTACTTAGTTTTTTTATTATTGTCATTATTATTTTAGATTCATGAAAAGGGAGAATATTTTAATAGAGCTGGTTAACCGATATATTTGCTGGTATATATATGTGTTGTGCTGTTCCTAAGATTGCTCAGTGTACAGTACGTATCAATACCAGCATGCTGGATTATAGAATTCTGATACACTCGTCATAGCACGAACATTTCCAACAACAAGCTGACAGCAATCAACGGGAGCGGGATGGCGGCAATCTCATTAATTTAAAATTGTTATAAATATGAAACGGTAGTATTTCGTGTAATCAAGAAATATTTTTCTTTTCTGATCAGTTTAAAGGGTTTTAACTCTTGTCGAGTTCTAGGCAATTAAAAAGATTGCGAGGCCATCGATGGGCCCATTCAGAATGGGGGAATTAGATAAAAGACATTACCCTTGTGTTTAGCCGGACTTATTACCTAATACCTTGATTAAAATAGAAAACAATTTCCAATATTTGAGATAGTTCCTGACCAATTTAATAACGATATTCCAATCCCAATGTCAATGGAAACCATTTTCTTAATGCAATTTGGTCCTTGGCGGAAGTTTCTGTCGTTTCAGGCCGGGGGCTCCTTTCATCCTCCGCCACAAAATAAGACATGGAGTATTTCTCCAAGTTAAAAATTTATTACAATATTCAAACAAGTATAAGCATTTCTTGTATGGTAGCAAAACGGATACTTGACATGTACATTGTTTCCTTTTTATATTTCATCTTGGTAATTTATATATGAAAGAATCTTTTCTTGTGTGTATGATTCGGCCGCTAAGTGTGTTTGTATGTCTAATCTATGTTACGAAGGTTACTGAGTGTGTGTCAGTACAGATTAATTTCATAGAGACATTGTATTTTTTGTGATCGCAGTTTAAATCTAGTATAGGTCAACATGTCAGTGACGTTAGTTTAATTGCGTTACGTATTAGGCGTATGACTTCAAGTCCTTAACCACATCAAATGTCGGGGGTATCTCTGAGGATTCGATCGTTTCCGACACAGCTATAATACCCTCGCTCTGTTACGTAGAGCTAGGGGAACTACGGAAGGTTGCATTACCCGTTTTTTCCGAGTACAGAAGTTCCGGAGCCAGGCTAATTGCTCCGATAGCTGTCATCATCAAAATCATTTCGTCAAAAAATCAACATTACAACTGAAATGCGTTTTTGTAATCTAATAATAACCAGGTGATGAGTTTTAAACCTGTTTTCAGCTGACGCACGATATCACAATGCTCTCCCGGCTTCTGATACGCATGTCCACAGAGCCCAATATTGACCATTCAGGACTAAATTGGCTGATACGCAGTTCCATTGAAACCCTTCATATCAATCAAAACACCAAGAATTCCCGTGGTGCCTCTCGATTTCAGGAAAAACAACCTAATGTTTAGAATCGTCGGAGCCGCGAAGTCGGAGTGTAGACAGCAGACAGTAGGAGGGGCATTTATTCTGTATCCAATGAGAGCAAGGAGAACCCTCAACGTAAGCTACATAGATATCCATCACAGTTTTAGTAAGGCGGAATACTCAACAACATTGGTAGGGTAGCGCTCCAACAAAATACACTTGTATTATACAGGACAAATAGCAATTTGAGTGAAAATAACATTTTCTTACATATAGATGTACAAGAGAGATGACGTAACACACACATGTGCAGCACCTTTTTTTAATTTAGTAATAGATACAGAATGCCGAAAAAATGAATTAAACTGCACCATACAGCTGTTCCGTCCTCCTAGGATGTCAAAAGGTGGGAATCCAAATCATCTAAACTAATGTAGAAGCAGAATGGTCAGGTGCGTAAAACCCCTTTAATTTATGAATTTAGAAGTAAAATTAAACTAGTTCTGTATAACTTCAAATCGTGTACTACGAAAATGTGTATATTATGTACTTTGCCATTACTCAAATGAGATTAACTGTGGCTATGGAGGCTCCAGCAAACCCCGGGGACTAAAAGAATCCACCAGCAGAGTCTGCCACCCCCTAGCATTAAAGATGACGTAACACACACTAAGCGCTATATACGTCAGTAACAAACCATAGATAGTTCAACTTTGGTAATGTGTTCATCTGTTCGTCGATCTATTTTAAGCTATATATTAAATCCTTGACCTACTTGGTTACGTTTCCTTGTTATTTCTCGCTTTGCGATCAAAGGGTTGTGTCACTTTTTGCATATTCACATATTTCGGGTAATAGGGTAGGTGTTGAGAAAGTGTCCACACGTAACAGTCCAGGAATAAAATAAGAGAATACCGAAGCGTCAACAAAATCATAATCCAAACTCAAAATCGATTAAACCAGGGGCAACATTTGAACAAGGAAAGATTTACATGGAGACCCTTGCAAAAGTACAAGATAATAAGACCAGGTGTTCCGGAAAAGTAAGCGTCTTCTGCTTCATCGACGACACCCGCCATGTAAATCTTTGTCACATCCAAGTAAACATCAAGTTCTCAAAATGAGAACCGAGTATCATTGTCAATCACAACAAGTAAACACACTAATGAGCATACTCAAAAACGTCCATTTTCATATCATTTAAAGATACCGAATATTTCTCAATGAGACAAAGATGGCGACCATAAAACTTGCCCATAGTACTGATCAACCTGCATCTCTCGAATCCTTGTGTTGTTAGTTTGTTTGTCAGCAGTCGACATCGATCACGAAAATCCCGATATTTAGAGCAAGACCTGGAATACCGAATCAACTGCTACATGTAAACACCATATGTTGGAAAAGCAGGGATGTTACTATCAAGAAATGGAAAGTTAACGATCGGAAAATTGAAATCATCACGTTTATCGTATAGCTAAGTAGTAAGCTGTCCATGTTGGTCGTAGTTTAAGAAGAGATCGAGGTAAGCAGCTGATGTGGAAGAGTCTGTTGTGTCCTTTATTTCAAGTTCAGAAGGGTATATACGATCGACGTGGTCAGCAAACTTCTTGTTGCTTATAGACAACACATCGTCGATATATCTGAAAGTGAAATTAAAAGATTTGGCAAGGTTTTTGTTACCTGCCCTGATTAGCTCCTAGTGAAAATTAAACAGTTTATTCCTGTATAATACATTGAGCGTCTTTTGTGCAGCATGATAGTTCTTTCCTGAAATCTGTATATTTATGTAACATTCGTACATACACTCAAAAGGGCAGTCATTATGGGCAGAGGATGGTCAGAGGCAGACGGCGTACTGTGTTCAAAATACCTCAGTATTTAGAACTTGTTATTTTGGTAACATGGATCATCTAAAGCGCCAATGGTTTACAAATGGAGTTTAGATCCATGTGATTAATCTGAATGTTTCAGAACGCGGAAACAGAATGATAGGGATTATGGTATCTGTATGGTTTCCACACATCAAACATTCTCACTGAGAAATCATTCCAACACGATTTAAATTCTTCATGGGAACCTAAGCATGCTATCTTGAGATATTCGGTTATTCTCTTTATAATGCCTTCATTTGATATGTGTAAAGGTCGATGGAAGGCGTCACTGATTAAGCCTGGTAATTCCCGTGTCAATTCAATTACACTTTTTCATATAATGAAGAGAAATCTGTTTCTTTTTTGTTGCTTTATCAATTTAAATTGAGTCTACTAAAACTTGTTATACTTATCTATCTCTCGTATGAGCTTTGTTATATAACACAAAATACTAATGAGGTGATTTGAAATTGGTGTTAGGTAATTTGTAAAACATAAGTTGTAAATTAAATTATAATAGCGATTTTAATGACAGATAAGTGACATAGTTTGGGCGTATCCTTGCAGTTGTCTTTTGATGAATGCCGGTTTTCGTATTTTGAAGGATTTCCGTGTTATCTAGCAAAATCGAGACCACTTGTCAAACGATTTACAAATCGTGTTGGATGGAGAAGGTAGTCGAAACACTCACTCAGTATAATCTCTATGTACGGTTATGTTAAAATATTGGACGTTAAAGAGGAAGTGGGAAAAATGCAATCACCAAGGAACAAAGGAACACAAATTGTATTTGGTGTTGATCGAGGCTGATTTAACAACGTCTAACCAAACACCATACACACTCGGAAAATAATCTCAACTTGAATAGAATAAGTCATTTTCTGTCGCCGTTTTTAACGTATATGTTGACAGACATTGCTGTCCGTCTTGAGTAGCTGGACAGGGTGTTTAGTCAGGAATCATTAGTGGAGTAGACACAATTGAGCATAAAAAATGAATATTAAAGCAAATGGTTCCTCTATGTAATACATATTTATTATTTCGTTAACCATTCCGTTGGTTCCAATATAGATTTATACACTACAGCCGTTTTTTTATGTTTTCTTCATGATTTTTTAAAATCATAGAAAGAGGAAGGAGTGGTTCGTGACAGCCACGGTCGAGCAATTAAATACGAGAATAGAAATGGATGGTTCAGAAAGTATATTGGTGATATCATGTTGTTACATTCTGCCACGCTTCATGTTTTTATTCCGAACACAACTGATGTAAGAGGAAGTTGAGTACGTGTGTACTTACATGCATTGTTTACATGGCCGATTTATCATCTACCAGATGCCAACATACAGGTGACGTACGTAATTAATACATCTAGAATATTTAGTACACAGGCCTCTCTAATTTATATGTATTCTAGGCTTTAGAATGGGTCATTCCTATCATCGCTGTACAAACAGCAATACTGGTCAAATATCAAGCAATCCCACTTAAAGCTTCAACTGTCCCGCTTTCCTCTTTGCTAAACAAGCATTGTTCATATCACTGCTCTGCAGAGCGTTACAGTGTTTACTCCGACCATTTCGTCCAAGTATCAAGCAAACATCAGCCACATTCCTCTTTATACGTTCCTTTCCGAACAAACATTGACCATTCCGTTCTTGAATCTCTCTATTCTGGAATTAACGAAATAACTGTCAATCAACAAGAATTGAAGACAGCAAAGATACTTACAAAAATGTACGTTGAATTATGATTAAAGTATATTATTCAGCACAGTTTTCTTAGCAGTGCATGATAATATCTCTCCTCACTCCTGGACGTAGGTTCAGAATGGTGCGTGTGTGTTGTTGTTTATTTGTATGCACAACCGATGGGTTGTATAGCTTAACTTAATAAGTGAATTTGATTATAGGGAGAAATCGACCAGACTATGTTTATACAGACTATCCGCCACCCTCTCCCTTAGTCTGTACATACAAAGATCGTTCTGCAGTAGATGTATGTTGTCGTGCACATTTGTGCATTTCACTGCATGCTTCTGCTATGAGGTAACGGTACAGCTAGGACCGTTCTCCTTTATCATAGCGGCCTCCAGTTCACGACTTGTTATGAGCGAAGTAGCGATTCTTTGATACATGGTACCGTGCCGTTCTACATCGTAGCGGCCTCCATGCCAGTTCACGAGCTGTTAAATGGATCATTTCGCTGTTGAGGTCACGCAATCGCTGTCGTGTCAGTAACAATCTTCAGACTTCTATGTTTCTGAAATAAAGTAGATAGTTTATACCAAGCGTGATTGTGATTCCATACCCACGTCCCTCTCTAGAGGTGTCTGCTGTGTTGGAGAGCCGACGAGTCTGAGGAGGTGTGCGGTCGGTATATAGGGTACTAAGGTGTTGTAGTAAGGGTTCAATACTTTCTGGTGACCTGTGAGGATTTTGAACAGATATATTTTGCATGTAAATGCTTCATTAACGTCGACTAATGGTTTTTACAGTGACCGCCACTCGCGTTATCAGGAAGACAATGAGGTAGGTCATATCTTCCTGTAAGTTCTGACCCTTAAACGTTTCAGGAACTCCCTCGACTAGGTGTTAAAACAGTTTTTTACGTCCCTATATATACATTTGTATAAACGAAAGTATTTTGGCATGCGTAGATTTTTTTTCAATCCTTATGATGATGTTTTCCAAATCCCTATATGTTATAATCATGATTATATCGGGAAGGTTAAGGGTTAGTACACTAAACCAATGGAGTGTCCCAGAAGACCGTCGTCTGTACATTGTATCATCACGTGATCGTGGGTGGCGCTGGTGCCGACGGGACTCTGACGATACAGCAAGTATAGAAACACATCTGATACAAACCCACATACGGGCTGTTTGCCTAGATATTCCAATAAATCAGTTTTTGTTTTAATATGATTGCACAAAGTTCAGCCAATATAGCACTATATCTAGATGACTTCGGTATATATAGAATATACCAGTGAATTAATAGCTCTGACTTGTGACGCCGGGGCTCCGTGGCATCGCTCACCTCCACGACCAATCCGTCGACTAAGTTGACATTTCATTTGCCCCGCGGGTTGATGGTCCTGAAGGATATTTCAGTAATTAATTATCGAGTAGAATTTGATTCCGTTTAATGATCAACTTGGAATGCTTCATTAAGTACGGGACTCTGACAGAAATTCGATGCAGGAAGTCTAGGAAAGGGCGCGATTATTAACATTGCATAACAAAATAAAATGCCTTGATATCGACGGCTTGGTGTACACGTTATAGATTGTCAAGAGAAACCATTAGAGTTAATTCTGTGCTATTGACTACGGTATTGAGACCTGGGCCAATATTCATGAAACCGTTCTCCAGCTCAAACATGGATTTGCGCTCAAACCTAATTTCTTGTTCCGAGAATAATTTATTTACAAATTCTTATTTTGTTAATGTTTTCGAAAACAATCAAGAGGCATGAAGCTAATACTGTTTTCAATATTTACAATTGACTTTTTGATCACTTACACGATTTAGGTGAGTTGCGTGAATTTCGTGAATACTGGCCTAGGACATTGCCAATGGTTAGATGTGATTTTAACACGCAACATTGATACACAGGCAAAAATGTGTTGTGAAAACAAATTTCTATGTAAACATTGTGACAAGAAGGTACAATGCATGATATTTGTTTATTAAATATAACACACACAAACATACATATGCACTATTTAAATTTCCACTGCACAGACTCTAGATCATTCTACTCGGTCAAATGTATGTTTATAATAACAAACATTAGGACATTGTGACGTCGTTATGCGTCATAATTGTAGTGTTGCTACTGTCAACTGTTCGCTGTTCTTCGTCTGAATTCACCCTGACGTTAAAAATATGTTTTGCTTAATATGAAATGTTAATATGTATATTTTTACACCAATCGTATGTTTGTTAACGAAAAGCGTAAATATAAGTATTCATTATCATATTTTTAACGTTCATTGGTGTGTAACATTCTTTGGCGTACTTACAAATTCACCATGGTGCGTTTCAACATGAAGGTCAGCCAATGTATGTGACCCACAGTTGACAAGATAGGCTAACCAATCCTTAAATATAAGATATTAGAAGCCTTTAACATTTTTTTTCGGAAATAAAAATGAAGCAAAACGAGTCAAAAATAGACATTATTTTTCCCTTTCAAAGGGTTTTATCATACAATACTTACATGAAATTTTAACAAAAATAATGGCGCCTAAAATTTGCATCCCGCAAGCAGAAACGTCAGAGTCAGAAAAATGGAACCTTGTTTTTTTCTATGACCGTAGTAGTGGTATGTATACGACGAACTGAAGAAAGTAGATCGTTACATTGTATACTGCGCCATTATTTTATATAGTGTGGAGCTTTCCAATGTCATGATCGGGATAACTATTTAAGCGATGAATGTTTTACCAATGATGGCCCTACAGCACGCAAATTGGTGTCGCTAACAAAAGCAATAACGTTTCTAAGCATTTTTTGTATGGTTATAGCAACGTTTGTTAAAACATTCATTTCCGAGTTATACATATAGTGTAAAGTATAATAAGATATTTCACGCCCCGTAGTGTTAGTTTTTGAAGTTTCTTTAACAAAAGGGTAGATCACAATAATATGAGTGACGTCAGAATAGGAGTTTCATGACCTGATGGTTTATACTCATGAAACTTGAACTACATGTTCTATATACTGCAATGGAAGGAAGCAGAACAACTTTAATCATGCGTCTTGGATTACAAGTTTGCAACAAGAAAGACTTTGTGATCGAAAGTCACACATGGAAAGCAAAACGTCTTACATAAATCCACTAGATACAGAAACAATGGAGGATAAATTAAATCAAGTATGGATGGTTAAACAGCTGATTATAATTTTCTATCATTTCAAAGGAATATCACATATGAAAATGTTTTGTTGTGTCAGGCTTACTGCCTATCACAAAAATGTAATGATTATAGAATTGACGCGATCATAGATCATACAATTTATATCGCTCTTTGTATGGTAAAACATACATTTATTTTTCTGTTTGACGTTTAGTGGCATTGATCACAACAACCGAACAGTGCACGTTATGTTCGTCGGGCTACATGGTCTTACTTGTGATTCCCTATTAATCATTCGGCACATATTATAACACCATGGATGTGAAACACATGAACTGAGCGGTTGTTTTGTTCAGTTCTGCCAGTATACGTATTTAGCATATTTCCTGAATTTCATAGTGTCTGAACGCCGCGGCCACCTATTTGTGACCTTTGTATATCGCTGCTATATCGATGGTTAAATAAGGTGTATAAACAAGTGCTTGTGAGCAAATCTTTAACCCTGTCACAACAACAATTAGTAACTAAAGATTCGATTGCTATGGTGGCTGATATGTGGTATTTCGTTTTTTTCGTAGCGAAATAACGATGATTTTCCATTATGTTTCACGCGTTAAGCACTTTTGACGATTTAAAAAAAACTTTAATGATGGCGGAATGCGAAAGGTGTACAATATTTTCTAATCAAATGAAAGTGTCAGTTGAGCCTTACCTTGAATCTTACCTTTGGGTTATGCCGTATAAAGCACATAGGGGTGATATGTTGTCTAGCGCTTCCTTAATCTACAGTAGAACTTAGCGAACAAGTGTATTGTTTCTAATAAATTATCACCTGTTTTTGCTAGTTTGCTATCGAATGGCACGATTAAATTGAAATCGAGAAATAACATTAAAACGAATTAGCCCTTTAAAGGTCGTTTACACGAAATTGTTTAGTTTTGGCGTCAGCAGGCAGACTGGAAAAGAGTAACATTTCCTAGGTCGGAATTGTCGAGTCTCAAAACTGTCTGTGGTGATACTGTACAGTAACATGGAACGGAACCGGTGATTTAGCATATTTACAAACCATGTAGATGGTGTCATTTGTTCTGAAAAATTTCGATTCGCATTTTTTCCTGACGACAGCCAATGAACACTGACACATGTCCAAGCTAAGAATTATACATAGCATACACGTTTCATCTTAGAGTGGGATGGAGTTAAAGCGTAATGCATGTATTTATCATCGATATCCGACTTTATACAACTTACAACAAGCATGATACGCTATAATCACGGGCGTTGAGGAATGATAAAGAATAAATGTGAACGACTTTAAAATGGATTTCCCTTGTGGTTATGCATCAGCATGTATGGGATGTTATCTTTTGCTAATCTCGTTTTCAAGGTGTTAGACTGCAGCGCTGCTGTTTCACAGCTTGTCTGCATACCCGTGGACCGACTAGGATCCACAGTGCCTAGAAAATTGCATCTCATTTAAGGAAAACATCTAGCATGTCCCTGTCGCCTTGATTATTTATCCTCGAGTTAAGTAGACATACACTGTTACGTGACAGCCGTGCCTCTACCTAATGTTACGAATTACATCTTTGCTTAGCGTTGTATTAAATTGTCTTTCCTTTCCTGTAGAGGCACTTATCGACTGGGTATGATCAGTGTGAAAGGTGAGAGTGAAGAGTTAAGGTAAAATGTATAAATAAAACGACCATACAATCAATGTCTAAAAGATATGAATATGAGAATATGAGATATGAAAAAAACCGCTACCATCCTTTTAAAAAACAGGGAAGGAAAAAAAGAGGTAAACAATACACAACAAGAAAACTAAAATCATTTTCGGTTATTTCATAGGTTGTCACCACACTGAATGCCAGATGCGAAGTACCGAAGCTGTTTCGTGGTTTGTTTATTTGCCAAGTGGAATCAAACACATACACTTCCAACAACTTTAAAACCATCTCGATGTTACTTTTTATCGTTACTAACACCTCCTTGAATGGTGAGAGACTAACAGGTCGGAAAAAGGGAAACTATAATTTCTTGTATCACCTCTAACACTGAGCAAGGTCTCAGCAAAAGATTAAAACATGATTTCATGTCATTCACTCATTATAGAAAATCCTTTATTTATCCGACTTGTTCTATTTCGACAACTGAAGATCAAACTCTGGATCTAGATTAACTTTTTCATCATCAGAGAGCAGTGAGGATATACAGTAAACTCTCGGATACACAGGATCAGAGGTAGGAACGTGCCAGCACTGCGCCTCACCAAGTGTACGATTCTTAATTGATTAAACATAGCTATAAAATCAACAGGCATCCACACAAATTATAAAAACAACTGTGAAAAATGGTTAGTTGATACACAGCCAGTCAGATACACAGATAGATAAAAATAGCAGTTGTCTAAAGTCGTGGCGCAATGATAAAATATCTCAATCCCAACACGATGAGGACCTAGACTGTAAGACACTCACGTTACACCTGTGACTTTCGCCTGTAATAAACTATCATTGCTCCAATAACATTGTTATGTATGTGTATAGCTATGAAGGGGGCTTGGCGAGTTGGAGAGAGAGGTATTAGAGAAAGAGGGAAACACATTGAGACTGGAATGGTTTGGGTAATGATGGAAAGTACAGGAAAAAAGACAATACAAGTGCAGACAATTATGTGAAGTTCGGAAATTGTAATGAGACCTGTCTCGAGTCGTATTTATACCGAGTGTTGTATTACTAAACCGATTACCATAGGATGTCAGGCACTGCAGCATTTTGCGTAATTTCATAAAGACAAGCTCATTTTGATATGCAGTGAAGACTTAATTTGCAAACAAATATGTGAATTTGGAGTTATTTCGTAAAGATTTGAACTCCGAAAAACAAGATTTTCACACAAGGACGGACATGTAGATATCTTTATGTGATGAAATCATTTACATATCCTTTGTTTTCCTGCTGACGTTATTGTCAGCACGGCGTGTGGCATTTGAAGAGCCGCGTAGTAACACGGGGTATTTACATATGTGTTCCACAAACTGTTTCGTTGTATGGGATACATATAATACTGTAAATAAACTTTGTTCTATTGAATTTTAAACTGTAATAAAAATTCTAATTCTAAAACTCTTTGGCGTTTACTATCTTCAGTAATAAAACCAGCTCGTTTTACAGGTCTGTAAAACCAAATTACCAGGAAGGACAAAGGACGTTCGGGGGTTCCCGGGCACCAATACCGGACCTCCATTTGTCATTGTGTGGGCAAATCGAATCAGAGTTGTGTGTTTTGAGTTCACAAATTTGATAGTTAGGTCTCCCGGGATATGTTTACGACCACATGTATAGATTAACCTCGTCCGTGTGTCTGAGCCATGCTTTCCCTCCTTCGTCCTTCTACAGCATTCAGCCATAATGATCAACGCTATTCCGATTTGTTCTGAATGTTACACAATTTTAATCTGAGGAAGCACACAATATAAATCTGATGGGCTAAGGAGACACACAATACAAACCTGATCGGCAGAGAAGACGCTGCCTCTTTGCAATTACCTTCAAAAAGCTACTAGTATATGTAGCAAAAACTGTTTTTCATTGCTTTAAAATATGTGTGTCTCTTTTAATCCACCCTAGATACGTCAGGAAGAAATGGTACATGCGACACAGATATGAGCACGTTTTGCATATCTCGGCCATTGCTTGATTACGTTATAGTTAGTCGTTACTTAGGTGTCATGTACAAAGTTAAATTCTCCTTCGTACCGCTCACTGTATTTTCTCAGATATCGGATTGACAGTCTTTGCCAGATCATCTTCCGTACCGCTTACTGTATTTTCTCGGATATCGGATTCACCGTCTCTGTCAACGCCTTCCATCTCTGGGTTGCGAGTTCTTATCCCACGTGGGGCAGTTGCCAGATACTGACAGTATGTCGATAGTTTTTCTCCGGGAACTCTTGTTTTCCTCCAACGCCAAAACATTGCACGTACTTTAATGACACTGGCTGTTAATAGGACGTAAAACAAAATAAACCAAACCAAACCAAAGATCATCTTCCATGACGCTTACTGTATTATCTCAAATATCGGATTGGCAGTCTCTGTCAAATCATCTTCCGTACCGCTTTCTGTATTTTCTCAGATATCGCATTGCCGTCTCCGTCAGATCATCTTCCGTACCGCTTACTGTATTTTCTCAGATATCGCATTGCCGTCTCCGTCAGATCATCTTCCGTACCGCTTACTGTATTTTCTCAGATATCGCATTGCCGTCTCCATCAGATCATCTTCCGTACCGCTTACTGTATTTTCTCAGATATCGCTTGCCGTCTCCGTCAGATCATCTTCCGTACCGCTTACTGTATTTTCTCAGATATCGCATAGCCGTCTCCGTCAGATCATCTTTCGTACCGCTTACTGTATTTTCTCTGATATTGGATAGACTGTCTCTGTCAGATCATCTTTCGTACCGCTTACTGTATTTTCTCTGATATTGGATAGACTGTCTCTGTCAGATCATTGTCCGTACAGCTAAGTATATCATCTCACCGGGTTGATAATGCTACTTTACATCGGATGTTGTCCCGGACCGATTTACTGTTTACTGAATACTGGGTTTTCCTAGTCTTTGCTCGATTGGCTGTAATATTTATGTAGTTAACCAGATACTGGCTAACACATGCTATATCAGACTATTTTCTGTAGTTTTTACAGTGCTTTCTCAAACACATAGTTGACATGTACTCTATCGCAATATTGACTGCATACTTGAGTGGCACATACTTCACCAAACTATCTTCATGCATGTTTGTTTTCTAAGATATTGGGTTGACTGTCCAATTTTGGGCAGTTTACGGCATCGTTTTTACACAGACTCCATAAAGCTATCGCCTGTCATTGTTACTGTATGTTGAGGATATCAGGTTTCCGTCGTCTATATTTGGCTGTGTTGGATTTACACAGACTCAATCATGCAATCTCCTGATATGTTTACAGGGTTTTTATGACTTATGAGTTGTCATGTACTCATATTATCTCCTAGCTTGTGTAATTCTATCTTTAGAATATCGGGCGCTCGGCCTAGAGAAAAGTAAATATTGCTTTTCACAAACTTGTGTTTGACCTCACAGAAAACCCAAACATACAACTAAAGCAAAGCAGCATCTCAATAGACAAACCAGAGACCTTGGAAATCAGCCAGACAATGAAAAAAACAATTGTATTCAAAATATCTGATACACTTTTCCGACATATTCATTGCTGTTTCCGCGAATCTTCACGATGGTGTCAAAGTTCCATTTTTTTTACAAATTTAACAAATTATATTTCTTCTGACACATGGAAATAATGCACTTTAGCATAATGACATTAATTAGCAAGATGGTAATTAAGAGATGTTCCATGGTAAGCTATTTTAATGTTTACCACTAACTAATTAAACTTCACTATAGGTAGTACATTTTTTGCACATCTGAAGACCGACTTCGTTATCTTCCACATTCCTGTTAATGATTAACTCCATGAACTTTATTTCAGTCTCTGGCTAAAAAGCACTGTGTTTGTCTGGTGTAATCACTCATCCAAGAGGACAATTTGTCACAGTGATAATATAAAATGGATTTACAGGGGCTCGCTGTCTTGACTCCGGATCGGATTAACAATAATAACAGTATGTTATAAGAACATTTCAGATAAGGCATTAGGTACATTCTGTTGATTCTTTAAAATATTAGGCTGGTCATGAAGTAAGGACTTTACTTTATTTTTAAAAAAAACCGAAGGTTTATTTAATGTAATGTCGAAACTTACAGTGTAAGATATAGCGAGTGACATCCCGGCCTTATAGGACGAACGAAATATTGACGTCCGCTATATTCTGTGCCGGTGCATTCGAGTATCCTGTTTGAAATAGCACAGGCAAAATCTGGTGTGCACTGATGACTCGAGCGCACTCAGAAATGAAATTAAATATCTCTGATTTATTGAGCGTCGAACTTTACGGCACACCCTACTTCAATAGCACCCAATTCTGAATGTAAATTTCCTATTAATACTTTTTGATTTTGTTGATGGAAATGATTACTTTGACCAATGCAGTTATTCCTTGAAAATGCAATGCAACCCCAATCTGGCTATTCAGGCCTACTACGATCGAACGAGGCTTATATCAGTGTATCATATGGATGTTTGTGAGTAAGTTATGTCCTTTTGTAAACACAAACCATGCAGTACATGTACATTGATACCGGTAATTATGGGGGTTGCATAAGAGAATGACCAGACACAAACCCTTCTGGTGCGGATGTAACAGGTTACAGTAAAAAATAGATCTAATTAAATCCGTTTAGGAAACTGTTTATAGTAATGAGACAGGTTTGTAATCACATCAAGAATGTTATTGTTGGTAGTCACCTGTATATAATGACATGTTGATGGTGATTGAAGTTAACCTGACACTAAATGTATGTTGAGTACATCGATCTCTACTGGAGAGACATTTTCTCAGTCGAGGTCTTCTTGTAATGTTATTTTGTAATGCTGTTTAGATAACAGTCACCCAACACGAATCTGTTTGAGCACAAATTCCAATATTACGTGTTTTATTAAGAAAATAAAATACGTTATCGTGGGAAACTAAACTGTTCGTCGTTGTCTCTACTAACCAACGTGCTGTTTGATACCTATCTCCTTCCCGGTTTAGTTTAAACAGTATTTATTCAAAATTCAAGCATGACATTTGGTACATATATTATGACACAGGGATTGGAAAACAAGCTTAGAGCTTATGTTAATTCCTCTCCCTAATATAAACTACAGGCAAACAAATCTTCGAGACTGTTGACACCTTAATTAACAACATATTTACAAGTGGTGAAAATTGTATTGAAACTTGTAACGTTTAATGTTTAACACATTAGATTAGAAATCAGTGTCTAGTGCTTTACCTTACCCACTCATACATGTATGATAGAATATCACCAGTGTGGTATATTACATGTAAGTGTATGATATACACATCTGAATATTCTAGAATAGGTCTAATAAAAGCAAAATAAATAGTCTGAAGAGAATTTCTATCTAGAGTGTTTCTTAGTTTACGAAGTACAGCTAATCTTGGTGATGTTTTCTTTAATATGTAATCAATGTGGTTATTCCATGCACCATTATCAGATACCCATACACCTAAATGTTTGAGAGAACTTACTCTAATTACATCAGTTTTATTCATAGTCATAGGATCATAATGTACTGGAGTAGTTTTTCTACTAATTAATAGTGATTCGGTTTTGTCCGGATTGAATTTCACTAACCACTTGTCTGCCCATGTCTGTATTTTAGAAAGATCGTTATTTATAGTATTAACAGTAGTTACAGGATTGTGTATAATGCAGTATCATCAGCAAATAGTTTAATTTTACAGTCAATATCAGCAACAATATCATTAATATATATAAGAAAAAACAATGGACCTAAGATAGAACCTTGTGGTACACCCGCTTTGGTATTTTGAGAGCTTGAGGATGTCCCATTTATTACAACTTTTTGACTTCTATCTGATAAATAATTTTCACACCAAGTTAATAATTTTCCTGGAATACCTGCAGCTTTTAATTTACAGATCAGACCCCTGTGCCAAACTCGGTCAAATGCTTTGCTTATGTCACAAAATACTGCTATAATTTCTTTTCCCGCATCCAAAGCCCTCCCAATATCATTAGTAATGTTAAGTAACTGATTAATAGCCGAATCCCCAGGTGTGAATTGTCGACTGACTTATAAAATAATTATTTAAAAGTTCTGCTTTTTCAATAGTATCTACATAATTTATATTATCATGAGTCAATGTAGGTATGTTCGATTTTTTGGTTGAAAAAATAGTGAAAGTGTTAATTAGTTTCCACCAGTCTCGTGATGAAGTAGACATACATTTTATTTTATTAGTTAATTTTAAAGTGTACTCTTTTTTGGCCTCCCTAATAGCACTAACACAGTTATTTCTAGCTTGTCTATACATGTATCGCTGCCAATTATATGGGGTTTGCATGTTTTTAGCTTTTCTGTGTAGTTTTTTCCGGACTCTGATCAATTTCCTAATTTCATTGTGTATCCATTGCGGTTCATTATTTCAAATGCATCAGTCCAATCAATATCATTCAATGCATCGCGAAACATATGATAGTTTCCTTTATCGTATTACCAAATTCGTCTTTCAAAATTGTTATATATTTTAGTTCGATCAATATCTAGGAAAGCGTATACAGGACAGTGATACCTGACATCAGCTGGTAAGAAAGATTCACCAACAATTACTTTTTTAACAAAATTGTCATTACATGTCATAAATATATCCAGGAGCGAAGATGAATGTTCTGTGAAATGAGTAGCTTCATCAACAAGTTGAACAAAGTTATATCTATACATTATATCAATAACACGGCCTGCATTTATAGCTAATTGGTTTTCGTTAAAATCACCCGTAATTAAAATATAATCGGCATTATAGTTGGTAACCATATCAATAGAATGGTCTATTAGATTCCAAGTTTCACTTCCTGAGTTAGGCGGCCTGTAGAAAGTACCCAGCATTATAATTTTATGATTTATCTGTAATTCTATCCAGACACATTCAAGATTATCAATTTCAAATTCTAAATGTCGAAATGCTGTAATATTTTTATTTATATACACCGCTATGCCGCCACCAATTCTTTTTGCCCGTGATCTTATAAATGGTTCATGGTATTTAAGATAGATCAATTAATTTGATAACTCTGTAGTAGTTGTTAACCACGTCTCGGTAAATGATAAAATATCGTATTGGTGTAATTCACTAAATAGGACATCAGCTTTTGGTAATAAACTCTGGACATTATAATGTACTAATGATATATTATTTTGATTAAGGATTGACAAATCAGAAAGAGATAATGATTGTTCCTTCCCGGTTTACTGAATTTCGGCAGGGGGAACACTCTCATTACATACCGTTGTCTGACTTTTCATTGGTGTTTGATACGTTTGTCTTTGTATTTCCTTTCAAATATTTGCCTTTTTAAAATACACGCATGTGATTCATATTTGTAGTACGGTTTTCTCCCTGAAAACTGTTGTTCAGAGGTTCTGAAAAACTATCGTCAGCCATAATCTAAGATTTTCGATTCCGTCGAACAATAATGTCTTTCTATGACATTCATATCTTGATCAAATCAACTAAAACGTCATATGCAATATCAACTGGGACATACGTAGAAAACAAATCATTCCGGTTTTATTGGACGATAAGATGATTTAGTGTGTCAAAGTCATTTCGTCTGTATAACTACATTTTGCGTTTGTAAATGGGCTGGAGGAACAAGGGCCCTCAGTAACACCGACGTACCCCTCATGGTCACTGGCAGATCTGTCAATAGATATAACGGAAGCTCGAGTCTGCCGCTAAAACGGGACAGAAAAGACGTCATCTAGTTCAACTTATTCTTGACATTCTGCAAGGAAGATGTGTTTATTGGATCGGAAAGACATGATTACAGTTGGCGGATTTAAAATGAACGCTACATTTGCCAACGATAACGACATTTTGTGAAATGTTAAATGTTTTCTCATTAGATATCTTAAGGTGTTCTTCAAAATATGTACAATGGACGCCAAGACCAATAGACGGTACCAGGTGTCAACATTATGACATCCATCTACAAACACAATTCAAAAAAATAAAAACAATTAAACCAGGATTAAACCCAACTGCACATAAGTAACACAAACCTAGCCAAATCTTTTAATTTCATGTTCATGTATATCGAAGATGTGCTGTCTATAAATAACAATAAGCTTGTTGATAAGTCGATCGTATGCACGAAAGTGTAGCTTTCTGAACTTTAAATCAAGGCCACAACCGACTCCTCTATTTCAGCTGCTCACGATCTTTACTTATAATACGACTAACATGGACAGCTTAAACTATAACATAAACGTGACTTTTACGATTTTTCCCTTTCTTGATGACAACGTCCTTGCTTCTCCAACCTATAGTATTAACATGGCGCAGTTGATTCCGCATTATTACATCGAGATTTTCGTGATATACATGCATATCGGCTGCTGACAAACTTACGACAAAGGATAAAAATAACCCCATGTCTCAACACGAGGACATGATATGTACTTGCACGTGACCTAGATCTACCTGGCGGGTCAATGAAGCACGCTTACCCTTCCGGAACACCTTGTCTTATTCTCAATTATTAGTTTTAAATGACCTTCCGGGTAAATCTTTCCTTTGGTCATATTTAGTCCGTAGTCCTATCGAATTTGAGTTGGTTGTAGCTTTGTCAAGGCTGCAGCAAATTTTTGGGGTTGGCAATTGAGCAACGAAAAAATGCACAAAACATTGGTTCTGTCATAGACAAATATTAGAGAATACCAAAGCGTCAACAAAACCATATATAGTAGGGGCAAAATATAAACAAAGGGGGAATATTTACATGGGGACCCCTGCAAAAGAACAATTAAATAGGACAAGATGTTCCAGAAGATTTAGCGAACCCCGCCATGTAAATCCTCTTCACATCAAAGTAAACATCAAGTCCTCAAAATGAGAACCAAGTCATCATTGTCCATCACAAATAAGCACAACAATAAGTACGCTAAAAGCGAGACAAAAATGGCGACCATAAAACTTGCTCATAGTTTTGATCAACCTGGCTCTCTCGAATCAAGCTTGTTTGTCAGCAGTCGATATCGATCACGAAAATCTCGATATCTAGAGCATGCCCTAAAATAATGAATCAACCGTCACATGTAAACGACATAGGTTGGAGAAGCAGTGATGCTACTACAAGAAATGAAAGTTCACGATCGGAAAATTGAAATCGTCACGTTTATCGTATAGCATAGTACTGTAGTAAGCTGTCCTTGTTGGTCATAGCTTAAGTAGAGATAAACGTAAGCAGCTGATGCAGAAGAGCCTGTTGTCTCCTTTATTTCAAGTTCATAAGAGTATAAACGATCGACGTGGTCAGAAAACCTCTTTTCATAGATAGACGATACATCGTCGATATATCTAAAAGCGAAATTCACCAATTCAGCCAGGCATGAAAACAAAAACAAGATGGCCAAGAGTGGAGCACAGTTAGTTCCTATGGAAATGTCAACAGTCTGCTGGAAAATCTTTCCTCCAAACTCAACAAAAACATTATCAACCAAGAATTAAATCATTCGTACTATGTATTCTTCAGTATATTTCATCTTGGCTTTTATTGTGTTTTTCACAAAGTATGCTCCAAGATAGCTCACTTCTATATATTGGTATCGTCGTCCACCTTTTTTGAAAAGAAATCTCTCATAACTAGAGATCTAAGACGCTGTTTCTGTTTTGTATGTGGTATGGGAGTGTACCCCATTAATATCAAATTATCACATCCTCGATATTCAGGGGTTACGCCCACCTACGCTCCCTACATCCCTGGGGTATGGCATGTGAAAACTGAAGGCACGGAATTGCAGTTTGATTGTTCTAATAAATAAAAACCTGACCAATACCTGTCTTTGGGAAATTTTAAATGAACGACACTCGACTTAAAAGCCTGTCAATTTTAGCGTTATACAACAGCGAGATTCTTTCTATGTACATAAAAGGATAAAAATATTTCTATTGTCTCATCAACAAGGTAGAGTACACATGACAGGGCCTTTACATTTTCTGTGATATATCCCGGGGGTGTATAGAGCGTCTGTGAGCCTGGTTCCTTGATATCGAGGATGAGATTACCCATACATAACAGACGTGAATGTTGATCTATGATATTCTTTAAATAAGGAGTACGTTATGAACGAAATTATAATTAAATAAATATAGAATACGATAGGTGTTTATTTTGATACAATGTAGGCCACATTTATAAGTCACAGCGGGATAACTTATTGCGTAGCTGGGGCGAAACACTCGAAAAATCTCCGAGTAAAATATAAAACGTAATAGTTCACTGGTAAAAAGGATAGAAAAATAAAATCTCTTTCGAAACCAGGGACAACAAAGCATATTAATGTGTACACAACATGAACTTATTGTTTTGGAACTAGTTATAAATGCAAATACAAATTACCTCAATTACAAAACTATCAAGAGCAGAAAGTATATAACTGTTGTATTTAAAATACCGAAATCATTGTTAGATAAGAGTGATATAACTTCCATGTATTAAAGTTGACACCAGATCAGTAGGTCAGAGGCTGAGTGGACTATTCAGTGGAACGCTCAATCTATAGGTATGTTTTAATCCAAATACAAAATGCACACACACATATATAATATGAAACATCAGCGGTTACAGGAAAGAAGTAAACACTCTCAGCAAGTATTTATCCCTAAAATACATTTATATCAAATATCGACTGTACAGTAACAAGCAAGTATTTATCCCTGAAATACATTGATATCTAACATTGGCTGTAACTGGTAAGCAACAATGTCTAGATTACATGTATATCAAATCTCAGCTGTTACAGGTACGAAACAATGTCTAGATTACATTTATATCAAATGTCCGCTTTTACAGGTACGAAACAATGTCTAGATTACATTTATATCAAATGTCATGTGTTACAGGTACGAAAAAAATGCCTAGATTACATTTATATCAAATATCAGCTGTTACAGGTACGAAAAAATGTCTAGATTACATTTATATCAAATGTCAGCTGTTACAGGTCAGCAACAATGGCTAGATTTCTTTTATATCAAATATCAGCTGTTACAGGTACGAAAAAATGTCTAGATTACATTTATATCAAATGTGAGGTGTTACAGGTATGAAAAAATGCCTAGATTACATTTATATCAAATGTCAGCTGTAACAGGTAAGCAACAATGGCTAGATTTCATTTATATCAAATGTCAGCTGTTACAGGTACGCAACAATGTCTAGATTACATTTATATCAAATGTCAGCTGTTACAGGTACGAAACAGTGTCTAGAGTACATTTATATCAAACGTCAGCTGTTACAGGTAAGCAATCATGCCTAGATTACATTTATATCAAATGTCATGTGTTACAGGTACGAAAAAAATGCCTAGATTACATTTATATCAAATATCAGCTGTTACAGGTACGAAAAAATGTCTAGATTACATTTATATCAAATGTCAGCTGTTACAGGTCAGCAACAATGGCTAGATTACATTTATATCAAATGTCATGTGTTACAGGTACGAAAAAAATGCCTAGATTACATTTATATCAAATATCAGCTGTTACAGGTACGAAAAAATGTCTAGATTACATTTATATCAAATGTCAGCTGTTACAGGTCAGCAACAATGGCTAGATTTCTTTTATATCAAATATCAGCTGTTACAGGTACGAAAAAATGTCTAGATTACATTTATATCAAATGTGAGGTGTTACAGGTATGAAAAAATGCCTAGATTACATTTATATCAAATGTCAGCTGTAACAGGTAAGCAACAATGGCTAGATTTCATTTATATCAAATGTCAGCTGTTACAGGTACGCAACAATGTCTAGATTACATTTATATCAAATGTCAGCTGTTACAGGTACGAAACAGTGTCTAGAGTACATTTATATCAAACGTCAGCTGTTACAGGTAAGCAATCATGCCTAGATTACATTTATATCAAATGTCATGTGTTACAGGTACGAAAAAAATGCCTAGATTACATTTATATCAAATATCAGCTGTTACAGGTACGAAAAAATGTCTAGATTACATTTATATCAAATGTCAGCTGTTACAGGTCAGCAACAATGGCTAGATTTCTTTTATATCAAATATCAGCTGTTACAGGTATGAAAAAATGCCTAGATTACATTTATATCAAATGTCAGCTGTAACAGGTAAGCAACAATGGCTAGATTTCATTTATATCAAATGTCAGCTGTTACAGGTACGCAACAATGTCTAGATTACATTTATATCAAATGTCAGCTGTTACAGGTACGAAACAATGTCTAGATTACATTTATTTCAAATATCAGCTGTTACAGGTAAGCAATCATGCCTAGATTACATCTATATCAAATGTCAGCTGTTACAGGTACAAAACAAAGCCTAGATTACAGTTATATCAAACATAAGCTGTACAGTAACTAGCAAGAATATTTTTGTATTTATCCCTAAAATACATTTATATCAAACATAAGCTATTACAAGGAAGCAATAACAATGCCTAGATTACATTTATATCAACCACAAGCTGTACAGTAACAAGAAAGTATTTATCCCTAAAATACATATATATCTTACATTTGCTGTTACAGGTGTAACAGGGTCATTTTATTTGTGGTCAAGTGCGGATAAGACATGTGACGTTTGGACGGACTTTGACGAAGTTGTTTGATTAGTTGACAGTTTGTTCGTTGGTACTCGTTTTGGTTTTATTTTATCTTTTGGTCAGTTTTTAAATTGATTTGGAGAGGTTAACAGGCAGGCTAAATTCGATGCTGATATTAGACGTATATTTGGTAAGTTGGAACCTATATTTCAATTAGAGTGATTATGTATTTTACCTTTTCCATAGTATTATGTCCCCGAGTGTATGATTAGCGTGAATAGTAAATGTAATGATATTTTAAATGAATTGTTCATCTGATCAGTTTGAATATACACTACTTCATGTATATGGAGGTTCGGATAATTGTAATAGCGATATAAGTTATGTATTTATATATATTGTGCAAGTTAAGCTTTATGCATTTAACCCGACATATTCCCACCCGCTACACAGGTAAGTAATAGTCCCTTTATATATTACCATGTAGGTGTTAACCATATCATTATGACTGTAGGAACTGAAATTTGAGCCTTGAAATTAACATTATTTTTTTTTACAAATAAAAGATGGTAATAAAAGTTCAGTTAAAGGTTTGATGTGTATGCTAGATTTTTTGACGATAAAACTGAATTGAAATTGATCGACAAAATCAATTAAATATAATAACAACAGGAAGTTCAAAGTTTACCATTGAAAACTACATAGTGAAGTTGTGTGTACGAGTATTTAATAACCGATCTTTCCCGTATTGCTAAAAAAAAACGTTTTACAATACCTGTATAACAATCGTCTGCATGTCATCCCTCCCTCAATATTAAGATATTGCTGTTGAATCTTCTTAGATTTATGTCGCTGAATCAATCGAAAGTCAGGTTTTATTCCGGTTCTTGGAGAATGAATTAAAGTTTTGTTCCGAGGAGGTGAACGATCACCCTTCACTCTGAAAAAAACTGATACATGTATAAATTTGAAATACGTATTTAACAAAATAAGAGAATACCGAAGCGTCAACATAATCATAATCCAAACTCAAAATCGATTAAACCAGGGGCAAAATTTGAACAAAGGAAAGATTTACATGGAGACCCTTGCAAAAGTACAAGAGACTAAGACCAGGTGTTCCGGAAGAGTAAGCGTCTTCTGCTTAACATGAAGGTAAAGGAATCTAGTTAGATCATGATGCTTAACGTCATCGTTTTGCAAGGTTCCCCCTTCAGAGGGATCCTGCCATTCATTCGTGCTGTAATTGTAGCTTCATGTTTCAACTAGGCCAAAATGGAAAATATGATATACATTTTATTAAATATAAAATTTGAATTTTTAATTACATAGAAGACGTACTTCTGATTGATGTTTTGATCAATGGTAGGAGCGATTCCATTTTGCTATATAATTGGTCTGTTATAACTGAGAATGTAGTAAGCTAGCCACAACTGTAAACCAAGTAAACAGTGTATGTGTAATAGGGGTTCGAGTAATTTCAATGGAAAAATAGATAGATGGATGTTTGAAAAGTAATATTTATGTGCCATTATATACGACCTGTACACAAGGCTTTGAACTAACGATGAATGTGGAATCGAATCATCGAAACGTCACAATGAAGTAATCTATTGGTTGTGTAATATAAGTTTTATTCTTTTGTTATATCATACAGTTATACTGAGGCGCTAGGTTTTTTTTATGTTAAACGTACAAGATAAGTTATATTGTAATATCAACAATCACTTTCATGTTTACACATGCTCTTTATGGTGTTTGCGCTTCATCCTGAAACAAGGACAGTCCCTACCTAGTTTTATGGGTCCACAGAGTACTTCGTAATAGATTACGTCTGCTACAGGAAGTACAAACTTCAGACTGCATGGAGACGAGCAGTACTGACGTCATTGTCTCGATCAGGGTCAATAATATGTTTGACGGTTGCTCAGTTGCCTTACAGAGACCAAACAAAACACGACGTTTGATGTATAGAGTTTAAAAAGAGGTGAAAGGAGCATGTGATTATGTTTTATTTCATATATATGCAAATATATTTCCTTTATATTAAAATAAAACTGTATATATTACAATACCCGATTGATCATAGTGATCTGCTATGTCATAATATAAAACGACCACTCAAATGCAATAGAAGTGATGGTAGATGGCTAATAGTAGGTAATGGGACAAGATGATGTCAATGATGGAATGTTAACTGTTTACCTAAATTATCTAAGGCACCGCGCAGCAGTTTAACTTACCCAATAGTTATACAGTAGTTTACAACAAATTTGAATTGAATATGGTCGTTTTATTAAACGACGTAAGTATATAAATGTACATGTACTTTCAAAATTGGAACATATCTAAAAGATTTTAGATAATCAGTCAAATCAAAGTTGTACATTTATAAAAAATAAAGATAAAGAGCCAAGTATAAGATGGGGTTATAAAAAACGCCATCAAACAAAGTTGTACATGTATAATACCTTTTAGATAAAGAGTCAAGACAGACTAAGATGGGATTATGAAAAACACCAAACCAGATACCAATTACTGAAAGGAGATCAACTGGAATTGAAATTAAAGTCAAATTGCTGGATAGCGGGCTGCCCAACCCTGACTCCCACTTTTGGTGGAAGGGGGGTGTAGGTTTATCCATGCTCTTACCAGCCGGCAGTGATGTCTCACTTTGACCTAGCCAAATTTCATGGTATATCTAGTATGGTTGTATATTTAAATGGAAACATATATATATACACTTATGTAATGATGTATATGATATGGATAAAACTACAGTTGGAACTCATATGACATGAATCTAGTAACCAAATCAGGACATGATAACCATAACCAGAGAAGCTATGGACAACATTTATATCCGATCATAAATTTAATATGTATTTATGACATTGGTCATCATTCTATGAATGCAAATGCAAAAATAGATGGATTGAAAGGTGAGGAGGTGACAAAAGAACTAAAGCTTCCAATGAAGGTATTAATTACTTACGCTAATGATTATATTGTATGTACAAACCTTGTTTGTCCACCTTACCATTGTATCAGCGACCTCTGACCTCTGAGTCCAGTGAACCTGGATTTATTTATAGAGCGTGTTAAAAATAGAGCAAACCTATAGCATCTCACGACCAATCACCTCCTCTCAGTAATAATGCTCAGCCTCCGTATGATGCAGCTGAAATATTTCGATAACAATTTTCCTAAAATTGATTATGAAGATTGAGTAAAAAAACATGCAGGGACATTCATAAATGACATTAAACAAAGTTTAATTTGCATTTGTACTCAAAGGTTTCTTAGAACACGGTGTCTGTGTCTTTCTCATTGTGTTCTCGCGATCGCATTGCTGTTTTTTCAGGATTGAGAAAGATATGTTAATGTTAATGGTGGAATGGAGCGAATGTATTTCATACCGTCATGGATGCGTAACACATATTATGTTTGAAGTGTTATGTTTAAAGCAACAAGGAAACCCTTTTAAACTCATTGTGCCGATTCTCGTGGTACATGATATGTTTTAAACAAAATGTCTTACAAAATGAGATGCCAGTTTCTGTTTGAAAAATGAAATGCTTCCCAGTTTATCATTTTCGTGAAGTGATAAACATCGAAAACCAGACCAGCACACGATAAGAAAAAAACTCGGCTGTAGTAGGCCTCTTTTGTATGCTCTGGTAAAAAACCTTTTGAATTGGAGGATTTGAATTAAGGATCGGTATATATATATATATATCAGCTATATGTACAGGAAAAAAATCAACACCATATGAACAAATGAAAGATTTACACGGAAACCAGTGAAAACGTACAAGGAAAAAGAATGGGTATCACGGAAAAGTAATCTTCATCGACGACCCCCGTCATGTAAATCTTTATCACGTAAACGTCAAGTCCTCAAAATAAGAATCGAGTCATCATTCTTAATCACATCAAGTAAGCACAATCTTGAACACATACAAGAATAAAGAACACTTATCTATGATAATAACATGGCTTATTCATAGTCGTTCATCACCCTGCATCTCCCGAATCCTTGTGCCTTAAGTTTCTTCGTCAGCAGTCGGAATCTATCACTAAAATATATAATTAGCTGCGACATCTAAACATCATACATTGAAGGTAGGAGAAGCAGAGGTGTGACTACATGTATTTAGAAAGGCTAAGTTCAGGATAAGACAATCGAAATCGTCACGTCTATTGGTAATAGTAATAGTAAGCTGTCGATGGTGGTCATAGTTCAGGTTATGATATACCAGTTAAAGTATTTGTTCGACAAACTCTCATTCTAAGACACAGAAAATACAATACATGTTGTGAGACAAGAATACCATTTGGTCAGATGGCGATTATGGCGACGTCAGCGGTATGTACAGTAGTGAAGGGAGTACTGGTAATGTGTTGTTATTGTCCATTCTAGGGGATGGTTATTTCGCTCAAGATATAAATATAATACATGTAATATTAAAGCCAACATTTGATCAAAGTTTGGGTTTTAATCTTCTCTGTAAAATGGCGCCGATGTATGAAAATATACAATTAAATTGACAATTGTTACTTTAAACCAGCAGTCAATATTCATCTCAAGATATGAAGATAAAACATGTAATATTAAAACCAATATCTGATCAAACTTTATGTTTTATTCTTCTCTGTAAAATGTCGCAGGTGTATGAAGATATACATTTAACTGGCAAATTGTTTCTTTAAACCAGCAGTCAATATGAAAACCATAAATATCGCCACTTCCTGATAAAATCTTATCTGTGGAAGTTACCGTTTCCTGTTAACGTAATTATGTATCATATGTGTCAACTGTCCCTTCTGCTTCTACATTAGTTTAGAAATTTTGGATTCCCACCTTTTGGTCGCTAGCATCACTGAAGAGTCCTAGGAGGACGAAATTGCTTTATGGTGCAGTTTAATTCATTTTATTGGCATACTGTATATATTACTAATTTAAAAGTCGCAGCACATGTGTGTGATACGTCATCTTCTTTGTTCTGTGATGCTAAAGAGCACAGTCTCGAACATAATACTGACAGTATATGTCTTCAGCGTGAAGAATACGCTGCAACGGGATTCGCCAAGCCCCCACAAAACAACAGGAGTACCTTCACAGTTCATACCTTTTTGTATCACATATTTAGTTGTATTGTAGCACCCTTTTGCCTTGTTAGAAATAAAATCAGATAGTAAACGTCTGTAATACACGCTTCTATCATAACATAGTGGTATGTTGATCGACAGTAAACCCAAAACTAAAGCACACAACACACTTATCTGCCAAACAGCCTATATAACAGTTTCTTGTAAACAATATGCGTTGGTAAATGTGTATGTTTTATAATAAATACCAAATTACTTACATGATACATATTGTTTATACTTGTAGTTACAGACTAAATGGTTTACAAACACATAGTTCATGACTATCCAATTTGTCTACATGGTAGCGTTTATTTGCTTTTGTATGCCTTAGGCTTGTTTATTTGTCTACGTCTGTATTATAGCCCCAGATTCATGAGACATCTCCGTGACCAAGTGTAGCTAAAGGCCATGTTTCCGTCCGAGTTTCGTACCGGAAGGCTATCCGCGCGCAGGTTCCAGGCAGACGACATCCTCTCAGACCTCCGCTGCGACTATACTAATTACCGGACCAGCCGCCCGATTTGTTCTCCGGCGTTGCGGGAACTGTCCGATACTGACAGCTTCTTGTACAAATTACATTTTCTCTTAAAAATTGTCAAAATTTCGCCGTATCAAAGTCGAATAATGTTTACGTAACGCTGTTTGAGTGATATGCAGTATGACGTGGGGTCGTTTGGGCTTTGCTGCGTACGAATAAGCCATCGGGTTTAACGAGCCTGTACCGACATCCAGACATTGGTTAAAGGAGGTTACAATTCGTTCTGTACAATATGTACCAATATTCAGAGTTTTAGTATTAAGGCTGACACTAAAAAATCTCAAATATGATGTACGGCTCGTATATCTGCCTTATTAAATAGTAGAGATCAAAACTCTGTTAGGATTATCTCCCCTAGAATCTGTTTAGCATCTACTGTTTCCGAAATCAGTCCAACAAATACATGGAAGACGTGTAAACCATCTAAGGATCAGCTTGAAATTTGAACTAAAAGTAATCTATCATTATTTCTCAGAGTGGTATTTTTTATGAAATTGGTGAATGTTGTTTCTAACGCTATATAAATTCTTTGTCGCCTCTAAACCCGGATGTTTGCGACATCGAGGTAGGATTTATGAAGAGCAATGTTCGTTTTTTATAACATAAGTTTGTAAATGAAATTATGTTAATTTGAACAGATGCATGTCAATTGATTTGTAAGGTTGGATATTTAAATATTGAAGTGTAAAACACCGAAAGGTATTCATATTGATGCATTAAGTTGTGTTTGTGACATTTGTTTTGGTAGATTATCGATGCTTTAAGTCTAATGAGAAATTGTGGACGTACAATGTATAAAATTGAAATTGTTAATGCAATAAGCAAACTTTGCGAAATTAGTGTAAAAACTAGCGTGTTTGTAAATATATATAAATATCAATATAAACTTTATTTATTTTACAACAATTATGAAACAAGTTATGCAACTTTTATTAATCACTCTTGTTGGCCCGGATGTTAGCGCGCGAGGGGTCTTATTGTGGGAGGAAACCGGAGTACCCGGAGAAACCCACGTGTTTATATCGAAGTGAAGCATTGAATATAAAACTGGTGATGTTTAGATCTTACTGCTAGCAACATTTGTAAATATTCACATACATTGTAAGAAACTGTACGATAAGTGCAACGTTTGCTTCTTAAGTTGGCATTGAAATATCGAAGGGCAAAGATGGATGATAAACTGTACAAAGCTATGTGTGGAAGTATAAACGTGTTATTGAAATAAACATGTTTAAATGCGTAAGTGTGATAACGGGCACGGCATGTACATGTAGACTTGCATAACAACGCGATATCATATGTTGAACCGTACTTTGTATATCAATTTGTAATTCTGTACGAAAGTAAGTTTGCTATGAAAATTCGAAACAGACGGCTGTGTATTGATGGGTAGGTAATAACAACACTCATTTCCATGGGGATAACGTTGTCAGCTGGTGGGTGTTGTAAAATACTGATGTTAAAGTGCTGCTTAACTAAGGGTAAACAATCCTCTCCTTCGTCGACATTAGTCCGTTATAGTGAACTGAATGAGAAGGGCGTTGTACGGAAACCAGGACGAGAGGTACATTGCGTACGAATTACGGTATAACACATGCAAATCCATAAATTCCCATTACCATACCACTCCTCCGTCTAATAGAATGACACCTGTTTAGTCGGTGCGATTTTGTTCCCTAACCCACATTAATAATGATTCTGTAACACGCTATTCAAGTTTCCAAGATCCTAGGATCATTACACCAATCCGTCGACAGTTCCTTATAATTATCACCTTAAAATATTGTTAAATCGACAGCTCGTCTAATAACAAATAATGCACACACAAAACTGAAATTACGACTTTCAGAATCGATAAAACCTAACCGGAAGTTCGCTTATTAAGTGTAAATTTCTTTTTCAAACAACGTCCAATAATTCAAAACGAACCCATTCGTTACAAATGCAGCACCACAAATATATGCGAACGAACACGCATTGTGCTGTGCTGGATTTAACGGCTTCTGGCCACACGCCATTACCCCCTCTTCACTTTATCGAAGAGTAATGATGTTATTTGTACAACAAAAGAAATATTGATGTATCTATATAGTGAAACTAGAAACGAGACGATAAGGTAATATCTTACGTCCCTGATGACGTTCAATGTCCTTTGTAGGAGAAGCATGCTGAGTGTGTTCTGAGGGTCAAATATTACCTATTTTTACGCTGGATAATGTTAACTACTGCTAACAAAAATATCAATCCACTACAAGATTGATAGAATAGCCATACCGGGATTGTAAGCCATAGATTTTAACCCCAAGGGCGATATCACCGATTGTTTAATCCGATGCGGATCAGAAATTGAAGAACTTCATTTTGCGGTTATAAATGTTATTGGCAGCCTGAAGATGTTGATGTTTTTGTTAAAGTTTGTTAATCTCTCCCGTAAAAAACTTACTTTGACGTCATATTCAATTGTTTTCGTGACGTCATTATATTGTTAGCATACCTAATAACGTGAAAGAGAAACCCAGATCAGATAAAATTTGAGAGACAGTTTCAATACATTGTTACTGGATTTAAACAAAATACGAATCGAAGATCATTGAAACATTTCCCCTCCTTTTCTCATTTTATCAAAAGTGACAAAATGCCAATAAACGTGTACTTCCTCTTGTGCATAGCCTGTATATTCAAACCACGTGACGTAAAATTGTATGGGGGAATCGGTTAGGTCATACAGCTTAGAAATGACGAACAAAATCCTACTGGGACCAAATGAAACATGTAGATATAGAAACATCATTTTTGCTCTACATATTCAGTTTTTTTTCATGTATACTTGCCCCAAGACTTTTTTATGTATCTTAAATGAAATCACGTGGCAGTCGAAGTCATCTTTTCGTGAAGTTTATGTTTATTTTAAGTACAAAAATACATTTCAACATCTCTTCCGCGCATGACTTACATCTGTAAAGAATTATAGAATGATCGAAAAACCAGCCAAGAAAACACGCAAAAATAGAATTGAAACATACATAAAACAGCTTTTAAAACAAATTAGTGCATTTCTTTAATGTGTCTTCTGCTTCCTGGGGGAACCTGTCGACGTCATACTAAACATAGGAGCTACAGATACGATAAGAGATGTATGGAAACATTGGGATATTAAAGTGTCAATCTAGACGTTTTGAGTGTTGTTATTGTCCATTTCAGATGTGTATTTCATGCTAATTATACACTGTTGCAGCTGTATTGCATTATGATAACGTTGCATTGTTTACTTCATATATGTCGCCAGATTCAGCACCTCATCACTTCTCATAATCCTCAAAGGTTTCCACTCCCAGGATTGTGATTGTATTCGACACGACCTTTTCAATAATGACTAACAGTACCTATTTGTAACAATGTACCATAGCAATCGTAATAGCCAGTTTGAGAACTAGTTTGACGCATTTGACAACTGAACGTTCATTAACTCGATGAATAGTCCTAAAGACTTTTTGTCAACTCGTTCCTTTCCACAAGCTCCTTTATACCTCCGCCGAGATGACTAATGTCGCTGGAAGCTTGTGATTGAGATATTCCATAAACAAACAGTCGAGTAATACTACATTTCCCATCACAGACTTACAGTGGATTGCGGTCGCAGCACTTGCGATTTATATTAAAACATTAACTTAACAGTATTCAGTAATATGGACCAAAATGAGAATAAAGCAAAAGTACTATTGATGCATGTAACAATATCACGACTGCTTACATCGTTAAAAGTTCTATTCTAAATGGTCGCAGGGTATAAAAAGGCCTAGAGCGGAGGAGAGGCAACATTTTATATACTTTAACAGGTTAAAGTTTATAAAATGTTTCAAAATCTCATAATTAACTCTTTGCCTACTGTGTAATGGACTTATCTCCCTAGACGAAGGCATTCTGTTATATTTTTAAAAAAGATCAACTTTAATTTTGATTCTGATGATATGTATTTCCATTTTTATGGGCGGGTTGGTCGAGTGGTTAACACTTCGGCCTTCCATGCAGGCGGCCGCGGTTCGATCCCCGTAATCGTCATACGTATGGAACATTCAGAGAAAGTGTTTTTCTCCTGCCCACACAACTCCAACAACCCAGGTGGAGTATAAAATGGTCTGGGGTGGATGTTGCAGTATCTGAGATGTAGCATTCAAGTGTGGTGGCACTATTAAAGATGCCGTTGGAAACACGGTCCCACTACAAACAGAACACAATTCATCTCCAGCACACACGCATACATACACACACACATATGGAGATATTAGGCAGGTGGTATAGGACAAGTAGTTAGCGCCCGATAGGGCAGCTCCTGCGAACTCCTCAGAATTGTATATGATAGAACTGTATGTGTTAATTGTATTGATTGTATATCTATGTACTGTAAAGCGCTTTAGAGTAGCTTATGTTAGCTAGATAGGGCGCTATATCAAATAGTGTATATTATTATTATATTATTATTAACATCTTATGGAAATATTCATTTATGTACAAATAGGATGCCATAAAGAAAGTAACAGTATTAAAAATAACCCATTGGGTTCTAAGAATCTTTAAGGGTCATTTGTCGGTATGTTAATATGTTGTCGGGTTGACTTAAGCAAAGGAAAGAGAATGGGAACATTGTGTAGCGCAAACCGATAGTATACTTTAGCATATGTTAGGGTCAGCTAAAACTACAGAAATATGAAACTATGATGTACTTAGGTATTTAGATTGTATGAACTTGTTTTTACATAACGCTCGAATCAAGAGTTTCACTTTCATCCCCATCACTAAAAAGAACTATATTTAAATATAGTCGATTGAAAACGAATCTACAATGTACGTAAATTTTGTTCCTTCAATATCTTCATAAAGATAAATTTAATATGGGGATGATGGGACATGTCGTACACTGCTATAGATACCCAAACTGCCCGTGTGGTAGTCTACAAGTGTATTGATTGTAAACATTAATTGTATGACCCGGTCTGTATAAACGACAGACGCTAAGACAATCGGGTTATTCCCAGGTTGATTACATTGTATTAAATCATGGCGAGTCGCACTGTCTTTCTAATAGCATGATCTTTCACCTCCCAGTAGACCTTATATTATAGGTTATTATGTAAACCAGATAACTGTTTATGTCTCGATGTTTACAATGCTCATGGACTAGGATATATGGGTCGTAGTCTGTATTACCATCCATATACAGTGTTCGATTCCAATAGGGAGCACTACAAGCAGGATATTGAAATGGCAGATGTGAATCCTTTACCTTTAGCAATAGATAGTCATCTGATACAGATTCTGCTGTTTGACCACATTGTCCCCATGTCGACATTTGTCTTACATTTTTATTTGCAAGATGGGATTTTTTTCGAAGACTTTTAAAGTCTTAAAACGAACAATAAACCAAGAGGATGCGTGTTATTTGATAAAAACATGCCAAGCTGGTTACCGTTTCAGACGATCTATTTTATACGACAATGTAGATCTCTCAAATAAATCATTTCTTTGGTCGTTTAGGTTTTGTTTACAATACGAGTATAAGATAATCATTATCGTTTGCAATTACATGCGTCCTGAACTGTCTTGACACCAGTTTACCAGTTATTTCATTTCTAAAAGCTCATTACGTAGTAGTAAATGTAGTTATTTTTAGGTTGATTTTATTTAGCGATTTTCTCAATAAAATTTATGGGGTTTTTTTTCGCGACCGGGAAAGAAAAAAGAACAGACACGAACACAATATTCATTGTCACATAAGGACCAAAACACTGTACATGTTCGTAGTCCAGTTGTCATCAAAATAAACACAAATTTCAACTGCATATCTACCTTTCCAAGCTCTCTGTGATACACGGAATAGGCAATGGTAAAAACAACTTACGTATCCACTGATTTGTTAATCCTATCATTCTTAACACAATCGTAACATTGTCACCCCCCCCCCAAAAAAAAAAAACAAAACAAAACAAAACAAAACAAAACAAAAACAAAAACGAAAAACAAAATTGAAATTGGGCTAAAATTGATGACGGAACTTCAATGTGTAATGTTTTATGAGTCATAAGTCTGTGGAGATTATATTTAATTTGTAAATGTAATATTTTCTTCTGTTTTATGACATACTGATAGACATAAATACGTACACGTGTATCAATTTCATAGAATCATCATGGGAGAACATTTCCATTAAATACATATTTACTTTCTGTTTCAACTGAGTCTGACATAATCAATATCTGAATCGAAAATAATATCAAATGTAATATATTTATGTTCTTATAACACTCGGTCAGATTACAATTCATCTAGCTAAAGTTAAGAAAACTAAGAATTTTTCAACCCATTTAATCAATTTTCTAAATACGTTTCATTACATTAGACAGACATGCATTGAGAAATGTCTACTAATGTGATGATGTAAAGCCTGATCGCACTGCTTTACACTACAAATAACAGACATTGTATCCCCTTACAATGCGTAGACGCGATTTAGAATTACATGTAATAGGAGGCGAAATGATGGCATTGAAACTCACACATGATTCATATCTTCCCAATTTTACGTCTGTATTCTCGACATACTGAACACATACAGCCCAGCTTCCGACTCGCAGCAATGCAAGGTTAAACACTATGCGA
This sequence comes from Mimachlamys varia, assembly GCA_947623455.1. NCBI lineage: Eukaryota > Metazoa > Mollusca > Bivalvia > Pectinida > Pectinidae > Mimachlamys > Mimachlamys varia. The sequence continues at coordinate 31,206,572 of OX392527.1, read as the reverse complement.
TCTTTCTCACAATACAATATTATTTAAAGAAAACTGATATGTATTCATTTCATTAATAATGATATATCAATCAAATCAGTACAACAACTAACACAAGTTCCGTGGAAGGCTCTATAGACTTATGGACACCTCACGTTGTAGGTGTGATAAGTTCATATGTGACGTCATACATTACGTGACGGGGGAGTATCTGACGGTATTCCAACGTTATAACGATAAACATCCCTTTTATTGGACGTACGTTTGGTGTATGATCATGGATGCCAATCGTTTGTAGTGGATACGGTTGTGGTAGAGTTTGTGTAAACATATTAATAGTATAATTGGCTATGGGAGCACCAGGAAGTAAAAACGTCGTCGTCAGGTGGTACGGCTGCTGAGTCATAAAGCAACCGCTGGTGCGGAGATATGGACATGCACTGATATTTCGGGAATCAAACTGTTGATCGTCGCCTTAATGAAGACGTTGTTCAGCCGAGGCTAGGGTTGATAGATGTTTACTTTTGGCGAGCACTGAGGAACTCTGATAAAGCGAGCGGGAAATAGAAAGTATGAAAAGGTGAGATGCACCGAGTAGTGCTCACAGTTCGATACATCTGTGGGAATCTGTTTTGCTTAAAGCAGTAATACTCATAGTGTACGAATACACAGAAGTTACAAGAGATACATTCGACTTTCTCATAATTTCTCAAAAGCACCTTCAGTAGGTACACTGTACCAACGTGAAGTATTTTGAAGGGTTATTTGATATATTCTTGTTTAAGAAGACCTACGCAGTTTTCTCCTCTTAATATCTTTTATTCCTGTAAGTCTGCCTATATTTTAAATTAAACGTTAGAGCAAATTCTTATCACAAATGTTGGAATAAAATCATTTGATAAATGATCAGCATAATTTCTAATGCATTACGCCGGAAAGAACGTGTTCTTCCCACTGAAAATATAACTGCATGTGTTTTCATGTATAGGCTTTTACATACATTGTAATTTGGTGCCGTTAATAAGACCTGACCTTGAGCACTACGTCATCAACAATTCAGTTGTTCTGGAAATATTCGAATTCTCGTTTTTATATCACCGACAATTTAGGTCACATATAGTTTCATCATTTTTGGAACCTATGGCCGGTCATGTTAGAAGTATGTCAGCTTAATGTGAGATATAATAACGATATAAAGGCAATATATTGGCATTTGAGGATCTGATGACTTTGCATATAGTTTTAAAAGACATTTGAAAAGTTAACTATACATGTATATAAAACTTCGGAAACGTTTCAGTGCCAAAGTGTTAACGATCAACAGACAAGAATCAAAAATAAATTATCATTTAAAATCAACGTTTGGTGTTAGTGATTGCGTTGTTAACATTTAGGTCATGTCACTTCTTAAATTAAGGAGTTTAGTTATTCTTGAATTAGTTTAACCTACGTCAATGTGCGTCACCCCCCCCCCCCAAAAAAAAAAACAACAAAAAACAAAAACAAAAAACAAAAAATCGAACTGAGAATATCATAGCTAGGTTCTAGGTTAACAACAATAAGTTATTCTTACTCTTCCGGAACACCTGGTCTTATTCTCTTGTATTTTAACAAAGTTCGTCGTCTTTATCTTTCCTGTTTTCATATTTTGCTACTAGTTTAAGTTTTGAGTTCGGATTATGGTTTTGTTGACGCTCCGGTATTACATGTATCTATTTTTATACATGATTATATGTATCGAAATAATTAGGTACACTAGATATTTAACATACTGTCTAACAAGGAAGCAGCGTCAGATTGGCTTCGTTTCATCGTCGTATTTTCTGCACTATGTAGGAACAAGTGTGCAAAACCCAGACATCATACCAAAATTATGTTCGCCGCATGTTAGTGTTATGTTTTGCGATTGTTTACACAACTTACTCCACCAGGTATTAAAACTAAGGTTTCAATCGATGTCAACAGATTTGAAACATTAGGTTCAGTACATGGTACATGTATGCATATTTAAAATACAGTGTTTATTTTGAACTTACCAGAATATTTGTTAGCAATTGTTAAATACATACTTTTTAACAGTGAATAAAAAGACAAGCATTTTTTATTTTCTTTTTCTTTTCAAAATATTTCGCAATGTTTGTTTATATTAACACGATTCGATATGTGCGCTGAACAAAAGAATATCGTATACCAAAAATAGAATAATTGGTTTGTGACCATCGGCATTTAACGATAAACAATCCCTAGCATACTGCATGTAGACTGTTAAGGGTATTGAGTGACATGCAACCACGTGTCTGACTTAGCTATCTATTCTTACAATGAACAGCGATCAACGTCACAATGTGATCACCTAAAGAACGTGCCCTCTAGTCCAGACACCTTGTTGGACATATATGTATTATTCATTACCGAAGATATATCAGTCCGCCGGATTGTGATTAGGCTCGCGCATTGACAGATAGGGCGCCCCCTACTCACCACAACGTAGAAACATGCAGCAGGGCTAACCAACGTAATCATCCCATCCAATGGAGCCGTAAGCCTCGGAACTCAGAATCTGTCACGGAACGTTATCCGCCATTTATATAGTAATTAACATTCACAAGCGAGTTCTAAAGGTCGTTATAGACACTAAACCTGATAGTACTGTTAATAGAACCCGGCCCTCGCTACATCGCACACGTTCCAAATGATAGTCATGACAAAGATTCTCACGAAATGTATCACTAATATTTTCTAGAATAGCCGATTTTTATATGATGTTAGACTTACCAAAACCCGATTGGAATGATATATGTAATTTGCTTCTGTCTTTGTTTTTTCCCCTTTTTACTCGGTATTTCAGTTTAGAACGATATCCCAATATCTCATCCCGATGCACTGATTGGAGTCAGAGTTCGAGCACTATCATCAATCTGGAAGGTAAGCAGATATTCACAAAATCATAAGGCGGCTAGCAGAACTAATGACATTAGCCATCGCAAGTAAATAGAACCACATTACGGTACAATAGATATTGAAACCAGTCAAATACACTTGGCTTTTAGTAATGAAACCGAATAAGTTAAAAATGGAATTGAAAATCATTTGAGATATACGTTTCCATTTGAAGTACAAATTACTTAATGCCGGTATCGTGTAATGTTCCAATCAGCGATCACCTAAAGCCTGCCTTCAAAATCTGCTGAAATCTTTTATTGTGCCTATTTAAAACTAAACCACAGCAGAACGGTTAAAAAATCTAGGAAATGAAATATGTCGGAAAGACCCGCCGGAGCTAGATGATATTGCTGATGCGTGGGCTTTTCATTTCGAGACCGTATTTTAAGATTTAGATTGTGGCATGGTTGATGAGCCGTTTTATAAAAAAATGTTACTAGAGGTTGTGGGAAGAGCTCGCAATTCCAGTGAACAAATTTATTTCAATCAGTATCAAACGTGCGATAATAACATAATATTATAAGTACATGTACACGCAGTTTACTGCTTATATGGCAAGGATTTAACACAATCCTTACAGCTTTGCTACTTTATATCTAATTAGAAACGTCTAATGCCCAGAACTGCAATGGTGCCTCTTTTGGAATCATAAACTATTTGACTGGTATTCTAATTGAATTTTAACGCACCCTTGAAAATTAAATCAATTCATGTAATCTACCATCGCTTTGCGTATTGAAAATAAATAATTTCGTCAATAGACAAAGCATAACATTCAAATGCAACATGTATGTTAACTATTTGAAAAAAGAGATGAGCCATTTCTTCAGTTGACCCTATTAAACAAGCCCTTTTCATGGCATTCAAAGATCTAATACATGCCAACATAAATCAGGAAACGTTTTATTACGGAACAATCGTACAATGAACATGTAAGTTTACTCTATGTAGTATATTAAGATAAACTATCTGAAAGGGTTTTGTTACTTGATATTTGTTCATTGTTGATAACTACTCGTACAGGGAAATGGAAACCACTTTAACTCCATTTGTTTCCATTTGTATATTCACTGGTGTAAACAGAGTACAAGCATTATTATCAAAATCAATCTTTATAAAACGTTTTTGTGATTGACACATGTCCGCCGTGAATAGACCCATTACGATTTGTTTTAAGTTTCGGATGACATTGAACAACTGACTTTGTTATTGCTATTTGAGCATGCTATCGCATTTCAAGGTCCACCAATTCAAAATAAAAAGTAAGATTAAAACTGTAGTTTTTCTAATTGTGTTCTTTTTTTTTGTTCAAATTCAAAAAACCATTGCTACATTATATGTGGAATACTGTCATTTTGCTATGTATTTACATTAAACGTTAAGGACGTGTTAACGTTTCCGTCGTATAAATATAATATTGGGTTTTACAATGTATCAGGCTAACAGTTTTCCATGCATTTGCAATAGTCTTAGCTATGTAGAAACATTAAAATTGTGCTTTGTTCATTTAAAGATTAACTTTTTATTTTGTTAAATTTATGAAATCATCGATCAAATGGAGTTCGAGGTAAATTGCGTTACGTTAAATTTACCGACTGCTCCATTGGATGTATGGTCTCATAAACTTAACAAAATAAAAGGTTAATCCTTAAATGAACAAAGCAAAATTTCATTGTTTCTACATAGCTAAGACTGTTGCATATGCGTAGGAAACTGTTACCCTTATACACTGTAAATGGTTCATAACTACTCTGTTCTGTATAGCCTAATATGTGGACATAGATATTATTCCAAAACATACAGTCGTGAAAACGGTTCAATAAATGTAACAGCATGCAGTTTGTATTGACTGTGATTAACTCCGCCCATGACCATTGTTGATGACGTCATACAATTGGTTTAAACTGGATAATTTGCACAGCTCTGCCCGCATGTATTTGTTATCGATGTAATAGATGACACGTTCTCAAGTATAGTTGTTGGAAAATAACTTTATGATATAGATATTTAACTTATGTACCGATGTATTTGGAAAATACACTACCTTGTCATTAATTGTAATTAAAATTAAAGAGAAAAAAGTATTTATAAATGTTTTATGTGTGGCAAAGAATTCCTCTATTGTCCTTTGTTGTATAGTATATGTGGACAATACACCCATTCATCACACCAGAACAGTTTTTCGATATTCCTGTGTTTTATACAATTTATCTGTATGGCATAAAGGCCTATTCTGGATTTGTTTGTGTCGCGACATGCTGCCTGTCTTTCTAAATCATATTTGTAGTTAAAACATACCGACGAAGTTTCTAAGGGAAGATATATCACCTTCATCTATTACATTTTGAGTTTATGACGTATGAATGGCCAATAGCCTCCTTTACAATGGCCAATTTTGAGGGATTAATTGTTGTGAACGGAGAATGTGTAAAATGTTGACATTCACCTTCTGTCTACTGTAGATATAACTTCGAACTGAAAGGAAACACAACACATTGGTAAACCTTAATAATGATTTACCGACTTCATGGGGAATTCCAACAAATTTCAACAAATTTCATGTGATGAAGTGTCATACACAATGCAAACCCTGTAGAAATAAACTGCACTTACACAAACTTTGGTGCAATTCTAATCGATACATACACTTATCATTATATTTGGCATTTCTCATTTCAGCACCACTGTTTCACGTTCTTGGTGCATATGTAGTCACGAATATGATGACTTGGATTGTGTCCACATAATCATGACTACAGCTTACACAAATCAACCTCTTCATTATACCAGCAAACATCATCCAGTGCAGTAGGTTAATAGGCCTACAAAATAAATAAATAAATAATGGCAATAATAATATTAATACATATATATAATCTAAATAATAATTATACCAATAATGATTATGACAATAATGATAACAATGGATAAAATAGATAAAATAAAACAAAAAACATGCAGCTTGGTCACTCAAAGGAAAAAAAGTAGAGCTACAATTATAAAAATATTTATCCGTGAGACTAATATCATTGTACATTTAAAGCTAGCACCTGTCCTGATTTGAATGCTTCATGTCATTTTGTCCTAAATAACAAACAATTAAAGGAAATTCTTCCTGTCTCCTTTTAAATGTTTGTCCATATACATGTGATTAACACACACAGGAAGATGTAAACGAATTTCTGTATACGAAACATGTTTCGTTAATTCTTCTAAACACTACTAACATCTCCGAAGACAAGTTAAGGGATGAAAAGTAATTACGTTTCGCCTAAAACGTCTGATACGCCCACTGTCTGATATTCCTTAATGCACACATATTAACTGCAGCTGTTTAAAATTTATCATTATAGGTAACTTGGTTCTTTCAACATACAGATATGATCACCAAAAACCTCAATTATTTTCAATTTGAATTCGAAGCCTGAACATGTCCAATTAAAGAACAGAACAAAGACGTTCATTCTGTCCTCTCATATTTTGGTCACATTTTGGATTCGAGAGATGCAGGTTGATCAGAACTATGGGCAAGTTGTATGGTCGCCATCTTTATCTCTTTGAAAAATATTCTGTATCTTTAGGTAATATGAAGATGGACGTTTTTGAGTATGCTCATTGGTGTGTTTTTCTTGTTGTGATTGACAATGACACTCGGTTCTCATTATGAGAACTTGATGTTTACTTGGATGTGACCAAGATTTACATGACGGGTGTTGTCGATGAAGCAGAAGACGCTTACTCTTCCTGAAGACATGGTCTTATTCTCTTGTACTTTTACAAGGGTATCTATGTATGTGTGTCCTTTGTTTATATTTTGCCCCTGGTTTATTCGATTTTGAGTTCGGATTTTGATTTTGTTAACACTTCGGTATTCTCTAAGTTATTCTCACGTTTTGGGGAGATGTCGGTTTTTATTCCGTCACATCATCAAATCACTGTCCTGTATTGTTTAAAATTTGAATTTTAACTTTGGGACAGCAGAAGTGATGTCCTACGATTTCCATTACTATATAATAAACAGGGGGTAGGGCATACTACCGTGGAACATCACATACCGAATCTGCTGTGACAATGTGCCTCGAACAGCTGTCCCTCAGGACTATTAAACACCAGATCAAAGGTCAACCAGTCGATTTCATATGGAATTAAGAGACAAAACCATTTTGTCGTTAGCCGTATTTTAGCCGCTAGTATTCCTTGGGAATGATTCTTACACTGCCTATCACTCGTATCGGATTAGTCTAGCATACTGAAAGATTGCCGACAAATGGGCATAAAGGTACGCACGCCTCTACGTAGACTCGGATTAGCTTTAAAACAGAGACATAAAACCTGTCTCATCGGAAAGAAATGAAATTCGTTACTAATAGTTCGTCTTTAGCAGGAGTTACGCTGTGGAGATGGCCATACCGGGCCTTAGCCGCGATAAAACTGCGTTAAAAATCCATTCAAATATCTAACTATCGATAAGACCCCAGCATCGGTACATTAAGTTTAGTCTTCTTAATCGATACTGCCAGATCTTCTAATTTTATTCTAATTATTCCAAACGTTTGAAAACAATTTGAAAGATTTATGAGAAATTGGACACTTTAAGATAGAAGAAAATTGTTTAGTCCTAATGCAAATCTGTTATTTTATATTGAAGAAACATGCATCAACTATATTGCGGTCTGTATAGCAATTATGCAATGACTTAAGCTAAAACTAATGCTGTTTTCTTTGAACCGCAAACATGTCCTAGTTATATTGGTGAGCAGAGAGAAGTTTCCGATAAATCTCCGTTATCTAAACTTAATGTGTTAATATTCATACCATGTTATGTAGTACATATCTCTCAGAAATTTATAAACATACATGACAGGGTCACGTCCCGTAACAGGACTGCTTCATTATACATCCACTGGACGTCGATAGTTTTCCTCTCTTAAAAATCATCTGCTATGCAGATCTTCCTTGTCGAGATAAACAAGTTCCACTCTTAAGACAAAATCTGTCAGACTGATCCCAGTTAACATGTTTCTCTCTTCAAGAAAAGACTGCTTTACAGATCCCACATCTCGTGGATGTAATCGGAAAACAAGTCTGCTGTACATAATTAATTAATTGACATTGGCAAACACTGTCATTTTCCCGTTTTGCATACACGAAATGCGAAATCATGTGACTTTGGTATGATGACCCAACTTTAAAACACTTAAAGAATACTCAAATATCGAGGAACTTGCGAGATAATACATCAAGTGGTTTACACAGACAAAAAGTCGTTAGATGTAAATTGGTCTTGGGAAAAAGATCGTGAACTAAATAGCCATGAAAGCAATTTTCTGTATATTTTTACATAATGCTTCATTATTGCAAGAAACCCCAAAATGAAGATACGACCAATGCCAAATTAGATAATGAAAAATACCTGATTCTGTAAATGTAAACACGAAACAGTTATGCAAACAACACACACATCCGACATCAGAAAATACCACAGAGTTAACTAATTAGCATTAATTCGAATTCAAATAGATTAAACCAGGAGCGGATATGAACAAAGGAAAAAATTACATGGACTCCCTTGGAAAATGTAGAAGAGAATACGACAAGGATTTCTAGAAGAGTAAATGTCATCGAAAACACCCGACAAAAATCTTATGTTGTTCGTCAGTAGCCGACAGCTAAAAAACAATATCGAAATTCAGTGCAAACGCCTGAATAATGAATTAACTGCTACATGTAAACACCATAAGTTGGAGAAGCAGGGATGTTACTATCAAGAAATGGAACGTTCAGGATCGGAAAATCGAAATCGTCACGAATTAGTAAGCTGCCTATTTAGATCATAGCTTAGGTTAGATCGAAGTAAACAACTTATGTAGAAGTATTTGTTGTTTTCTTGATTTCAAGTTCAGAAAGTCATTTGACCTGATTCCTTACGTAGCTATCTGTATAAGTGAGTTTACGATTGCTTTTCATCCTCTCAATTGTAATACACCGATAAAACAACGCGTGTTGTGAGTCAAGAATACCATTTAGTCAGATTGCGAGTAAGGTGACGTCTCCGATATACATGTATACAGTAGTGAAAGCAGTGCCGAAATAACAAAAACAAAACAACAAAAAACTTATTTCTTGAATAAAATATGACTACATAAGTACATTTGTGAGTAACTGACGTAGAAGAGTATGTCTTACCCTTGATTTCAAGTTCTGAAGAGTATATACGATCGACGTGGTCAGCAAACCTCTTGTTACATGTCTTGATAAGCTTCTTGACAAATTCAGCCTTATTTGAAAACAAGTTCAAGATAGCTTAGAGTTAATCACAGTATGAATACCAACAGTAAGCTCGAAAATCTTTCCTACGAAATGAAAAAAAAAATGTTGTCAAGCAGAAATTCTATCATTCATACTATATCGTCTTCAGTAAAGTTAAGGGTAAACCCATACACAAACACTAACATATTTGTATCATGTTTTTTAAAGCTATTTACTTAATCCAGAAGACGTAAACAAGTCTTTTTAAGCATACAATAAGGTCTTCAAGAATTCGCTCGATTACCTGAGCGTTGGTACGTCAACTTGTCGGTGGAGCCAACGTCAACAGGTAAGTAGGGAGCAATTAATATTAACACATATAAATATACAAAAGTATATTGTATTCCAATTCCCGCTCCTCAATATTTTGAAACGCCAATCATTTGGTTTTGCAAAATAAAGCATAGCCTGTGTGATATGCTGACATTGGTTTATCGGGTTGAATCATAAGAGGTAAAAGTCACTTATCGTAATATGCATGCAAAGGTCGAATCGACTGACTGAAAGAATACTATGAAATGAAAGTATGGAATATTCAAATTTGTATTTGTTACGTTTGTGTTTTGCTCCGATGGTTGCTGTTTTATTGTGTGTAAGATGTGTAACTGGAGTGTAAACGATAATACTTTAGAGTTATGAGACCCTTTTAATATTATGGTTTTTAAACATTAACTTTCTGGAACGTTGTGTATTGCAGCGAAGCCAATGTGCTTTTAATAAAAGCAATATCGCAGATGTTCTATATGCTTGCACTATGAAAACACGTTTAGAATTAGAATTGGTAGTTTACTTTGTTCCGTCGGTACCAGAGGCGCTGACACGATATGCTTCGCCTGTATTCAATTTCCTGCATTTGAATTATAGTTAACAATGATACAGATCTGACTGGCAAATGGATGATTTATTATTTATTCAAACAAGCTTGCAGTGTAACGACATTTTTCATTGATTAATAGCTATTGATAACTGGCCCAAAGACTGTGCAAGTGTGTTATCTTCCTACAGATCATATCGCTTTTACCAACACCTGCCTCCGGTAGAAATGTTGTAGGATTAGTATCATTTGAAGAAATAGATAATAGTACCTGCATTTTTTTCGATATATGTTGGAGCTTTTCTAACGGAAATAATACCTGTTTAACCCACACGATCTACTATTAATAATTTTCCTTCAAAACTCAACAAAATATTGTCAACCATTTGTTGCTAGGGTGATGCTAGGGGCCAAAAGGTGGGAATCTAAACAAATTTGAACTAATGTAGAAGCAGAAGGGTCAGGTGTGTAAAACCCCTTTGATTTATGAATTTAGAAATAAAGTTAAACTAGTTCTGTATAATTTCAAATCGTGTACTACGAAAATGTGTATGTTATGTACCGTACCACTAATCAAATGATATTAACTGTGGCTATGGAGGCTCCAGAAAACCGCCAAAAAATCCACCAGCAAAATGGGAGATTGAAGTCGTTTTTTCATTTTTTTTTGTATGGTATGGTAATGCACAGTTTGAAAAATCAAATGTTTGGATAAAGGATTTTAGAAACGGGTGTTCAAGATTCATCAGAATATCATCCAGGTTTTCAAAATCAACATCCCGTTCAGTCCACACCTGGAGTCTTGATCATTAACCGTTATCTAGAAACATGGTTAGGTACAATGTATTATTTCTTAAAAGAAAAAAAAAACATTCAGTGTGTAGGGGTACGTTAGTAGGTAGGACTGGTTCAAATGTAAAAGTGCGTGCAAACGGGTATCGAGTTATTAGACGCTTTGTCTGCAGACACCCGCCCATACTTATCATGTTGGTCATGGGTATTGCTTGAAAAAGGTGTACCTCTTACATATTGTTTGTGACGTACAACTATAGTAATCAGATATGTATTTTGGAAATTTTTGTTTAGCTCACAAGAACGTATACCGATTGATTTACCATCTGTTTGCACTCTATGTGTATTTCTGTACATGTATTTGTCAATGTATGGCGTCTCCAATGAGTCCTAGAATGACCCAAATGATGCATGGTGAGGTGTAATTAAGTTTTATTTACTTTATTTAGTACATCAACGCCCAATTAGCTTCGTGTGCATAACGTTCTTTTACCTTTAAAGCAATACATCATCATAGTATTATGGTACAATTATTCATCTCATTCAATTTGTCTTTAATCAATTAACAGTTATAAAACTGCTGTAAAATCCTGAAATATAATATGAAAAAAGCAAAGCCTTATGAGCGTAGCTTTAGTTATTTAATAATATTTCCTGGAAATTTGCTGAGGAATTTCACTGTTTCAGAACAAGATAATGAATATGAACCAAACGCTATTAATGTTTTTATATCTGATTGCTTCATTTCTCATTTAAATTACGGTAATGTAAATCTAATTCATTTGTCGTCGTGAACATTAGATTTGATAAAACTTGGCTGAAGTAAATGTTCCAAAGCTGCGTTTCAATCATCTTTGATGAAATGGATATCCAAACCTAATACACAGTTCTGTTGTAACTTTCTTGTATCCATTCAAAAGTACGAAATACCTGTCATTAGGTGTTATATGAACATTTTCAATTCAGAAACATATTTTATTATTACAGTCATTCTTTTTCAATACAAAATGCAAAACAAGCTTGTAATTGTATTTAGGGTTCATATGGAAAGTAAGGTGAAATCCCCCAGCTGACCCCTCACCTGGTTATTGACAGACTGTCGGTGGCTGTGGATCTATAACAGGGTACTTGAGTAACAGAAAATCTTAAGTAAAGCGACACAATAGGAGTCAGCGATTTCACCCCTATCTGATAGGAATATAGCTGCAAACGTTTCTTTGGTATATACTATATTTTTTTCAGACGTTTGGGGCAGAATGAAAAACGAGCACATATTTAAATTCCTAGCTGCGTCCCTGCTACTGGAAATATTCGGTAGTGTCAACTAAAATCATAACTAGGAATATATGTACAAGTTTATATCGGCTACATGAAATAAGCGCTAATCAATGTTTTTGAACCGGCTTGAATCTTCTTACCTTGATTTTCCTTTAAACTTTATACACCAGCATCGTTCTATATTTCATTACTTTGTTGTCGTTTTACATTGGATAAAGAGTTTTAATTACCCTGATAGAGAATAAATACTTATGCACATGGGAAAGTACAGCTTTTTTAAAAAAAAGAATGTCTCTCTGATGTATTTGCCAATTTCGCGATTTGATTCAGAAGCATATCTTTTCCGAAACGTTTGATTGGTGACATAGATATGATAAACAAGACTGAAAGTCAGTGCAAGTTGGCAAAGCCGTACCTGTTCTGTCTCAGAAAAGAAAGATGAAATACCGTTTTGTTGAGATGTTGTTTTCGTATACCTTTGCTACAGATGTACATACATGTAATTATTCCAATGTTTGTCAGAAAATCAACAACCGGCAGAATATGTATACCATTCTTAATTGAATGGTATACCTTGGTTTTGAATATCTATATCTGTAAAACGTTTCCATTATCGCAAAATGATAATTGCATATATCAGAAATAACTTTGTCAAACCCAACATTAGATTCTTTATTTAACAAATGATTTCTGTTACTGTTAGGTATTTCATGCTATTTCATTTCTTTTTTGGTACTTATCAGTGTTACCAGTTATGCATCAGGCCATTATATTTACAAGTTTCTTCGCTTTCTTGTACTATATATATATATCTCTTTCTTAATTATGTTTACCTTAAAGACCCAATATACGTAACTTTCGGCAAATCAAGCCTAATTAACTTATTATATTTATAGATTTAGTTAAGATTAACTGATATCAACAATATTCAAGATGAATTTTTACGCGGATACCGGTACAGCAGCAGTTGAAACTCGGTGTTTGTAAACACGCGTCCATACTGAACTGTCTTCTAATTTCAGCTTGTTGTTGAAGTTGGCCTCATCTGAATTATTTTCAACTCTTTAGATTTTTTTTTCGGTCAAGAGTTTCCTGTTAGTAACCGCTCAGGTTTACTTTTAGACTTATGTTTGCATGGTTTTAAACATTTATTTAGAATCCCGAAAATAATTCTTGAAGTACGCATATTGGGCTTTTAATGCTTATATCACCACAATGACTTACTATCTTCTGGTTGACATATTCATATATCAAATAACATGTTGTTGTTAGGTGTTTTGGTATATATATTTTTCACTGCTTTATAACCTCTGTGTTTTATGTTCACCCTAAATCCTTTTTAAAGTTATTTTAGTACATCCCCCTTAATCGTTAATTCAACGCAAACGTCACAAATTCTTCGCTTGGAAGACTTTGAAAAAATATTTAAAAGGTTAACGTAACACATACAAATGCTGCATTTTTAAAAATTAGTTATAGATACAGTATGCCAAAACAATGTGAACGTTTTCGCATTGTCCATTCAGCAGCACGTTGGTTCTTTTGTATATGCGTATATTAATAGAACGTTGCTCTTTATATATCAACTCGTTAGAAATGATATTTATATTTCACATATAAACACAATTGACACCATTTCATAAAAGTTCAAATATTGCATGTCATACACTCTCATTACACTCTTTACTTGCTGCAGTTGATTCGTAATCCCATTGCTTGCTCTGTCGATTTTGAGTTCGGATTATGATTTTATTAACGCTTCGGCATTCTCTAATTTATTTTCTCATAACTATTTTCGTAATTCTTGTCTAGGTCTGTCGAACAGACTTACAGCATAGGGATTCAAGAGATGCAGGTTGATGAAGACAATAAGTAGCCTGTAACTTTGTACGGAGGTGGACGTTTTTGAATATTCCAAATATTATGCCTACTTTCTGTGATTGAGAATGATGTCCAACTTTTTACTTTGATGACGCGTATGAATCTTTCTTTCGGTCATATTTCATCCCAAAATGTTTTTGAGCTCGCATTGTGATTTAGTTGACGCTAAAATATTCTCTGGTTTGATTTGGAATTGTTAGAACGCGCATCGAACAAATCAAAAGTATATAGTATAAGAATGATTGTGCACAGAAACCTAACACTTAAGTACACTGATACAAATGGTAAATCAACAGTTACTAATGAATTCGAACAGTATCCTGAGGTTAGAAGCATCTTGTCAGTAAATCCAACACATAGCGGGAGTTTAATATTATAAAAATAAATACAAAAACAATCCGAACGGGATTTCTAGTCAGTCAAATGATTAACAAAATTGCCGTTAAACATTGAATACCAAGTAATCATATAATGAATATTTCACAACTAGTGTGATAGCGCGGGGATGATGAACAGATTCCACTTCTGATGTTTTGTCAACGAATAAAAAAGTTCTTAATGCAACTGTGTTAGTTACATTTGTATTAATGGCTACATAATTGTACAGTCGCATGATTTAGCGAAAATCATTTGGGATCACAAACTTAACAGTCAATTAACAAAATGCAACAAATTCTGCATTATTCCAAGGACTAACTTTATGTCTGATGTTACGTAATTGATCTATCCATTATGGATAATTTCTACTTTAGTTATTTAATTGTATTCCCATGCACGTCTCGGGCACGTGAAACCTGCAATTGTAAAATTCTCCATCAGATCAAACTTGCTATAAAGATAATTGTAGATAAAAAGGAGTACTTTCCAATGTAACAATTAGAGAATACCGAAGCATTAACAAATCATAATCCGAACTCAAAATCGATTAAACCAGAGCCAAAATATGAACAAAGGAAACATTTTCATAGAGACCCTTATAAAGTACATAAGAATAAGACTGGGTGTTCCGAAAAAGTAAGCGTCTTTTGCATCAACGACACCCGGCATGTAAATCTTTGTCACATCCAAGTAAACATCAAGTTCTCAAAATGAGAACCAAGTATCATTGTCAATCACAACAAGTAAACACACTAACGAGCATACTCAAAAACGTCATTCTCAGATAAGTGTATTGGCATATGATCCAATATGCCGAATGATACACGGCGACCGTAACAGGGGCGGTAATATTTCCGGCTTTAGTCTTACAAATACTTAACTCTTTCCGTCAGAAGAGACATCCTGATGATTGTCCAAGTTGTGTTGGACACACTAACTGGAAGTTTTTGTTGGGACTTTTTCTCTGTGATTTGTTTTGACGATGCGTGGTAGTCGTGCTAGTGGCTTGTTGATAGAGATCTTATGGTGATTTTGCCTGTGGTGTACGCTGGAATGCCTGATGTTTGTTGGAATGTCTAGTGTTTTTGTTTGCAGGTTACATGTATTGTGGGGATTTGAGGTTTTATTACCTAAGGCTTGTTGATTTTTTTCTGTGGGGAAGCAAATGCTTTGTTTGTGGTATTGTAGGGATACATCATGATTTTGACAGCGGTTTAGTTGGAACTGTATGCTGCTGTTTTCTTGTTTATACACGTATTAAACGATGCATGAGGCTCAGTTATTGTTGCAATATAAACAAATCGGTTTTCATCATGCTACAGATAAGGACAAAGTACTAGAATAAAAGCTATGGTAACGTTCACGTTGCATCTTTATAAGTTCCAAAAAAATGCTTAACTGAAATAAAGAACGAATTATGAAAAACGAAACTTGTCAATACCGTTATTCCCTGTGTGTCACATCTGTATCTTAATTTACTGCCTACAATATGTACTACATGAGAGCGGAAATACAGTTTTGGGTGGAAATGACCAGATACGCCTCCCTGTTCGATTTCCCAGGAGTGCATGTACAAATGTAGCACGTTTAATTGACTCGCATAATTAAAGGTATATGTATCGGTCTATCTACAGCTATCGAATACTAAATTCATTAGGATATATATCGTGTCGTGTCTTCTGAACTTGAAATAAAGGACACAACAGACTCTTCCACATCTGCTGCTTTCCTCGATCTCTACTTAAACTACGGCCAACATGGACAGCTTACTACTAAGCTATACGATATACGTGCTGATTTCAATTTTCCGATAGTGAACTTTCCATTTCTTGATAGTAACATGCCTGCAACTCCAACCTATGATATCGTGATTTTCATGATTGATGTCGACTGCTGACAAACAAACAAACAACACAAGGATTCGAGAGATGCAGGTTGCTCAGAACCATGGGCAAGTTTTAAGGTCGGCATCTTTATCTCATTGAGAAATATTCTGTATCTTTAAGTGATATGAAGATGGACGAATTTAGGTATGCTCATTAGTGTGTTTACCTGTTGTGTTTGGCAATGATACTTGGTTCCCATTTTGAGAACTTGATGTTTACTTTGATGTGACAAAGATTTACATGGCGGATGTCGTTGATGAAGCAGCAGACGCTTACTCTTCCGGAACACCTGGTATTATTATCTTGTGTCTGATTTTTTTTCTTACAATTCCTTTGTCAAATAATTTTTTATTAAATACTGTAAGATTATTTAATGAGATGCTGCTTTAGGTATAACACGCGTTATTTAAAAAAAAAATCCTGTACAATTTTGAAACGAAAATGATCCTGTCATAGTAGAAGTACATGTTCGTTTCTTTGTTTGGTGTTTTGATTGGTCAAAGATACAAATAAAATGCGATTTATTACTAGATATATATATGTGCAGGATAGGAAAAAAACCAAAAGAATGCCTTAGCGTCAACAAAACCATAATCCGAATTCAAGATAGATTAAACTAGGGACATCCTATGAACAAATGAAAGATTTTCAAAACAAAATTATAAATATTTACATATATAAGTATTAAATTTTGGTAGGATTCTTTCTTATACTTTACTCAGTAATGCAATTAAAGTTTCCAATGTCACTCATTTTTCAAAAACCTACTTATTTTCACCATGTTTTGCAGTTTTGACGCCTATTTCTTTTTAAAAAAATCTACTTGTTGCTTTCATTTTCATACTGGACAGCTGTTTGTGAGTGGTCGAATGTGATCACGTCAGTAGCGTTGTAAATATTTAATGATAACAGATGCCAAGCTCTGATTTATAGAATGTTCCTTTGTTGATTATTTTACATATTGTCTTCATATTTCCCGTTGTTTCATTTTGTTAAATCATTATTACCCGGTATATGGCTTGTTTTTGTTTTTTTTCATTTTGATTTCTGTCATTTCTCTTTCTTGTTTTCGAAGATATTGTTTAGTTATGTTGGCTAACTGGTATATCAAATTAAATTTAGAGAAAAAAAAATTCTGAAATAAACGCAAATGTTTCAGGTAACATGGCCAGACACCAAGATGACAGTGCTTGTACACTTTTCTTTACAGCATCAGTTAATGCTTCTACGCACGTAAGAACTGCTTCCATTTATAATTTCGCGACGAAAGAGCATCCTTTGAATCACACACAAAGGTCTTGTGAGTTATGTTATTTCTGAACTAATGACAGGCTTGTTATGTCTTTTCTCTTTAGAGTGTCTAAAAAGAGGTGAAGTTAAAATGATAAAGAGACAGTACTGGTGTTTCGTTTATAATGTGTCGAGTGAGACAATGGGTTTTTAACTTCATGTTTCAGCACGTGCAGCAAATCAATTTATATTGTCTCATTCAGTTTTGTTATATGAATACTGTACCTTTTGTAGTAGAACCAGTGCTCAAAAACAACCTTTGTTTAGCTTAGCGAAAACAAGAATCTTTATTCATCCAACGTGTATCATGTTCACAAAGATATGCCAATCTAAATAACAAGAACGACAACATACATGCTATATCGCTGATTGTGAAAAACATTGAGCTCTGATTTCGGTTGATAGAGTGTCATTTACCAAAGACAATAACTTCATTACAAAGTAAACTTCACTAAAGCCAGAATGATAGAGTTGAAACATCTTCGATATCCAGGGGTTTCACTCACCTACGCTCTCCTCACCCATGGGATCTGTCATAGCAAATTGAAGGGTCTGTGTATACCACGTTGTTGATAAGGAAAGCAGACAAGTTCGATCCTTTGATGTACATCTAAATAATATCGTGGTCACATAACGGTAAAAATGGATAGGCTTTGAAGTCGGTTGTCCCTCTTTTATGATCTTATTATCCTTATGTCTTTAGGACAGGCATAAGTCTTGTGAGACCAATTCACTGCTTACTTGGAGCCATCAGGTTTGCTATGAGATATTTCAGAGTAGTAGCAATGTATGTGGACGTAACCCCTAGATGTCGAGGATGGTGTTGAAGGGCAACTTTTCCTACCATTTTACGTTTAACATGGAATACATTATCACTCGTAAACATTAAGGCGTATCTTAACTAGTGACCGTAGGGGAAGGGAAGGGAGATAGGGGTCTTACTGTGGGGGTGGGATGGGGGGGGGGGGCACTTTGTCGGTCAGGTGACAGGTCCCGTCGGGCAATTGAACTCTGGCAGCCTTGGCGAAAGACATGTGCTTTATCCACTGCGCCATCCGACCACACATTAATCAAGAAGAAATCATATAAACCATATCCCCTAGACGGAATACTTAAAATTCATAGTGATTAAATATTTTTCAATTAAAATGAATACGAGAAAAATCATTACCCGGATCTAAGCGGGACAGAGTTATAAGAGTCTTGGGATAAGATTGTTGACATCTAAACGTCGCGTTGTGCTCTGTTTGGATTATATTACATAATCTTAAACTCCGGCTGAGACAGTCGATCTTTCTATGGTAATGGGACATTGAAACAAGTGTGATGTTTGTATTCAATAGATAATCATCGAATATCCAATAGATTTGGAAGTAGGAGAGAAACCTTATATACTGGACCAAGAAGATAAGATGTGGCGAGTGGCTTATAACGGACTCAGAGGTGCAGTTATGTCTGGTGAAAATGTCTTGTGTTTACAATTATTTATCAAAACTATTTTTGATGCTTATCGTTTTAGGCACAGCTGACCTCATTATTGTTGACAAATCAAAAGCAATGTAGATCATGCTGAATGGGACGTGCTAAAATATTAATGTCAATTGTAGTCAATCGGTGCAATAGATACACATGTACTATAACTTAGAAAATCGATTACTGGAAAAATGGGATTATTTCGTTAAGAAAACCTTACGTATTATAACTAAGCTGCATTAAACATTATCATATTTATTATTTGGTTCAGATTGGGAATTTTCCATATCCTCCGAGGTCATACCAATAAAACCTATCTACAAGTCATTATTATCAACCAGATCCATGTCAGCTATGGCTGATCACGAGAAACAGGATGTAGTTTCTGTACAGCGTTACAACGACACAATCATTAGACAAAAACATGGGCATATCAATATTTTAAGGGAGACATCACTGATCCGAAACCAAGTTCAAATAATTGCTTTATTCTATAAATACGAAAAAATAAACTTATTGAGCGTTTGCTTTCTGGACTTTCGAACATGACAATGATCTATTCTTCTAGTCATTGACAGAAACAATACACAACAAGGTACACTGAATGATCTACCATCCACATTACCACAGTGAAACCGTTATCATGTACATACAAGTACTTATACACGTAAGGCAATAACGTACATGTACCTATAAACCAGAACATTCATGTAATCTACAACATTGATATACATTATACGTGTAAATTGAATCATAGTTGTACGTATAAACTACATTTGTATAAAATAAATGTACGTGTAAATTATATCATACATGCACGTGTAAATTATATCATACATGCACGTGTAAATTACATTTTGTATATCATGAATATACGTGTAAACTATAACATGCATGTACATTAAAACTATATCATACATGTACGTGTACATGACATTTTGTATGTCATAAATGCACGTGTATAATATGATATTGCTACAAATATATGACTTAACGGGTAGTACCATGGAATACATATAAGCGTAAAACATGACGCATTTAACTACATAAGTCATGTACGTGTATGGCATTTGTATTCGTGCATCTATACAACTACATGTATACGTACATAAAGTTGTATGTAAGATTATGATACCATGTAATTGGAAGTTTGTCACTCCGTGCTCACTCAGAATGAATTCCATGCATAACAACAACACAGGTTGTTAGATTGTCATCTTCCAATAAGAACCATTCCAGCTTAACGATCTGCATAATTACATAAAGTCGGATCGATGTTCCGTGCTTTTATTATCCTTGCAGTGTAGTCATCTATGCTGACATTTCGGAAAATCATTTTTGCAATGTTATGTAGGTGTTGATTATTCAGTTTCTACGGAGGCCGATAAGTGCCACCAAATGCAGCTTTGATACAAGGGCAAATGCGCAATTGTGGAGTAGGGGGGCGTATTATAGATTTAAACAGTCTTTAGTGTCGATGATGTTCAAGATAGCTGAGAACAGCGCATGGTGATAGGTAGGGTAATAAAACTTCAAGAGGTCCTTGAGTGTATATGGCAAGTTTGAGCATTCTAATATAGCTTTAAATCGCGCTTAAGGAAAGAGGAATATCTGGAAGCTGCCTTCATTTATCCGTGGATGGCTCTTGAGGGAAAAAATTTGATTTAACATAGCTGTGAACAGCGCTTGAGGGCAGAGGGTCAGTTTGGTGGTTCTGATATAGCTGTGGACTTTACCTGGGAGGAAGAGTTAGGTTAATGACTTTGATATAGACGTGAACATCCCCTGAGTTCAAGAGTTAGGTTTATGACTGCTATGAACATCCTCTGGGATGAAGAGTTAGGTTCATGACTTTGGTACAGCTGTGAACATCCCCTGGGATGAAGCATTATGTTCATGCCTGTTATATAGCTGTGAATACCCCCTGGGATGAAGAGTAAGGTTCATGACTTTGATATAGCTGTGAACATCATCTGGAATGAAAAGTTAGGTTCATGACTTTGATAAAGACATGAACAGCGCCCGAGGTAGAAGGTCAGTTGGATGGTTCTAACATAGCCGAGAACAGCGCCCATTGGTAGTGTTAGTACTGATCTTGCTATGAGAGTGGTCCAATGCAGCTGTGAACAGCACATGAGAGCTTTAGATTGTGATGTTGATGAATCAATGACATCCTTTAAATTGCAAACAGCAGCTTTGGAA
Organism: Mimachlamys varia; assembly: GCA_947623455.1. Taxonomy (NCBI): domain Eukaryota; kingdom Metazoa; phylum Mollusca; class Bivalvia; order Pectinida; family Pectinidae; genus Mimachlamys; species Mimachlamys varia. Next base: position 31,185,347 of record OX392527.1, on the reverse strand, counting down.
CTGAGGATCCATGTTTGCTTTCAGAACGTTCTGTCTTAAAATCCCCCCCCCCCCCAAAACCATGGTCCAGTTTGACCTGTAGTCACTATCGGTCTCTGTATTATTCACAATGTAAACCTTGAAGAACTCTTAATGTCGGGTTCCAAGAATGGTAGACTCCTTCCATCAACTGCAATGTTTGTAAAGTGAAGTTACTTATTACTGATTAAGTCTAAGCAAGCTTTACCAGCCCATGGGATAACAAAAGTACGTTAAAATGAACTCTCTTGCAGAGTAAGTACAACAGAATATATCAGGTGAAACACATTAAACGCTTTATGTCTCAAATGAACACAAAATGAAGCTGATTACGAACCCACTTAAGGTTCCAAGAATGCTAACTGAAAAAAAAAACTTTTTTTGTGTCCTATTAAGGTGATCGTGATAAGGTGCATTGGTGACCTCGTGGTTTCGTTGTCACTAGACGAGGTCTTGATATGAGGGCTTGGCATTACTTTGATTGATTTTTTGGGTGGTAGTCTCCAGGAAGCAAAATAAGCTGACCCTTCCAAATCATTTGGACTTTTTCTTTATGGTTAAGCTCTCTGTATATAGCATTTCCAGGTCTACACATTTGGTCTTATATTTATAGATATGGAGTTCGAGCAGATGTATTGACGGGATTGTAGTTCCAATATCAGTTGTAATTTTAATTTTTGATGGTTTTATTATAATTATGAACAGTACATTTGGTTTAGAATTTCCAATACCACTAAACACAGAGAGTGTTGTGACAAAGACGGGGCGATTTTACTATGTCAAGAGTCTGACTATAACTTTTAATGGCGACTTTGGTTTCGTGAGTTTAATTCAAATGCGAACTTTGCCTGTGATGTCGATAGTCTGTTTTACCACATGACCGACCCGTTCAGTCATGTCATACGACCATGTCATACATATGGTATTACACACGTGATGTAACACTATTGGGCCATAATATGATTGTCTCGGTAATGAAAATCGTACAGTCAAAGAAACAAAATTGCTTTTCTCATAGAGAATGAATTTGAGAGTTTTGGTGTATTTTCTCATAAATATAAGTAGTGTGATAAATAGAATCGTACACTAGTGTCAATATAATATGGAATTTATTAAGCTCGTTAAATAATTTAATATGTCACTCGCTTTAAGGCACTGAACTCGTTTAAAATTCCATATTACATCGACACTCATGTAAGATCATCCATATAACTGAACCGCTTTTGTAGTTTCGAAGGTTCTGCTGCAAATGTCAACATTAAGAATTTTTTACCATTTTTGTAATTTAAATCTAATTATCATCGACAACGTTTGTTTATCTGATCTAACACTAATGATCTCAGCACTTTTAATGGCGACGAGAGAACGTTTAGTATGAAATCATGACGTCCTAATTGCTTTGAATTCGTTTTCCACTTTTTTCAGAATCTGATAAATCTGTAATTCACGGTATGTTTTGCTATCGTGGAACGTTTTGGAAATATAATGAACAAAATTGACTTGATTATCGGTGGTTTTCTACAAAATTTCTGATAGATTTTCTAGTGTTCTGCGTTCAATCTCAGAGTGAGTTATATTGAAGTTAGCCTTTGATATCTCAAACTGCACTGGACGATTTATTATCGATTTCTTTGATATTTTCACAAAAACAATTTTTTCCAAAGTAGGAAACCACAAAAACAAAGGTTTTGCGGACGAGTGCATTTGAATTAGATAAATAGTACATTTTCTGGTTTGCGAAGATCGACAACAAGTGTATCATTTCAAAGTGAGTCAGGGAGTTGAAGTTGGGATTTCATTTTAAAAGTAGAACATTCTTCATATTTCCCCGCGAGTAAGCCAGTCGCAATCAAACGTCACTTGAAGGGTCATGTATTGGATGTTGAGGGTACCTTTCAATATCTAATGTAAGACGAGTGCATTTGTATAGTGCATTGAAGGTAGGAGAAAGGGGCAATGGATCTGCCTTGGAAGGCACAGAGAGTCCAAATCAAGTACACCGTTTAATAAAATCTTCACAAGTCTTCTCTTTGCCGCGACTGTTCAATCAATGTTACCTATTTTATCTAATTTGTCTACCTACCCTTTTTCTTTTATATAATTTTATTACTGTCAATATCTATCCCCAGTCCTTACTGCTCCTGCTATCTTAAACATAAACATTTATACAAACATTGTAGTCGTCAAACGATAATAATAATAATAATTCTAATATGTAGAATAATAATAATAATAATTTGAGTCCCTATATACTGCTCGAACGTAAGTCGAACAAAACAGTTCACAAATTATTATCCGTGGTTAAACGGTTTTACAACCAGTCAATATATCTCTTTCTCTCTGGGGAGCATACAGCCTGTGCTGCCATTTCGGCGCTCATATTCTAGCATTCTACAATTTCAAGCAATAACCAACCACCTACTTATCACATTTAAGTACATTGCCACAAGCTGAGTAAAGAATTTTACTCAAATATACAACAAAGTGCCGTGCCGGAACTCGAACCCACAACCCTTCGGTCACGAGCAAGGCGTCCTATAACTAGACCATATTGCCTCCTAGAAGCGTTTCTACTTGTTGTTACATTGATCAATGAACAAACGAAAACTATATTCTTTTCGTGGTGCTGAAAGAATTTAATTAAAAATAATAAAATATGTTATAGAAAAGTGTCACAATTAGAAAAGTGTCAGTATAAGGCTGGTCAGTATGGTATGTCTATTATCTATAATGCATAAGGATACATGAGCCATACAGATATCTCTAGTAGTCCTATTATTTTAGCACAAATCAGTTCAATGTATCTGAATGTCAGAGGATCAGACATGTTTCTTATCTCCCTTCTTCTTGAGCCCTTGTGAACATTCAGAAATATATTCACAGATTAGCTAGATGTTGTGCACAGTTAATTCCCAGCAGAATACTGATAGTCTTTTGAAACATTACGTTCAGTGATCACATAAAACATCAATGTCGTGATAGAAGCTATAAATAGATTTATTTACACATGTACGTACGGAGCATTAAGACATGTGCGCTTTTCTTGAAACAAATCTAGATTTTTTTTTGGTTTTAGATAAACATAAAAACATCATTGCGCTTGAATTTGCAATATGTGCTAACACATTCCAAAATATGTCCATTGTGGCAGTACATGTAAACACAAATTGTTTTTTTCCCTACAAAACTAACATCACGATGCAGCGGAGACAACATCACTCCAACACGACAGATATTGAACTTATTGGACGAATTCCAAAAAAATAGTAAAAAGATTTAAGACTTATTGTTATCCTGGGTTACAGATTTACCTTCTGATCTGTGTGTTTGTTTTCATGAGGCGTGTGCAGAAAAGTGTGTCAATGTATTTACCGTCGGTTGAACCATATTCCAAAAGACACGATTGCAAATCAATAAAATGTAAAGATGTACATTTTATGGATTCCCCTTTTCAAAATTTCCAAATATTTATTTGGTGTCATTGGGCATTACACATTACAAACAGGTCGCTTGCCCTTGTATCCACGAGAGTCCGATAACGACGGGTGGTTATGGTGATTAATGATCCACGTTGTCAGGTTATATCATATTGCAAAAGGCAAGAATATGTTACTAGGATATCACTCGGGATGTGTCCAGATATACGAGGTCCGGCGTTTTTTAGATTCGACTCAATATCTATTACCTTCAAGGTTGACAATGCTACGATGATATTTACTGGTTGATCTTGCTCATTTATAAACGCTTATGCCTTTTTGGGATGTCATTGAATACAAAGAACAAAAGAAACTTTATTTGACAAATGGAGGCATGTAGCTATTACTTGTTATAACGAGGTCTAGAATTGTAGAAGCCATTTTACAAAAATCCCTGTGGGTTTACGTTTCAATTTAACAGCTATGTCAATTATGCGATTTAGCAGTCAAGGGACCTGTCCAATATTTTCTCTTTTTCTTCGAAAATTCGTTTTTTCCCTCAATGTTTCGTTTGCGACGAGTAGATTTATTTCTTTTGAAATCATGTGTACTTGAACGAAACATTGTTGCTATATCAAGGATAGCCGGTGACCTGTATGTAGACGAACATAAACACCACGTCTTCAAAGTGAGAACTTAAGCAAAATGATCAATCAAAACAAGTAGGCATACTCATAAGCAGGTTAAAAAACCGTCCACCTTTATATCATACAATGATACAGAATATATCCCAAGCGGACCAAGATGGCGGCCATAACACTTGCTTATAGTCTTCATAAACCTTAAATTCTCGAATCCGAGCAGACTAGACTGTATCGTCAATTTCTTTGTCAAGCAGCCGACATTTATCACAAAAATATAGACTTCTACAGCAAGACATATAATAACAAATTAACTGCATGACGACGCCATACTTTGGTGAAGGAGAGATGTTACTATCAAGAAAGGAAACGATCACAAACGAGTTTGTCACGTTTATCGTATAGCTAAGTAGAAAGCTTCCGATGTTGGTAATAGTTTAAGATCGAGGATAGTATTTCATCTTTCGAAAAACCTGTCAATATGTAAGTAAGGTTATACCTAGGGTAAGTATGGGTAATACATCTTACATTTACCTTCCTGTATATGAAATAAAATAGATAACACTTTGCTTTTCGACTGCCAGTATCACCTGCCATGTATACTTGTATATATATATCAACAATTTTATCGTACAGATGAATGACCACATAATACAATCCATAAACTTCATTCTGTTTACCAATTGTGGTTGTTGAAGGAACTGGATAGTGCTCACACGAGTTTTCCTTAATAATATAAAACCAGTGAAGCCAATCGATCCTTACGGCTTTTGAACAACTGTAATTCTTGCGAAAACTTATTCGTCCCATATCTAATTCAATATCGGTAATGATGGACCAGTGTTGCATAACAATGGTAATGTCAAAGTAAATAATTAATTTCCTTGTACCTTCTGACATATTATGTACAATGATAACAAAAGAGGACATCACAAGTGTAATTGGATTGTTCTTTGCACCTGTAATTATTTACATCATATTGGTACAAATTGTTTCCCATCGTATGTATAGAGTTGTCTTAATGTATACGATAGTATATTGTATGTTTTTTTCTGTTTAAATTTTCTCACAAATGACCTTCAAACATACCCATTGTATATAATATTACCTAAGTGATTTGATTGAAAAGTCAATCTAACTGAAAGAATTTAATAGTCAACATTTGGGTACGAAACAAGTCTTAGTTCTGCCTTGATATGGTGATCACGCGTGTGGGTTTCGCCTTTAACACCGTATCAATTAATGTTAACAGGAAACCTTTTTTTTTGTTTCCTACACCGAATACCTTCATAATTAAAAGTTTTCCTTTACACATAGCATAGAACTAAGGCTGTATTGAAACTGATGTGTTTCATTGTCTGATTTAATTAACACTGAATTATTTCATCCCATTTAAGGCCTCTATTTGAGATTTATTGCAATACTAATCTACTTCATTGAATTTTCTGTATAAAACAATTATAGCTTTTATGGTACGAACGGCGAGTTTCAATTAAATGATATAGTTTTACAGAAATTCAAATATCTTTTTTATGGCTTCTGGATTTTCAGGTTTAATTACACAGCAAGATCGGCAAACACTTTTAGCAAAACATGTCATGTAAATATCATCTGTAAATCATTTTTAACATCGTTCTCGCATAAAGAATATGTACTACTCGCACTACAACAAACCATGATGACGTCCTAGGTAATTTGATCGTCACCATCAACTGTTCTACATATTTGAATAATTCAAGATAATGATCACATGCAAGTGTTACAGTAATACAATTCATCATACCAACTGTGTTTTACTTTAAACAAAACAAGAATGTGGGAACACAAGTTGTCAAAAACGTTGTAAGGTCAGTATTACTCTTCAGACGGTTCAGCAATCCTTGCAAAATCTGGCAAAATCGTTGTAATATTTTTCCGATTATGTTTTTTTGGTTTACATACATATCTAAATGATTTCGTATGCTTACAATTAAAATTGCATTTAAGTACATTGAAGTAAGGCAGTTTGATCTTATCTTGTTCCTAGTGAACGGGAGTGCTAAGGTAACTCCAGGAACGTCGAAGACAGGTGTGTTGCTGTTTCAGACAGTTGAATTCAATCTTAACAATAGACCATGAAATATTAATACATTTTATGTACATATCCATTACCAGCTGATGCTATTACAAAAGACTCGTGTCACATCTCCTTAACAGTAACTCGAATGAATTATTTAATTCGTACTAAAGAATTTATAGCAGAAACGAAACGTAAGAGACAAACTATCTACACAACGTAAACCGTGCGTCCACAGCCATGGAAACTGAATCAAAACAAGACCTATCGATAAATCCACAACCAGATCATTGCGACAAAAGCTAAAGCAAAACATCAAATAAGTTTTTACAGAAACCTGTTATTTATACCCGAAACCTACAGGTATAAACGATAATGGTCGACATCTCATCGTTTACATACACCGGATAACACTTGGAACTCCTGTCTGCACTTAAAACCTATTTTCTATACCTCATGTATATATTTGTGCTTGCAACCAATCCAACACTCATCAATATTCAATTCTAACTGGCGATGACAGGTGACGCGAGGGAATTCCAAAACGTCACTGGCGATGACAGGTGACGCGAGGGAATTCCCCAAACGTCACTGGCGATGACAGGTGACACGAGGGAATTCCAAAACGTCACTGGCGATGACAGGTGACGCGAGGGAATTCCAAAACGTCACTGGCGATGACAGGTGACGCGAGGGAATTCCCCAAACGTCACTGGCGATGACAGGTGACACGAGGGAATTCCAAAACGTCACTGGCGATGACAGGTGAGGCGAGGGAATTCAAAAACGTCACTGGCGATGACAGGTGACGCGAGGGAATTCCAAAACGGCACTGGCGATGACAGGTGACGCGAGGGAATTCCAAAACGGCACTGGCGATGACAGGTGACGCGAGGGAATTCCAAAACGTCACTGGCGATGGCAGGTGACGCGAGGGAATTCCAAAACGGCACTGGCGATGACAGGTGACGCGAGGGAATTCCAAAACGGCACTGGCGATGACAGGTGACGCGAGAGAATTCTCCAAACATCACTGGCGATGACAGGTGACGCGAGGGAATTCCAAAACGGCACTGGCGATGACAGGTGACGCGAGGGAATTCCAAAACGTCACTGGCGATGACAGGTGACGCGAGGGAATTCCAAACCGGCACTGGCGATGACAGGTGACGCGAGGGAATTCCAAAACGGCACTGGCGATGACAGGTGACGCGAGTGAATTCCCCAAACGTCACTGGCGATGACAGGTGACGCGAGGGAATTCAAAAACGGCACTGGCGATGACAGGTGACGCGAGGGAATTCCAAAACGACAATGGCGATGACAGGTGACGCGAGGGAATTCCAAAACGACACTGGCGATGACAGGTGACGCGAGGGAATTCCAAAACGGCACTGGCGATGACAGGTGACGCGAGGGAATTCCAAAACGTCACTGGCGATGACAGGTGACGCGAGGGAATTCCAAAACGTCACTGGCGATGACAGGTGACGCGAGGGAATTCCAAAACGGCACTGGCGATGACAGGTGACGCGAGGTAATTCCCCAAACGGCACTGGCGATGACAGGTGACGCGAGGGAATTCTTAAACGACACTGGCGATGACAGGTGACGCGAGGGAATTCCAAAACGACACTGGCGATGACAGGTGACGCGAGGGAATTCCAAAACGACACTGGCGATGACAGGTGACGCGAGGGAATTCCAAAACGTCACTGGCGATGACAGGTGACACGAGGGAATTCCAAAACGTCATTGGCGATGACAGGTGACGCGAGGGAATTCAAAAACGTCACTGGCGATGACAGGTGACGCGAGGGATTTCCAAAACGACACTGGCGATGACAGGTGACGCGAGGGAATTCCAAAACGACACTGGCGATGACAGGTGACGCGAGGGAATTCCAAAACGTCACTGGCGATGACAGGTGACACGAGGGAATTCCAAAACGTCATTGGCGATGACAGGTGACGCAAGGGAATTCAAAAACGTCACTGGCGATGACAGGTGACGCGAGGGAATTCCAAAACGACACTGGCGATGACAGGTGACGCGAGGGAATTCCAAAACGACACTGGCGATGACAGGTGACGCGAGGGAATTCCAAAACGTCACTGGCGATGGCAGGTGACACGAGGGAATTCCAAAACGTCATTGGCGATGACAGGTGACGCGAGGGAATTCCAAAACGTCACTGGCGATGACAGGTGACGCGAGGGAATTTCAAAACGACACTGGCGATGACAGGTGACGCGAGGGAATTCCAAAACGACACTGGCGATGACAGGTGACGCGAGGGAATTCCAAAACGTCACTGGCGATGACAGGTGACACGAGGGAATTCCAAAACGTCATTGGCGATGACAGGTGACGCGAGGGAATTCAAAAACGTCACTGGCGATGACAGGTGACGCGAGGGAATTCCAAAACGACACTGGCGATGACAGGTGACGCGAGGGAATTCCAAAACGACACTGGCGATGACAGGTGACGCGAGGGAATTCCAAAACGTCACTGGCGATGACAGGTGACACGAGGGAATTCCAAAACGTCATTGGCGATGACAGGTGACGCGAGGGAATTCAAAAACGTCACTGGCGATGACAGGTGACGCGAGGGAATTCCAAAACGACACTGGCGATGATAGGTGACGCGAGGGAATTCCAAAACGACACTGGCGATGACAGGTGACGCGAGGGAATTCCAAAACGTCACTGGCGATGACAGGTGACACGAGGGAATTCCAAAACGTCATTGGCGATGACAGGTGACGCGAGGGAATTCCAAAACGACACTGGCGATGACAGGTGACGCGAGGGAATTCCAAAACGACACTGGCGATGACAGGTGACGCGAGGGAATTCCAAAACGACACTGGCGATGACAGGTGACGCGAGGGAATTCCAAAACGACACTGGCGATGACAGGTGACGCGAGGGAATTCCAAAACGGCACTGGCGATGACAGGTGACGCGAGGAATTCCAAAACGTCACTGGCGATGACAGGTGACGCGAGGTAATTCCCCAAACGACACTGGCGATGACAGGTGACGCGAGGGAATTCCCCAAACGGCACTGGCGATGACAGGTGACGCGAGGGAATTCTTAAACGACACTGGCGATGACAGGTGACGCGAGGGAATTCCAAAACGACACTGGCGATGACAGGTGACGCGAGGGAATTCCAAAACGACACTGGCGATGACAGGTGACGCGAGGGAATTCCAAAACGTCACTGGCGATGACAGGTGACACGAGGGAATTCCAAAACGTCATTGGCGATGACAGGTGACGCGAGGGAATTCAAAAACGTCACTGGCGATGACAGGTGACGCGAGGGATTTCCAAAACGACACTGGCGATGACAGGTGACGCGAGGGAATTCCAAAACGACACTGGCGATGACAGGTGACGCGAGGGAATTCCAAAACGTCACTGGCGATGACAGGTGACACGAGGGAATTCCAAAACGTCATTGGCGATGACAGGTGACGCAAGGGAATTCAAAAACGTCACTGGCGATGACAGGTGACGCGAGGGAATTCCAAAACGACACTGGCGATGACAGGTGACGCGAGGGAATTCCAAAACGACACTGGCGATGACAGGTGACGCGAGGGAATTCCAAAACGTCACTGGCGATGGCAGGTGACACGAGGGAATTCCAAAACGTCATTGGCGATGACAGGTGACGCGAGGGAATTCCAAAACGTCACTGGCGATGACAGGTGACGCGAGGGAATTTCAAAACGACACTGGCGATGACAGGTGACGCGAGGGAATTCCAAAACGACACTGGCGATGACAGGTGACGCGAGGGAATTCCAAAACGTCACTGGCGATGACAGGTGACACGAGGGAATTCCAAAACGTCATTGGCGATGACAGGTGACGCGAGGGAATTCAAAAACGTCACTGGCGATGACAGGTGACGCGAGGGAATTCCAAAACGACACTGGCGATGACAGGTGACGCGAGGGAATTCCAAAACGACACTGGCGATGACAGGTGACGCGAGGGAATTCCAAAACGTCACTGGCGATGACAGGTGACACGAGGGAATTCCAAAACGTCATTGGCGATGACAGGTGACGCGAGGGAATTCAAAAACGTCACTGGCGATGACAGGTGACGCGAGGGAATTCCAAAACGACACTGGCGATGATAGGTGACGCGAGGGAATTCCAAAACGACACTGGCGATGACAGGTGACGCGAGGGATTTCCAAAACGTCACTGGCGATGACAGGTGACACGAGGGAATTCCAAAACGTCATTGGCGATGACAGGTGACGCGAGGGAATTCCAAAACGACACTGGCGATGACAGGTGACGCGAGGGAATTCCAAAACGACACTGGCGATGACAGGTGACGCGAGGGAATTCCAAAACGACACTGGCGATGACAGGTGACGCGAGGGAATTCCAAAACGACACTGGCGATGACAGGTGACGCGAGGGAATTCCAAAACGGCACTGGCGATGACAGGTGACGCGAGGGAATTCCAAAACGTCACTGGCGATGACAGGTGACGCGAGGTAATTCCCCAAACGACACTGGCGATGACAGGTGACGCGAGGGAATTCCCCAAACGGCACTGGCGATGACAGGTGACGCGAGGGAATTCTTAAACGACACTGGCGATGACAGGTGACGCGAGGGAATTCCAAAACGACACTGGCGATGACAGGTGACGCGAGGGAATTCCAAAACGACACTGGCGATGACAGGTGACGCGAGGGAATTCCAAAACGTCACTGGCGATGACAGGTGACACGAGGGAATTCCAAAACGTCATTGGCGATGACAGGTGACGCGAGGGAATTCCAAAACGTCACTGGCGATGACAGGTGACGCGAGGGAATTCCAAAACGACACTGGCGATGACAGGTGACGCGAGGGAATTCCAAAACGACACTGGCGATGACAGGTGACGCGAGGGAATTCCAAAACGACACTGGCGATGACAGGTGACGCGAGGGAATTCCAAAACGACACTGGCGATGACAGGTGACGCGAGGGAATTCCAAAACGGCACTGGCGATGACAGGTGACGCGAGGGAATTCCAAAACGTCACTGGCGATGAGAGGTGACGCGAGGGAATTCCCCAAACGTCACTGGCGATGACAGGTGACACAAGAGAATTCCAAAACGTCACTGGCGATGACAGGTGACGCGAGGGAATTCCAAAACGGCACTTGCGATGACAGGTGACGCGAGGGAATTCCAAAACGTCACTGGCGATGACAGGTGACGCGAGGGAATTACAAAACGTCACTGGCGATGACAGGTGACGCGAGGGAATTCCAAAACGTCACTGGCGATGACAGGTGACGCGAGGGAATTCCCCAAACGACACTGGCGATGACAAGTGACGCGAGGGAATTCCAAAACGGCACTGGCGATGACAGGTGACGCGAGGGAATTCCAAAACGGCACTGGCGATGACAGGTGACGCGAGGGAATTCCAAAACGACAATGGCGATGACAGGTGACGCGAGGGAATTCAAAAACGACACTGGCGATGACAGGTGACGCGAGGGAATTCCAAAACGACACTGGCGATGACAGGTGACGCGAGGGAATTTCAAAACGTCACTGGCGATGACAGGTGACGCGAGGGAATTCCAAAACGTCACTGGCGATGACAGGTGACGCGAGGGAATTCAAAAACGTCATTGGCGATGACAGGTGACGCGAGGGAATTCAAAAACGTCACTGGCGATGACAGGTGACGCGAGGGAATTCCAAAACGACACTGGCGATGACAGGTGACGCGAGGGAATTCCAAAACGACACTGGCGATGACAGGTGACGCGAGGGAATTCCAAAACGACACTACCGATGACAGGTGACGCGAGAGAATTCCAAAACGACACTACCGTTGACAGGTGACGCGAGGAAATTCAAAAACGACATTGGCGATGACAGGTGACGCGAGGGAATTCCAAAACGACACTGGCGATGACAGGTGACGCGAGGAATTAAAAAACGTCACTGGCGATGACAGGTGACGCGAAGGAATTCCAAAACGACAATGGCGATGACAGGTGACGCGAGGGAATCTAAAACGACAATGGCGATGACAAGTGACGCGAGGGAATTCCAAAACTACTAAACTGCAATATAAATCGTTCCCTTAATACATTTAAAAGGTACATCATATGTGTGTGTTATGTCATTTTTCAAAAGCAGCTTTAACGTAAAACTATGCAGCAATTTAATTATACTGCTTTTTAGAGTAACATGAAACACTGCACGTAATATATTAGTTTGGTTCAATTATTTAAGTGACGGTTCAGTAGAGAAATCCGTATTGACTTTTGAGGCCTTGGTAAATAGTTCACCAGGTCTGTCGCAACACCCCGGGAAACAGATTTGACTATTGACTGAAAGGACATGAACTAACTGTATATTTTGTAATTGAGATGTACTAAACCCATGTTGAAATTAACTTGTGCTCGTATCCCTTTCGATGATGATACATTGTATCTCCTAAACCACGACGAAATGAAGAAAAGTGAACAAAGACGTATGTACTCACTCCACAATGTAGTCAATGACTACTTTGAATAATGTACCGTAGTATCCCGTAGTATTTCATATCACTAATTCATTAGACTGATAGCACATCTTAGTTTGTAAAGAGAGACATCGCCATACTAAGTTGTCAATGTCACTTACATGACTTTATGTTGATATCAGCAGTCAATCATAGTGCATTTCTGTTTTACTAAAACGGCCCGTACCGTAGGTGAAGTGTTACTGACTCGGGGACGATTTACGTAGGTGTAATTGAGGCTTTAGTACACCCCACCCCCTCCTTTATCCGACGCAGCCTACATAACAGAAGGACCAGCGTCGATCAGCATTTGTATAAATATTTAATCCATCGGTTCTGTTTTGTCAATTTGTAGCTGCTAATTAAGACAAGGAAGTAAATACGAATGATTGAGGAGCACAGGTATCCGGCTCCAGCCTACCCAAACACGCCATTCTCTGTGTCTAACATACTCCCCAAAGACTCGTGGATATATCATCGAATTAGCATTATTATCAAGTATAAGTCGAAGTCAGAGGTATATATCTGTTAGGGCGATAAACGCTGGTAAATTGATCAGTATAAACAAGAGTGTTATCGTCAGCAAATCGCCGATGACTTGGAGCGGGGCAAGTCTCGTTCAAGGTGTAGATTGTCAGCAAGAGCTCGTCAATAACCGATATGAAGTGTTATTCTACCAGTTATATTCAAGCTGTTCATGTAGATTTATACAAATTATGAAAGAGATTTATGACGATCAGTACAGAATGATAGAAAACTGAAAATATGATTGATTTATAAGCATTTTAATAAAACAATAAGATGCTGTCTTTATTAGTTATTACTAAATTAAGGCTAAAATCCAAGCCAGATAACGTTTTTTATGATATGTATGTGTATCATTCATTAACGCTGGTAAACAATACAACATCCCTGCTTCTCCAACCTATGGTGTTCACATGTCGCAGTTGATTCGGTATTCCAGTCTTGCTCTGAATATCGGGATTTTTGTGATCGATGTCGACTGCTGACAAACAAACTAACAACACAAGGATTCGAGAGATGCAGGTTGATCAGGACTATGGGCAAGTTTTATGGTCGCCATCTTTGTCTCATTGAGAAATATTCTGCATCTTTAAGTGATATGAAGATGGACGTTTTTGAGTATGCTCATTAGTGTGTTTACTTGTTGTGATTGACAATGATACTCGGTTCTCATTTTGAGAACATGATGTTTACTTGGATGTGACAAAGATTTACATAGCGGGTGTCGTCGATGAAGCAGAAGACGCTTACTCTTCCGGAACATCTGGTTCTTATTCTCTTGTACTTTTGCAAGGATCTCCATGTGAATCTTTCCTTTGTTCATATTTTGCCCCTGGTTTAATCGATTTTGAGTTTTGATTATGATTTTGTTAGCGCTTCGGTATTCTCTTTTTGATTCTCTCTCTGATTGGGATGAATATGCAGGAAAAATCTAAGAAAGGTTTATTTAAAAGAAGAGACCATGTGTCGTTGGTGACTTAGAGGCGGTCGGGATCGCATTCTGTTTCGTATAAAACTCGATAAGGTTGATTCACATAGTGAAACTACCAAATATTGCAGCCATGCAGGTAGGACGCAACAATTGTACCTGCTGCCCCTTTTGCATGATCGTAAGAGGCGACTAAACTTGGGATCTTATCATTTTCATTTTTTCTCAACAACTTTCTCCTTCCTAGTGCATTCCTTGACACTACCTCACGTGTCGGCTTTAGTTAAGCGTTCGCACCTGTAAAGAAGACTAAGGGAAAATATACTAGAGTCTCTAACAATGGCACAGTGTGGTATTCCCTGCTTGTCGTTGTTAGTATTATGTGACCGAGCGGGGGTTCTGCTGGTGGTCTTCGGCAGTATTCTTAAGTGTGTTAGCACTTAAAATCGGCAAATGGTCTGGCCCCAAGATCATGAAACAATCTTAAGTCTAAATTTGTCTTAAGTTTGGATTTAGCCAATCACAAATAACGTTACAAAAAGTAACGTCATACCTGATTGGCTAAGCACAAACCTAAGTCTAAGATTGTTTCAAGATATTGTGGCCTGAACTGTCGTAAGAAGGCTTAAACGAACATACCTCCGCCTTACAAGTATACGCGCACTCAATACACGCATCCACATCGCATACACCGGGTGGCCGACCTTGAATGCCCCTGGCTGTTGGTGGGACGTAAAAACAAGCATATTAAACCAAACCTATTGTTGACTGTATCATTAGCACAATTACCAAATGTTGAGTCGGTTCTCATTTATTATTGATTTACATGGCGGGTGTCGTCGATGAAGCAGAAGACGCTTACTCTTCCGGAACGCCTTATCATATTCTCTTGTACTTTTACAATGGTTTCCATGTAAATCTTTTTTTTTTTTTGTTCATAACTATCCTCTAGTTTAATCGATTTTGAGTTCGGATTATGGTTATGTTGACGCTTCGTTATTCTCTGAATTATTCTTAATGATTTTATGTTTGATGTAATTCTTTCCTTGTTCATACCTTGGCCCTTGTTTAATCGATTTTTTGGTTCAGATTAGGGTTTTGTTGGCGCTTCGGTATTCTGTTTTCTTAGCACAACTACCAAATGTTGTCGGTATCATTAGCACAGAAACATTTCGCGTGTGTACGAGTTTAACTATTTTTTAACACTGATGCCTTGATTAATCACCACTATTGTTGCAAAAACAAATATGTATCCAGAATGATTTCCATTGAACGACAATTCACACACGCTCGTGTTTATCTAGTTTCAAATTAGTTATTTGAACAGTTTTAGAATCGACAAAACAATTTAATTAAAAAATGTGTATTATGATTTTATCCTGCTTTTGACTTTTTCATGCTGCAAAGGATTGAGTTTGTCTTGAAGACAAATTTATATATGTGTTCAATATCTCTGGAGACGAATCAAATTGATCACTCCACGGAATCGACGAAATCAATATTAAACACATGTACAATCCGAAGCTCTATGTGAAACCATCCTAGATTCTGAAACTCCTGATTACATCATTGCAATGATCAGTTCTTTCGAACTAAAACGTTAATTACAAAAATAGTCAATTAGGTGTGGCATGTCAGATTAACAAGATATGAAAACCTTCTAGTTTTTAAATGTTGATATTTTAGTAAATGGTTTGGTGTGAAGTTTTACATAATTCATTGACTTTAAATTTTAGTAAATGAAAAATGGTTACCTGAGAAGGTTACGTAATCATAAGTGAATATACCTAGCTGTGAAGCTTCGATAAATAACACTGGCTGGCTGGTAGGGTTGAGTAAACAAAGTAATTGTCTCCGATTAATGTTAGTAAGCCAAAAGTACTACACTAACTTTAACACTAAGACTTCGGATGCTGAAAAATAAAAGTTTTAACAGTGTATTTGGGATTTAGTGAGAAAAGGGATTTATTGGATTAGAGGTTCGTAGAACGAAACTGAATGGATAAGATTTCCGTAGAACAAAAATGATTGGATAAGAGGTTCGTAGAACAAAAGTGATTGGATGAGAGTTTCGTAGAACAAAAGTGATTGGATAAGAGGTTCGTAGAACAAAAGTTACTGGATAAGAGTTTCGTAGAACAAAAGTTTTTGGAAAAGAGGTTCGTAGAACAAAAGTGATTGGATAAGAAGTTCGTAGAACAAAAGTGATTGGATAAGAGGTTCGTTGAACAAAAGTGATTGGATAAAAATTTCAGAGGACAAAAGTAATTGGATGAGAGTTTAAGAGAACAAACAAAATTGGCTGAGAAGCAAACATACATTTATGCCTTATATATACAGGAAAAACACAAAAGATAGGCATTATAATTTAGTAAACTGAGAATAAGCAAGATTGGTGATCAAAAGGAACTATTTATATGAAACAAGGACATGTTTTGACAACAGTGGATTTGAAAATTGATTGTATGCATGCTCTGTACAACGCCGTATTTTCGTGTAAAGACCAACTATTGGTGTAACATTGATTAAAAGAAACGTGGGTGGTAAAACAGGACATCACACTGCGATGGCAGGAAGACGCAGTTTTGTATACGATGTGATAATATTAAGGTACCAACATAAAAATGTGAAATGTCTAAAACAAAGGCACCAACTCTTTTTACATATAAAACAGTTTATCAACCACTCTTATAACAGACACAGTCTCCTGAACCTTCGTAACTCTATGTGATTTTTCTCATTGTATTAAAGCAATCATTTAAGTATATCGACCTCAATCTCAACAAGCCCAAGTGTAAGGAGAGCAGACATGTTTAGAGAAAGAGGCAGCAGCGAGATTGGACCATTAGGACGTACGCAGACGCGGTCCTTCATCACAAACGTTCTCACTTAATGTCTGTCGGGGACTAGGGAAGATCTGTTCTCGTTCACTCACAGGATGTCACGTAAGCGATATGACGACGTCAGAAGAGGTTTTTGTTTTGACGGGGCACTTGTAAAAGATCGACACCCGCATGAGATACAGATTTAGCAAGGTATCACTTCCATACTTGACGATAAGAGGCGCTCCTAAGGCCGAACCAATGTCTAGCGTGTACTCGCCACTATCTCAATGATATGGGTATCAGAAAATACCACTAACGACAGGCATACTCCTTCACACAATGGTTTCGGAGATTCTTATTTCAGAAAGTTCATTATTATTCAATATAAAATTGAAATAAACATATACGCGAACGTGATATATAGTCACGTGGTTGTCTTTGATTGGTTGTCCTGTAGACTTGATAATCAATTACCTCACGTACTCGATATAGACCACATACGACAATCGTGGGATTGAGGTGTCCGGACCTGATGGATTAGACTCGGCGTGGGGTTGGATTTTAGCTTTGTTTTATAATACACAGCACACGTGTCCAGAGTGAAACATTCACGGGGCAGTTAATGACTAGCTGGCAGGGCGTACTTTCACCGTACGTGTGTTGGGTTGCTGATTGGTGTTAATATATATATAAAAGTCCAAATGTCTGTTATAAATATGTGTTATCAAGAGTTTAGGTAAGGTTCTATTTGTTTTAATTTACTTGAGCTACAAAGCACGAAAATAAGTCTCCATTGCTAACAATTTATAATTAAAATAAAGTCTCCTATACAAACGAGAGAACTGCATTTGGCTTCGATCTTCTTCCAAATAAATCATAGATGAAATCTTGAACAAAAAACGGAAAGTTGACTTTAGTTGTTTTTTTTTATATAAAATACATTAATCATAGGGTCTGTTCACATTTGTGTTGGACAAGTTTTTAGAGAAAACCGATACGTCAACACAACCATAATCTGAATTGTAAATCGTTAAGACTTCGATAAGAAGGTAAATATGCATAAAGGAACGATTTACATGTCCCTTGTAAAAATACAAGAGAATAATACCAGTTGTTGAGGGAGTAGCGTTTTCTGCTCATTCGACGGCACTCGTCATGTAAATCTTAGTGACATCCAAGTTATCATTCTCAATCACAAGTAAGCCCACTAATGAGCATACTTAAAAACGTCCATCGTCATATCACGCAAAGATACAAATGAGTTCTCAATGAGACAAAGACGGCGACCATAAAACTTGCTCATAGGTCTGATCAACCCGCATCTCTCTATTTGTACGTGTATGTTTGTCAATCTTTATTTTTGGGGGATTTGAAAGGTTCATTAAACATAACGTTTATTTGCAGCCTAGTTTGATGTATTTTTTGTTTTTATTAGCTTTTCATCAGAGAAAAATCAAATACCATTGATTGTGAGCACCAATTTTATGTTTAGCAGTATAGGCAACATTAAATAAAGGACAATCACAGCACTAGGGGCTAACTCTGTATCAGAATTAACAATATTCGTATGGCATGTCACGTACACGTTCGTTCAACACTATACATATGCCTTCTCGTTTTGTTTTTTGTTTTGCATGGAAAAGATAAACATGTGTACTTCCCCAGAGAAAATGACAGTTAATACGCGCTATTATTTTGCCAAATTTATCATCTTGTCATCACTTTCTGCTGTGCTACTAAGATATGGTAACTTTAACACATGCAATGTGTCACATTGCATGTGTTAAAGATGACGGTACAGTGAAGCGGGCTCACTACCAGGTCTTCCATTTGGGGCACAACCCTTATTATGTTTTGTAAATGATCATTAAATCAGGGGAAACAAGCTTACTTGGCAGACCAATACACTATGCGCCAGTGCCTACTGCATATCCGCGATGTACAGATGTTTTTGCTTGGAGAGTAAAGAAAGACATGAGATATATTGGTATCTGACTTAGTCACAGGTGCAGTTCTCGTCATAATGAATCCTAATAAATACATTCGCTATATACTGCCTTTAGTCCAATATAAATTAATTGGGTACGTATGAGCTTATTCAGTGATTTAAGGAAGACATTCACTTGGTGTAAATACTTTTGGATGGAACAGAAAAAAATGCAAAGAAATAAAAAAAAAACAACATCTGCTTCATCAACGACCGCGAAGTAAATTTAGGTCATATCCAAGTAATGCCACGTCCCCAAAATGAGAAAATAATGCATCATTTTCAATCACTGCAAGTAGATATACTAAAGAGCATATTCAAAACCGTCCACCTTCATACAATACAAGGATACAATATCTCCAAAAGGTATTACAAAACAGTCATACTACTGTTCATTCCCAGAAAGGAGTTTTTCACTTTAAGAAGGCTCTCATTTATACTTGCTTTCTGTCAAAACACCCCATATCTTTCCTAATTCTGTGTAGCAAAGCAATTTTCTTACGATTGTACGGCGTCTACGGATGCACATTTAAAACATTCTGAACCAAAAAGACAGCTCCAATTTCAATAAATATTCAAGTTTAACAAATTGTCTTTCAAAGGGGCAAATAAAAAATTAGGCATCAGGCCAATTTACATATATGCTTTTATAATAGAAACTGAGTAATTGGTTCAAGTTGAAATTTCTTTTGATGAGGCTGAGAATGACGCTCACCTGCGCTCTATACACCCCTGAAATATGTCATTCATGTAGCAAAATCAAATTCTCTGTATTCATCACCTTGTGGACGAGGCAAAAAGATTAGTTCGATCGTTTGATGTACATCCAAAGAATATCGCAGTCACCAACGGTAAGAATGACAGGTTTGAAGTCGTCTGTCGCTCCTTTGAACTCCTCAAATGACAGGCACACTTTTGCATCAGCCTAGCGATTGGTCAGTTTGTTTGAATCTGAGATCAATCAAACTGCTATCTCTGTACCTTTAGTTTTACCATGACATATTACGGGCTAGTAGAGAGCGAAGGTGAGCGTAACTTCTGGATATCAAGGATGAAATTACTAATAATGCCCTAAGTTATAAAAAGACCTGGGAAAAATGTCATCATGACATTGACGATATTATTTTTCTCCATACCAAAAGACTAATGACAAAATCCAATCATGTTTTCTTCCCTTGCTTTCCGTGGCCCCCAAGCATCAGCCTTATTTCAGTCCACAACCCGAGCCTTGCCTATAGGCTAGGGTCTGATGCACTAGTTGGCTGACGGGCATGCCTCTGTGAGATGTGCCCAAGTGTCTACGCCTCCAATCCATTGACCTCTATGTTGTATTGAGTCTAATCCCATTTCTGCTGCCTAATGGATACCGGCACAACCGATTCTTTACACCGACCCGAATAGAACTCAAAACTGAAGCATTCAGATAATTAGGTTATTTGTAGAATCACTGACAAATTCCGTGGACCAAGTCAATATTTAATATATATATATATTATTTTTCTTGTTTCCATCAAGGGCACCATGTGGCATATCAATTTGTTTGGAATTGTTCCGGCACCCAATGACAAATACAGTACGTCCCTGTCCGTGGGAATCAATAAGGTACAAATATCACAAATGGTCTAAATCAATGTACTTTTTCAAATTATAAATGCCCCTAATCGATAGTTATTCAAATCCTAAGTACACAAGTCGGCACGGGGTGTTAACAATGTGTTATATACAATTGTATAGTCCTTGATTCAATTGCTGTTTCCTCTCGCTTGATAAACAAGGGTTCGCCATGAATACACGGAGAGTGTCACGGGCGTGATTGTTTCCCTAGAAAGGTCTCGTTAAGGATACAATTTGGTGTAGAATTCGTTACCTGCATCTCCTTCGGTGTATCGATAAACTCATTGTCACAGTAAGTCATGAAACTTTGATTTGTGTGTTTGTCGGGCACGCTTGGAAGAGCCTTGTCGATACATTTCTATTGATCGATTGTCTCCGCCACGTCGTTTACACCACCGTCAAATGGTCAGCGGTCCTCACAGGTGTCAGGCTCGACGCGATTTACGGGTCAGTACGGCGCTGTAGCACGCGCATTTCACGTGCTGAATGAAACAAAAGGTTTTTTTTCATTGAGCGTTAAACTGTTGATAATTATTTGATGAGGTAGCTGTATATAGCGGGTGATCGACACAGGTATTTGCCATACTTCTGGAACAGGGCGACAGGAGACAGGCCAATCGTAGAAAGCGGGTCACACGTACATGCTTGATGTAAGTACTTAAACTTTTTCATTTATTTTTTTTTCAGTGGAGCAGATTAACGAATTTTACATTTGACACTAAAATGAAGCATCAGTGTTTAAGCATGTTTGTACAACCGTCGAGCAGAGGGATTACTCTCGGCTCTTACTCAGGATCAATCTTACACAGACGTGTTTTGCCATATTTAGCTTTCATTGAGAATTGCCGTATTTGCTTTGGCTGACAGAACCATATTTTCATACTGCACTATACCAATATTAATCACGGAATCATAGATTCCTGTGCCAATACGCGCGTGATTTGTCCTCAGTGCAACCTTCCAAGGTTTCGCTAGGACGTGCTGGGCTTTGGCAGGCCCCGTCAGGACGCTGATGAAAGTCAATTTGTATGGACGTTTTACCCTTTTTAACCTATCAATTCTTTTCTGACAAAAAGGAAATTATTTAATTAACGGATCAACAAAGTAAACATGAGAACGAATATCATAAATGATTATTAGAATTTTTTTTTCTTTTTGTTTTTTCCCCCAAGGAAATGAGAGTTGCTTAGATTAACGCGTTTAATGGAAAAGTACAAGCAACCAAAAATTCGAAGACAGCTTTATTGAAGAAGCGCATGTATCTCTTTATATATAAACTTTTCAAATTAAACTGTATATTTGTCATAGAAACAATGTGATTTGTATGGTACTTATTATAACACAATACGTGTAATATAGACATCGCATAGTTTACGCATGTACATTTTTATGCGTTTATACAGTAAGTACTGATTTATATAGACGAGTTAAATAGTTGAATACATTGTGTAATAGACCGTACTCTTTATTACACGAAGCAAATAGGATAGTTATAGGCAGTACACTTGTATATATATATGAGGTAATTAGGAAAGTAATAGACCGTATATATTGATACTGACAGATTTAGTAATAAAGAAGTAGACCGCACTGGTTAATACTTTTTTATCTACACGCGTTTTATAAAATATCAATATGCGGTACACTACTGTTTTAAATCCGGTTAAACAGTATGTCCGTTTAGTTTATGTACATGTGTATATACAATGGTTAAATAGTATAATTTTAGGTAGTCATGTTTTATAACTAATGATTATGATAATCAATCGTATTGTTTTATATAAAAGAGTTAAAAAAGTAATATCAAATATTGTAATATTTTATCTAACACGTTAAATAGTATAGTACATGCAAACATACAATACAATGCTGTTTAATATACACGAGTTGAAATTGTAGTTATAGATCATACTGTTTTACATACACAAATGGAAAGTAACAGTAATAGATCGTACCATTTTATTAACAAAATATTAACGTAAGATCATATATTTCACTGTCTCATATACACATGATTAAGAGTATAATGTTCTGTTTCATAAAAACAGGTTAATGATATCGCATTAGATAGTATTACTATATTTACAAAAGTTACATTGTATGTTTTGAACGTTGAATAGAAGCTGAACTGTTTTGTACATTTTAACACGTGTTAAATAGTGTAGGATTTATGCATAAGAGTATGATTCAAACAGTATACTATGAACTATTTCATAAGCCGTTATGTATTCCATACACTAATGGATGTTATTAGAATAATGTTATTAAAGCCTTTTGTATTCCTATTTTTAATCAGTTATCTCTGTATCGACATGTAGCTCGTGTTTGATTTGCTAATCTCAGACTTGGATGTATTTAATTGGTCAATATCGTGCTGACGTCACGTTCCATTTATATCTTTACTGTATTTACATTGCAATGATGAGTTTAGTTAGGAATTGATGGTTCTTCTAAAACTTGTATATTTACAATGCTTTACTTAACGTTTAAAAGTATTTAAAACGAGATACGAAATATTCTATAACATTAAATCACTTTCCATTGTTTGCACGTAGCGTAACGGTTTGGTAAAAAGTTGTCACTTCAATGGTAACATCTGGCATGACCCTTGTTTTTGTTTCCTTTACTTCTAAGTAAAATCATTAATTGTACAAATATTTATTTGTATTGTATACATTTGAATACAACAATGTTTAAACTAACTAACGGTACCATCACTGGCATCTGCTACTTACTAGACCTTTGCTGCAGACGGCAGATTAAATATTTATTAGTGGGAATGTATTTTGTCGCACAACTGCATATTTCATAATTTTAACTTTAGAACAATGTATTTGTTTCTCATTAAAACATGTTGTATGTAGAATGAAAGACGTAACAGACAAGATACCAGTTTGCTAGTGTTTGGTGCTGTCTCGTGTAGAGTTTAACTAGGAGAAATAACTAGGAAAGTCTCTATGTTACATGATGTAAGAGGGATGATCCCAGGGCACTCCAACCCTGGCATTTAAAAAAAACAGGGGAATTTAAACATCTTTCTGAACCTGAAAAAGTCTCTATGTTCAGGAACAAGGACATCGACGTTGGCATGGTACTGTACATGCACGCCCCTATGGCGTCTCCGAGGTGTCTATCCCTCTTAAAGCAGATGCTCTCCCCTGACTACGGACGGGAACCACGTGTTGTTTGTCTCTCCTGGCTACACAGAACGGGTCTGTGTATTGATTACGTCAAGGGGACATTGTTGAATAATATGTTATTTTGGCCTACTTGTCCTGATGACAAATATGGCCAGGGTAAGGTAAATGTATGACCTGTCACAATGGCCGATTCTTCCATATTTACCCCAAGCTTCCGTGGGACATTGATTGAACGTCGGAATGTTTGCCCTACGATTGGAGCTTCCGTTTTTTGCTTATGTACAACATATATGCTCACTTCCGCTAGTCCTTCTGTTAACTTCCGTGTCATTGTAGCGTTTCCGTGCCAGAAAACAGTACTGCCAATAGGTACCTGTATGGGCTCGTGCCGTTCAGTCAATACCATTGGTGACTGTCTGTTCTGTTTTAGTAGTAAACAGTGCACATCCTCTCGCACAGGAACGACCAGCCGTGATACACAAGTTCGCTGCAGCTTGGATATAAAGATGGCTAAGATAGCAAATATGGTCGATTCTTTCTGATTACATCATTGCCTTGCGTAAGGCTTAGTTGACAATCGGAATTGGTAGATATCTCCCTTGCTAATACCGACATCACTTTGTAGCGTCTACTATTCCCGGAGAGTGAGCAGATTTAAGCTGATTATGTTATGAAATCACATTACGTAAACAATGATATTGTATTGGTTTAAAACACGATTGTCTACTCCTGTAGTTACGAGTCCTATCAGACTTTATGGCATAGCAATTTTTTCAAAATGAAGACGCTTCGGGGTGTTGCTTCCATTGTATGCGTCAGAAAACCTGACATACACTCTGTTCGCTGGTTTTATGGCTAAATGTACAGTTTGTTATGAAACAATTTACAGAATTATTACTTAACTATCAAAGAATACAGTTAGATATCGTATGTGTCAGGGGGTATTTAACCGGTGTAAAAGTATATAGCTACACATTTAATGACATCTACCTTTCAGCAATATGATGGAATTTAGGAAATATGCTATTGTAACAGACTATGCAAAATGTCATGCATGAAAGACAGCTGTATTTTGGATAAAGATTTTGTTTTCAATAAATTCATTAATAAGTTTTAATAACTATTCTTTTTTTTCGGCTACTGTTCTTATTACTAAATTTAATAGGTACAGCATATGTGTGTGTTTCGTCATCTTTCAAAAACATCGTAGAAATTACAACTTCAGTCAGACATTTATCATATAAAGTGCAGTATTTTTGTTTGGAGTTAGAATTAGGTTGATAGAAAAGTAACATACATATGAAAGATTGGCTTATTTATTACTTATTACATTGATTTAAAAATGCATTTTCTTTTGGAGAGTCTGTTTCATGAGGTTGGCGAAGCATACCTTTTATAGCCCAAATTACTGCCATGTACTCCTTTATTACTGGGAAAACCAAAACTTAAATGACACTATTATGCACTGTACATGTACCCTTTGATCAAGTTCAGGAACCTATACTTCATTATCAAGAAACTTGGTAAAGTCTTACTTCGAAAATAAGGAGTTAATGAGGACGGTCAATATTTGCTTTGCTTTATAAAGAATAAAAGAAAGTCTATAGGACAACGTTGTACAAGTATGCACAAAGAATAAAGATTAATACACTAAAACCAAGAAAATGCTATTAAACATTGTATCAGTAATCTAATAACATTAGAACACATGTAACGTAGACGTCCATTGATAAAACGCGATAGCCCACTCATCTATTGATATCGTCAGTATTTCCGTTTCTATGTAGTTTGTACCGGAAGACGTAATCCGTAGAAGCTCTGGCTGGGAAGCAGGCAGTTGATCATATAGGTTTGTTGGAGGGGTCAACCGCTGGTGCGAGTTCGTGGCGCAGATCTAAGCTTTTGGGGAATCAGCTCGAAAGATGCTTGACAGTTAATATCTACAGAAAAGAAGTAGGTGTATTCGCGTTGATCGTCTGTCCAATACTTTATACCGTGAATTGTTTAAGTTCCAAAATAAACCATAAGTATACGCGAAAAGTAATCCCGAAAACGATAGATTGAGTTCAATAAGCCGCATCCTTGTCGTGCAGGCTAGGGCCGTTACAGGACAAGCTTTAACAAATCTATCGAACTTCGTCACGCAACCGGTGTCCACTACTGCGTCTCCGGCGTGATGGACGTCCATAGGGCAACATTCTCTCAGCTAGAGAATTAAATTAATTTCAGACCGAGTTTTGTACTTGGTGTGAGAATGTAGGCTGGTCTGTGACGGTTATGGTACGTCCTTTCTCTCTGCTTAACCTCACCAAGTCGTGATTACATACACTTATGTTGTTTTCTTTAGAAAATTCAATTTCTTTTTTTTTTACCAATTTCTTAACGTCGCGGTCTTCCTTCATTGGTGTTAAAATATAACGACAAAAGGAACATTTGGATTAACACGAGTTATAAAGGTCTGTCAATCGTGTCGATCTAACTACTGAAAACGTGTGGCCAAACTAGTCAGTGATCGGTCCAAAATAACTCCATTTGTCAAGATTTATTTGGGTTCGGGGGAGAACTGGGACTGTGTAGACGTTTCAAAGTAATTCTTGACCTTATGAATATTGATTGGCTTTAGAAGTCCTGTTTAATGTATGGGAGTTATTTTATTACATGTGTATGCCAGGCTGTGGTTTACTTTTGTCTATATATAGGATTGTGGTCACGATTCTACTTCTTCTATCTCATGTTTTTTTCAATGTGACCGATGATACTAATTTTATAAACATATATTTATTAGCCTTCTGATTCAAACAAATATTTCGCTATATCTTTGCTCATTTAATCTTTGAATTTGCTAAGAAAGATATCCGATGAATTTGACAGCAGATGTATATATCATGATAATAGTCTGTACAATATCCAGCGTTTTCGTTTGGTGGATTCAGTAGACTATATGCAGCTATGCGCTTGCGCAGATAGTTCGTTTTTTTCAATTTAGCTATATAATATACTTCCTGAAGGTCCAAGCTCAGTATAAAGTATCATGATACCCTGGGCGCTCTAAAGATTAACACGGACAGGTAGATCGGTGGTAAACAGTCCAAACATCACAAACATGTCATTGTTGTAACTCGCCTTGTCATGGATTCTTTAAGTGATTTCGAGCCTTTTTTGTGACGTCCCCCCCCCCCCCCCTTGTGTTATAACAACTACAGTGTATAATTGCTAGGACTGTTCCACTTAAATTTATTTTTCGACACATAAAGATAAAGAAAAACCGATACTTTTCCTAGATCACAGATTTCCCTCTGGCAAGCCTTTTGTTTACAACCAATCAAATTGCAACCCGCATGTGTTTCATTTAAAACGAATTTGTATAAAAATTATTTTAATTACAAAGCGCTCTTCCTCATGTACCGATAAAGTGTGTATTGTACGTTTTTCATAGTTGTTATTGGATTTAATTATTCATTGATGTAAAGTACATGCATGTTATATGTGCAATATATACTATGTGCAAATAACAAAAGCTTGTTCCAATTTCATTAAGTTTGGTATAGTAGATTGTGTTCACTGTTTAATCATGTATCACAAAATGCATTTGTTGAAGAAAAGGGAATAGTTTAACTTGTGTAAATGTCATTTCTCCCAAACTGTTTGTTCCCGAGCAGTCAAAATGATCTTGAAAATATTGTTCGAGAAATTTAAAGCAAATCAGGTCACTGTGTCGTTTATTTTTAATTGCCTTGATCCTAAGAGACTAATTAAATCATTCCTGGATATAAATGGATATTCAAACCCTAAATCATCGAGGGAGAAACAATCTTATACAAGCGGATTATGAAAATGTCCATGTTAACAGTAGGCCGATGGTAACCTACTAGATGTTTGATTACCTTCTTTCTTAATGCAAAATGTTTTGTTTAGGTATAATTTCAAAAACTGCATAATAAATTACTTAACAAAATAATTGCTCCACGGACGGTTTGGAGGAAAACCAGATATTCCTAAGCAGCGAGGGGCGACAGGTTTGACAGTTCCCAGGACAGCAATACGAACCGTTATAAACTCTCTACCGTTCAGTGATGCTTTCCAATACAAAGCATACTGTTTAGATTTAATTGGGAAAAACTGCATTCAAACCAACAAATATCCATTAAACAAACGACTTGCACAAAGATTCATTAAAATCTAACACAAGGGATCATTATATGAGATGAAATATGACTACAAAACCTCATGCAAACTTAACATTTCTATCAAGTCTGGGAATTGGGAGCAAGCCTTGCCGACTATATAGCCGGCCACAATGA
This sequence comes from Mimachlamys varia, assembly GCA_947623455.1. Classification (NCBI taxonomy): domain Eukaryota; kingdom Metazoa; phylum Mollusca; class Bivalvia; order Pectinida; family Pectinidae; genus Mimachlamys; species Mimachlamys varia. The sequence goes on along the minus strand of OX392527.1, from coordinate 31,157,332 downwards.
CAAATAGCACTGTGTGCACGGCTATCACAGGCGGTTATGATTTACATATGATATCGAGCGCATGAACCAAATAATACAAATAATGCCACTTACTGTCATTAAGGCGCTTCCTATTAAACTCACCAAGCATTCCCTGTCAATGTCACAGAGGAGGCCTCCTGTTGATTTCATTAAATATCTTCTAATAAATTAAGGGAGAAGTCGTTCCCAAAGAAGAATTGATTTCCATGCAAAGAGTGGGTCAATCGTATTGAGGAAGATTAACGTTTGAGGGGGAGATATTGTATTTTTCACTAGTGCCGAAAGACAATGTCCTTCCTGTTGTCATAACATGAACAACACAATGGAGTGTTTCATTTTTTTCCCTTTTGCTGTCCCTCCCTCTTCACGAAACCAAACTATTATTAACACACCAAAGAAAATTCTGTCTGGGAACGCAAATGACGAATGTTTGAAACAATTGATATGGCATTTTTCAATCTTTTAGTTGAGAGAACTTTTGCGTTATCTTTAGGGTTAGTGATAGGGTGACCTCAACACGAGGGGTTTTTCTTTTAAATGTTGCCAGATTGTCGATTATTTCGCATCATACATGTATGAATATTCTTTCGATAATTGATAATCCCCCATAATATTAACTGAGCGAGATAAGGATATAGATCTTTTTCTAGTTTAGGGTAGGATGTTACTGCAGGATGGTTGCAGAGATTTCCCGGTCTAGTACAATAACAGGTAAATGTGTGACTGACCTTTTCCTGCATTTCATTTATTGATACGCTTTTTCTTATTTCGTTATGAACAACAATACCCCGTCTTTGGCCTCCGTCCAATGTGTCCCCTGCTCTTCGAAAGCTCCTTAATAAGAGAAGGGAACATATAACAAGTTGTATATATTGTGTATATCATAGGGAATCAAGTTACTGCGGCAAGAATGAAATGGAACAATTTAGAGTACTTGGCGTTAATTCCATGTAATATGGTACAAGATGACACAAAAATATACAGTTGGTAATCTTACAGATTGATTTACTTTAGTTAGTCAGCTTCGCAAAATGAACCTCTCAACAAAATATGAACAGTGTGTAGCGGCTCTGGTCAGCAATACTAGTGTCACCATATACAGTGTTGATATTTACTTAAATTATGTAATACAACGAGGTAAGGAGGTCAGATTTGTATTGTATTGTTCAATTTGAAAATGCAGGTAAATATTTTGCCTGTGAATGCGGATGTTTATTGTTAGCACAGGGAAGTTCGGTATTAATGGTCGCCTCTCTTTGAGGGCCGGTAATGTCATTACTACGTGAAAGTGAACAGACAGGCCTCTCTAAAGGCGTTGCAAGGATTTGTCAAGACTCGCTTTAAGCTTTAAGATGCCTAACAACTCTGGTCCGACACTCAGGTCAGACGTAAAACAATTATTTTGGTCACCTGCACGACCAGGGTGATTTGTTTTCATCAAGGCAATCAAGAGTGACGCATAGAAGTTGGCAAAAACGTTGTTTCACACTAGTCATATAATTTGTGTAAATTACATGGAATTAATAATTATCTGAAAATCATATGTTTATGTAATGGTATCGGGGATGTGTTTGTCAACAGTCAGGGTATGAGACGTGCGGTGTAAACAGTCATGAAATATATCAAGGTACATGCAACCCGTGCGTGTTACTATACCAGATTACGTTCAGTCAACTCTGCAGAACTCAGGGCTGAACAGTTGCCACTTAGTTTGTTTTGAAAAAAAGTTCCGAATTACCCTTAACTGTCCTGGGAAAACAATGAAATGCGACGGCTATATATACGATGCTATTGCCATTTAACGTTCGTCGCTAACTAGATGACGATTTTTCGATTGTCTAACACGTGCGGAGAGAGACTGTTGGGGGTGGCACTGACGTCCCGATACTGCGTCGTCGTGAGGGCCTGCTGTCAATATTGTAGCTGGCCGCGCGACAGTCTCCCATTGCAGTGTATCCAGCGCCGTGCTCTCTCATAGCATTGCTATACAGCCAGTTCATTATCTACCGTTATATAACAATTTCAATCTGTCAGTCAATTCAACCTAAACAATAACGTCCTTTTTTTACCAACAGGCTTCCAAGGGCGAGGGAATGGAACAAGATGTTTCTAAAGTAGCTGATCCCAACTGAGCGTGCCCGGCCAGCGATGCCCAAAGACCCAGGAGTTTATAAGTCAAAATAATAGCAGCATTGCCTTATTGCGGTTCCGCACGTACAATTGGCCAAGTTCGGCTGTACCGTTCGCGTGTGAGATATCTGGACAGGTGGGATGTAGCCAGCAGGTCCCTGTAACGTTAACAGTACTGGACATACGGGTAGTCGGTAGTAACCAATGAACTACTGGGATAATATGTAGCATACCTTTTGGACAGTTGGATATGTTTTGTTGGATTCCGCATACTGTCATCATTCTGTCCGCACTTTTCTTAGCAGTCATTGGTGAGTACAGCTTCGTTATTCCGCATCACTCACTGTTACTGGTGATAGGAGATCTAAGATACATGTCACATACGATGTATTTTGTGTTTAAGTCCATCCATGTTTAAATATTAATTTTCGCATGTATTGTGGAGAGATTAATGCGCTTTTTAGGTGTACTTAAGTCTAGAGCAAAGGTTATAGAAATTAACTATGGTTTATTTATGGCACTATATATATATTGTATGGGGTATGGTAACTAGTGAGCGGAACCAGCGTCAATATCCGTACAATACTTACATGTACCGACGTCAATTGTATTTGTTGTGTAGTACATAAATCAAACGTTTTAGTAGGTTTTCGTTAAGTGGTGATAGCGATAATGTACAAATGAAATAATGGTTAAACCCGGAATGGAAAACTTACATCGGCCCGTAAAGTGACAGGAAAGGAACGTATTGTGAAACTTGCTTTCACATTTAATGAAATATTTGTCATTAATAGGCACGTGCAGATTGACGGAGATTAAAACATTTTTGGTACACTTTAACAAGCGATCATTATTAAAGGGATTCGCTATGTTCAAAGTAGGATTACCAACCTTTCGTTAATTTACATAAGTGTTCGGAGGAACATTAACACTTCAATCTTAATTTTCTCAACACGGGGAGATCCATTATGAAGCAATGCATATTTTTTATTCTTTAATATCTTTAAAATCAAGAAATCTTTTAGTAGTATTGGTTTTATATAAACGTTACATGATATATTTATATAATCGTATATCTCGGATTAAACACGCACTATGACATTCATACGGGGATATAGTACATTATGTTATCAATGAAATACAAAAAAAAAATCTGTTAATATTCTAATTAAAGGCGAATTGTTTCAATCAATAAGCGTGTTAGCTGCTCGCGTATATAGTCAATAAACTGTTTACATAACGTTTTCTGGACGGCTCAGTCCAATTATTAACGACTGTATCAATAAGGTTTTCTCTGGACTGTGGTGTATGTTTCATTGATTACAGTATCCAATAATTGATGATTGAGGGGTAATTATCACAGACAATATACAGATGTAAATAGGTAAGCAATACTTTCACCAAAGTGAAACAGAAACGAACGATTTATGAAAATGTCTCCTGAAAAATACAGTCTGGAATACGTTCCATTTTTCACCGGTAGTACATGTGCTCAATTAAAATGTTATAGTCTGTCCCTGTGCACCACATGTGAACATGTACGTGTTAGTTATGTGTAAAATATAAATACACGCGTGAGTATCTAAAATTTATGATAATCCTGTTTTGCTTCCAGGGATAATTACATACCTGTAAGGTCCCGTTTGACGATAACCTGTATTCATTTGCGTTCCTGTGTCAGTACTTGCATTGTGAAAAACACGTGTAGGATCTCCTTTGATTATTACCCCACATGTGTACGTTCCTGTGACGCATACTTACACACGTGTGGGATCCCTTTTCATTATTACACACACGTGTAAGTTCATGTGACAATTATTTACACACATGTATGATCCCCTTTGAGTATTACCCACACGTGTACGTTACTCACACACGTGTAGGATCCCCTTTGAGTATTACCCACACGTGTACGTGTACTCACACACGTGTAGGATCCCCTTTCATTATTACTCATACGTGTACGTTCATTTGATAATTACCTACATACGTGTAGGATCCCCTTTGAGTATTACCCACACGTGTACGTGTACTCACACACGTGTAGGATCCCCTTTCATTATTACTCATACGTGTACGTGTACTCACACACGTGTAGGATCCCCTTTCATTATTACTCATACGTGTACGTTCATTTTATAATTACCTATATACGTGTAGGATCCCCTTTGAGTATGATCCACACATGTTCGTTCCATTGACGATTACTGACACTCGTGTAGGATCCCCTTTCATTATTACCCACACGTGTAAGTTCAAGTGACGATTACCTACACACGTGTTTAATCCCTTTTCATTATTACCCACGTGTGTATTCGTTCATGAGACTATCACAATATACCTACTCGTGTGTATATTTCCTGGTGCCAAATACTGATAACAATATAAGGATATCGCCGTTCCCAACTGATTTTTAGCAGTAAGAGCGGTTATTTTCAATTCTATTACAATAAAAACAGCGGATAGATTGATCGCTTCGTATTTACACAGACAGTATAAATCAAGATTAGACCCAATGAGTTATTTTTGATACATATATACCTAATTTTCCAGAGCTCTATTGATCACAGTATGGGTTGTAAGGAACGCAATAGATTTTTTTTGCAACGAATGCAAACAAAAGATTGGACTGATTCCAGCAAACAAAATATATATTAGTGGTTGTCATCGACAATGTCCTCCCTCTCATAATAGACATGGCTCTCTCCTACTTTTAGCACCGAAATAATTATGTGTTTGTGTAATAGTTTTAGTAAATAACGAGTGTAAATCAGGAGATAAGGCGTTACCATGCTCGTACGCCAATCATTGCCGGCATAAACTGCTTAATAAGCTTCATGATTTAATTAAGAGCTCTGAATTAGCATGCATTGGTTGTGATGCAGTAGCTGGATGTGTTATTGAAAGTCAGAACCGGTCTTAATTGGTCAATGTTGCAACAAATGCACTATCATTTGAGGCCTTGTCGTTTTACAAGCATCTGATGCGACAGACCGGCCCTATTGGTCACTGGGCCAAATTTTTAACTGGTAGTCTGGCAGGAACAACACTAACGCAATATTTCCGAAAATGAAATAATAATTGAAGAATACCAAGGGTGTTGATTTCACATAAATACTCCCCCAGAACAGTTTTTTTTCTCTCTCACACTTCACAGTCTCTCCAAAGTAGTCTCCTCTCAACTCTTCACAGAGACTTCTGAAACAAAGTCCTCTCCAAACAAAAACTTTCCGAATTCATCCCCCTCCGGTCACAGGGACTTCAAACAATGGTCACCTCCCACAGCGCCACTAGACTTCCAAAGCTGATTGTTTCTCACACATCAGAGAGACGTTTCCGAATTGTTTCCTCTCACCATGTAAAGGCGTGTCCTATAAACTATCTCATCCCAGCACTTCCCATACACTTCTAAAGTCGTCTCCAAAAATACGCCAAGGATAGGAACCGCCCAATCCCATTGTATACATTGTATACAAATAAAATATGTTTAATTTAAAAAGAAATCGCCTCTGTACCGTCTTTTTCAAAAACTGAAGGACGATATTGTAATAACTAAACCATGTTCAATGTTTGTATTCTCTTGTTTTCATCTTGGACATATCAATGTTTTAAATGAAGTTAATATCATACTGTGTTTTTACTAACCAACTTGAATCTGTTCAAATTAGGTGAGGAGGAATTCGTTTATAGCTGGAACTGAAATACGCCAAAAATGTTGATAAGGCACGTTTTTGTTTTGTGGAGAGTAGCGAGAGATTTCCGAAAGCTGATGATCTCGACACTAAAATCTTTTTTGCTATTAGAAACATGGAAATAGATAAACGTCGAGTGTTGAGATAGTATGCCGCTCTGTCAGTCCGTTCCCTGCTAAAAGCTGCACACTATCATTACGCATCACAGCTCGCCAGCGCACGTGTAATGCACGAGCAGTAACTGTAAGGCCTGTTCCGATTTACATTGAGATACGTCTATCGTCACAATGACCACCTTGTTATTCCCAAAACTATATGATGTTTTTTTTTTTTACATGTAAGTGTACTTTAATCGATTGTCAAGGTAATATCTACAAAGGTCTATCTACACGACCCACATATGATTATTAGACATTATGTAGGGGACATTATGTCACTATCTCTAAATCTTTAAAGTCTAGGATTGTGTTCATTCGAGAGTTATTAGATACGCTGAATGGAATACAAAGTTGATATTCTAACTAACGAGCCACAATGAAGTGGAATAGGACAGCATAAGGCCGGTCACGTCGGGTTCATATCTTCTATGATTCAACTTGTTTATAAATTACAATTTCAAAACGATAAAGAATAATTGTCTATAGATCTGCTATAAATTATGCCCCTGTCATAGCATTCAGTGGCAAAAATGAAAATAATTTTGTCATATACCATTTATACAAATGTACATGTAATCAAAGCAAATTTAGTTTTCCGTCCGACTAATAAACATTTATATATTGCTAACAAAATTCACTACACAGGTACAGAGGGGAATGGGCCAGCTTTTAAATCTTCGCTTCATGTACACTGCATGACTTGGTAGTGCTTCCCCTCTTCGTCTTTTATTTGTGTCGTTATATATTTTATTTGGATTCATTCTTCTAGATTCTTCACGAAAGAAGACAATTCTATATATACATATACAGTACCGTGTAGTTATGTGGACCGATTTGATTAAGTTTTAAATGTTACAACCGTAACGAGTTTATTCCAACGGCTTGCTTGAACTTTTGAAAATTATCTTTAACAAGTTTAAATATGTGTACTTACTTAAAAAACAGATAAAATCAATTCTATTATTTTATTTAAAAACGTTTGTATTTTTTTGTGAAATCAATCTCCTTGTATTTAAATCAAATCCGAAAATTGATTAATCATATTAAATGGTTTGTTAAGACGAAGGTACATATATACACTGTATTATACTGTACACTGACACGTGTGTATCTAAAACCTTACATTGAAAAACTGTGTATAAAGAATACGTGCCTAGAATTGGTTAAGTAAGATTTAAATATGATTATAAATAATTAACCCAAAATATTAATACTAATGCTTGTACCAGAAATCATTCTTACATTTCGTGTATTGGTAAATGTATTATTAAATGTATTAACAAATTTCTCCGTTCCCAGTGGTGTTTGTCTGTGGGAAGCATTACGTTATAAAAGGAAACAGTTCGCGTGATCTTTATCGTGACCTATATTATGAAGTTAGTCATGACGTCATCGCGCTGACTTTCACAAACCGATTTCCGGAAAGAGACTGTTCCGCATTTTATTGAATAAGTTATATATGATAGAATATCAGTTCGTTATATATTGGAATCCAGATAAACATGTCCGCCAGGCTGTGCAATCGATCAATATACTAAAAATATGTTTACTTCTGAGAACAACATCATCTAATTTGGGGGAAACCGTCTCGTGGTCTTCTAGTCTCGTGGGATACAAAGTCGCAAGTACGGAGACACCGTCATAATAATGAGTACGCGATCCATATACGTCGGTTGCTGATGAAAACCCAAGTGCACCATATTCTCAAACATGAGCGGTTCTGCTTAAGGACATGTACTGTGCAGCTGATCCCCAGCCAGGTTCCCATCTCCATGGTTGTAACATGTACTGTACAGCTGATCACAAGCCAGGTTCTCATCTCCATGGTTGTAACATGTACTGTGCAGCTGATCACCAGCCAGGTTCCCATCTCCATGGTTGTAACATGTACTGTACGACTAATCCCCAGCCAGGTTCCCATCTCCATGGTTGTAACATGTACTGTACAGCTGATCACCAGCCAGGTTTCCATCTCCATGGTTGTAACATGTACTGTACAGCTGATGACTAGACAGGTTCCCGTCTCCATGGTTGTAACATGTACTGTGCAGCTGATCACCAGCCAGGTTCCCATCTCCATTGTTGTAACATGTACTGTACAGCTGATCCCCAGCCAGGTTCCCATCTCCATGGCTGTAACATGTGCTGTGCAGCTAATTACCAGTTAGGTTCCCATCTCCATGGTTGTAACATGTACTGTACAGCTGATCACCAGCCAGGTTCCCGTCTCCATGGTTGTAACATGTACTGTGCAGCTGATCACCAACCAAGTTCTCATCTCCATGGTTGTAACATGTACTGTACAGCTGATCCCCAGACAGGTTCTCATCTCCATGGTTGTAACATGTACTGTGCAGCTGATCACCAGCCAGGTTCCCATCTCCATGATTGTAACATGTAATGTACGACTGATGACCAGCCAGGTTCCCATCTCCATGGTTGTAACATGTACTGTGCAGCTGATCACCAGCCAGGTTCCCATCTCCATGGTTGTAACATGTACTGTACAGCTGATTCCCAGCCAGGTTCCCGTCTCCATGATTGTAACTTGTACTGTACGACTGATGACCAGCCAGGTTCCCATCTCCATGGTTGTAACATGTACTGTACGACTGATGACCAGCCAGGTTCCCATCTCCATGGTTGTAACATGTACTGTACAGCTGATCACCAGCCAGGTTCCCATCTCCATGGTTGTAACATGTACTGTACGACTGATCACCAGCCAGGTTCCCATCTCCATGGTTGTAACATGTACTGTGCAGCTGATCCCAAGCCAGGTTCCCATCTCCATGGTTGTAACATGTACTGTACAGCTGATCACCAGCCAGGTTCCCATCTCCATGGCTGTAACATATACTGTACAGCTGATCACCAGCAAGGTTCCCGTCTCCATGGTTGTAACATGTACTGTACAGCTGATCACCAGCCAGGTTCCCATCTCCATGGTTGTAACATGTACTGTACAGCTGATCACCAGCCAGGTTCCCATCTCCATGGTTGTAACATGTACTGTGCAGCTGATCCCCAGCCAGGTTCTCATCTCCATGGTTGTAACTTGTACTGTGTAGCTGATCCCCAGCCAGGTTCTCATCTCCATGGTTGTATCATGTACTGTACAGCTGATCCCCAGCCAGGTTCCCTATGGTTGTAACTTTTTGAAATACGTTTTAAGGACATTCTTCTATTTCACGAGGTTTGCAAAAACAAATTATATTTAGGGAAAATCGAATTTTAGAAAAGTATTACTGTATACATTTTTATTGAATGCAAAACTACATTATTTTATTACCAAAACGATAAGGTTTCAATGATCCGTCAATATCACGCTGTGTTAGGATATTTGATTGAATGTCACAGTCACTTGCTACACTTGTATAGTTCAACCACAATCACTATGATAGTGTATTGGGACCAAGGACAAATATGACAGACCAATGCCTATTAATTTGGGGTCATGTAGAGAAAAAATAGCATTTTCTAAATTAGCTTCGTTTTTATAACAACGTCTCTGATTGGATGATAAAGATCACATGACGGAGCAGTAACATTTCGTGTCGGCCTGAGGCATTCGTGTTTCCCTGATCATGCATGTATTTCCAGTATCTCAACAATATGGTCAACCGGTCAGAATTTCCCTACGTATGGTCGTTGTCATTGAGGGGATCGGGGCCAAACCACTAATATGTTCCCAATGTGTACACTGTACCTAATAATTGATTTATGAAAGTGAGATGTGTTCGAATGGTGCAATTTGTTACCTCTGTATTTTGCCCTGCTTGTTATGTATTGGCCCTGCTAGTTCTGTATTGAACCTGCTAGTTTTGCATTGACCCTGCTAGTTCTGTATTGGCACTGCTAGTTCTGTATTGGCCCTGCTTGTTCCGTATTATCCCTGCTGGTTCTGTTTTGTCCCTGCTGGTTCTGGTTTGTCCCTGTTTGTTCTGTATTGGCCCTGCTTGAATTGGCTCTACCATGACGTGTTGACTCGTCCTGGCATTGGTGTAGGTGTGGCACATCCCTGTGTAACAATGGCGGTACACGTTAATGATAATAGGTGAAGTCGTGTATAATGCCTCTTAATATGACACAGTGACGAGGTACAAATACCTGCTGCATATTTATCATATTATAAAAGATCATCGTTGCGGACAAAGTGGTTTGTCCCTGCTGGTTCTGTATTGTCCCAGCTGATTCTGTATTGTCGCTGCTAGTCCTGTTTTGCCCCTGTTGGTTCTGGTTTGTCCCTGCTGGTTCTGTATTGTCCCTGCTGGTTCTGGTTTGTCCCTGTTGGTTCTGTATTGTCCCTGTTGGTTCTGTATTGTCCCTGCTGGTTCTGGTTTGTCCCTGTTGGTTCTGTATTGTCCCTGCTGGTTCTGTATTGTCCCTATTGGTTCTGTATTGTCCCTGCTGGTTCTGTATTGTCCCTGTTGGTTCTGTATTGTACCTGTTGGTTCTGTATTGTCCCAGCTGGTTCTGTATTGTCCCTGTTGGTTCTGTATTGTCCTTGCTAGTTCTGGTTTGTCCCTGTTGGTTCTGTATTGTCCCAGCTGGTTCTCTATTGTCCCTGTTGGTTCTGTATTGTACCTGTTGGTTCTGTATTGTCCCAGTTGGTTCTGTATTGTCCCTGTTGGTTCTGTATTGTCCCTGCTGGTTCTGTATTGTCCCTGTTGGTTCTGTATTGTACCTGTTGGTTCTGTATTGTCCCAGCTGGTTCTGTATTGTCCCTGCTGGTTCTGTATTGTCCCTGCTAGTTCTGGTTTGTCCCTGCTAGTTCTGGCTTGTCCCTGCTGGTTCTGGTTTGTCCCTGTTTGTTCTGTATTTGCCCGGCTTGAATTGGCTCTACCATGACGTGTTGGCTCGTCCTGGCGTTGGTGTAGGTGTGGCACATCCCTGTGTAACATTGGCGGTACACGTTAATAATAGGTGAAGTCGTGTATAATGCCTCTTAATATGACACAGTGACGAGGTACAAATACCTGCTGCATATTTATCATATTATAAAAGATCATCGTTGCGGACAAACTTTCCATTATTTATATTTCGTTATAACAGGATAATTGCGCATAGAACTATATTCAGTTCGCATTCTCGGTCAATATTACATTTTTACATCCGCACAAAAAACCAATGGTTTTGTGTATATTGTTCGTCAGATAATAGCATCACGTGCACAAAATCTAATGATAGTTTTAGAAACATTAAAATACAGGACAGAATTTAAGTGAAATTATAGTTACCATTCAGACGTCATACTACTTGTATTTACAATGATGGTAACACAACTAATTACCATATCATGTTGGGGACACTGCGATGCGTTTTAAGAGAGTACTTGTTTTATTACCTGGTAATTGGAATGTGACTCGTTATCTATAATCTAACTTTTTTTCTGATAACCTGGGATAATTACAATAACAATAAACTGTAGTTATAGTGTTTATCCTTGATCTATAAAGGTTATTGTTGTTGTCGTAATCAACAAGCTCTTGATCAATAAAATGTTATTTTTCTATTCTTTTTGAAAATATAAAATACAAGGATACAGATTGGCCATTTTAACCAAGTCTAGTCAGTATAACTTGAATTATTGCATGTGTACCTTTTTATTTCACTCTACAGTCCATTTCGTACGTACGCTGTAGATGTTTTTAAGGTAGAGTTGTTCCACAGCATATTGTTTTTACACGTTCGGTTCATTTACATCCGCACAGAATATCAACTAGTTGTTATAAAGTTGTGTTCTGACTACACCATTCTTAATGTAACATCGTCATGAGTGAAGGCTTATCACCCCTGTAGAAGGATATATATTATTGTATCATACACTGTATGCATGTATTTCATGTTTGTGCGGGTAATAGTCGGAAATATTTCCCGGCGTCTCTACATTTAGATCATTCAAAACTATACTATTCCCTGGATTCTTGTGATTGGTCCTCATACTAAGAGGAACATTTTCAGGAAAATTGCCCGCACAAACTTGAAATATTTAGTTTATTGTAATGACTCTATTATAAACAATACTCCGACAACGACCAAAGCATTGTCTCCATGTTTCCATTGTCTCCATGTTTCCATTGTCTCCATGTTTCCATTGTCTCCATGTTTCCATTGTCTCCATGTTTCCATTGTCTCCATGTTTCCATTGTCTCCATGTTTCCATTGTCTCCATGTTTCCATTGTCTCCATGTTTCCATTGTCTCCATGTTTTGATATTCAAATATTATATATGCATGTACATTGTATAAAATTTTGTTTTGTCTCTGCTTTCTTGAAATCGTTTACATCTCCTTAACGTTGCGGCAGAATAATTAGTGAACGTTCAAAATTCATTGCTTCGTGGATATGGTCAACTTTACTTTACAACTTTGATAATTGACGTCTTCATGGTAACCAGTGACGGGACATTATTGTGAGTTACCGCTAACAAGCAGGTTATAGTCTTTAAACTATTGCCCGGTTGATGTGAAACAGATAAAAGGGTACCGTGTAAAACAATATAAACACCACCAGGTTATGAGAAATTGAGCTAATTGATAATTTTTGATATTTTACTGATAAAAATGGTAATAAAGGTATTTATCACTTGATTACCAAGTCATAAAATGATAAGGAAATGACGTCATCTACTTCAAAATTATATTACACCATATAACCAATAATTACCGAGATACAGATGAAAGATTGCTGAATTTTAACATCAGTGTACCCTAAACGGGATACTTCAAAGAAAGAAAATGATTATGAAAACATAACTTTTATTATTTTTATGCCAATGGACGTTATCTATTTGGATATCAGTTTCAAAACACATATTAATTGTAATTTGTTATGTGACCCAAATGGTATTTCGTGTTCTATTTAAAGTTCCACGTGTCGGAAATATAAAACCAAGCGTAATTGGAAGTGCAAATATGGTTTAAAGTCCTGTTTGGGTTCACTGACGATGTTTCCTTTTTTATTATATTTCCAAGATCCGGTATATAACATTTTGTTTTATAACAAAAAACACACTATGCCATTCTTATAAATTACTTTGGAAGAAAACCACCCACTACTGTACCAAAACCAACACTGCTTTGTGTATCGGAGATGTATTACCGACATCGCTTCGTGTAACGGGACGAGCATGTACCGAACGTGACACCGCCTGCTGTACAGGGAAGCCATGTACATGTACCGAACGCGACACCGCTTTCTGTACCGGGAAGACCATGTACCGAACGCGAAACCGCTTTCTACATCGGGAAGACCATGTACCGAACGCGACACCGCTTTCTGTATCCGGATGAGCATGTACCGAAGTACCGAACGCGACACCGCTTTCTGTACCGGGAAGACCATGTACCGAACGCGACACCGCTTTCTGTCCCGGGAAGACCATGCACCGAACGCGAAACCGCTTTCTACATCGGGAAGACCAATGTACCGAACGCAACACCGCTTTCTGTACCGGGAAGACCATGTACCGAACGCGACACCGCTTTCTGCATCGGGAAGACCATGTACCAATGCAAACGCGACACCGCTTTCTGTATCGGGACGACCATTTACCGAAGTACCGAACGCGACACCGCTTTCAGTACCGGGAAGACCAGGTACCGAACGCGACACCGCTTTCTGTATCGGGATGATCATGTAGCGATCGCGGCACATCTTTGTGTTCCCGGAAGAAAATTTACCTATACCTCTCCATGTATACCAGGAAGTATAAGTACAGACACTGCAGTGTGTCTCCGGTATAGGACGATAATCAGTAGGTGGATGTACGGGAGTAATCGTGTTTGTCACCAGACGCTCACATAGAACGGGTTATAGAGCCTGGCTATCCGGACCCCGCCATGAATACCGAGTAATGCTGAAGTTCGTGTATGGTTACACCAGACTAGCCGATAGACAACCCCACCGATATCAGTACGGATAGTCAAACTGCTTCTCTTTATCAATCTCTGCTAATTCTCAGAATTTAGTCACAGACTGACGTTCCATTCGAATGATTAAACCTGACTAGCCTGACATGTCTAGTGTCGACGTAACAACGGTAACATCGGATATAAATAATACAAAAACATATATCAGTATATCTACACTGGAGCACGCCAGGCCTGACGGACGGTACCTCCCGCAAAAGGGTTCTGGTGTTCGCTCTCATTGAATTCTCTGTGGGGTTAGATAAAGGTGATCATACAGAATTTTATGATTTTGTTAACGTTAACCGGTGGTTTTATTGTGACAGATTAGAATTGTATTGCCTTGGTAATTTTATTTGTGGATACATCCTTTTAGCTTTGTTGTTGAGTTTATGAAATTATATTTTAACGTCACTTAATCATAATTTAGCAATATGAACGTACCACATACTTTTTTTCTATCAGAACGGGCACCATTTTAATATTTATGTATGCTTGTCACTTCAGTGGCGATGCGCACAAACAAAAGTAGGTGCAGTGTATCAGACAACTTTATTGTATTCTATTTCTCCTAGTATTTTATTTCCTCGTCTCTGTTTCGGAGTTATACGACTCGGGGACGCTGGGCCTGCAATGAGGATATAAAAACCAATAAGCAAAGCCGGGCGTCCTACTGAAATAACACGAAACTGCTGCATAAGACAGCGACAGAACTGAAACACTCCTAGTTGAGTACAATAATGACTTGGGCCTGTAAATATTAGATAGATACTCCTTGCTCTTGCTTACTGACCAATGTGTTCATTTTACTAGTATAAACATTACAACAATACCTTGTGAGTTTCAAGAAGAAGTAAGAATTTATAATTTGATATAAATAATAACGACGTAGTTTATGAACTGGAAACAAGCGGGGGGTTTCATTTGTCAAGTAAAAAGTGCGGATGACCGTAAACTCGCCTCTAAGTCACTGAAAGACTCGGTAAAGACAGCTGACAAAACGTACACTTGTTTGCACTCTGTAACAGCAGTCGGTCAGATAGAAGGGTAGTACACATGTTTCCCGTTCCTCCTCGACTGTATGTTACACTATTAAGGTAATGGAAATGATTCGGCTGGTGGCCCCCTCGTCTCTGTTCATCGAATCCCCACCCCAATCCAGAATACTAAAACGTATTCATTCTTGTTACACTTTATTTTTTGTGAGGAAGCGTTGAGACACGTCTAACGTTACCAATGAAGTGTATCTAAATACATGCAGCACAGTACATGACGTATAGTTTTATGGTTACAAAATAATGCATTAAATTTAGATATAATCCAGATATGGGTATCTTAATATAATCATCATATATAATAGAGCGTGTCTGGAACACTTGCAACATATTGATATACACATTACACAGTGTACTGTCCATAATTTAAGCGCTTTAGTTGTATATTATTATTATTATAATTTGATCAGTTTTCGTTTTCACGTTGTGTGGCTAGATATCAATCTCTTGACACTTTCTAAAAGCCTATAACGTTATCCTTCCACAGGGCATGCCAATTGTCCCGGATGTGTGTTTTTCTAATGACCATGCGGCATTATGTCTGCTTAACATACCATAACACGCTCCCTCATGACTTTCTCGATGTCCCCCGCGACCTTAATTAGCATTATATAAACATTTGCCATCATAGCCGACGCGCCTGCTTCTATTTGTATTCTGTTTGTGTCACAGACACAAATGGAAACAATACCTACTTCCGTAGAAGACATTTATACGTTGTATTACTGTTGGTGAATAATTGAAATGTTCAGCAAAGTGGTGTCAAAATCAATAACACGTTTAGAATGGATTCAGCATTAATCTTTGTCTAATGACACTGGTAATCATAACCGCCTTGTTAGGCACTGTGTTCTGTACGTTATTCCCGGATGTGACACGGTTTGTTCGTATATAAGATCCATTCACGATTATTAATATATATTTGTATTTTGTCCCTATATGGCGCGATCAGCCGCGGTACTTCTCTATTGTCCCGGAATTAAGTGGCATGGTATGGCAAAGAACGCCCATGCGTAAGGCAACTCTGTATTACACTCTGTCCCCACATAGTACGCTTCTAAGCTGATCGGGATTTCGAGGGTGGGGAGCTTACTAAATCTAAATGGCAATGCAAATTATTTAACTAATTCCCTTGCAAGGAGTCGAACTGACCACTAGTCTTGCAACCCGATGCGATTTTTAAAGTGAAAATATTAATTTGATTTTTTAAACTTTTGCAAATGAATATTTTTCTGAGAAAAATAATACTATGTAGGCATAATATACTGCGGATGGCTCCGACTCTCTAATCCGCTAAATACTAGATAAGTAAAATGTCGCCGATTAAACAACGTTTTATACATTGCAGTGTCCAAACTATTTTAATACATGTAAATGGAAAGACCACATATTTTCCCACTAACCTACTCATGTAATCAAGTCGGATAAGGTCGTTAACTAACGGTCGCCACCCATTCCAAAAACAAAATAACCAGATCTAAGACATGTCTTTAAAAATAACCGCCGTCTAACGTCACGTGATCCAAATGTATAGGCCACAATGAGCTCTCGCGAGATCTTGATATGGCTGTCATTTTCAAACAAAACAAATTTCGTGTTTTTTGCACACCGTAATCCTAAAATGTAATGGATCAGAGAGTCTATGTGTGGTAGTCAGTTCAAATTCTTAAAAGGAAACTATTTGAATAATAGACATTTCCATAGGGTAAGCCCCCATGTGCTTCATTTGTACAAATGCATGACAACGATGTCTGGTTTTTGTTAGTATTTAGTACATTTGTTTACTGGGTTGAGTTGCTGGAATTTCCACAACCCTTTTTCATTTTTATTATCCTTTTCTCTCCTGATAAAATAATGAATGTAACCGGGCTTACAGACCGAGATACCGGTATGCTGCACTTGTAGGTATCCTGTCTGTGAACACTTGTGTGATTTCACTTTGGTAACAGAAGTACATAGGCACTTTCAAACAAAGCCTTTTCTCCTTTTATACCATAACTACATGTGTAGCTGTATGATTGGGAATACTTCAGTAAATCCCACATCACAGCGTTTTCTGATTTGAACTTATTATGTACCTCTTGGCATATTTCTGTTGATAACTAAGGCTGATGTGTTTGTACTCATTATGATACATTGTAGCTTATCACAGTACGAATCAGTACATGGCAAATACGTTGAGATATAATAGAATATATTTAAGGATTAACCTTTTATTTTTTTCAGTTTATGAGATAACAAATTCAATGGAACACGATGTAAATTGCATAAACGTGAAGCATTTACGTTAAATTTACCACCGACTACTCAATGGGATTTATGATCTTGAAAATGGTTCATAACTTTTCTGTTCAATATAGCCCCATCTGTGGACATAGAATTTATTTCAAAACTTACAAACGTGAAAACGATTCAATAAATGTATTATCATGACGTTTGCAATATCCGTGGTTAGCTCCGCCCATGTCCATTGTTGATGACGTCATACAATTGTGATTCAAACTGGATTATTTGCATAGTTCCGCCCATATGTATTATTGTGGACGCCATAGAATTTTGGCGCGTTCTCAACTATAGTTATAGAGATGTTAATGTTGTTTTCTGAAAAGCCCGCTTAAGAATCAAAACATGCATTATCTTTTACATGATGTACATGAGAACCAATACATCACGTAACACACATTTGGAGATTGTGACGTCGCCGTGCTTATGACGTTATGATTGTAGCACTGTTGATTGTGACGCTCCATTATTGCTAAATGGTGGCTGGGTTTATCCTGACGCTGAAACGTGTCTTGACTTATACTACATTTTGCATATTTGCAGAAATTGTAAAAAAAAAAATGTAAATAGGAATATTTATTTGTTGTCATATTTTGACACTCGTTGGCTTATCTTACGCGCACCCGCACCATTCAATATGTTGGCTTATTTTACGCGCATCATTCAATATGTTGGCTTATCTTACGCGCACCATTCAATATGTTGGTTTATCCTACGCGCACCATTCAATATGTTGGTAAGCCAATGCATGTCAAAACTATGACAACCAATCCTTATGCCTGCATACCGTTTTGCTTGTTCGTGATATGTGTACAGTTCAATGTTACAGAGTAACACGACAACACATGTATCCACTTGTACAGACACAGTATGATATTACAGTTTTTGAGGAGCGTCTGTCAGACTTCCCCAGACACAACAAGGATCCTCCCCACTTAACACTATATTAGCTGGGTGTTTAGGATTACCCCGAACCCTTTCCTCTTCACTTGGGTACTTACCGTGCGGTTTTGACGGAGGTCAGGCGTAACGACCAAGTTCGGTTTCTGGTGTGGTGGCAGCTGCCTTTCGGTTATATAAATATCATATAGAGCTGCTTATTATTACTTCACTCCTGTACTGCTGTAATCTCGCTCCGAACACCTGGACAAAGTGTTGTACACGTTTACTAATTATATGTAATCAGTGCGCCGTGCAAATGACGCCAATTTAGAGTTGTCTTCTCTTGGTGTACCTTAGTGCGAACACTTTCACCCTGTTTGGTAGAAACGCCACAGGGTCCTGGAAACCAGACATAGTATAACTAATATAGTATGGAGCATCAAGATGTTAATTTAAACACTTCCAAAACGAAAATTGATCCCAAGGGATTATATATTTAATCAACAGAAAATTCGTTCGGTTGACATTTGACATTGAGTGTTACATGTATTCCGTTCTGCACGCGATGAATGGAACGAAATTCATACAGTATACCAATTATCCGGCCCCCGTGAATCAATCCCTCTCATCCCTGCTGTTTATCCCAATACGTACATATGTACCTACGGTAAGTATACGGAGGTCATAACTGCCATACAGGATACTCATGTCTATTGTAAGATAATGCAAGTTCAGTAAATCAATCAGAATTCAATTTACCCGCTCGTTGAGTTTTTTCCCGTCTCAGCACACGTGGAAAAGTGTTTATTTTTTTTAAACTTTCATATAATATAATGCCAGCGTTTCTTGGCCCGACAGCTTTGCACTGTTAAAACTTCATCAGGAGAGGGCGTACCGTGCTGACGACCCTAGCCCATCATACTCCCCTAAAGTAACACCGACGATTGTGTACCTTGCGTTATGTAATTATAACCTATTCTTCATTTTGACAGAGTAATGTAGGTATAATGCAAAGTTTGGACCGAATATTAATATCCCTGTTATTTTCAACTTTTCATCGTGGAAAGATTATCTGAATTGCCCCGCCGATGACTATCGCTAACGAGCACATACGTTTAACATTAACATTCCAGCGTTTCTTCAGACTAGGAAGCATTCTGTTTTTATCGACTGTTGAAGGGTGATGGTTTTATTTGAGGTACATAATTTATATATCTATAATTCTGTGTGATACTGCTAATTGATGGACGACGTGGCGGTTTTAGAGACGTGCGTATACCACGTTACCAGCTGACGTCGTCCCTGCAGACATATGAACATTTAAATGTCGAATTACGCACACAAGCGCGTGTAAAGCGCACAGTGGAAAGTGTTATCTAGTTCCAAAGCTGTCGAATCTATCTGTATGTCGTGTCGACTATATAGAGTGAGAAATCAGATAAAAACTTTCGCAATGATTGACGAACGATTTGTAAATGGCGTCCTTTGAAGAGCAGTCCTGTTTGTCTCGTTAACCTATCGTTACATCACGTCGTGAAGCTCCCTAGCTCTCATCCGGGACCGCATAATGCACACGGCCAAGGTCTTCTGATAGGCCACAACAAATAAACTCGTGTGATAGTAGGGTCTAACGATATTAATATCGAAACATTTCCGTGGGGTATGCATTAATAATGCTGTTTTTGCAAAACTGACTCCACACACTCTGTATAATCGTCGACCAATCCGATTTCAAGTCTCGGGTTCAGGAGGAATCCTAGGGTGGTCATGTGTTCCTCCGAGACTAGCGGATCAATCAGCATCAATTTGAGATACAGAAGCTGCATTGTCGATCAACCGAGCATTAGGCACAAGGGAGAAATTATTAATGTCCTATATAATGTCGAATTCCGATTAATACAGATAGCTGACTGGAACTTTCTTTAAACGACATGACATGTTGTTTTTGACAAAGATCTTATGACTGGATAGTGATGTGTTTTAGATTTCTTTCTGAGCAAAATTGTAAAGATAATGGCGTTCTGATATGCAGTAATGCACATTAAAACATTTTATACATTATGTATGCACTGTTCATATTCAATATTCGGATATATCCCAACACTGTACATTACACAATGTATGTGTATAACGTTATGGATACATGTTTTGTGGCCTCGGTATGCAAGAAGAATGACCAAGATGTGTAATGCTAGAAGTACCCAGCTTAACTATTGACACTATGGTCGATATATATGTGTCAATGTACACTAGTGTATCTTTTGATAGATAAGACAATATCTTATTAAAGTTTTTAAGTATGTGTCCAGTTTAGTACTGTAACAAAGACTTTTTCGTTCTGCTCCAGTTTTAATAGGTTGCATGGCCTTGCAAATGTAATTAAGCTAGAATAATTTTAATTGAATCCATTTAGATCGTGCTTCATCTTTAAGTAACAACCATCTTAGCATGCCAAAGGGAATTAGAATAAGTACCACCTCAGAAAAAGAAACATAAAAACAGATTTAAGAGTAATATGGATATTAATGAAATAAAGTTCAAAGAAATACCGTAACGCACGTGTAAGTACCTTTAATTTTTTTTTCGGAAACTTCATATTTTTAAGCTATAAAAGATAAAAAGGGAATTGTATAATTGGTGTATAATGCTGCTGGATATCCGAACATCTAATTTGACCTGGTCTTCTTGCGAAAAAAATGTTGGAAATGGAGAGGGAGAGCGAAGACAAATCAAAGTGTTTAATTTATCGACCAATTTCACGTAAATGCGCGAAATTAATGGTGGGTGTATGTATACGTAGATATGTTCAAAGCGGTGTAAAATTGAAAAAAGGTATGTTCTACAAATGTAGATCAAAGTTCCCGGCAGGGTAGCCGACAATAAATTGTAACATATCGCAACAGAAAATTAGCCGTTTGTAATTTGAATGTTGAAGAGATCAAATTATAGGGATTACTTTTGTTGAACACACAACGACCAGTTCTCGGGACCTGTATTGGCTTACCATAATAATTTTTCTATGCAATTTTCCAACGGAAAACAGTTTGTTCCAACAAATTCTGATTCTTTGTTCCGACGGAAGCATATGTCCCGACGGAATGCATATAGTATGTCACGGCTGTACATGTATATATATTGGTGTTTGTCAATGTCTCGGTAGAATACAGTACATACTGTTTCAATGGGTGTTTCGACGGGAATGCAGTAATGTCCCGACTGAATACAGTACATGCCGATTTCGTACATGCTGATGTTTTGACTGAATACAGTACATGTCTCGACGGAATACAGATGCCCTGGCGGGTCACAGTATGTTACGGTTTAGTGCAGTATGTCCCGAATACACTTTGTCCAAACACACCCCTGAGTGGGGGATAGATACATCAGATGTAATTGGAATCTCACTGTTAAGACAAACAGCCACTGTATTGATTGGGGCGCTGCGCTCTTACGGAGTGCGCTAAGGCCAACACTTTATACCAATGTGAGGTTTATTCCAATATGACTAATAGATTATAACCGATGGACAATATCAAAATGGACAAAAGCAAATGAAAAGGTCTTTCCAGCAAGTCGATTGTCGCCGAAATACCGTGGGAAATTAACCAGAACGGTGCTGGAACTTGCCATTAAGAAACGAGCCGCCTTGTGAAAGAACAGTGCTTACTCAATGCGATTTACATGACTTACTTCGTCTTGTGGTTTTTAATGTCGGTCTTGAATTAGCCCCTCGAGTATTTTATCATATCAGTGTCTTCTTTCTGTCTGTAGTTCTGTATCCAATGATTTTAGATTATCATAACTGTGTTCATTATACACAGTGATGCTCTTAAGCTGTTTTTGGCTGACACATCATACAAGTCACCGTTATAAAGAATTTCTCCCGAAATGTCCATTCTATATTTCAATAAAAAACGGACTTTTCTGTATATAAAGTGTGTATATTTCCTCTACATGTATTGAGGTATATCATTTGACTTTCTTACTCGCAACACAGTGTAAAGCGTTATTATGTACTCATGCATAAAGTTGTAGACTTTGATTTATTTTATATAGATCTAAATGTTATCCGAATAATATAAACATGTCCTCGACAACCTAAAACAGTTCTGTAGATAACTGCAGTCACGGGTTCGAATCCTAGTGGAGACATTTTGAAGCAATAACCTGAATTTGTCATAACGCATATATAATTACGTCAGCTTGTTGAATAAAACATTATTTAGACGAAAACGACATTTTAGTGCATGGAAAGTAAATTGAAGTATCAGGGGAGGAGAATGTGTTTATGTTAATTGGTTCAACAGAATCACAAAACAATAACACTTGAGACACCAGATCCTTGGCCCAGTTGTTCAAAAAATGATTACCTAATCACTATTTAAAACAACATTTTTCAACCTTTGATAATTGTCAATATACAAGGTGCAATGCCACAATTTTACATGCTAAATTTGACTGTACTAGATATATGATATATGTAGATATGTTTAACGAAATAAATGGTTTGGTTTTACAGTTTCATGAGAATTGAACATTGCACTAATCACTGATTAAGCTGATGACCTTTTGAGCAACTAGACCTTACACAAGTTTAACCCTATGGGACCACGGTCGTGCCATACCACGTGCTCCAACTCGTCCAAACTGACACGTGGGAGGGATTAGCTTTCGTTGACGTAATTAGAACGGCCGTTTAGAAATGTATTTTTAAAGCGGCCAATTGAGATTATATTGATTACAGACGCTTCATCACCTCTTAAACACACATAGTGAAATTTTATTGTTAGAAATAATACATAAATAGAAATGTTCAAACAAAAACCCATTTCTCTGGCACGTCTGTAAATAAGCTGCCACCCAATACATTTGGTGGAATGTTGTACCAGAAAAGTATTCCTATTTTGTAATTGCTTTTTTGTGATACATATTTAGCAAGATTTTATTTGCTTTAAATTTTAATGTAAAATTTATTCAAATATAGACTTAATGATTACCCTTTTTCTTGTTTTGAAGAAAACATTCTACTATTAGGCTTCTAAGTATTTTACATCCTGTTGGTCGTATACTTCAAGTTTGTATTAATAGTTGCATGTTATTGGTCTTGATTACTTCATGTTGACACAGGAAACTTGATATTTGTTTAATTGATGCTGGCATTGCTTTCTATTTTTACTGTTAATGATATCTACTCGTTACATGTATTAATGCCGTTTACTTGGTGTTCGTTACTTGATGCTGGCTCTTCACTTGATGTTCATTCAATGATGTTGGCTATTTTTACGAGATGTCCATTTATTAATGTAGGCTATTTTTACGAGATGTCCATTCAATGATGTTGGCTATTGTTTACGTGATGTCCATTCAATGATGTTGGTTATTTTTACGAGATGTCCATTCAATGATGTTGGCTATTTTTACGAGATGTCCATTCAATGATGTTGGCTATTTTTACGAGATGTCCTTTGATTGATGTTGGCTATTTTTACGAGATGTCCTTTGATTGATGTTGGCTATTTTTACGAGATGTCCATTCAATGATGTTGGCTATTTTTACGTGATGTCCATTTAATTGATGTTGGTTATTTTTCGAGATTTTCATTCAATGATGTTGGCTATTTTTCCGAGATGTCCATTCAATGATGTTGGCTATTTTTACGAGATGTCCATTGATTGATGTTGGCTATTTTTCCGAGATGTCCATTCAATGATGTTGGCTATTTTTACGAGATGTCCTTTGATTGATGTTGGCTATTTTTACGAGATGTCCTTTGATTGATGTTGGCTATTTTTACGAGATGTCCTTTGATTGATGTTGGCTATTTTTCCGAGATGTCCATTCAATGATGTTGGCTATTTTTACGTGATGTCCATTTAATTGATGTTGGTTATTTAACGAGATTTTCATTCAATGATGTTGGCTATTTTTCCGAGATGTCCATTCAATTGATGTTGGTTATTTTTCGAGATTTTCATTCAATGATGTTGGCAATTTTTTTCTGAGATGTTCATTCAATGATGTTTGCTATTTTTACGAGATTTTCATTAATTGATTTTGGCTATTTTTACGAGATTTTCATTAATTGAATTTGGCTATTTTCACGCGATGTCGATAAATTGATGTTGGCTATTTTTCCGAAATGTCCATTCAATGATGTTGGCTATTTTTCCGAGATTTTCATTCATTGATTTTGGCTATTTTCACGCGATGTCCATAAATTGATGTTGGCTATTTTTCCGAGATTTCCATTCAATGATGTTGGCTAATTTTATGAGATGTCCATTAATTGATTTTCGCTATTTTTACGTGATGTCCATTCAGTGATGTTGGTTATTTTTACGAGATGTCCATTCAATGATTTTCGCTATTTTTACGTAATGTCCATTCAATGATGTTGGCTATTTTTACGAGATGTCCATTCAATATTGTTGGCTATTTTTACGTGATGTCCATTCAGTGATGTTGGCTATTTTTACGTGATGTATATTTATTATTATTGGCGCCGTTTACTTGATATTGGCTATGTGATATTGGTTGATGTATGTAATGGGTTTGACCTGTCCTCCTCCTTCTTACACTGAACTGGTTTTGGCTTATCTCCTTACATCCGTGACTTATATGTATTGATGTTTTCGCTGTTCAGTACTCGGTGTAAGTGGTTTAAAAGCTCCACGGGCGGGATTCCCGAGGTTGGCTGGCCGAGTAGTTTTAGAAACATATATGATTGATATGATTATTTCCGTGTCTATTTGTAACGGCCAACTTATTTGACAGAAAACAACAGTGAATGTAACTGTGTGCCTCCTTATATGTCAGAGTACTACTTCGTGGAATGTATTCTTCAACGAATCTCGTGATGAAATCACGGACAAAGTCATGGGTACTGATTCAGTTCTTCTTTTAAGGTTATATTTCTCGAAATGCGTGGGCTTAATTCTCGTGCGCACGTGCTGTATATAGTTTCCTTACTAATACAGCCACTTGCCTATGTGTTATGTCATTTTCTTTCAATTACCACCATGTCGCAATCGGTCAAGAATCCGATCAATCTACCGGCCGGTGGCGGCGCTCCTGTGATTGGTGTGCTGGGAGGTATGTTATAACAGTAACAGACCTTTCACTACCACAGCTAGAAATCATTCTACAGATAATGATTTTGTTAAACCAGAGAAGGGTTTAGATTGATAAGATGTAGCCCAGTGGAGGAAATAGAGCCATATCAGTCATTACAAACCAGTTATAATATAACGACGTCATACATGCTATCCGTCTCGTACCTTACCCGATAGATGTCTTACTGACATCACGACTGAGGTGACCAGTTAGAGAGAGCAACACGGTTTGGTATGTGTGCATGTCTTATGCTTCAAAGATGACGTAACACACACATGTTAAAGACATACCATGCAGGTTTTGATAGACATACATTGTGCCTCTAGATCTTGTTTAAACGATTTTGAGTCCGGATCATGGTTTTGTTGACGCTTTGGTATTCTCTGATTTGTTTTCTGTACAGTGCAACTACACTAGTATGCATTTGGTAAATCAGCAATGGTGGTTAGTTACTCCCTGCTTGACGCTAAGCATTATGGGAACGGAATGACTGGTTCGTCCGTTGTCAGTATAATGTGACCGGGTGGGGTGTTGTGCGGTGGGCCTTCAGCAGTAGTCTTTGGTGTGGTAGCACTTCAAATCGACAAAAGAGCCGGGCTATCACAAGGAGGCCTACACGATCATACCGCGACCTCCGTAATACACACGCATTTAACACACTCACCTGGCATACACCGAGAGACCGTCCGTAGATTACCCTGGCTGCTAATAAATGTAGTAAACCAAAACCAAACCAAAGTATCAACACACTTACAATGTACAACTCTGTTTACGTATAAAATAGTCCCGTAAATATTTAAAACACTAGTACATGTATATTCATACATCTAAAATTGAATTTCTTAGCCAGTGTTGCGTTACACTAGCACAGCATTGGTCCTTCTTATGTAGAGTACATCGATGCTCGATGTTCAATATTCATTAGTCAAAGTCCCGATATTTCGAAGTTTTCACGACGCTTCCGCAAAAGTTCTAAACATCGAAGTTTGACTGTACATGTATATATCTACATTAAGGTCACTGTCAGTGACAGCATGCCTGGCATTAGTTCCTTCAAACAAAAACAAGACTGTGACAATAATTACTCGATTCTGTCTGAGAATGGGGAAACCTGGAGATTACTTCACTGGATCCCCAGGAGGTATTCCCCGGGTCTATTACATGTGCAGAACACATACGACCGGTGATGGCTAATGACGAGACATAAAACATCATTGTCACATAGACATGAGAACGCCTACTGTAACGGAAGCTCGAGACAACCAGTTACAAATGTAAACACATAGATCCATCAACATCAAACGGTTTATTCCGAGGCTGCTACATAGTGTACACGTATACCGAGACACATCCTGAGAACGTTATATTTTGAAGTCTGAATTAACTTAATTGGAAACATATTCTTAAGTCTGAATTAACTTAATTAGCGACATATTCTTTAGTCTGAATTAACTTAATTGGAAACATATTCTTAAGTCTGAATTAACTTAATTGGAAACATATTCTTAAGTCTGAATTAACATAATTGGCGACATATTCTTAAGTCTGAACTATCTTAATTTGCGACATATTCTTAAGTCTGAATTAACTTAATCGGCGACATATTCTTCAGTCTCAACGACATATTCTAATTAAGGTCGATATAAACGTAATTGGCACCTATTCTGAGGTCAGAATAATCCTTATTGACATTTCATGAAAACGGAACAAGCATAACGGATGACATATTCTGAAGTCTGAATCCATTCAATCAATTAACGACATATTCCAATGGCGGTATAATCTTAATTACATGTACCGATACATTTTAAGGTCCGGTAAACATTATTGATGAAATATTCTGATGTCGATATCAACATATCAAAATACATTCTGAAATGCTATGACCGATATAGAACACGGTTAAAGACACATTCTTGTATCATAAACAGTAAAAACATAAAGATATCCTGGGGTAGCTATAAAACCTATTTGACACATAATGTAACTCACTGCCTATTTGACACAAATTGTAACTCACTGGCTATTTGACACACATTGTTACTCACTGCCTATTTGATACACATTGTAACTCACTGCCTATTTGACACACATTGTAACACACTGCCTATTTGACACACATTGTAACTCACTGCCTATTTGACACACATTGTAACTTACTGCCTATTTGACACACATTGTAACTCACTGCCTATTTGACACATATTGTAACTTACTGCCTATTTGGCACATATTGAAACTCACTGCCTATTTGACACACATTGTAGCACACTGCCTATTGACACACATTGTAACTCACTGCCTATTTGACACACATTGTAACTCACTGCCTATTTGACACACATTGTAACACACTGCCTATTTGACACACATTGTAACTCACTGCCTATTTGACACACATTGTAACTCACTGCCTATTTGACACACATTGTAACTCACTGCCTATTTGACACATATTGTAACTTACTGCCTATTTGGCACATATTGAAACTCACTGCCTATTTGACACACATTGTAGCACACTGCCTATTTGACACACAGTGTAACTCACTGCCTATTTGACACACATTGTAACTTACTGCCTATTTGGCACACATTGTAACTCACTGCCTATTTGACACACATTGTAACTTACTGCCTATTTGACACACATTGTAACTCACTGCCTATTTGACACACATTGTAACTTACTGCCTATTTGACACACAGTGTAACGCACTGCCTATTTGACACACATTGTAACTTACTGCCTATTTGACACACATTGTAACTTACTGCCTATTTGACACACAGTGTAACGCACTGCCTATTTGACACACATTGTAACTTACTGCCTATTTGACACACATTGTAACTCACTGCCTATTTGACACACATTGTAACTTACTGCCTATTTGGCACACATTATAACTCAATGTCTATTTGACACACAGTGTAACCCACTGCCTATTTGACACACAGTGTAACTCACTGCCTATTTGACACACAGTGTAACGCACTGCCTATTTGACACACATTGTAACTTACTATCTATTTGACACACATTGCAACTCACTACCTATTTGGCACACATTGTAACTTACTGCCTATTTGACACAAAGTGTAACTCACTGCCTATTTGACATAAATTGTAACTCACTGCATCTACCCCATAAAATATTTGTCTTTTCGAAGAAGTTTCTACAAACACAAGCCTCTCGCACGTATCTTGTTTTCGCACGTTTCCCCGATGTTGTGTCATATCAATATTTCATTCCTATAACGATCCGTTGAATTTGAAGGACGTTTGGTGCGGGTGAATGAATATGCCGGCGGGGTAGTCATCATGACTCGTTTATACAATGCACAGCTTGCAAGGTACGTGGTGGATGTTCTATAATTATAATGAGTGTATCATTGTATAAGGGAAACAATAGACATGGCTAGACGACATTTGGTACAATTGTTGAACACATAAAAATAGTAGAGATGGTGAGGGAGAAAAAAGGATTTCTTTACCATGTGTTGATAAAACTATAACTCTCCACACATCCGGATAGGTCAAAATATATACTGTATTGTATGTAAATATCAGGTCCGTGTGTGTTAACGTTGGAGGCAGTATGTTGGTGTAGTTGCTTTCTTACGATAGCGCGGTCTGATACTTTTGAGTGCTGTCCCACACAAATATCGAGTCGAAAGCTCGCGACACTGTCCACAGTCTGGCTTACCGTCAAAACTGTACATAAGACAGAGAATACATTGTTTTAAGGTATGTTCCTTTGTATTCAGGGAGACACGACCGAGGATGATAGGTACACTTGTAAGTAATGAGACATAAAGTACATGTAGTTATCGCAGGTGTTACAATGGAGGCAGTATATACATTTGAATTTATTCGATCCCCCAACCCACCAACAACACCTAGCAACCAACTCTACCACCACCCACCCCACCAACAACACCTAGCAACCAACTCTACGACCACCCAACCCACCAACAACACCTAGCAACCAACTCTACCACCACCCACCCCACCAAGACGTGGTTGACACTCGGGATTCTGCAAGGGGTTGGGACACATTTTTTCATATGTCGATAGCATACAAAATCTGAGGAAACAAGCAATATTTCCCGGGAAGTGTTCCGTTATCACACATTTCTTTGCGTCATATATATAAGTTAAAGCAGAGTTCTATTGATAGCTGCCTGTATAAAATATGGATATCTGCCAGATTTGTGACCGAATGTATGTATATAGTTACTTAGGGGAGGAGCAAGACGTCGTGTGCCGGAAACTCGTGACCATGCTGGCCCTTTTCTAATGGTTATTGTGGTATTGGCGTTAATATGTCCAACTTTGATGGAAAGATTTCAATTGGTACCATGCTTAAGGAATGTTCACCATATTGATGCCCCGAAGAAGCCTTTACTGTCCCTATATCATTACCCGTTGCTGTATCTGCTTACACGAGAAACAAACGTAGAAACGCACACTAAATCTACTTGTGATAGTTTCACAGGTAGAATAATTTCCAAGGTAATTCTAAAATGGATTGGGGTCTTTTGCAGTTGACGCGTAGAAAGGGTCGTTACTGTGTGGACACTTGGTACTGTAAACAGTTGGTGCCGTGTCCAGGAGGAGGTCAAATGACCATAGCACGTGTATACTTGTTCAATGATACATATGACGTTTGCGTCAGACGGTGGGTTTGGTAAGTAGATTGAATATTCGATTCACGTAAGATAAAACAGGGAATAATAACATGTTTTCATCACTGTCATTACCGGGTTGATAGATGATAAACATATATTACAATGTTAAATCCGGATGTGTATATAGGAGGTCCGGGTTTCACTTCTGGCAACAGATTACATTCTGGGTAATGGAGCTACGTTGTATCTCTCAGGCTCTCGATGCTGCATGTACATGGCTACATGGTTACCATAATTTAAATAAACGATTTGCTGACGGACGTAAATAAACAAAGCAATACAGAAATTACCCCCCCCCCCCCCTCCCGAATATATACAACAGAAAACAAAAGAAAAATAAACAAATCAACAAAAAGAATTAGATAAACAAACAAGAAAACACACTTTTATTGACTGAGAAGGTTTGCGAAATATTTGTAAACTATATGGAAAACAAGAGACTTTACATCCTGTACTATTATAGTTTAGAAGTTAATGACATATAGGATATCACGAGATGGACATCCAGAGACACCAAATGACCGGTCACGTGATAAGCATCAGTGTTTATGCAACACATTTATTACAGGTCCATGTGTTAATGGTGAAAGATTTCCTATTAGATTTAGAGTTTCAATACATTAACGTCGGAGGGTCCGACATTGTAACCCGGTATAAAGCGTATGTATGTGATCAACATTGCTAATCGATGAGCTAATGAAGAACAGGATCGACAGCCCGCATTAAACGAGTGCTGATTAAACATGCACGTGAAAACGGAATCTGGTTTTATAGACATCATCACCATTAAGTTTTCCTCATCTGCCTCACAACATTTCTGAGGCGTACTCCTCTAGAGTTTGTTGACTACGGCTCGCCAATTTAGACATGGCAATGCTTGCTCTGTAAAGAGCAGCCACGTTTGATTTTACAATTAAATGCAATTGATGGCTGGAGAGGTAGGCAAGGTAAAAATGTGTGTGCGTCAGGACGTAGAGTAGAAGACACTTACCGCTGTGTTCTGGTCTCAGTGCGGGTTTACACTACCTCACGATGTTTCCAAATATTTACAAAACAAGGTTATTAACGCTTTCCCATTTGTATTTGTGTTGCACAAAGCGCATTTATAGATTTCAAGGATGGGTTCCAACGAACTGATCTGCTTATTTTTATTTACCGTTTGTTTTCGTTGGGCTGCCTCTGTTCAGCGTTGTATAGACCCCCCTCGCACGTGTGTTTACAGTCTAGAGCTCTGAGCCAGAGACTCCTCCCTATAAACATGGCCGTCAACTCCCCGGATTGGTCAGTTACAAGGTTCACGTGGGAAGTAATCTTAGCTTAATGCTTTCTCGTCGCCTTAGGCCAGAATTACTTCCGATGTAAATTTTGAAAATCCATCGACCCGTGACACAGCCAGGGGAGGGGTGAGTATTTTGTGTTACAAGGAACACATCGCAGGGAGGGGTGAGTATTTCACTTTGTGTTATCTACCAGGACGCCCTTTATTCCTAAAACAGTGTCTGTGACCCACACACATATTGTTTCCTTGGTTTTGTGGAGTTTCCTTTTTCTGATACAATAATGTACAGTTGACCGAATTATTTATTGATTTCTTTTAAAATATATTGTTCCCCGCCATGTATAGAAGGATATTCACATCAAGTATATTTCTAAACCGAATTATAAACATCCAGAAATCTCGAATTAAAAATATTTTCATTGTATGAAGTTATATAGGAAATCGTATCCAGTGAGTATCCCTCTATACACCATGGCTATTTATTGGTTTTGTACTTGTGTTAGTTGTAACTTTTGATATTGGTGTTAATGTGTTTTATATTTGCTTTTTACTTATTTCTTTACTGAAGCGATGCTGTTTTGAAATTATACAATATTTTAATATTATTTAAGGTTATATTCCAAAATATACCGCAAAACAACATAAACCATACCGTACTTTCGGCAGGTGGTCGAACCGTTACCGTATTGTACCTGCGAGAGGCCGAATCCTACCAGAACGTTTAATGGTGGAAGGTCGGACATCGCAATCGTGTACTGGTAGATCTTTACCATTGTGTACCAATAACATGTGGACTATATCACTGTCTTCCGGAGGAAGTTCCACTAATTACCATACTTTAATTGTGCTGGGTCAAACCTTTGCAATAGTGACCAGTTGAAAGGTCGCAGGTTACCAATGCTATATTGGTGGAGGTCGAACCTTTCCGTCGTGTACTGGTTACAGGTCGAATCTAAACAAATCTTAAAATAAATTGGGGGAAGCCGGACTTTATGTGTATTATTTGGTGGAAACGTTTTTGCTTAGATTTAATTGATTTTAAATTCCATGAACTGATGGAAGATCGAATCATTACCTATACAATGTATGATATTGGCGGAGGTCAAACCTCTACCAAAAGGCAATAACTTTTCATTATAGGCAAATCAAATTTTAGAATAGTACACTTTGGGAATTGGCAGGAAGTATTTTTTAGAAGGTCAAACATTTAGCATGGTACATTGGACGGATGTCCGAAATTTACCATTGTGAATAACTTGCAAGAAATCAAACCGTTTCTGGCTAACTTGTAGTAGGTAAATCCCTAATCATTGTTAACGGACACGAAGTTTAACCGTTACCATCGTAAACGCTTACATGAGTTCAATATTTTGCCACTGTAAACAGACATGAGGTCAAGCCTTACCATTGTGAACTTAAACGAAGTCTAACCGTTACCTTTGTGAACTTACAGGAGGTCAACATTCACCATTGTTAACTTACATGAGGTAAAACAATTTCCATTGTGAACTGAAATGAGGTCAAAACTTTACCGTTGTGAACTAACATGAGGTCAAACCTTTACCGTTGTGAACTGACATGAGGTCAAAGCTTTACCATTGTGAACTGAAATGAGATCAAAACTTTACCGTTGTGAACTAACATGAGGTCAAACCTTTACCGTTGTGAACTGACATGAGGTCAAAGCTTTACCATTGTGAACTGAAATGAGGTCAAAACTTTACCGTTGTGAACTAACATGAGGTCAAACCTTTACCGTTGTGAACTGACATGAGGTCAAAGCTTTACCATTGTGAACTGAAATGAGGTCAAAACTTTACCATTGTGAACTAACATGAGGTCAAACATTTACCGTTGTGAACTGACATGAGGTCAAAGCTTTACCATTGTGAACTGAAATGAGGTCAAACATTTACCATTGTGAACTGACATAAGGTCAAACATTTACTATTGTTCTTGGTGGGATCAAAGATTGAAAGCTGGCGGCGGTAGGACAGACGTTTATCACCATGAACAGGCAGTATGACGATACTTAACCATTTCAAGAAGTTGATTTTTATCGGTGCGAACTGGAAAACTTTCATGTCTTTGCACTATGTAAACGGACCTTTAGTGAACGTTAATTGTTCAGAGTTTAGTAGCTATTAGGTATACACAGTGCGGTATTATAGCTTGTATTGTTTGACGAATGTTCTTGTTCAGGTACCTCTGTGTGTATATTACCTGTAACTGTCACCGTTGCTACCCCGATGTTTAGTCTCCGTGCAATGGGTCGATAATGAGAGAAAACACTGTGGCAATAGTGTATTGTCAACGATTGTTATGAAGCCGTAGCCCATCAATTCATCTTTTGAATTATTTACAATCTGGAGGTGGAAAATGAAGGCGCTGAAAATGTCGCTGTTGACGTTTTGGAGGTTAACCTTTCTCTTATCTATCCTAACCCTGCCAAGTGTGTGTCGACATCTACGTAAAGGTATGGCACTTGGTTTATAACACATTAAGTCTAAGTCGCACCTGTCGTATAGCGAGTTAAATGTTGTATTGCAGTTAGCGTAAACAGTCGCGTCTTCTCCTACCGATTAGCTTACCGTGACGTCACAGTTGCTGCATGTCATTTCCACGAATATTTTGCGTATTTAGCCTTCTTGATTTTAAGTTGAAAATTGTTTCAACACACCTGTGTTCTGTACATGTAAAATGTAGACGACACGTATTTTATGTACCTGCACATTATCAACAAAACGTTTGTTTTATACATGTACATTGCAAACATAAACTGTTTTGTATCTGTTGACTGTTAACAACACTTGTGTTCTGTACATGACATTGCAAACAACACCTTTGTTCAGTACATGTAATTGTACCTTGTAAACAATGACATCGACTATGTTATTAATATGTACATTGTTACAAACGACAGGTGTAATTTTTACCTATATATTCACAGAGTACCTACATTTTCTATCTAAACATTGTAAACAACACATATATTGTGTACATTTGGGCCGCGGTGGCCGAGTGGTTAAGGTGTTCCGACATTTTACCACTAGCCCTGCACCTCTGGGTTGTGAGTTCGAATACCACGAGCGGCAATTGCAAGGTACTGACCGAAGGTCGGTGGATTTTTTACCTGGTACTCCGGCTTTCCTCCACCTACAAACCCTGGAACGTCCTGGCTGTTAATTGGACGTAAAACAAAATAAACCAATCCTAGCCAAACACTGTACATTTGCATGGTTAACAATATATGTGTTATATACATATTTATTATACATAGTACTTGTATTTTGTACGCTGTATATACATCATAAACAACATTATAAACAACACATTTGTTCTGTGACTACACTATAAACACCACATCGTTTAGGTAACTACACAATAAACAACACATTTGTTATGTAATTAGTTTATAAACAATACCTCTGTTCTGTAACTATATCATAAACAACACATTTGTTATGAATATTATAAGCAACGCATTTGTACGTAATTACATTATGAACAACACATTTGTTCTGTAATTACATTATGAACAACACATTTGTTATGTACATTATAAGCAACACATTTGTTCTGTAATTACATTATGAACAACACATTTGTTCTGTAAATACATCATAAACAACACCTTTGTTCTGTAACTATAATAAAAACAACACATTTTCTGCTTTAATTACATCATAAACAGCACCTTTATACTGTCCTGTACATGGTTAAAGACAACAGTGAGTGTAGGGCGTTTTTCTCACTTATCTCAAATATCTGCATTATCACTTTCTCGTTACAAGATATATTCATAGGGTAACGAATAAAATCGATCATATTTAATTTAAAACTCATGTCGATTCGATTTTAATGCTTTCATTTTTTTTTGCAAAATCGTTTCTGCTTGAATATATGTCTTTGTGCACAAAGCCAATTGAATTGAATTAATGATTAGTTTATCCGCCGGTTTACTGAACTGAGTTCGGCGAGTTACTGATCTGAGTTGGTGAAGTCTGATGTTTATGAGCGCAGAAAGCTTCCTGTATCAATATCCTTACCAACCCTACTGTTATGTCACGTGATATAACCATATCAGACACTTCGGATGAAATAATTTCGCCTGGGGACCCGTTGTCTAATGTCACAAATAGTGAAGGAACTCGCGGCAGAATAGCTGATTCGCGTAAACGACCAGAATAATCTACTTTGTTCCTTGCAATTCTTCTCTCTCTACTTTCCTTTTCCAAGTACTTTGTTTGGCAATAATTGACGTATGACATAAAAATGTCGAATGTTCGCTTCGTTAAGAAGGGGAATATGTTCTGTCCCAATGCCGGGACATACGGTACATGTAGAAATATTATCTAATACCAAATTTACAACTGATGTAATGAAGAAAAATAGTATTGTGTATTTTCTAAATGTACCAATATATCGATGAAGATTCAGTGGGACTGTATTATCTTAACAACCACAGCCATCGTTGTTACCATCGTAGCAACCCGCTTCGAATGTTTTTCGTCGTATAATACTTGAAAATTAATAATGATGTAAATAAAAGGATTGTACCTCATTTTTACTGTGCATATACGGTAGTATGCCCGCAGTTAGCACGAACATATTCAATATGGAGCGCTTACGCGCACCATAGAACATGTTTGTTGCCAACTTTAGTTTAAACATATTTTATTGCTATAAATTGCAACAGGATAGGGCACAAGTTATACAACTTATATCAAGCCCGTTCCTATTCATAACACAACATATATATTTCGAAGTATCAAAATGGCAGTTATGGAGTTCTATATACTCATAATTATGCTAGTCACTCACACTAAGAGAAATAGAAGATGGACGAGAAGAAATAGGAAGAGATGGAGAGAGAGAGGGGGGGGGGGGGTAATTGTAATTATTGACTAGTAGCAAAGCATGACAGTTAAACTTTGAATGTATTTCTGTTGCCAACTGCGGGTATACGACTGTATACTCAGTCCAAATGAGGTACACTCCTGATGTGCAGACCTGATATATGAAATCGTGCTCCATTTTTTATGTGCATAGCATAATTCTTTAAAAACAACTACGTTAAAGGGCGTACATTCCACTTTAACTCTCAGTTTTGGGAATTTGCCCAAGACGGCTCCTTGTAATCCACACAGCACAGCTGTGTCCCCGGAACTATTTACTGGGGCGGAAGGTGACGCCCCCGAGCGCCGATGTAAGAGGTATTCGTCTGGGGCAGTGATTGCCTAGTCTGGCCAATTTAGACACATTGTTAGGCTAATGAATGGGATTGTGTCCTGTAAGGCTATAATAATAACTGGACGCGGGGTTTAACATGCGCGCTATTAAAGATTAAAGCAGCACCAACATGGCGGTGCAAGTTACTATGATAATAAATGGTTACATATATGGTCCGAATAACAAAAACGCCGACAAAATATCTATCGCTTCATGACGCGATTTGATATATTAATACTGTAACGTAAAGCGACCATGGTCAGACGTTATGGAGGGTATGATTAACAGACTACACCTCACCACTTCCGCTTTACAGCAAAGGGTATGATTTACAGACTACACCTCACCACTTACGCTTTACAGCAAAGGGTATGATTTACAGACTACACCTCACCACTTACGCTTTACAGCAAAGGGTAAGATTTACAGACTACACCTCACCACTTACGCTTTACAGCAAAGGGTATGATTTACAGACTACACCTCACCACTTACGCTTTACAACAAAGGGTATGATTTACAGACTACACCTCACCACTTCCGCTTTACAGCAAAGGGTATGATTTACAGACTACACCTCACCACTTACGCTTTACAGCAATAGGATCGTGCACCTCTTATCTTAAACCTCTTCGAACAAGATGAACGCGTAACGATCATGACATACTCATGACAATTAGTTTGGGTCAAACTAATAAGACATGACTAAAACGCTAAATCACCTCTTCAAAAACTAAAGCTACGCTGTTTGGCCTATTACTAGAAGACGTGTCATAACCTGTTCGTGGAACATGAAAATTTAGAAAATAATATTGAAAGATATCATCCTTCAAGATTAAGATGTGTGTGGTGCAGTATTGATGATCGTTGACCAGTTGTGTAAGCCTTTCTTTTCGAATAAAATGTAGTCTTGGCCATGACTCACTTTGAAAGTAGTTTTGAGATTTGTTTACCTACACTGTTCAATAACAGGCGAGCGGCACTGGTCTATGACTTCCATGCAGTCTAACACAAATCATTTTTGTGCTGGTTTTCTCATTTTCGGGATACTTAAAAATGATGTATTTTCCACTCCAGTAAATTGGCAATCGTGGCTGTTGTGACGTTTTAATATAGCTACCATTTCGTATGAAGCATCTTCTACATTTGGTCCGCCATTGCTCACAGTTTAAGAGTGTTATGCTCATTGCCATCCCCTGTAACAATTTAACACCTCCTAACAAATTAAACCATCGGTCGGCAATGTCTGTTGCATAAAATCAAGAACTAATTTACCAGAAAACTTCACACAAAGAACCGCATGAAGGTAGTATGGAATACTCTTAAATTCAAAGTATAAACTAGTATGGAAGCTCTGCGGGATCTTGAGTATGAAAAAGTATGGAAGGATGTACAGATAAAGGCGCCTTTTCGGAATTGGGGTCTACTAATGTGTTTTAGAGAAAGGAATTACTTGGTAAATGTATAAAACATTGAAAGTACAATCAATTTAGCTAATGTGAGTTCATGTGAAGTTTTCGATAAAAATATGGGTACCTGTATTCCTGAATAAATCTAGACCTTCGAAGAATTGAAAGTTATTCAAATAAAAAGAGATTTTTCGGTCAGTCTGTTTTAAAGAATGACGTTTATGGACGTCATGCTGTTGTACCAAATGTATGAGATTTCAATAGAATGAAACTTAAAAGAGACCCGCGGGTCAGATTTTGAAATGCTAGAATCATTTAAACTCTGATCAAGCGATAAAACCTAAAATGGTGGTCATTTTCCCGGTACTTGGTTGACAACAATCTGTCCCACGAGCCAGTGAAGAAGTCCATTCGTAGAAAATGTAGATTGTGGGGAACCTTTCAGTAGGAATCAGGCTGTCTGTAACAAGTTACTGACATCATTTAGTACCGCGTGACTCCCCGAAGGTGTCTCCTGAATAATTCAGGGCGGCCTTCCCGACCCCGTGTCGCCCTTTATACAGGCGTTCACCGGAGCGATATACGTATTAACAGGAATCGTTTAAACTAACGAAAAACATTGATCAACTAAAATATCGTGAACGGCACATCATGTTGCGAAGTAATCGTTAGTGTAAGAAAAGTACGAACGATTTAAAAGATATGAAGAGGAATCTGGTGGAATGACCAGAGATCCAGTCGCGAGAAAGAATTCCACGTATATAGTTTTAACCCCAACACAACGGTACACTGTAGTAATAACAATGATTCCTGCTAGTACACAATGTAGTGGGTAGTTCTATCATCCTACGATACCACTTGTTGAATGTACCGATATTCGTGCTATTTGATTTTATTAATATGATTTAGCTATGATAGTAGACGAATATTCACTCATTTCAAGACCATATTTAATTTTGTTTACTTTGTAAAACATTATTGACGTGTAAGTCACGTGAACGTTTGTAATTGGACAGTGATTGCTAATATCACGTGATGTACATTTGTAGTATAGGACGGTGTTCCAAACGTAAAGCTGAAGTGATGTTGTTGCTGTCGGTATAACGTAATGCTGTAGTAAGTTTGTTGCTGTCGGTATAACATAATGCTGAAATAAGGTTGTAACTGTCGGTATAACGTAATGATGCAGTAAGGTTTTTGCTGTCGGTATAACGTAATGCTGAAATAAGGTTGTAACTGTCGGTATAACGTAATGCTGTTGTAAGGTTGTTGCTGTCGGTATAACGTATTGCTGTTGTAAGGTTGTGGCTGTCGGTGTAACGTAATGCTGTAGTAAGGTTGTTACTGTCGGTATAACGTAATGCTGAAGTAAGGTTATAACTGTCGGTATAACGTAATGCTGTTGTAAGGTTGTTGCTGTCGGTATAACGTATTGCTGTTGTAAGGTTGTGGCTGTCGGTAAAACGTAATGCTGAAGTAAGGTTATGGCTGTCGGTATAACGTAATGCTGTTGTAAGGCTGTATGTCGTTATGACGTAACATTTTATCAAGACTGTGGCTATCGGTATAACGTAATGCTGTTGTAAGGCTGTGGCTGTCGGTATAACGTAATACTGAAGTAAGACTGTATATCGATATGACGTAACATTGTATCAAGACAGTGGCTATCGGTATAACGTAATGCTGTAGTAAGACTGTGGCTGTCGGTATAACGTAATGCTGTTGTAAGGTTGTGGCTGTCGGTATAACGTAATGATGTTGTTGTCTGTATAACGTAATATTGTAGTAAGACTGTGACTGTCAGTATAACGTTTTACTGTAGTAAGGCTGTGGCTCTCGTTATAAAGGACGGTATGACGAAATACATGTACTGTGGTAAGGGTGTTGATGTCGTTTTAACGTAATACTGTAGTAAGGCTGTGGATTTCGTTATAAAGTAATACTGCAGTAAGGCTGCAGATGTCGTTATAACGCAATACTGTAGTAAGGCTGTTGATGTCGTTATAACATACTACTGTAGTAAGGCTGCGAATGTCGTTATAACGTAATACTGTAGTTAGGCTGTTGATGTCGTTATAACGTAGTACTGTAGTAATGATTTGGACGTCGTTATAACGTTAAGGCTGTGGATTTCGTTATAAAGTAATACTGTAGTAAGGCTGTGGATGTCGTTTTAACGTAATACTGTAGTAAGGCTATTGATGTTGTTATAACGTAATACTGAAGTAAGGTTGTTGATGTCGTTATAACGTAAAGGCTGTGGATGTCGTTATAAAATACTACTGTAGTAAGGCTACGGATGTCGTTTTAACGTAATACTTTAGTAAGGCTGTTGGTGTTGTAATAACGTAATAATGTAGTAAGGATGTTGATGTCGTAATAAGGTAATACTGTAGAAGGCTGTTTATGTCGTTATAACGTTATACTGAAGTAAGGCTGTTGATCGTTATAACGTAATACTGTAGTAAGGCTGCGGATGTCGGTATAACGTAATACTATAGTAAGGCTGTGGATGTCGTTATAACGTAATACTGTAGTAAGGCTGCGGATGTCGGTATAACGTAATACTGCGGTAAGGCTGTGAATGTCGTTATAACGTAATACTGTAGTGAGGCTGTTGATGTCGTTATAACGTAATACTGTAGTAAGGTTGTGGGTGTGTATAACGTAATACTGTGGTAAGGCTGTTTGATGTCGTTATAATGTAATAATGTAGTAAGGCTGCGGATTTCGGTATAATGCAATGTTATAGTATGAGACTGTTTATGTCGGAATGACGTATGTAATGCTGTAGTAAGATGGCGATTTTCGGTATAACGTAATGTTGTAGTAAGGCAGTTGTCGGTGTAGCGTTATGTTGTAGCAAGAACGTTATGTTGTAGGAAGAGTGTGATGGTCGGTATAACGCAATACTGTAGTAAATACAATGTAACTAAAGGCAATGATTGTCGGTATGATATTACACTGTTTGCTGTGGTAAGACTCTGGCTCTCGTTGTACTGTAAAGTAATGCTGTAAGGTTGCTATAACGCAATGCTGTAGTAAATACAATGTAACTAAAGGCAATGATTGTCGGTATGATATTACACTGTTTGCTGTGGTAAGACTCTGGCTCTCGTTGTACTGTAAAGTAATGCTGTAAGGTTGCTATAACGCAATGCTGTAGTAAAACAGTTGTCGATATAAAGTATTACTGAAGTAAGATGGTAGTTATGCTGTAGTAAGTATTGCTGAAGTAAGATGGTAGTTATGCTGTAGTAAGTATTGCTGAAGTAAGATGGTAGTTATGCTGTAGTAAGTATTGCTGAAGTAAGATGGTAGTTATGCTGTAGTAAGTATTGCTGAAGTAAGATGGTAGTTATGCTGTAGTAAGTATTGCTGAAGTAAGATG
The DNA here is from genome assembly GCA_947623455.1 of Mimachlamys varia. Taxonomy (NCBI): domain Eukaryota; kingdom Metazoa; phylum Mollusca; class Bivalvia; order Pectinida; family Pectinidae; genus Mimachlamys; species Mimachlamys varia. Next base: position 31,116,078 of record OX392527.1, on the reverse strand, counting down.
GTAGTTATGCTGTAGTAAGTATTGCTGTGTTTGTCGGTATAACGCAATGCTGTGGTAATAGAAGCGAGTTTGCAGTTGTTTGATGTCAAGTGGACAATATAGTACACTTCGAAGGATTGCTAACACTTCGGCAAAACTAAACACGTGTATTTCACTAATTGTCGTGACAAGCTAAGTGGTAGCAGGGTTACGACAAATGCACTGATGATTGCTTTTGATTGCGATGAAATACTTGCATCTTCACTATCGGGGTAAAAAGTTGGCATTATAACAATCCGAACTGTTCGACAGCGTGCTATAAAACCATGCAAACCTTTTAGTAGAAATGGTTACGGAGTACAGTCGTGTCGTAACGGAGGTAACTAGATACCAATTTTATTGGTGTTTCTATGCAGTGATAATCGACGTAGAAACAGACTGCCTTAAATCTGGAGTCTTACGTCTACACACTGTACATATTTAGCTGTTTACAGCAGCAACGTTGCTAATAACAAAGACTGCTTCTTATTAATAAAGGTATTTACAGCTGTCAGCATGACATTTTGAACTAGATGTGTGATAGTGTGACTGTTACCGAACTTCATATGAAAGTCAGAGAATATAAAGCCGGTAAGAGGGATGCCTCGTAATTCAGCCAAGATAGCTCTCCAAGCGCCGGTGTGCAATTGTACAATTTGAAGGGAGCCTTTATCTATCAGAAATAGTTACAACAATAATAAACGTCAATTTTAAAGTGTTCACTGTGATGGATAGTAGGTGTTATACCAACGAGCGCTGTTAGGCATACTATTGACGATTATATATATAGTACACACAGAATCAGGAGCACACAATGCATTATACCAATATGATTGTACACCCTCTACACAACCTTCAAAGAAAACCATTCATAACTTCTGAGGCTCGCTACACACAATCAAATTACGTATATGCTATGATTATATCTGGCGTGATTGCCAGTTGTTTGGGGTTAATAGGTAGTACCGATGTCCAAGGCAGTCACTCCTGGCTACAAACAAGGCAAATTACCACAAACTAGAAACAAGACTCTGAGCGTCACAGACGCTCCCAAAGAGGCGAGGCGTCTTTCCACGGCGGCTCAGGACGTCGTGATACGATATGATTTGCTCTGATGTATCCCTGTTTAGTTGGCTGAGGCTTGTAGAAGGCGGCCGTAGTTAGACCGGACGCTATAACATGTCCGAAGTTTTAGAGGAGTTATCTTATCTAACACATACACCTGTCTCCTAGTGTGCTGGGAGCAGCCGGACCTTCGCTAGACCGACACAGGATGGTTACCCTGGGGTCAGGGATCCTACTCCTCCTCTTGCCTCTCTCTTGTTCTGCGCTCAAAGGTAGGAATTTCTCCAGCTATTTAGGCCTATAACTCGTCCTGTTTTACTTCCGGTACCCGTGAACTTGGAGAGGAAGATATAAGTATGGAACGCAATTTGAAAACAATCAAGATCACAGCCAAGATTTTCGAATGTTTATCAAATTGACTGTTGCCACTTACATCATCGCCTCCAAGGTTCGGTGCGTCTTTGATATCGTGGTTAAGATGGTGCTTGCATGACTTTCTACCTGTATTCAATGCTTCCTGCTAATTAAACACACTGTACAATATATATATATACTTGTAAGCAAACATATTGTTAAAAATGATAAAAGTAATTAGAACACTAGGCTACAGTGTTATTTCCCCCAACGATAATACTGTAAATAACATCAACAGCTCAGCGATTATCTTTCGAATCGATGTTGGTATATTTATTTAAATTGATTCCAATTATCGAGATTATTGAATAGAAGACTATTTGATGAAGAATATATCTTAATGTCAACCGCATTGTTCTGTAGTGTAGATCTACTCTGTGTGACTCTATAGTGGTAGACCACGGGTGCGTGATTTTATTTGCACGTGACATGAAGTGCCATATTGTGGTAGACCACGTGGCTATGTGCATGTGCCATGCGGTGCTATATAGTGGTAGACCACGTGATTATGTGCACTTGCCATGCGGTGCTATATAGTGGTAGACCACGGACCAACTGTGTTGTTTAGTGTGCACGTGTGGCGCATGCCAATAGATTATAGTAATTAAACCTCACTTTTGATGTGGTAACGTATTATCTTATCAGTTGTTTATCATTTCTGTATATCAATTTATCAAGTATATTTATTTATAATGTTTACTTCTAAGCATAACTGACATACGGTACAGAAGATTTAAATATTTATATATGTATGTTATCTCTTCATTGAACAGAAATCCAGATGTATTTAATTGAAGGCAATCACTTAAACATACTAAAATGCTGTGTATGTTTGCTTTTACATACACAGGCACTGTGTACAATACTCATTATAACTGCACGGCAGACAGGCAGTCTACGGGGAGTCTGATATTGGTTCCTAGTTCCTAGTTCCGTTTCAGAAAAAAAAAAAAAAAAACGGAACGGGGCCCAAACCTTTATTCCGTTTAAATTAATGGAAACCAGACCCTAGTTCCGTTTCGGATACATGAAACTGGAAACCAGACCCTAGTTCCGTTTAGGATACACGAAACTGGAAACCAGACCCTAGTTCCGTTTAAGATAAACGGAACTGAGATTCAAACTCCATTTACGCATTATCTTAAACAAAACTGGGAGCAAGAACCTTTCAAAAATAAGACTATCACAACATTCATGAAAGAATTTCTGTTATACAGAACTATCATTCTAACTCCGGCTACTTTTATCTTAAACGGAACCAAGATCTGGTTTCCAGTTCCATTTATCTTAAAAGGAACTATGATTTGGTTCCCGGTTACGTTTTTCTTAAAAGGAACTAGAACTTGGTTCCTAGTTCCGGTTTTCTTAAGCTGAACTATAGTTCGGTTCCCATTTCCATTTTTTCTTAAGCGGAACTAGGAACCAGCTTCAGACTCCCAAGTCGCCCTTGTGTACTACAGTGATAATTAGTCCCCCACCGGAATCCGGGGGGGACTATAGGTTTGCGTTGTGTCCGTCCGTCCGTCCGTCCGTCCTTCCGCACACTATTTGTCCGGGCTCTATCTCCCATACTATAAGACACTGGAACTTCATACTAAGTGTGTGGGTTCCCTGTGGGAAGGCGGTGTGTCGCATACAAAAACCGGGTCACTGTGACCTATATTTTGACCTCTGACCTACATTAAAGAAAAAGCTTGTCCGGACTCTATCTCCTACACTATAAAGCACTAGAACTTAATACTTAGTAGTATTGTTCCTTGTGGGAAGGCGGTGTGTCGCGTACAAAAACCGGGTCACAGTGACCTATATTTTGACCTCTGACCTACATTAAAGAAAAAGCTTGTCCGGGCTCTATCTCCTACACTATAAAGCACTAGAACATAATACTTGGTAGTATGGTTCCCCGTGGGAAGGTGGTGTGTCACGTACCAAAACCGGGTCACTGTGACCTATATTTTGACCTCTGACCTACATTAAAGAAAGAAAAATTTGTCCAGGTTCTATCTCCTACACTATTAAGGATTAGAACTTTATACTTGGTAGTATAGTTCTCTGTGGGAAGGCGGTGTGTCGCGTACCAAAACTGGGTCACTGTGACCTTTATTTTGCTATATTTTGACCTCTGACCTACATTAAAGTAAAAGTTTGTCCGGGCTCTATCTCCTACACTATTAAGGATTATAACTTTGTACTTGGTAGTATAGTTCCCTATGGTAAGGCGGTGTGTCGCGTAACAAAAACGGGTCACAGTGACCTATATTTTGACCTCTGACCTACGTTACACAAATACCTTGTCCGGGCTCTATCTCCTACACTATAAAGCACTAGAACTTAATACTTGGTAGTATGGTTCCCCGTGGGAAGATGGTGTGTCGTGTACCAAAACTGGGTCACTGTGACATTTATTTCGACAGTTATTCAAGCTATGCACAACACAAGCAAAGTTACATAAGTGTACAAACATTCTTGTTGTTGGAGATTTCAACATGGACTTCGCAAAGATGGACAGCCTTCAAAAATCTTGTAAACTTCACCAACAACTGACCACGCCTACCCATTGCCTTGGAGGAATTCTTGACTTGGTCTTCTCATCCAAATTATTCCCAGTGACAAACAAACCTGTGTTCTTCTCAGATCACCATTTAATCAATATACAGTACTGTTGAATTCAATGTAAGCATAACAAACAACATCTTGTTATTATTATTACAATTTCATGTCTATTGCAGTAAAACCTGTCTATAAAGGATACCCAATAGAAAAACTAAAGGTGTCCTTCATAGACTTGTGTCCTTTATATAGAGATCATTTATAGAGTATACCTACAGTGTACATGTGTTTAGTGAGAATGGGATGGTTCCTGTATAGAAGCGGGTCTCTGTAAACTACATCTTCACCTTTCAATACATTGAAGAAAATACATGACCTTATTGCATCTCGAGATTCACACTCATTGCTATTGGATCTCGAGATAACAACCCGGTGGGGGACTGTAATTCGTTGAATTATCTTGTTTAGCTTGTTGTACACTTTCTCTTACCTATATGCCCATATGGGTATATATAATACAGTACATATAATCTTCCATAAATTGCATTTAAGTTAAATTTCATTAAATTGTAATACTGGTAAAATCATTATTATACAAATGTTGTAGAGAAAGTGCAGTTCCTTAATCGTAATAAATGAGCATTATCATGTCACTGAAAATATTCTATCCATATTAACCTCAACTTCTGACCGTCCGTAGAATATAATTAGATATATGATAAACAACACGATGTAAGTATTGTATACACCAGGAATATCGTTAGTTTGCTAATTGATTTACTACTTGTATGTATGTCTGTAATCAATTGTTAATCAGGGATTTCACTTTCTATAGACTTTCTATAAACGTAAGGCTATGTAAACCATAGTGGAAAGAGTAGTCGGTAAAATCATAAATAACATGTTTATGCAGTTGAAAAATTCTCATCAACGTGAATATAATTATTATTTTTCACAATAAATGTTATTTTGAGTGGTACTGTACCATATACGAACAAGTTTGTAGAATAAAATCAGTACCTTACATAATCAATTCCTTTGTAAATTGGCCAATGGAAGCAGTCGGTGTATAATTATATTTATAAGTGACCAATGGAAATTAACTTGTTCGTAAACACAATTATTATCCCGAGTGGTTCAGTAAAAAGTACATTGTAGTTATCACTCGTCCTATCCTGTTAACTAGATGTAGTTTCCCTTACGTCCGGCGGTGTTTTGCCTTCAGACACGCTGTTTATACTCCAGTGATGACAGAGAAACTGTGCTGCATCAGTAGCATCCCATACATAATAAATAAACCAATTATCGTCTGCGCCGGAGTGTGAGCAAACGAAGCAAAGGGGCATAACCCAATAAATAAATATGAACCAGACAAATACAAAATTTGATATTTTTAAAACGCATAGAAACATAAAAATCAACAAGATCAGACAGCTCTTAAAGCAAGTAAATCTCGAAACTTCAGGGTTTCGTTTTCGATTTCATTGTTCTCATTCTTAGTATAATTGTACATATCCTATGCCATATACTTATATCCAAAAGTGAACAATTTCAAGTGAATCCTCAATTTAACGAACCCGTAATGAGATTAGGTGGGGAGAAACCAATGCTTAATTGTAAAATACAATTATTCACAGATGTGACTAATTCCCATTAACTCAAGATGTGTGTTACGTAGTTAAGATGGCAATGTCCATTAAATATTGACGAGGCTGATTGGTTTTTACATGCCGCAGGCATATCAGAAGCATGCATAATAGTTACAGTTAAATATTGTCGACGTGTGTACATCAGTTAGGTCTCCCCCCCCCTCCAGTAGGCTGACGACCACGTGCGCGGACTACTCGTAATACCACCAACGCTCCCGTACATGATAAGTAGCGTCATGCATCGCTGTACTAGACAAAAGACAAGCACGGAAATAAGTGGAATGTCGCGAGACATCTCGTGATTTCTATAAAATGACCAGCAGGTTACATGCAATGTGATGGATAAATCGTCCGGTGGTTAAAGATACAGCTATAGGACAAGTCACGTGATGGGCTCCCTTCCTGACACCAAATAAACTAAAAAATTACCATTCCGAAATACCCCATCAATATGTCGCATGGAAACATTTATTTTACATATACATGACCAAATGTATGCGGTTTAAAAGATGGATACAGCACTATAACTATCAAAATATTACTTCAAGTTTGAATGCATTCCCGTCAAAATCACAAATGTTCCAATATATCTGCATTTAGAGTCACTGGTTCCCTCTACATCTCATTAGAATCACTGGTTTCCTCTACATCTCATTAGAGTCACTGGTTCCCTCTACATCTCATTAGTCACTGGTTCCCTCAACATATCATTAGAGTCACTAGTTCCCTCTACATCTCATTAGTCACTGGTTCCCTCAACATATCATTAGAATCACTAGTTCCCTCTACATCTCATTAGAGTCACTGGTTCCCTCTACATCTCATTAGAATCACTGGTTTCCTCTACATCTCATTAGAGTCACTAGTTCCCTCTACATCTCATTAGAGTCACTAGTTCCCTCTACATCTCATTAGAGTCACTAGTTCCCTCTACATCTCATTAGAGTCACTGGTTCCCTCAACATATCATTAGAATCACTGGTTTCCTCTACATCTCATTAGAGTCACTAGTTCCCTCTACATCTCATTAGTCACTGGTTCCCTCAACATATCATTAGAATCACTGGTTTCCTCTACATCTCATTAGAGTCACTGATTCCCTCAACATATCATTAGAGTCACTGGTTCCCTCTACATCGCATTAGTCACTGGTTCCCTCAACATATCATTAGAATCACTGGTTTCCTCAACATATCATTAGAGTCACTGATTCCCTCAACATATCATTAGAGTCACTGGTTCCCTCAACATATCATTAGAGTCACTGATTCCCTCAACATATAATTAGAGTCACTGGTTTCTCAACATATCATTAGAGTCACTGGTTCCCTCTACATCGCATTAGAGTCACTGGTTCCCTCTACATCGCATTAGAGTCACTGGTTCCCTCAACATATCATTAGAGTCACTGGTTCCCTCAACATATCATTGGAATCACTGGTTTCCTCAACATTTCATTAGAGTCACTGATTCCCTCAACATCTCATTAGAGTCACTGGTTCCCTCTACATCTCATTGGAGTCACTGGTTCCCTCTGCATCTCATTAGAGTCACTGGTTTCCTCTACATCTCATTAGAGTCACTGGGTCCCTCTACATCTCATTAGAGTCACTGGTTCCCTCTACATCGCATTTGAGTCACTGGTTCCCTCAACATATCATTAGAGTCACTGGTTCCCTCAACATATCATTTGAGTCACTGGTTCCCTCAACATATCATTAGAGCCACTGGTTCCCTCATTATATCATTAGAGTCGCTGGTTCCCTCATCATATCATTAGAGTCACTGGTTCCCTCATCATATCATTAGAGTCACTGGTACCCTCTACATCTCATTAAAGTCACTGGTTCCCTCTACATCTCATTAGAGTCACTGGTCCCTCACCATCTCATTAGAGTCACTGGTTCCCTCAACATATCATTAGAGTCACTGGTTCCCTCAACATAACATTAGAGCCACTGGTTTCTCAACATATCATTAGAGTCACTGGTTCCCTCTACATCGCATTAGAGTCACTGGTTCCCTCTACATCGCATTAGAGTCACTGGTTCCCTCAACATATCATTAGAGTCACTGGTTCCCTCAACATATCATTGGAATCACTGGTTTCCTCAACATTTCATTAGAGTCACTGATTCCCTCAACATCTCATTAGAGTCACTGGTTCCCTCTACATCTCATTGGAGTCACTGGTTCCCTCTGCATCTCATTAGAGTCACTGGTTTCCTCTACATCTCATTAGAGTCACTGGGTCCCTCTACATCTCATTAGAGTCACTGGTTCCCTCTACATCGCATTTGAGTCACTGGTTCCCTCAACATATCATTAGAGTCACTGGTTCCCTCAACATATCATTTGAGTCACTGGTTCCCTCAACATATCATTAGAGTCACTGGTTCCCTCATTATATCATTAGAGTCGCTGGTTCCCTCATCATATCATTAGAGTCACTGGTTCCCTCATCATATCATTAGAGTCACTGGTACCCTCTACATCTCATTAAAGTCACTGGTTCCCTCTACATCTCATTAGAGTCACTGGTCCCTCACCATCTCATTAGAGTCACTGGTTCCCTCAACATATAATTGGAGTCACTGGTTCCCTCAACATATCATTAGAGTCACTGGTTCCCTCAACATAACATTAGAGTCACTGGTTCCCTCAACATCTCATTAGAGTCACTGGTTCCCTCTACATCTCATTGGAGTCACTGGTTCCCTCTGCATCTCATTAGAGTCACTGGTTTCCTCTACATCTCATTAGAGTCACTGGGTCCCTCTACATCTCATTAGAGTCACTGGTTCCCTCTACATCGCATTTGAGTCACTGGTTCCCTCAACATATCATTAGAGTCACTGGTTCCCTCAACATATCATTAGAGTCACTGGTTCCCTCAACATATCCTTAGAGTCACTGGTTCCCTCATTATATCATTAGAGTCGCTGGTTCCCTCATCATATCATTAGAGTCACTGGTTCCCTCATCATATCATTAGAGTCACTGGTACCCTTTACATCTCATTAAAGTCACTGGTTCCCTCTACATCTCATTAGAGTCACTGGTCCCTCACCATCTCATTAGAGTCACTGGTTCCCTCAACATATAATTGGAGTCACTGGTTCCCTCAACATATCATTAGAGTCACTGGTTCCCTCAACATAACATTAGAGTCACTGGTTCCCTCAACATATCATTAGAGTCACTGGTTCCCTCAACATATCATTGTAGTCACTAGTTCCCTCATCATCTCATGAGAGTCACTGGTTCACTCAACATCTCATTAGTCACTGGTTCACTCAACATCTCATTAGTCACTGGTTCACTCAACATATTATTAGAGTCACTGATTCCCTTACCATCTCATTAGAGTCACTGCTTCCCTCACCATATTATTAGAGTCACTGGTTCCCTCAACATATCATTAGAGTCACTGGTTCCCACTACAACTCATTAGAGTCACCGGTTCCCTCTACATGTCACAAAGAGGTGTCATTGGTTCCCTATACACAAAAGTGTTATTGGTTCCCTCTACACAAAAGTGTCATTGGTTCCCTCTACACAAAAGTGTCGTTGGTTCCCTCTACACGAATGTGTTATTGGTTCCTTCTGCACAAAAGTGGCATTGGTTCCCTCTACACAAATGTGTCATTGATTCTCCCTACACAAAGGTGTCATTGGTTTCTCTACACAAAAAGTGTCATTAGTTCCCTCTACACAAAGGTGTCATTGGTTCCCTCTACAAGGTGTTATTGGTTCCCTCTACACGAACGTGTTTTTTGTTCCCTCTACACAAAGGTGTTATTGGTTCCCTCTGCACAAAAGTGGCATTGGTTCCCTCTACACAAATGTGTCATTGATTCTCCCTACACAAAGGTGCTATTGGTTTCTCTACACAAAAGTGTCATTGGTTTCTCTGCACAAAGGTGTTATTGGTTCTCCCTACACAAAGATGCCATTGGTTATTTCTACACAAAGATACCATTGGTTCTCCCTACACAAAGATGCCATTGGTTCTCCCTACACAAAGATGTTATTAGTTCTCCCTACACAAAGATGCCATTGGTTTCCTCTAGACAAAGGTGTCATTGGTTCCCTCTACACAAAGATGCCATTGGTTTCCTCTACACAAAAGTGTCATTGATTCTCCCTACACAAAAGTGTCATTGGTTCCCTCTACACAAAAGTGTCATTGGTTCCCTCTACACAAAGATGCCATTGGTTTCCTCTACACAAAGGTGTCATTGATTCTCCCTACACAAAAGTGTCATTGGTTCCCTCTACACAAAGGTGTCATTGGTTCCCTCTACACAAAGATGCCATTGGTTTCCTCTAGACAAAGATGTCATTGGTTTCCTCCAGACAAAGATGCCATTTGTTCCCTCTACACAAAGATGCCATTGGTTTCCTCTAGACAAAGGTGTCATTCGTTCCCTCTAAACAAAGTGTTCATTTCCTTAGTGGTTAAGGTGTTCCGACATTCTACCACCAGCCCTCCACCTCTGGGTTGCGAGTTCGAAACCAACGTGGGGCAGTTGCCAGGTACTGACCGAAGGTCGGTGGTTGTCCTTCGGGTACTCCGGCTTTCCTCCACCTCCAAAACTTGGCACGTCCTTAAATGATCCTGGCTGTTAATAGGACGTAAAACAAAATAAACCAAACCAAAAAATATCAAAGCATCACCCTTAGACTATCCTAACCTTGACCACAAGCTCAAAGGACAAATATGTGTAAATTAGAAGTATATTCATGTCCGAGAAGTAACTTTTAAACCATAAAGGATACTTTGTTGAACATTGTAGTATACCTGCACCAACCATTGGCCATTCATTCCTGGCCCTGGTTTCATCAACGTTACTTAACTTAAGGAAACTCCTTAACCTAAACATCTCCATAGGAAAGCATTACAGAACTTAAGGGGGAAATCCTTAGTTAAGGAACTTTCCTTAAATTCTGTAATGCTTTCCTATAAAGATTTTAAGTTAAGGAGTTTCCTTAAGTTAAGGAACGTTGATGAAACCGGGGCCTGCCCTGTCCTTAGGTTACTGTTACCATGACCAATAGTCAAATGTAAAGACTGATTGCTTCGCATATCCAAAGGTATACGCCAAGGTGATCCCCATGGTACCTTGCTGTGTCTAAATACGTCCCCGCATTGACAGATTCCGTGTCCTACCGGATTAAAAGTCATGGTCAAATTTTAAATCTCTTAAATGGGTAATAATTTGTTGTGCCATTATGAAATAAAATTGGTTCGAATCAAGCCAATTGCTAGCTGATCAAACATCAAGGTCATCAGAACAAAGGTAACCGTTATATTTTTTATTTTAACTGCTAACTATTTCGTTGTGGCATTCTTAGGCGAATTTAGTCGGAATAAAACAATGTGTCAAATTGCACATCACCAACGTCTTCAGATTAAATGTCACCGTCAAACTTCTTAAAATTTTTATTCATGCAGATAACTGAGCAACTAATAATTATTGAATAACATTAGAATTATTATTAAAAACTACTCACCCTGAAAATGACTAATTCCATCACATTTTTGTGGAACATTTTCTTCGTTTTTTTGGTACTTACAAGAGATGTAATTAAAAGAAAATTATCGTTTTTTATCTGATGAATATTAGATTTTTCACATTTAAAGCTTAAGATAATGATATTTTAATTCGTGCTTTCCATCGTGAAAAAGTATCGGTATTCTGCCTTACTCTTGTCAAAAAGCATGGTATTCAGCGGCAAAACATAAAAAAAGACACTGATTTAAAGTACAAGTACACAGCATGTATACACTTTCAAACAAGATCGCTACGTAACTGTACAGATCTCTGATCATTATATATCTGCCCCGACCCAGGTAACATGAAAGGTAGGACTCCCCTCCTCCCGAGACAAACATTTCCACACCGTACGTCGCTCATCAATACACATTTGTCCCGACCCAGGTAACATGAAAGGTAGTAAGCCCCTCCTCCCCTTCTCCCCTCCTCCCGGGACAAACGTTTCCACACCGTACATCGCTCATCAATTCACATTTGTCCCGACCCAGGTAACATGAAAGGTAGTAAGCCCCTCCTCCCCTCCTCCCGGGTCAAATGTTTCCCCGTCGTACATAGCTCATCGACATTGAAGGTGCCCCCCCCCCCCCCTTCCCTCCTCCTCGCTGTTCAGTGCTAGTTGCCGGTAATTGCCCGCTGTGGAGGCCACCACCCTCCATAAACTCTATCTTTCTCACACAAATCAATTTACAAATCTACACCGGCGTCCTGCTGCTACTGTAAATAAAGAATTAAATTGTGTAGCATTTTTTTCTACAAATATTTCACTTTGTGTAATCCATTTGTAAATCTTCCCTGCACATCAATCTAGTCTTACTTTGATGGTAATTACACCTGCATATCCCTGGCAGCCTCCCCGGGTACGAAAGGTCCCGATTTCAATCTGTTGGATAAGGCACCGTTATATAAGCGGGGTGTTTACATGTACCCTCTATCGCATTAGGGCGGGGATTCTATCAGATTCTCCTGCCATCACAGTTGTTCCCATCCCAGTAGGTGTACAAGCTCTGGGATGGTAGTTACATATTTACTTTTCCGTCAGAGACCTCTATGGCTTTCTGGCTGATCTTCAATCAATTATGTTCCTGTCTATTGGAGTTTAATTGGAATCTTTGTGGAGGGTATAGCACTGAAAACTTCCGATTGCTTCTAGATTTGATATTCCAAATGCTTACGTTCCTTTTGATCAGAGATTTTCCATAAAATAGTTGAAGTTATCATAGTCCAATTTGTGGAAACAGATAGGCTTGTGGTTGCTGAGAGATTTACATGTCGGCCAGGGAGCGCCCATGCACTGCCGACACGTGGTCGTCTGACCAGTAAGTAAGGAATTCCAGATTGTTACCCCGTTCCTCTACCACACCCAACACTGGATCAGTATCTGGTGTATCCAGGGTTCCAGACTAACAAGGGTCTACGTCAAACACGTTACACACTACTGTAAATAGATGTAGGAATGCATCGTCGTCGTGCTTTACCAAGTTAGATGTAGACTGCTAATATGAGCAGGTACTCTGTGACATTATATATAAACTGTTACCGTGTTATACATGTAGTAACCAAGTGTACATAATAATCAGTAACAATTATTCTAAATAAAAAAATATTTATATAACTACTTTATTAACTGTTAATTTGTTTACAGAGCTACAAATGTACCGTGCTACAATTTGAACTTGAACAGTTACAGTACATGTACTGTAGTGTTTTTAATTCATCGTTTTATAAAGTTTCTGTGTTGAATGAACAGTTTACGTGTACCGTGCGATATCTATATCATCCGTAATAAATGAACAGTTACCGTGTACCACAGGATACTTATATTATCCGTGACAAATGCATAGTTACCGTGTACCACGGAATACTTACATGTATATTATCCATGATAAATGAATAGGTACCGTGTACCGTGCAATACTTATATTATCCGTGATAAATGAACAGTTACCGTGTGCAATACTTACATTATCCGTGATAAATGAACAGTTACCGTGTACCATAGGATATTTATATTATCCATGATAAATGAACAGTTACCGTGTACCGTGCAATACTTATATTATCCGTGATAAATGAACAGTGACCGTGTACCACGGGATACTTTTATTATCCGTGATAAATGAACAGTGACCATGTACCGTGCAATACTTATATTATCCGTGATAAATGAACAGTTACCGTGTACCGTGCAATACTTATATTATCCGTGACAAATGAACAGTTACCGTGTACCGTGCAATACTTATATTATCCGTCATAAATGAACAGTTACCGTGTACCACAGGATACTTATATTATCCGTGATAAATGAACAGTGACCGTGTACCACGGGATACTTATATTATCCGTGATAAATGAACAGTGACCGTGTACCACAGGATACTTATATTATCCGTGATAAATGAACAGTGACCGTGTACCACGGGATACTTTTATTATCCGTGATAAATGAACAGTGACCGTGTACCGTGCAATACTTATATTATCCGTGATAAATGAACAGTTACCGTGTACCACAGGATACTTATATTATCCGTGATAAATGAACAGTTACCGTGTACCACAGGATACTTATATTATCCATGATAAATGAACAGTGACCGTGTACCGTGCAATACTTATATTATCCGTGATAAATGAACAGTTACCGTGTACCGTACAATACTTATATTATCCGTGATAAATGAACAGTTACCGTGTACCACAGGATACTTATATTATCCGTGATAAATGAACAGTTACCGTCGATCAGTTTCCACGTATCTCGGTATACGTACAGCGACATATTTTGTAAAGCTGTATGACTTTCGACATTACGTATGCATAGCGCGCTTGTCCGATCGTTCACGCTGCAGTACGCAATGCTGAAAGTGTTGAAATACCAGATGAAAAAGAAATGCTTTTCAATTATTGGCAAACCCTTTTTGCATATCGTTTTAATATGTTTTTATGTAAAATTCAAGCAACAAATACATGTTTCCAGTCAGTGGTTTCAGGAACAGATTTACTTATATTTAATTGTCATTACCCACGAGGCAATACTATCAAAAACGTATTATTTTCAATAATCATGGTGCGTTATTCGTTCCCCGGCGAAAAATAGGTTGATCTTTTGATTGTTCAATCACAAAGGGATATAAGTAGAGATATGTATGCCTGGTGGGATTAGGGCATGATCTATCATTGCATCGTCTGGACTGTGGGAATAATCCGGGCCTCCTCGACCTGTCAGGCCAAACTGCTGTAATTGAACGAGTTAGGGTGAGGGCTCATATAGGTTTGTTATAAGTGTACATAAAGAACTAGGGCTCATATAGGCTTGTATGGAATGCATATTTGGTAAATGAGGAGGGCTTATATAATATATATGTTTGTTCTAAGTGTACAATGTTGAATGTGAGGACTTTTATAGGCTTGTAAGGAGTGTTGATTTGGTACAGGACGAGGGTTCATATAGGCTTGTATGGATACCGCATTTGGTAAAGGACGAGGGCTTATTACGCTGGTATGGAGTGTACATTTGGTTAGGACGGAGGGCTTATTAGGCTGGTATGAAGTGTACATTTGGTTAGGACGAGGGCTTATTAGGCTTGTATGGAGTGTACATTTGGTTAAGGACGACGGCTTATTAAGCTTGTTTGGAGTGTACATTTTGTTAAGGACGAGAGCTAAATAGGCTGGTATGGAGTGTACATTTGGTTAAGGACGAGGGCTTATTAGGCTGGTATGGGGTGTATATTTGGTTAAAGACGAGGGTTAAATAGGCTGGTATGGAGTGTACATTTGGTTAAGGACGAGGGCTTATTAGGCTGGTATGGGGTGTATATTTGGTTAAAGACGAGGGTTAAATAGGCTTGTATGGAGTGTACATTTGGGTAATGACCAGGGCTTATTAGGCTGGTATGGATTGTACATTTGGGTAAGGACGAGGGCTTATTTGGCTTGTATGGGGTGTATATTTGCTAAAGAACGAGGGCGTATTTAGGCTTGTGTGAAGTGTGTGTTTATGAAATGTGCTTTAGTAAAGGACGAATGCTTATATTAAGGTTTATGAAAAATAAACATTATTTTATATAGGCTGGTATTGGGTGTACATTGGTAGAGGACGGGCTTATATAGGCCTGTATGTGGGGTGCATTGGTAGGGGACGGGGGCTGGTATTGGGTGTACATTGGTAGGGGACGGGGGCTTGTATTGGGTGTACATTGGTAGAGGACGGGCTTATATAGGCCTGTATGTGGGGTGCATTGGTAGGGGACGGGGGCTGGTATTGGGTGTACATTGGTAAAGGACGGGCTTATATAGGCCTGTATGTGGGGTGCATTGGTAGGGGACGGGGGCTGGTATTGGGTGTACATTGGTAAAGGACGGGCTTATATAGGCTGGTATTGGGTGTACATTGGTAGGGGACGGGGGCTGGTATTGGGTGTATATTGGTAAAGGACGGGCTTATGTAGGCCTGTATGTGGGGTGCATTGGTAGGGGACGGGGGCTTGTATTGGGTGTACATTGGAAAAGGACGGGCTTATATAGGCCTGTATGTGGGGTGCATTGGTAGGGGACGGGGGCTTGTATTGGGTGTATATTGGTAAAGGACGGGCTTATATAGGCCTGTATGTGGGGTGCATTGGTAGGGGACGGGGGCTTGTATTGGGTGTGCATTGGTAAAGGACGGGCTTATGTAGGCCTGTATGTGGGGTGCATTGGTAAGGAACGGGGGCTTAAATAGTCTTGTATGGATGAACCCAGACTTATGTTCATTAAATCCTTTGTGTTAGCCGTGTGGGCTAGTGTGTATGGGCCGGAGGTACGCTGATGTTCCTGCGGTCCAATACTGTGGGAAGAGTCCGAACGAACGTGAGGAACCAGGCACATATGGCATGACAAGTACCTTAGAACTTGAAAACTCATGTCATGATTGCGTAATTTTCCTTCAAGCAATGCATTTTTATTAGCGAATCTGGTAAATAAGTTATCATGCTGCAGGTCCTAGCATGTTAAGAGACGGTAAAGAATAAAGCACGGTTAGAATTACCTACATTTAACGGTAATGACCAGTTAGTGGAGTAACGTACTAAATAATGTACCGTACCTTATACTCACCAATCAGTGCTGTGATCATATTAGTGTCGGAATGGTCGACTTAGGCTTACCGGTATCCACAGAACTCCTTACGTGATCTGACCAACCTGTTGTGAAGCTTTTAAAGCGAACTATGGAAGCTGGCGATTTGGAGAATCGGATGTCCCGTGTTATTGGTGGGATTAATCGCGGTTTATCGCGGCTCGCTGGCTACCACCTGATGAGTGCGCGGAGGGGTGAGAGTGAATTATTCATCGTGTTCGGCTGAAGGTTTAGTGATCTGGCGCTCTCCCCTGTCCTCCCCCACGGCACGCGACACGTGTCTATGGAAGTAGTCCCCCACTGTGATGTGCAGGTCGACAACACGTGCATGCACGTCGTGTTCAGCCATGTACCGCCGCCAACTCCTCTCGACATTGCTTTTGATAGCCATAGTTCTGGTCGGTAAGTAAGAACATATGTGTCAAACGGCAACATCTCTCGGGCACCTTGTTTAGTTAATCAACACACACGTTCATTTGTTATATAACTGGACAATATATCTGATAATACATTAATTGATCTAAGATAGACTGTCTTTTCCTACAGACATTAATTTTTTCCATGCCGTATCGTTTTCGGGATAAAATTTTTATCCATTTGTTACAGGTATCTGCATGTCATTGACTTTTTATTGAATATATACAAATATTAACATAATTGATTTGTCATTGCCGATAATTGATCATGTAGTTGAAATATTCCGTTTATAAAAAGACGCTGTATTTACATTAATGTAGCCGTTTTCTTTAAATATATAGATTATTAACCATGATTTGAATATAAATAAAGAACATTAAATAATTTATTGGTTTTAAATATAGCAGCATATTACCATATACTTATATAGATTGGCAAAATACTTGTTGAAGCGAATATTGAAGTCTTTCACAACTAACTATATGATGTTATCAAATGATTGATACAATATATTGATTATATTGACTGTTTACTGGTGTATGAAGGTGTGTTAATGTTCTGGCGATGTTCCTGTGAATTAAGTTGGATATTACTGTTTACTGGTGTATGAAGGTGTTTTAATGTTCTGGCGATGTTCCTGTGAATTAAGTTGGATATTAAATGCACGCTTTTGATTTATTTCGTGTATCAACAATACTGGACAGACTCGTATACACGTACATCTGGTGTGGCACTTGAAACTCGCGTGCGTCGTAATTCATACATTATATGTAGGATATATGCCAGCTGGGATCGTCTATAGCTTCATTTCCGTATTTTACATATATATTTACAGAAGATGTCAATTTTCTATCATGTTTGCGCACGGTAGCGCATTTGTTTGTATTGTCCGACATCCCTTCCCCTCCTACCAGCGCACGTGTAACAGCGTGTATACTGTACCCGGTAAATATTTTATTGATGTATATTTGATTTGGAGAATGTGTTGGAATAGGAATATATGATCACGAACAGCAACAATCGAGAAATTCGCATTCTTTATGCTTTGGGAGAGCAATTCGAAATCTGTATCATAACACGTCCCAGGTGGATCTAGAACCTAACAGCTTACTGAAATGTATAATCGGCGTGCATGGCATGTTACTGTTTCATCAGTCGATCACGAAAGGTGTTCGTATCATAAGAAACCATAAGAAAACTGTTTTAGGTCAAGAACAACGACTACATTCAAAGGATTGTTTAAAACCTCATCAAACAGACTCCTCTTGGGAGGTGTTGCAGCCATCAAAGATTATTCACTTCTTTAGTCGTATCTTTTAGCGCGAACTCAAGTAACGCCATGAATGGTTTGGAAGATTTCCTAAGTTGACAATTAGGGTGTCAAAATAAGAAATCGAACCGACGTTTCTATAGAAAAGTTAACTACATCTTGCTTAGCTGTAACCGTGCACCGCTGGGCGAGATAGCATTCTGATTGCGTCTGATACATGCCTAGTCACGCTAACCACAGGCGTGTTACGATTCTAGAGATTCAAACTCCGATGGCAATGGCCATTAAAATGTTTTTAGTGTTTCTTGTAACAATGATCGAGAGAATGCAATTTGATGACTTGCACCTGAAAGATTCCAACATTTATCCCGGAAAAAATGATTATCAATTACGGACTTTCGTCCAGGTGTATATGAACTTTTTAACCGGAGAAGATGATAATAACCGAGACAAAGTTGATATTCATTGTACTTTTAATGGCCCAATATACGTAACTTCAGGAAATTTTTCGTAATTCTGAAAAAAATCCAGTTAATAACCATGCAAAAATAAGCCTAAAACGACGTAAACCTGAGCGGTTTCTAACAAGAAACTCTTCACAAAAAAAATTCAAAGAATTGAAAATAAGTCAAGTGGGGCCCACTTCAATAACAAGCCGAAGTTAGAAGACAGTTCAAAATAGACGCGTGTTAACAAATACCGACTTCAACTGCTGCTGTACCGGTAACCGCGTAAGAAATCATCTTGAATATTGCTGATATAAGTTAATCTTAACTAAATCTATAAATATAAAAAGTTATTAGGCTTCATTTTTCGCTTCAAGTTTTGCCGAAAGTTACGTATATTGGGCCTTTAAAGTCTGCATAGCTGTCTAGAATTGTTGTACATG
The DNA here is from genome assembly GCA_947623455.1 of Mimachlamys varia. Classification (NCBI taxonomy): domain Eukaryota; kingdom Metazoa; phylum Mollusca; class Bivalvia; order Pectinida; family Pectinidae; genus Mimachlamys; species Mimachlamys varia. The sequence continues at coordinate 31,097,124 of OX392527.1, read as the reverse complement.
TTAGAAACTTGTGATGTTTGAATCAATGCATTGAACAAAATGGAGACAAATCATCACAAGAAAAATACTACATCAGACGGTGCATTGTAAACATACATTAATGTGAAATACATGTACGTGTTACAATCTGAGTGATGACAAAAAGAAATTGTCGACTTGGCATTTTTTGTTTTGCCTTTTTTTTTTTACAAAGTGGCACAGAATGAAGATCACAAACCACCGACCTTACAACCCATTCAAATCAAACGTGTGCTATTAAATATTTATGTATTCACAAAGATCGTACCAGCCTAACCAAAAGCTGGACAATTACTGTAAATAACATTTCGATATTGAAATGTGCCGTTTTATTATAAAGGAGATAAACGAAATGAACAATGAGTAGGCCATATAATGGGAACCATTTTAATTGGCCTATTAAAATACACGTCATTCCTATTGAGATATATATACACTTACATGCCGCGTCATTACACTTTTCTTAAGCAATTTCTGAGAGTCATTTGAAATATCAGAACCGCTTTGTATTAGGAAAGCGATGATTGACCTTGTCTATATAGATAGCTATGCGTGTTACAAGGTAATTTCGTGGACCTATACTCCCCGGGTGTTCTTTAAAATTTGAATGAAACCTGTTTATGTGGCTATTTCTAGTAATTACGTCATGTTAATAGGGAGGATCTTTTGAAAGTTAACACTTTTCTAAAAACGACCAACGTCTTCTTATAAATACAGCAATATAAGCCATTACAGGTGTGGTTCGTCTGAAGACTGAACAGGGTTCCTTTCTACACGGTACGGGAGAAGGCAGACACCTTTGTGCTTGCTCTAAAGGAGGTGGCTTGATCGTGCAGTTAAACTTGTGTATGGCAATAATGGATAAAACATTTCTCAACGATCGCTAAACCATTTATTATTTATTTTTACATTACGTTTTTAGATTTTAAAGTTTCTCCAATTTGTTGAAAAGATATTTCTGTGCATGTAAGTGATATGTATGTTTTAAGCATGTATGCGCTGTTAGCGTTACGTCTGAAGTCAAACGCCTACCAGTGTGTGTGTTTACTCATCTGTATTTACCATTGAATTCCAAAGTCGTCTATGTTAAAAAGATATAAATGTTAGTATGAAACACACCACGTTATGATATCCTATACATTGCTACATTGTATGATTATGAAACCATCGCCATCCATCTTAAAGTACACGTGATACCTGGCGAGAAGAATTCAGGAATACCAAGCAAATAGATCAGGTTACAGATCACTTAATGCATGTGGCGTAATCTGGAAACGGAGCGTTGTTAAGTCATAATTACAGTTACTTCATGGGTAATGTCGTAAATATTTGTAAAACGGTATATCTCACAGCTTGCCTGACTGGTTTTACTGTTAAATGGTATCTGATATCAATAATAATGTGATTTCTGATATACAACACAGACAAGCAACACCATTTTACGCGTTCTATCTACATAAAACAGTTTTGGCATCTAATTGGTTAGATTGGACTTTGTCATTATTGCTACATCTTTATTGCATTGCTTTAATTCTTTATTTCTTTTAACGAGGATTGTTAACCACACAAAGGCTATTAATTGCTCCTCTCATATACAGATGCTGTTTTTTACATACACATTGTTTAGCTAATTGATGGGGACAATCTGATGCTACAGGAACAAATAATTGTATGCCCTTTTAAGACATACATGTACATGTAGTTTAAACTTATGCAATGATCAAACCCCGTGATGTTAGATAATTGTCATACTTAAGTAAGACAGGAACGACAATTCCGGATTTAGCGTAGATATAACAATCAGCAGTGAGGGACCTTTCTGTGAGGCATGTCTGTTAATGACTCTTCATTAACAGAACCATTATATGACATTCTCAAGCCATTGTCAACAGTGACTTTAACATGTACTTTCTAAACTTTCTTTGATGTCACTAGAGCAGTGACGCTAACTCATAAAGCATGTCTTTGATTCACCTTAAATTTTATCACAATATTATCCGATTCTCTAGTTACGAAAAATATGAATATAAGGTGCATTGTATTACATGTTTGTACACATTTATTGTAACGTTTCATCCATAATTGAATATAATAATCCAACAGCTCGTAAAATGATACATGCACAGTGTGCATGGTTGATACCACAAGAAAGGGTGAACTGCCCTATCGTGCATGGTCTATATACGCTCAAGGAAAGAACACTGTGAAGTCCAAACCTACTGGCTATAAATGTGGCGTCTAAAAGAATTCCAGGGAGTTGACTAATAACTGTATCATGTTTATCAAAAATTAGGTTGTTTATATTATTTTCCCCAAACATCTTTACTACTTTTAACGAGTTTGATTACTAATGCCATCTTCACTGTCATCATTGTTTGTAGCATCATCATGTGACAAATGGGATAAATTATTTCGTACAGGTAGGATAAAACATAAATGTTTACTGTGTAAAAACGGCCTTTTGACGTCATCAGTCAAATACAATGTAGTGAGCTGGTGTCACACTCGAAGTCAAATTGCATGATTGAAGGCCGATAGTTATAAGGCATGTTTTCACGTGATCTCCGAGTTGCCAAATATTTAACTCTTATAAGATGCATTTTACCTATTGAAATAATGAAACTGATGCCTCCTATCAATAACATTAATTAACATAATGAAGTTTACAACGATTGTTTCTGACTCTTTCTATGAAGCTGCCTGTATTTCTGTGTTACAGATGTGGCAGAGTTGTCGCCAGAGAAGCGCCTGATCAAAACCCTGTTAGCTGATTATGAAGAACGCGGGAAAATGGGTCGCCCTGTTGAGCATTTTAACGACACCCTCGTGGTCAACTACGGCCTCAGTCTCATACAAATACTGGACCTAGACGAGCGTAACCAGGTCCTCAGCACCAACGTGTGGGCCACCTATGTAAGTATAAATATATCAATCAACAACGTGTGGGCCACTTATGTTAGTATAAATATGTTAGCCAGCAACGTGTGGGCCACCTATGCAAGCATAGATATGTGAGTCAGTAAAGTGTGGGCCACCTATGTAAGTATAAATATGTGAGTCAGCAACGTGTGGGTCACTTATGTAAGTATAACTATGTGAGTCAGGTCAGCAACGTGTGGGCCACCTACGTAAGTATAAATATGTGAGTCAGCAACGTGTGGGCCACCTACGTAAGTATAAATATGTGAGTCAGCAACGTGTGGGCCACCTACGTAAGTATACATATGTGAGTCAGCAACGTGTGGGCCACCTATGTAAGTATAAATATGTGAGTCAGGTCAGCAACGTGTGGGCCACCTACGTAAGTATAAATATGTGAGTCAGCAACGTGTGGCGCCACCTACGTAAGTATAAATATTTGAGTCAGCAACGTGTGGGCCACCTACGTAAGTATAAGTATGTGAGTCAGCAACGTGCGGGCCACTATGCAAGTATAAATATGTGAGTCAAGTCAGCAACGTGTGGGCCACCTACGTAAGTATAAATATGTGAGTCAGCAACGTGTGGGCCACTATGCAAGTTAGTCAGCAACGTTAAATGTAAGGGCAAACGTACATTTTAAGAGCCACCATTTTTATAAGTTATCTGGCGTGATACTTATATGTAATTCACCTGTGTATGTGTCATGGAGAGTAACCCAGTATCTTTGTATAAATCATGTTCACTAGTATCAACGTTTGAGTCACGTACAGACGCAAGTATGTTCGAGTCCCTAGCACAGGTACCAATGTGAATACACCATCTTATAAAGACTTTGCAAACTATAGCATGATATATTCAGGATATTTTCCTAAGTCTTAATGAGTAAATTAACCCGGATTCCCTTCTGATTATTGTTTATAACCAGCACCTAACTATGTACAGTATAAAATATAGCATTGCAGCGTTGAAGCTCATTTTTAATGTGGCAGAGGGATTTAAGTCTCCGCAATGTGTCGCTTATTTGATTGGATGGGGATATCGATTTCAGGGCCGAAATAAGAAAATCAAAATAATCAGAGAAAACAAACTCGAAATGGATTAAATTAGGGGCAGACTATGAACAAGCGATAGAGAATAAGACCATGTGTTCCGGAAGAGTAAGCGTCTTCTGCTTCAGCTACGACACTCGCCATGTAAATCTTGATCAGATCCAAATAAATGTCATTGCATCAAAGAGAGAACTGAGGCATCATTCTCAATCAAAACACATTAATGAGCATATTGAAAAACGTCCATCTTCATGTCATACAAGGATGTATAATATTTGTAAATGAGACTAAGATGGCAACAATAAAACTTTCTCATAGTCTTCATCAACTTGCATGTCTCGAATCCCTGTGCCGTCAGTTTGTTCTTCTGCAGCTGATACCTTCCACGAAAATCTCGATATTATGATCAAACCCTAAAATAACGAAGCAACTGCGACATGTTAACACCATAGGATTGAGAAGCAGGGATGTTACAATCAAGAAAGGAAACGTTCACGATAGAAAAATCGAAATCGTCACGTTTATCGTACAGCTTAGTAGTCAGCTGCCAATGTTGGTCATAGTTTAAATGAAGATCGATATAAAAGCTGATTCAAAGAGTCGGTTGTGCCTTAATGTCAAGTTCAGAAAGGTCGACATATCTAAAAGTGAAATCGAACGATTTGACTAGGTTTTTGTTACCCGTCCTGGCAAACCCCTCGACAAATGCAGCCTCGCATTATATGAAAACTAAAACAAGTCAACCAAGAGTGGGGTACAGTTTGTTTCCATTGACATACCAATAGTCTGTTTGAATCCTTTCCTCCGAACTCAAGAAAGATATTGTCAACCGGAATGCAATCATTTGTACTTAATCTTCCTCGGTATATTTCATTCTAGCATTTGCTGTGTTTTTCAAAAGTATGCTGCAAGATAGCTCACAACCACATACTTGTATCATCGTCCACCTTTCTTGGAAAAGTAACGGAAATCTCCTTTTATTTATTATTTGTATCTCTATGCTACATGTACTTTACACGTGTAACATCCTAAGCGTTTTATTTGTGCAATCAAATGCAGACTCAGTTACTCTAAAAACCCAACGTAAGGTCCGAAATTGGCTGTAACAAGTTCGCAAGCCCCGTGACCTACAGTTTATCCTCGGTACATGTTAGTCGTAGTTCGCCGTCTACTGCACCAGGGAAATAATACAGCAATTCAATAAGTCGTGTTTGTTTTGCCAAATAACATACGTATATTCTGAATTTCTTTGTAAATAATTTATACCTTAATCAAAAAGAAAGAACATGTATACATGCACCAGCCTACAAAGTCAATGTATATAAAGTGTTATGTAAATGCATCTACAATGTTAACCGGCCGGTCATGTTAACATGTCTGAGATTAAAAGTCAGTACCTGCATTTACTACTGTATAATTACCATCCACCCGTGTCAACATGTCCCAGACTGTTCATTTTGTGCATAGTTAATTGTTTCTGTTTGACGGAAAAGTACGCGTCGGGATTGTATACGGAGTAAGTTTAAAAAGGTTAACGAGGGTGTATCGCGGCTGTATACAGAAATTATAAATGAATTGTCACTCGATATCCTTCACGGATGACGACGCAATAAGATGCTTCACTGAGTCGGACTGGCTTTGTGTATATATTCTCTACCTGTTTATGTGAAACCGTAATACAGGTATATCGATCTTTTCCGTCTAAGATTAGTAAGGTAGCAAGTTTCATAGGAATGTGCTTCAGTGCCGTCAACCCAAACTCAGATAATATCATAGATTTAGAAGAAATATTTAGATTTCCAATTAGCCAAACACTGTTGTTCAAAGTGCCGATAAGAAAAGGTGACAAACTCCAGATATCTCAGATGAATCATAACGTATTTCTCTGACTTGGTGCCATCGACCGACATGAAGAGCTGTATTTCAAAGTAACTGCCGTTAACAGTGAATTCTAGATTGACTCAAAGTATGGTTTTGTCAATAAAGTCGTTTTATGCCGTGATTATGCTCATCGGTCGTTTTTTTATTACAGACTTGGAGGGATATCTACATGCAATGGGACCCTGAGAAATTCAGCAACATCACAAAGATCCGCGTGCCCAGCGGCAGTATCTGGCAACCCGACATAAAACTGTACAATTAGTGAGTAAAACCCTACCTTTCTGTAGTGATCTTAACCTAATTACATGTATCTGATCATCACGGTATCACAGACACTTCACCACGGTATCACAAATTCTTCACCACAGTCTTGGAAGTCGAACTTCAGTTGTACTCGGATACAATATATCTACACTTCCTTACAAAAGCTGAATATTAACAACCATCCTTATGGCCGTTAGCGCTTTTACGACCTTTTAATACAACAATCTCCAGAAGCACATAATATCCTTAATACCCATCTTTGTTAGTCGCCATCCTAATTCCTTTCCTCACACAATCATAACCCAACCTTTACACAATTGTAATCCTAACATACACAATCTAAATAGCCCAGCTCAGTGATAGCAGTATTAAATAGCACGTTCCGACACGAACTTAAAAATGTACAGTACATAGTTAACCTACTGTTCTTGTGAGAAATTAGTTGAATTAGAATGAAACCATTGTTGTAACATGTCCCTATATGTTGTGCTTACAGCATTTGGGATAATGTTGATGACAAAGGTATGTAACACTAAGTAGTACATCATTGTCAGATAAAGCCATTTATGAATGTGATATTCATAAATTGATACTATGATCTGCTGATTTGTAAATTAAAAGGCACAAAATTCTGTTTGACAGTGCGGACGAGCGCAGGGAGGAGAAGCGAGATGCCCTCTTCGTTGTGGAATCGGACGGGTCGGTGCTCTGGATACCACAGGCCATTTTCAAAAGCTCGTGTGCAATAGATATAATGCACTTCCCTTTCGACGTCCAAATCTGCAAGATGAAGTTTGGTTCGTGGACATACGATGGCAGTAAAATCGACCTTTCCTTCGTGTACACGACTGAGTCAGGATTCGACATGACTGACTACGTGAAAAGCAACGAATGGGACATCAAAACTTCCTATTCCAAAAAGAACGTTATCCGGTATGCATGTTGCCCAGAGCCGTTCGTCGACCTGACCTTCATGCTGGAAATCCGCCGGAAGCCGGCCTTCTATAATTACATACTCATATTGCCATGTATTCTACTATCGTCACTCACACTGGTGCTCTTCTGGCTTCCTCCAGAGTCCCCGGCCAAAATGCAGTTGGGTAAGTTGTTTCTATTGTGACGTGAACATGTCATTAGGGTTTTCCGAATAAGGTTTGCTGTGACAAAACGAACACATTTTCGGAATATTGTTTGCTAAAATATGTTTTTTTAACAGAAAAGTAGGTTTGGTTAGTACAAAACGTTCACACAGTTGATCAAAATAATAAAGTATATTGCGGATTGGAAAACAATCTGAAAGGTTTGTTTTAATCTTGATTCACGTCATAGTTTAAGAACAAGCAAAGAAAAGGAGAAGTATTCTATTACTGGCTAATCGCTAATTCAGTATGGATATTGAATTGCAAAATTTGAAGTGACTGACGATGTAAGTAGATTGATATTTGCTGTGTAATACTACTGTACATGTATTACCGTTCCGTTCGCCGTGTTAGAGATATAAATATCCACGGTGGCAGGTGACAATTGACTTGGTGAGCTTCGCGGTCAGCTATGAAATAGGCTGTGAACATACCTCATTGTGTAGCTCCTTCACGTGATGTCCAGACGGTCATCTAGAACAAAATTGACCACTCTTCGTCGTAAGATTGGTTTTAATCGGGTACTCGCCGTCAGCATTAATCAGAAGAACTGTTCTCGCAGTCAGCGGTTCCTCGTTTCCCTGTCGTCTAGTGTCGCCTTATCAGGTCTCGTTCTCGGTTGCCCCGGCCTTAATTGTGTCGCATTTAACCAAATTTTAGGCCTTAGAGTGGTATTCACGATTTCGCATTGTTGATTGTTTTAAGAAATAAATAACCCCCTTTTTACAGGTTAACCAATACAGATTTATTCCTTCGATGATATCAGACATTTTCGGAATACATCATGGAGGTATTAGTTACTATTCCGCAGTCTTGAGTCGTGGCTGTGACGTGTCGCTAACGTCTGCAGTCAAAGAGCAATGAAAAGAATCGCTGGATACATAGACATTTTGTATCAAAGCAATTACTTGTCCGGACACCGCTTCCATAAACAAACGTATTCGAGGGTTAAAACGGAAATTGGAACGGTGGCTGGAACACGGAAGCTAGTGTTTGTCCGATTCCTACATTTCCACCAGACACGAGTGTTTCGTTACCGCTCTGGGCACTCCAAGAAGACATGGGCTCCTTCTCTAGGCTTTACGTAATGATGTTAGGTCTGATTTAATTTCTGCTCGGTGCATTTAGTTTACTATAGAGACGAAATATATTATGTGTTTGAGAGTATTTTGAACGTATTGCGCTGCTAGTGTATGACACAAAGCGAGATTGTATTCGCTGACATGAGTTTGGCCGTTTGCCTTCTATTGCAGATAGGTTAATAACCACCAGGTCGTGACTTGTTGATAGAAGATTGATCATTTCATTTGTCCTTTTCACTTATTGTCATTCGAAAGCAAAACAAGTGCTCTTGAAACTGTTTGCTTAATATATTATATATAATCTTCTACAAAGTAAAGAAATGGTAAACATTAAATGGTACATTTGTGTACGACTATAACGGTATTTTAATATACTTTCGTGGAGAGTGATCAGCTTGTATTGACGAGAACCGGTATTTGTGTATCTAGGTGCTGAAAGGTTCCTGGGCTAAGACAGGTGGTGTCATGTTAACTCAATAACGTAGGCTGTTACGGAGGGGAGCCGGCCCTCATCATCAGTGATTTGTTTCTCTCTGACAGGCGTCAAATTGAAATAGGAGGCTGCTTTCGCTGTGAACTGTTTAATGATGAGATTGCGACACAATGCAGAGAGTACATTACGATCCGACAGCCTCTGTAGCAATCCCTCCTCTGACAAAGATGTTCGGGTCCCTTACTTCATATACTTAAACGTTTCACGCCACTTCCAGATTTTAGGAGAAAAATACAATTTTGAATGAAACTGTCCGTGTTTTTACTCCATGTTGATTTAGTCAGTTTACAAACATATCTCTAATCTCACTGATAACTCTTTACAAGTAGCATATGTTAAGGAGATATTTGTGACGTGTTATTTTTGTATACATTTGAGTTTGACAAATGATTTAAGTAGTAAACGTTAAATTACGAACCCCCACGTTGCTCGGGACTCTACTGATTCTAACCCAATTATCATGCACTAATTGGATTTATATGAGAAAAACCGCTATCAATGATTGGCTCATTGTTGATGTTGGTATACCAATGATCCTATGTTGTGTGTACACCAACAGTATTCTTGTTTGTTATAGGAATGAACATATTCGTGGCGTTCTTCGTGCTGCTGTTACTGCTAGCGGAGTCGACGCCCCCAGCCGCCTCCTCCATCCCTCTCATTGGTAGGTACCTCCTTTACTTTATTATCATTGGCTACACCGCGTTTGTCTGCAACATAGCAGCAAGGTCGCGATAACAAACCATCAAAATCAAACGGAACCTCACAGTTAACGCAAAAAGAGATTAGCCGGCGCACATGGAAAACACAGCACATATTGTCTTTATAGCAAAGACAATAGAGTACACCGCACAACAATATATATAGAACAACACAGACAACACACAGGTTACCCTCGTCTTATTTAATTTACAGGTGCTTACTACTGCCTGAACATGGTTTTGATTACTCTGTCCACCTTCCTCTCCGTCATCGTGGTCAACCTCTACTTCCGGGGCTCGCGTACTGAGGTCCCTCGAATTGTTAAAAAGGTGAGCCTCTATCATTTACATACTTAATCATTATCTTCCAAAGTCATGTCATACTTAAATAATTCATACAATCAGTTACCAACAGCATAAAAGTAAACGTCTGATGGAATGACAGCTTTTGTTTGGAGTATATTTGTTTTCTACTGATTACAATTTTGAGACAAAAAGCCTCCTCCTTCCAAACTTTCATCCTATTGTTTTAATTTGCTAAGGTATAAATAGGAACTAGTTTCTCGATGTTGTAGGGTGTTTCAAATGACATTTTTGTATTGCAGGTGTTCGTGGAGATTTTAGCGTGTTTAATGTGTATGAAAGATCAAATTCGCGAACAACCTAAATTGAAAAGTCAGGGACAAGTGATAAATAATAAAGACAATAAAAATTGCAAATATGACAAAGTGGGATACTTTGAGATGCAGACAGAAGAGAGTTGGAAATGCCTTTCAAACGGTACGTCTGGTTTGAACAATGACCCAGAATCACAGCCACAGACGGCGCTACAAAGCACTATCAGTGGACTCGAGTCGGACGTACGGGAAATCAAGATCCATCTGCGGCAGCTATTTGAACGCACCGTGCAGCAAGAGATGAAAGAGAAGACAGCCAGGGAGTGGAGGGTCGTCGCTCTCGTCCTCGACAGACTCTTCTTCTTCGTCTACCTTACGGCCATTGTAGTGTCGATCATAACGGTATTTCAAAATGTCCTTTTCCATTCACTTTCCTAGCGTGTCTCGCACAGTAAGACACTCAGAACTAACCGTTTTTTATTCTGCACGGTACTAACACGGTGTCTTCACTCCTTATTGTGTCTCCTGTGACTCTAGGGAAAGGAGCACTGCATGCATTTTATAACTAACGCTCGCCTGACTCTCACTGACTTCCGGTCGATCTTCGTGGCACGGAGATGTTAATTGAAGGTACAGACCACTCTTGTGGGACCTCTTTTAGTCATAGGACAGTTTTCACTGCAATGCGCATGCTGATGTAATGGTGTTATTTGGATATAAAACTAACTTACTAGGGATATGGAAATTATGTAGACCATGCTAGCTGTAGATTTTCTCGAAGGGACGAGCATTCTGCCATAGCCCGGACTAACACAAGAAACAGAAATTGCACCGGTACCTTTTCCGGACATGATGCGAGGTACCTTTTTTTCTTTCTTTTTTTTTATTTGCACTACTAACTCAGCATGTGTTTTGTTGAATTAAGAACGTTTTTAATTTTTTGTTTCAAACTATTCCGCAGACAATGTATAACATCCAAACCGGAGGGGCAGAGCATATCCGCAGTGTACATGATATAAACTGAAAAGTACTTGCACGAGGACATGGTGGTGGCGGGCATTATCTTGCTTTGGGTGATTGAAGAAGTGACGGTGGCGGGCATATTCTCACCGTAATGGTACTAAGTTGAGACTTGATGCTGGTAGCCGGTGTTTTCTCTCTTTAACAGTATTTGATTGATGAATTGGTGGTGGCGGGTATGTCTCCGCTGTAGTGGTGACGGGAATGTAGATTTGGTGTTGAAGACTTGAATTCTCTCTCGAACGTCTCTTGAGATTCAATTTGACTTATAAATGAAGGCCTACTTTAGCTGGCCTGGAGATGGTATTGCCTACGTACATGTATTTTGACCACTTCAACACAACGTCCAACTCGTATGGCCTCCTGCCCCATGACCGGACACTCGCGGACAGGGAAGACGTCTAGTGGTGATGATTACGGTCGGATACGAGGGACTTGCTTATGGCAGTTAATTTAGCACGTGTGACATATGTGAATAACGCAACAGAACAAACGTTCCAAGTCCACAATAAAGGGGACACAAGTACACATATACTGCTGACCAGTTTAACAACAAAGAACTATAATCAGATTGCAGAAAAAACACATCTTTGTATTGTTCTTCATGGTAACCAGACATACTCGTATGAAACAATATCACATGTCAGCACCGTTCATCTGAAAGACGTTTGGACTGTTGTGTACTGGTCCGTTTTAATGATGTTTCAAATTTACCATTTAATGTGTTGAAACCTGTGAATCGGGCCACTCTACCAATGACAACGCTGGTTTCCGTGGAGATGACGTCACAGACCCCGGGGATAACACGAGTGACAGGGTGGCGCGCAGCCTCTGTGCATAGGAGGTGAAGACGGCCAACCGAGAACAATAAGCGAGCGTGGATGTTTAAGGTCGTATTCAAGTGTGTATATTGGAGAACCAATCAACGAGTAGGTCACGCGTTTAAACTTATGTACATGCTAGTAATTTGAATGCACGTATTTGCATAATTAGATCGTAAGATAAACTAGATATATTAATATGATATTTGCAATTGATTTATTGAACAAGGCTTGGTTAAACCATTTTTGGGCCGATAAATTAATATCAGGATTTGCCTAACACAAACTGTACAACACTTGTTATGTGCATGGCGATGATTAGTGCTAGCTCCGAGCACCATTAACAGCGCCCCCTAGCGACGCTTAAGGAAACAGTGTATGGAAGCTTGAAAAATTTCAATGTACTTGTATATGTATATATGTATTTATCCATCCGTCGACTCATCCATGTATTATCATTCAGGGAAGAGAGTTCCAACGCTCTTTGTTGTATTTCGAACGAAAAGGTGTTCCAATTTATTGCACAGTGTAAGATTTACGTGGCAGTGCTTTCCCATTTACGATAGTAAAGATACAGGCATTTGTTTATTTCGAATGGTTTGTGCAATTAAAAGTCTTCGTCCTCACGGGGATACGATATCCGAATCACTACAGAGGAGGCTTGTTTACTGCTCCTTTGTACATATTATTTCAATATCAAAGGAAACATTTCCTTGCTGTTCGAAATTCTTAAAGAAAAAAAAAAAAGATTCATAACGTGGTATTGTTTTTTAATTGAAAGTATATATCTAACAAGAACATAACTTCCCCATGCCTTTATACAACAAAACAGTAATGGAACCCTCTTCCTTAACTTTCAACATTCTAAGGACGAGTTGATGTACTCGTTATGAAAACAATAATATGGTGATTCAACATCGTAGCCCGTCCAAAGAACATAGCCAACAGATTCTATTTTATGTCATTCTTACTAACATTATGTACATACTCACTCATACAGACTGGTATTCTTGAGTGTTGTGCTGTACAAGAATAGAACTAACTTATCGCTGTGTATTTCTGTACATAATGATATATTTGTAATGCGTACATATGATGAACCCAGATCGGGTTGGAATACTTTCAGCATGGCTTATATTATACTAGCAAGATCATTAACAATAGCCTTTATGAATAAGACACGCAGATATTGTGACCTTACTGTACATACGATATAGCTTATGCTATCTTGTCAGGAAATATATATGTTTACAAATGTACTGAACTGTTAAAAAATGCCATATATACATTACTACTGCAGCATACAAATGTCGACTTGAAAATCAAGTTCTCAAGTATTTGTAGCTGGAATGAAAATTGTATCTATCTGTCAACCAGCTGGTCACACGTGACTAGTATATGTCAACTTGGTGAACATGTGACTTGTATATGTCAACTTGGTGAGCACGTGACTTGCATATGTCAACTTGGTGAGCACGTGACTTCTGTCAGCCTAAGGAGCACGTCACTTCTATATGTCAGCCAAGTGAGCACGTGACTGTCTATTTGTCAGTCTGGTGAGCACGTGACTTCTATCTGCCAGCCTAGTGAGCACGTGACTTCTATCAGACAAGCTGGGGAACACGTGACTTCTATTTGTCAGCCTGATTAACATGTGACTAGTATATATCAACGTGTCAACACGTAAATAGTACATTACATGTATATGTATATGTCAACTTAGTTAACACATGATATATATATATATAACATAGTGCTCACGTGATTAATTAAGTTTTCTGTTAAAATGACATAAGCAGTTGTATGACCATTCAATGCCTGCCAACTTAAGAAATAAATACAATGTTACAATGTAGATATGAGCATCAAACCTGAAATGATCATACAACTAGAGAAGGTCGTGTTGCATTCATACCAAACATAAACTGTGAATTAACTGTCAGTATGTCTCGCTGACTGTAGTAACACACTGATTGTAATGTTGGTGTACTTGTCCATGTCACAGTTTATCTAACAACATCTACATGTTTGTAGAATGTGTAGGTTGATGTATGTTATTGAAATCTAAATACAAACACCTGCATTAACAAACAAATCCTACATATTTAACAAGTTAACAACGCACCAGCCTTTTTATATGAAAATACAATTTGTAAATTATAATACACTTTGTAAATTACATGAATACTTTGTTTGACTGGATTTCCTCTCTGAAATCGTTCAACATCAGAAACAAGGAGAATATCTCCGTAAACGATACTTTGGGTAGATAAAGAGTTGTTTATGGACAAGTAACGTAGATCATTCAGTAACACTGTATTTATAAAGATAAATCCCAAGACATGTACTTGTTACCTTACCCCTGTTGTCAAAGAAGACCCTAGTTAGCCAAGCGCAACAAACATTGTCATCGTACACGCACGGGTGACGCCATACCAGTGGTACAGTTACCCATCTCAGTCGTAGTGGAACCTTCTGCCAGTGTATTGCTAAAACCACATCAGTTGACAACGTAAGCCCACACGTACATGTACGTTATGCACTGGTAAACCCATATTAGCTATCAGCTGAGACACTCCAAATTGTGTTGGTGACGCTACATGATTAGTGGCCATGGGGTAGACCCTAGCACTGAGCACTAGCTAATATCTTACCATTATTTAAAATAAATCCCAGCAAGAATATTTTTTATAAGATTTCCTTGAACTTCCCATTGACAATTCCAGTTGAACATCAGCACTACCAGATTGGTCACTAGCTATATATTAATGCATGTAACTGATGTCCGAAACTATGTCACTATTATAAACATCCCGTCAGCCTTTGATTAAGTGTGCCATCTAAATCTGGCACATTTGTACGTTTGAGGTCGCTGAAGTTCTGTACAGTTAATTGTTTCCTCAGCTAGCACTTCATGTAATGTACCCTTACAGGACGTAAAACAGTACAGCCCTCAACACTATAAGTTACACTTTGGGCGCTAGTATCCCTGTACTCAAGCACCATGGAGCAACATTTATATATCGGACATATGTGGAGTTCCATATATACCTGCATATATATGACCCCTGGTGTACGTACATAATATATTGTCACAAAAAGTAACATTTGCAACGCCATAATATGTACGTCAATACAGACAGATTATTGTCTCACGTGCAAACTGTAAACAACATCTTGCATCATTCATGAACATGAACATGAACATGAACACGTTCTAGCGTGTTAATTTAACAGTACGTCGTGTTTGTTCATGTACAGATGGCGTCATCTTCAATTTATACACGCGCATGCCGATACGTCGTATTTGTCAATACGCGCTATCTGTACACGCGCATGCCCATGCGTCGTATCTGCTCACGTGCTCTTTATTAAGCCACATCCATACATACGTGTCCATTTTAATACTTCCTATGTGTATACGGTTCTCGGACTGTACGTCATTTTTGTCCATCTAGTGGTCACAAAGTGATCCTGATATCAAAGAGCTATGTTCTCGTCTCTTTTAAGACGCGGTTGTTCTATATTATTATTCTTGGAGAATCTAAATCTATTTTGTATTATATACGACCAGGATAATAATAATGTAAATTATCTGCAAGAATCTTACTGCATGCCGAACACACGATCAGCTCTCTGTACTTCATGTGTATGCGAGATAACAAATCGAAATAAAAATAATCCAAGATATTTTTAGTCTGTGTTTCTTTTAAAATGGTGTCTAGGCTTCATGCAATATGGGTGTATCCGCTGAACTTTCATAGTATCATGAAAGCTAAGAAAGTGACTTCCAATACTTATGTGTTATATACGTGTTACACTTAACATTTATCAAACACCTTTGTTACTTTTCCCGATACATCATGACAGAAAATGTTTGTACTTCAAGTACATCCCTTCCTACCCTTGGTGTTTCTGTCGACTCTAAAACCTTCATCACTTACTTACATCTTAGATGAGTTTGTTAGCCTGGCAAATCTCAATGAATCTTCAAAATATATTTCTGCTTTGTAAAGGGAGTCTTACCCTATTCATGACAGATCGATAGCCATTGTAACGTGACAAAAACAGTGTTTCATTTGTAATTTGGTATAGAAATCATTGTGTATCCATGAATATACACTTATTATACTTCTTTTGCTTTAAATCAAGCTTGGAAAATGCAATCAGTCGATTTAGAGTAATGAGAGATACATACGATTTAGCTCGAGTTACAAGAGTTGAAATAAATAAACAAATATTTATTCAAAATATCACGAAACTTCAATATTTTAGAACGTAATTTAGCCGTGTATTTCGATCTTAAATGAGGCCTGTGGCCATAGTAATATCTGTAAACTTTGCCAGCTTTGTCTGTTAACATTTATGTGTATACGATGCTTATATGAGAAACAATCCGAGAATATCGAAACGTCAACAAAACCATAATCTCAAAATTGATTAAACCAGAGGCAAAATACGAAAAAAAGGAAAAATGTAATAGATACCATTGCAACAGTACAAGAGAATAAGACCACTGGGCCTGTATTCATGAAGCTGTTCTCATGCTCCAGCATGGATTCTGTGCTCAAGCCTGTTTTCTTGAAACTCACATGAATCATGTCAAATAGTCAAAAAGTCATTGTAAATGTTGAAAACACTTTTGACTTCATGCCTCTTCATTTTTACTAAAACATTGACAAAATTAGATTGTTTGAATTATTTATAGCTATAACAAGAAATAAGGCTTGAGGACAGAATCCATGCTTGTGCGTGAGAACGGTTTTATGAATACGGGTCAAGGTGTTCCGGAAGAGTAAGCATCTTCTGCTTCATGGACGCCACCCGCCATGTAAATCTAGGCCACATCCAAGTAAATTTCATGACATCAAAGTGAGAACCAAGTCATCATTCTCAATCACAGTAAGTTAGCCCACTATATGAACATACAGGGACAAAATAAATATCGCTGACAGAATGGAAAGACTTGAGTGGCCACTTACACACAAAATTACACTTTGAGAGAAACGTTATTTTCTTACAAACCATTCCATGTGTGTCTGACTCCAATGATTAACAAATGCCAGGACACGCTGGTAAACCCCGGGTATGGGAGAGAGCGCGTGCCGCTGACAGTATACGTGCGCACAGCACCGCCCCGTGATCAGACCTTCTGAACGGCTAATTATACATAGTTACCGGGTTAATGTTTGCAAAATCAACACAACTACTAGAATAGGAAGGTTTAATGATGTATCCCTTAGCTATTTATTAACCGCTTACTCTAAATCTTTATCGTAATCGGTTGTATTATCATTGGTGGTAATTATCTTTAAGTACACAACTCTCGCGCAAGGAACCTAATATGTTGTATTAAAACACGCATAACCCAGCACTTAGGGCAGCGCACTTGTCGAGTAACGGCACCACGAACGCTAATCAATATCTCTACTGACGTGTAGGTAAAACGTGTCGACACTTCGGTACCTCTCGGGGGAGAAACTCCGGGTATGATTCATTGTTACCGGTGAATAGAAACTTAAAGTCATACACGAGAAATCATTATCCTTTATTACCACCATGCCTAGTGTCTTATCGTCATTGAGAAACATCCAATGGCTCGATACTGTAAGTGCATATTGATTCCTCATTCAATGATAATAACGGATATATTTCCACTTGACACAGTTAACAATTGCCCCGATAGTACAGCGAAACAATCACAACGGTCTTCACTATTATAAACCTACAGCCGAAGAAGCAATCTACGAACAAAACACATGTCATTGTTTTCGTGCGAGACCAAATAGTAACGACGTTTTTAATGATCAGATCGGTAAAACGTTAAACTCTTTACGTCAAATAACTAAATATGTATACAGTTACAATTGTACAAATAGTTTATAATTAATTATTGATACTTCTATCTTGTCACTTTCATTCTTTATGTACTATACAACATAGATTATTTATAGAAATACTCTCGAATTGCGGAATTCAGAAGGTCGGTTTCTTTTATGGGCAATAGAAGACGCGTGGAATGATCCATCTACCAAACTCCTGCAAGTGAAACCAGTCCATTGTTGTTATTCCGTAATATAACCTTATGTACTAGCGTGTTCGGTGAAGCTTCACACCCTCAACATAACACTGACACATATATTGTTCTAAATCCAAGATGTTTTTGCTTTCACATTTGAAACAACAAAAATACATAAATCAATGGACCTCGGGACATATGCATGCGACTCGGTGTTGACACTTGTTTAGACACAGTATTGTAATATCTCTGATATCTGTGATGTGTTATATATATATGTACAAAATGTATTTCAGATCTGCTAATAAACAGTAGGATTTATAATTAATTTTGATATTTTCACTGATATTTTCGAAATTACACATACAGATGCAACTAAATTGTCTACATACACTGCTCTAATGGTACAAGCCAGGTGTTTATATGCCAATTCTCAATTGGAATCAAAATAATATTATTATGTCCAGACTCAAAAGTTTTCGAACAAATTCCTCATAAAAAATATAAAAATTATATCAACAAGTTATTTGTTTACACTCATACCATACACAGTATAATCTTAAAATGTCATTTTGCACTTTGCTGGATTCTCGCATTTGTTGGAGTATCAGGCAATGAAAGGGCAAATCGTGCTGCAAGAGCGGCTTGATTGCTACCACTTGTTGTGTTCATGCGTAATTTCACTGAGTCCTAGGCGCGTATGAAAATGTTTCTTATAAAACAATGGTAAAAAAGGGTAGAAATCAATGAAAAGACAACAGACGACTGTGTATAAAACCTGTAATCGGTGAATGGTACATAAGCTACAAGGGAAGGCGCTAAGACGAATATGTCCTCGCCATTAACTATTCTCACTTACTGAAGCGAGGAGACCAGCTTCAATGTATCACGAAACATTGTTACTGTTTTTAGAAGGGTCCTTTTTATAACGCAATGATCCCCAAATGATACTTATTCGATGACATCTTAAATTATTTCTTCGAAACTGTGAACATCTCTACAATTCTAGATACATGTCGCATGTAAACTGTCAGTCTGTTAAGTAACGTTATATGACTAACACGAACTATTACTACGTAAGGGTTTGAAGCTGGTGTTGGCTGCTACTTTGGCGTTTCTTTGGTAACAGCTCACTTGTTTTTATCAGTCATCGTTGACCGTAATACTGACCTGTTGGAGTTAATTGGCCGTAAGAAAGGCAATGACTACAGTTATAATATTCCCATTCTCAAAATGTTGTTGTGACAAAACTTTACATGGCGATGTCGTCTATGAAGAAGAAGACGCTTAATCTTCCGGAACGCCTGGTCTTATTCTATTGTACTTTTATAACGGTATCCATGTAAATCTTTCTTTTGTTCATGTTTTGCCCCTGGTTTAATCGATTTTGAGTTCGGATTATGATTTTGTTAACGCTTTGGTATTCTCTAATTTAGTCTCAACATGTTTACAAATAATGTGGACAGCGTCAAGTTTTATAGGATCCAAACTCAATGTTTGTATCGTTTTAACGAAGTAGCACTCATTTGCCGGTAACATACATTTGCAACAGGAACCTGATAGGATCCAATAGGAGCTATATCGGCCTGGCAAACAACTTCAGTTTAATTACGTGAACGTCATTCATTCGAAAAAAAAAATACATTACACACTTAATGTGGCATTAATGGGATCCCGTTGCCAGACCAAGTTAAAAACACCCGATGAATTTCACGTCACTGTAAAATAACGGCGACATTTGTAGCCAAGTTACCTAACTCTAGATTCACAGAGTGGGTGTGAAAGTGTAGCAGATAAAATCGACACGGCCTAATTATATAACTGACAGCACCGGGTTTAATATCCTCTACTCTCGGGTCTTAATATTTTAATGATTGTTACATGCACGCTAATGGCCTGTTTATAATGCAAATTATTCTTCAGGGAGAATACATTGCCATTCTCACTTAGGAACACCTCATTCTATTGTGCACCTACTCCCGTGGTGATATTGTTGGAGAAGAAACGTGTGCAATGAGTCAGATGAATAGTAATGAACTTTTACTAGAGTTAATATTTTACAGGTACAGCGCTGTGTACAATGCATGAACTTTTCCAGTTGCTCAGCAAGGAATTTTTCCACGTTTCTTTGAGAATTGGATTTCTAATTTACAAATTGAACTTTAAGAAACCTCGCACCAAAATACCAGAGAAATGAATAATAAATAACTGGCATCTTTAACTGTTTTCTAAGGGATAATCGAAGCAATTAGTTCGCTAATTAAACAGAATGATTACCAGACTTGTACTATAAATGGTCGGTGTTGGATTTTCAGACAGTACGAACGAGTTGACCTTTACCAAAAATTCACAATCTATATTGTAGAATCCTTAATAACACGGAGTGGACGACACCTTATATATATAGAAATGCTACGCAGGAATAGTAAAGGGATTGCGTACCAATTTCACTTAGATGTTAGGTCACGGGTTGGATTGGAAGAATTCAATAGTTGCTTCAGCTGTGCTGAAAAGCGTTACTGTCAGATACCAAATCAACACAGCACAACACAGTACAACACAGTCCAACATTGTCCAACACAATGTACGTCCATTCCGGTAATCATTCTAATAGTATTATGTACATAGCCCGACATTACTAATAATGTACCATGCAATATCATAAACTGAATAGTATTTTATGTCAATTTAATAATTCTTACTTTGAAAACACCAATTAAAAACCATTTAAAACAATAGTACAGCCAATACACGTATTGTATCTATCCCCGAATATCTTTTGCAAGACAGAGCAGGTATATTACCTGTCGAGGACAGAAGGACGTGCGAGAGGACCCTCCCGGCCTATGTTGCTGACCTAAAATCAGTACTGTAACTACTAGCCAGGTGTCATAGGTATACTGTTTCACAACTTTGTTCGTCTAGTACGATGGCCGACAACAGCCTGGCAAAATGATATGAACTTTCATATCATTGTGTACCATGGTACACTTTTCTATGGTACACAATGATTTGAAAATTCAAATCATGTTGTCAGGATGTTGTCGGCCATCGTAGTCTAGAGATGATAAGACGACCTTACTGCGAAGCGCAGATAGGTCAATCACAGCTTATGAAGTTTTGATCAGAAGTTACCATATGACAAGCTAACTGTTGATATGACTATCAATCTTGCTAGTAAGATGGAGGCAGCATAAAATATAGAGAAGAAGTCAACTTTTCAACTGCTGGTCCATTTAATTTAGAACTAACAAGAAAAGTTTATATATAGTAACTGCGGGCGCAAGAATCGACAAATCCCTTGCGTAAGATAGAGCGCATAAGCTTGACTGTACCAAGTAAGTGATATATATATTGTATCTCTTTCGCTCGATGGTTGAAATGGCTAATAAATGTCAGTCTGACCTGTCAGCAAACTCTACCAGCAGGAACTGATATTAATCTTGATAATCCGTTGAATGCGGAAAGTATTGAGATGTGCGGATAAACACCGATGAGTGCCGATGAACGGACGGAAGACAGGACCACCCTCTCATACATAACAAAGGCAACAGTGTCAAAAGTCTAAAAGATACCAACCGACGGCTGCCAAAACTGGCGCGATAAAGGAGCAACGACTTTGAAATATCTCGTCCGTAATGTAGCGTATTTTAGGAAAAATTTAAATGTTTACAGAATACAATTGATAGAAACATCAAAATGGCATTACGACTGAGGTAAGCCAATCAAAACAAACCCGCTTGGTGGCCCGTGGTAGTGTATAGACAAATCAAAAGCAACATCGTTTACTTGTAAATTAAAATCCGAACTCATGTTATCTATTAGATAAAACGCCATATGTAAACCCTGTTCAACATGTCATCCCTGTTTTCCTTTTCCACCATGATGACGTCATTCATTAAAACAAAAGTAAAATAACTGTAATGTGTTAAATGTCTATGCTATAATTTGAAGTGTAAAGGAAACTCTAAGTTCAGCAAGGCTTATGCAAATAACATTGTCCCGTCCACAGCAGTCTGTGTGCAACGAATGATAATCAGCAAATGTAGTCTAGTTGTTTAGTTTTAGATTTTACATTGACCAATACACTTTTGTGTGTTTAGAATCTCACGATACAAAAGAAACGTACATAATACAAATAACAGATGCCATGGAGACATCACATCGTTTTAGTCTCCATTGATCAGAAGACACTTCAGGAATATGAGATTCAGCAAGGCAAACCTGAGACTCCTCATACGAAACAGTGTGACGGGATAGTGCTAGGTTTTTGGTGTCTTTGCTAATGTCCAACTTGGCAAACGATTAACATCAGACACAGAAGGTATCATCTTCTCAAAAGCCTGCACAGGTTCAGAGCAAAAAAAACCAATACGACCAATATTACAATATATTATAACATCAAGATGGGATATGTAAAAGCTTCACTTTCGTATGATTTACTTACGTAATTATACAAATAAAGATGTAATTTGTGGCATTCGTCGTCGCTGCTAATGACGACGTGCTCTCATGTTTGACTCCGAACAATCTAGATCGTATATAGAGGGAACACAAACTACCATGGGTACATTGGACACAGGAACACAGAACAGATTATATTGTGTACACATACTATCATAGAACAAACTATATTGTATACACAGGACTAACTATATTGTGTATACATACTAACACAGAACAAACTATAGTATGTACACAGGACTAACTATATTGTGTACACATACTAACATAGAACAAACTATAGTATATACACAGAACAAACTATATTGTGTATACATACTAACATAGAACAAACTATATTGTATATACATGACTAACTATATTGTGTATACATACTAACATAGAACAAACTATAGTATATACACAGGACTAACTATATTGTGTACACATACTAACATAGAACAAACTATAGTATATACACAGGACTAACTATATTGTGTATACATACTAACAGAGAACAAACTATAGTATATACACAGGACTAACTATATTGTGTACACATACTAACATAGAACAAACTATAGTATATACACAGGACTAACTATATTGTGTACACATACTAACATAGAACAAACTATAGTATATACACAGGACTAACTATATTGTGTATACATACTAACATAGAACAAACTATAGTATATACACAGGACTAACTATATTGTGTACACATACTAACATAGAACAAACTATAGTATATACACAGGACTAACTATATTGTGTACACATACTAACATAGAACAAACTATAGTATATACACAGGACTAACTATATTGTGTATACATACTAACATAGAACAAACTATATTGTATATACATGACTAACTATATTGTGTACACATACTAACATAGAACAAACTATAGTTTATACACAGGACTAACTATATTGTGTACACATACTAACACAGAACAAACTATAGTATTTATACATGACTAAATATATTGTTTTCACATACTAACACAGAACAAACTATATTGTATACATAGGACTAACTAGATTGTGTACACATACTAACATAGAACAAACTATAGTATATACACAGGACTAACTATATTGTGTACACATACTAACACAGAACAAACTATATTATTTACACAGGACTAACTATATTGTGTACACATACTAACATAGAACAAACTATAGTATATACACAGGACTAACTATATTGTGTACACATACTAACATAGAACAAACTATAGTATATACACAGGACTAACTATATTGTGTACACATACTAACATAGAACAAACTATAGTATATACATAGGACTAACTAGATTGTGTACACATACTAACATAGAACAAACTATAGTATATACACAGGACTAACTATATTGTGTACACATACTAACACAGAACAAACTATAGTATATACACAGGACTAACTATATTGTGTACACATACTAACATAGAACAAACTATATTGTATACACATGACTAACTATATTGTGTACACATACTAACATAGAACAAACTATATTGTATACACATGACTAACTATATTGTGTACACATACTAACACATAACAAACTATATTGTATATACAGGACTAGCTATATTGTGTACACATACTAACATAGAACAAACTATATTGTATACATAGGACTAATTATATTGTGTACACATACTAACATAGAACAAATTATATTGTATACATAGGACTAACTAGATTGTGTACACATACCAACATAGAACAAACTATATTGTATACATAGGACTAACTAGATTGTGTACACATACCAACATAGAACAAACTATATTGTATACATAGGACTAACTATATTGTGTATACATACTAACATAGAACAAACTATATTGTATACATAGGACTAATTACATTGTGTTCACATACTAACATAGAACAAACTATATTGTATACATAGGACTAATTACATTGTGTTCACATACTAACATAGAACAAACTATATTGTATACATAGGACTAACTAGATTGTGTACACATACCAACATAGAACAAACTATATTTTGTATACATAATAACATAGAACAGACTTGATTGTGTACACATATAAATGCAAAACAAATTATAATGTATACACATAACTAACTATATTGTATACATATGTTAACACAGAACAAACTGTTTTGTGTACACATATTAACCCGGGCCAAACTATAGTATGTACACATACTAACACATGACTAATTTTATTTTGTAGACATACATACTAACACAGAACAAACTACATTGTACATGGAAACAGATTTACACAGAACAGACTATATTGGGTACACATTTACACAGAACGGACTATATTGGGTACCCATTTACACAGAACAAACTATATTGGGTACACATATACACAGAACGGACTATACTGGGTACACATTTACACAGAACGGACTATATTGGTTCAAAGGAACACAGAACGGACTATATTGGGTACACATTTACACAAAAAGACTATATTGGGTACACATTTACCTAGAACGGACTATATTGGGTACACATTTACACAGAACGGACTATATTGGGTACACATTTACCTAGAACGGACTATATTGGGTACACATTTACCTAGAACGGACTGTATTGGGTACACATTTACCTAGAACGGACTATATTGGGACACATTTACACAGAACGGACTATATTGGGTACACATTTACCTAGAACGGACTATATTGGGTACACATTTACCTAGAACGGACTATATTGGGTACACATTTACACAGAACGGACTATATTGGGTACACATTTACACAGAACGGACTGTATTGGGTACACATTTACACAAAAATACTATATTGGGTACACAGAAACACAGAACGGAGTACATTGTGTACAAAACAACTTAGATCCGAGTACATCGTGTACAAGATAACAAATATCGGATTGCATCGTGTACAAACAACACAGAGCGGAGTACATCGTGTACAAACAACACAGAGCGGAGTACATCGTGTACAAACAACACAGAGCGGAGTACATCGTGTACAAACAACACACAACGGATAACATCGTGTACAAACAACACAGAGCGGAGTACATCGTGTACAAAACAACACAGATCGGAGTACATCGTGTACAAACAACACCGAGCGGCGAACATCGTGTACAAACAACACAGAGCGGAGTACATCGTGTAGAAACAACACACAACGGAGAACATCGTATGCAAACAACACACAATGGAGAACATCGTGTACAAACAACACAAAAGGGAGTATATCGTATACAAAAGAACAAAGCATTGTAATAGAGTATACATGGTACTGTATACAAAAAATATTAAGGGCGGAGTACATGGTACTGTATACAAAATAATTAAGGGCGGAGTACACTTCATGTCCGGGTTCCAGGTTATACCGATCAAGCTGCAATGTGTCACGTAGACAAAATAACAGAATAGTCCTGATAAGAAATCAGTGATGCCAGTTCGTTTTGTAATGAAATAATAAGGCCAGGTTTTGTGAAATCCGCACTAATTGCTTTTTAAATTATTTAGTATGGATGGCGTGTGAAATTGATATTATGTGACGTCACTTAGTGCATTTACAAAATGTGCGACTGCTCGGTGTGAACAATGTTGACGTCACCAATCAATTATGGAGGTGTTGATTCTTGACAAAAATCTATTTCAAATACTTTAGAACAGGTTCAAGACAGTACCCACTTTTTGCACTAACTATATGACCTACAATCAGTGTACTTTTCAAAAGGACAAAAATGAATATATATGCAAGGTAATTGTTACAGACATCCCGTATACATCAATCCCATTTCTAAAATGTCTACATGAACTTTGTAAGTATGCCTGTTCTTTTTACTGATCTGGACAATCAAAGCAATCGAGAGGACGAAAACAGGTCAGAGAATACCGGGGCGTCAAAAAACTACAACTCGAACTCAAAATCGATTAAACTTGGGACAAAAATGACATTCGGGGTTTCATTCTCCTATGCGATACGTCAAGTCAAAACTATAGACACGCTCAGGTAAAACAAAACTATAGACACGCTCAGGTTAAACAAAACTATAGACACGTTCAGGTTAAACAAAACTATAGACACGTTCAGGTTAAACAAAACTATAGACACGCTCAGATAAAACAAAACTATGGACACGCTCAGGTAAAACAAAACTATAGACACGCTCAGGTTAAACAAAACTATAGACCCGCTCAGGTAAAACAAAACTATAGACACGCTCAGTTTAAACAAAACTATAGACACGCTCAGGTTAAACAAAACTAAAGACACGCTCAGGTTAAACAAAACTAAAGACACGCTCAGGTAAAACAAAACTATAGACACGCTCAGGTAAAACAAAACTATAGACACGTTCAGGTAAAACAAAACTATAGACACGCTCAGGTAAAACAAAACTTTAGACACGCTCAGGTAAAACAAAACTATAGACACGCTCAGGTTAAACAAAAACCTGACCAATTGCAATGCTGCATGCCTGTCTTTTGAAGTTCACAAAGGAGCCGTAAACGATTTCAAAACCTGTCAATTGTCACTGTATGTGACGGCGAGATTCTTTTGATGTGCATCAAAGGCTCAAACGAATCTTTTTGCCTCGTCATAAGTACTCGGTAAGCGAACCTTCATCCTTCAATTTTGCTATGACATATTTCAAGAGTGTAAAGAGTGTAGGAGAGCGTAACTCCTGGATATTGAGGAGGGGGTAAACTATGAACAATAAGATAATAAGACCAGGTGTTCCGGAATAGTCAGCTTCTACTGCTTTATTGATGATACCTCTTTTTAGATATGAAGCTAGTCAAGTCATGTCCTCAAAGTGAAAACTTAGGCATCATTCTCAAATACATGTGCAACGATTAGGGATACTACGGAGCATATTAATGAGAGCGGGTGAGTGTGTGTGAATACCGAATTCGAAGGGTCAACAAAACCATAATCAGAACTCAATATCGATAAAACCAGGGGCACATTTTGAACTAAGGAAACATTAACACGGAGACATTTGGAAAAGAGCAAGAAATTAAACCAGGTATTCCGGAAGAGTAAGCATCTTTTGCTTCATAGAGTACACCCGTAAATCTAGGTCCGATTTGAGTAAATGTCACGACCTCAAAGTGAGAAAAGAGGCATCATTCTCAATCACAACAAGTAGGCATTCTAATGAGCATCCACCTTCATATCATACAATGATACAGAATATGTTTTAATGACACCAAGCTTAAGGTGGCGACCATAAAGTACATTAAACCTGTATTTCCCGAATCCTTGTGCTGTAAGTTTGTTCGTCAGCAGCCGACATCAATCTAAAAAATCTCGATATTCATAGCAAACCATATAATAACGAATCAACTACGACATATAAACACCATAGGTTTGGGAAGCAGCGATGTAATTATCAAGAAATGGAAAGTACGCGATAGGAATATTTAAATCGTCACGTTTGTCGTATGGCTTAGTAGTAAGCTGTCCATGTTGATCATAGTTTAAATAGAGATCGAGGTAAGCAACTGATGTAGAAGAGTATGTTATTCCAAGTACAGAAGGGTATATACGATCGACGTGGTCAGTTAACTTCTTGTTTTTTTATGGACAACACAAGAGAGAGAGAGAGAGAGGGGGAGAAAGGGGAGATTACCTTCATATTAATGTTATATAAATACTTTCTCTCATACTGCACTCTGTATTTACACATTCACCCTATCATTACATAGTTAAAATACATTAAGAATACTTTAATGATATATCAATGTTTTGGTCAAGTGATTATGACCACCCAGCACAGTCAGCACAGTGATATCCTGGCACTATTCGTTTCATCGAACTATACGATTGATTCGTATGAGAACTAAGCAAGTCAGCTAAGAGTGCGGCAAAGTTTGTTCCAATGGGAATGTCAACAGTCTACTGGAAAATCTTTCCTATAATATGATAAAAAAGTAAACTTTATTTGTTTTACAAAAAATATCAAACAAATTGTTGTAACAAACCGGAGTACCCGGAGGAAACCCACATGGCTGGTGATCCCATTCCTTTTCACGTCCTGTCAGGGAATTGAACCCCGCCACCTTTGTGAGAGGCGAGTACGCTATCGTCTGCACCACCCGACCATCCTTTCATCAACAAGGTTCTCTGTGTAAATATTGCCTTTGTTCATATTTTGCCTCTAGTTTAATATTGAGTTCGGATTATGTTTTGTTGACGCTTCGGTATTCTGTAATTTTTTTTCATCCGTTTATTTGGAGTTTTCATCCGTTTATGTGAAGTATTTGAGTTCTAGACGATCGCCTCTGTCTGTATGTCAGTTCGTGATTTCTGATCGAAAGTTATAAACCAACGTCGCATGCTTCGCAGAATCATGAGATCCATCGACCACATACAAGGATACAATATGCTTGTAAGAAATGGTGTGGTATTACCATAAGCTAACTCCTTCTAATTAGTGATCTGGTTTATAACCACTGATTCTGGATCACGGGAGGGGTGGATAGCCAGCCAGCAGTACAACATAGAGGACAGGTATCACGTCCCTCCTGCTGACTGTATACAGTATCGGTGAAGGTGAGTACATAAAAACATTACGATGCAGTCTCATGGTGCTTCAGATCACAACTGGATCGGTAGGCAACAACATCGGTTGTCAAGCCAGGGCGGTTTTTTGTAGACATTGATGAATGGCTGAACTTCTGCCTAAGACATGGAAAGTAGTAACCACGTTAATGAATATCCTGGAAAACTAGACTTGTTTCCCTTTGATGAAAGTTGCTTTATTTTGAGAAATTGAAATAATCGAAATTATGGGGAATAATAACAATGAACCAGGCAGCGTTCCATGAAAATGTAGCGTATTCCGGGATCCATGTACGGTCTAAAGCAGAATCAAGAAATTACATGGATTGTTTTGGAATTAGGACACGGTGGCGCCTACCACTTCTTTAGTGCGTTATAAAACAAATTGCCTTTAAACTTTAGTGTTATCTAATGGAATTTATTCATATTATGCAAAACAATATGTTTGGCTATTGGATAAAGTGTGATAATTACATTGTATATAGCTAACTTTCATGTTAAAGATATCCTACTTGTCGTCCCTATAGTTTTAAGATTTTCCAGCGGTACAGTTTTAATTCAGAGGAAATGAATATTCGATTGGCGCCAGACAGTAGTACGTTTGGCTGGATTATACGCACCTCGAGGGATTATTTCAGACTATTACCCGCATCAGCGTGTAATACGTAAATATTGTTTAACACTGCTTCATTTTATAAGGCCAATGTAATACACCTCACCATTGCATACTGTTTAAAACCAGGGTTACGTTGTTCAAAATGTGATACGCTTAATCAGTGATTAGAGGAAATTTCCATTAACCCGTAACGTTGGAATCAAAATATTGAATAATTTTCACATTATTTCTAGATCAAATATCTAGTACTGTACTAGTCAATTTATATGCAAAAAAGTGTGGGATTGCACCTTGTATATCGGTAGAATTATTAAAGTTTGAAAAATGTTGTTAAATAGTGATTACGCTAATCACTGGACACTTTGGTGTTTTACCTTACCTGTCAAGTCACCTATTATAACCACTCTGCATGTTACAACATTTTATACTTTAAGATAGCCCGCATCAGGAATGATACATTAATTTGTATCTGTAACTTCAAAATTGAAAGTATACTTTACCTGCATGTTTAAACGGTACCAATTGTCCTTCGACATTATAAATTTGAATCGCTGAACAACATACATTTAACAACCGCTTCCGATGGTTTTGGAAAGTAAACAGACGTAACCGACCTGCTGTCTTTACCGTCTTTGATCTCAATGCCTTACTGAAAACATGCCGCGCGATAGAGGCATAGTTCGTGTTACAAGTCTATGCAAAATTACAAGTGATTACAAGCTCAAAGGAAGAAAATTGGTAAAGGTTATGTCGCATACTCGTATTTTATACATGTTTTTTTTCCGTTTACAGTAATTAATAAAGAACAGGTTAACAACGTGATAAGAAAAGAAAAGAAAAATATTAATTATTATACATTTCAGGTTACTAGAAACAAAGCAACACACCCCATGTGTGTGTACATTAGGCAGAACAACACTCTCACTTCCCCACTATATATATATGTTGCATAAGAAGAAGAAAACGACATGGTAGCGCCTAGTTGTTGGCGCAGGTCTGCCAATACAGGTGAATGTCAATCTAATCAATCATTATCAACTAGGACTGCAACGTGAATATCCAAATTACCGACAATTACAAACGTTCCTCGGATCCGGAACTTGCAACCATATCCGTTTTCTTGCCTATAATAGATGTTTATCAAGACGACAGTAATGAACGCCAAGCAGTAATAGTACGTGCATTTTGTGTTAATTATATAACTGAGAGATGTAATTAGCCAAATGGTGTACAGGCTTGAGTTCCGGTGGTCTGTACTAATGGTGGTCACGTGACGGCAGACATGGTCTACCTCATTAACGTACGAAGAATCATTGCAAAAATATAGTACACTATAGAACATTGTATATATAGAGGTTACACAACGAGTGGTTATTGGATATGGAATTTATTTCACTAACGAGAGTGAAATAAATTCCATATTCAATAACCACGAGTTGTGTGAACTTTTTCTACCACAATACTATTAAGTCGCAGTGACAATGTTGTTTTCTGTGAACCGCGAATGAC
The DNA here is from genome assembly GCA_947623455.1 of Mimachlamys varia. Classification (NCBI taxonomy): domain Eukaryota; kingdom Metazoa; phylum Mollusca; class Bivalvia; order Pectinida; family Pectinidae; genus Mimachlamys; species Mimachlamys varia. Next base: position 31,065,956 of record OX392527.1, on the reverse strand, counting down.
ATTTGCGCGAAAACACATCATCTCGCGAAATTGTGACAAGGTCAACAATCGATGACGACGTCAACAATCAGCATGTTGCATTGACCCACGTTATTTCCTGTCAAAGTTCAACTTTTCAACTAATTAAAAGTCCGGAAGGTCATATTCCACAAGTGGTATATAACATAAATTTATCCAACAGTCAGCACGTTTATACAATGATCTGGGAGTTGAATAACACAGGGTATTGTGGTAGAAAAAAATCTTGACAATCTCGTTGTTAGTGTACATAGCATAAGAACAAAAATATGAATTAAAGGCTAAATAAATAAAACTTAATGTAATGTTAGTTACATTCCTATGAAAGTTGTTATTGCAAGTGCATCCTCGATATCCAGATGTTACGATCACTTACGCTTTCTATACTCCTGGAGTATGTCAAGGCATCGCAAGCACAGAATAATTATACATTTATTTTAAAAATAATATTTTAAAGATAAAATTATCCGAACAATTCGAAACAAATTAATCAGACAAGACCAAAACCCTTGTACAACCAACACTATAGCGAAAACAAAAGTTATAAAAACATTTAATAGGACAAAAACAGGATTAAACCTCGAAAGGTAGCCTGTAACTATTGAAACTTTTGGTAGAGTCACTTTCACTGAAATGCACCATAAATGTGTATTTTTTTTATCAAACGATGAAAATATAATCCTTCTTAATGTATTCACAATCTACTCTAATGTCTTAAGCACATCTTTTTTCCTCATATGCTTTCTAATTAAAGTCAGAATAAAAACAATTGAACAAATTAGTAGAAACAAATAAACAGGGCAGGAACTGCACGCAGTGCTTTCAAAGGTCTAGGAAGAGGCTATTACCAAAATTTAAGAAACAAAAGACATCTATTCATATCATAAAAGTATTTCTATCCAATCCGCCATATAAGATGGACAAAACAAGGATATATTCTAGGCACAAACATGGCAAATATTTGACTACTTTAAACCTTAACATGGACTCCGTGCAATACCTAAATAGCAAGGTTATATCTTGTACTGAAACATTAATAGGTTAAAAAGCTATAGGCAAATATAGGCAAATATCTCATATAAGGCAGAGTTACATTTCACAAGGAGCTACTACGAAAATAAATTCATATTCAACTTTCGGATCAACAATATGTACATGCATGTATATGATACATAAGGGATATCTAACAGTGTCTTCAGTAATGCACACGAGTGAAATATATAAAAATACTAGCTACACGAGTGAAATGTATTTGGTATCACTGAAGATACTGTTAGTTATTCTGTTTATAACATTTTTATAACAAAATTTACCAGATAGCTTTCACTTTTACCATTGTCGTTTGTAAGCGGTGTTTTGATAGGTCAAATCAGAAAACTGTAGATATATAATATAGAAACACAAAATGACAAAGGAAAACAACTTTTGAATCGTGCCCTGACCTGGCTTTGAACACCAAAAAAAGACAGGAATACATTGTTAGACACAATTCATTTCAAGTCAATACAAGAGTAATGGAACAAAATCATGTACATTTATCAATACGACGGTTTCCTGATCACATTCCATTCTTGTGGGATTCTGTTGAGATAATTTTATTCTATCTTGCAGGACCAGAATCAGACCTCAACTTTGTCAAGAAAACAAAAAAAAATATAGTATACTACAATAGTCGTGATATATTTAGAGTCTGTATGCTAAGTATTCGTCAGAATGTTTCTACGTGTATGATATATGCATATTAAATACATACCCATATAAATGTTTCATAAATAAATATTTATTAATTACATATTCAAAGAATTTCCATCATTTTTTGTCACATTAGATGATTCGATTAAACCTGTTATTGATTAATGTTCCTCTAACAAACTCATCGGTTGCTGTTAACAAGCGTGTCACAGGACTGGTCTTTTTTCTGGAATGAGGAAACCTGCATTTAGTCCTTGTTTTATGTCTTTAAAGACTTGCTAACGAACAAACAACACTGTTTTACTTCCAGATCTACGTAAAACTAAACAGTCTCAGCAGAACTTGTTTTAACTAGTGTTTGTAGGCCGGTAAGGTGCTTAATTTGGTGTGTTGACGAGTGTTTAGAAGATGTAGGAAGGAGTTGATTGATCGAAATATAAATCTGGCGTACAGCATGACGTCCAAGTATATTATTTATCAGCTATCGACACATGACTGTTGAAAAACAGATATATCAATGCTTAATAAACAACTCAGGACAATTTCCCAGGGGACCAGAATGATAACGATGCAAATCTTGTCGTCCGATGAAGCCTTCGGCAGTACAGAATTTTTTCACGAAACAAAACAGCCTTATATGATAGTATCACCCTCGTTAAATATTTCTTCATGATTCCCAATTACATATTGATTATATTTCTTGAGCATATAACACTGACTATGAGCATTCGTTTTGGAGCATTGGTAAAGACATCAGGGATTACCGAAATATCAACCAATCTAAAGTCTTTTATATAAAGTTATAACATTTTATTTAAAATACCATACTGTACACGGATGCATCAAGAATTACATTCATAATTGAAAGAGAAGCAGCATCTTTTTTTCGTCCTCAACACGTGTTATGAACATTCATAAGAAACACCAACAAAACTGAAAAAATGCATTTAACGGAATTCAACAGAATAAGTACATGGATGTTCATTGTGTACATACTTATAACTTAATATTTAATACGGGATCGTCCAATTACAGTTAATTAGATTTTATGTTAATGTAAGTGTAGGCACATTTCGATCATTATTCACGTTGAGATTACGACTGAAGCTCATGCAGTGTTTGTCCTTCAAAAGTAATAACAAAGTCAAGACTGAATTTAAACACACAACTGGTAGGCGTTATTACACTTCACCACAAAATCCAATCTATCCTCAGCATATAAGGTCATTTGTCCATTTGGAACCTCTGTAACCTTGGTGTATATCTAATGTGTAGAAATTCAATTAAAGCGATTTTCTTTCTTTTTGAGTTATTTAAATCTATTTTGGCTCTAATGATTGCAGGGGTAATTCAATCTCACGATTTATTGTTAATAAGAAGCTTTTGATACCACACTTTATTGTATGGTTTACCGTGCTTTGATTAGAAGTGAAAGTGAATTACATATATGTATGTATAAAGTTCAGCGTTACGAGTATACTAGAAAAAAAAATAAAAAAAATACCAAAGCGTATATAAAACCAAGATCCGAACTCAAAATCGATTAAACAAGAGGCGAAATATGAACAAAGCAAAGGTTTACACGGAGACCCTCGTAAAGTACAAGAAATTAAGACCAGGTGTTCCGGAAGAGTAAGCGTCTTCTGCTTCATTTATAACACCCGCCATGCAAGTCTTAGTCACATCCTACAAATAAATATCAAGTCCTGTAATTGAGAACCGAGTCATCAATGTCGATCACAACAAGCAAGCACGCTAAAAGCATACACAAAAAAGAGAATACCAAAGCGTCAACAAAACCATGATCCTAATTCAAACTCGATTAAACTAGGAGCAAAATATGAACAAAGGAAATATTTACTTGGAGACTTTCGTAAACGCACAAGAGAAAAAGACCAGGGCCCGTATTCATGAAATCGTTCTCATTCTCAAGCATGTATTCTGTGCTCAAGCCTTATTTCTTGTTATGGCTATAGATTATTTAAACAATCTAATTTTGTTCAAGTTTTGATAAAAAGTTGAAGAGACATGAAGTCGAAAGCTGTTTTCAACATTTACAATGATTTTTTTACTCTTCGACATGATTCATGTAAGTTTCAAGAAATTTTCTAACAATGCATCAGTATTACAATCTTTCAAGACATTGCTTACAATGCAAGACGCTGACCTATCTCGGCTGTATTGGATTCCACACTACATGAGGATTCTTATAAGCAACAGGTATCGCTAAATCTGTTAATTGCCCCACCAAACCTTTATTTAAATTCCTTACAATTATTCCTAGTACCAAGGAAACAGGGCATAGTCTTAATGTGACACTGCGTACTACAGGTGTGGACATAATACGATGGGGATTTCGAAAAACACAATCTCGAGCACCGCCTCCTCACAAATGTTCTATCTATCTCAACATTCGAATTGGCTACCCTGTTTACCACCATGCCTCATACCAAACTGAAGGAACGTCTTCGATATATAATCAATACGTTTGTTTTCAAAAGGTGGACGACGATACATGTACAAATATATAGTAATGAACAATGAAATAAATCTCGGTATATTGAGCAAGTCCTAAAACAACGAATTAAATGCGACATGTAAACACCATAGGTTCGAAAAATTAAGGTAATGACATTTAGAGCTACTAAACTCAAATCGGACCTTAACAATAGCGCAAAGTGCAACAAAACGTAAACTGAAATTACAATTTAACTAAAAGAGAAGAAAAATATAAATGTAACGTAATGTAATGCACAGCGTAATAACTCAATCCAAAATCAAATTTCAATAAGCTCGTCAAACTTTCAATCGTTGCAGACACAACTAGATCGATCATGCAAAGAATAATTCAGTTAATTACCATTGTAGTTAATGAACATACATACCAGCTGTTAAGGTAAACTTATATATCAGAGATAAAACTGATTATATACCAGGGGTATAGTTTTACATTGGCAGACACGTTGAATATGAATGAGGTATTTATACGATTGTCGAGGGAGTACGGTATTTCGTTATAGCACTGGATAAAACGAACATCAAATAGCACAATATTATCCTGGACAATGGCACTTCCAACACGGGAACGGTTTTAACACAGATAGGTTAGTGTAATAAAATCAAATTCAATTCAGTAACAGTGTTTCGATAGAGCATTAATGTCTCTGAGCTGTTAGCTGATAGAAGCCGATCTAAGATTCCTGTCGAATAAATCTACTGTGGTCCTAATATAGACTGGGATACAGTTAATGTTGCTTCACGTAGAAGGCCGAGGGCGCTAGCTATTTCCAGTAACCTTGTACTATAATATTAATTCACTTTGGTGCCGTTTTACAAACAATCCCATAAACACCAATATAGAAATAAACACGTTATGAATAATGATATTTGTCTTTGAAAGAGCTCCCACATCACGTTTCTTACATCATCGAAACACAATATGAAGAGAGACAACTCGAAAAAGTACGTAGCACATTATAGACATAGATGTATGACATGTATGTTAGTATCGCACCCGTCATAGGTGCCTTGAAAACCGTTACAACTGTTTCTTATACATTTCTGAACATTGAGAGGAAATTTTATATCGAAAAATTATCCGAGCAACCAAAACATACATTTATCGAATTCTCAGTCCCGGACGCTACCGCACTTGTACCGGTCATTCGTTCCAGATTGAAATAGCCTTACGAAGAGCTGTTAATTTTTGTTAGTATGTGCTACATTTTCCACTGTCGTCATTCATGTGATATTATTAAAACATAAACTCATAGTTATACATGTTATTGTCACCTATTTGAGGGTGGGGTTGACGTAGGTGCAACATATGTGTGTGTTACGACACCTTAAATGATAGCAATTGTAAACTATGTTGACGTTATTAATTGCTAGTAATATCTGTAACCTCTCTTAACCTAATTGATTGATAATAATATACGTAACCTATGTTGACGTAATAAATAAATAGTAAAAATGTAACATATGTTGACGTAATTAATTGATAGTAATATATGTAACCTAAGTTGACGTAATTGATTGATAGTAATGTCTGTATTATATGTTGATGTAATTAATTGATAGTAATATCGGTATCCTATGTTGATGTAATCGATTGCTAGTTATACATGAAGCCTATGTTGACGGAATTAATTGATAGTAATATCTGTATCTTATGTTTGCGTAATTAATTGATAATAATACATGTATATGTAACCTGTGTTGACGTAATTAATTGAAAGTAATATCTCTTATACATTTTGACGTCGTTATCTGATAGGATTATTTGTCATCCATTTTGGCGTCAGTATTTGACAAACAGTTCTATCTGTGTTGCCATATTATGAAGCGCCGTCAGTCGTCTATTTATATAAGTACGCACTTGTGTTATTTATTGTGGTTGTTAGATATGGAATTTATTTCACTCGAGTCATTATTTAAAGTTACAAAAGACATAGCTATAGCGAGTGTCGTTTGTAACTTTTGAACATAAATTAACGAGAGTGAAATAAATTCAGCAAGTGACGTTGTTCAGGTCAAAGTTTATCATGTCAGCCAATCAAAATGCGTTCAGTGTATTCCACGTATGGTATAAACAAAATGTTATTCAACAGTTATAATGATTATGTGGTAATACCCACCTATTGTGGAAGAAATCTGTGTACCCAACCCTTACTTTTATTCTGTAAATCATTCTCACACTGATGTACCACACCAGCACCAGACAGAATGATTTTTTAAAGATATTTTTAATGAACTGTTTACAGAGAGTTCCAAACTCCCCTAACCATGTTGTTTTTCAATATTCAAATCATAACAATGTGATATTGATAGTTGTCTACTTAACAGGTACTAAAATAACGTCATGTGTAACCCACTGATATATATGTGGCACGATAAAGAATCATTATGTTGTATTTAACACCAACATAACTATAGATATTACAGAAAACAGGCTTTTGACAAAGGAAGTCATGTGTGACATCGCCCAGGCCCAAATCTTAAGTCAAAAGTCTAAAAGTCTACAAGTTTTGACTTAGCCTATCACAATAAGGGTTACAAAAAGTAACGTCACACGCGAATGGCTAAGCACCAGCGTTAGTCTAAGATTTATCAGGATCCTTGAGCCTGGTGTTTTATCTCTTTGGGACGTCGCGATGCAGCATTCTGTCCTGATGCTGATAAAAGTTTTTGAAGGTTGCCATCTTAGTCTCATTGTATCCTTCCGGAACAATTGTTGTCCTATCTAGTTCAAGTGTCTCCATGCAAAATCTGCCCTCTGTTGATATTTCGCCCCTAGTTAATTAACTGTGAATTCGGATTGTAGTGTTTATAAGCTGTTGACGTTTCTGTATTCCCTGATTTTCAGAATTGAATATTTCAAAGATATGAATGTTATACTCATTTTGGACTAGCTATACATCCTAATGACCAACTCGTATAACGACCTACCATGTCAAATAACGTTATGTGTAATTGATCATACTATTACTATTACTACAGTAAGTGCACTGTTACTTATCAGCGATGTGATTGGCTGTACGTTTTAACCATTTAACATCATGGACAAGTGCATGACGTCATACACAAGGTTGTGTGAATATTGTTGTTTTACACAAACAAATGTCAAAAATCTTGATCTTGATCTTAAAAAGGATCGAGTATTTCAGGACTCCAGGACAAGAGTATATCATTCAGAGTATAAATGTAAGTCTATGATTATTGACAAAAATGATTGTAAATAGCACACACATATCACATATATATAGGTTACACATGTATCATATGCAGGAAGTATTGTTGTATAATGTCACACAATGAAGCTTATCAAGGAATTAATATTTTCCCGTATAAATGTATATCTAGTTCTGTTACAGTACTAATGTAATTGTACAATATGTTTCAATTGGCTTACAATCATCTGCCAGTCTCTGATTAAAACCATGGATTTTTGTTCTAATTTGTTTTTTAATTTGTTTTTGTAAGGAAAAGGCTTTTACATTCGTTTTCATTTCATAGACAGACATACATTCTTTATTTCCCGCTAACATTAGAAATTATGAAATTGAAAAATGCTTAGATCCATAAATCATGTGTAAAATTGTATCACTCCCTTACATTTTGGTGTATATATATGTGTGTTATCGTGGAAGTAATAGCGACATTACGGACAAATAAATTGTCAAATGCTCAAGGCTATCCGCCCCTTTATCAAGACACATAAAATACACCTAACATCACATAAAAATAATGTACATAAAACATGAAACAATTTATATTGAAATGCTAAATGTTACATATAATCCCTTCGGCTGATCGGACGCCGAAGGTCCTACTAAATCAGCAAAGAAATTTTGCCTATATACATATTGCAAATGGTATAGTAGTCTATTTTCAAATCATATGGCCTCTACAAATAGTTCATTATTAATGGAGACACCCCTATCTATGGAAGTATTTACAGTGTGACAATGGTAAACCACTACTTAACAGCAAACTTCCATCTTTGTCTCATTGAGAAATATTCTGTATCTTTAAGTGATATGAAGATGGACGTTTTTGAGTATGCTCATTAATTTGTTTACGTGTTGTGATTGACAATGATACTCGGTTCTCATTTTGAGAACTTGATGGTTATTTGGATGTGATAAAGATTTACATGGCGGGTGTCGTCCATGAAGCAGAAGACGCTTACTTTTCCACAACACCTCGTCTTATTATTTGGTATTTTTACAAGGGTTTCCATGTAATCTATTATGGTTTTGTTAACGCTTCGGTAAGTTATTTGTAACAAATTTAATTTGATCTGCGACTTCCTGGAAATACGCTATAGTCTATATCGGCATCGTATTCAGACAGGGTTTTTCATCACATAGCCTCCACACTCAAAATGATTAGCCATGCCACTTTTCCGAAGTATGTTCCATTTCCAGAGTTGTTGTATAGGTTTAATGGCATTATGTCTCGTATCCTCTCCTCTATCCGTGTTAATATTCTATCGAGAAGGTTGCGAACAAAACATATCAGAGTTAATCCCCTTTCACCGTTTTGGCGCAACACTGTTTTTCGTCCTCTCGTTGTGATGTTTACTATTGGTTTCGATTGAAAAGTTAGATAGATATCTGATTCAGGATAGCTTTAGAAAACGAATTGATGTGTATAGATTTTCTCAAACTTTCAATCCCTATTATGTCTCTTGGAGTTTGGCATCTCAATATCAAACACGTCCAAAGAGCCATCTGTGTGATTGGGAACAAAAGGAAATGAAAGAAAACCTTGCTTTTAAACATCTAACAATGTGTCAATATTCCAATAGTGATCAACCAATGTTGCTTTTTAATATTTCATTATGCAAGAAAATAACATGATCAATCAGTTATCTGGATGATAATTAAAGCGTGCGGAAACAGTTAATTTCCCTTCCGTAATAGCTCGTTTCCATAAATATTTCTCAGCAGTTCAAAATAATAGCAATCAATTATCTGCATGTAAACTTGAAGTAGTCAATTTCCCCTCCTCAATAGTTCGTTTCCATTGATGTATCTAATAACATGTTTGCTTTCTCTCTTCTATACAGAAAAAAAAGATTTTAAGAAGTACTTCAAAGATATTTCGATCAAGCATTGAAAACTTTCCTCAGAAAGACTTCATCTGAAATACTTTCTGTCGTTTAACTTATCATGTGGACGTTGTCTTGTTGCGTAACACCGATATCAAACATATATTCATCAATGTTCCCCGCTGCTAAGATATTGTTATTTACGTTTTGCCATGTCTCGGTTTCGCAGGAAGTAGCGTATTTATAAGTTGGATTCCCACATTTTGACCCCTAGCATCACTGACGAGTCCTAGGACGACACAGCTGCATAGTGCAGTTTAATTCATTTTGTCGGCATGCTGCATATATTACTATTTTTCAGGTGCAGTATGTGTGTGTGTGTTACGCCGTCTTTTAAGGATCTGTTTAATATCCTTTTATTAGGTTCCCAAACACTTCCATTGAACATAAGAAAAGGTATGACAAACAGTATGTGTAGTACGGTGTTTGTGTTAGTATTATTCATTTGTCACTGACTCTTAAGATATCCCATCCTAGTAATGAAGCAAGCTTGTACATTTCAGATTAGCATAGCTTAATTGTTCAATCGTTTGAATGCATTTGACAATCAAGTTCAGTGCTCTCTCTAGAATGGCTACGAGCCCCTAACTTTCTGTAGAGAATTTTTCTTCTTTATATTACTCATAGCTTATCTCACCTTGTTTCAAACTTGAATCAGGCATCCAAATGATCTAAATTTATTTGACTATTTTTTTCAATATCTGTATACTATGATAGAGGAGGGAGCCAGTTTATGCTCTCTCCAACATGAAGGAAAGGATAGTTTACGGATATCGAAATCGTCACTTTTATCGTACAGCTTAGTAGTAAGTAAACCGTGCTGGTTAAAGATCGAAGTAAGAAGCTGATGTAGAAGACTATGTTGTGTCATTGATTTAAAGTACAGAAAGGTATATAAGAATGATTAGGTCAGCAAATATCTTGCTGTTTATAGACAACACATCGTCTATATACCTGAAAGTGAAATTGAAATATTTGGCAAGGTTTTCGTTACCTGTCCTTATGAGCCCCTCGACCAATACAGCCTCGTATGAGAACAAAAACAAGCCAGCCAAGAGTGGGGCATGGTTTGTTCCCATAAGAACAAAATGTTGGAAAATATTTTCTCCAAAATCAACCAAAATATTGCCGACCAGGAATTCAATGATTCGCACTATATATTCCTCAGTATATTTCTTGCCCTTTTTGTGTTTTTATTTCACAGAGTATGCTCCATAATCGGTCACAGCCAAATATCTGTATCTTTGTTTTCTTTTAGTTTGGTATATTGTATGGTAGAAAAAAAGGTGGACAAAACCAAATATCTTCATAGACGAAACATTTTTGAGAAGGAGGCGCTCAAGACTGATCAGGAGATATTTCGAGTTATTCAAAATCAACATCCCGTTAATGCCACTGGAATATATTATGTGTCACAATAAGACTGAAGGAGTTGGGTTTTACTCCATGATTTACCGAGTTATGTTCTACTCTATGACTGATGGAGTTATGTTTTACTCTTAGTAATAACTTTTGGAGTTAATTGATACTCTATAACTTATTGAGTTATGTTTTACTCTATAACTTTTGGAGTTGATTGATACTCTTAACTGATGGATTTATGTTTTACTCTATAACTTTTGGAGGTATTTTTCTTTTCTAACGTGTGGAGTTATATTAAACATTATAACTTATGGAGTTATGTCTTAATTTATAACTTATGGAGTTATGTTTTCTCTATAATTTTTGGAGATATGTTACACTATATAACCTATGTAGTTGTGTTTATTCGTACTCTATAACGGAAGGAGTTATGTTATCTTTTACTTTGTTATTTATGGAGTTATGGAGTTTCGGTCCAATATCATTGCGCGATATTTGTGTACTAATTTTTCCTTATTCCAGAATCACATCATATGAAGTAAGGAAATATAAAACCTTTATAGTATTTTGGATATTATTAGATATCTAATTGATTTCATTGATATATTTTTGTGTTTTGACTATATTTTGAACAAAAATAGAACATCATCATGTGGCGTATTAATATTCTAGAAGCCTTACGCACTCCGTCCCGATCAGTTGAAACCGCAATGGTGAAAATAAAATCAGACTTTTGGCAATCTCGAAAATGTAATAAAAAGACAATTCAATGGTTTTCTATTAGATATAAAATATATTTCACTCGTATGGCAGATTTAAAACATGTTTTTACGAGTGCGATGATATTTAACGGGAAGCCATTGCATAGTCTCTATATAGTTGTTAAAGTTATTTCTACTGAATAAATATTGGAGTCCTCCATTAATATATTAATATCAAAGTTATCTTTTCCTCTATCTAGTAGAGTAATATTTTATTTTTTAACTAGGAGAGTAGTTTGTTATACTCTTCAACTATTTGAGTTATGCTTGTTTACTCTATAATAATTTGAGTTGTCTAATCTAGTAGATTAATGTTTTACTTTTTAAATAGGAGAGTAATTATTTGAGTTGTCATTAACGCTATTACTAAATGAGCTAAACTTGCTTTCCCCAAGGGAAAATAAATTCAATCAAATGCTATTTTCATTGTTCTGCAATAACGTTGTTACTTATGATAGTATTATATGATTAATCTACTCGTATTATGAAACTGTTATACCTCCTCTTACACGAACCCATCGAGTTCCAAGACTGTGATATTTCAGTTTTTTTTATATCTAACTAAATGAAGATACTATCTCCTGGAATTTTTATTTAACGGTTTAACAGCGTTTCCAAACTCTGTTGTAAATTATTCATTAGTTTTTTCTTGGCATATCGTTTCAAAATGCGATGCCCATGCATCTTGATCCCAGCGGGCTCTCGTCAGATATCCCTATATATTAATTGTATTTTAATTCAGTAAATGTCTGGTGTAAGTGTAACACAGCAGTTTGATATTGTGATGTAGATAATATGGCTGTTATTCTGTCTCAACTTTAATGTTAAAGTGTTGTGTGTTTTATAAGTAAACCAATTTACCGCATTATCATCGTCAGACGATGAGCTACATATATAAAAATGTATTCCAATCGCCCTTAGTCCATGATCCGTAGTCTGTGGTCCATTCTTGGTCCGTCGTTGTACAGTTCTTTGATCTCCATTTCTGCAAAAAGTTTTTGATGGATCATTCTTCGATTTATTTTGCGGGTTTCTCTTGGTTTCTACTCATGCATTGCCCCATTTTTCAGACTGTTGTTACAGGCGCCAATCAATTATTTGACAATAATAGTCAGTGCTATTTCTTGACAAATACTGGATGAATCAGTCTCAATTTTCTAGGGCATGCTCTAAATATCGTTATATTCCTGATCGATGTTGACGACTGACAAACAAAATAACAACACAAGGATACGAGAGATCCAGCCTGATCAGAACTATGGGCGAGTGGCATAGTGGCCACCTTTGTCTCATTGAGAAATATTTGGATCTTTAAATGATAATAAGATGGACGTGTGCGGGTATGCTCATTACTGTGTCTACTTGGTGTGATTGACAATGATGACTCGGTTCTCATATTCTTCTTATCTTGTACTTTTACAAGTGTCATATAAATCTTTCCTTTGTTCATATTTTGCCCCTAGTTTAATCGATTTTGAGTTCGGATTATGGTTTTGTTATCGCTTCGGTATTCTCTTTTTTCCATACTATAGAACCTATATACCTAGTTGATGTTCATTATTTCATATTCGGATCGATTGATCTGAAAAATAATTTGCCGACTGGCGGCCATCTTGGATTTAACAGAAATGGTGCGTTATCGCTATTTCTAGACAAGCTCAGAATGCATCATTGTCATTAACATATATTGACAAGAACTAACAGATTGTTCTTAGATTTCATAAAAGGTTCTCCCTTGTTTGCACTGGACCGTTTTGGACTGATCCAAAATACAATATGACCGACAAGCGGCAATCTTGAATTTTATACTCATTATTGTCATAATTAATCGCCTTTGCTTGACAATTACTTGACGGATCATTCCTAATACAGGTTTGCAGTGGTCCTTAGTTTTTTATATAAAAAGTTTACTATCGTTATTCCTTGACAAGTTCTAGATATATCATTCTAAAATTATAGGTTTTCCAGTAGGGAGTCCAGTTATGTACAGTCCATTTTTTAACTGATCTGAAAACAATATTGCCTAAAGTCGCCCATCTTTGATGTTCAACAAGAAAGTTTATAATTTGCTATTTGTTTTAGTAATACAGAATATCTTTTTCTCAAATTCCATATATAGGTTCTTCTTGGTCCTAATGTTTTTGATTTGACAGTACAAGACTACAGCTCCTACTTGATCGTATTCTCTTGTACTTTTAGGAGGGTCTTTCTTTTGTTCATAGTTTGCCCCTAGTTTAATCGGTTTTAAAATCAGGTTTTGGCTCTGTTGACGCTTTGGTATTTTCTGATTATTTAAAGAACAAAGGGAGATCATTAATGATGGGCGCCAAGATACAAGATAATCAGTGAGGTTTCAGAGATTTTTGTTCTTCAAAAATTGCCCTCGACTATTGTAAATTATAAACTTGTCTATGTATTTATAAGGCAATTAACTGATTTTTCGACAACTGAACGACAATAGGGAATTGAGCATGTATGTGTGTTACGTCATCTATTATGTCATTCAACACGAGATACTGTAGAGTCTGTTAACAGTTAAATATTTATACGAGGTGTTTTAGTAGGTGAAAACAAGCTTTGGTGATGCGGTGCGGGTGGAAATGTTACTATCAATTAAAAGACTCGCGATAGACATGTGTTTTAAATAATTCTAAAATGTAATGTGCCTTTAATCGGTATTATAGGTCTGATCGCGGCATGGGGTAGCTGAGAGCGTGTTTAACGACACAGAGAACCGCATACAACTGTATAACATTCGATAATTACAGGCGGAAGGTTTTATCAGTTTAAATTATTCAGGTTTCATGCAAACAACTATTTAACAATCATCATATAGGGAATCAACTTATTATAAAGATGCAGTCACACGAAAAATTATCACCGGTTCTCAATTATCTGTATGCGATATTTGGCGACGAATAATTAATGTAGCGCTTTATTTACATGTTGGCACACTCTTCTTATGCTCCATATTAACTATCGCAATAAAACTTCAGTCATTTAAACATTAAAACATAACACTCTATCATACAGATGAACATATTTCTAATTGCTTTTCTGAATATTTATGAATGAGTTATGGCCATTAAGTGGTATTTCATCCATTTCGATAGTTCTATAGCCGTGTGTACCGACGCGGAACAAGCAAAAACATGCATCACCGACTCTTAAGAAAATAAGCACTTGTTTCTTGAAAAAAATATACGATTTCCAATAAAAATTTCAAAGCAAATCTGTCCTATTCTGATGTCACACATAGCACTCATTTATTGTTACATTTTCATTGTTATGTTTCTCACTGCAATATAAGGGTTGTAAAATGGATAAATATGATAAATTGTACCTGTCTACGAACACCGATAATGAAGAATCAGATTTCATTTTGAATTTTAAATGAAAACCTGAGAGTCAGTGATGAAAGTCTCCTCTAAACTAAGCTGTACAGAACTAGTTTAGTTTTACTTTTAAATTCATAAAATAAAGGGGTTCTACGCATCTGGCCCTTCTGCTTCTACATTAGTTTAGAAGTGTGTATGCTTGGCCCATAGCATCACTGAAGAGTCCTAGGATGACGAAACAGCTGTATGATGTAGTTTAAATATTTTTCGGCATACTGTATTATATTATTAAATATAAAGGTGCAGCTAATGTGGGTGTTATGCCAAGAGTCAATAATAAAAGTCTTTGTTACAATAGGATATCATTACATTACCGAAAGTCAAGGATAAAAGTCTAGTCTATAAGAGGGTATTTATATATAGACAAAAGTCAATTTTACAGGTCTACTCTATAAACTGGTGTTAAGATATAGCGAAATGAGTAAATGAGAAAAGTCTAGTCTATAATAGGGTATATATATCTAGCCAAAGGTCAATTACACAGGTCTACTCTATAAACTGGTGTTAAGATATAGCGAAATGAGTAAATGATAAAAGTCTAGTCTATAATAGGGTATTTATATCTAGCCAAAGGTCAATTACACAGGTCTACTCTATAAACTGGTGTTAAGATATAGCGAAATGAGTAAATGATAAAAGTCGCCTCTACAGCTATGTAATATCATATGGCAAAAGTTACTAAAATATTTCATATAAAATAAAATGTGCCCAACAGAAATAAAATAAGAATAAATTTCTCGGAAGATGAAACAATAAAGTTGCCAGAAAAAAACAACCCAGTGTAACATATCAATATACTGATTTGACATTTAGACCATAGGTATTTATATTCGAGATATTTAATCAAATGCCAAAAGTACAATAGCGTATTGGTTTGTTTTCAAACAGCAGTAGTCGGAGAAAGATTCGTCATTATAACAATTCCATTGTATATTCCGGCGTAAGGTGCCACTTCATTACAAAGTAAGGAAATTGAATTTGGTAAATGTCATTCCCATGTTATGTATCGGGCACTTTTACGCAATAAAGAGCGCAATAGCTTTGGCGAGGTCGCGACTGATGCCGTCGGGGACACAACACAATAGGAATCAGTCGGCGAACTGGATTTAAAAAGCAATATCATTTGACAAATAACCAAGACAATCTCTTTGAAAGAGTACAGGGATCAAGTTCACATTTCGGTTTTGGTGCAAACAGCTCGAATGCGCTGGTACATTCATATGGAACAACCACCCTGCACTCCACGTCATATTGGATGGGTAATAGAAGTTCTCATTGAAAATTAGGCGGACGGCTTGTCATGACTGGTCAAGGAGGTCGGCACAAGGCTTCGTCGTAAGCATGCTGTGTCTGAGAGGCTGCTAGGTAATTGACTGGCCTGTTAGACGGAACATCTTGATTGGGTATATAAGCACATCTCTTGAGAGGTTCATGCGTCTTGTAGAAACCGGAAGTCTCGCTCGACAACAGCTGACGCAGAGTAAACAAGTCTCAGCCAGTGACTGTCGTGGCAGCCTTATGTTCATTATAAACCTTACTTCTAAAGGTAACTGGATGTTCATTTTTTAAACTGTGCTGACAGAGTTTTTCTGTATTATTACCAAACATATTTATCAGATGTGCAAAGAAACAAAATTTTACATGATACATGATAAGGTAGGAAAAGACAACATATCAAGCAGTTCAAGAAAACAGAATACCGAAACGTCAACGAAACCATAATTCACAACTCAAAAACAATTAAACTAGAGAAAAAAAGTAAATATTTACACGGAGACCCCTGAAACAGTTCAAGATAATAAAATCAGGTTTTCCGACGACAACCGCCATCTAAATCTTGGTCACATTCAAGTAAATATCAAGTCCTTCAAGTGAGAACTGAGTCATAACTCTCAATCACAACAAGCAAGCACAGTAGTGAGCATATTCAAAAACGTCCATCACCATATCATAGGATAATACAAATGTTTATCAATGACACCAACATTTCGACCATAAAACGTGTTCATAATCTTCACCAAGCTAAGTTTACAAAGTGTTGAAACCCAAAGTCAGAAATTCAAGCAAGCGTGAAGGGAAATCGTTTGATGCTTTACTGAAATACAGCAGTCACCCGGGTAATATACAGAGGCAGACAATATTGTCGGTGGAGAACAGGCTATACAATGTACTAGCATTTACTGTTGTGATAACTCTTATGCTTAACTGGGTTCCTTTGGCATTAGAACATTCGTACCAAAAGCTGTATAAGAGATTCTATAACCTCGGCCTTTAAGTTCGTACATCAGTACATACATTTGGTGTCGGTTATGGATAAGTTTAAAATACCAGACTGGTTGTGAAGTTTCAAATTCATGTGCCACGAGATCCGGAAATGTAGAAATAATATCTAGACAAGGAAGAAATGGCCAGAAAGCGGTACTGATAAACAAGTCGCGGGTGATCGTTACAAAGACATTTCGTAAACAGGAAGGATATGAGACAACGCATAGCAGACATTATATACTGAGGACAAACAGGAAAACAGGAAAAAGAGTTTAAATTGAAAAATAAGAGCATAAAAAAGCAGTAAAGATTAGGTCATACATTTTAATGTTCTGGTTTCTCCAATGTCAATATTTTCTGTTACGAGTGCAAAAACAAATACTTTTATACATAGATCCAGAATTCATAAACATAAAAGCAAAAAAACACAAAACATTTCGACGGAGCATTTTCTACAAAATAAAGCCTTTTTCTTCATCTCCAAGCCCCCGCCCAAACCCGAATTGTAAACAAATATCATAAACACTCAATATTTATTGTTTTGACGAAAAGTACACATGAAATAAAGATAAACATCTTTACTTTCTTCAGTTCAAAAGTTGGATCAAGAATCGAAAATAAATTGTCATGTGTAATCTTTACGTTTGTTTCTTTTCCTTTTGTCGTTTTAAATGAACTTTGATTTTTGTCTTTGTACACAGTAATCTACTATGTTGTAATTAATTGTTATTTTCCTTAAACAAATTTAACACATTTGAATGTATAAAAAATACTTTGATCACAGAAATAAGGTGAAATGTTTCTCCATTCTTATCTTGTCTGATATCAAAGAAAAAAAGTCACTTTAATTATTAACACAACACCATGGGGTGTGTTTGCTTCCGTCATGTTCTGTTCACACGCTAGCCTGAGCGACCAGTCCGCACGTGAGTAAAATAGCTGTGCATGACCGAGGGAATAAATTCGCATAGGTTTTTACTAGTAGACAACCAGAGTGTATATAAGGAAGCAAGATAGCAGTATTGCATGTTAGCCACCTATGTATCACGTTACTGGCAGATCGGCAAGATGAGGTGAGTTTGAAGTCCATTCTATCCGGAGCAATTGTCAGTCCGCACCAATCCAATGAAGCCGTGAATTGTCACGCCTCCCCATCTGTGCTGTTACCCATATCTATTGACTTTGTATCATAATCAAAATAACACGATGCGGATGAAAGAACATACTAAGAGGTGTACACGTCGGACATAGTCTGGCGGGCCAATTAATATTTCTTTCATTTGTAGTGCTATCTTTCGTTGATATATTCTCTCATTAGACTATTATGGCCTAATGCCATAGTTTTCAGTTTGTTGTCGTTTTTTAAGGGGGGGGTTGAGTGCGCATATTACAGCATTACATAACTAACACCAGAGGCTATTAGACAAACGAGATCAAATTCAACCTTATGTCGGACATATTAGACTTCATTGTGATAGCATGCTTCTGAAACTTCCTTTAAGATGGATCGAATACGTAAATTGTGTAATTATATGCACATGCATTCTGACCGCATCAGGCGGGTTTGGACGTTTTGGTCGAATTGTCCTTCATTATGTTTACTGAGTACGCCTCGGAACGGTCTTTGGTCTAGGTTCGAATCACTTTTAAACGGTCAAGAGCTTCTAAAAGCACGCCTCTCTTAGAACACAATATTTTTGTCGAAATGCCCTTGAACATCTCTATTAGAGGATACCGCTTACTGGTCAAGGTCAACGGTTTTGGCCTGAGGTTCCTGTCTTCAGTGTTATGTAGGCTATCTAATCAGGACGAGTGTGCAATACATCAGCGCTATTTCATACAATAAAAACAGACACACGTCCCTAATTCTATAGTCTGTGTATCGGGCCAAAGTCTGCGGGAGGCAGATATTCGGAGAGGCGTTAATTTGCAAACACGTCCAGTTTTGGACATTACTATTCCTGATAAAAGCTTATACGTGTCCAATTACTTCTCCAAATGAAGTCAGTATCATTACCGATTGTTTAAGGCCTCATACACTGTAGCGTGACGCGCAGGAAAGGGTTATTACAATCATTGGAGAGATTTGTGTATGTGGGAAGTACAGCCGACTTTGTGAAGGAGACATATTGAGGTTCCGGGAAAGGATTTATTACAGAAAATGATCAAATTTACAAAATCTGAAAATACAAAAAGTATACCTTTCAGTTATAAGGTAAAACATCGACAAAATTGCCAGAAAAAGAACGTTGCACTGACGTTTCCAATGTATTTCCATGTGAAATGTATACTTAATATTATGTAAGAATGGCAATGTCTCTAACCGTTACAAGTCACGTAACACACACACACATGCTGCACTTTAAAATTTAGTAATAGATATACAGTATGACGAACAAAATTAATTAAACTGCATCATACAGCTGTTTCGTCCTCTTTGGACTCTTAAGTGATGCTAGGGGCCAAAAGGTGGGAATCCAAAATGTCTAAACTAATGTAGAAGCAGAAGGGTCAGGTGCGTAAAATCCCTTTAATTGATGAATTTAGAAGTTAAATGAAACTTTACAACGAAACTGTGTATATAATGTACCGTGCCACTACTCAAATGAGATAATTGTGGCTATGGAGGCTCCAGCAAACCTCGGTAACTAAAAAATCCACCAGCAGAGTATGTCACCCCTATCATGCACGATAACGTAAAACACACATATGCTGCACATGTAAAAAGGCTTTGGCTAATTTGAAAATGGGTTCTATCTACATAATCATTGTGACGACTCATCAGATACGGTATGGTAATATGGATTGCAATGTATGGCACATATTAAGATAAAAACAAAACTCAAATATAAAAAATAATAATAATGATACCCATATTGGGGCTCTTCAGGCGATTTCTTCAGGAAATCGACTTAAAAGCTTATTGGGCGGATTGGTCGATGAATAACACTCCGGCCTTCCATGGAAATCTCATGGAACATTCGGAAAAGTGTTTTTTTTCCTGTCCACACAACTCCAACAACCCAGGTGGAGTATAAAATTGTCTGGGGTTGGTGTGGCAGCATCTGTGCTGTAGCATTCAAATGGGGTTGGCACTCTAAAAGATGCCGTTGGAAACACGGTCCCACTACAAACGGAACAAAATTCATCTCCAGCACACACACATACATACACACACATGTGGATATATTAGCCAGGTGGTATAGGACAAGTAGTTAGCGTCTGATAAGGCAGCTCCTGCTACCTCAGAATTGTATATGATAGAATTATATGTGTTAATTGTATTGATTGTATGAGAATTGTATATCTATGTACTGTAAAGCGCTTTAGAGTGGCTTATGTTAGCTAGATAGGGCGCTATATCAAATGTTGTATATTATTATTATTATTATTAAAAGCTCCAAGATTGGCGAGAGCGCTACGTATATATTTATGTAGGTTAGATCTAAAACAATATTATAAGTATAAATATAATATATTATTAATAATCTAAAAATCATATTTAACAACAAAATGAGCGAAGCATGACATTTACTACACAAGTACCCCGCTTTATTTTATTTTGTGAAATATGTTACGGTTGGGAAATCCGTACCCATGCAAATATCAATACAGTGTAACCAAGATACAAACCTACCAAGGAAACATTAGTCTCCATGTAATACACGTCACATGTCAGTGTGTGGCGGTCGGTCACTGGTGCTTTTTCTCCGCCAGATAATTTAAAGCTTTGTAGTTTGATCTTTTTTTCATTTAATCATTATTTCTGGGTCGTTACAATGAAGATCTCATTGTCTTTGTATGCGTCCGTTACAGGTCTTAAATATGGTTTCTCGAAAACAATAACGGTCTCGACAATTATTTTGAAATATTTCCGTGGGGTTAGTGATATCAGTAGAACAGGAGCTATTATACATGTAACACAACCAAAATAACTGAAATATTGTATAGTTACTTCTAATCTGTTGTCTCTACGAGGTAAGGCTATCTGGAAACTGTTGGTCTTTTTAATAAAATATTTAAATTTTCCGTGTCATTTACCTTTGTGTTTTTTATGTCTTTTTATGTCTTTACCTTACTTCTGATGTACGGAAGTCGTGAGGGGAAAATAGTCGAAAGACAAAAGGTCCACTCACGGCTTCCGTACTGATGACCTATCCTGTGCTGAGGGAACGTTAAGCATAGAGCAATTATAGTTATGTGTACGTTTCAAGTGTCGTCATGTAAAAGTCCCCTTGTTCTTATTTAGCTCTATTTTTATCGATTTTGAGTAAGGATTATGGCGACGTCAACACCTAAGTTTTACCTTGTTGGTTTTTTAGACTGTCATAGAGCCAACGCAATTGATTTGCGTTGTGATGCAAAGTTATAAGCGTGCTTCGCATTGCCTACTGAAACCAGCTCAGTGTCTTTATCTACCATTTTTTGTAATTTCTAGATCAACTAACTGACATATTCAATTATGGAGTCACCATATTGATGACATCCATAAATGATATGAATGCCATCTGACTACAGTAGGAGTATGAAATTGAAATTCCACAACACTTTGACAAAATTAGCGTGATGCTGATACATGTAGGATAAAGTTACAGAATTTGCAAAAAGTGCAAAATGGACGAGGGGAATCGTTTGCACTTAGGAAAACTTAAACACAGCTTGGCATCAAATATTTGCATGTAGCTTTTGAATGCTACCTATTACATTGCATATACGTACTATGGATCGTCGTTGTTTTGTTATTTGTAATCATTAAAGTGACTGAAAAGGAACCTGATCGGTGGGAACAAGAGATCATAAGCAAAAACGTATTTCCGAAACAAAACCGCATCTTTGGAGCTTGGAGAAAACGGTGAGCTGTATTCCCGGGATAAACATACAATTAATGTATCAGTTCATGTTTTAGTTTGATAAGAACAATTTGTTGTAATATGATACTATATAATGATGATTTATTAGTGTTGAGTGTTTTGTCTTTTATCTTCTATAAGAGCACGATTTAGGTATTTCATTTTCATGAGGAATAATCTGAGATTTCGCTGGTAACCAAGGAACCTGAAGGGAAATAGACCTTTTTTATGTGCACTGAGACGCTTACTGATCACACTTACATCAACGTAAAACACACTATATAACGACAATGGAGATATAGATTCGTTTCAAGAGTCTCGCCGACCAAGTTCAGACATGCTATACATGACAGTGTTTGGTATTTTGACGATACAAACAAGTAGACCTGATGACCCGTGCTGTGGGGCTTAATAGGATTTAGATAGAGGGGACATTGACTTTTACCCACTCTAGTCGATTCTACACAAATCCCAATAGTTAAACACAGAATGTTTCCGCCACTTGAAGTCCAATTTAAGCTGCAAATAAAACAAAGTAGTACACCACGTCATGTTGCCAAGGAAACATAACTCTGACAGATACAGCTTGTGCACACTATCTTTGTCTGTCAATACTTTCATGTTATGCACAGGAAATTCTTCCCTGGTTATGTAAACACTAATTTCAAAAATAAGCTGGGTTTAAACTGTTCAAATATGTTTTATATAAAAAATCCATAACTAAACCGACATAAATGGTATTTCAGAATATAGGTATGGAAGATATATTGTTGTAATTACCAACCCAAGGTAAACATGATCAAATAAGCCAATTGTTGTCCGAAATTAAAAGTACAATATTTGTTAACATCCTTTATCACCCTGTAAACAGTTTACAGGAATGTTGATCAATCAGGGCCAGCCTCAGTATTACTTGCTACTCTATATGTAAATTGGTAGCAAATTATTCAGTAAACGGCTGAGCTTATGGTTGAATAAATGTGTTGATTAACTGATAAATTCACACTTTTACTTCACTCAATTGTACGAATTCCTATGCCACGACGGTTTGAATGTTGGCATCATTTTGTTGATATCAAAACCGCTTAACGCACTATTGATGTTTATGATAAAAACAAACAAAACTTTTAACACTTTTCTTAACGCTGAAAAGTGATTTCCTTCTGCTTCTACATTAGTTTCGAAATTTAGTTTTTCCAACGTTTGACCCCTAGCATCACTGAAAAGTCCTTGGAGGACGAAACAACTATATGATACAGTTTGATTAATTTTTTCGTCAAACTCTATCTTTTACTAAATTTAAAACGTGCATCACATGTGTTTATTACGTCATCTTTGATCAATCTAAAGCAGGATAAATTTATTCTTTTAAAATAATTCAATATGTGATTTTAAACAAAGTTGTGTGAATCGTGTATATTTATTACATATCTTATGTTAATCACATTAATGCGGTTTGAAACAAATCTTTGTCAATCATTGGTCACGATTATAAACTTGCAGAGAATGGTCGATAACTAGAGTTAATAAAAAATCCGAGAATACCAAAGCGTCAACAAAACCATATTCCGAACTCAAAATCGATTAAACTAGAGGCAAAATAGGAACAAAGGAAAGTTGTACAAGAAGACTCTCGTAAAAGCACAAATGAATAAGACCTGGGCCAGTATTCATGAAACCGTTCTCATGCTCAAGCATGGATTCTGTACTCAAGCCAGCTTTCTTGAAACTCATTTAAATCATATACAGGATCAAAAAGTCAATTGTAAATATTGAAAACTGTATCAAACTTCATGGATATTCACATTTTTACCAAAACCGTGACAAAATGATAAATGTTAAGTAAGTTATAGCCGAAGTAAGAAATAAGGTTTGAGCACAAAATCCGTGCTTGAGCATGAGAATGGTTTCATGAATACGGTTTCCGCCCAGGTGTTCCGGAAGAGTAAGTCTTCTTCATCGACGACACCCGCCATGTAAATCTTTGTCACATCCAAGTAAGAATCAATCCTCAAAATGAGAACCGAGTCAGCATTGTCAATCACAACAGGTACAATGTAAGCATACTAATAAGCAAACTCAAAAACATCCATCTTTATATCACACAAAGATACAGGATATTTCTCGATGAGATCAAGATGGTGACCATTAAACTTACTCATACTTTTCATCAACCTGCATCTCTCGAATCCCAGTCAATCACAATGAACAGTATCTCTATCATCTTAGTTGGCATTCATAATCACATTACTACAGTAATTACATAAACACAGTGCAACATTATTTATATAATCACAGTGAACATTATCTATGTTACAAAAGTGAACGCTATTTATGTTACAACAATGAACATTATATCATCACAGTGAATATAATCTGCATTCCACAGTGAACATTATTTACATTATCAAAGTGAAAATTACCAAGTGTCATGTTACATCAGTGATAATTATTTACATGACAAGTTAAAAGTATCTACATTACCATATTTAACAGTATCTACATTATCAAGTTGAGCAGTATCTGTATTGCCACAGTGAAGATCATTTACAATAAAATTTTGAACATTATTTAATCACTACAGTGTGCAATATATATTTTACAGCACTGAACATTATTTATACAGTATCATTAACTTGCCCTGTTAATACGATATATTGCACAATCAATATGAGACTAATTGAATAACTGAGCTATATGATGGTGATCGTTTGTTGCCGAGGTGAGAATTGGATGTTATTAGATTTGAAGTTGACCAGGTCGGAGGCCGGGTAGTGACGTTCTACCACCTACAGGTGCATTATTTTTGTACTTGCCGATATCAATCACGGAGCTGTGATTGAGGCCTACAAGCGTTATTGAAAGAAGCATATCTATCACGTGTGGTATAAATATTTAATGAGTATTTTATTGAAGCAGACGATGAGGTTGTTGATACCGCGGCCTGGCGCTCGATACACCTCTTATTGGCGGGAATAATAACCCACAGTACATTGGACGTACTACCTGCATCAAGGTGAGGTGTCTTTACGCAGTTAGTCGATCATCAAACACCTGGAGATTAAGTACAATGCCCAGAATTGATAGACGGAAGTACTTTTGTAAAATATACGGCATATAATATTACAATTACGTAACAGTATGTATATCCCTCACGCTATAGTTATTGGAAGTGTGTTCAGATTACTTTTACAAACAGGAAGCATCAATATTGTCGTATATATTGTATCAATGGTGCATCGATTCTCAATTGGAAATTGTACAAGATTCCCGACAGTGTTGTTTGTTCTTAAAACGGTATTATGTAATCGAATTGAGATTGATGTAATCTATGAACCCC
This sequence comes from Mimachlamys varia, assembly GCA_947623455.1. Classification (NCBI taxonomy): domain Eukaryota; kingdom Metazoa; phylum Mollusca; class Bivalvia; order Pectinida; family Pectinidae; genus Mimachlamys; species Mimachlamys varia. Next base: position 31,040,655 of record OX392527.1, on the reverse strand, counting down.
TTGGGGTGACAAAAAGGGAGTTGCACTCCAAGGAAAAAAATATTCTTCAGATGACAAATACGAGGCTTTGCCGTGTTTTACTAACTTAGGAATATTTTCCCCAGGGGATGAGATGTCCTTTCCTATTCCTCAAGGGTGTGACTGATTCTTTTCTCTTACCCTGCTGCCCCAATGAGTATCACATGATTAATATAAACGTTGCAGGTGAAATTCAGGACTGACGTGACGTTGATGGATTGTAAACGTAACGTCATACCATTATAATGAATAGGTCATAAGGGAGATCTACTCTAGTCCCTAGGATATGATAAGGCATTCTAGTACCGGTAGAAGTGCGGATATGCCTATCCGGGGTAAGAAATATATACATATACTTTAACCTGATGATACCACAAAACACTAACGGATAACAATATTACATAACCCTGGAAACAATTATTTAAAACATACGAGTTAGTTTACTTTGAGGGCAACGAAACAAAGCGAGCAGCTCAATTTTGTGGGAAGACTAATAACTTAGATGTGGGTCATACATGTAGCAATAATATGAAAAAAAAACATACAAATTACAAATCTATTTTCAAAACTAGCATGTAGAATTTATACAAGTCACATATTTAGCAATTGATTTCAGCTCTAAAATCTAGCAAAACATTTACATTGTATAATGTTAGTTCATATTAGCAACACAACATTAATCTACATCGAAGTATGATGCACAACGGACGTCAACAATGTACGCAATTCGTAACGTCATTACAAAGTACCAATACACAGTAATTGGGCCACTCGTGTAATGCATTGTTTTTTTGTCAGTTGGTCCAGGCATTCAAAATGTTAATATAATCTGAAAACAGTAGGAAATCATAACCCTTGAATTTTCCTTTCAGAACGTCCGGGTTTAAGTCAATCTGCATGTGTAATTTGGAGTACCAATTCGTATATCACGTCAAAAACAAAATCATTTTAAAAAGATTATCAAAGCTTCCACAAATTCATAACCTTAACTCAAAATTGATTAACCTAGGGGCAATTTAAATTAAAGTACAAGAGAATACGACCAGATGCTCCGGCAGAATAAGCGTCTTCTGCTTTATTGACGGCACCTGGCATTTAAGGTCTCTCGGTCCGTTGATTATCGTTCTTGGCAAAAACATGGTCGCTTTGACGGATATAAAATTTGATACCTATCGTGGGTAAGAAATTCACCATACATACGCCGATGATCATGCAATTTGCAATCCGGCAAAGACCCAAGCGTCTGCTAGAATCAATGTAAACGCTAGAAGGTTAAGTTGGTTGCGTAATTATCGACTATATCAACCTGATCTTATGTAAACGTGTTTTGTAAACAATACAGAATGGTGTAAGGGAGGTAATTAGTAACTCCAATGTATTTGAGTTATTCCCATTTATCAGAAATCTGTTTATGTAAAACATAAATTTGGAAGGGAATACAAGGACTTGGAACTGGTAACACGCGTTTGTGGTTTTATCTACAACGATGTCATGATGTGAGTTTCATTTAAAGCGGGTTCCCCACTCATCCTCATTCATCTATTTGTAATGTAAACACCAAGACAACCTATATGTCCGTTAATTCTTTACAACTGCATCATTAAACAAACACATTGCTTTATATTTATTCGATATTTAATGCAACATGTTCTGATGATATCACTATTCAATAAATGCTAGTTATAAACTATTTTCTGTGTAATCTGATACCAGGCGAGTGGATACATTCAAATCAGGCTAAAGCAATCGATAAACTTAGTATCTCGCTACTTTCAATTTTTCATGCTTTGTTAAATAAGGATTGTTTCTTTATAACATAACTTAAAAAAAAACAGTTTTTCATCCACACAATGTTTTGATATTTGAAAATGTTGACGAAAAACATACATATAATTGTTTGTTTTGTTGAATAACAGTTATACGAAACGTAAAATATTTGCCTTTTTTCCCGTTTTATATGTATATATAACTTTAGGATTGTAATACATTAAAACGTAATATGTTAGTTGTTGATTTCGCTCTTTCTGGTGTTTTCCCTGAAAATATCACTTTTTCACCCCAAAAACATTTCTGAAGTTTTTCGGCCAATTACAACAAAAATAATTGATCTTTATACACTAGTAAACATTTGAGTGAAATTTCATGAAATTCCTATGGATATTGACAAAGGAACCGAGTGACCTTAAATTTTGGTTAAATTAAAATATTTTTATGAAATTAATTTGAATCGTCGGAAATGATAATAAAAGAAAACATGACCTATTTCCCGCCAAAAGAATGGCGAAACCGTGATATTGACCAAAATTTTGATTCGAATGTCTCGGAAAGGCACTTTTCCTAATGATTCATTGCTCTCATGAGTGCAACCCTATGTCGTTTTCTGTTTACATGGTGTTGCCATATTGATATTAGAAATGAATGCCCCTCTGTTCACTTGCCCACGGATGACATGATTAAATAAGATGGCTGTCATGTCCTATTTACAGTTGACCTTATTTGACTTGAAGGCAATAATCCACATGTGTATGCGAGGCATGTCAGTGTTTGTTAGCGCTGCCTAGCGATGCAGCCATTTCAAATTTTCTTTGGTGAGTGGTAAACAAAACAACAAATATCTATAAACTTTATTGTTCAACAATTTGAAACAAGTTCAATCAGGCTATATTTACAAACAATTTTACAGGCGTACATAAACCTCCCTATGTAATTGTTACTGCTATACAATTACACAAAATACCATTACAACAGAACGTTTTGTATTCGACAACTCCTTGGATCTTTCTGTCAACCTGTGTGAGTAATTGTGCCAAATTATGTTTACCCCAATGACTTCCGGTTGGCGTTCGCCTGACGGAAATGGCTTCCATATAAAACATGATCTTGTTACAGCAAAATGCGTCTGTTCCGCCATTTGGTAAAAGAGTTTATTGAAGAAAGGTATTTGGACCGACTTGTTGTTTCAACATTAATTGCATGATTGCATTGCATCGTTTATCATTTATGGTAGCATGAAACACAGTAGCATGCAATCTGATCTTTGAATGAGATTGTGTAAAATTACCAGTCTTGTTGGCCCGGATGTAACAACAAAGGGTGTATTTTCATTGGAAGAGAATAGATTATCTAGGGAAACCCACAGGGTCGAGTCGTTGACGACTTTCCGCGTCTGGTTGAGGAATCGAACTCTTGCCACCTTGCTGGAAGACCAGTACCCTTTCCATCGCTTACAACTGCTATTGCTCAACTATCTGTTTCTGTAACTTCAAAATGCAACGGACGTGGTTACAATGATTTGTAACAGACAATAAACTCCGCATGTTTTATAGTTTAAAACAGTGGTTTTCTTTTGTTCTGTGTCATTGTGATTTGCCAGCCATTTGTAAAGACGGTTTAGAATTACCATATATTGAATTGTTGACAGATATTTTGTTTGTAAAATTAAAAAAAATATCTACAAATGAATTATAAGAGCCTCTTCTTTCCATAAAGCGGGACCGGATCTCTTTTAAAAGGGAAAATATGAAAAGACATGGGGTACAATGTAATAATGTTCTCGTATATGTAGTTTTCATCTGTATGTCAGGTACTTGTTGTTTCAATGCCGGCGGATAAGTACCGCTAAAATGGTGTCGTAGTACACGTCGTACAACTGCTGATAAAGGGCGGTGGCAATGTTGTTGTCAGCAAGATAATTATGTAGAACGTATTTCTATTTTTCGTAAGCGAAAAGTGCACATACAAATCATGTGTAGAATGTATTACTTTATGGTCGCCATCTTGATCTCGTCGAGAAATATTCTGTATCTTTGTGTGATATGAAGATGGACGTTTTTGAGTTTGCTTGTTAGTGTGTTTACTTGCTGTGATGACAACAATGACTCGGTTCTCATTTTGAGGATTTATGCTTACTTGGATGTGACAAAGATTTACATGGCGGGTGATGTCGATGAAGCAGAAGACGCTTACTCTTTCGGAACACCTGGTCTTATTCTCTTGGGTCCATGTAAATGTTTCCTTTGTTCCTATTATGCCCCTAGTTTAATCGATTTTGAGTTCGGATTATGGTTTTGTTGACGCTTTGGTATTCTCTGATTTTTTTACTACATATACATGTACATGTAGTAGTAGACTGTTGACACACTATTTGTATATTCACATTTTGACTCTGTAGTTTTTTTCCCTATTTATCCAACCTATGGTGTTAACATGTCGCAGTTGATTCGATATTCTAGAGCTTGCTCTTAATATCGTAATTTTTGTGTTCGATGTCCACAAACTAACAACACAAGAATTCGAGAGATACAGGCCGATCCGAACCATGGGCAGGTTTTATGGTCGCTACCTTTGTCTCATTGAGAAATATTCTGTTTCTTTAAATGATATGAAGATGGACGTTTTTGAGCATGCTCATAAGTGTGTTTACCTGTTGTGATTGACTATGATACTCAGTTCTCGTTTCGAGAACATGATGTTAACTTGGGGGGGGGGGGGGGCAAAATTAACATGGCGGGTGTCGCAGATGACGCTTACTCTTCCGGAACATCTGGTCTTATGCGCTTGTGCTTTTTACGAGAGTCTCCGTGTAAATCTTTCCTTTGTTCCTATTTTGCCTAGTTTAATCGATTTTGAGTTCGAATAATGGTTTTGTTTACGCTTTGGTATTCTTTGATTTGTTTTTGTTTTTTGTTTTTTTTTTTTTTCTTTTTTGAGAACCTGATATTTAGTTGGAAGTGAGAAAGATTTACATGTCGGGTGTTGTCGATAAAGCAGACGACGCATACTCTTCCGGAACACCTGGTCTTATTCTCTTGTACTTTAAAAGGGTCTCCATGTAAATCTTTCTTTGTTCATATTTTGCCCCTGGTTTAATCGATTTTGAGTTTGGATTCTGATTTTCTTAACGCTTCGGTATTCTCTAATTTATCTTGATATTCCATACCTTGACTTTACCTATTCTATCTGTCTGTGTCTAGTTTTAGGTTTGCAATAACATTTGCAACTGAACTCAGGATCAGAATGAAACGACTCAGTCATTGTGTGTGCGCCTTTCTTGGGAGAAGTGGAACCAGTTTTAACTGTAAACATAAGTAGTATACACATATAACCAGTAAACCTCGTACGTTATAATGTTTGTGAATTTCAAAAAATCAAAGAAATATGTATCTCATATAATTTTTAAACCCGATGCATGTTCAGTAGTTGTTACGTCATTTCGTGTTTGTGTAATGCCCCATACAATGTACCAAACTGCAGGAACGCCTTCGTTGAGCTTGTTTCGATAATGATATATAGAGGATATTCAATGGTTGGCCGTTTGATATCAAAAATATTTCACGAGTATGGCAGATTTTTGAAAAATATTTTCACGAGTGCGTAGCTTGGCAACTTATTGTTGACTAAATCGTTAATGATTTCGGTGGTAAGCTTTTCTAGTAGTGCAGATGATCCCTAGGAAACAAACTGTGTCCATGTTCTGGTCGATTTACTTTTGTTTTGATATGAAGATAAAAATTGATTGTAGATGAGCATATCAGAACTGGTAACAACGACAGAGCCAAGGCCTTTAAGCTGTTTTCTAAGTCGTCAATATGAGGACGTTGCACTACTTTGCTTTTACTTTCTGAGTCGTTAATATGAGGACGTTGCATTACCGTGTCTGACCTATATATTTACATTGAACAAGCCGGGTAACGCCTTTGAAGCAAGCGACGTTCACTTTTCCGGAACATTTGGTCTTTTTCTTCTTGCCCATTTCCAAATATTTCCATGTAACCATCTTTTCCTTTGTTGATATTCTGCTTTGTTGATTTTAAGGTTTTCTTGATATTTTGGTAATATTCAATTTTGAGCCAAGAACACATTAATACATTTGCAAACATGTTTCTGTTACGTTTTGTCGTATTATATTGTATCTGATATCTCCAATGGGCATACGAATATTTTATTCAAAACCTGATTGTATGAAAGGTGTAAATTACTGTAACCAACTTGATATAGCGAATTCAAACATATGCATATTGCTTATTAATTCTGCTAGGTTAAATATGTAATCAATCTAATCGTTATACTATTGTCTTAATTAAATTGCGACATCGCATTATTACAAAGGTGGGCAGTATTAATTTTCATTTTACTTTTGATATAATATGATTTATTATACCTCATCTCGATTTCTCTAAAGCTGATTCGTTAGAACACGTCACATGATTGTGTTTACAAAGCATCGTATCTTCCCTAGGGCTGACTAAACCTCATATCTCGCTGGTGCACGTGCCCTCATGGCAACCATCTTTCTGATTCTTGCAAGAGTTATCGTTCTTTTTGGTTTCATTGTGTAAACAAACATGGATAAACTGGTAAAAAAAATGTAATCAAAAACACTGTTTGCTGATTCATATTTTGCGGTATAATACACAATGTATTTCCTTCTTGATAGTATGATATGAAGGTTTGTCTACCCGAAGCAGTCATATTCCCCCGAGGGGAATATGACTGATGAGGGTATAAAAATGAAGGTATAAAACATTGCTTCTACGTTAAGCTTTACTTGACCCACTGCTCGATGTTTATTTTATTTTATTATGTGTATGTGCAATGATTTGATATAAGAGCATACATGCACTGAAGAAGACTGGCCTTTATCCACTTTGTCAAACTTCCACTGCCTTTCTCGGAAATTAATTAACCTTAGTTCCCCTGACTTTGCACATGATAATAATCAGAGCATTCTTTGGACAGCAATAAACACTGCTACATGCATCTCTGTATTACACAACTGTCGAGTTTTATCGTGTATATAGTCCAAACTCATGTTCAATGATGCTAGATGTCTGGTCCTGAATACAGCATGTCATTAATGCAACAATAACATGCTCGGAATATACAGAAAATGTATGTCTGTTAAGTAACTTATTGTGTTCGTGTAGAATGTTTAAGTTTTCAACAAATTCCAAATTAATTAGAAGTATTTTGTAGTGTTTTATTCATGTACCTGTCTGTGAAAAGATCAAACACTTCTTTCTCTGAACATGTCTTGTAGCACTAAGGAGGATGTGACTGTACATTACGGGTTATAATGAAGATGCTGAGATTACCAGACATCGCGATAGTGTCAGCATGTCTTTGTTAAGGATTCAGCCAATAAAACAAAGCTCTTTTGTTGGTGTTAGAGTAAGACCAATCCAATCATAAATGCACGGTGCATAGATCGGATGTTACAGTATTATGTATCATGATGTAGTTGTTGTATTTAAGAGTTAGTCATCTACAGGACAGTTTTGGATCAGTCTGATACTATTTGTATATGTATTTGTGGCGGAATAGGCAACTCTGCCATTGCACATCGATACAGATAATAGTATTAATGTTTATTACAGTTATTAAATGTTTGTGATAGGAGTCCAGCTAATTCCCAATGTTTTGCAAATACCTAGGGTTAATGTATTTGTGAAAAAATATTTTAAATCCTTATTTCTTCGGGTATATGTTACAATCGTATGATATGTTGATGTAAAAAAAGATATTTTAAATCCTTATTTCTTGGGAGTATATGTTACAATTGTATAATATCTTGATATAAAAAAAAAATATTTTAAATCCTTATTTCTTGGAGTATATGTTATAATTGTACAATATCTTGATGCAAAACAAATATGTTAAATCCGTTTTTCTTGGGGAATATGTTACAATATCTTAATGTATATGTTAACATATAAGTATATTGTCATATCCTGATTTCTCGATATCTTTGTCAATACTAGTCATGCAAGAAAATTTAACCGTGATAAAAGATAAGACAAACACAGAATTGTTATGAGATGAATTTATTTCACCGTGATATAAAACCGTCATTCCCATATTAAAGGAAAGTGTCACTTGTCAGCCGCTGTTTCTGGTGTACCACTCACAACAATATCAGGGACAATGTAGGCAGCGGCAGGTGGGCGTGGTCGCGTGTTCCTACATTTAGGAGGTCCACCACAGGCCATGAGGAAGCCCGGGAGTGGGGCAAATAACACTTCATAGATCAACAAAGGTTTTATTTAAAACATAACATAACACCAGGTATCAATTGGTGGCCCTGTGGTCGACCTGCCCTCGTTCTGTAGGAACACACGCATGTCCGCCCTTACGAAATAGGTGACACGCTATATAATAAATAAATTAGGATACAAACAGTACTTGGCACACGTATAGTAGACCTGAGAGCAAACAGAGGTTAAAACGGCCAAACAAGCGGTGGAAATAAATAAAGTGTGGAACAGGACATGAGCTTTCCTAGAACATGGATATCACCTGTCTATATCGCTTCAACATGTCCTTTAACACTCAAAAACACGCACATGGAAAAAGAAATTTCGTTTTAATTTTTTAAAATGTGCATTAACATGAAAATGAAAGTTACAACTGACTGATGATAATAGACACTCGCACCATATCTCACACATATTCGTGATATGTTACATTGTTGGTATATCGCTGACGTAACAATGTGTACATTTCAACCAGAACCTGATCAAGTATGATATAATAGCAGCACTTTCCCTAACCATGTTATCCCATTTCAATAGCTCGTTTTCCATGATACGAAGTAGCATTCTTTAAGGGAACTACATGTTAGAATACAGGTATGCAGATAAAATACTGAACTACTTTGTAAGGAATTCGATCTTAACACATAAAAGTGAAACGTTGCTACGTAGATGAACATGAAGAGGATTCTAATTTTTGTACGTCCATTTTGGACGTATACAAAATAATGTTAATACAAGGCCGTCATCCATTTCCTATGGTTGTACCTATTACATCGAATAGTAAGTAATAAGCAATAATATGTATCAACTGCGCGTTACAAGTCACATATAGAGGGATCGGAGATGATATATATTGTGATAAAGAAATCAAACAACCAATTTGTGGAAATATTATCTACGATTAATAATTAATGTTACAATTTTACAAAAGGGCAATTTGTGCGGAGCTACATCTACGTGACTAAGTTCAGAGGAGCCACGCCCCTTCCTTGAAATTAAAATTATGCAAAAAAACTACTACCGTTCTTGTGATAAGAGTAGCAAGAACCACATCATTTCGCTGAATAACACATTCCTGCATTTCGTATAGAGGACAGTAGACAGAACAATGCCCTTAACACCTATTTATTACTATATGTCTACATAGTTATTTGTGTTTCGACACACCTATCTATGACTATATATCTACATAGTTGTGTACCATGTACATGAGGGCAGGAGCAGTTCCTAGTGTTTCGACACACCTATCTATTAGCCTACATATATCTACATAGTTGTGTACCTAGTGTTTCGACACACATACAGATGCATATATTACAATATGTCTACATAGTTGTGTACAATGTACAGGAGGGCAGAAAAATGTCCTAGTGTTTAGACACACTTCTCTATAACCATATGTCTACATAGTTGTATACCATGTAGAGGAGGGCAGAAACAGTTCATAGTGTTTCGACACACCTGTCTATTACATATATCTACATAGTTGTGTACTATGTACATGAGGGCAGGAACAGTTCCTAGTGTTTCGACACACCTGTCTATTACATATATCTACATAGTTGTGTACCATGTACATGAGGGCAGGAACAGTTCCTAGTGTTTCGACACACCTGTCTATTACATATATTTACATAGTTGTGTATCAAGTTTTTGACACACCTATCTATTATATATATCTACATTGTTGTATAACATCACGGTGTTCAGGCCGCCATTATATCATACAAGACCAGGTACCGAGTCATTACCGACAACAGGGAACATATATATTCCGCTCAATAATGCGGACAATATTACCAACATATAACTCAATATGGTAGATGTTGAAACATCAATATAGGTGTTTTATGTAAATCATTTACATAAAAATTAGGATCTTGTGAATCAAGAACATCTCACATTGTAGATCATGTCATGTCATGACCTTGACCTTTGTAATTCAGTGTAGTACGTCACCAGAGCAGTGTTGATGACGATATTTGCACACAGTGTATATCATGTTAGATCTGTGACCTTATAACCTTTAAATACGGTGAACTACTTCTTAGATCAGCGACCGTAACATCTACACAGTGTATACTGTAAATCGATGACCTTTAACCCCCACATAGATCAGCGACGCTTACTGCTAGACCCCCCCCCCCCCCCTCCCGAAAAAAAACAATATAGTATGCTTAATCAATGATCTTGACACACACAAGTATTGTAATCAATTGTATTGTGTAAATCATAGTCACGCTTTTATTGAGGTGATACAAGTGTTATTAATAGTTAATGACATTTAGTCATTTAGTAGCAGATATCTTACGGTAAATATCGTAGCATCAGTGACCTATGAACTTGACATACAGTATATTTGATGTTTCGTTCCAGTGATACAAACATTACAGTATTTCAAATCGTCAGCGGATTTATATGCAACGTATTCCATTTGATAATTGACACATTTCAATTACATAATGTGTCACGTTAAAAGAGTGACATACACATTAACATACATGTAATGTATGGCGTTACATCTATGATATGCACTTTAACATACGGTATCATTTATGACGTCCCACAGTGACGAACACATGTACATACAACATACTGTATGGAGTTACATCAATGACATACATATTTACACACAATTCAATGTAATGTATGACGTGACATCAGTGACATACACGTTTACATACAAAAATGTATGACATAACATTTGTTACACATACTTTTTCATACAGTATGATATATGACGTTACATCAGTGACATACACATATATATATACTGATACAATGTATGCAGTTACATCAGTGACTTACTCATTTACATACAATGTTTATGTATGACATTATATCAGTGACATATACATTAACATACAGTGTAGTGTACACACCGAAGTGTCATATAGACAGACTGGTACCCTGGTGTCATATAGACGGACTAGTACCCTGGTGTCATATAGACGACCTGGTGTCATATAGACAAACTGGTATCCTGGTGTCATATAGACAGACAAGTACCCTGGTGTCATATAGACAAACTATTACCCTGGTGTCATATAGAAAACTGTTACCCTAGTGTCATATAGACAAACTGTTACCCTGGTGTCATATAGACAAACTGGTAACCTGGTGTCATATAGACAAACTGTTACCCTGGTGTCATATAGACAAACTGGTACCCTGGTGTCATATAGACAAACTAGTACCCTGGTGTCATATAGACAAAATGTTACCCTGGTGTCATATAGACAGACTGGTACCCGGATGTCATATAGACGGACTAGTACCCTAGTGTCATATAGACAAACTAGTACCCTGGTGTCATATAGACAAACTGGAACTCTGGTGTCATATAGACGGACTAGTACCCTGGTGCCATATAGACAAACTGGAACCCTGGTGTCATATAGACAAACTAGTAACCTGGTGTCATATAGACAAACTGTTACCCTGGTGTCGTATAGACAAACTGTCACCCTGGTGTCATATAGACAAACTGTTACCCTGGTGTCATATAGACAAACTGTTACTCTGGTGTCATATAGACAAACTGTTACCCTGGTGTCATATAGACAAACTGGTACCGTGGTGTCATATAGACAAACTGTTACCCTGGTGTCATATAGACAGAGAGGTACCCTGGTGTCATATAGACAAACTGTTACCCTGGTGTCATATAGACAAACTAGTACCCTGGTGTCATATAGACAAACTGTTACCCTGGTGTCATATAGACAAACTGGTACCGTGGTGTCATATAGACAAACTGTTACCCTGGTGTCATATAGACAGAGAGGTACCCTGGTGTCATATAGACAAACTGTTACCCTGGTGTCATATAGACAAACTGGTACCCTGGTGTCATATAGACAAACTGGTTCCCTGGTGTCATATAGACAAACTAGTACCCTGGTGTCATATAGACAAACTGATACCCTGGTGTCATATAGACAAACTGTTACCCTGGTGTCATATAGACAAAACTGTTACCCTGGTGTCATATAGACAAACTAGTACCAAAGTGTCATATAGACAAACTGGTACCCTGGTGTCATATAGACAAACTGGTACCCTGGTGACATATAGACAAAATGGTACCGTGGTGTCATATAGACAAACTGGTACCCGGATGTCATATAGACAGAGAGGTACCCTGGTGCCATATAGACAAACTGGTACCCTGGTGTCATATTGACAAACTGGTACCCAAGTGTCATATAGACGGACTAGTACCCTGGTGTCATATAGACGGACTAGTACCCTTGTGTCATATAGACAAACTGGTACCCTAGTGCCATAAAAACGGACTAGTACCCTAGTGTCATATAGAAAAACTGGTACCCAAGTGTCATATAGACGGACTAGTACCCGGATGTCATATAGACAAACTAGTACCCTGGTGTCATATAGACAAACTGGTACGCAAGTGTCATATAGGCGGACTAGTACCCGGATGTCATTTAGACGGACTAGTACCCTGGTGTCATATAAACGGACTAGTACCCTGGTGTCATATAGACAAACTGGTACCCAAGTGTCATATAGACGGACTAGTACCCGGATGTCATATATACGGACTAGTACCCTGGTGTCATATAAACGGACAAGTACCCTGGTGTCATATAGACAAACTAGTACCCTGGTGTCATATAGACAAACTGGTACGCAAGTGTCATATAGGCGGACTAGTACCCGGATGTCATATAGACGGACTAGTACCCTGGTGTCATATAAACGGACTAGTACCCTGGTGTCATATAGACAAACTGGTACTCAAGTGTCATATAGACGGACTAGTACCCGGATGTCATATAGACGGACTAGTACCCTGGTGTCATATAAACGGACTAGTACCCTGGTGCCATATAGACAAACTGGTACCCTGGTGTCATATAGACAAAATGTTACCCTGGTGTCATATAGACAAACTAGTACCCAAGTGTCATATAGAGTACCCAAGTGTCATATAGACGAACTAGTACCCTGGTGTCATATAGACGGACTGTTACCCTGGTGTCATATAAACGGACTAGTATCCTGGTGTCATATAGACAAACTGGAACCCTGGTGTCATATAGACAAACAGGTACCCTGGAGTCATATAGATGGACTGTTACCCTGGTGTCATATTGACAAACTGTTACCCTGGTGTCATATAGACAAACTGGTACCCAAGTGTCATATAGACAGACAAGTACCCTGGTGTCATATAGACAAACTGTTACCCTGGTGTCATATTGACAAACTGGTACCCTGGTGTCATATAGACAAACTAGTACCCTGGTGTCATATAGACGGACTAGTACCCGGATGTCATATAGACGGACTAGTACCCTGGTGTCATATAAACGGACAAATACCCTGGTGTCATATAGACAAACTAGTACCCTAGTGTCATATAGACAAACTGGTACCCAAGTGTCATATAGACGGACTAGTACCCGGATGTCATATAGACGGACTAGTACCCTGGTGTCATATAAACGGACTAGTACCCTGGTGTCATATAGACAAACCGGTACCCAAGTGTCATATAGACAAACTAGTACCCAAGTGTCATATAGACGGACTAGTACCTTGGTGTCATATAAACGGACTAGTACCCTGGTGTCATATAGACAAACTGGTACCCAAGTGTGATATAGACAAACTAATACCCAAGTGTCATATAGACGGACTAGTACCATGGTGCCATATAAACGGACAAGTACCCTTGTGTCATATAGACAGACAGGTACCCTGGTGTCATATAGACAAACTGGTACCCAAGTGTCATATAGACAAACTAGTTCCCAAGTGTCATATAGACGGACTAGTACCCTGGTGTCATATAGACGGACTAGTACCCAAGTGTCACATAGACGGACTAGTACCCTGGTGTCATATAAACGGACTGTTACCCTGGTGTCATATAGACAAACTGGTACCGTGGTGTCATATAGACAAACTGTTACCCTGGTGTCATATAGACGGACTAGTACCCTGGTGTCATATAGACAAACTAGTACCCTGGTGCCATATAAACAAACTGGTACCCTGGTGTCATATAGACGGACTAGTACCCAAGTGTCATATAGACAAACTAGTACCCTGTTTTCATATAGACAAACTAGTACCCTGGTGTCATATAGACAAACTGGTACCCAAGTGTCATATAGACGGACTAGTACCCTGGTGTCATAGAGGCTACCATGTACTTTTATGTCATAGACAGAGTAAATTAATTAGTAACATACAGACAGAGTTTTGTACTTTGTTGTTAAACAAAGAAACATGTCCCCTGTCCCCGTGGTGACATAAACCAATTTTGTACCTGGTTATACAGACACCTTGATCAAGGGTACATGTCCATTTGGTACACCGCATGATAGTATCTTGGAAAGCTATTGGATAACTATCATGTTCTATTTAGTACAGTTGTCTGCCGTCCTTGGCTACGGGAACTATACCTAGCAACGGGTTCGGCGCTACACCTCTGTTCCCTCGGGAGAGTGCCATGACAGATTAATAGATAACCTTGTAAACATATCGCTAACATGTAGCATTGAACCCTTGTGTCATACAGGTAACCCTGGGACTGGGTAGATAGATTATTGTATCAATATGGATGTATTGTCAAACATATGTCACCTAATCTACATATCTTATACTTCAAAACTATTTAACACTATTTAATGGCAGTTTAAGTTAAATCTTGGTGCCTACTGTCTTGATTTGATATGTCTACTGTTTGTCGTTTGTTATTTGGATATATACTACATACACTTGTATGCATCTTGCCACTCCACAATCATACAGTTTGATAATAGGGTATCTGATATTACACAATTATGATTATAATGTAAAGTATTCGAATTCAAAGTTCACCTACAAATATAAAAATAGAATAAACCCCTATTTTGGCTGGTCGTTCGGGAAAAAAATGATGCCGTACTCAAACTAGAGAAATACAGAAAGCAACATGTAATTCGTTCTAAACTGAATGCCCCACTCACGGGCTCGCTAATATCTATCATATAGAATATGCCACGAACAATTTATCTCAACACAAGTGGCACAGCATATAGATCTATTAATATATAATATGAAGACATGAATTCGATGAGAACTAAGGGAATACCGTTATGGCATGTTTCGTGGTAAAAAGTGTTGTGAGTCAGTTCTGACGACACAAACATTACATGGTATATATAATACACGCGTGAATC
Organism: Mimachlamys varia; assembly: GCA_947623455.1. Taxonomy (NCBI): domain Eukaryota; kingdom Metazoa; phylum Mollusca; class Bivalvia; order Pectinida; family Pectinidae; genus Mimachlamys; species Mimachlamys varia. The sequence continues at coordinate 31,025,405 of OX392527.1, read as the reverse complement.
GTGACAACACGTGACAGCACGTGAGTGCACGGTAAGGAGGAGGAAGTCCCCCTAATGCAGTGTAGTTCAGCAACACCATTCGTTGACCAACGCCCAGTACAATATACATATGTACAAAAGGATGCTTGCATAGGCAAATGGTGCATCGCATGTACAGAGTGCTTCCGTCTTAAGGTCAACCGAGGTCGAGCTCTCTCGCGAAATCACTACGTCACAGGATGTACACCATTTTTTATATATGGAAGTCAGGTTCTATATAATTTATCAATAAATATTTTTAATATCATCTAGAACGCAAATAACAACAGCAGCATCGGGGTACTACCCAACAGTGTAGTAATAACCGGAACATGGGCTTCCGGCTTCCATCATATCACTCAGAAACAACATAATACTTGTCAACAGTTATAATATGGTCAACCTGAAACTTCAGTCTTTATGAGCGACAGTGAGACAAATACAACGTAGGTTTACACGGATATTTTGGCAAACAGGGTTGTCGGCCCTTATAAACAAGGAAAACATTTACAACGACATACATTTGATTTCTTCACACTTATTTTAAGGTTTTTTTTCCCTAGCCAGTGCTGACTTTCTTTACAGTTTTAATACACCAATAACAGTCATTTAGAAATCAATGCTTTACCGAGCAGGTGAAACCGGCCTCCCATCTTTATCATATATACAGTGTCGGCTCCCGTCCTAGACCTCACAGACACAGACCGAACGAGTAGAGTTTGTCCACATGATTACGGTGAAATACAAATACGTTTATGGTGATTTAAACATGGAAGTTCAACGTCATACAATGTACCAGTCTCACAGTGTTTGTTTATATACAGGTGGCACCGCCCACAACACTCTGATCCACCCAACGCCCATGAAGTTGTCTCCACTCTACCCTTATCATGGTGAGGTTCCACCCAACCCGTACCACCAATGGACCCGGTGTCCACACTAATCACAGTCCTGTTAGGCGTCGCCAGCTGTCCTACCACTCTTTACTCTTATAACGGTATAGCATGATTAAACAGTTTCTACTGTCCGTTCTGACAAACTACTATACGGCTGGCTTTCACCAGACTTAGTGAATATGTAAACATAACAACGATGATACCATTTACAATTTGAAGATGACTCATATAAAAATACAGCACGCCAAAATAATCCGGATTACAGAATGAAATAATTTGGTGAGACGCAAAACTTTATACACTACCCTTTGTTTATATGATGTAGACATATTTAACACTTGATATATCCCTCTAACTGAGTTGACCCCGTGGTTGACGCCTAAACATATATATCAACTACTAAATATGATGGGAAGGACCACGCACAGAGACACAGTGATAGTTGATAAATAAATTATAAAGAATATTCTGTCAAACACCAGCGCTAAAGCCTTCCATTCTTTGGCCATTTTCTCTTTTCTGTCTTTTTCTTCTAGTCTTTCTTTATACATTTTGATGAAATTTCGTATTTCGTTAAGTTTTGCGTGTATCTCGGCCAACTGAGGGTTCTGAACAGTCTCGGTTTGGGCGTTGGCCGTCATCTCCGACGACCCCCTCCAATTGTTAGGGGGCGCCCACTTATTCTCGCCATTGCCAATCATACATCTACGCGAGGGAGGGCACGTCACTGGATTATCGTCTTTGAAAGGCAAGACGAGGTTCTCCATACACACGACCCTCGCCACGAATGAAAACATCACCTGTCGAACAGAAAAACACACAAACGTTTAGACTTTAACAGGATTAGGTCACGTCAAATATCACGTGGAATCGATACAATACGGAATGTATTTCGACAGATCCTTCTTAAGCACGATCTACCTCACATTGGACATTTAATGAACGGTATTCAGTTAATTGGTTTAGTGGCATTAACCAGGCCTGTACCAACACTGTAGTACTTGTGACATGTTACGCTCAGCATCAACTTCCGGTGAACCAATGTACTGACAAATCGGGAATCGCCCCAACAGTGCTAGTGCCATGCTAAGCCAGAATATCTCCCATTACTGATGCACTATCGGCTATTTCTAACACGATATTTATGGTCATGCTACCAATAATCCGTAATTAACGAAACCATTAATCAGCAGGCCATTTTCTATGATCTCTCTAATAACTGATACAACCGTGTTCTAGAGCTTCTTCTATTGCCAGAGATGTATCTGTAATATCGGTGTAACACCACAGAAACACACAACGTAAGCGTTAATACATCAGCAAAAATAAAGTCTCACTTGATTTATTCATAAGAAAACTTCGGATATGCTAAATAGTCATCTGCACCTTTGCTATTCACACATCGCACGTACATCAACTTTGATATCCACACATCGCACGTACATCAACTTTGATATTCACACATCGCACCTACATCAACTTTGATATTCACACATCGCACCTACATCAACTTTGATATTCACACATCGCACGTACATCAACTTTGATATTCACAAATCGCACGTACATCAACTTTGATATTCACACATCGTACGTACATCAACTTTGATATTCACACATCGTACGTACATCAACTTTGATATTCACACATCGCACGTACATCAACTTTGATATTCACACATCGCACGTACATCAACTTTGATATTCACACATCGCACGTACATCAACTTTGAAGAGAGACATTTCGATAGCCACAGAAGCATCACATCAGCCGTCAACGCTAATAATTAGACCATAGCTTAGTGTTAACTCTAACTTTAACCAACACGTGTTGATACTTATAGCTGTCTCTCAAAGGAGAGTAATTTAGTAAATAAATGTCACTGACAAAAGACTTTTCGGACTTGAAAGAGAATATTACTTTATTAGCAACAATTTTGTTGTATACAAATCTGAGAAAAAGTAATCTAATGCTCTACACGAGTACTCTAACGTAAGGAATAACAATTGGCATTTCTATATTACTAGAAAGATAAGGTTACAAATAACTGTTTTAAATTAAGAATTATAGATTATCGCATTGTATTTTGAGGGTTTGTTCGAGCATATATTAATTATTGATACGTTGAATCGTTACAGGAATGTTATATGTTAATACAATAGATATCTAATCATTTCCACCAGCGTTTGAATACACAATAATAAAATATATATCGTTCTATGTTTGGGGAGCCTCTTTTAGTGTTTTATGAAGTATATATCACTATACAGCACACTGGGATGATATGTAACTTCTTAAAATAATCCCAGTAATTGCTTCCATAAATGTAAGTAGTCTTTTTTTTTAAATACACGATGATTTCAAATTTCCGATCGTGAACTTTCCATTTCTTGATAGTAACATCTCTGCTTCTCCAACATGTAAATGGTGTTTACATGTCGCAGTTGATTCGATATTCTAGGGCGCGATCGATGTCGACTGCTGACAAACAAACTAACAACACAAGGATTCGAGAGATGCATTTTGATCAGAACTATGGGCAAGTTTTATGGTCGCCATCTTTGTCTCATTGAGAAATATTCTGTATCTTTAAGTTTTATGAAGATTGAAGTTTTTGAGTAAGATCATTTATTTGGATGTAACAAAGATTTACATGGCGAGTGTCGCCGATGAAGCAGAAGACGTTTACTCTTCCGGAACACCTGGTCTTATTCTCTTGTACTTATACAAGGGTCTCCATGTAAATCTTTCCTTTGTTCATATTATGCCCCTGGTTTAATCAATTTTGAGTTTGGATTATAAATTTGTTAACGCTTCGGTATTCTTTTATTTATTTTGACATATAGATTTTTCAAAATACCTGTTTGCTTATCGTGTGCATCATATGGTATATGTAGTTTGTAATACACAAAACTTCTCGTTATTTAAGGTATGTCCGTACTTATGAAGAACAGCTACTGATTCGTCATTCAGGTATCCGGGCAAATATCATCAAACACTAAGATGCTTTACTACAGAGCTACCACAATTATGACATATCGAACCTTAAGATATACAGTTTAAAACTACCTGTCCTAACAAAAAATGTATTATCATAATCAGATTTTGACACTAGACGCATGGTAACTATAAGTACCATAGTAACTTTTGTAGCTAAGGACAGGAATGTCAACTTGTAGGTATAGCAATGTAGCATAGATATCACATCTACCAATTGATACCCTAAAAAATGTGTGGAATTTAAGATGAAAATTGAAAACAAAAACTTCCCTCTGTTTTCTGTATTTTAACATACGTTTCGTAACACTTTGATTCGTGTTATACTTGGTACCACAAACGATTACTAACAGAAGATGTTATTTGGATGGTGTATATTGACGCAGAATTACATTTTATCAGATCATTAACTTCGTTATTCCCCATCCTGTAACTGTATTACCATAGTGACTTACACGGCTAGGTGAGTGTCAATCTATGCTCCATGGGGTTTTAAAGAAATTATCCCTGTCATTGTTTTATACTGTTTCGGAACCTTTTCACATACATTGGCATTCTTTAATATTAGTTTACACTTGTATGTAGCACAACAGTCAGTACGAGCCTTTTATAAGTTCTTTAAAGAGAATTGGAGACTAGACTAGTGTCGACAAAATTATAAATCTATGAAAATAAAAGAAATACATGAACAAAGGAAAAGTGTACACGAAGACCCCCGAAAAAGTGAAGAGAATAAGAATATGTGTTTCATAATCGGACACTACAAGTTTCTTCTGCTTTCATATCGTGTCTCCTTTTTAATGAGTATTTAACGATGAAAGTATTTTCGCATGTTTTTATACAATACAACCTTGTCTGTATTCATATTTTCATCAATTTTTGCTTTTGTGGATAAATGTTGCTTTTTATTTTTATTTATTTCCGTATGGTGTATATAATACTAAATTTGAAGCACATGTGTGTGTGCAAGGGTTCATCTTTCTGTATCCTTACAAACATTTTTTCATCACTGGCTCTGCTAATCTACTACCATTCAAAGTACATGTACCATTTAATAAGTGGTATAGTAATTGACACCCACCTTTATACTCTGATCAACCTAAAGTACCCTCTCCTCAAAAATATTTTCTATCATAACTTTTGATGTTTCAAACCTGTACACTACCATACCTCATACCAAACTGAAGGAATATCTTCAATATCTCATAATTATAAGAGCTTTCTTTTCCAATAACGTTGGACGACGATACAAATATACGGTTATGAGCTATCTTGTAAAATACTTCGTTTAATAAAACAAGAAAAGCTAAGTTGCAGTGATTAAATTCCTGTGTCTGTCCCCATTCTGAGATGTTTCATATCGTTTCCATACCAAGCTGAGTCTGTTGAGGAGCTTATCAAGACAGGTAAATAAACCCTAGCCAGATCTTTTTAATTTCATAGACGATGTGCTGGTTAAAAATAACAAGAATTCTGATTGTGCTTGTGCTTTTATCCTACTCTTCTGAGTCCTTAATTGTATTCTAACATACAGAGTCCTTCACTATATTCTATATTCATCATTAACTTCCATTTGTTCGTTCATTCCTTTCTTCATTCATTCCTATATTTGCATTTATTCATTTTTTTTTCTTTTTCATTCATTGTTTCGTTCTTGTTGTCATTTTCATTTATTCATTCTTTCATTTCCTTATTGCAATATCTTTGATTTTCAATGATTATGGTACGTTATATTTCTGCCTTATTTCTTCATTTTATTTTTTGTATTATTTAATACTGATGGGTATAGGGTTCAGAAGACCAGTTATACTATTTTGTCAAAATAAATGAGAAATAACCACATAGATCATAGTACAAAGCTTTATCATATATTTATTTTATATCTAACTAGTATTTAAATGCTTACACTGAAGGTTTGAGTTGGAATGAGTTTCAAAACTCATCAGTGGATGGCTTTGACTTTCGTTAGCCTGCATCTGTTTGATACTGTAATTAAACCCCACTAACTGTTTATACATGCAGCCCTATAATACAATCTTTTCTTTTTTGGTGAATACTTTTATATTTTTTTTTAATTCATCTTCCGAACCGCAAAAAAAGAGAGTATAAATAATTGAATTGAATTGAAATTAAAATAAGATTTAATAGATGTTTCTCATGTTCGTCTATGCTTGTACCACTGTTTATTAATAGACTATGTCTGTTACCCAATCCATTTGTCTTGTGACAATAAAATTTAAGGAATTCCAAACTGAAAAGAAATATGTTCCTATATTTCAGCTTATAATATCCGTCCCTACATTTCCCTTTATAATTTCAAAATAAATTAGAGAATCCCGAAGCGTTAACAAAATCATAATCCGAACTCAAAATCGAATTAATGAGGGGCAAAATATGAACAAAGAAAACATTTACATGATCTTTTAATGATTTCTGTCCTCATTGTCCCTTAGGATTTCTGTCCTCATGGTATCTTATCCTTTATCTTATCCTTCCGTACCTGATCCTTTTATATATTCTTTACTTCTTTATCCTTTATTTTATCCTTCCGTACCTTATCCTTTATCATATCTTATCTGATCTATCATTTATTTCATCCTTCCAACCATTTCCTCTACTATAATCTACCATACGCTGTACTGTATTATATCCAACTCTACCTTATCATTTATAATAGATTACCCAACCATTTCCTCTACTATAATCTACCACACGCTGTACTGTATTATATCCAACTCTACCTTATCATTTATAATAGATTACCCAACCATTTCCTCTACTATAATCTACCATACGCTGTACTGTATTATATCCAACTCTACCTTATCATTTATAATAGACTACCCAACCATTTCCTCTACTATAATCTACCATACGCTGTACTGTATTATATCCAACTCTACCTTATCATTTATTTCATCCTTCCAACCATTTCCTCTACTATAACCTACCATACGCTGTACTGTATTATATCCAACTCTACCTTATCATTTATTTCATCCTTCCAACCATTTCCTCTACTATAACCTACCATACGCTGTACTGTATTATATCCAACTCTACCTTATCATTTATTTCATCCTTCCAACCATTTCCTCTACTATAATCTACCATACGCTGTACTGTATTATATCCAACTCTATCTTATCATTTATTTCATCCTTCCAACCATTTCCTCTATTATAATCTACCATACGCTGTACTGTATTATATCCAATTCTACCTTATCATTTATAATAGCCTACCCAACCATTTACTCTACTATAACCTACCATACGCTGTACTGTATTATATCCAATTCTACCTTATCATTTATAATAGCCTACCCAACCATTTCCTCTACTATAATCTACCATACGCTGTACTGTATTATATCCAATTCTACCATATCATTTATAATAGACTACCCAACCATTTCCTCTACTATACTCCACCATACGGAGTACTGTATTATATCCAACTCTACCTTATCATTTATTTCATCCTTCCAACCATTTCCTCTACTATAATCTACCATACGCTGTACTGTATTATATCCAATTCTACCTTATCATTTCTAATAGACTTCCCAACCATTTCCTCTACTATAATCTACCATACGCTGAACTGTATTATATCCAACTCTACCTTATCATTTATAATATACTACCCTACCATTTCCTCTACTATAATCTACCATACGCTGTACTGTATTATATCCAACTCTACCTTATCATTTATAATATACTACCCTACCAGTTCCTCTAAAATACCTTACCATAGGGTGCCCTTTAGCATATCCAACTCTACCTTATCATTTATAATAGTATACCCAACCATTTCCTCTACTATAATCTACCATACGCGTCCCTTTAGTATATCCAACTCTACCTTATCATTTATTTTATCCTATTCTACTTTATTCTTTGATAAACCCTTCCCTTCATTATAATTAGCTAATCCTTCCCTATTGTATCCCTAATCATATCTCAATATACATAATCCGTTATTTTATCCCACTGCCATTATCCGTAATCTTAAATTACATGCATATCTTACCCTAACTTATCCTTTATAATATCCGTCTCCTATCCCTACTATTCCTATATTATATCCTACCTTACTTTATCCTTTCTTATAACATCTTTGTTATAGCCTACCCTACCTTATTCATTATTAAATTTTACCTGCCCGTATTGATCATAATATTATCCAACGCTACTTTATTCTTCTTTATATATCCTATTCTAATTTATCTTTTACCATAGCATACGCTACTTTATCATTAACTCTAACTTACCCTACCATATCCTTTATCACAGCTACCCTACCATATCCTTTATCACAGCTACCCTACCATATCCTTTATCACAGCTACCCTACCATATCCTTTATCATAGACTACCCTACCATATCCATTATCATAGACTACCCTACCATATCCTTTATCATATGCTACCCTACCATATCCTTTATCATAGGCTACACTGCCATATCCCTTATCATAGGCTACCCTACCATATCCTTTATCATAGGATACCCTACCATATCCTTTATCATAGGCTAACCTACCATATCCTTTATCATAGGCTACCCTACCATATCCTTTATCATAGGCTACCCTACCATATCCTTTATCATAGGCTACCCTATCATATCCTTTATCATAGGCTACCCTACCATATCCTTTATCATAGGCTAACCTACCATATCCTTTATCATATGCTACCCTACCATATCCTTTATCATAGGCTACACTGCCATATCCCTTATCATAGGCTACCCTACCATATCCTTTATCATAGGCTACCCTACCATATCCTTTATCATAGGCTACCCTATCATATCCTTTATCATAGGCTACACTGCCATATCCTTTATCATAGGCTACCCTACCATATCCTTTATCATATGCTACCCTACCATATCCTTTATCATAGGCTACACTGCCATATCCCTTATCATAGGCTACCCTACCATATCCTTTATCATAGGCTACCCTACCATATCCCTTATCATGGGCTACCCTATCATATCCCTTATCATAGGCTACCCTACCATATCCTTTATCATAGGCTACCCTACCATATCCTTTATCATAGGCTAACCTACCATATCCTTTATCATAGGCTACACTACCATATCCTTTATCATAGGCTACCCTACCATATCCTTTATCATAGGCTACCCTACCATATCCTTTATCATAGGCTAACCTACCATATCCTTTATCATAGGCTACCCTACCATATCCTTTATCATAGGCTACCCTACCATATCCTTTATCATAGGCTACACTGCCATATCCCTTATCATAGGCTACCCTACCATATCCTTTATCATAGGCTACCCTATCATATCCTTTATCATAGGCTACCCTACCATATCCTTTATCATAGGCTACCCTATCATATCCTTTATCATAGGCTACCCTACAATATCCTTTATCATAGGATACCCTACCATATCCTTTATCACAGCTACCCTACCATATCCTTTATCATAGGCTACCCTACCATATTCTTTATCATAGGCTACCCTATCATATCCTTTATCATACGCTACACTACCATATCCTTTACCATAGGCTACCCCATCATATCATTTATCATAGACTACCCTACCATATCCTTTATCATAGGCTATCCTATCATATCCTTTATCATAGGCTACCCTATCATATCCTTTATCATAGGCTACCCTACCATATCCTTTATCATAGGCTACCCTACCATATCATTTATAATAGCCTACCCTACCATATCCTTTACCATAGACTACCCCACAATACCTTTTATCATAGGTTACCCTAAAATATCCTTTATCATAGGCTACCCTACCATATCCTTTATCATAGGCTACCCTATCATATCCTTTATCATAGGCTACCCTACAATATCTTTTATCATAGGCTACCCTATCATATCATTTATCATAGGCTACCCTATCGTATCCTTTACCATTAGCTACCCTATCATATCCTTTATCATAGGCTGCCCTACCATATCCTTTATCATAGGCTACCCTACCATATCCTTTTCCATTGGCTACCCTATCATATCCTTTATCATAGGCTACCCTACCATATCCTTTATCATAGGCTACCCTACCATATCCTTTATCTTAGGCTACCCTACCATGTCCTTTATTATAGGCTACCCTATCATATCCTTTATCATAGGCTACCCTACCATATCCTTTCGCATAGACTACCCTACCATATCCTTTATCATACGCTACACTACCATATCATTTATCATAGACTACCCTACCATATCCTTTATCATACGCTTCCCTACCATATCCTTTACCATGGACTACCCTACAATATCCTTTATCATAAGCTATCCTACCATATCCTTTATCATACGCTACCCTACCATATCCTTTACCATAGACTACCCTACCATATCCTTTATCATACGCTTCACTACCATATCCTTTATCATACGCTACACTACAATATCCTTTACCATAGGCTACCCTACCATATCCTTTATCATACGCTACACTACCATATCCTTTATCATACGCTACACTACCATATCCTTTACCATAGGCTACCCTACCATATCCTTTATCATACGCTACACTATCATATCATTTATCATAGGCTACCCTACCATATCAATTATCATACGCTACACTACCATATCATTTATCATACGCTACACTATCATATCCTTTACCATAGACTACCCTACCATATCCTTTATCATACGCTACACTACCATATCATTTATCATACGCTACACTACCATATCATTTATCATACGCTACACTATCAACTCCTTTACTATAGACTACCCTACCATATCCTTTATCATACGCTACACTACCATATCATTTATCATACGCTACACTACCATATCCTTTATCATACGCTACCCTACCATATCCTTTACCATAGACTACTCTACCATATCCTTTATCATACGCTACACTACCATATCATTTATCATAGGCTACCCTATCATATCATTTATCATAGGCTACCCTATCATATCATTTATCATAGACTACCCTACCATATCCTTTATCATACGCTACACTATCATATCATTTATCAAAGGCTACCCTATCATATCATTTATCATAGGCTACCCTACCATACCCTTTATCATAGGCTACCCTACCATATCCTTTATCATAGGCTACACTACCATATCCTTTATCATAGGCTACACTACCATACCCTTTATCATAGGCTACCCTACCATATTCTTTATCATAGGCTATCCTACCATATCCTTTATGTTAGGCTACCCTACCATATCCTTTATCATAGGCTACACTACCATATCCTTTATCATAGGCTACACTACCATATCCTTTATCATAGTCTACCCAAAAATACCCTTTATCATAGGCTATCCTATAATATCATTTATAATAGCCTACCCTACCATATTCTTTATCATAGTCTACCCAAAAATACCCTTTATCATAGGCTATCCTACCATATCCTTTATCATAGGCTACCCTATCATATCCTTTATCATAGGCTACCCTATCATATCCATTATCATAGGCTATCCTATCATATCCTTTATCATAGGCTACCCTACCATATCCTTTACCATAGGCTACCCCATCATATCATTTATCATAGGCTACCCTACCATATCCTTTATCATAGGCTACCCTACCATATCCTTTACCATAGACTACCCCACAATACCCTTTATCATAGGTTACCCTACAATATCATTTATCATAGGCTACCCTACCATATCCTTTATCATAGGCTACCCTATCATATCCTTTATCATAGGCTACCCTACAATATTTTTTATCATAGGCTACCCTACAATATCCTTTATCATAGGCTACCCTATCATATCCTTTACCATTGGCTACCCTATCATATCCTTTATCATAGGCTACCCTATCATATCCTTTACCATTGGCTACCCTATCATATCCTTTATCATAGGCTACCCTATCATATCCTTTACCATTGGCTACCCTATCATATCCTTTACCATTGGCTACCTTATCATATCCTTTATCATAGGCTACCCTATCATATCATTTATCATAGGCTACCCTATCATATCCTTTACCATTGGCTACCCTATCATACCATTTATCATAGGCTACCCTATCATATCCTTTATCATAGGCTGCCCTACCATATCCTTTATCATAGGCTACCCTATCATATCATTTATCATAGGCTACCCTATCATATCCTTTACCATTGGCTACCCTATCATATCCTTTATCATAGGCTACCCTACCATATCCTTTATCATAGACTACCCTACAATATCCTTTATCATACGCTACCCTACCATATCCTTTATCTTAGGCTACCCTACCATATCCTTTATCATAGGCTACCCTACCATTTCCTTTACCATAGACTACCCTACAATATCCTTTATCATACGCTACACTACCATATCCTTTATCATAGGCTACCCTACCATATCCTTTATCATACGCTACCCTACCATATCCTTTACCATGGACTACCCTACAATATCCTTTATCATAGGCTACCCTACCATATCCTTTATCATAGGCTACCCTATCATATCCTTTATCATAGGCCACCATACCATATCCTTTATCATAGGCTACCCTACCATATCCTTTATCATAGGCTACCCTACCATATCCTTTATCATAGGCTACCCTATCATATCCTTTATCATAGGCCACCATACCATATCCTTTATCATGGGCTACCCTATCATATCCTTAATCATAGGCTACCCTACCATATCCTTTATCATAGGCCACCATACCATATCCTTTATCATGGGCTACCCTACCATATCCTTTATCATACGCTACCCTACCATATCCTTTACCATGGACTACCCTACAATATCCTTTATCATAGGCTACCCTACCATATCCTTTATCATAGGCTACCCTATCATATCCTTTATCATAGGCCACCATACCATATCCTTTATCATAGGCTACCCTACCATATCCTTTATCATGGGCTACCCTACCATATCCTTTATCATAGGCTACCCTATCATATCCTTTATCATAGGCCACCATACCATATCCTTTATCATGGGCTACCCTATCATATCCTTTATCATAGGCTACCCTACCATATCCTTTATCATAGGCTACCCTATCATATCCTTTATCATAGGCCACCATACCATATCCTTTATCATGGGCTACCCTACCATATCCTTTATCATGGGCTACCCTACCATATCCTTTATCATAGGCTACTCTACCATATCCCTTATCATAGGCTACCCTACCATATCCTTTATCATAGGCTACCCTACCATATCCTTTATCATAGGCTACCCTACCATATCCCTTATCATAGGCTAACCTTCCATATCCTTTATCATAGGCTACCCTACCATATCCTTTATCATAGGCTACCCTACCATATCCTTTATCATAGGCTACCCTATCATATCCCTTATCATAGGCTACCCTACCATATCCTTTACCATAGGCTACCCTACCATATTCTTTATCTTAGGCCACCATACCATATCCTTTATCATAGACTACCCTACCATATCCTTTATCATAGACTACTCTACCATATCCCTTATCATAGGCTACCCTACCATATCCTTTATCATAGGCCACCATACCATATCCTTTATCATAGACTACCCTACCATATCCTTTATGATAGCCTACCCTATAATATCTTTTATCATAGGCTACCCTAATATATCCTTTATCATAGGCTACCCTACCATATCCTTTACCATAGGCTACCCTACCATATCCTTTACCATAGGCTACCATATCCTTTATCATAGGCAACCTTATCATATTCTGTATCATACGCTACCCGATCATATCCATTATCATAGGCTACCCTACAATATCCTTTATGATAGCCTACCCTATAATATCTTTTATCATAGGCTACCCTAATATATCCTTTATCATAGGCTACCCTACCATATCCTTTATCATAGGCTAACCTACAATATCCTTTATGATAGCCTACCCTATAATATCTTTTATCATAGGCTACCCTAATATATCCTTTATCATAGGCTACCCTACCATATCCTTTATCATAGGCTACCCTATCATATCCTTTATCATAGGCCACCATACCATATCCTTTATCATAGGCTACCCTACCATATCCTTTATCATAGGCTACCCTACCATATCCTTTATCATAGGCTACCCTATCATATCCTTTATCATAGGCCACCATACCATATCTTTTATCATGGGCTACCCTAATATATCCTTTATCATAGGCTACCCTACCATATCCTTTATCATAGGCTAGCCTATCATATCCTTTATCATAGACTACCCTACCATATCCTTTATCATAGGCTACCCTACAATATCCTTTATGATAGCCTACCCTATAATATCTTTTATCATAGGCTACCCTAATATATCCTTTATCATAGGCTACCCTACCATATCCTTTATCATAGGCTAGCCTACCATATACTTTATCACAGGCTAACCTACCATATACTTTATCATAGGCTACCCTACAATATCCTTTATGATAGCCTACCCTATAATATCTTTTATCATAGGCTACCCTAATATATCCTTTATCATAGGCTACCCTACCATATCCTTTATCATAGGCTAGCCTATCATATCCTTTATCATAGACTACCCTACCATATCCTTTATCAAAGGCTATCCTATCATATCCTTTACCATAGGCTACCCTACCATATCCTTTACCATAGGCTACCCTACCATATCTTTTACCATAGGCTACCCTACCATACGCTTTATCACAGGCTAACCTACCATATTCTTTACCATAGGCTACCCTACCATATCCTTTATCATAGGCTACCCTACAATATCCTTTATCATAGGCTACCCTACAATATCCTTTAGCATAGGCTACCCTACCATATCCTTTATCATAGGCTACCCTACCATATCCTTTTCCATTGGCTACCCTATCATATCCTTTATCATAGGCTACCCTACCATATCCTTTATCATAGGCTACCCTACCATATCCTTTATCTTAGGCTACCCTACCATGTCCTTTATTATAGGCTACCCTATCATATCCTTTATCATAGGCTACCCTACCATATCCTTTCGCATAGACTACCCTACCATATCCTTTATCATACGCTACACTACCATATCATTTATCATAGACTACCCTACCATATCCTTTATCATACGCTTCCCTACCATATCCTTTACCATGGACTACCCTACAATATCCTTTATCATAAGCTATCCTACCATATCCTTTATCATACGCTACCCTACCATATCCTTTACCATAGACTACCCTACCATATCCTTTATCATACGCTTCACTACCATATCCTTTATCATACGCTACACTACAATATCCTTTACCATAGGCTACCCTACCATATCCTTTATCATACGCTACACTACCATATCCTTTATCATACGCTACACTACCATATCCTTTACCATAGGCTACCCTACCATATCCTTTATCATACGCTACACTATCATATCATTTATCATAGGCTACCCTACCATATCCTTTATCATACGCTACACTACCATATCATTTATCATACGCTACACTATCATATCCTTTACCATAGACTACCCTACCATATCCTTTATCATACGCTACACTACCATATCATTTATCATACGCTACACTACCATATCATTTATCATACGCTACACTATCAACTCCTTTACTATAGACTACCCTACCATATCCTTTATCATACGCTACACTACCATATCATTTATCATACGCTACACTACCATATCCTTTATCATACGCTACCCTACCATATCCTTTACCATAGACTACTCTACCATATCCTTTATCATACGCTACACTACCATATCATTTATCATAGGCTACCCTATCATATCATTTATCATAGGCTACCCTATCATATCATTTATCATAGACTACCCTACCATATCCTTTATCATACGCTACACTATCATATCATTTATCAAAGGCTACCCTATCATATCATTTATCATAGGCTACCCTACCATACCCTTTATCATAGGCTACCCTACCATATCCTTTATCATAGGCTACACTACCATATCCTTTATCATAGGCTACACTACCATACCCTTTATCATAGGCTACCCTACCATATTCTTTATCATAGGCTATCCTACCATATCCTTTATGTTAGGCTACCCTACCATATCCTTTATCATAGGCTACACTACCATATCCTTTATCATAGGCTACACTACCATATCCTTTATCATAGTCTACCCAAAAATACCCTTTATCATAGGCTATCCTATAATATCATTTATAATAGCCTACCCTACCATATTCTTTATCATAGTCTACCCAAAAATACCCTTTATCATAGGCTATCCTACCATATCCTTTATCATAGGCTACCCTATCATATCCTTTATCATAGGCTACCCTATCATATCCATTATCATAGGCTATCCTATCATATCCTTTATCATAGGCTACCCTACCATATCCTTTACCATAGGCTACCCCATCATATCATTTATCATAGGCTACCCTACCATATCCTTTATCATAGGCTACCCTACCATATCCTTTACCATAGACTACCCCACAATACCCTTTATCATAAGTTACCCTACAATATCATTTATCATAGGCTACCCTACCATATCCTTTATCATAGGCTACCCTATCATATCCTTTATCATAGGCTACCCTACAATATTTTTTATCATAGGCTACCCTACAATATCCTTTATCATAGGCTACCCTATCATATCCTTTACCATTGGCTACCCTATCATATCCTTTATCATAGGCTACCCTATCATATCCTTTACCATTGGCTACCCTATCATATCCTTTATCATAGGCTACCCTATCATATCCTTTACCATTGGCTACCCTATCATATCCTTTACCATTGGCTACCTTATCATATCCTTTATCATAGGCTACCCTATCATATCATTTATCATAGGCTACCCTATCATATCCTTTACCATTGGCTACCCTATCATACCATTTATCATAGGCTACCCTATCATATCCTTTATCATAGGCTGCCCTACCATATCCTTTATCATAGGCTACCCTATCATATCATTTATCATAGGCTACCCTATCATATCCTTTACCATTGGCTACCCTATCATATCCTTTATCATAGGCTACCCTACCATATCCTTTATCATAGACTACCCTACAATATCCTTTATCATACGCTACCCTACCATATCCTTTATCTTAGGCTACCCTACCATATCCTTTATCATAGGCTACCCTACCATTTCCTTTACCATAGACTACCCTACAATATCCTTTATCATACGCTACACTACCATATCCTTTATCATAGGCTACCCTACCATATCCTTTATCATACGCTACCCTACCATATCCTTTACCATGGACTACCCTACAATATCCTTTATCATAGGCTACCCTACCATATCCTTTATCATAGGCTACCCTATCATATCCTTTATCATAGGCCACCATACCATATCCTTTATCATAGGCTACCCTACCATATCCTTTATCATAGGCTACCCTACCATATCCTTTATCATAGGCTACCCTATCATATCCTTTATCATAGGCCACCATACCATATCCTTTATCATGGGCTACCCTATCATATCCTTAATCATAGGCTACCCTACCATATCCTTTATCATAGGCCACCATACCATATCCTTTATCATGGGCTACCCTACCATATCCTTTATCATACGCTACCCTACCATATCCTTTACCATGGACTACCCTACAATATCCTTTATCATAGGCTACCCTACCATATCCTTTATCATAGGCTACCCTATCATATCCTTTATCATAGGCCACCATACCATATCCTTTATCATAGGCTACCCTACCATATCCTTTATCATGGGCTACCCTACCATATCCTTTATCATAGGCTACCCTATCATATCCTTTATCATAGGCCACCATACCATATCCTTTATCATGGGCTACCCTATCATATCCTTTATCATAGGCTACCCTACCATATCCTTTATCATAGGCTACCCTATCATATCCTTTATCATAGGCCACCATACCATATCCTTTATCATGGGCTACCCTACCATATCCTTTATCATGGGCTACCCTACCATATCCTTTATCATAGGCTACTCTACCATATCCCTTATCATAGGCTACCCTACCATATCCTTTATCATAGGCTACCCTACCATATCCTTTATCATAGGCTACCCTACCATATCCCTTATCATAGGCTAACCTTCCATATCCTTTATCATAGGCTACCCTACCATATCCTTTATCATAGGCTACCCTACCATATCCTTTATCATAGGCTACCCTATCATATCCCTTATCATAGGCTACCCTACCATATCCTTTACCATAGGCTACCCTACCATATTCTTTATCTTAGGCCACCATACCATATCCTTTATCATAGACTACCCTACCATATCCTTTATCATAGACTACTCTACCATATCCCTTATCATAGGCTACCCTACCATATCCTTTATCATAGGCCACCATACCATATCCTTTATCATAGACTACCCTACCATATCCTTTATGATAGCCTACCCTATAATATCTTTTATCATAGGCTACCCTAATATATCCTTTATCATAGGCTACCCTACCATATCCTTTACCATAGGCTACCCTACCATATCCTTTACCATAGGCTACCATATCCTTTATCATAGGCAACCTTATCATATTCTGTATCATACGCTACCCGATCATATCCATTATCATAGGCTACCCTACAATATCCTTTATGATAGCCTACCCTATAATATCTTTTATCATAGGCTACCCTAATATATCCTTTATCATAGGCTACCCTACCATATCCTTTATCATAGGCTAACCTACAATATCCTTTATGATAGCCTACCCTATAATATCTTTTATCATAGGCTACCCTAATATATCCTTTATCATAGGCTACCCTACCATATCCTTTATCATAGGCTACCCTATCATATCCTTTATCATAGGCCACCATACCATATCCTTTATCATAGGCTACCCTACCATATCCTTTATCATAGGCTACCCTACCATATCCTTTATCATAGGCTACCCTATCATATCCTTTATCATAGGCCACCATACCATATCCTTTATCATGGGCTACCCTAATATATCCTTTATCATAGGCTACCCTACCATATCCTTTATCATAGGCTAGCCTATCATATCCTTTATCATAGACTACCCTACCATATCCATTATCATAGGCTACCCTACAATATCCTTTATGATAGCCTACCCTATAATATCTTTTATCATAGGCTACCCTAATATATCCTTTATCATAGGCTACCCTACCATATCCTTTATCATAGGCTAGCCTACCATATACTTTATCACAGGCTAACCTACCATATACTTTATCATAGGCTACCCTACAATATCCTTTATGATAGCCTACCCTATAATATCTTTTATCATAGGCTACCCTAATATATCCTTTATCATAGGCTACCCTACCATATCCTTTATCATAGGCTAGCCTATCATATCCTTTATCATAGACTACCCTACCATATCCTTTATCAAAGGCTATCCTATCATATCCTTTACCATAGGCTACCCTACCATATCCTTTACCATAGGCTACCCTACCATATCTTTTACCATAGGCTACCCTACCATACGCTTTATCACAGGCTAACCTACCATATTCTTTACCATAGGCTACCCTACCATATCCTTTATCATAGGCTACCCTACAATATCCTTTATCATAGGCTACCCTACAATATCCTTTAGCATAGGCTACCCTACCATATCCTTTATCACAGGCTAACCTACCATATTCTTTACCATAGACTATCCTACCATATCCTTTATCAAAGGCTATCCTATCATATCCTTTATCATAGGCTACCCTACCATATCCTTTACTGTTACTACCATATTCTATCCTTTTTTATATTTCATCCTATATTATCCTTTATTATATTCTATCCGATTTTAATATCATTAATTGAATCTTACCATACCGTATCTTTTATTTCATTCTACTCTGTCTTATTCATTTTAATATCCTACACAGCTTATCGTTTAGCAAGTCTTTATCTATAATAGGATATTATATCCCACCATACCTTATCATATATTTCATTACATCATTGTCGTGTTATGAAAAGGGGACTCCCCCGTCTCTATTTCTGGAGTAAGACACGAGTACCTCATACCGGGATAAATGTGGACACACATGTACAGGCCAGGGTAAAGGTATTTACCAGGGGCATCTTTACCCTATACAGAAGTGAATGAGAGAGTTTATTATACCCTACTCAGGCTAGAAAGGACAGGCCTACAGCATTTTGAAATTTGCGGCGGTATATCGTAAATCGTACTGTCTCAAATTCAGGTATACCCTTAATAATTCATATCCACCAAAAGAAACTATGATTGTTAGACCTTTTCGAATATTTCCTTTACATTCTGGACCTATCTACCGCAGTGAAGCAGAATTAAATGTCCTTTTCGGGTCACGGTCTTGTCTCGAAGTCATCAAAGTCATCGACGTCAACCGAATACTTCGAGTGGCCAATCAAATGCATATCCTCGCCTACCTCGTCCTTTGTTTTGGCTAACCTACACAGGACTAGTTTCTTTTTCTTTTTTGGCTACCCTATCTAGTCCTTCTTTGTTTTGGCTACACTACTAAGTCCTTCGTTTTGGCTATCCTTCTAGTCCTTTGTTTTGGCTACCCTACCTAGTCCTTTGTTTTGGCTATCCTTTTAGTCGTTTGTTTTGGCTACCCTACCTAGTCCTTTGTTTTGGCTACCATTCATAGTCCTTTGTTTTCGCTACCCTACGAAGTCCTTTGTTTTGGCTACCCTACGTAGTCCTTTGTTTCGGTTACCCTACCTAGTCTTTTTATCTACCCTACATAGTCCTTTGTCTTATCTACCCTACCTAGTCCTTTGTTTTAGCTACCCTACTTAGTCCTTTGTTTTGGCTACCCTACCTAGTCCTTTGTTTTGGCTACCCTACCTAGTCCTTTGTTTTGGCTACCCTACCTAGTTCTTTGTTTTTGCTACCATACCTAGTCCTTTGTTTTGGCTACCCTACCTAGTTCTTTGTTTTGGCTACCCTACCTAGTCCTTTGTTTTGGCTACCCTACCTAGTCCTTTGTTTTGGCTACCCTACCTAGTTCTTTGTTTTTGCTACCCTACCTAGTTCTTTGTTTTTGCTACCATACCTAGTTCTTTGTTTTGGCTACCATACCTAGTCCTTTGTTTTGGCTACCCTACCTAGTCCTTTGTTTTGGCTACCCTACCTAGTTCTTTGTTTTTGCTACCCTACCTAGTTCTTGTTTTTGGCTACCCTACCTAGTCCTTTGTTTTGGCTACCCTACCTAGTCCTTTGTTTTAGCTACCATACATAGTCCTTTGTTTTGGCTACCCTACCTAGTCCTTTGTTTTGGCTACCATACCTAGATCTTTGTTTTGGCTACCATACATAGTCCTTTGTTTTAGCTACCATACATAGTCCTTTGTTTTGGCTACCCTACCGAGTCCATTGTTTTGGCTACCCTACCTAATTCTTTGTTTTGGCTACCCTACCTAGTTCTTTGTTTTGTCTACCATACATAGTCCTTTGTTTTAGCTACCCTACCTAATTCTTTGTTTTGGCTACCCTACCTAGTTCTTTGTTTTGTCTACCATACATAGTCCTTTGTTTTAGCTACCATACATAGTCCTTTGTTTTAGCTACCCTACGTAGTCCTTTGTTTTATCTACCCTACCTAGTCCTTTGTTTTGGCTACCCTACCTAGTCCATTGTTTTATCTACCCTACCTAGTCCATTGTTTTATCTACCCTACGTAGTCCTTTGTTTCGGTTACCCTACCTAGTCCTTTGTTTTAGCTACCCTACCTAGTCCTTTGTTTTGGCTACCCTACCTAGTCCTTTGTTTTGGCTACCCTACCTAGTCCTTTGTTTTAGCTACCCTACCTAGTCCTTTGTTTTAGCTACCCTACCTAGTTCTTTGTTTTGGCTACCCTACCTAGTCCTTTGTTTTGGCTACCCTACTAAGTCCTTTGCTACGGCTATT
Source organism: Mimachlamys varia (assembly GCA_947623455.1). Lineage (NCBI taxonomy): Eukaryota > Metazoa > Mollusca > Bivalvia > Pectinida > Pectinidae > Mimachlamys > Mimachlamys varia. The sequence goes on along the minus strand of OX392527.1, from coordinate 31,003,519 downwards.
CCACCTGGTCCTTCGTTTTCGCTACCCTTCCCAGTCCCCTTTTTGGCTACCTACCTATTCCTTCATTTTCGCTACCCTTTGTTTATGCCATTTTACGCTACATAATCTTTTGTTTATGCTATGCTTCCCTACATAGTTCCTTGTTTATGCTCCCCTTTCTAGTCCTGTGCTACACTTAATTAATCCTACTTAGTACTGTATTATTTCCTACCCTGACACAATTTCATTATGTCTTACCTTGCTTAATCCGTTTTTAAATCTGAATATATTAATCCTTTAATCGTTCCCATATATTCCTAGTTCTTTTGTTTTTCAACTCATAGAATTTCAAATAAATACAACAAAGCACGCATATATCAACTACTGTTATAATGTCACTCTTTACTTCAGTGACGATATATTTTATAAACATTTCGTATAATTCATAATTATGATCAACAGCGATACCAGTTTTGTTTCATGCAAACGCCGAGGAAAGGGATAATATACCCGTCACAAATATAACCTGCGCAGCAAAAGCAGTCAGCACCCATCCACCACAATAACCTTCTGTGCATCACTAGTAGAAATACACGTCGTTATTCCACTATCAACGAATAGTCACCTGTCCCAATACCTCTCACAAGTAATTACCGAGCGTCACAAAATCACTCATCATAAACAGTACCTACCCTTAACTAGCCAAAACAAATCATTCAAGACGAACACTGCCTACCCTTAACTAGCCAAAACTAATCATCCAAGACGAACACTGTCTACCATAAACTAATTATAAATACTCACCCCTCACAACCCCTACCTAATATCAGCGATATTCACTCGTATCTACCAAGTGGTCAGATAGTGGTACTTACCCTTTTCAACAAGTAGGGGACAGCTGCCCTCGCTCCGATGAAGGAAATGTTAACCACGAAAACGTTGAGGAATGATGAAAGAGTAATTAGTACCATATTCAGGCAATAATATGTTCCTGAAAAACAGAAATAATAAGGATACATAAAAAGTATAAATACGAGGCCACAATCTTGCCATTCGCCGCCGCTGTAGTAATAAAGGAGTTTAGTTATTCGGAATCAACCCGCCTCCTGCCGCAAGCGGTTTTTCCCTTTAAGATTGTTATACTACTTTTATTCTACGTAATATATATGTCGGGTGTTAAACATATCATTTTTCTAATTTTATTCTAAGAATATTCAAAAGTACCAGTAATGATGAATTATGATTCGAACTAACAGCTGTCGTAATACTACACGACTCGCTAAAGCTGAACAGTAGAACTAATGCTTCTAATGGAGACTACAACATATTGAAACTATTTAGAAAATGCTATTGATTGAAAGGCTTGAGACAAAAAATAAATATTAAAGAAAAATATTAATACCTATCTGAAACAGAAAACTTTGACGCTATTTTTCTAACTATACGGCTACGGTACAACTGAACTGTAGGATTGTTCATAACCTTACCGTGACTGCGAACGCGAGCACGTGCGGTCGGAGGCCAGAAAATACTTACTAGTCAACACACCACAGAGCGAAATCTATGCAATTGGCATATATTTGATTGGAAAGAAGTTCCAGAAAGCACTAGACATTGTTTGAACACCAATCTAGCCCGCAGGCTGAAACGGTGTACACAGAAATACTGTGCGAGTTAGAGCCACCCTTTCAAAGCAGCATTGAGAGGAGGAGACAGAGAAACACATGGAACCTGCCCTACAGACATGTTGAAATGTCAAAGAAAACAAAACCTTGATAAAGAGCGCAGCAAGAGCAGAGGATTTCTACAGTACAGAGAATCGGCCGTCGGGAACATCTTTGTGATAAAAGACAAGAAGCGAGGAGATTGTAGAGCGGGTACAGTGGCCCTGTCAACGTTTAATAGTATGAAAATTGGAGTATTCTCTTCCTGAACGGTTTAAGAGAGGTGGCCACATGGGTTAGCGGGGCATATCAGCTGCTACACCAGCAAGCAACAAGTGCATGTAGTTATATGCGCGCTTGATATTGTAAGTTGATAGCATTATGGTATGAATGGCTGTTTATAGGTTATCAGTCGTTTTTATCAAGGTATTCAATTCATTTGATAAAGCCGTAACGTTGAGGATAGTTTGCTATCAGTTACCATTGAAGTACTATGAATCGTTACCGTGACGTGTCCTTGTGGTTTGGACTAGGGTGGTGACTGGTGTCATATTATACTCAATATACGCTTTATATACTGGTCTCTGTCTCCGTAATTTGTTCTAACCGCTAGATCAATTTATTAGACTTATATTCATTATCATGTAATATATACAAATATTTTGTAATTTGACATGTCAGTATTGCAAAGATAAAAACCAAATATAAAACAAAGATAGAAATAACTATACATAAAAAGTAAGAAAAAAAATCATAAGGAAATAAAAACGAACCATGAAAATTAAACAATAGTTTAAACATATTTTATAAAAATTGTTAAACCACAAAACCAGACTAGGAAAAAACGGGACTTGGAAACACAAGTAATAAGAAAAGATTGTTAAAAGCCAACACAAAGGGAAGGGTTGTATTAGTAAAGGGCGTTAAAAACAAAACAAAAATGCTAAAACACAAACTTAGGTAAGAAAGAAATCCAATGCTGCCTTTGTAAGTTAGTGTTTATTGTTTTCGTATATAAATGGTTTTTTTTTATATTATTGTTAGAACTAGTCGATATTGCTGTGATACTGCTGAATAATTTGATGTCGGTGTGTATGATGTCAAATTATAACTGTTTGTAGATGTGTTGTACAACAATATGTTATTGTGATTGTACAAGTTGTCTTGTTGTGTTTTGACATAGTTTGAGATTATTTGTGAGTATGCCATAAACACAAGTTGTGATTATATCAGTAATGTAATAGGATAGTTTAATTTATTTTAAAGGTCAATCACACCTGTATCGGTTAAAAAGCGCACCTTCGAATAAGTTGAATTTTCTAGGTCGGCTCGTCTCAGTTATAATACAACTAATATACATCATGTTTAAATTGCATGTAAATCTGACAGAGATCAGTTTACGCGAGGAAAATATAGGTTTACTGGTAACTATGAAACCGTGGAACTAATATGCTTGCTTCCTCTCATTTACGTAATGGGCATCCCTGTTTAAGTATCTCATATGTTTCTTAATAGGCAATTTACATTCTATTGAAGATCATAGCTTGTGCTTTCGTAAATTTGTTTTCTTGTTATACAGTCATTTTTTCACAACAACTCACAATTAAAGGATATGAGCAGTTTAACCAACTTTTTAGTTGGTATGCGTATAAAGATGATCCCTTACGTGTGTCGAACACACACATATTTAAGCTACAATATCCATTACAGAAGGCCATGTGTGGGCTGGGTGAGTTTCTGTAGGTCTTGTATATTTGACGATGTGCAAAAGGAGAGATAAATGTTAAAAAACCAAATAAGATATTTATTCATTTTTTCGTTTTAGTTCTAAACACATATTTAACAATTAGGAATGTGATTCATCAGTTTGGTACCGAGTTTGTTTTGTACACAAACAGGAATTTTAAAATCTCATTTGCGACCTTTCAAAGACGTCTGTTTACCTTGTCAAGCAAAGAGAATAGCGGTGTGTCGGTGCTCTGACCGCTGAAATCAGATCATTGCCCAAAATAGAGGGAGTTAGAGAAGTCAGCTGTCAAATACGTAGCGCGACATTATGTCCAAACGCCATCTAATAATACATGTAGACAGAGGGACGGGTAAGTTGTTTACCACGTCGTTTTCGTGTTCTTTCAGACGTGTTCCAAATTTCCGACCAGTTTCACCTATGTTGTCGTGGTTTATGTATGTGTGTGACTATGAAACCGTGGAACTAATATGCTTGCTTCCTCTCATTTACGTAATGGGCATCCCTGTTTAAGTATCTCATATGTTTCTTAATAGGCAATTTACATTCTATTGAAGATCATAGCTTGTGCTTTCGTAAATTTGTTTTCTTGTTATACAGTCATTTTTTCACAACAACTCACAATTAAAGGATATGAGCAGTTTAACCAACTTTTTAGTTGGTATGCGTATAAAGATGATCCCTTACGTGTGTCGAACACACACATATTTAAGCTACAATATCCATTACAGAAGGCCATGTGTGGGCTGGGTGAGTTTCTGTAGGTCTTGTATATTTGACGATGTGCAAAAGGAGAGATAAATGTTAAAAAACCAAATAAGATATTTATTCATTTTTTCGTTTTAGTTCTAAACACATATTTAACAATTAGGAATGTGATTCATCAGTTTGGTACCGAGTTTGTTTTGTACACAAACAGGAATTTTAAAATCTCATTTGCGACCTTTCAAAGACGTCTGTTTACCTTGTCAAGCAAAGAGAATAGCGGTGTGTCGGTGCTCTGACCGCTGAAATCAGATCATTGCCCAAAATAGAGGGAGTTAGAGAAGTCAGCTGTCAAATACGTAGCGCGACATTATGTCCAAACGCCATCTAATAATACATGTAGACAGAGGGACGGGTAAGTTGTTTACCACGTCGTTTTCGTGTTCTTTCAGACGTGTTCCAAATTTCCGACCAGTTTCACCTATGTTGTCGTGGTTTATGTATGTGTGTGTTTCACAAAGGAAACAGACTTTTTCGAAAGCTCGTAAATTAAAAAATCCTGTTTGTGTACGAAACAAACCAAGTCTATAACATATTTAACAAATAAAATACTTTTTGTCAAATATATTCTCTGTTGTTTTTGTTACCCATTTCATAAAATTACCGGTCGCACAATTTGTTTGGTGCTCATTCTACATGTATGTATAATGAAGGTAATATATTAAGAAAGTTGAAACAAATCATATCAATTTCAAAATAACCACTTAAACATTTCCTTTTATATCTTAGTCATAGTACAATATGTAAAGACTTAATAATTTAAACCTATTTCGAAAAGACATCAAACCATCATTAAATCAGTTTTTTTTTATCAAAGTGCGAGAATATATTTGAAACAATGAAAGTTAACATAATCCTTTTCTTTTTTCAAATGGTTTATGAATCTTTCTTATGAATCATCCTCAAATATATAACACCCGAGACACTCAGCAAAGCCCTACATGAACTTACCTGATATATACAGTATTTTGTTTGTCAAAAAGCACCTTTAACTGTTTTGTTTAGAACACCAGAGCTCTGTTGCTATTTGCAGGAAGACACTGCATAAATCGAGTAAGAAGGCCAGTACTCTTGTTTTGGTAACATTCTTTAGTTTGGGATACGCAGGAAAATATTCGTATTAGAAGCTCTTACGGTTACAGATTCAGCACATGTGATTGGATCATTGTAGATCAACTAATAAACATAAGTAGGTGTGATTACATACATGGGACACCGGAGACACAATGAGTACCAAGGGCGCCAGTCTGCAAACGTGTCAATGAAACTAGCCTCGGAACATTAATGCGACAGCGGACACGCCATCTCTTGAGCCATCTGTTTGCTTGTTCCAGGAACACTAGGGGCACAAAAGAAACCAGCTTGGTTGCCTAAATGTGGCAACGGGCATACCAGGGGTATGTAAGAAGTCACAATGGTAAACGTTATGTGATCCGGGGTACACCATGGGTATGTAAGAAGCCATCTGTGTAAATGTTATTTGAATCCGGGCATATCTTGGGCACCAAGAGAGCAAGCCTCGGTACATTAGTATGACACCAAACACGCCACCCTGGTAGCATATATGCAACCACACGCACAACAAGGGTGCTAAGGGTGTTTTGAGCCATTTAGGTCAATTGTGATTTCAGGAACATTACGTAACCTCGAACACACAATGGCTGCCAATGGGGACACTCTTGTTACATTAATATAATAACGGACACAGCTTGGATGTCAATGGAGACACCCTTGTTCCATTAATGTAACACCGGAAACACCACGGATGCCAACGGAGACACCCTTATTAGATTAATATTACACGGGACACACCGTGGAAGCCAATGGAGACACCCTTTTTATATTAATGTAACACCGAGCATACCATGGCTGCCTATTGGGACATCCTTTTTTCAAGGATGTAACACCAGGCACACAATGAATGCCAATGGAGACATCCTTGTTACATTAATGTAACACCGGGTACACAATATGTACCAATGGAGACCCCTTGTTACATAATGTAACACCGGGTACACAATGAATGCCAATGGAGACATCCTTGTTACATTAATGTAAAATCGGACACAATATAGATGTTAATTGAGACACCCTTATTATATTAATGTAACACCAGGCACACAATGGCTGCCAATGGGGACAACCTTGTTACATTAATGTAACACCGGGTACACAATATGTACCAATGGAGACACCCTTGTTACATAATGTAACACCGGGTAAACAATTTGTGCCAATGGGGACACCCTTGTTACATTATTGTAACACCGGGTACACAATTTGTGCCAATGGGGACACCCTTGTTACATTATTGTAACACCGGGTACACAATTTGTGCCAATGGAGACACCCTTGTTCTATTAATGAAACAATGGACACAATTTGTGCCAATGGAGACACCCGTGTTACATTAATGTAACACCGGGTACACAATTTGTGCCAATGGGGACAACCTTGTTACATTAATGTAACACCGGGTACACAATTTGTACCAATGGAGACACCCTTGTTATATAATGTAACACCGGGTACACAATTTGTGCCAATGGGGACACCCTTGTTACATTATTGTAACACCGGGTACACAATTTGTGCCAATGGAGACACCCTTGTTCCATTATTGAAACACTGGACACAATTTTTGCCATTGGAGACACCCTTGTTCCATTAATGAAACACTGGACACAATTTGTGCCAATGGAGACACCCGTGTTACATTAATGTAACACCGGGTACACAATTTGTGCCAATGAAGACACCCTTGTTACATTAATGTAACATCGGGTACACAATTTGTGCCAATGGAGACACCCTTGTTCCATTAATGTAACATCGGACTCAACATAGATGTCAAAGGGGACACCCTTGTTCCATTAATTCTTTTAGTGCAAAACTATTATTTTTTTCTTCATCAAACTGACCCATAACATATATTCACAATAATCTGTGAATATTTGCAAGAATGATCAGATACTATTGTCTTACACGCTGTGGAAGAAACGATGTTTTTTTTTTGTTTTTTTTTTCTTTACCACAAAGAAAACATTTAAGATACTTCTAACCTTTGCTATATCTATCAAATCAATGTTAGTTTTATATCAGATATTTGCTGATATAACGACGGGTATAAAAAGTTCCGATGACTAAAAAACAGACATAAATTTAGTATAGGGGATCAGTTTAAAATTTGTAGAATAGCAATCAACTTGGCTTCGTTTTGTACCTAATGGTTTTCATTTCCATTTGTTTTAACACTGTAAAAGTGTGCAGCAAAGCGTTACCCACTATAATTGAAAACGGCATTGCAACAACATTTATTTTAATCAAATGTCAAAAAAGGTTATTGAACCTTGACGTTGCAAGGAAGGTAAGAAATTTACACGATTAAACATGGTCACCAAATAGTTTGGTTTTTTTTTTTTCACTCGTCAGAAATGTTCTGTAAACAATACGTTTCTGGTTTGTGTCACTTTTTTTCTGATTCATGATTGTCTAGATCAAAAGAAGATTTGATAGTAAATTACACCCTAGTAGAACAGCTCATTTTGAAAAAAACTATATAGATTTAAAAGTTCATCGTTAGGATCGAGAAAGTTGGTCAAAATTGCTTTTATAAATTGATAATAAAACAGACAGAAGGCCGATGTTATATTTATAGTGTTGTCTTATATCCTCTCTTGCACGAGTTAGCTCCCTTGAAACTTTGGTTGCTGATGACGAACATAGTGACTTTTGCCCAGGCTCTATGCATACATAAAAGGTCGATTTCACGGCTTATTTTTTACTACAGCATTTTGTTTGGATCGTCTATGTTAAGCGATACACAATACTAATCAAGGCTGGACATGCTTCACTGTTTTCTAAATCCTAAAATCACGATAGGTATATACTGCTGTACACAGCGACTAACCACTGAGCTTGCTTCTCCATAAGCAGGTTGAGCTACATTGTAGCTCCGCAGTGGCTCTATGGTATTAACTGCCTACATCTACCGTTCTATCGTCGCGTGAAAGAGGGTGTGTCTAAGGCCATGCCAGCACGTCAATTACAACAGTAAGTCGGAGCCTGCTCCGCGTTCTTTTGAGGCTAGTCAGTATCCGTCAAAACGTTTCACCTATTCTTGTTACAAATTACCAATAATGAGAACAGAAATTATACTGACTATAGATTCGACATTGATAAGCAATACATATGCTACGAGGTCTAAATACTAATGATCATTTGTAATCGGCATATTGAAATTATAAAACGTCAAAATGTTGGTATACATAAGTATTATGACATACAATAGTATTTATACACATGAATATCTAGAACATTCATATTCAACATATGTAATTACTGTCGAATGAGAGAAGTGAATATTGACTAATTACCTACACTGGATACCTGCGGAAACAAACTCGAAAAGTAATGACACATACAAAATACTCGCACTGGTAAAGTATGTATAAAGGTATGCCTTAATCGTATATCATTTGAGCTAGTGATACAGATCATGCTAATTACAATAATTATCGAAAAAGATGCATAATATATGTTAAAGTGTTAATGTGCAAAGCTATGTAAACAGCAGCAAAATGTAATATAAAATGATGATTTAGTATTTCAAATGCATATAAAACGAATAGAAGGCAAATGGAACTAATAAAAGTCTACGGCGGTATACATTTTGTGTGTTAATGATTACTACCGGACAGTACAAGTATCATGTACATCCAGTAGTAAAAGTCAGTGATAAGACAAACCAGGCTAGTTTAAGTGATGCTTAAGTATGCCTAATTGCAAACATCTTATATATTTATATATATTATACTAAATGAGTCGTCTTGAATTTGATGTCAGATATACGTATATAAATATGGATACATACGTAATTGATCACACATCTTGGTACTGGGGTAAGTCTCCTAACATAACCACTGGTGTAAGGAGACATTGCTACCAGTAAATGATAAACTCGTACTGGCGCCCTTTGGGGGAGACTTGAATATAGATTGTCATTGAAATATTCTTCATGTGTTTGGATTAGGGCTCGGTCAGACGTTTGGAGCCTCACGATCAATGTTTCTGTTTTTTTCGTTCTCGGTCCTAAGCAACATATTACCCTTGACGTGTTGACCTTAGCGTCTCGAAGGAATCCAGTTTTATAGCATACCTGAAAATAGCTAAGACCACATACGGCATGGGTTTAATCGCCACATGTCTAGAGCTGCGGACATGGGGGCTGACCAATAACCTGATCGGCACCCAGTCCAAATCGTGAAATAAATCTACACGGACAAAACCATGTTTATGGGGACATTTTTGTATGTGCCCTAATGTTAAGTATCGTGGTTTATGTTCTTTTATCCTTTGTTTTATAGGGTGGCACTGAGCTTAACTGTCTTATGAATATTCTTTCATCCTTTTATTGTTTTAAGAGGTAGCACTAATCTTAACAGTGTATAGCAGCTGATCACCCAGAAAACCATATCGGAGAACAATCGATAATGTATGGAAGGAAAACAGGAGTTGATAAGATTGTGAACATTATTTGATGGGCTTTTTTTCTCGCTGACATTGTACCTCGCATTCTACAGGAGAAAGTCGTGTCGAACATGACAACTAACACATTCAGTGTTATATAAGAGAGAAAATGGTCTACAAATTCATCTGGTCCCGTATAAAGGATGGTACTGTAGTACAACAGGACACGGAGTGTCAAAGAAGTCGACCCGTTAGGGAGGTGTTCCATCGTGAACGAGTGTTGATGCGGATTGCATACTATCTCCATGGGGATAATTCTGTCTCAAAGGCGAGCCAGTCTGAGCAACGCTGCTGTATGGTCACGTGTGATACAACATAGGTGTCAAGGAAGCATGCTGGTTAGCTATACTCAGTTCACAGACTCCTTGTCCACTCATAGAATTATCCTGCCATGTAGCTTGTACTTCAACGTATGCAGTGCGCATCAGATACGCGTTTTCAACGGTTGGTTTCCACTGCCGGACAACGAAGGGAAATTTATGTTATAACGAAAAAACTTAGGCACGTGTGCATTGACTAGGTAGTTTTTTACAACTACGTTCGTGAAGAATGTTACTGTAGAAATATGCATGTGCAGAACTGGTAGGATTAATGTGAGATATGTAATTAGATTAATTGATTTCATGTGCATCCGCCTTTAGCATAGCCGACTAGATCTCTGGAAAACCACATGCTCTATGGTTCAGTCTGTATTGGAATTGACAGTTAAGCGAACTTGTTTTGAGAATTGGGATGTATCTTTTGAAATAGACTAAATCGATATGTGAGCGACATTTTTGCAGCTACAATGTGATATGTTTAAATTGGGGGGTACTATATGCCTACAGCGCCCGATGCGCACCACATAATAGGCTTCCGAACGTAAATCGTTCGCATTATTTTGCAAACGCATTGCTGTTACTGCACTAATCTATTATAGACTTGTATCAAGAAAATAATATTTCATAAATTAAATTATACACAACGGATACATCAAGTGATGATATCTTCATTCAAAAAACAATATTTCGAAAAAGGTTGCGAGTTGCAAAAATCGAATGGAGAAACATACGATGCAATATGCGCTTGCATTCTCTTTACATACTTGCTACTGGTAATCTACTTTGCTTTGTAAGCTACAAGTTCCAAATGCAGCCAAATTGTCAGAAGGGGAAACAACTATCTTAGAATTTAAAAGAGGAATGCGAAGCTATGAGCGAGGGTTCTCAAAACAGCTCTCGTCGCCACCAGTGGAGACCAGAGATTTACAGAGTCGAGTCTTCATCGGTTTCTTATGTGGTTGGCGGTATCAATCAAAACTGCAACTCAAAAATTCTACTCTGTTCTAAGGTACCACACAAAACAGGGAAAAGAAAGATCAAATGACGGCCAGCCAACTACAGTATGAAGAAAAAACACACTCGGTCACGACAGCCAGAGAGTGGCACAATAACCAACCTTACCTAAAATGGGTACCGAGGACGCGGCCGGTGGAAGATTTGCTTCAAACAACAACAACAAGACGAAGTATGCCATGAATATACTCATTCCTGGAGGTAAGAGACAAAAGTAAAACGTATTAAGATGAGTAGCCCATCAGTGTCGCTTACCTAGGACGGGAACCGCGTTTGCTGCAGGAGGGAGATTGCCTTCAAACAACAACAGTAAGACGAAGAAAGCCATAAATATGGACATTCCTGGCAAAAGATAAAAACATCATGTTTAAAGCTGACATACTGCTTAAAGATATTGCAGAGAATATGTAGTTGGCGCAGATTGTTATTGAATTGCTAAAACAGAGTAAAATGAGATATGTTTTACGTGATACAGGTAGATATCCTAAAGCTTACTTGGCAATTCGTGAGATTTATGATTGTGATTAAGTATTTTGTCTAAACAAGTGCGCGTCATGTTCATTGAGAATTGGTGATTGAGTATCATGTATTTACTGTTATGTCACACATCTAAGGTTTGGTTAGGTCTTCAATTACATATGTATGGTATACCAACCAAACTGTAGATAATCGCGGTGTCCGCCTTCCCCAGTACTAGTGTAGGGTACCTTATTATGCCCACAGTAGATTTACCGCACAGTGTCTACCCATCATGTATACACCTCCGAATCTATTTACCCGGGATAAAACACATCAACTACACTACCCTGTACCATTGATAGGTAATCCCTTGACCATTTATCTAATCGTATATGTAATAACAGCTATTATATAATATTCGAATAAAAAGGGAAAGTGCGACCAAGTCAGGGGACCAGGTGGTGCAGTGGAAAGCGCACTAGTCTTTCAAGAAGGCGGCCGGGGTTCGATTCCTCGATCGGAAGTGAAAATTCATGGGGTCACCTGCCCTACCCCATGGGTTTTCTCCGGGTATTCAAGTTTCCTACCACAATAAGACCCCACGCGCGTTAACATCCGAGCCAACAAGAGTGATTAATATAAGATGGATAATTTGTTTTATAAATGTTGTAAAAGAAAAAAGTCTTCTGATTGACCAAACTTGGTCATGTGGAGGTCAATAAGTTGTGATATTGACCTGCTGTTTCTACTTTTAGAAGCACAGAATCGTTATTGCGCTTGTGACGTCACAGTATACCTATGTAAATTTAATCTTTATCAAGATAGATGTATTTTTTTTTTTTTGGCAATAAGTTTCATAATTAATATAATACTAAGGTCCCTTGATGACGTCAATGTTGTGTTATACCGACCCGGGAGATTCAAATATTGAAAAATATTTTGTTTTGTATTCTTATAAACTATTGTGTTGTTATAATGTTGTTCGAGAATTTGATTTAATGTCGGTGAAAAGAAAACATTCTTTTGTAGTCTGAATTTAGATAAAAAATATCAATGTATAATAAAACTATTATTGCCTTTCGAGTTTGGTCAATACATGGTTTTATCGACATGAGAAAAAATATCATCCTCGGACTTCGTCCTCGATCAATATTATTTTCTGATGTTCATAAAACCATGTATCGACCTCATCGAAAGGCTATAATTGAATAATTTACCAACCAAGTCAGTCGGTCAGTCTTTGTTACTGGAAACGACTACATGGGTATCCTGAAATCCAAAGCGTGTTGAGAGCAATTCTAACAGCAGATGAGAGAACCTTCATGCACTTTGATGACAAGACACATACATGTATCATTAATTGTTCTCAGTTTTAAACTAGATGTGTGGTATCGATCGTATACGAACGCCCACTGTCTACCACCAGAACCGTCCCTCAAAGTACCAACTATCTCTAAATCCGTTTCCAACAGGATCATACACTACAGAATACCACCATACCATGTCATACTTAAACGGTCTAATGCCTTATGCATTGGAGAATACCCCACACACGATGTCCTAAAATATCCATGACATACACTACCGAATACCTTTATACCACAGACTAGTGCCCAGACCATGACCTAAAATCTCTTATTTCCATGACATCAAATACCGAATACCCCCCCGTCCATGGCCTACAACATGTTACACCACGGACTATCTCCACACCGTGTCCTAAAGTATCTTACACCACGGACTATCTCCAGACCGTGTCCTACAATATCTATACCACGTACTAGTGCTCAGACCGTGTCCTACAATATCTTATACCACGCACTATCCCCAGACCGTGTCCTACAATATCTTATACCACGGACTAGTGCCCAGACCGTGTCCTACAATATCTTATACCACGGACTATCCCCACACCGTGTCCTACAATATCTTATACCAAGGACTAGTGCCCAGTCCGTGTCTTACAATATCTTATACCACAGATTATCCCCAGACCGTGTCCTACAATATCTTATACCACGGACTATCCCCAGACCGTGTCCTACAATATCTAATACCACGGACTAGTGCCCAGACCGTGTCCTACAACATCTTACACCACGGACTATCCCCACACCGTGTCCTACAATATCTTATACCAAGGACTAGTGCCCAGTCCGTGTCTTACAATATCTTATACCACGGACTATCCCCAGACCGTGTCCTACAACATCTTACACCACGGACTATCCCCACACCGTGTCAAACAATATCTTATACCAAGGACTAGTGCCCAGTCCGTGTCTTACAATATCTTATACCACAGACTATCCTCAGACCGTGTCCTACAATATCTTATACCACGGACTATCCCCACACCGTGTCAAACAATATCTTATACCACGGACTAGTGCCCAGACCGTGTCCTACAATATCTTATACCACGGACTATCCCCACACCGTGTCCTACAATATCTTATACCACGGACTATCCCCACACCGTGTCCTACAATATCTTATACCACAGACTAGTGCCCAGACCGTGTCCTACAATATCTTATACCATGAACTAGTGCCCAGACCGTGTCAAACAATATCTTATACCACAGACTAGTACCCAGACCGTGTCCTACAATATCTTATACCACGGACTATCCCCAGACCGTGTCCTACAACATCTTATACCACAGACTAGTGCCCGGACCGTGTCCTACAATATCTTATACCACGGACTAGTCCCCAGACCGTGTCCTACAATATCTTATACCACGGACTATTGCCCAGACCGTGTCCTACAATATCTTATACTACAGACTAGTGCCCAGACCGTGTCCTACAATATCTTATACCACGGACTATCCCCACACCGTGTCCTACAATATCTTATACCATGAACTAGTGCCCATACCGTGTCAAACAATATCTTATACCACAGACTAGTACCCAGAACGTGTCCTGCAATATCTTATACCACGGACTATCCCCAGACCGTGTCCTACAATATCTTATACCATGAACTAGTGCCCAGACCGTGTCAAACAATATCTTATACCACAGACTAGTGCCTAGACCGTGTCCTACAACATCTTACACCACGGACTATCCCCAGACCGTGTCCTACAATATCTTATACCAAGGACTAGTGCCCAGACCGTGTCCTACAACATCTTACACCAAGGACTATCCCCAGACCGTGTCCTACAACATCTTATACCACGGACTAGTGCCTAGACCGTGTCGTATACATTTCCACATCATTGAATCGAAGAACTCCCTGATCATCTTTTATCGTCTACGCTCCTGACATAGTGCTAAGGCTAAAAGGGAAAAAATGGAATGTCAGCATCACCACTTCATTTCCTGCAGCATTTCTAAAATAAATTTACAATGTACATGTTTCTGAAAGACAAATACAAAACCTGGGCAGCCACTGTTTTCTACTGAAAGATTTAACTAAACAAAATATTCAATTAAATCATTTCAAACACATTTCAAAGTAGTGCATCTTAAAAACAGTTGACGGATGCAACACGTCACTATTTTAATGTGTTAGGTATTTGTTTACTTAGCGTTTTTGAAGTTAGTTTAGCCAACACACTGTGGAAAAGATGGACAAAATGGTGTTTTTGGTCCTACTGGCCATACCTACTGGAACTACGGTGTGGAGACGATCGATGACAGACGCACGTGGGAGAGACTTACGGCGTTAGTGTCGCCGGGGACGGCAGTCTGGGCGGGGTCACGTCCGTCCTAGTTACATCATAAACGATCAACACCGAATGTATACATGTATCAGACTAAACTGACCTAAGTGAGACGGCCAGCACATTGGGTAACTTTCCCTACCAGCTTACTAAACTGAGGCCAGCAGATCTAGAAGGCGGTAAATATAAATGTTGGGTAACTTTCCCTACCAGCTTACTAAACTGAGGCCAGCAGAGACGGTAAATATTGAGTAACTGTCCCTACCAGCATACTAAACTGAGGTCAGCAGATCTAGAAGGCGGTAAATATAAATATTGGGTAACTTTCCCTACCAGCTTACTAAACTGAGGCCAGCAGAGACGGTAAATATTGAGTAACTGTCCCTACCAACATACTAAACTGAGGCCAGCAGATCTAGAAGGCGGTAAATATAAATATTGGGTAACTTTCCCTACCAGCTTACTAAACTGAGGCCAGCAGATCTAGAAGGCGGTAAATATAAATATTGGGTAACTTTCCCTACCAGCTTACTAAACTGAGGCCAGCAGATCTAGAAGGCGGTAAATATAAATATTGGGTAACTTTAAATTCCCTACCAGCATACTAAACTGAGGCCAGCAGAGACGGTAAATATTGGGTAACTGTCCCTACCAACATACTAAGCTGAGGCCAGCAGATCTAGAAGGCGGTAAATATAAATATTGGGAAACTTTCCCTACCAGCTTACTAAACTGAGGCCAGCAGAGACGGTAAATATTGGGAAACTTTCCCTACCAGCTTACTAAACTGAGGCCAGCAGCGGCGGTAAATATTGGGTAACTGTCCCTACCAGTATACTTAACTGAGGTCAGCAGATCTAGAAGGCGGTAAATATAAATATTGGGTAACTTTCCATACCAACATACTAAACTGACCTAAATCGGTCGCCCAGCTGAGAGGCGGTAAATATTGGGTAACTTTCCCTACCAGTGCATAATGTATTCAAACCGATCAGCCAGTGGGTTGTTCTAAATCAAGAGGAAAAAGATGAAATAAGATACATGTTAAATCGTTTTTAATAGACAGGTTGCTGGCAATACTCGATTGACAAAAATACCACGTGTACAAGGTTGCAGTAAGAGTGGACAAGAAAGGACGTATATTTACATATCATTAATCAGATGGTAACTTTGATTTTCATTTGATACCTAAACAAGTCTACACGCTCTGGTAAAAACGACACCTGTATAACACAGCCGCACACACCTGGCCAGGTGTGACATGAATTAACCTGCTGAACACTATCGATCTACCGAAGTCCCCCTCCAGCTCCCCGTCCCCCGGGCGCCTCCCGGTGAACGGTGGTTACAGCTGGATCAATGAGAGGGCAAACGCCAACACACGGGCTTGTTTGAGCTATCCTATCCCCACTCTCGCGCTCATTGGCCACGGGCTTGTTTGAGCTATCCTATCCCCACTCTCGCGCTCATTGGCCACGGGCCACGGGCTTGTTTGAGCTATCCTATCTCCACTCACGCGAGACAGATGGCCACGGGCTTGTTTGAGCTATCCTATCCCCACTCTCGCGCTCATTGGCCACGGGCTTGTTTGAGCTATCCTATCCCCACTCTCGCGCTCATTGGCCACGGGCTTGTTTGAGCTATCCTATCCCCACTCTCGCGCTCATTGGCCACGGGCTTGTTTGAGCTATCCTATCCCACTCTCGCGCTCATTGGCCACGGGCTTGTTTGAGCTATCCTATCCCCACTCTCGCGCTCATTGGCCACGGGCTTGTTTGAGCTATCCTATCCCCACTCTCGCGCTCATTGGCCACGGCTTGTTTGAGCTATCCTATCCCCACTCTCGCGCTCATTGGCCACGGCTTGTTTGAGCTATCCTATCCCCACTCTCGCGCTCATTGGCCACGGGCTTGTTTGAGCTATCATATCCCCACTCTCGCGCTCATTGGCCACGGGCTTGTTTGAGCTATCCTATCCCCACTCTCGCGCTCATTGGCCACGGGCTTGTTTGAGCTATCCTATCCCCACTCTCGCGCTCATTGGCCACGGCTTGTTTGAGCTATCCTATCCCCACTCTCGCGCTCATTGGCCAGGCACCTTTCGATTTCACATCCTACCCATTACTGTGGAACATGTTTAATTAAAATATTGCCGTCAGGAAAACCATGTAACTGTCGAAATGTTGAATAAATATCTAAATGAATTGACTTGTATTAAATCGAATGCTTCAACGTGAAGCAATAAAAGAAGACAGGACGCCCCGCGTGCCGTAATCAGGGTAGGCATCGCTGTAACCGTAGCATTTCTGTGGGGATCGCTGCTGTTCTAAGTTGAATTCAAGAAACCATAATGTGTTCTTAACTAAATTCAAATAAATATTATATAATGCATTGGCATTTTGTTAACATTATTTCAATTGGCGTTCTAAGCATGTTTAAACATATCATAATGACATCTTATTGAAGTTTTAACAACACATTTTGTAATAATATTTCATACCATATTTTTACACCGATCCCGTTTGCATACAGTGAATGTACAAATGCATGTATACATGCTTATGTAAAGTTCTCTGTGAAAGTATACACACACCTGTCGGGAAAGAAACGTACACGTACATAATACCCGCACTACAGGACAAAATCTAGTGTTCCAAAAGATTTAACATAGTCACCTGAAAATCAAATTAGTCTAGATATGCATTGAAGTTTTGGGCCCAGTTCTAGGCATAACCTCGCACTGAATACAAGTAAAGAGTACATTTACTTTAGTTTTCATTCTTGTCATACAGCTACCGACACATAGATGAATTGTAAATTGAAATCATGTTTACAGATGTATTATTTAATCAAGTAATATCTACGATTAAACTACGTCAGTTTAAAATCCACGTCTAATTTAGACCGCACCGATATAATCTATCATTATTTAGGGATTAAATTCATTTCTCTGAAGGATCTAAATTTCGCCAAAGCAAGAAGATTGGACTATCATCAAAAAAGAATGACTTTCTAGACCGTTGTTCTTAAACCAACTGTATCGTTTCTATTAAATTGATCTGTAACATGTAAAAATACAGATCTCATTCAAATGGACTAGAGTATTGTATCAGCAAGTCCACTAGATTACACTACTGACAGTGCATCTGGGCCCGGAGAGTGTAGACACTGTCTGATTACTATTACTGTATGTATCCTTGGTGTGACGTCGGTAATGACAGTAAGCTTAGATACAGCCTTAATGTCGGTACCTATATGTCCTTTAAGTGTCTTTAAATATACCACATAATTATAGAAAATGCCACACTAACCAACCGAGAGCATACATGACGAGGGGTTAGCATCTGAAACATATATTTTGTAACTGGACCTTCTACAACGTACAGAACTATATTACGCCTTTTTATATTCAACACAAGTGTACATGTAATTTTGCAATCCTTGTTCCTTCTCATTACTGCCCATCCCTCCGTCCCTGCTCACCTAAAACTGTCTGATAATTTAAACAAAGAAATACATTCAAATAAATGCTACAGTACAAGCATACGTTTCAAATTTCATCGTTTATATCGACCGTTTTTGATAAATCATTACATGTATTTCTGACAAAATTAAAGTTCAAGGTTCCGGTTTCACGAACGTTTCTTAACTTGAAGAAATTACTTAACGTATGTAATGCTTTCATATGGAGATTTCTAAGTTAAGGAATTTCGTTACTATAAGGAATTTCCTTAAGTTAAGGAATTTCGTTACTATAAGGAATTTCCTTCGGTTAAGGAATTTCATTATTTTAAGGAATTTCGTTACTTTAAGGAATTTCGTTACTAAAGGGAATTTTCTTAAGTTAAGGCACGTTCGTGAGACTGGGGCCTGACTTTTGCCTATAAACACTTCTACATCATGGAAGTATCACTAGCTTAAGCTGACGAGAAAAAATACCTACCAAGTTGCATTTTAGCCGGAGATTCCGGCGGGATCCAGAAAAGGACCAAAGTAAGTGACGTCAGCAACACGCACGGTAGAATGAGGATGTAAGCATAGAAGGTAGCTCTCCTTCTAATGGTTATAGAAAATGTGAGGTCGATAAAGGGGGCCTTGCAACACACGTATTTGATGACGTTCCGCTTGGCTGGTGTTTCTATGACGTCCCACACGTTACTCACATAATAATCGTTCAAATTCATTTCACTAGCATTTACAAAATGTAAGTCCAATTTAAATCCATCGTAGGACCAGGAACCGAACTTGAGATGACAGTGTTGCTTGTCGAAAGGGAATGTAGCTACATCTACGTTACACGAACTCTTGTAGACGGCCTGTGGAAGCCACGTGATCGTACCGTCATACCTCACCACACACATCGCCTCCCGGTTCTCAACCAGTCTATCGTCAGCACTGCAAAAGTGACGTCATCAAGGCGATTATAAACTAAAGTTCATATAAAAGATGTAGTACGATTAAAATTGAAATACATATTATGCCATTGTAAACTTATATACAAAACATGATAATAGAAATACATATAGTATGTGCATATTATGCGCATTGTACAACTTATATATGTACAAATGGAGAAAAAGTTCATCTAACAGAAGTGCGAATGTATTGCAACTACATTAATATACAGTGCATTCCTCTTTATATCATGTTGCATAAGTCAGACAAAAACATTATATTAACAGGAATGTGACATTAAAAAACATGTCTTCTCGCTAACTCTAGTGCATTTCCAATCTCCATAACTAAAGTAAGCTATTTAATGTATAACTGTTTGAAGACGTTTCATTGAATAAGATAACATTACCTCATTAAAATTCATCATTTTGTTACTTTTTTATTTCTATGCAATATTTTGTACAAGCTGTATCTGAATTCAAAGGAAATGACATCATTTCTTAATATTTTAGGTGACTGGTTAAAAAATCATGATATTAAAAGGAATTCACCTCAAAATCCATGATATTAACCAAATAAAACTACATAGATTATATAGAGGAAAATGCTGATTGGGAAAACCATGATATAAAGAGGAATGTGATATTATCAGGGGTGATATTAAGTGGAATTCACTGTATTCATAAGCACATATTCCCTATTTCCCTATTTCCCAATCTCATTGAAAATTCAAACATACATACATCCAACTACATCCTTCCACTCACACTTAGAATTACAACACTTTCTGGTGTAAAATCATTGTTATATTTGTACACTGAATTTGTAACCTATGTGTTCATTTAAGGATGTTTTTTTGAGGTTTCAGTCACGTTCAAGTCTCGTTTTAATCTCATTTAAAGATTGTGTTATATTGAAGAAATTATGAACAATTTCAATAGCATAATTAAATGCATCTGAAAACTGTGTCAAAAATATACGTGTCTGTTGCTTTTAGAACTGTTTTTACATGCATTAAAAAAATCGGCAACCGTTTTATGAAAATGCGTATTTCTGTGAAGGCTGAAATTTAACCTTTTGATGCCAGATTGATCTCTTTAAAACATCAGTGCTTGCCATTCTTAATTATAACAAGCTCATTCATGCTTTACAACTTATTGATGTTTAATATTATAGAAATATTATACAAATAAGTGGATAATTAAATAATTTGAATAGTTTTTTTCATATATTTGATAACTGGAGCACGTTTTATATTTGAACTTGAAATTGTGGACAATAACACAAATAGTAAAGAGACAAAAAATGAAGCACGCTAACCCCCCCCCCCCCCCCCCCCCTCCCATTTTTATGACGGTTTTTGACAGAGAAACTCACGTTCTTTTCAACTGCTAACTACATTGTATTAAAAAAGTTTAATTGCAGAATCTTTTTTTATTTTGAGTAAAATCTTAAAGTAAAGGTGAAAATGGGGATTTTCTCATTAAAAAATACCGAGAAGGGGTAACTCAAATTGCTTTCCAGATTTTAAATATTAAGTTAGAGAAAATTTACTTAGTAAACATAACTTTAAAAAATCATTCATGCATGTACTTTTTTATTACAAATTCGGAAGATTTGTTGAGGATGTCATGCAATCGATTAAAACTGCCAAATTCACTTAAAATCACTTATCATATTGGTATCTTTGACCGATCTTAACACAAAAACGAGCACGCTGACATATGCATTTTCTGCCATGCCATGAACTCCCTTTTCCAAAAATGTATATGAGAAAAAAGTTTAATGCAGGAAATGTTTGACTTCTCAGAAGAATACATCCTAAAAGACAGTAGAATTTTATACAAAAAGGGGATGTCGATGTCGGTATTGCATAATAGCGGGGTTTAATTCGCCATAACGACAGAGCGGAAATGACGAAGTTGGCTGTTAAAGTCTCCGACTTTTTTTTGTAACTATCGACCATATCCTGTGATACCACCAGTTCCGTTCTTAAATAAAATACTTCCCATTGGCCGCTACTTTCACTTTCATAATGTGTCGTTTAAGAATTACCTACTGCTTTATGTAACTGAGGATATCATCCTCATCAATGCAAACAGTATTGGTGCAGAAAGGAAACTTTGATAGGTTACAAACTGATGGACCCTCTGGAAGAAGCTTCAAAATTGTACGAAGAAATTATTGGACAAATCTGCATTCAGTTTGCACGAGCTGGTTTTAAATATAGAAATAACATTGTACAGGAATTTTTAAAATACTCCCAGGAACATTCCATCAGTTGTCGGCTGTTCCGTTAGTGCGTATAACGTTCGATAAATGACGATTGTTACTTTTGTAAGTTGTATAAATCAATTTTAAAGTGTCAAAATGTAAATATAAGAAAGAATGTGTGACTTACCAGTTACACTGCTATAGTATCAATGTTTTTGTGTAACTTAAAAAAATGTTAAAGGCAGGCACATTACTATTTTGTAAAGTATGTGTGTAATCAGGGACGTATATTATGTCATTGTATTATATACGTCTCTGGTGAAATTTACCGGTTACATTACTACTGTGTCAACGTTGTATGTAGCCTGTATTACTACTGTATCAATGCTGTGTGTAGCTTGCATTACTACTGTGTCAGCGCTGTGTGTAGCCTGTATTACTTCTGTGTCAACGCTGTGTGTAGCCTGTATTCCTTCTCTGGCAACGCTGTGTGTAGCTTGTATTACTACTGTGCCAATGCTGTGTGTAGCCTATATACGAGTTATATTACTACATTGTCAACGCTGTGTGTAGCTTGTATTACTACTGTGTCAACGCTGTGTGTAGCCTATATACGAGTTATATTACTACTGTGTCAACGCTGTGTGTAGCCTATATACGAGTTATATTACTACTGTGTCAATGATGTATTTAGCCTGTATTACTACTGTATCAATGCTGTGTGTAGCTTGCATTACTACTGTGTCAGCGCTGTGTGTAGCCTGTATTACTTCTGTGTCAACGCTGTGTGTAGCCTGTATTCCTTCTCTGGCAACGCTGTGTGTAGCTTGTATTACTACTGTGCCAATGCTGTGTGTAGCCTATATACGAGTTATATTACTACTTTGTCAACGCTGTGTGTAGCTTGTATTACTACTGTGTCAACGCTGTGTGTAGCCTATATACGAGTTATATTACTACTGTGTCAACGCTGTGTGTAGCCTATATACGAGTTATATTACTACTGTGTCAATGATGTGTGTAGTTTGTATTACTTCTGTGTCAGCGCTGTGTGTAGCCTGTATTACTACTGTATCAACGCTGTGTGTAGCCTGTATTACTACTGTGCCAATGCTGTGTGTAGCCTATATTACTACTGTGTCAACGCTGTGTGTAGCTTGTATTACTACTGTGTCAACGCTGTGTGTAGCCTATATAACTACTGTGTCAACGCTGTGTGTAGCCTATATACGAGTTATATTACTACTGTGTCAATGTTGTGTGTAGTTTGTATTACTTCTGTGTCAGCGCTGTGTGTAGCCTGTATTACTTCTGTATCAACGCTGTGTGTAGCCTATATTACTACTGTGTCAATGCTGTGTGTAGCCTATATTACTACTGTGTCAACGCTGTGTGTAGCCTATATTACTACTGTGTCAACGATGTGTATAGCCTATATTACTACCGTGTCAACGATGTGTATAGCCTATATTACTACTGTGTCAAAGATATGTGTAGCTTACGTGTTATATCACAATCGTGCTTATGGTTTGTGTTACGTACAAGTTATATTACTATCGTGTTAATGGTTTGTGTAACTAACGAGTTATATTACTATCGTGTAAATGGTGTGTGCAACTTACTAGTTACACGTGTTTGTGCCAGGATAACTTACAAGTTGTACAGTTTGATATCCGGTATCCATAACTCGGATGGCTTCATATGAACCTCCTCTACACCTTTGTATTCAGTCTGATTCCATCGCAGGTGAACATCTACCCATTCCTGAAAAATAAAAAATATGTGACGTTGAATTTTCAAATCGATGCATGGTTTAATGCATATTTCTATGCAGTGTGAATATTTAAGTTTTTCCCTTTTCTGCTTAGGCAGCGCTTCCTTTACAGACTCGCGCGGCTTTTGTTGTTGATAGGAAAGCGAGTATTTCAACCGGAACTTAGCAGTGCATGCAAGCAGAGAAGTCGTTTAATCGAAGAAACCTAATTTACAGCGCAGAATATTTTCTTTTCATGTTATTTATTTCCAATTAGTTTCCAAATGACTCATAAATGCATTGTGACGTCATTTGCATTTCTCTATCGTGTTATGCAAATAGTGACTACCATTAATTTTCGTTAATTCCAGCCACGAGTGTTGGGCATATTCAATTTTCCACACCGAGGAAATTGAGTTATGCTTCCTCGTGACGGTGCACGTGAACAAATGTTTCACAAACTGAAATTATCAAATTATTTTGAAAGAGTTGAATTATGAACAGCCCTAGAACCAGAGCTAGCACGGTGTTTGTGCAGTGTACATATCAATATTTGAGATCTGTGGTTGTGTTAGCGGCCGTTTGTGTAACGGCACTGGGGCATTAACAAATGGCCTCTCAACGGCTTTATAATGCTCCCGACCAAAATATTACATAACGGATTTTAATAATAAGATGAGCAACCTGCATATACTGTCTGCTAGTAAAATGTTCGGCCAGTGGTAATTCCAGCTAGACAGTAGTACAAAGGTGTTTTAACCCGAACAGTAATACTTCAGCTGTCTGACAATTGTTTACATACAGTTTAGATATATAGTTGGTTGGTTGGTACATGTAATACAGTGATATGCCATTATTACAGCAATACTGTGTATACATGTCCGGACACAGATGGTATGTGTATGAGAAAGATGTTACGTGTTTATGTCCAGAGAAAGATGTCACGTGTTTATGTCCTGAGAAAGATGTCACGTGTTTATGTCCTGAGAAAGATGTCACTTGTTTATGTTCGGAGAAAGATGTCACGAGATGTCACGTGTTTATGTCCAGAGAAAGATGTCACGTGTTTATGTCTGGAGAAAGATGTCACGTGTTTATGTCCGGAGAAAGATGTCACTTGAATATCGTATGTCCGGAGAAAAATGTCACGTGTTTATGTCCGGAGAAAGATGTCACGTGTTTATGTCCTGAGAAAGATGTCACGTGGATATGTCCAAAGAAAGATGTCACATGTTTATGTCCGGAGAAAAATGTCACGTGTTTATGTCCAGAGAAAAATGCCACGTGTTTATGTTCGGAGAAAGATGTCACGTGTTTATGTCCAGAGAAAGATGTCACGTGTTTATGTCCAGAGAAAGATGTCACGTGTTTATGTCCAGAGAAAGATGTCACGTGTTTATGTCTTGAGAAAGATGTCACGTGTTTATGTCCAGAGAAAGATGTCACGTGTTTATGTCCGGAGAAAAATGTCACGTGTTTATGTCCGGAGAAAAATGCCACGTGTTTATGTCCGGAGAAAGATGTCATTTGTTTATGTTCGGAGAAAGATGTCACGTGTATATGTCCAGAGAGAGATGTCACGTGTTTATGTCCGGGGAAAGATGTCACTTGTTTATGTTCGGAGAAAGATGTCACGTGTTTATGTTCGGAGAAAGATGTCTTGTGTACATGCTCGGACAGCGATGCTTCGTACTCGTACAATAATGTCACTTGTTCATACCTGCCGACTTAAATTATAAATATTAGGGATTTAGTAAAGCTGCTAGTCAGACTAAGGTAAAGTCTAGAGCGATACTGGTAAGTAGACCGTGGTAAAACCCCACGTGATCCTAACCAGACTGTGGTAAAATCCCTAGTGATCCTAGCCAGACTCTGGTACATTTGCCAGACTCTTTCTAAAAGCGGACAATTGCACTGTAGCATATACCTCAACTGATCCGATTAGTACTTTTGTTATCAGTCAAACTACAAAACTTCTCCGAGAGGGTTGTGGCGATCATCTTTACCACAAAATATGGTAACCATCCTATGTTGTAACGACAAATTGCAGGAAGAGCAGAACCCATAACCGCTAGGTGGCGTAACGTACGCTGCAACTGGTAATCGATTGCAGCCATACATCCGCCACATTGTTGACAAAAAATGTGGAATAAATGAACAATTTGATTGCAAATTATACAATTAAAATACATGGGATTTTGAGATACCATTGAGAGCGCCGAGATCACCGGCTATCTGTTAGAACGGGTCATTGCCTCGTTAATCCTGGACAGACAGGAAGCGCTATCATTTCACAATATAATTAGCTGCCTACACATAGACTCGTTTATTAGCTGCGATCACAGCCAAACGTCCAGTACGTAATGTAGCAGCATCAAAAACTAGTGGGAGACTTAATCATCAAAGTTTTATTTGGTAAATACTGTACATGGTTACATTCTGGTATATTACTTGTACAGCATTCGGCATTTAGAAGAATTGGCGTGCGTTGAGTCTACGTTCTTCCGTTTGGGAAACTAGGCTTTTTTCTCTCTCTCTTTAAGAAAATCGGACAGATTTAACTACTTAAACATCACACAGGCATTACTTACCTGAACGCAAAAAAGCGTTACGAGGTCGATTAAGTATTAATAATATAATGAAGACTTTAAATACGACTGTGTATAAACTTTGCGTACAATATACAACTTATCTCCATCTATGTATAGAATGTATCAGTACAAACAACAAGGGCACACGTCATGGTGTCAAATGCATTGTTGGGTTTTCAAAGTCGTCTTCAGACGAATCTTTGTGATGATTTGAAGAGTATGGTTGTTACTAGCAACACCTCCTTTGTCACCATTGATCCTCCTAAGTCCTCTTCAGGCTCAACACTCATCTTGCGCGCTACCCTGCCAGTCCGCCCTAACAGGTCGCGTCGTCAAAACGCTTAGTCAATAGGAAATTGATTCGGCTGATCTTGTGCAATCTACCATCTTCATGAATGTCAATTTATCCCATAAGCTTATTTAGAATACAGCTTAAGTACATGGCCAGTGTTACAGCAGGTTTGCTTGCTTGACAAGAGGTCTTCACCGACTCGAGCACGTAACACGAGGAAGCGCGGAGCTGGCTACTGCATCAGACGGACGGTACCGATGTCTTTCATCCTGCCGCCGATACCATCCCGCGCAGCCGTCACTGCCCAGGCAAAGGGGCGGGGCTCAGGGTCATGTCAATAAAGGGATTAACAATAATAATCCTCCCTCACCCACCCCCGACCACGACGATACACTAATAGATGTTACACAAATATCGATATGTAGAGCAAGTGCTGTAAAAACTCACAGCCTCCGTGTATGACGTGCAAGTACCATCGGTAACCCGAGGCGACCTCCCGTAACATCAATATTACCGCCACACGATCAGGCCAAACGCTGTATGAATATCATTGCATGTGATCATGCATTAAACAACATCAAATGGATTCCCCGTTCTAGAGTATACTGGCAAACCAGACATTATCCCTAAATGCACAGTGAATCACGGATTAACTGCCTACAAACGTTTGTCTCGGCTAACATTTGTAACCACTCCGTCGTAACCCGGATCTTGGTAGATGACATATAGGCCCTGAGTACAACCTGCCACTCAATTACAGCATTTCATTCTCAGAAGCAAAGCTATTAAAATAAAACATTGTGTTCATGTCTGTTTGAGAGATGTATTTACTTCTCCGTTCTCGTTCTAGCGTCAATTAAAAGGTTTTTATAACGTTCGGCACCTTGTCCGTATCAGGCCCGCTCCCAGTATGGCGGAGATGTATGGCAACTTCAACTTCATATATATATGCGACGCGCTTGCTATATATAAGCCGATGTAATTATATTTGTAGATTGGGGAATCGGCTTTCCTCTCTACCATACATAGAGAACATCTCAGTTCTGATATATGTACGACAAACGTAGTGACTTCTGGTTTCTAATGAATCATTGAATATATAGAGCTGCCATTCTCTAGATGGCTTGAACCGAACGTGTTGATTTCTTAGAAAAGATTATATCCATATTGTTTCTCCCACATTAAAGCCAGCTCATTATAAATGGTGTCAGTTTGGTTGCAATGTGCGGGTATTCTTTCCCTTCCACTGTCAAACAAGCGCTCCTCCCAAATTAGACTGCCATGCCAGGCGAGCACTGCCGTGATACCAAACACGATACGTCATTGTAGGTTTTTCCTCATAATCATGCGATTACAATTCGAGGCAAATTGAAAATTCTTCCGCAAAACGTCTGTATTTAGGCGAGATTATCGATCCGCCTTGTTCTCCTAGAAAGTTTATTATATCAGTGGGAAGCGTGTGTTTATGACATGATTTCGGATCATCATTTACACGATAGTCTAAATCGGGAGTAGTTCACACAATATACCATGCACATTACACGGAGACGTTATACAATACACATACCACATTATATACAGTACACATAACACGAAGAAAATATACACTATATACAGTACACATAACACGGAGACAATATATACTGTATACAGTACACATAACACGGGGACAATATACACTGTATACAGTACACATAACAAGGAGACAATAAACACTGTATACAGTACACATAACACGGAGACAATATACACTGTATACAGTACATATAACACGGAGACAATATACACTGTATACAGTACACATAACACGGAGACAATATACACTGTATACAGTACATATAACAAGGAGACAATATACACTGTATACAGTACACATAACACGGAGACAATATACACTGTATACAGTACACATAACAAGGAGACAATAAACACTGTATACAGTACACATAACACGGAGACAATAAACACTGTATACAGTACACATAACACGGGGACAATATACACTGTATACAGTACATATAACAAGGAGACAATATACACTGTATACAGTATACATAACACGGGGACAATAAACACTGTATACAGTACACATAACACGGGGACAATATACACTGTATATAGTACACATAACACGGAGACAATATACACTGTATACAGTACATATAACACGGGGACAATATACACTGTATACAGTACACATAACACTGAGACAATATACACTGTATACAGTACACATAACACTGAGACAATATACACTGTATACAGTACACATTACACGGACACAATATACACTGTATACAGTACACATTACACGGACACAATATACACTGTATACAGTACACATTACACGGACACAATATACATTGTATACAGTACACATTACACGGACACAATATACATTGTATACAGTACACATTACACGGACACAATATACATTGTATACAGTACACATTACACGGACACAATAAACACTGTATACAGTACACATAACACGAAGACAATATACACTGTACACAGTACACATTATACTGAGACAATATACACGGTAAACTGGCTCCCGTCTCTAGAATAGTATACGGATTTTGAAAAAAAAAAAAATTACAGTTACACATTATACTTTATACAGTACAAATAGCACGGAAACTTTATACACTATAATTTATATATATGTACGTACTTGAGAACTTATATCATATATCATATTACATAAGATTTATTCATAAAACACACATTTAATCATAAAATGATAATGTGTAAGAAATAACTGATTTTATATATTTTATATTAAAAGTTTATGACAATGGTGCTGTCCGAGGGTGACGCAATCGTGTCTGTATCAAAATTGTTTCATGCATGTATCACTATTGAGTGTGTTTAATCACGGACTTAGATAGCTCATTTAAGTCCGGGGTTTAGTTAAAACAGGTGACTAATGATATTTTAAAACCTAATTACAAAGCAAGAAATGTATGTATTTATTGATTCATCTTTTTCCGGCGTTTATTGCTTGTCATATAATTTCAATTATGTCCTGGTTACTGCAACCAGGGACATTTACACTTTCTGTGTCATGGGTCCACATAATGTCCAATTGGGTACAATTACCCCGATTCTATCAATGAACAATCCTTTTCTGTAGATTTTGGTGGAAGACAACAATAACATACTTGCCAACCCTCCCGATTCAGGCGGGAGGCTACCGATTTAAGACTCCCCCCCCCCCCCCCCCCTCCCGTCTCCCGGTCTCATTTGTCAAAATTCAGATATCTCCCGATTTTGAAACCCTCCAGGCTATTTAGGCTCACCCGAATCAACTTTTTGTTATTTGTAGAGCGGCTTTCACGCAGGAATCTGACACTGATTATATACCAAGGCTATCCAAGTCCAGTAATAGTCCTGCTGTTAGTTGCAAGGTGGTGTAAGCCCCAGGGGGCTGTAAAAGGTGTCCGCCCAGTATGCCGAAGGCCTGATATTCCGAAGGCCCGATATTCCGAAGGCCCGATACTCCGAAGGCCCGATAATCCGATAATCCAATAAAGTTTACTAGATGTTTTTCAAGCTGGACTGGTGCGAAAATAAAACCCAAGTGAGTAATTTGGACACCGCGGCATCCGTCGTTGGATATTAACAGTTGCCACATTTTCCCCAATGGAAAACATAAGCAGAGCAACTATGTTTACACACCGATAAACCTAGTCAAGAACGTGACGTGACGTAACAATTGACGTATGAATATGTACACAAAGTCAAAGGTCAAGCCGCGTCACAATCCTAACTTACTTTATACATCAGCGTCCTGTTTTACAATATTTTTGTTGTTTAAAATAATTATTTAAATGAAACAAAATTGAAGGCAAAAAGACACACAAATTTTATTTTATATTGTGAATTATTTTGTCAAGAATAAAATGCTAGTGTTGAAACTAAGGAACGAATTTGTTTTGTTTCGAAGGGTGGGAAGTGGGCGGAGTCAACGTGTTTGAGCAGCTGTTACCGCCTTTATCCAAATGAGTCGACACGTTCACTTTCGTATCTAAATAAATTGAAATAGCGTAAGTAACTACACTCTTTACGGATTATATTTGAAGGCAAAAATACTGTAAATAAAAGGATTATCTTTTAACTTTTCTTGGTTTATGAGGTAGTAAATCCAGTAGAGCACGCTGTAAATTACACATGAACGCTTGGCGTTCATGCAATTTACCGCGTGCTCTACTGGATTTATTAACCTAGAAAAGTTAAAAGATAATCCTTAAGTACATGCAAGTATGTGCTAATGAAACATTAATCCAGATTTTGACAACTTAAAAGGAATAGGATTTTTGTTAAATTAATTCCCTTACTAAAACATAATGAAATACATAGTTAATTTTCAAATATTTAAAAAAAAAAAAAATGTGTCCACAAAAATGATGTGTTTGGGAATTCGAATAGAGGCAGACATTTTTGTTGACAAGTTTGACCTTTCTGCAATGACAGAATTGCCTAAAAAATACGTTTCTTTGAACTTTTTAAAATTTATCTGATAAACTTTTCTTTTTATTTTTTAACTGAAAAAAACTTTTACCGGATAAATATGATAAAAATTGAAATAAAAAGTATACCTCACAATAATATTTTTTTAAGTTATGGTCCATAATTACTTTCCCATACCAGCAGATTTTAAAAAAACAAAACAAAAAAACTAGTGGCTATTTTCTTAATTTCAAGTGATTTCAAATCTTCTTTTTGTGTTTTTTTTTTTATTCCTATTTAGAATTCTACAATAATACAGTACAAAATCAAAATAAATAAATAAACAAACACACCACCGTATTTATCGTCTGACAAGCCAAATTGTGAATTACTCTGCCAGGATCTTAATTTTTTTGTCCCGGCATCTGACCCGAAAAACTGAATTATCAGAAAAATGATGTTAAGTCGACTAAAACCTTTGAAATACAGAGACTTAATAATATCCTACTATAAATAACGAGTTTTCATCTTTATCAACCGTACGGCGCAAACAAGACCGGGGCTCAGTATCTGTGACGTCATTGAAGGAATGGCCTACGTTAAGTTGATTTGACCATTTAAAAATTATAACACATTACAAGCGTACTTGCAATCATATTGAAACGTACAATGTAATAAAACATTCTTAATAAATTCGAAACGATTTATATATAAAAGATACATGTGTAAAAGTGCAGCGTGATTAAATTTGGCGGGTAAAAGTGAGAGACACAAGAAAATCAAGAGTATAAGATTTCGCGCCAATTTCTTGTGTAGTTGTTTCCCGCCGACAATGCAAGCCCAACATGTTCAAGTCAATCATAAATCGTGAACGAAATGGCAACACAATTGCAACATTTAAAACTATTCAACTTGCTGCGGAAATGATATACAATGAGAGACTTCTTATAAAGTCTGAAGCAGAAGCAAGTGGTCACCAGGTATATGGTAACTTTACCATAGACACTGCATTACAAATAGTCACAAACGATGACAGATTCCTACATTACGACGATTGTGCAGTCCGTGACATTTATATCACCAACAAAGAAGGTGTACAATCTGTCGTTCGTTTCCCACCTGGAAAATTAGTTAATTATGTTTAAAACGATTATTGTTTCGTGGGACATATTCAAAGTGATCAAACTATGGCGCATTTAATGCCAGGGATCAAGCGGGGTCGTGTCCTGGTTTACAGGGATTATCGATATCAGAAGAACAAGACAACAAATAATAAAATTCATTGGCGATGCTGGAACCAGGCATGTAAGGCCCCTCTGACAACAGCTTTATTTGATTTGGACGACAGAAATGCTGTGATTCGTGTGCTGGAGGTAAGTAATTTACGATTGCAATGAGATCATAACTTTCTTTAAAGTAAATTTCGCAGAACCAAAATGAAAAGTTCCTTGTAGATCTGTTACGCCCTTTTATGTTGTTTCTTTAAAAAAGGGTTGCTGTAAAAAGCTTGTGTTTTCTTTTCGCCAGCTTCTAATTTTCGCAAAAACTTTGATTTTTGAAACTGGTAAGTCGAGTACGAGTTACTTCCCTTGATCAGATAGATGTACATTGGGTTTGTTAAAGCTGGCATTACAGAGGTGGTACCTTTAATTAGTTTAATATTTTTTTTTATTTCATAATCAGCAAAAATGTGGAACATCAGATGAAATGGGGATTGGAAAACAAGCTTAGAGCTTATATTAATACCTTTAATTGTAGACCTAGCCGGGACATTTGTCTATTGATTCTTTTTTTACAGCGACAATATATGTCACAATATTTATTGTAATCCTGATATGATGCATACACGTGCACACTATATTTAACATAAGATTCATGTTTTTCATACTTTTTTTCAATGAATTTTCCTGGCTTTGTCTTTTGACCAATTTAACCATTTTTTAACAGAAAAGTATTTCATAACGTTTCTGATAACAACATTTTCATTTGTTTTGGTACCTTAGTTTCTTTTCGAGAAATTACAGAAAATTATCAGTGACGCTATCTGGCAAGAATAAAGAAAACGGTGGTGGTTATGTTTACGTTTGTAAATAACCAATGACCACTCAGAAAATAGGAAACAGATACCAGTAAAAATATTACAAGAAGATTTGCTAGGTTATTATGTTGATCTACACAATACAGGTCGAATCAAGACTGTGAAAATGAGGCTAAATTGCCTTCATGTAGTTATAACAGACATATTCTTTCATTAAACTATCACTCTTAAAATCCAAGATGACTTATGGTTGAAATCTAAGAAAGATCCATTCAGCACATGTTAAGATATAGCGATAGCAAAATTTAATTTGCCAAACACAAAGATTGCCGCCGGTCGGCCATTTTTAGGTCATCTTTGCTGACCCGAAGGGTCAAGATGACCTACTGCCATTGTGCTTCGTCCGTGCGCCGTGCGTAAACTTTTCATTCAAACGACTTCAAGTCTTCTCAATAACCGGAAGGCACAGGATACGGATATTGGGCCTGTATTATGCTGGCATGGCGACCTACCAAGTTTGTTCAAATGAATGACCTTGACCTATTTTCAAGGTCACGGGGTCAAACTTGTAAAAAATTTTAAAAGGAGTTATTTTCAATAATTAGAAGGCCCAATAAACTGATATTGGGCCTGTACTATGCTGGCATGGCGCCCTACCAAGTTTGTTTAAGTGAATGACCTTGACCTATTTCAAAGATCAAATCAGCCAAAATGTTCATATTTGTCAGATGACTGTTGAAACCTCAAGATTGTCTTGAAACTGTCCCATTTTCTATGAAAATATATTTGCTTTGTTTTAAAGGGCATTTGTAGACATTAAACTATAGTAACGTGTTTAAAACATACTGGTACCTTTCAATTGAAATATTTAAATCATTCACTATAACTCTTTACCTTTACTCCATTTATATTTTAGTTTAAAGAACATGACCATCCAACCGAAACATCCAGGATCACGGCAGAAAAAGTCTACAATGAAGTTCGCGATGCTATACGGGATGACCCAACTAAACCTATCAAGAGGACTTTTGATGGGGTAGTCGCGCAACATGACGATAGTGATATTGACGAATTACCCGGATATTCCCAATTCAGAACTCGTCTCCAGAGAGTCCGAGCTGACATGTTGCCACCCCTCCCCCATGACATTCTTGATGTGGACATCCAGGGTAAATGGGGTCAAACATGGAGAGGAAATCGATATCTCTCCCATTTAGACAACAACTGGGGGATAGCTATATTTTCTAGTGATGAGAATCTCAGAACTCTTCGTCATTGCGACAAAATATATGTTGACGGAACATTTAAAACGTGCCCCAGACCATACGTACAATTTGTGACTATTCATGGAAAATATCTTGGTCATGTGTTCACTCTAGCCATGTGCCTTTTGACAGGGAAAACTGTTGGTCAGTACCGACAGATGCTCCAGCACATCAAGACCAAGGTGCGGACTGTTTCTGGGCACAGATGGCGTCCTGGGATGGTAATATGCGACTTTGAGCATACCCTGATTTTGGCAATTGAAACCGAACTTCCTCACACTCAAATTCGTGGATGCTATTTCCACTTCTGTCAAAGCCTGTGGCGCAAAACACAAGCTCTTGGTTTAGCCAACCAATACAAACGGCGGAGGCGCCTGAGACGCATTATGAGGAAATTCATGGCTATCGGACATCTACCCGTAGCTCTTGTCCGACAAAACTTCAACCTCCTGTGGCGTAACAGGGAAACTCAACGACTCATCAATAGGTACCCGGCTCTCATGGACTTCATAGCCCATCTCAACAACACCTACATTCAGGGAACTTTCCCCGTTCCCATGTGGAACGTGTATCAGAGAGACCATGACTGTCGCACGAACAACATTGTTGAAGGTAAAGTGAAAGACATGAAATTTAGAAATAAACAAAATACGGTCAAACAAAATATTTTTATATAGTAGTACTGTATACTGTGAAACTATGTTAATATTAACTTAATAGCGTTTGTGACAGATATTAAAAAGTACCTGTATGTCATATTATCTTAATTCACAATGTATTTTCCAGGCTTCCATAGCAGATGGAACGAGGGGGTCAGCTGTAAACATCCATCAATTTGGATTTTCATCCGAAAACTGAAAGATCAAGAGCGCAGAGAGAGGCTTATGCTACGGAGAGTGCGACAAGGCTACATTGACCACACACAAAAGAGAAAATGGCGACTCCTTGAGGCAAGGATAAAAATGCTGAGAACACAGTACCGGAACGGAACCAGAAATATTGACGACTTCTGGACAGCAATCTCTTATGTGGTGAAGGAGTATCGATGAGGACGATGACGAATGCTCTGATGGATGGCAATTTAAGCTGAATTTGATGATGCTTAACGATGATATTGCATTAGAATGCGTGGTAGGATAATATATACGATAACGTTTCATTTGGTGATAAATGTTTGATGATACTTTTGTGATGCCTTTGATGATAACGATATTTGATGAAAATGATGTTTTTTTATGAGAATAAGGTTTGATGATGCTTAATGATAATGATTTTTGTAGATGATTTTGATGACACTGGTAATTGATGATGCCTTTGATGACAATGATGTTTAATGATGCCTTTGATGATAACGATATTTGATGAAAATGATGTTTTTTTTTATGACAATAAGGTTTGATGATGCTTAATGATAATGATTTTTGTAGATGATTTTGATGACACTGGTAATTGATGATGCCTTTGATGACAATGTTTGATGATGATTTTGATGCCGATGGTCTACGATAATGCTTTTGATGATACTGATGTTTGAAAACGCTTTTGATTATAATATTAATTGATGCCTTTGATTATAATTATTTTTGATTTAGATGACGTTGATGATTATAATGTTTGATGATGTTCTTGATAAAAATTATTTTTGATGACGCCATTAGGATAATGACGTCTGGTGATTACATGTTTGTTATATCATAAATAAAAGTTTCCGATGATTTTAAATGGTTGTGTTGGTTTTGAAATGTCGCTTATCAAAATCATAATAAAATGGTTTCATTTCGATACAATGGAAAATACATACATTTATATAGCAAACATTCTTTGAAGGGACATATTAGGCCTTCGGAGTATCGGGCCTTCGGAATATCGGGCCTTCGGAATATCAGGCCTTCGGAATATCAGGCCTTCGGAATATCAGGCCTTCGGAATACTGGGTAGGCACCCTGTAAAACAAACCCCCAGATGTACGGCACGCGTGCTCACTCAATTACCACCGCATTCTCTAAAATAATCAACAGGTGATCAATTTGTAAAACAACTGCAAGACTTTAAAAAAATCCCTTGATATTGTAATTGTGTATCGATTTACTCACAAATGATTGCATTTGACATAACTAAAACAGCGGGCTGTAGGGTCGCCATCTTTGATTACATAAGATACACAACGGAAAGCGGAATGAAAATCTGGATTTGTTAATATACAAAACAGTAAGTGTGACATTGGGTTTTTATATCTGTTCTCTTCAAATTTGTAAATAGGTATATAACAGTTTTAACTATTTTGTTTTTCTTAAAATAATTTTAAACAAGATTAATTAAGACACAAATAAAAAAGTCAATCATATTCAATGTTCAACTTCACACACCTGTT
Source organism: Mimachlamys varia (assembly GCA_947623455.1). NCBI lineage: Eukaryota > Metazoa > Mollusca > Bivalvia > Pectinida > Pectinidae > Mimachlamys > Mimachlamys varia. Next base: position 30,966,986 of record OX392527.1, on the reverse strand, counting down.
TAATTTTTTTCTATTTTAAATTTTAAATCTAATATTTATCTGTTTAAATTTACCTTTAAAACAAGTTTATAAACAAGGAGCATACTCTATTTTTTCGCCTTTTCTGATTATTTGGTGGTTAGATTGGACAATGACAAAATGTACATAGTATCACGGAATTAGATTGCTGTCTAAGTCCATGACAGTATCTATATTTTGGTACATTTGTACACTATTTTTGTATGTTATAGGGACTTAAGCATCATCCATAGAGGAGCGTTTTTGAATAAGCCTATAAAATACAGTCCTATTAGGAATATTATCTTGGTGATATTATGTGATGATAATGTATACAATGTAGCGACATGTACCAGTTGTCAGTGGTGAGGTTTAACGCCTATGCTCAATTTTGAGGTTCTGTGCTATTACCTTCTTTTGCATAACAAATATAAAATTTGAGAGAATGTGGCTGCTTGATTTTCAAACCTTAATCAAAACTGTTAAAAATTGTAAAATTAATTTAGTTTAAACATATTTTATTGTCACGAAAACGACAAGAGGATTGGGCAAAAGTTATGTCAACTTATGATACGCCCTTTCCCAACACCATGATAAATACAACATACAATAAACCTAGACAGTAACAATTATATATACATGTTTTATATTTAAAACCTTCTACTGGACTTGATGTAATTTTGCACGTGTCTGAAAATTCAGAAATTTATATGATCGGCATATAATTCATTACGATATAATAATACTTTTAAATTGATATCTATATTTAAGTGTCGTGACTGATCAAATAATATAATTCTGCTGTTAACATAATTGTCACATTCGAAGAATAAAATGATAAGCATTTTCACAACGATTTCCACAACTGCAATTTGGACTATTGGATAGATGAACTCGAAATAAATCATCAGTTAATTGACTACATCGATTTCTTAGTTTTGTGTGTATTATATTTATTTTCCTATCTACAAAATGAAAATATACTGGGTATTTACTGCCGAAATCATGTGTCAGGTTTCTTTTAAAGATTGCAAGAGAAGGCGAAAACCTAGTCTGTTCACTCAGGTCATTCACATTTTTAGAGAGGAAGGTATAAAAGATGAGTTAGTTAGAGAAAGTCTATAATACCTGTAAAATTAATCTTGTGACATTTGAAAGTCTGGACAGAAATTGAATTAATCACAATTTGTTCTACACTGTTAGCTCTGTGCTTTTACTGTCGAAAGAAGAAACAGGGTTAGGAAAAATGATTACAGCAAAGAAACTTTTGGTTAAATATTATTATTTTTCCAAAAGCAATAACCTGATCAACATCAAACATATGTATATAAACAAGAGGCCCATGGGCCTTAACGGTCATCTGACAATCTACTTAGTATATATTTTTGTTGGTAGCTGTTTAAAGATATAACCATATTTGACCCGTTATCCTGGGACTTTTAATTACTGAGAAGAAGTGTTTGAAACATTTTAAGACATTTGACCCCTATGACCTTGAAAGCAAATCAAGGTCATTCATTTGAACAAACTTGTTAGCCCTTCATCCCAGCATGCTACAGGCCAAACATCGGTACCCTGGGCCTTTCGGTTATTGAGAAGAAGTTTCTTAAATATTTTTACATATTTGACTCCTGTGACCTTGAAAGTAGGTCAAGGTCTTTGTTATGAGGAAGCTTTGTAGCAATCTATTCCAGATACCTACTGACCAAATATCAAGATCCTGTGCCTTTTGGTTATTGAGATGAAAATTATAAGGTCTTTTGGTTATTGAAAAGAAGATTCTTAAAGATTTTTACATATTTGACCCCTGTGACCTTGAAAGTAGGTCAAGGTGATTGATATCAGAAACTTTTGTAGCCCTTCATTCCAGCATACTATATGCATAATATCATCACCCTAAGCCTTATAGTTAGAGAAGAAGTTATACATTGTGGTCACGACACACACAATCTAATATAGACCCTACGAAGATGTACGGAATGACGACACCAACTTAATGATGCTTGGTCTGTGACGAGCTCTGCGCTGAATACCAACAAAGACATGTCAGTGTTTGAGCAAATATCTTCAAATACAGAACTGTAAATGATGACCTGTTAAACATTGCAGGAACTAATTCAATAATGAAGTTAATATCATATGTCTAGACTAGCTGTGTAATCCTGTGGACGAGTTAATAAAAACAAGTCTTACTACCTACTGTAAAGATTGACTGGGGAAGAGAAAAACTTTCAATAAACATACAGTCTCGGATACAATCGGTGTAAATCCAGCGTGTGGAACATTAGTCATACGTTCAGTCTAAAGACAATATTCGGATACACAATGTAGACCCGGTTAATGTTTGTGACAAAGCGTTATACATGCAATGAGACATCAGTACATTTTAATACAAACTGTCTCTTTCATTTTGTAGGCACTGCAGTGTATAGCTATAGGGAAACATGCAAGACGGTAATCATTTTCTTTACTGCAAAATATCTTTAGCATAGTGTAAAATAAACGCATAACAGCCTGGATTGGCTGCATTAGAAATGTATCGCCAATCGCCATTTAGTATTCCCCGTATCTTTTGCTAATTACATTCTTTGATTTGAATCTATTAAGTGTTTTCACCAGCAAACAATTACGATAGATTTATAAATGGATTTGTAAACAAATAAACACTTTAGAAATACGCGCACCGTTTACCGATCAATGGATCTACATTGTGTAAATAAAATGTCTGTGAGCGTATGTTTATCCGATAGTCATGAATGTGGGAAAACGTATTCACGAATAAAAAATACATAAATGAAAATTACGTATAGCTACACTCGTCAATTAAGACTGCCGAAATAGATTATATCTAGCCTCTGTCAAACAAAAGAGTGGGAGTATCATCAAGCTAACAGGATTGTGTGTTTATTGATTATACCACACAGTTTGTTAGGTAAATACATGTACGTATACTCTGAACTACTAGGATTTGTTTAAATAAAACTAACGCTAACCACATTTGTACATACACACATGTATGTATGTATATATATTCAAGTTATTATTATATACAAATACAATGTACTTGCTATTTAAACCAAAAAGAATGCTGATTAAACACAGTGTATTTTGTGAGCTAAAAACTTATATTTTTTGTATATATACATGTACAACGTTTCTTTTGCCCAGACTGCATGTATATGTAGTGTTGTAAATACATTGTATTTCTTAACCTTATACAAATGTAACTAGTTGTATTCTCTCTGCATACACAAAACTTTCGCAACACTTTACGAAAATACAATGCATTATCTGTACAGACAAGTAACCATTACTAAATAACCAATGGGAATGTATTGTGTTCAATGTCGATGTGCTTTGTTCTCTACAACTTGGATAATTGTCATATGTATAGATGTGTTTTGCGAAACCAGCTTCCTGGGCAATAAAAGAATGCTTTTAGAGCCTGTTTGCCAGCAGTGTGAGAAGAGGATATCAACCTTGCCAGGAGGCCTCCCCCCATCAACACGCCATGTACCAGTGGTCTCTGTGGGCGACATGTTGACACCCAGAATTACATACAGATAGCAAAGTGTCGCCATTAGTGACGGGCCAACATAAACCGTTCCAAAAGAGGGCACAGTATGAATCATTCATGGGGTGGATCCAAGGCGAGGTGGACCCTGGGCAGTATGTAGATGACCAGGCCTTATCGCGTAAACCAAGATTCTACATAAATCACACGAGAGAGCGGGGCACTGGGGACTGGTCAAATTGACCGGGCTGTCTGTCCAGCAGTTTACTGGAACGTCCATACACAAAACTCCTCACATCAAATTAGCACGATGTTCCCCTGTCCAGACGAAACTCGGGGCGCCAAGCTTATTTCGTTCCGGTGTGCGATGTATAAAAGCCATCTCGTTTTTCATCTGATGTCGTACGTTTGTCAGCGTATGTAACGCTGTAGACAATCACTATCGATATTATACAAGGCCAGATATCGGTCTGTTTTCACCAGACAGCCGCAGCAAATATACTAGTATCGTGTGCTTTGCAGCAATTATCATGTTCGATTCTGATTCTGAATAAAAACCGTCTAACATTCTTTGATGCTTTCTGAGATGAATTTTGTAAGTACATGTGTAATGAAAGTCAAACGAACAAACGTTAAATAAAGTCATCTGAACATAGTATTCAGCAACAACAAAATGGTAAAGTATTTATGAATAACAATTACACTATCCACAAACTTTGGTTTAGCTTTTAATTTGATCTAAGTTAAAACTGTTTACATTAACAATGAGTAGACATCCTAGATACACGTTATGTGGTCAACACCATCACTGTTCGACACGAGTATGTTGTTTAGTGCCATCATCAGTCGACACCAATGGCCCAAACATTTAGCTACCGAGTGACCCAACATCAGCAAATAGCCTAAGTGTGACCACAGAAAATGTTGGATACCGCCGGCCTTTGACCTAAACCGTTGCCTAGCCTCAACAATATTGGGTTCCTAAGCCTAAGTCGTAGTGTGCTCTCAAAAAACGTTGGATAACACCGGTCTATGACCCTATCTATTGCGTTGCTTATTGCCACAGTTGACACTATTGTCAAACACCTCGGCTTTTTCCGAAGATACAGAAATGTTAGAACAGCTGGTATGGACGGGTCCGAATATTTGGGTTGTGAACGTCATTTTGAGTATCCTAGGATGCTCCCGGTTACACAAAGTAAGAAACCTCAGAAAGGAGAATATACAGGGCCAATTTCCCCCGGGGAAGGACCGAAGACAACGGTAATAATGAATGTGGAGGTCCGAAGCCCGGGCGTTACACATGTTCCGTAAACATCGCTTCAGGACCATGTGCAGTTGGCTTAGCATGTACTGACACACTATATTTAGAGCCACGGAAAACTGTTAAAACGTCACGGAACAAGGCGTTTGCTTAACAGGTTTTCGCACATTTCTACAAACCAAGGAGTTATTGTGTGAAGTTATGAATAATTTGATACTAGAATTGCCGCACGCGAAACCATCGCACACAATCTAGGTTTGCCAAAAATAAGGCAAGTCGCTGACAGTAAACAGAATAGGACGGGACAAGCGCACAAATGTGAGGAGATCCACTGATACGGGCTGCAATCAGAAACAAACAAGCGTGTGACTGACCGAGGCTAATGTATCTTCATCAGTTTAAACAGACAAGCGTTTGACTGACCTAGATGAACCAAGATGATGTACAAATACGAACCGACACGCTTTGAGCTGACCGAAGTCAATGTCTTTGGATTCGGAAAAGACAAGTTTTGGACGTATCCAGAATAATGTCTTATTTTGCGGGGTTGTTCGTTACTCAATATTATAACTGAATGAGTGGGACACATTTTAACTAAATGAAATAGTATACAAGTGTTTATCTGCGGGCGTGGTACCATGTTGAATTAGACGGAGACAAACTTTAATCGGCGTTATGGTTGTACATCTGAGTGACATCAAAACGTCACTGAGTTTTAACAATTGTTTAACTACATTAAAAGCTTATAGTTGACACAGATTCAAAACCCATTTTTAAAAATATCGACAAGGCGCCACGCCACGGCTTCCTCACATCAACATTTCGTAATGACAGAATACATAAACACATGTCAATAAGTTGACCTTGATCTAATGTAAGTAAAATGTATATCATAAAATTCAGAGTAAGGCGGGCTTATGTTATTGTTCGAGGAGGATGTGTTGATAGATCATGTTATAACCTATATCTAGTAACTTTAAAATAGTTGACCTTGAAACGTTTTACAAGAGGAATTTACATGACGTGATTTTTTTGTTCTCAATGAGACTCGGATGGCATACACCCCAAAGTAAATATCTTACAGTAAAACAGCTCTAGTGACCAGACTAACTACGGACAATATGGTCATTGATTTTACGTACCCTCTCCGATGGAGATTGTTTCTAAAGATAATCACTCTAATTGTGGAGCTGTCTCGGGGCAATGTTTGCACGGAGGTTGCTCTGAGAACGTTGGATAGCATCTGTGTACTACTTTCCATTTGTCTTGTAGGCCCAGGGTCGTAGATTTTGTTTAATTTAGTTTACGTCCTATTAAAAGCCACCGTCAATTAAGGACGTGCCAGGTCTTGGAGATGGGGGAAAGCCGGAGTACCAGGAGAAAAACCACCGATCACTATGGTCGGTACTACAGGCAACTGCCCCAAGTGGTTTTCGAAGATGTCTGGACACATAAACCTCTCGGATACCACCCAACCCCATTTAGGGACGTTGAATTAGAGTAAATTCAACATTTGTCTGTGTCTTTAAATGCTGAATTCAGAGTAAATTCATCATTTGTCTGTGTCTTTTAATGTTGAATTAGAATAAATTCATCATTTGTCTATGTCTTTTAATGTTGAATTAGAGTAAATTAATCATTTGTCTGTGTCTTTTAATGTTGAATTAGAGTAAATTCATCATTTGTCTGTGTCTTTAAATGTTGAATTTAGAGTAAATTCATCATTTATCTGTGTCTTTAAATGTTGAATTTAGAATAAATTCATCATTTGTCTGTGTTTTCAGAGGTTGAAATCGAGTAATTCATTATTCACCCCTGTCTTCAGATGTTGAAATTGGCTCCTTGCAACATTTGCCTTGATTGGTGTCTCTTACACTATTTTCCTGGTATGAGTTGAAATTTGCTCCTCTATAGGGACGTCGCACTATTTTTTGGTAGGATGTTTCTAGGGGAATTGAAATTTGCTCATTGTACCATTTGCATTGGAGGATGTGTCGAATGACGTTGAATTGACTAATGAGCTATTTTCTTCTAGGTTTTTGTTTTTTTTTTTGATTTCCCCATTTACCCGAGAAGGCGTTAATTTGGACGTTAAATAAGCTGAGTACGCCATTTGCCTTGAAGGTGATTCCAAGGACGCTGAGTTGGCCCAACACACTATTTACACACGTTTAATGTCATTTGTTGTTCATGAACGTATCTATATTTAAGATCATGCAATTTTAATCATTGTCTAAGCATTATAGAAACTGCATGCGCTGCGCTTCTATGAGATGTGTGTATAATGTTCAACATACCGTTAGGACTAGATTTTGATAAATTAATTTGCGCTATGCGAACAAAAGTCCCAGCATGAGAAAGTATAACATCAATAAATAAAATATCTCATCACACTCGATTAGACGCGCCAGGGAAACGCTCAATATACATCATCATAAAAGAATTGGGTGTGAAGATGCGTTCGCCGTATTGAAGACTTTTCCGTGACTTCATATACATATATCTGTGCGCGCGAGGTGACTCGGAGGCCGGATCTCAACACTAATGACGTCATACTAGTGATGGACGCAGTCAGATAGACGTAATCAAAAGAGAAACAATGAAAGCGTAAGAAAATTGAGGAATACTGTCACAATCAATCAGAATTTAAAACCACTAGAAATAATTGAGTTTGTAGTCAAAGCTGAAACGCTTTGACATAAATAGTATTTATACATTTAATTCAAATAATATGCCTACACGTTGTTTGCAGATGAACTTTCAGATCAATATAAATCGATGCATACACGTTTGTACTACTCGTTAGTTAAACAGTCTGTATAGTATATCTTTATCATTCCCGGTATATAACATCTTTTAAAACCAAAGTCTACAACAGTGTAAATGTTTCACAATTACTACTTTCCTTTACATAGCAAAATATGTAATATAATCCTAAGCCACCTGACACCGTGTTATGTCACTTCAATGTATACTATCTGGTCCTTACACCGTGTTATGTCACAACACTGTATACTATCTGGTCCTGACACCGTGTTATGTCACAACACTGTACACTATCTGGTCCTGACACCGTGTTATGTCACAACACTGTATACTATCTGGTTATGACACCGTGTTATGTCACAACACTGTACACTATCTGGACCTGACACCGTGTTATGTCACTACACTACACTATCTGGACCTGACACCGTGTTATGTGACTACACATTACATTATCTGGTCCTGACACCGTGTTATGTCACAACACTGTATACTATCTGGTCCTGACACCGTGTTATGTCACAACACTGTATACTATCTGGTTCTGACACCGTGTTATGTCACAACACTGTATACTACCCGAACCTGACACAATGTTATGTCACTACCATGTACACTATCCGGACCTGACACAATGTTATGTCACTACACATTACAATATCCGGACCTGACACCATGTTATGTCACCACACATTACAAAATCCGGCCCTGACACGGTGTTATGTCACTACACATTACATATCTGGACCTGACACAATGTTATGTCACTACCATGTACACTATCCGGACCTGCCACTGTGTTATGTCACTACACTGTACACTATCTGGACCTAACACAAGGTTTTGTCACTACAATGTACACTATCTGGACCTGACACCGTGTTATGTCACTACATTCCACTATCCGGACCTGACACCGTGTTATGTCACTACACTGTACACTATCTGGTCCTGACACTGTGTTATGTCACTACACTGTACACTATCCGGACCTGACACCGTGTTATGTCACTACATTGTACACTATCTGGTCCTGACACCGTGTTATATCACTACACTGTACACTATCTGGTCCTGACACCGTGTTATGTCACTACACTGTACGCTATCTTGTTGTGACACCATGTTATGTCACTACACTGTACACTATCTGGTCCTGACACAGTGTTATGTCAATACACTGTACACTCTCTGGACCTGACACCGTGTTATGTCACTACACTGTACACTATCTGGTCCTGACACCGTGTTATGTCACTACACATTACACTATCTGGTTCTGACACCGTGTTATGTCACTACACTGTACACTATCTTGTTGTGACACCATGTTATGTCACTACACTGTACACTATCTGGTCCTGACACCGTGTAATGTCACTTCACTACACTATCTGGTCCTGACACCGTGTAATGTCACTTCACTACACTATCTGGTTCTGACACCGTGTTATTTCACTACACTGTACACTATCTGGTCCTGACACAGTGTTATGTCACTACACTGTACATTATCTGGTCCTGACACGGTGTTATGTCACTACACATTACACTATCTGGACCTGACACCGTGTTATGTCACTACAATGTACACTATCTGGTCCTGACACCGTGTTATGTCACTACACTGTACACTATCTGGTTCTGACACCGTGTTATGTCACTGCACTGTACACTATCTGGACCTAACACAAGGTTTTGTCACTACAATGTACACTATCTGGACCTGACACCGTGTTATGTCACTACACTGTACACTATCTGGACCTAACACAAGGTTATGTCACTGCACTGTACACTATCTGGTTCTGACACAATGTTATGTCACTACACTACATTATCTGGTTCTGACACGGTGTTATGTCACTACACATTACACTATCTGGACCTGACACCGTGTTATGTCACTACAATGTACACTATCTGGTCCTGACACCGTGCTGTATCACTAAACAGCACAACTCTGGTATACCATTACAAAATACATCATCAAGGCTCGATATAGTGTAAATGCATTTCCCGGACCCCGACTCTACATTAGATAAATATATAATACCAACGGTTTATCACTACCGGAATGTGCACAACTCTACAGTCGGGTTGGGAAAGTTCCTTTTCCATTTACAATGAGTGAGATATTCTGAAGACACGTCTTTGTTTTATAATGACATAAACCGAAACCCAACGAGTGTTTGTTGGCTGCGACCTGCTCCAGCCGTCGCTGTAGGAGCTAGTGTAGGAAACCATTAACGGATCGATCGTCTCCTCTCTTGTTTCCAAAATACTAAGTAAATTTTACACCTATAAAATGTGTTTCCTTCTCCAGTCAAGCTAGCGCAGTCTCACCACCGTCATTCATTGTGTTCGTTTGTTGTTGTGGAGGTAAAGACGCCGATCAAGAAAAGTAGGTCTGGGTAGGAGTAAAGGGATTACGTCAATTAGTATCTATCTCACATCGAGGGGAACCAGATAACGAGTTTAATACATTTGCAGATCGTTGTGGATACGAAACGTGTATTACAAATATGTCATAATACTCCCACATCACACAACAACAATTTTCAACAAGTACCTGACACATATCATAATGTTACCTGTCTACCTTCTAATACGTCATGTTACCTGTCTACCTTTTATAACGTCACGTTACCTGTCTACCTTCTATAACGTCATGTTACCTGTCTACCTTTTATATCATCACGTTACCTGTCTACCTTCTATAACGTCATGTTACCTGTCTACCTTCTATAACGTCATGTTACCTGTCTACCGTCCAAAACGTTACGTTACCTGTCTACCTTCTATAACGTCACGTTACCTGTCTACCTTCTAAATATCATGTTACCTGTCTACCTTCTATAACGTCATGTTACCTGTCTATCTTGTATATCATCACGTTACCTGTCTACCTTCTATAACGTCATGTTACCTGTCTACTGTCCAAAACGTCACGTTACCTGTCTATCTTGTATATCATCACGTTACCTTTCTACCGTCTATAACGTCATGTTACCTGTTTACTTTGTATATCATCACGTTACCTGTCTACCTTCTATAACGTCACGTTACCTGTGTACCTTCTATAACGTCATGTTACCTGTCTACCGTCTATAACGTCATGTTATCTGTGTACCTTCTATAACGTCATGTTACCTGTCTACCTTCTATAACGTCATGTTACCTGTCTACCTTCTATAACGTCATGTTACCTGTCTACCTTCTATAACGTCATGTTACCTGTCTACCGTCTATAACGTCATGTTATCTGTGTACCTTCTATAACGTCATGTTACCTATCTACCTTCTATAACGTCATGTTACCTGTTTACCTTCTATAACGTCATGTTACATGTCTACCTTCTATAACGTCATGTTACCTGTCTTCCTTCTATAACGTCACGTTACCTGTTTACCTTCTATAACGTCATGTTACCTGTTTACCTTCTATAACGTCATGTAACCTGTCTTCCTTCTATATCATCACGTTACCTGTCTACCTTCTATAACGTCATGTTACCTGTCTACCTTCTATAACGTCATGTTACCTGTCTACCTTCTATAACGTCACGTTACCTGTCTACCTTCTATAACGTCATGTTACCTGTCTACCTTGTATAACGTCATGTTAACTGTCTACCTTCTATAACGTCACGTTACCTGTCTACCTTCTATAACGTCACGTTACCTGTCTACCTTCTATAACGTCATGTAACCTGTTTACTTTGTATATCATCACGTTACCTGTCTACCTTCTATAACGTCATGTTACCTGTCTACCTTCTATAACGTCATGTTACCTGTCTACCTTCTATAACGTCATGTTACCTGTCTACCTTCTATAACGTCATGTTACCTGTCTACCTTCTATAACGTCATGTTACCTGTCTACCTTCTATAACGTCATGTTACCTGTCTTCCTTCTATAACGTCATGTTACCTGTCTACCGTCCAAAACGTCACGTTACCTGTCTACCTTCTAAATATCATGTTACCTGTCTACCTTCTATAACGTCATGTTACCTGTCTACCTTCTAAATATCATGTTACCTGTCTACCTTCTATAACGTCATGTTACCTGTCTTCCTTCTATAACGTCACGTTACCTGTTTACCTTCTATAACGTCATGTTACCTGTCTACCTTCTATAACGTCATGTTACCTGTCTACCTTCTATAACGTCATGTTACATGTCTACCTTCTATAACGTCATGTTACATGTCTACCGTCTATAATGTCACGTTACCTGTCTACCTTCTATAACGTCATGTTACCTGTCTACCTTCTAAATATCATGTTACCTGTCTACCTTCTATAACGTCATGTTACCTGTCTATCTTGTATATCATCACGTTACCTGTCTACCTTCTATAACGTCATGTTACCTGTCTACCGTCCAAAACGTCACGTTACCTGTCTATCTTGTATATCATCACGTTACCTTTCTACCGTCTATAACGTCATGTTACCTGTTTACTTTGTATATCATCACGTTACCTGTCTACCTTCTATAACGTCACGTTACCTGTGTACCTTCTATAACGTCATGTTACCTGTCTACCGTCTATAACGTCATGTTACCTGTCTACCTTCTATAACGACATGTTACCTGTCTACCTTCTATAACGTCATGTTACCTGTCTACCTTCTATAACGTCACGTTACCTGTCTACCTTCTATAACGTCATGTTACCTGTCTACCTTGTATAACGTCATGTTAACTGTCTACCTTCTATAACGTCATGTTACCTGTCTACCTTCTATAACGTCACGTTACCTGTCTACCTTCTATAACGTCATGTAACCTGTTTACTTTGTATATCATCACGTTACCTGTCTACCTTCTATAACGTCATGTTACCTGTCTACCTTCTATAACGTCATGTTACCTATCTACCTTCTATAACGTCATGTTACCTGTCTACCTTCTATAACGTCATGTTACCTGTTTACCTTCTATAACGTCATGTTACCTGTCTACCTTCTATAACGTCACGTTACCTGTCTACCTTCTATAACGTCATGTTACCTGTCTTCCTTCTATAACGTCACGTTACCTGTTTACCTTCTATAACGTCATGTTACATGTCTACCTTCTATAACGTCATGTTACCTGTCTTCCTTCTATAACGTCACGTTACCTGTCTACCTTCTATAACGTCATGTTATCTGTTTACCTTCTATAACGTCATGTAACCTGTTTACTTTGTATATCATCACGTTACCTGTCTACCTTCTATAACGCCACGTTACCTGTCTTCCTTCTATAACGTCTTGTTACCTGTTTACCTTCTATAACGTCATGTAACCTGTTAACTTTGTATATCATCACGTTACCTGTCTACCTTCTATAACGTCACGTTACCTGTCTACCTTCTATAACGTCATGTTACATGTCTACCCTCTATAACGTCATGTTACCTGTCTTCCTTCTATAACGTCACGTTACCTGTCTACCTTCTATAACGTCATGTTACCTGTCTACCGTCCAAAACGTCACGTTACCTGTTTACCTTCTATAACGTCATGTTACCTGTCTACCTTCTTTTACCTCATGTTGCCATCCTATACCATCACGTTAAAAATCATAATGTTACATACCTATAATCATCATGTTACTAGCCTTTAAAAACTTATCAAGCTATAACAACATGGTAACAAAGGGCGTCTTGTTACCCATCTTATCATCAGGCCACAAACCAATACTTACATGTGCCAACCGATAACACAATGTTACTAGCATAAACCAACTTTTAACCAACCTATATCATCATGTTGCTAACCTAAAGCATGTGTTACCTATCGGAAACATCGTGTGTTACCAACTTGCGTCATTATAGCTAAACCCATGCAATGGTCCTACCACGATAAGGTCACCCTGACCATTTCCCCGTCTGGTTCTGCGGATGAGTGCAACAGTGACTATAGCGGGGAGAGACAGGCACCAGCTGATCGCTTGGTCGACTATCGATCACCAACTCATTATAGCCGCCTCAATGAACACAATTGATATGATTACAGAGATAGCTAATGATTTGTAAATGTTTAATTTGATAATCGTGGAAGGCAATGGTTATAAGAAAGCGCGGTAGCTAAATGAATTAACAGGATTGACATGATTAGATGTTACATAATCAGTTGTCAGGAAAGGGTGGGATAGAAACACAGGACTATCAGTGGTGGAGGGCTGAACATACGGCTAACAGTGGTGGGGGCTGAACACACGGCTAACAGTGGTAGAGGGCTGAACACACGGCTAACAGTGGAGGAGGGCTGAACACACGGCTAACAGTGGAGGAGGGCTGAACACACAGCTATCAGTGGTGGAGGGCTGAACACACGGCTATCAGTGGTGGAGGGCTGAACACACGGCTAACAGTGGTGGAGGGCTGAACATACGGCTAACAGTGGTGGAGGGCTGAACATACGGCTAACAGTGGTGGAGGGCTGAACACACAGCTATCAGTGGTGGAGGGCTGAACACACAGCTATCAGTGGTGGAGGGCTGAACACACGGCTAACAGTGGTGGAGGGCTGATCACACAGCTAACAGTGGTGGAGGGCTGAACACACAGCTAACAGTGGTGGAGGGCTGAACACACAGCTATCAATGGTTAGGGGCTGAACACACTGCTATTAGCGGCGGAGGGCTGATTACACGGCTATCAGTTGGGAGAGAGGGAGTCAACACACAGCTGTTAATGGGGAGAATTTTAAATTACAGGACGATTAATGGGTGAAGGCTGAACACATGGCATTCATCTTTCATTGGGAATGGGTTGGGGGAGGGGAGGCTGAACACACAGCTGTTCCTTGGGAAGGCTGAACACACGGCTATACATGTGTACGTATGTCTGAAGAATATCATTGGGGAATACATATATAGCTATAATTGGGATTTGAGATCAGGAGTGAACAGCATTTATGTAAAAATATGGTTGTGAACAAGAACCAGGTATTCAGCTTGTGTCAGTAATGGATCGTATTCCACCAAGCCAGGTCGATAACGACCAAATATGGAAGCTAGAGAGAAACCTCACAGACAAGTGAAGGTGAGCCAAAATGTCAAAGGCAACGCTAGGCAGCCGATTGGGCTTATTAGACCATGGAGGCAGATAGCAAGATTTAGCTAGCTTTCGGCCTTTTTCATTACGAAAAAATATCAACCATCTTGTCGTTTTTAGCATCAATCTCAAAGAATACCCATGTTTTCCACAACTTAATCATAATTTGGCGATATAATTAGCCAGCTCAGCAGCACACTCCACAAGGGCTAGAGGGAGTTTGAGGATAACTCGATCGCCCTATTAATCGTCAACGAGAAGTGGTTTAAGTGTGCACACGATTCATTGGTCCTGTAATATTTCAGTATTAAAGCTCAGAGAGGCCATGGTTAAGGCCCGTGAAAGCAAACAAGGACACTCTCACTTTAGCTTTACCCGTATTTGTGTTTTTGTTAAACATTTCAACTGTTTACTTACTACATGTATAAACAATAGTTATACAAAATCTAACGAAAATGAGTTTTATTTCCATGTGTCATTATTGCCGACAAAACGATTAAATACCTAATTTGAAATTTCTAAAGTTGGTGTTTACATTTGTATGTCGCATCAAGATAAATTGGGAACATCGGTTGGGGTTAACAGCAATTCGATATTTACAGTAGACCAGTGATGCCGTTCGGAGTCCATGTCACGATACCTCCAATTAACTACTGATGACATCGTTACCGCGCAGCACCTAATGAATTCCACATAATTTTAAAAATAGCATATCACAGCCGCTGACACGCTTACGTAATGTTGAGCTATCAAGTTACGCTCGCGACTTCCTTGCGCATCCCCTTTTGTTCACAGACAGCGATTAAATTAGATTATTAGCTCATAAGGATAGTACGTTGGGGACATCGATAAACGTCATCACAGTCCTAAATTACCAGTATCTGGCTTCAGATTTTGGATATTACGCTTTGCTGATGCCTGCAAAGCGTAGCCGTCCTCCCCTGGTACTCGCGGAACGGTGTGGGCGGGTAAGGCGGGGAGGCGGCAGCCGCGCTGACAACCGAGCCTCCATACCTATCTTATTAGCGGTAGTCTTTCGGCCAAATCACATTGTAATGTAAACGTCAGATTCTGTTTTCTTCCTTCCCCGAGCCAGTGCCCATACCACTGAACAACGTCCATCAATGTCGTAGTTCCGTCAGGTTTTAAATTGTATCGCTTGACATGCTCTCGATGACCTCAGTGTAAACCTTAGTAATCTAACAGGAAATTACCAAAACAATCATTACCGACTCTATCCATCACAGATTTGTATACCAAACGCATCTCTGCATCCTTACGGTTCGATCCACAGTACTTCAAATGTCCTTCTAACATGACGTGGCTTAGATACACGCTACAGCCTTCATGCACACATACAATTCTCCATAAAATGTGGATAATGAATCAAGATTCATGCTTTTCAACAAAAAAACGGGACTGATTGAAAGCTTGACTTGGTTTGGTATCGAGAGGTTAATTGTATCATGGCCAAATTGGCCGTCCTATACAATGTATAACTGACCGCCATATCAGCACAATATCCTGCCTTATCAGCATGAGCTGAAGGAGCAGCATAAAAGGCACTGTGGAGAACCGACAAGAGGCCCATATGGCCCGTACAGCTCACATGTGTTATCTGATCTAGACATGAAGTTAAAATGCTTTCCATATCTTAGAACTTTTTGTCTGGCCATGGTGACAAACTCTGATTCCCTGCTGACCCAAATAATTCAAATACAAAGTTAGGTAAAAAACATTTGTATAACATTCGGTTACAACTGAATGCGCTGGATTAAGAATTAGATGTTCATATTAGTGATTAGTTTTGTTTTTATTCCTTCAAAAGCGATTATCGAGAACAAATACAAAAATTCCATCCATTATATAATTGGTAATCTGTGACTTAATTCGATAAGAAACTTGTCTCTAAGATAAGTGGTGTTTCTGTCCGATAATATAATCAATATCGATATACAAGTGTATAAAATATTAACTTCTGTTTCCATCATTGTGGTCCAAACCTTCACTTAGTTTCTGGTGTGGGGTTCGATTAAGTTAAAAAAAACACTCCTCTCTGGAAAGATTAAAAAAAAGGACTATGATATTCAGGTCAAATTTAGTTAAAAATTGTCGGGTATTCCTGAGTAGATGAATAGGATCGTCATATTTTTCATGCAACATAATTCCATCAAGAATATTATAGGAAGTTTTTTTAGACGTACTAATTCGTAAAGTCTGCGATTGATTAAAAACATGTCTACCTTTATTTTTCCTATAGGGCCCGCCACCTCTGCCCGGGAGGAGACTTGCCACTTGATTGTTTTACACAAATGATTTCATAATCAACTCATCTGTTAAGCAATGGTACGGATTGAATTGGGTATATTTTATCCTAGGGGTAACAGACAGCAGGATTGAACAAACTCCAGTAGGTCATTTTGGATATAACTATTACAAGGGACAGAGCTGGGGTTGGGAAACAAACGCCAGGGAACGGTAAGGTAGGTCAATTGTAGTAATGGAAAAACACAAAGCGAAAACTTGGGATTCTTTACATTGAGCTAGTGTTTAAAACTTTAGTTTGTTCCACTGTTACCTTATGAATGACAATTAAATTGCAATCGTCAACACTGTAGCTAAAACATCACAGACTTCTGCGTGGTTTCCTCCCGGTAGACATGGAACTATACGACTATATTGAGAGGAAGAGCGCCACCTAGCGGCGGGAACCAGACTGGTTTTGCATGTAGGTTTGCTATGCAACGTCGGAACGTCTTCACGGGAGGCTAGTCGCTGTTGCTGCTGTAATAACAGAAATGTCCTACCCACAATATCAATTTGTCACGATGTTTGGCTGTGGTCACAGGGTCTGGGAGAGCAGCTGTGGACACAGGGTCTGGGAGAGCAGGGGGGACTGTAGCACAGCAGTGCCCGCGTCAGACAATTTACTTTCAGTCGCCAGCTACATGTTGAGCTTGACGTGTCTGTGTAGTCATACCGTGGAACATTGACTCGAACACCACTCTCTCTCTCTCTCCCAAATCACAACTCATATAACTTCACCGAATCACAAATCAAATTAATAAAGATTGACATTTACAATACTTCTTATCAAATTGCCCTACTCTGTACCTATCTGCTGGATAAACAATACTCAAAGAAACATGGACAGATCACCTTCAAAATGACCCGTTTACAGTACTCGATCATTACAAAAAATAGTGGGGAAAAATATTTCAAATGAAATGACGTTGTCCTTGAAATATTTTAATTAAAAACAAACACATTTAAAATATATATAATTACTTATTCTCTTCAATCAGAGTGAATATACAGTATGAAACATACATAACGCTTGTCCTTTAAC
This sequence comes from Mimachlamys varia, assembly GCA_947623455.1. Classification (NCBI taxonomy): domain Eukaryota; kingdom Metazoa; phylum Mollusca; class Bivalvia; order Pectinida; family Pectinidae; genus Mimachlamys; species Mimachlamys varia. The sequence continues at coordinate 30,949,035 of OX392527.1, read as the reverse complement.
TCCAATGCAACCATACAAAAGGATTGGAGTTCACAGCCACATGCACGCCACATCATCATTTATCTATAAATCAATATTATTATTATCAATTTCTATTGTGTCATTATTATTTTAAATCCATTCACTTTCTGAGACTAACTAATGTGCGATTGATTTTCAACCATATCGCCCTTATCAAATTAATGTAAAGTTCATGAAATATATAGATAAGATAAGATATGGCGATAATCGTAATGGTCGACACGAATCTCTTGTCAGGAGCATCACAACAACTTACGTCAGGCTTTCAGCAATGACAGATTGAAGAAGAAACTATTCAAAACTATACACCTGTATGTAACTGTGTGTTGAACTTTAACCCACTGACCTTACAACAATAACAAAGGACTGATAATGAGGCTACATGTGTTGAATATTGACCTGAAGCCATCACCAATTACGGCAACAGCGAAGCTATTACAGGATAAGCTAGTTTCTAAAGAAACAATATTCATAGAAAAATCGGATTTTCTTTTTTAAAAGTGCAGTCCGATTTTTTTAAGCTGACCAGACTTATCGGCACACTATGGAGACACCGGAAGTGGACTGTCCTGACCATGTGGTGAACCGGGAGTGATTGAAACAATGTCTACCGACTCCTAATCTGTACAGGATACAGGTCTGTAAACATCACAACATATTAGATTACCACCATTACACGGGATGTGTGTTATACGAAAGCTCATCTACGATGATAATCTCCGCTCCAATCTTGTAAGCGTCCTCGTTCAATTGACCAAAAGCAACATAATTGCTAATACCAACTTCGTGCTTCTTAACCACGCGACTACCGACAAACGTAGCGTGCTCCAAGCGCAGAAAAGATAAGGCAGAGCTATTTGATTAAAAATCAATAAATCAAATTGTATGCTGTCTCCAAACTGCAATCATCTAATATCAGACCGCTTCTAACAATAGCTTTCTGTGTTAATCGAAGAAAATATACGGCTATTCTTTCCAGTTCGTGTAACCGTTGTGTGCTCGTCTTGCGTACAAAGAGCAAACTGATTACAAAGGTGTTCGTGATGTGTTGTGATTTGTTGTCATAGTGTACTTTGCCAACCGTCACATGTTTCCGACGACCGCTATGATACGCAATAGCATAACCGGTTCTGATTACTGATTAGAGTGCGCGATAAGCAGGACGGAAGTGGGTAAAGAGAGCGGAAGTCGTGGTCTATCGGCAATACACACAACGGCTGCCGTACGTCTTTAATGGGGGATGAAAGGGCTGTATGACCTTCAGTTAATGTATAGCAGTTAACTGGACACAATTGAGTCGGATAGGGAAGGTCTGTTCGAGGACACAATTGAGTCGGATAGGGAAGGTCTGTTCGAGGATTCTCTAATTAGGGTTCGTTTACTGTTAAACCTAACAACATTAAATTAAACAACAATAAGCAACGTCAGTGATAATGAAATCATAGCAAATCGGATACAGTATCAATTAAGATTTCCGATAGGATCACAAACGACATTGCCGTCCAAACAAACATAATTTCTTGGTTATATATAGTCAGTTAAGAAATGTAAAACTCTAGTTAATTCATACTTAATTCATCCTTAAAGTAAGAATAATCCACACAATGTACAGACAAAACGCCTATTGACTAGACTTGTTCTGAACTTCGAAATTTTCGAGATAGATGCCTTCTGCTGACGAACAAACTTACGAAACAGGGATTTGGGAGATGCAAGTTGATAAAGACTATGAGCAGGTTTTATGGTCGCAATCTTGGTATCATCGAGAAATGGCCTTTATCCTTGCATGGTATGAAGACGGACGTTTTTCAATATGCTCACTAGTATTCCTGCTTGTTGTGATCGAGGTTAATGCCCCCGTTTTCACTTTGAGCCCATGACTCTTTACGTGGATGTGTCCCAGATGTAGCAGAAGACGCGTAGTCTTCCAGAACAACTGGTTTTATTCTCTTGTACTTTTTAAGGGGGTCTCTGTGTAAATGTTTCCATTGTTCATATTTTGCCCCCGGTTTAATCTTTAGTTGTGATTATGGTTTTGATGACGCTCGGTATTCTCTAATTGCTTTTTAATATTTTATAGAAACCGCCGAAATATATTACTTGCATTTTACAAAATTAAAAATTCAAAAATACCTGTACAACAAGGCATATCTTTAAGGCATAGCTAAATAAGCAAGGATAATTCCATATAAATCTAACACGAGTATTCATGTTATATTGGATTTATAAAACAATTGTATCCTTTTCATACGAAACAAGCCTATTATGGGTTTCATATCAACTGATACTGATATCGACTTAAATACATTCAACATTGCACGAACACTAGTGTAAGATTCAATTAATTATATAAGCTAGAAAACATACTAATTATTTTCAATGAGACCTAAAAGGTTTTAATAACACATCACATTTTCTCTTAACACAGCACCTAGACAACATAGCACGATATCCTAAATACCTTACGACATAGCACGGTATCCTAAATACCTTACGACATAGCACGGTATCCTAAATACCTTACGACATAGCACGGTATCCTAAATACCTTACGACATAGCACGGTATCCTAAACAACTTACAACACAGCACGGTATCCTAAATAACTTACAACACAGCACGGTATCCTAAATAACTTAGAATAATGCACGGTATCCCAAATACCTTAACACAGCAGGGTATTAAAATACCTTTCAACTTAGCACGGCAAGCCAAACACGGTATGACATAGCATGTCCTCCAAAATACCTCACAACACAGCACATTTTAGAGGCACAGCTCATATCGGTACCTACCCGCATCCTGCACACAACAAAATACATCACAGTCTTACTCAGTTTTAAATCGTGGTTTTCATAAATTTAAATCAACCTATCTGTTCTCAGTTTCATCACTGTTTTTCACAAATTGAAACGTTTTAGCGGTAAATTAATTTGAATATCGCGTTACAAGGATAATGTAAAGTTGATGATAAATGACATTGGAAGATTGTCGGGGTTGGCACTGCTCCAGAAAACACCCAATCGAGTAGTGCCTTAATTCACCAATCGAGTAGTGCCTTAATTCACACAACAACGTGTCGGAGAAATCTGTACCACCAACAACGAATCTAAGAAACGCATATAGCATCGGTTACCGTTACAGCAATAAAAACGAGAATGATACAAGTTACAGCTAGGGAAATAAAAACAAGGATTGTACAAGTTACGTCTAGGGAAATGCAAACAATTATTGTAAAAGTTTCAGCTAGGGTGATGCAAACAAGGATTGAACAAGTTACGGCTAGGGAAATAAAAACAATTATTGTAAAAGTTTCAGCTAGGGTGATGCAAACAAGGATTGAACAAGTTACGGCTAGGGAAATAAAAACAATTATTGTAAAAGTTTCAGCTAGGGTGATGCAAACAAGGATTGTACAAGTTACAGCTAGGGAAATGAAAACAAGGATTGTACAAGTTACAGCTAGGGAAATGAAAACAAGGATTGTACAAGATAAAGCTAGATATATAAAAAACAAGGATTGTACAATTAACTGTTAAGGCAATGAAAACAAGGATTATATCAGTTTCCGATAGGGCAATGAAAACAAGGATTGTACAAGTTACAGCTAGGGAAATGAAAACAAGGATTGTACAAGTTACAGCTAGGGAAATGAAAACAAGGATTGTATTATTATAGCTAGGGTAATGAAAATACTTTTGTAATATATGTAGCAGAAATCATCAGAGTGAACGACGTTTCCAGTTACCGATACAGCAAAGTGTTTAAGCAAGGACTATCATGATCAAGGGTACCATCTACAACTAGTTACAGCGGGGGCAATGAATATCAGGAGCAAGGCTACAATCCAGAACTAGTTACAGCTGGGGCAATGAATATCAGGATCAAGGCTACAATCCAGAACTAGTTACAGCGGGGGCAATGAATATCAGGAGCAAGGCTACAATTCAGAACTAGTTACAGCGGGGGCAATGAATATCAGGATCAAGGGTACAATCCAGAACTAGTTACAGCTGGGGCAATGAATATCAGGAGCAAGGCTACAATTCAGAACTAGTTACAGCGGGGGCAATGAATATCAGGATCAAGGCTACAATTCAGAACTAGTTACAGCGGGGGCAATGAATATCAGGACCAAGGGTATCATCTAGAACTAGTTACAGCGGGGGCAATGAATATCAGGATCAAGGGTATCATAGAACTAGTTACAGCTGAGACAATGAGTATTAGGATCAAGGGTACCATCTAGAACCAGTTACAGCTGGGGCAATGAGTATCAGGAGTAAGACACTACCATCTAGAACTAGTTACAGCTGGGACAATGAATATCAGGATCAAGGGTACCATCTAGAACTAGTTACAGATTGGGCAATGGATGTCAGGAGCAAGGGTACCATCTAGAACTAGTTACAGCTGGGACAATGAGTATCAGGATCGCGGGTTACATCTAGAAATAGTTACAGATTGGGTAATGGATGTCAGGAGCAAGGGTACCATCTAGGGCTAGGTACATCTAGGGCTTGTTACATCTAGGGCAATGATTATCAGAATCAAAGACAGTAGCACGTGCCGTCATATACAAGGAACTTTTGAAAAGGGTAAGTTCAACTTCCTGTTAGCGTAATGAAGTCCGCAAAGAGAGGTTACCAGTGCCTGTTAAAATCATTTAACTACATTTACCAACTACCTCTAGAGTAAGCTCATTAGCATGAATCAAATTATATACCCTTAGCGTATTGAACATTAAGAATTAGAATCGCACCAGTTACCATGACTCTAAAATGAACATCAAAAACAATGAACCTCACATGCGAGAATGGCACAAGGGCACTATTTACCACTAAAGTAACGGTCTTCTCGGTCACACAAGTGCACTATTTATCATAAGAGTAATAGTCTTCCCGGTCACACAAGTGCACTATTTACCACTAAAGTAACGGTCTTCTCGGTCACACAAGTGCACTATTTATCATAAGAGTAATAGTCTTCTCGGTCACACAAGTGCACTATTTACCACTAAAGTAATGGTCTTCCCAGTCACACAAGTGCACTATTTACCATTAGAGTAATGGTCGTCTCGGCCACACAAGTGCACTATTTACCACTAAAGTAATGGTCTTCCCGGTCACACAAGTGCACTATTTATCATAAGAGTAATGGTCTTCCCGGTCACACAAGTGCACTATTTACCATTGGAGTAATGGTCGTCTCGGTCACACAAGTGCACTATTTACCATTGGAGTAATGGTCGTCTCGGTCACACAAGTGCATTATTTACCATCAGAGTAATAATCTTCTCAGGCCAGTATCGAAACAGCTACCAAAATACCAACACATATCACTGAAAAAATACGTGATATACGTAGCTAGCACTATGATAATGTACCAAATGGTTTTAGATACAAACGATAAATAGATAAAGAAGCAGTGCAAAAACGTGTGGTACTGGATTAGATCTACCATTCTAGAAAGACCCGTTACAGTGTATAAAGAACTGTATCAGAATTTACTAAGTAGTTAAAATGATGTAAAGGAACGTCACAAGCAAGGGATGTACCCGAATACAGATATCATTAGGCAAAGGAATGTCACAAAAAAGGGTTGTACCAGAATATAGTTACCATTAGCACTATTGCCACAAGCAACGAGGTAAAAGAACGTTACAAAAACAAGGATTGTACCAACCAGAATATAGTTACATTTAGGGAAAAAAGTGCCACAGACAAGGATGGTACCTGGTTAGTGTAACCCTTAGATGAAGGAACATCACAAACAAAGGTGATACCAAATTAGAACTGCCATTGTTTATAACATGGTACCATTAACGAGGAAGTCACAAATAAGGACTATACCAGCTACCATTGTACTTGTCTGTAGATCTGTTTATAAGCCTGTGTACACATCTGGCATTGATCATCAGCGTTACATCTTAAGCATCATTGTCAGTAAGACATTACGTACCTGGTTCTATTACAAACAAACAAACATTCATCTCCCACTGTGTACAACAAATCGGCCAGTTGCCCTATGACGGCCCAAGTGTTAACTACACAAGTGTTTGCCCTGAACCGTGTAAAGTTCGCCATTATGTCTATTTAATAGCAGGTGTTTTTTATATGAGTATTTATCCCACGTATGCAAGTGTTTATCAAGATGCAGATTGAACTTGTAGTTTCTCTAGAAGATTACACCTCTAGAATCAAGCGTACTTATAACCTAGACAGGTGTACACGTGTATGTTTAACATTAACCGTATAATCGGACCGTGGATTCAATTGAAGCGCTATCATACGTATGTTTCATGTTTTATTTTTGGCTTCATGCAATGTATTAAGTATAATATAGTTGGAAGCGTGGTGAGTAATCAAATTCATCATTTACAGTCTGTTGTTTATTAGGTATGCGGTATTTGTATTTATAAAACGTACAGATTGTGTGCAACAAATCTGGCATTATGGCTGTGTCGTACAACGTAGGAAAGATCTTGGGTTTATGTTTTACAGAGTTATAAACGCCCCTTCGTTAAACGCCCTATCCATGGCTAAGGTCCTCTAAGGACGTATCTTTGAAGGTTGTTTTTGTTGTTGTTTTTTTGCATCGCGTGGTCTGGATGGAAATTTATATTTCACACTTTTGAACATGTATGTACAATAAACCCTATTACACGTGTGATTGGTAGATATATCGGTGTGTTGAAACTAGCGTCATAGTAACAGCTCCAAACAATGATGATGACGTCACAGCTTTTGAAAAATGTATCATTTATATTAGCGTCATGTTTTACCTTTATTTCTTCGTTTTTCTGTTTATTGACTACCGATTGATCCCGAAAATCTCTAACATTTTCTCAAAAAATAATTTATATGAAATGGTGATACAGAAATTGTAGTTTTATACAATTGTATTTAGGCAATGGTAAGTCATGGACAAGCACAAGCCCTACAGATCTGTTGATATTATAGCCCCTACCACTTACCCAGTTGCCCCACATTCATTGTTTTACGAAACAAATTGACTTTTTTTCTGAACAGAAGCGTTTTACTAGCCCAGCTGTTCTTCCTGTGTTGGCATCGGATGATTGATTAGTAAGGAACAACTGTAACTTCATTACCCTATCAAATTCATAATTCTGCAATATTTGAACCCAGCATAATCATGTTACACGAAAAATATTCGGAAAATCGCATGAGATTAATGCTATATTACCACGAATTGTTTTAGAACCTTGCAAAAACAGGTTGGCCAACTAAATCATTTCTCGCTGTTCAAATTCAATAACATTCAACTTCCCTCTCCTTCCCCCAGAAAACAAATATAATACTGGAATTCACGAAATTGCAACTTGACGTAGACGTCACACATGATGTTGTCTGTATTTTGTGTACACTATAAGATATATATCGGGGTGCTGGAGCAGGAGTGGATCGCCAGTCCCGCGAGCGAATCCACGGTCTGTGTCCGAGAATTGCTTTCCACGGCCGACAGCGCATGGACTCTCAGGCCGACACAACTTCCAGGGACCTGACTTCAATCAAAAGGGATGAGGGTCCAGCTTGGCGGTTCCCAGGCCTAATTGGATTTATCGGCCTTTATATATGACAGACTTGTCTCTGGTCAGACCCTCGGCTCCTCCACTGTCTGTCTACGGGCCAAACTCGGCAGGAAATTAAACGTCAGATTTAATAACAAAGCTTTGGTTTATGTATAAATGTAAGGGGTTCCCTTACAAATAAGTAACAATCTGCATATCTGTATATGTAATAGTACGCACCGGTCACGTGACGTGACTGATACGGTCACCTTCGTGTGTAGTGTGTGAAATTGTTCCATATACATCATTCATATCTATTTACTTATCATTTCGACAAATTATGCAGATTTCCCATCTTATCGTCTATGCTTCATACCAATTCTCTAGTGAGAGCATTGCTATTAATACCCACGATTTCACGAACGCGGGGTAACTCTATATAAGGCTTGGTGGAAGCGAGCATCTCTAACAAGAGGCCCATGGGCCTTAACGGTCACCTGAATTCTGATGTACTAGTACCAATACATTTTGTTGTTGTGACCTTATACTGAAATTATCATTAACTTAAACCAAGTTTGAGCTAGAAAACTGACCAGTAAAAAAGTGTCCTGCTTATAAAATTGTCTATATACCTCCCAAAATCATTGATCCTTGAGCTTTGAACCCAAATCAAACTCAGTGACTTTGATTTTTGTTCAATTAACTTCTCAAAAAAGAAGTTACACACGGTTTCCTTGACCTTTGAATCAGTGACCTTTGCCTCTTTGACTCTTTGATCTTGACTTTTGGTCAGTTGACTCCTTGTTTTAATTCTGATTCACAATGTCATAACAAAATGTTCATCAGCAAAGAGCTATTCAATGTTACTTTGACCTTTGACCCGATGACCAGGACATTTTGGTCAGCTAACTCCTTGTTTAATGCCAACCAACTTTGCTTCGTAATGGCATAACAAAATGTTCATCAATGAAAAGATATAAACTTTGACCTTGACCTTTGACCTAGTGACCTTGACGTCAAATTAGTTGACTCCTTGTTTAATTCAACTAGCTTTGCTTCACAATGTTATAACAAAATGTTCATCAGTGAAAAGATATAAAACTTTGACCTCGACCTTTGACCTGGTGACCTTGATTTTTGGTCAGCTAACCCCTTGTTTAATTCCAACCAACTTTGCTTCATAATGTCATCACAAAATGTTCATCAGCACAAGAGGCCCACGGGCACAACTGGGTCTAAAGTAGAAGTTTGTTAAACAATTTTGAGCCCCTCCACACAGTCACTGGCCCAGGGGTAGGACAGTCGAAAGTCTTCCAATACTAAACTGTCATTTCATGGTTGTAATTCCAATCAAGTTTGAAATTTTTCAAATTGGAAATGAACACAATATCCAAAATTGTCATTCTCCTAATATATAAACTATAGTAAACTTCACACCCTTCCCTGGGGGGCACCTGAAGGCTGATGGGCATAAAATACATAATTGATAAAGCACCTTAAGAATATTCAGTTGGTGAATAGTGTTTAATCCCAGCATGTCTGGGTCTGGAGAAGAAGATTGTTTAATTTTTGGTCAATTTGACCAGGGTAGGCTAGAGTCAAAAATTGCCCAATACTAAACCATCATGTCCTGGCTATTATTCCGACCAAGTTCCAATTACCTCCAACTGGAAATGAACAAATTTTATCCCAAAGTGTCAATTTCCTATATAAACTATGGTAAATCTCACCCCCTCACAAGAGGTTTTTGATAAAGCAAAAACATTCCATTGGTAAATATTATTTAATTCCACCATATCTGGATCTGGAGAAAACGATTTTTGAAATTTTAACTAATTTGATCCCTAGGAAAGGTTCCTGCAAAATTTCATTCAAATTGGTTAAGTGTTTTTTGGTTTTTGAGAATAAGTTGAAAACGTAAATTGTTTACGGACGGACGACGGACGACGTACGACGAACGACAACGGATAAAAGGCAATTAGAATATCTCACTTGAGACTTCGTCTCAGGTGACCTGAAAATGAAACTCACAAATGATGATGTTAGATAATCTGTGTTGACATGCCCTGTACTATAGTTGTTTTTAAGTAAATACAGTACATACATGTACATGTATACAGTATACAAGGAAAGTCTTGCCCAGTTAAATTTTCGCTTCTCGTCCATGAAATCATTCAGCGCTAATTTCGCTCTTCGCATATTAATGTTATGGTTATTGTGTTGTTTATTTATATTTGCGGTAGCGATAACTCACTCTCATTATGGAGGTAGAAAGAGGCGAAAATTTAACTAAGACGAAACAGTATCCTCCTCTACACGGGTACTTACATAGTGAGACCAGACGTTCAGGGTGAGCACTTGTTCTCTTTCGTTAAGGTCCATGATTTGTATGAGTTGTAATCCGAATTTCACGGTTACAGCATCAGAATAGTTCAGCACTGGTCTGCTGTATAGAGAGCGGACCGAGTTGATACGTAGCAGGTACTTGATGAGGCGGTCCTCCTCGGAAAACACCTCTGGGAAGTGGTGGCGGTGCTGGTGGGTGCCTGCAATGGAAAGTATAACGGAATTTATACTAGTGTAGAGAAATGGTGTCTAGCATCTGAAATATAAAGTTTAACATTTGTTCTAGGTCACAGATGTAGACAATGTTGTAACTGGGTGCCTGCTACATGTTTAAATAACTTTGGGTCAAGGCCACCGTTGAAGGTAGGAACGTTGTGGGTAGCTTCGATTCGGTATGACTTAAAACAGCGATGCACACATTTTAACATGTGTTGATAAAGAAACTGTTGTGAGTAGAGAAATGGTGCTTGCAAACTTAATTATATAAAAAAAAACTGGGTCAAGGTCAAGCCGTTGTGGGAAAACTGTGAAGAAGAGAATAGCGCGGAGTCAAGGTCACATTGCGGGCAGTTACCTGTCCTCGTCACCAGCGTTGATGATGTAAATTAATAACACATTAAACGAGACTGCTGTGGTCGGCATTGGTGATAATAAACGAGCGGACGGATGGAGGGCAGAGGTCGTCCATCATACATGCAGCATCACTATGGAACATGCTTCAGTGAGACTATCCAGATTCAGCTCGGCGCGTGGGGACGATTGAAGGCAGCTTGATTAATGACAAGACATGGAAGTCCACTTTGAGCATTTCCATATAGCAATACAAGCATAAGGAACGCATGGTGTAAAAGTAATAGCGATATGTTTCAACCAAATCATTAATGACATTTATAAGAGGATGCATCCATGCATAATGTCGGGAGACCGGCTGGTGGACAAACGGACGTTACTATGGTTATTGTAAAGATACTTTTGGTTGATCTATCTACCGTTTCCCACTTGAACCGAACATCACATGACCAACACAAATGTTTGTACTGTCGTACAAAAGTTGTTAACTACGTTACACAGTTTCATAAATGTTTACGTTGTTCAAAGAATAGTGCGGACGAACTGTGTTTCTTTGTAGACAGACGGACGAACGGGCACGAATATCATAATATTTTTGTCGTATCAGGCGCATGAGATGTACGGTAAGCGTTATATAAACATGTAAACAAGCTCTGTTTCCATCTCCGATTGTAGTCGTTGCGCAATAGGAACAGAAAACCGTCTGAGGTAGCCTGCAGTAGAATATTGGTGGTAGCGGCGTCTAACGATGGCGTGTACACGAAGCTCTATATCCCAGCCACACACGGGTTACCAAGTCTTAAGTAAACACAATACCAAAAGTAATGTGATTTTCATCTGTTCTCGTCGGTTTAAAGGTATTTCTTTTTTACTCGCGTACTTAAGTAACCTTTTATGAACTAGTAGGCATGGCAACACACTGTTCGTGAAGACCAAGTCAATAACTACACTATGAAAATAGTGTGATGTAACTATTGACGATGAATCAGTTATATGACAATCACATGATCATCTTAAAGAATTGCAGTATGACTCTATCGGTCCAATCCTCTCTTTGGAGCTAATTAACTACTATACATATGCAATGTTCTATTAAACTAGCAAGTGTTTTGACTTTTTGGAGAATCGGAAGAATTTATTGATCACTGCCAGTGTACAGTAAATGTAGATACAATATATTATCGCCAGTGACTTTAAATTCAACAGATCCATTACTTTTAATTGCTCGAATAATGAAAATCAATTTATGACGTTGATCGAACACATGCGTCATGTCTGTTAATGTGTGCATGCGGACAGTTATACATATACTGTAATGATATGATTAAGCTCAGTAAGTTACCATCATCATGTGTTTTTATCCATTCTAGAACGTGTACAATGCTGTTTTATACAATATTCATTTTAATAGTGGTTAGAGCTATAACATACTTACATTGTGAAATTACATAATGGATATTGTTAATACGTATAATGTTAAAGCGGGAAAACCTTGATCACATTATATACGTGGATAACTCTACAACGCCTCATATCTTACCAATTCCGACATCTGTTAACAAGTAAAAAGGCTCATACGAAAAGCCATTTAAATTATAATACGACTTTGGAAGTAAGTCGGTATAAATGGCGGCGTTGATGCCGCATGATGTCGTTATTCAGTTAACACTCTATGCCTCCCTCAGTACAAAATCTACTTGTGTCGTACCGGTGATCACAGCAGTATGAAATTTAATTAGGCTTTTGTTTTACAGACTCCCTCACTTTGATGACACATCAAACGTACAGCTGTAGCGGAGTGCTGGCGATGGCTGTAATGAAATGCATGTCATTTTACGTTCGCTCAAGTTTAAAATCGATACCTTAGCCGTGTAATAGTGTTTCTCTCTCGTTTACCGGCGGTTTGCTCGCCCAGCTCAACGAACAACGACACGGCGGCATACATTACCGCGACTCCATTCAAACTAATGCAAAACAATATTGAGAATGATTAGATTAATAAGTTTGGTTATTAGCTGACATTTACTTTGTCAGATTGATGGCTTGTCGGGGTGATGGAATCCATTCCGCTGTAGGGAGCCGACACATTACCCGCTACATTATTCAGCAGCATCCGAACACCATTTCGGTGCCCCCAGAACCTGCAAGATGCATTCGAAGGCCATTTCAGTACCTCCAGGATCCAGTATGTTCATGTGTGCGCCATTTAGATAAAGTGACCACATGATCCAGAGGGAGTTATATGCACGCCACTTCAATGATCACACCATCTATGATGTAAGATACAGGGTACATATCCGTGCGCCATTTTAGTGGCACAGGATCCAGGCGGTACGTCCGTGCGCTATTTTAGTGGCACATGATCCAGACGGTACGTCCGTGCGCCATTTTAGTGGCACATGATCCTGGCGGTACGTCCGTGTGCCATTTTAGTGGCACATGATCCAGGCGGTACGTCCGTGCGCCCTTTAAGAGCCTTAATAACCCCGGGGTTTCATCTGCGTTGCATTTCATGACCAACACGATCCAGAAAATCGAGCGGTGCGTACCCAGAGGTTCAATGGGATTTATCCGTACACCATTCAATGACCCGTTGGATCCAAACAATTGATCCGAGCGTCATTTTGGAGCTTCTGGGATCTTGAGAACATTCTCTGATTTTGGTGCTCAGGGGATTGATTTGAACGCCATATTTATGTCAGCAGGATCCAGGGGATTGTTCCGTGTGTTATTTAAGATCCCACTAGATCCACGAGATTCAGCCACGAAATGAGACTTCAAAATCGTACTATTAACATATAGTTAGTGGTCATGTTATCTTAGTCTAGGCGAGTCACCTTCTTACAGGACAAATACTAAAATCCCATTGGTAACTGTCTTGCCACACCTCCATTTGTAATCCATCCGAGCGGGACAAATTTCCGATAGGACACATCCTTATTTATTTAAACATTATTGTCTATGGAGTCTAAAGCAGTTTAATACTCGGATGTATCATTTTTAGAATCTGTTCATCTCATAAAAAATCAATTTCTCAGCATTAAGCTCAAATAATAAATCTATCGTGTATGTTTGTTCAATGAATAGAACAGTCATTGCCCGGGACGGTCTGTGGTTGAAACAATTATGACGTCATAAAAAGTAAGACGTCAACAATCGATCAATGACATTCATAGCCTTATGAATGTTAACGATTTCTAGAGGCAGGGACAAACAATGCTAAATATACATGTATAAATCTCCATTAGGACTCAACGAGACACGCACTAATGATAACTCTTTCCGTAGAACACCTCTTATATCATAAATTTCCAGTGACTTAATATACATAACCATTAATGACACTATATGTATTATGTTTTAGAAAAGACGATTTGCTACAGAAGTAGTCAATAAAACACATCTTGAGATACATTGTATAGAGCCTACAAGGGCAGTAACTCTAACCAATAACTTCTATTTATGTTGCTCTATAGAGCGGATAAAACAATAAAATCAACTCCCTCTCGTGATTACATTGTGTCCAGTGGTATCTTAATCGATGTTAAATCGTTAATATCGACGTGACGTTCGTCACGCTTCCATGGCCCTGTTTATCAATTTGGCATAAACATGAAGATTCACTGTTTTCGCTTGTGTCATTGACAACGTTGTCCTCACAGGGCTGATCAATATAACTGGAGGACTTAGATTCGCATTCAGAATGTATATGAAAAGCATAAGTCTATATGAAGGAGTGCCACTGTGGCACTTACACATGTATTGTACTATCAGTAGACCTGTATGTGTACCTCCATCGGTTCTCACGACCCGCCTTCCGTCGATAATCGATGACACGCTACATTTAAATGTCTTTGTATACTCAAAGAATTCCAACACCTATGTTTAAAGACTACACAGAAAGGATTTCAACGCTCAGTGTTACAGATGAATCGCGGAATTTTTTTATTATTAAAGCGAGTAAACAGTTGAACACTGGGCTTAACCGCGAGTAAACAGTTGAACACTGGGCTTAACCCCAGCCTCGTTGTTGCGTCAGTCCGCTACACAAAACTGTCGTGATTGCTTCTCGCACCAGACAAACCAAACACTAATATTTGAATTCGTCGGTAAAGGTGTGAAATCACTAATACAAACATGTTTACCACTACACATTATACCTCGTTATTTTGTGTCAATTTACTTTTCAACTAAATTTGTATAATGTTTTGAAAAAGAAATTACAATATGATATTTATTAGTGTAGGTAAGTTTGTCAGTCAGTATCGCCTTCGGGTACTTTGTCCCCGCCAAACAATATTGGACGTGTCTAAACACAGGAATAGCCAGCCAGAGACACCCAGCCTCGGCGACGTGCGACTTCCCATTCCGTGGTTCACGATCACAGAAACGTAATCTAAACAAACTTCATTATTGCATAAGATAGCCTATTATTTCTATAATGATTTCACATGGTTCCGAATTTCTCGAAATGCTATCCAATCAAATCCGAGTTCGCCCGGAGCAATTTGCGTCGCTATTCCTGGAAGTGAGGTGTGCCGACGGCGAACCAACAGTGTACTGATCGAGTGAAACATCCCAGCTGTATTCTTAATGAAGATTAAGCGGATTTCATTCTGCGAAAAGTTCATTTCGATCCGATAAGTTTTTAAGGTACACACGTTAATCAAACACTTAAATGTAACAAATCAATGTAGATGCTAACTGTAAACCAGTTTTATATTTGTAACGTAAACTTCAACTTTAAGTCAATACAATGCCATTCAGGGTATTGTGACGAAATGAGTCTCACGTCAAGCACAGGACAGAAGTACTGTCACCAAAACACAGTGATGTGATAAGGTGCCGGGGGGGGGGGGGGGGGGGGGGCTCCGATACCCGCGACGGGCGCGGACAGAAATGACGTGGCTCTCTTATGTTTATGTTTGAAAGACAACGAGTCGGCGGCGATGAGCTAGTAACAACGCGCTTCTGTATCACAGGGACCAGTATCAACGCTGGTGTGTCGCATAAACCAGCAAAGAGGCGATACTGTACCAGTACAGAACTCTGTCATAGGGACCAGGTACAGCATTGGTACGTCACAGAAACCAGTGAAGAGACCCTTCTATGTCATACAAACCAGTAACAGCGCTGACGTGTCACAGAAACCAGTGAAGAGACCCTTCTATGTCATACAAACCAGTAACAGCGCTGACGTGTCACAGAAACCAGTGAAGAGACCCTTCTATGCCATAGGGACCAGTTACCGCGCTGATGTATCACAGAAACCAGTGAAGAGACGCTTCTATGTCATACAAACCAGTTACAGCGCTGATGTGTCACAGAAACCAGTAAAGAGGTGTTTCTATGTCACAGGGACCAGTAACAGCGCTGGTGTGTCACAGAAACCAGTACAGAGACGCTTCTATGTCATAGGGACCAGTTACCGTCCTGATGTGTCACAAAAACCAGTTAGCAGACGCTTCTGTGTCGTACAAACCAGTAACAAAACTGGTTATATATAATTACATTGTACCATTAATAACCCTTCTGTGACAAACACATCCCCTAGGTTTGTTTAATCAGTGTATATTTAACATTAAACACGCTTAATTACTCGTGTCTTTAATGAATCTGAATATATTTGTCCTTATTGATTAAATACTGTCAGCTACGACCTTATCACTACTTGTCCTATTGGTTTATGTTCATGTCTAACAAAGTCGGTTGTGGTATTCAAAAATAGTGCGGTGTTTTGCAACACTACACCATGTTTTTGTCACGTACGTTGTAAGCAATTATTGTATGATAAAACGTGATGTGCACGAATACTTCTCATCGAATTTACTATATGCTCGTTTTGCTGGTATCCGACGTCACTATACGGGCTGTCTAAACTGGACCGCAGTGCTGTTCTGTGGTACCAAGGGCATCTCTGCCACATCAGGTAGGACATTCTTTGCGGGCATTGTACCCCGTCTTGGCTGGGAAGTAGCCAATGGAGCGTACTGTACACATCTGGTCAGCTCTCATAACACGCCTATCTGGAATACCGTCGACACTAACTTATCACAATGTCTGACCGCAATGTGTGGGCGCCATTTACGTTCATGGCTGCACTGTATCCCGCGCAAATTCTCGGCGGTATTTGCGTATACGAGGGAAGGTGTGCTTGAAGATTATTGCCAAAGGTACAGACCGTCTAATAACTCTCAGCAATCGAAGTTGGGGTGGGTTTTGTATTAGTTATGAATTATTACAGTACTTACATAATATCGACGTCTATGATGTAACCTTGTTGGGGAGGAAGAAGACTTGCCGAGCGTGCGCGAGTCATGGCCGAGACAGACAGACAGACAACCCCACAGACAGATACATATATCTTACACTAACGGCGGGGTCGATATGTATTCAGGACGGCCTAGGCCTACTCCTGTTTATCTAATCAGGGATAAAATTGAACGTTTCACGAACAGAAATTAAACCTATGGTATGCACATAGCGCTGGACACAGACATGTTGCCGGTCTAATCAAGCAGCTGAACTCCGTACAAGTTGATTCCATCAGATTACATGGTACATTGATAGCCATCAATGTCCGTAATGGAACTTTGCATCAACACAGCGGCATCTCTTATTTCAGACTGTAGGACAGGGCATCACCTACATCGGACTATACGACAGGGCATCACCTACATCGGACTAAACGACAGGGCATCACCTACATCGGACTAAACGACAGGGCATCACCTACATCGGACTAAACGACAGGGCATCACCTACATCGGACTAAACGACAGGGCATCACCTACATCGGACTATACGACAGGGCATCACCTACATCGGACTAAACGACAGGGCATCACCTACATCGGACTATTACGACAGGGCATCACCTACATCGGACTTGACGACAGGGCATCACCTACATCGGACTATACGACAGGGCATCACCTACATCGGACTAAACGACAGGGCATCACCTACATCGGACTAAACGACAGGGCATCACCTACATCGGACTAAACGACAGGGCATCACCTACATCGGACTAAACGACAGGGCATCACCTACATCGGACTATTACGACAGGGCATCACCTACATCGGACTAAACGACAGGGTATAATCTACATCGGACTATACGACAGGGCATCACCTACATCGGACTAAACGACAGGGTATCACCGGCCATCAATTAGCCAAAAGTGTAAGGTTAGGGTATCACCGGCCATCAATTAGCCAAAAGTGTATAGTACAGTTATCACGGCATCAATTAGCTTTCAGATGCTTAGGTAACGCAAGAATAAATTCGGTGTTCGTTTCGGTAAGGGGTTGACATCAACTTGGCTTACTTGCACTAAAAATGAACATATTTATATCAGTCTGAACATACTTTACTTTGGAGTCTCAACACATGAAGATCCGTAACATACTAGAGGCATTCCATATACAATATGTTCTAGCCCGTAAAATGTTGCTCTCTGTAGTTGTTCGATAACGTAATGGCAGCACCTTTAGCACTACATAAACGTCCCCTGTGAAATACAAATACGCTTTGATTTATCAGTAACAATAACAAGCCTCATCTGTTAGTATCAAGGACCATCAAATATGTATGTGAAAACACCCGTTTGACCTTTGTGTAGAGTGTAGAAGCGACGCTGGTCTAGCTCCCTAATGCGATGTTCATTGTTTGTTATCATAGACCGGAAGTCACTCCACTCACACTGGTGGCCGTCTTCCAAGTGTTCCCGGACATCCCGAGTCTGGGGACTGTATTGGTAATCGGGAGATACTAATGGCAGGATAGACGGCCGAACTGACCGACGACAACACAAACTGGCGACATGACGGACGGACGAACAAATGGTCAGGAAAGCCAATGCAGTAAATTATTTCTATATTCAAAATAGTACGTAGTTGGAACAAATTCTTCATCGCGATAAATCGTTGATGATAGTTGAATATAATGAGAGGTAATAGTCCCTATAGTCCGGCCAGCCTATCAACACAGGACGGATTTTAGGGTAACATCCATCACAACCGATATCTCGATAGGTCTTCCATAGGTTCCATCCATCTCGTTGGTCAAAACGTTAATAGTCGAGTCAATAACAACTAATCTTTCTCAGGTTACATAAATGTTTGTCTTTCTTCTGGTAAATTGCCAAGTTTTTAGGAGGTATTTATGGTCATAGGGCAGAAATATGTTAACAGACGACGTCACCAGCGTCCATACCAAAGTGCCCCAACTTGGACCTACATAGATTTTATCATCAACTTACACAACATTACTTTTCACCTTGTCGACATTTTAAAATCATCCTTCTTTCGATTCTCTACTCTTTTCCTCCAGCTCTCAAAGTACCTTTCTCTATGTGTGACCTCACATGTTTTCTTTCCGGGTATGTCCATATCCTTTGCAATCAGTGTTCTATCTCTAGATATAAATTGTATCAAAACCGTTTTTCTATCGTGTTGAAACACTCTTGTTAAATAAGCATTTCGCAAAATATTTTTTTATGTCTAACTATTCCCCGTGTATTGTAAAATATTCCTCGGGGAAGCCAGAATGTTCTTTCGTGAAAACAGAACAAACTATGCTTTCTTCCCTACAGAGTGATCGTTAGTCGGAACCTATGACGTATTTTCCAGGATAATCTTTTCCCGAATCGGTACAGCCTTATAAAGATATTTTCCCCGTAACTATCTCCCGTCCGTTAGTTTTGACCAACATGTAATTACGTGTCATTGGCTGTGCCACGGGATCCTCGTACTTGATAAGAAACATTCATCTAAGCCTTCTTGGTTAGACTTCTAACAGTGTTAAACGACTCGAATAGTGGCAACTGATGTTCTGTCGTTTAAAAAAGGGAATTGCAAATAAAATGTCATATTTTCAATAAACGTTTGTTTCGTGTAAGATCACTTTAATTTGAATCTTGTATCGATAAAAAGGTTGTCAACATGAAATTGGGACCACTACGTCTTTGAAAAGGCTTCTGTCGTCTCTCATTTGTTCTTTAACACACACTCTTACGTATTAGGAAATGGGTACATATGTCACTGGGAACTGACTGGTGGCACCGTAAACCAACTTAACACTGTAACCGTGTGTATATTTGGTTAGGGGAGAAGAGGATGAAAACCTATACGAACACACGTAGATAGGAAGCGGGCCAGCATACATATTTTACACCTAATACGATTACCTCTGATTACAACATTTAGCGGGCTTTACGGAGGGAAATAACATCATACATATGAAGCTTAACCAAGGCATGGACTCCCTGTCTAAGTCTGGAGATTAAGGGCGACAGCGATACTGTCATGTTCGGCTTAACGCGCGCGTGGCGGAGGATAAATATCGGACAGTCGCGAGATGTCCTAACTTTACGCGTGCTACATCTATAAACGTTGCCAGTATACAGATCGATGTACAGAGAGACAACCTTTATGTAGATTCGTGTTTGCCCAATCAGGGGTAAAATTGAGAAAGTGCTACAGAAATCAAAACCATTCGTATGCTTACGTGTACGCAAACGGATGAATAGTAAAACGCTAACAACTTAATCAGGCGTAGTATTTGTGGCGAGTCGTGTAGTATTAGGGGCGCGTTGAAGTGAGGTCGTGATTGGCGCCTAGTCTATGATCACGCTGCCTTGTGTAGACATTACATCAACTCCCTTATTTCGACATCACTTCACATGTTACTAGCATGTGTCGATACATTATTATGTTGTACTCCTTTTGTCGACATCATACCAACTTCTCTATGTCGATATCACGTACGCTTTCCAAACCTGTGTCGATATAATGATGTACCATGTTGTCAATTTATTGTACAATCATGTAGGCTTCTACCAAAATGTGCTACATCATTGTACAAATTAGTTTTTCTTATACAAGTCATAGTCACTATGGTTATCATAGCTGTCAGTACTGCTGAGCGTGTGTGAAGTGAAATGATCTCTCTTCCTCGTGAAACGTAGACAGTGCAGCATTCTGTTGATCAGGAAATGTTCTCTTTATCTAATAATTAGATGTTCGTAGACATTGCGTCATTTTCTTCATCGTTATATACTTTGTTAGTTAGGTTTATTCAGTCTAGGCTGTTTGCGTTCATTGACTATGCTATATTCATCTTGCCGACGGGCACAATACTTTTCATGTCCCTGGGAAAACCAATGTTACGCCAACAGTTGCTCACCTCAAAGTTAGGGCCCTTCGTTTAGGCTAACATAATTCTAAACGGAGAGTTCGGACTAACACGTAGAGGAAAAGTTATGCAAACAGACAAACAATTTACCCTAACTGTATTGATATGGTTTAATACAAGAGCACAGCGTAACCAATAACAATTACGGTGTGATACTGACCGATTTATCGGGCGATTTCCTAGAGTATGCCAATGTTGGTGACTGGGGAGTTCACAAGTAGTCATCAGGCAGGGTTTATAAGGTTAATTACAAGTGATGTATTAAATCTAGTAGGACCTTCTCCCAGTAGAGCAGTTTTCTTATGGTTAAGTCTAACTGTTTGGGCTATCTACCTCCCCAGACATCACTGTAAGGGAACAGCTCCCCCGAGGAAGACCAATACTATATCAATAACATCTGCAGAATGTATGGGTCTCATTCCCAGACAAACCTTTCACTTGATTCATTTTAATTTACATAATATCGTAGACAGTTCATATAGCTTATAATATCACAAATCTAAACAGCACAGATCCTCCTATCACTTATTCACGAGCTGGGTTACGGGGTGCGTGCGGGTACGCTCTTTGCATTAGAGACATCGGTAATGGCGGCAGATACCTGAAGACGTGGAGGTATTCTGGGGGTCTAGATACTGAGGAGCTTCACGTATTATTCGGAGAACGGTGTACGATAGAACTACCAGAATGTTATCAAGACATGTGATTACATGACTGTGCATTTGGCGGCTTTCTGATTCGGTTTATTACAATGTGCTGTTTTTGATCTTACGTTATGGACCCAGGGGGATGGTTATATTACAGTTCAACGAGGCGAGTTCACATCCCAAAATAGCACTAAGGGGAATATTGCAAACACCGGTTTCAAATAGAACATATAGCACCGTTACTGCCGACGCTTGCATTGCGATGAGGGTGTACGATGAGTGAAAAAAACTGAGATGAAAACGATGAGCATTTCTATTACAACGGAACCCGACAACGCAGTTTCGCATAACAAGCCAGCGATGTCAGAAAGGGTTAATACAAGTTGTTCTGCTCCGTATACAAAATGAAATGTAGCGGAATTGATATGATACGGTCATACTCAAATTTGCTTTAAATTTGATTTAGGTCGTCAATATGTCGCCCTGCTGTCAGATCAATGAAGCAGTATCATTTAGGCGTGGGAAAATACGATACAGTTGTGTTAATACAATTATAAATACATCGCCATATACACCTCTCCAGTTGTTTCTTTTCACCTAAATTCCCCTAAATATTAGGTACAGTATCTTAAATCTACAGATACGGAGCAACCCGGTACAGAAATCTTTGTTCAAACTTTTAAATGTAAATAATTGTAATGGAAGCGTTATAGTTCCTAGTGTTATGACAAGGCAGCGACAGGGAATGGACAACAATATAGCGAGAGGAGAGGAACGGCATTACAGTGTCAGGCAAGGACGGCAATACAGTGTCAGGCAAGGAACGGCAAAACAGTGTCAGACAAGGAACGGCAATACAGTGTCAGGCAAGGAACGGCAATACAGTGTCAGGCAAGGAACGGCAATACAGTGTCAGCCAAGGAACGGCAATGCAGTGCCAGGCAAAGAACGGCAATACAGTGTCAGGCAAGGAACGGCATTACAGTGTCAGGCAAGGAACGACATTACAGTGTCAGGCAATGAACGGCAATACAGTGTCAGGCATGGAACGACATTACAGTGTTGAGAAAGAGACGACAAAGAAATGTCAGTAAAGGGACGGTAATACGGTGTCGAGAAACAGATGACAAATAAATGTCAGTAAAGGAGGTGATACAGTGTCATATAAAGAGACGACAAAGAAATGTCAGTAAAGGGACAGTAATACGGTGTCGAGAAACAGATGACAAATAAATGTCAGTAAAGGAGGTGATACAGTGTCATATAAAGAAACGACAAAGAAATGTCAGTAAAGGGACGACAATACAGTGTCGAGAAAAGAGACGGTAATGCAGTGTAAAGCGAGGGAAAGCAATACAATTTCATGAAAGAGACGACAAAGAAATGTCAGTAAAGGGACGGTAATACAGTGTCGAGAAACAGATGACAAAGAAATGTCTGTAAAAGGACGGTAATATAGTGTCGAGAAAGAGACGATAAAGAAATGTCAGTAAAGGGACGTCAATACAGTGTCGAGAAAGAGACAACAAAACATCAGCAAAGGGACGGCAATACAGTGTCGAGAAAGAGACGACAACGAAATATCAGCAAAGGGACGACAATACAGTGTCGAGAAAGAGACGACAACGAAATTTCAGTAAAGAGGCGGTAATACAGTGTCGAGAAAGAGTCGACAACGAAATGTCAGTAAAAGGAAGGCAATACAGTATCGAGAAAGAGGGAGCAATTCAGCACTAGGTAACCGACGACAATGAATGGTCAGGAATGGGATGGGAACGACTTGATCGGCCAAAGATAGTAGCACAGTGACAGACATGAGGACAAAAGATGTATAAAACAGTCACAGGCAAGGGCGGCAAAGCAGTGCCAGACAAAGAAAGATAATACAATGTCAGGCCACAGTGTCGGACAAGGGCATGTTGAGCTAAGTAGACTGTATACAGAGGACGGAAATACAGAGTCAAACAGTAAAAAAAGCGGAAATATTGTCAATTAAAATGACGACAGGTACAGCAAAGGAAACGGCATTACAACACAATGTAAGAGACCACAACGGATATGCACAAGTAGCAGTGGGGACAATTTAGTTGTTGATCCTACTGACAGTTCAAACAGGGTGTCAACTTTATGACGTACAGATAGTTCGGCTAGGGACCACTCTCCATACAGACGAATCGTTTCCGGAATAACGTCTGCCCGTCAAATGATCCTTTCCCAGTCTTCTTATAACTTGGCTTGATCCCTTCTTCAACGCTCTGTGCCTGTCAGACTAGTAACTAATCATTTCCCCTAAACAGACAGCTCGAAAAGGCCCTATTCCCAGGCAGACTACACAAGACCGATTCACAAGCCGTACTTGAAACTAGTAGACTTATAGTAGGCATACTTCCCAAACGTTTTTTTACTTCCAATTTCAGGTAGTTGGTACGTACATGTATTTGTATGGATGAACTTTTATGTGGGACTGTTTACATCTCTAATAGTCTTCACTCAGGCAACAGACAGCTTAGTCTACATATTAAAACTATAAGAATGACTTGAACCGTGACTTAGATACTGTTGTTTCTACAAATATGTTTACGTATACATGAACTTAACGTATGAAATATGTAACCTTGGTTCCTGGCAATTCACTTTCAATATTGAAGATATAATCAACATGCATGTGGTTATGTTCATGTATCATAGTGAAATATGGAACAAGGTTATATGCAAAAATATATATTGATATATTTACATGTATCATCATTCCTTTAAAAACATGTATAGTATCATATTTTATAATTTCTATCAAAGCGTTTAATGTGTTTTCCTGACGATTTTTATCAATGCTTATGAGGCCAATTGGCCTTTGGATCAACGAATATTTTTATATGTTTAAATATTTTAAACATCTGTTGCGTTGTTCCATTTCATTGCAAAGCCCGTTTTATAATTAAGGTCTTATACTAATTTCTGGACGTCTCAGCAAGCAGCCATGAAGTTTATAATGATGAAGACTTTCTAAGATACGTACATGCATGCAGGTAACCTTCACTCTACATTGCTTTTTTCATCGTACACAAGTAGCACAGTCTCACAAATTAACACCTGCAATGGAGCGAGCCTTTTTGCAGAGCGTTGTACATAATATACAATATTAATACGCGCATAGTTTATTGGGCAACGAAAATCCTATAACTGTGATGATTAATTAAATAATGAATCATCGACGTGGTAGATTCCCAAGTTGAATTTTATTGCTAAATAATCATAACAAGCTGCTATTTAACGCCAAGTTGTATAAAACAACAAAATACAATCGAACAGTTAATGTTTCAATTACTCGAAATGTAGACCATATTTGTCAGCATTAGGCAACCTTGAGTGGATAGATCTAATCGTGGACTTGAGACAGTCAAGGGCATTATTACACTATTATCTAATGGTCTAATTCCCATTTGACGTCAAAAATGCAAAGCCTCAAGGTATTCCCGATTTTAAACAGATATCAAAAAATGTTACAATATTTCAATGCCACAATGTTCCGAACAAATTGAAGTGTTCCAAGCTTTATTTCTGCAATGTGGCTATTTGCTTTAGTTATTTCTTTATATTACCACCTAAAGTTAAAGTAATATACTAGTATTTGCTACATGGTTAGTTATATGATCTTGTTCCGAAACAATTTTCTGATGTCTAATGCTTCATATGGTATTCATGAAGATTAATGTTTACAATGTTTCAGTTAATTCTTGACGATAATTACATTTTTTTAAACAACACGTTTCCAATGTTTGCAAAATCAATCTTATCAAATAAGATGTGTCGATGTTTTAACAGAACTTCCATTTTATTGCCTTTTTAATGTTAACAGCTGTCGATGTTATTTGAGTGGTGAACTGTATACTTTCCCGAGAATCAATACTACAAGTGTACCTGGTGCACGCATCATTGTCGTCAATGGTTTTATTGTATACATTTACAGACGTTATTCTCATGCACAAAAGGGTTAATGGTTTTGTTTTTCTGTGATATTCTAAAAGATAACTACAAACTTGGATTGTACATGTCATGAAAGATTCAACAGGATATTGACCAAGCTTGGAATAAGTTCGCCGTTTCTCTACAGATGTCCGATGCTCAATTGCTCAGGTTTTATAGTGGGTCTTTTCAAACGGACAAAAGAATGACCGCTGATTAGTTGGTTTTGTTTTCAGTACTTTATTCGTATCAAGCAACGTTTGTTCCATTCAAACGTTCTGAACTGTTATTTCATATATAAACATGTAAATGTCTTAACAACTTTTCTTTATTGGAAACCTAAACTACACAAGGATCCTTATAAGTAATGTTTTATCGCTGGCTCTGCTAATTGCTCGACCAAGCCATTATCAAAACCTCTTACTACCATTCTTAGTACCATAAAATCAGGGCTCCAGTCTTATTGTAACACTGTATTCTCAATAAGTGGAACTAATGGGAGTGGATTTTGAAAAAACTCCAAAGATCTTTTGATCAATCTTGAACACCCCCTCCTAAAAATGTCTTCTTGGTCAAAACATATGATTTTTCCATCCTGTACACTACCATACCTCATACAAAATTAAAGGAACTTCTTCGATCTCTTGTTATGACTGCTTTCTTTCCAAAAAAGGTGGACGACGATACAAATATATCGTAGTGAGCTATATTGCAGCATACTTTGTGAAAAACACGACAAAAGCTACGAGGAAATATACCGAAGAAGATATAGTAAGGATGATTGAATTCCTGTTGAGTTCGGAGGAAAGATTTTCCATCAGACTGTTGGCATTCCCATGGGAACAAACTTGCCCCACTCTTAGGTGACTTGTTTTTGTTTTCATACGAGGCTGAATTTGTGGAAGAGCTAATCAGGACAGGCAACAAAAACCTTGCCAAATCTTTTAATTTCACTTTCAGATATATCGATGACGTGTTGTTTATAAACAACAAGAAGTTTGCTGACCACGTCGATCGTATATACCCTTCTGAACTTGAAATAAAGGACACAACAGACTCTTCTACATCACCTGCTTACCTCGACCTCTACTTAAACTACGACCAACATAGACCGCTTACTACTAAGCTATACGATAAACGTGATGATTTCAATTTTCCGATCGAGAACTTTCCATTTCTTGATAGTAACATCCGTGCTTCTCCAACCTATGGTGTTTACATGTCGCGATTGATTCGATATTCTAGGGCTTGCTCTAAATATAGAGGTTTTCGTGATCGATGTCGACTGCTGACAGACAAACTAACAACACAAGGATTCGAGAGATGCAGGTTGATCAGAATTATGGGCAAGTTTTATGGTCGCCATCTTTGTCTCATTGAGAAATATTCTGGATCTTTAAGTGAAATGAAGATGGACGTTTTTGAGGATGCTCATTATTGTGTTAACTTGTTGTGATTGACAATGATACTCGGTTCTCATTTTGAGTACTTGATGTTTACTTTGATGTGACAATGATTTACATAGCGGGTGTCGTCGATGAAGCAAAAGACTCTTACTTTGCCAGAACACCTGGTCTTATTGTCTTGTACTTTTATAAGAGTCTGAATGTAAATCATTCCTTTGTTTATATTTTGACCCTGGTTTAATCGATTTTGAGTTTGGATTATGATTTTGTTAACATTTCGGTATTCTCTTATTTATTTTAGAAAAGTTTAAAGTTTGCATTAGATCTTAAAAAGGGAATCTATGATTCCCAATGAATCCTTATTAATGAGTAATGGCGCTTCCAGACACTTGTTCGACAAAGGTTTAAAAGAAGCTCTTGATTTGTTAAACGTATAATATATATATATATATGGGTTTCTCTATGTAGGTTTCTACCGCGACTTTAGAGACCCTCTTATGATCCCGTTGTCCTGATTTAAAATAAAACATGTATTGCTAGTCCATGCCAGATATGAAATATCAACATTTGAACCTGAAGGAAGAACCGTCGCTAAATTATAATATTTATACCTCAATATATTTCTTTCTCTCTCTCTAATTTTGTCATTTTTTTCCTTTTTTCAACTCACCTCGAAATATTCCATATATCAAATATATGTATAGAATATACAGTAATATACATTTTTTTTCATAATATCTAATAATACTATGATATTCACTAAATACCATTGTTATAAAATCAAGATTCGTATTTTCATGTAAATTTTACTCAACATAAAATAAATGTATTAAGATTATTTACATTAAATATATATCCAGTCCAACTCTAATATTGCAATATTGTATGTATATATGTAATTAAAAAAAAATACAGTGAAGTACAAAACTTATGTACATATATATATATGCTTTCAAATTGTATTTTTCAAAGTATGTCGGAAGTAATGGAGATAGCTTATATAGGTAATTGATGATTAATTTATTCAATAAAATATATTTGAAAAAAAAAATTTCTCTGTGAAATACAAGTTTAGTATTTCTGCTTGTTAAATAAAAGCTTAAACGTGTTTATATCCGAAGAATCTGACACTTTTATTACACACAAGAACCTGTATCTAAACAATCAAAACAAGGTATGCAAATATTTGTATTTAATTAAATACTTGTGAATTTTTTTTATAAATGCCTACTCCATTCAAATAAAATCATTAGTAAGTATTCGGGACAGTTGTGTTGCATTGGGGCAGTTCTGGTGAATACTTTAAGGGCCACAGGTGTATAGGTAACGCGCTCCAACACCTGCTCTTAGGGATTGTTCCGTGCTGTCTGCAGGCGAGAGAAAGAATGGCAAAAACGTGAAATTGTAGTGTACTCCTCCATGTTGCCGTCTAGTTCAATTTAAGAAAATAGCTAAAGTATAAAACGGAGGAGCACGGGTAAATTTAGAAGGAATGACATTTCGGCCGTATCTGCATGCCCCATATCTAAGATACCCCGGCCAGCTAAAACGGTATAGTTAAGATGAGGGTGTCTTGTTTGCAGTAATCGGTTGTTTGTGGGGCATGACTCATGGTTGTATGTAAATTATTGATATAACTACACCGTAAGAGGTTTCCGTGCTCGGTGGCACAGCTAGTTCCCACTGGAACAGGCCATCTACCTCTGTAGCCATTTATTTCACAAAAATCTCCATTTAAATGTATTTCGATCAATAGGAAAATTGTATAATCTTTCAAATAAACAACATATTTAGTGGAAAGCAATTTTGCGAGCGGAGCGTATTCCGCCGCAGAAACGCCGTCATTTCTCACTTCTATGTCACGTTGGTAAATTTCGGAGAGAGTTTTGACAAACGATTTCAAATAGAACTGACATTGAATGCATACACATTTATTCTGTGCCCTGAATTAGTAAAATAATGTAATTGATAATTCAGGATACATAGGACTGCAATGCTTTTTAAACAGAACAATAAATTGGTTACCTTCAAACCGGGTCAGCATTACAACATCACACGGACGTAAATACAGGACGACATTTAAATGGGATCATGGATAAATATTGTCACGTGACGTTGTACTTACACGTCACGTGATGAATCAACCATTCTGATCTTTGTATAAACACCATAACGCGTACAAATACAAAATTTTGCATATTGAATTTTTTTGAAAGTGGAACAAATAATGTTTGGACTGTCGACACGTTAACACCATGCCTCAAGATGGTTTACAGGGGAAAAATACTTCAGAAACTTCTCTAGAAAGGAATCGCGATTAACATCTGTCAACCATGAAGGAGTAACATGACATTTTACAGAACCGGGGTCATCGAAATGCTAGTGACGTAATACTTGTAAATAACTTATGTTTATAAGTCCGAAATTACACAAATCTATAACATGACTTATTATATGTAAGGATCTTATCTGGAAAAGCTTGAAATGTTCAGCAAGCCAACGAAAGACATCAATATAAACAAAATGGGTCAAGACTTATGTACATTGTAACAAAGGCACCACTATATATGCACATCATTTGTTCATGAAGCCGAATAAAATAAACCCGTTTATAAAGAATTTGACTAAAGGGGCCTCTGATTGCACTTAATATAGACGAAATTCATTTAGCAAGTCTTTGAATGATAGCAGTAAAAAGATATAAGTAATTTGGAGAGGCTTAAAATACAACAATGCTAAATGTATATATATAAATCAAATCAGATACCATCTCTGTAATTCATATTTTACACATCCAAAACATGACATTTACAAGTGTATCTATCTGGTATATACTTGATTAGAAATGCTGGCAATTGATTGATTAGACTATTAAGGACGACAATATGAACAGAACCTGTAAGAAATTTAGCAATAATAAAATTGCAATCAGGTGTTCTTTATTAGGCCTGGGTGTAATTATGCGTTAGTTATTTAGAACGATGACATGAATTGTTACAAAATTACCTGTCAGTTTTATATAACAAAATCCATGTTTGTGAAGTTATTTCATGACAGATGATGAATAACGCATGAAACTATAAACAAAGTTCACTTAATCAGAATGTCTTAACACGAAAAACGTGCATTTCGTATCAAATGATAAATTAGAACTGTTGCAGAACGTAAATCATGGATTCATTGCATACTTTGTTACACAATATACGCCACGGCCTGTATACAAATAACGACCCTAGCAAGGCTGGCCTTGAATTAAATATATTCCAATTATTTTTGTTTGTCATACGTTTATTATAACGCATGTTATCAAGTGTGTTACAAATTCATTTATGGGTTAAACAAGTAAGTTGATTATCAATGTAAATAGTACTGAGAGCAAACCAGTTTCTTGCTTACTTATTAATATATTAGGTACTGTTTGTATTAATGTAGTCTAGAGGATTTCCATGTTCAATATGCATACATCTATGTGGACATAAATAATTGTTCACGTTTAAAGTAAAACCATATTAACATCATACTTTTGTTTGAATAAGATATCAATTATAATACATTCGTGGAGTTGTCTATCAAGTGAATGATGTTTAAACTCGTTACTTGTTCAAAAAATGTATCAATAATTATATACGGATCTTATGTTCGGCAAGTGACATTTATCTATATGTTTGGAAAAAAAAATTTAATTAATATCTGTTTTCGTTTGTTAAGCAAGAGTATTGAGAAACGATTCTTAACTCTATAAGAAATTATACATTCTTTGTTTTAATGATGTGAAAATAATACATAATAAAATTATTTACTTGTTAAAAAGAAAATTAGAGAATACCAAATCGTCAACAAAACCATAATCCTAACCCAAATCGATCAAACTAGAGGCAAAATAGGAACAAAAGAAAGATTTACATGGAGACACTCGTAAAAGCAAAAGAGAATAAGACTAGGTGTTCCCAAAGAGTAAGCGTCTTCTGCTTCACCCGCCATGTAATGTGTTGATCAAATCGTGCTTGGAAAGTGTATTAATACACAATATTACATGTTACTGGACTCAGATAATACCATTGTTCACATTTTTTAAATGTGTTGATCAAATTGTTAGCGTGCTTGGAAATTGTTTTAATACAACATATTGCATGTTAGTGTGCTCAAATAATAATATTGTTTACTTGTTTGGAAACCATATTGAGATGTCAATTGTGTGTCATTTTGTAAGTGCATTGGTGATAGAATTGTAATTAGAAGTGAAATATGTGTTGAGCCCGTCTTTTAATCATACACTCGAATACTTGTTAAACAAGTGTATGAAACATATAATTGTTTACAAGTCCAACCATGACACAATTGTATATCATTATAACTACTTTAGCATGCCAATTGGGAACGCGCAGGTGTTTCGCGTGGAGCTGTACAAGAGAAATGTCGCCATTAGTCTGATTTATATCCCGACAGGCGACGAGGCAGTGCCATGCGAGGTACAAAGTAAACCTGTAAACTCATCACACCATATAAACAGTCTGCATTTCAAAAGACATTAACTTATGAAATATTCAGCATGGTCTGTACCCAGCCACCCTTTATATGTGCAATTATGCAAAAGTCCGTTTGTTGCCCGCAAACGGCAAGTGCCATATATCCACACGGGGTGTTAATTGGCATTACTCGCATCCGTTACGTCACACCTGGGATTAGATGGTAACATCATAGGTCTCCCACAGACTGCTCCAGGTACACTGTTGTTTGCTGTCTTAATTACGTGTTCCGGTCGTGGTGCTCAACCCCTTGCCTACTCAACCGTTATAATAGATACCATCTCTGTAGTTCATGTTTTAGCCTGCCCACACCATAAATCATATTTATATAGAGCATCTCATCATTCATCATCTTCTCATCTATTCACTTGAACATTCATTCAATCAGCTGTCAATCCATTCGAGCGTTCATCATCCAATCAAAGTATGATATAATTAGGTGTTGACTTATAGCGGAGAGCGCGAGGGGGATGGGGTTTTTATCGATGAATCGGCTGTAAGTATCAATTTGTGTTTCCAATTTACGTTGTTATTTCCACGAAATATTTACTTTGCTGGAAAATTGACTCTCTACCATCGTTGAAATTGGAATATAAAGCTTATATTGACCGAAATCGCGATCAAGCTAAAACCCTTGTGACCGACTAGCGTCGTCTCATGCTCTTCTCTAGAGCAGACTAAGGACCCAGTTTGGAGTGTTACTCCAGGCCAAATCGACACTGGCAATCCGCCTCCGTGTAGGTAATCCAAGATACCAGTAGATTCCGAGCAAGCCTGGGATCAGGAAATGCCGACAAACAATCACAAAGGAAATAAAGCGGTAGGGTTTGAAAGTAAGTGTTTTAAGAGATCGATGAAGTGGCCGTTATACCATGACGATGGGGACCAGTCTACCCACGCTGACTGGGGAGGGTACATTTTGTACGTCTTACAACAATGCCGGCCAAACAAAGACGCATGTTCAAGAAACAGCAATAATTTCTGCTATCGATTTTTTTATCTAAATAATACCTTCCCTTTGCAAAGTTCGACAGTAGAAAGCATGCTCGCCCAGTTTGCCTAGATTTATTGTGACTCAAAGGTTACAGAGGTAAAATGCCACTGGTACCGGACACCCGGCACGTGCAAGATACCGTTAATATTTGAATAACAGGAACCTTTCCCGTCGCCAAAACGTCATGAATGATAGATGGTTGGAGGATTTTCCTCTGTCCAGATATACGTTGTGGGTGTGCATTGTCTTCTGACATGTCGTTAACTTGTTTAAGCTACGATAATCATCTTCAATAATGCATATCATGTAGGTAATGATGATCGGCGTTAATAATGCATGCAATATAGCCTATTGTACGCAGGGATATTACCTGTAGAAAACAGTTACTGTAAACCACAAAACACAAACGTGCCGTGTTGGGTAAGCATCAGCGACCAGCTGTTGGCTTGATCTCAGGGAAGCACCGGTCGAGACAGCTAAACAGGTGTCAAGCCGTGGTGCTATGGCGGCGTGTCGCCATCTTAGTGTCACTGCTAGCTGGTGCACAAAATTTCAATGACGTCATAGAGTTTGGCCAAGATTTGGCAGACAATGTATATAAACATAATGAATCCTACTTGTGTAACCACTAAAGTTTAGACGGGTATTACAAAGATTTACATGAGTAGAGAATACGGCGGAGAGTCTGTGATGTGTGGCAAGATGTAAGGTGTAAGGGTTTCAGTTGTAGTATCTTGGGCTAGTACTCATTGATCCGAGATATCGCCGTTCTGCCTCACTCATATCAATGGCTATATACCGTGGAAGCCATGTAGCGAAACCTTCTCACCATCAATAACATTAGACTATAGGAATTTAGTTGATAATCACAAGCTACACGTAAGCGCTGTAGCTTGACGCCTATATACCGGCGCAATCAATTCTCAACCTTGGTCTTCCAATGCAGTTAATTAGACCTCCTTAAACCCAGATGATCTTGCACAAGTTGTATTGTTTTACCGATCAGACAAACGCTGTTAGACAGCACGAGGTAAATAGTATTACTGGCTCGATTGACCGGAATCTACGGAATTTCCTGCACAATGTCGAATCTGGGATAAAACAGTTGTTTTAATGGCTCTCACACGGTTTTCTAACCCTGTGCTTCTCGATTGATTAATCTCGAATATAAGAAGCTCGTAAGATCCCGTTAGACTGTTCGGTCTACCGTTTGCATTGTGGCACTGCTCAAATTAACCGCTAATTACACGCTCATTCACTCGTGCATATGTACAAGCAAGGCAGCCACTAAGACATTATTACAGGTGTCGCGCGAGGCGGCGATCAGCCCTATCTCTCGCCGCGTGGCTGACGAGCCCTCCAAAATAAAACAAGTGCCACACATATCGTCGAAATATTGGAACAATGTTATTACATAAGATATTCTAATATGATCAAATACGGGATAACAATAATAACTGATATCTAAACAAAATATTTTAAAAAAAATATCACTTACCTCGACTTTTTGGTATAACATGGAAAACTGTCCACCACATAAATGTCTTCCAAATCCAAACACACCACCCTCGCTTCCTGTTGGCAGACATGGCTACTTGTCGCTAGAGTCTGAAACAAGTTTGAAAAATAGCAGTACATTTTGTAGCTACGACTCCTCGGCGAACACACATTTTAGGTTGCAGTGGCTGACTACGACTGACGAGTAGAAGACTGCACCACCTCACTACTGGCATAGCGAGGGCGCTGCCTAGCTAACCTGTCACACACTCACGGTTCGATTTGTGCTTTATATATACCATTGATTGTCATAACTTACTTGTGCCCTGTTTACAGTTGTTTTCCTAAGCTCAAGTATAATGTAGTAATTGAGATCAAACATTGCGCAGATAAAAGTGTGTACATATCCTAGCTTCCGGAGTAACGAAAGCTTAGTGGCGCGCACACGGCTGCTTGTGTCTCATCAATAATCCAAACGACTCCCAATTTGATTTGTTGTACGGCAGGACTCGATACCGCTCTGATTTGGAGCCCGGGAGGTGGGACTGACGTGACAACATGCAGAGCTGGCACTTAGGGCTAGTTGGGGTGTTAACTGGTGGCCGATTGTACTCCCATGTGCTGTAAGCCTCGGGTGGACCAGAGAATGCTTACGTCCGCACCAATCGCTATCGACGTATGTATATTTACGATAGAAAGTGAAAATCTATCGACTGCGAACCGGCTAAACTGTTTATAGTGTGTTTGTGCTGTGTTTATTTTTAACAGGGGTAATCCTAATATCAGAAAACAGAACAATGTGTTCTTTTTATGTTGAGGTTCCTGATGGGGAGATAAACTACCGATTCCTATCGAATAAGTGTTTTTCCACACAGCGAAAATAGGATCGTGTTTAAGATGTCGGTACAATAATAGGATCCATGTGGCATTAGTCTTGTGTACACCGTCAAAATATATAGGATTACGGTGGTTAAGTGTTGTGTACACAGTAAATGTAAGACAAACGTGTTAAAAGGTTGTACGAATCTGGTATGGATAGTTGATTGACGATCCACATTGAATTATTTATGTTTTAGACTGGGATCGTCAAAAGTTAAAATTTCATCATCATTTAGTTTTGAATTGGAATCATAACTAATTAAAATTGAATTGAGATCATTACCAAAAGATCTAATAAATAGTTATCAAAAATTAAATCTTAAATCGAAATCATCAAATAGATACACACTAAAGCATTCTTTAATAAGAACCAATACAAACGATCAAAATTAAACAATGTGTTGAATTGGACTGTGTCTATAGATCAATATTTAACAATGTGTTGAATTGGACTGTGTCTATAGATCAATATTAAGTCTATCTTGAAGTAAGGCCATAAAGATATTACTGAATTTGAAGAATTGTTTAATCGGAGTCTTAAAAAGATATCAAAAAGGAAGAAATATTGAAATGAGGAAATTACAATCGTTCCACACTGACGAGGTCTTTAATTTGAAGTATATAAATAATAGATTCACACCGACTAAGTCTTGAAATAGGATATTGTCAAGCAGGGATCATAACGATGAATCTTTATTGAAGAAATCTTGTATGGCTCGTTAAAATACACTAAGGTGACCGGTTAACCGCATGTAAAAAGGTATGGTGGTTACTTGCCCGAGCAATGAGTTTTCTCCATTAGCTGTATGCTTCACGAATTTTTATGCATGCACGAAATAAGCGAAATTAAAACCCCTTGCAAATATAAGCAACTATACAATACTCCTATCACAACTCCCGCGTTAACCTCTGTACCAGCAAGAGTAAGTAATGTATGTTGAAATAACTTCTTCGTTATTCTAGGGCTTGCTCTAAATATCGAAATTTTCGTGATATATACTAGTCTAAGAACAGATAGATCATAACTATATATATATACGAATGAGCACTTTGTATGGTCACCATCTTTGTCTCATTGAGAAAAAAATAGTGTCTTTGTGTGATTTAAAAATAGGCGTTTTTTTAGTATGCTCAATATTGTGCTTACTTGTCGAGAATTCCCGAGTACTTTTACAAGGGTCTCCATGTCAATATTTCATTTGTAATATTTTGCCCCTTGTTTAAACGATTGTGAGTCCGGGTTATGATTTTGTTAACGCTTCGGTATTCTCTTTTCTATTTTTTGTACCACAACCCCAGATTTATACATAACTTTAACCAGACAAACAACCAAATGCATGGCTAAAACTAACAGTAACTTCAGTATCCCTAGATCATCACTCCATCACTATAACACCTATGGCTAAAAACTATACCAAAACAAGTCCAAGCTTACCAGTTTCCCTGATCGTACAATATTGTTCCACAAACTAAAGATTCACTTACACATATTTCTGGGGACAAATCAAGGCCAATACCAGCATTTACCTAGAAACACACCTCTAAGCAAAATCCATCTTCTTATAACAACTCAACTGCATGTCTTCACCTAACTCTAGATAGCAACCATTATTTGGACAACACCAACCTTTAACTAGCAAAGCAAATCCAGACCGACACCAATCTTTAACTAGCAAAGCAAATCCAGACCGACACCAATCTTTAACTTGCAAAGCAACTCAAGGCCAATACCCACGTTTGGTTAACAAAACGCCTTCAGACCAACACCAAGCATTAACCAGCGACAAAAGCAACTTTTAACCAGCAAAACACAAACCTTAAACTAGCAAATCACGTAAGGCTATAACACCAATATTTAACTAGCAAAACAACCACCTTACTCGCTATCAATTGAAGTAAAACGTTAACCTTTGTCGTTTACAGTGTAAGGGATATATCTACTCGAGATGTCTGCTAGGAACACGCAACTTTCTGTTCCCAACGGGATGTCGTACGCCCGACACAACCTCCTCGCCCTTCTCGTGAGCTGAAATCACGTGTCCGACACGTCTCCTTACCCTGTTCCCTTGGGAACGTCAAAGGTCTGACCTTCTTCCCGAAGGAATGTCACGTGCTTTTCCTGTCGTGATCTAAAAAGACGTCACGTACCAGATATATTACATCTGTTATTTACACAACACATACTCCGACAATGGTTTAAAACTGTATTTCATAAAACCGATCTAAATCGGTTAACATACAATAAGGAAGTTTCTGCCGACAATTTGCTGTTTTATTGTCTACATAAACTTGTCTGGTATAGTGTCTGCATAATACTATTTCTTTCAAAATACTCTTTAAAGCGTTGCTTTTGTTTTTCATTGCTTTTGTCCATAACTTTGCCTTTGTCTGTAGCTTTGTTTAGCAATATTGTCTTGCCAATTGCATTACCTTTTAATATTGCTTTTATTATATTGTTATTTTTTTTACAAAATTACTTTTATAATTAGCTATAATATATCTACAATATTTCCTTTGTCCATAACATTATTTTGATCATAACATATTTACAGAATCACTTATAAGACGTTTACCCTAACGTTGAATTACCTTCATGTATAACGGAATAAATATTGTTTTTTAAACATTCTCTTTATAAAGGTTCAAAATCTAAAATTGTCTACGTCTGCGAATGTCTTTGTCAATTATATCGTTTTTGTCTTTTGCATTATATTTGTTTATGATACTTTCTTTTTCTCTAACCCGTCTGTCTTTGTACGCCCGTGCCGTTAACTGCATGTCTGTCTTTGTACGCCCATGCCGTTAACTGTCTGTCTTTGTACGCCCGTGCCGTTAACTGTCTGTCTTTGTACGCCCGTGCCCTTACAATGCGCGTGTTTGTATTAACTTTCAGACTCAGTAATGTAACGCAGTATATAATAGCGCTTAAAATAAAGCTGTCGGTGATTCCTGGCGGTTCTGTATCAACCTCATCAAAGCC
The DNA here is from genome assembly GCA_947623455.1 of Mimachlamys varia. Taxonomy (NCBI): domain Eukaryota; kingdom Metazoa; phylum Mollusca; class Bivalvia; order Pectinida; family Pectinidae; genus Mimachlamys; species Mimachlamys varia. The sequence goes on along the minus strand of OX392527.1, from coordinate 30,911,472 downwards.
TTCTAACATGTTAACGTAATATCATTGGACAATATCTCCCTGCACTGACAAAAAATAGTTCCCTTTTTATAAGAAGAGGAGAGATTAGCAATGAATGTAAAGTGGTGTGGTGTCAGGCTCCCATGCTAGACAGTTACTCGTGTCGTCACCACACGTTAGTTGGTGTGTGCTAAAGGTTTGTCAGTAGATTTAACTTCACCTTTGAGTGGGGTTGTCGGTACCAATGCGATGGCGGTCTCTGTGCGCGTGCTGACTGGGTAGGCGAGGACAGACTGTCGTCACTGCCGCCAGAGAGCGCTGCAAGCGGTAGGTGTAAGCTTTTGTCAGACGTGATCACGTGCTGTAGTATCGACCGACCCGGCATTACTTACTTGTTGTATATGTTAAAATTTCAGCAAATCATCCCCACCGTTACCATTTAAACACTACACACGCTTCCAAGGCTGTGATCAGATTTGGGTAATTCCTTACTCAGCTACCAAAATAACCCAGATGAAAATCATATTCAGACGTACTTGCAATGTAATTAAGATTTTTTTGAAAACACTTGCGCAATGGTGGTTTAAGACTCTGATATTGAAGCCATTTCAGATTCCTCTCTTTGTTTTTAATCACCTGTTTCAATGTGAACAGAAAGATAATATACACCAAACATACTAGATGGGTATTGCCAATAGCTAATTGATATACCTTACATACAAACAGTTACTTCCGTGTCTGTAAAACTACAAACAGATGTCTTCCTTGTGAATCCAACACGGATGTGCTACACATCCTACCGACAGGACAGTATGTGGTACAATTAAGTTAACATTATACTGTACTTATTGGGCAGGAACCAGCCCATTATACCTGGTTCGCAACAACGCTCCTCATCTCAATGACTGTAACAAAATACGTGTATCACCTATCCGACAATAGTACACGCATTACATAAAGGTAAGTAAGTAACTTATGACGAGAAACATTTCACCTGTGTCTTCTAATAGAGAGAAACAATTCACCTGTGTCTTCTAATAGAGAGAAACAATTCACCTGTGTCTTCTAATAGAGAGAAGTAATTCACCTGTATCTTCTAATAGAGAGAAACAATTCACCTGTGTCTTCTAATAGAGAGAAACAATTCACCTGTGTCTTCTAATAGAGAGAAACAATTCACCTATATCTTCTAAAAGAGAGAAACAGTTCACCTGTATCTTCTAATAGAGAGAAACACTTCACCTGTATCTTCTAATAGAGAGAAACAATTCACCTGTATCTTCTAATAGAGAGAAACAATTCATTTGTATCTTCTAATAGAGAGAAGTAATTCACCTGTATCTTCTAATAGAGAGAAACAATTCACCTGTGTCTTCTAATAGAGAGAAGTAATTCACCTGTATCTTCTAATAGAGAGAAACAATTCACCTGTGTCTTCTAATAGAGAGAAGTAATTCACCTGTATCTTCTAATAGAGAGAAACAATTCACCTGTGTCTTCTAATAGAGAGAAACAATTCACCTGTGTCTTCTAATAGAGAGAAACAATTCACCTATATCTTCTAAAAGAGAGAAACAGTTCACCTGTATCTTCTAATAGAGAGAAACACTTCACCTGTATCTTCTAATAGAGAGAAACAATTCACCTGTATCTTCTAATAGAGAGAAACAATTCATTTGTATCTTCTAATAGAGAGAAGTAATTCACCTGTATCTTCTAATAGAGAGAAACAATTCATCTGTATCTTCTAATAGAGAGAAGTAAATCACCTGTATCTTCATATAGAGAGAAACAATTCACCTGTATCTTCTAATCGAGAGAAACAATTCACCTGTATTTTTCTGATAGAAAGAAACAATTCACTTGTAGTTTCATCTCATAGAGAAAACCAATTCTTGTGAATCATCAAATAGAGCAAAACACTAGATGTGTATCATCTAATAGAGAGAAACCATTCAAAGACCCCAATAAATGGGGGGGAACAATAATATTTCACCCACGTGTCTCATCTAATGGAGACAAAAAATTAAAATGTTCCATCAAATGGACTAAAATAATTCAAGTGTTTCTTCTAGTGGAGAGAAACAATTCACGTGTTTCATTTCGACGTCCATCACCTAATGGAGAGAAACAATATAAGTTCTTTACCTAATAGAGATTAAAAATAGACGTCCATCGCCTAATAGAGTTTAACAATAGACGCTCATCATCTAAAGGAGAGTAACATTAGACGTTCATCACCTAATAAAGATTAAAAATAGACGCACATCGCCTAATATAGTCTAACAATAGACGCCGATCGACTAAAAGAGAGTAAAATAGGCGTTTATAATATAATAGAGAATAACAATAGACGTTAATCACCTAATACAGAGTAACAATAGACGCTCATCGGATAATAGAAAGTAACAATAGACGCTCATCGGATAATAGAAAGTAATAATAGACGTTCATCGCCTAATAGAGATTAACAATAGACGCTCATCGCCAGATAGATATTAACAATAGACGCTCATCGCCTGATAGAGATTAACAATAGACGTTAATCACCTAATACAGAGTAACAATAGACGCTTATCGCCTGATATAGATTAATAATAGACGCTCATCGCCTGATAGATATTAACAATAGACGTTCATCGCCAGATAGATATTAACAATAGACGTTCATCGCCTGATAGAGATTAACAATAGACGCTTATCGCCTGATATAGATTAACAATAGACGCTCATCGCATAACAGAGTGTAACAATAGACGCTCATCGCCTGATAGAGATAAACAATAGACGTTAATCACCTAATACAGAGTAACAATAGACGCTTATCGCCTGATATAGATTAACAATAGACGCTCATCGCCTGATAGAGATTAACAATAGACGTCCATCGCCTAATAGACATTAACAATAGACGCTCTCGCCAGATAGATATTAACAATAGACGCTCATCGCCTGATAGAGATTAACAATAGACGCTCATCGCCTGATAGAGATTAACAATAGACGTCCATCGCCTAATAGAGAGTAACAATAGACGCTCATCGCCAGATAGATATTAACAATAGACCCTCATCGACTGATAGAGATTAACAATAGACGTTCATCGCCTAATAGAGATTAACAATAGACGCTCATCGCCAGATAGAGATTAACAATAGACGCTCATCGCATAACAGAGAGTAACAATAGACGCTCGTCGCCTGATAGAAATTAACAATAGACGCTCATCGCATAACAGAGAGTAACAATAGACGTTCATCGCCTAATAGAGAATAACAACAGACGCTCATCACCTGATAGAGAGTAAAAATTGACGCTCATCGCTTAACAGAGAGTAACAAAAATAGACTCTCATCACTTAATAGAGAATAACAAAAGACGCGCATCGCATTACAGAGAGTAACAATAGACGTTCATCACCTAATAAAGATTAAAAATAGACGCTCATCGCCTAATATAGTCTAACAATAGACGCCGATCGACTAAAAGAGAGTAAAATAGGCGTTTATAATATAATAGAGAATAACAATAGACGTTAATCACCTAATACAGAGTAACAATAGACGCTCATCGGATAATAGAAAGTAACAATAGACGCTCATCGGATAATAGAAAGTAATAATAGACGTTCATCGCCTAATAGAGATTAACAATAGACGCTCATCGCCAGATAGATATTAACAATAGACGCTCATCGCCTGATAGAGATTAACAATAGACGTTAATCACCTAATACAGAGTAACAATAGACGCTTATCGCCTGATATAGATTAATAATAGACGCTCATCGCCTGATAGAGATTAACAATAGACGTTCATCGCCAGATAGATATTAACAATAGACGTTCATCGACTGATAGAGATTAACAATAGACGCTTATCGCCTGATATAGATTAACAATAGACGCTCATCGCATAACAGAGTGTAACAATAGACGCTCATCGCCTGATAGAGATAAACAATAGACGTTAATCACCTAATACAGAGTAACAATAGACGCTTATCGCCTGATATAGATTAACAATAGACGCTCATCGCCTGATAGAGATTAACAATAGACGTCCATCGCCTAATAGACATTAACAATAGACGCTCTCGCCAGATAGATATTAACAATAGACGCTCATCGCCTGATAGAGATTAACAATAGACGCTCATCGCCTGATAGAGATTAACAATAGACGTCCATCGCCTAATAGAGAGTAACAATAGACGCTCATCGCCAGATAGATATTAACAATAGACCCTCATCGACTGATAGAGATTAACAATAGACGTTCATCGCCTAATAGAGATTAACAATAGACGCTCATCGCCAGATAGATATTAACAATAGACGCTCGTCGCCTGATAGAGATTAACAATAGACGCTCATCGCCTGCTAGAGATTAACAATAGACGCTCATCGCATAACAGAGAGTAACAATAGACGCTCGTCGCCTGATAGAAATTAACAATAGACGCTCATCGCATAACAGAGAGTAACAATAGACGTTCATCGCCTAATAGAGAATAACAACAGACGCTCATCACCTGATAGAGAGTAAAAATTGACGCTCATCGCTTAACAGAGAGTAACAAAAATAGACTCTCATCACTTAATAGAGAATAACAAAAGACGCGCATCGCATTACAGAGAGTAACAATAGACGTTCATCACCTAATAAAGATTAAAAATAGACGCTCATCGCCTAATATAGTCTAACAATAGACGCCGATCGACTAAAAGAGAGTAAAATAGGCGTTTATCATATAATAGAGAATAACAATAGACGTTAATCACCTAATACAGAGTAACAATAGACGCTTATCGGATAATAGAAAATAACAATAGACGCTCATCGGATAATAGAAAGTAATAATAGACGTTCATCGCCTAATAGAGATTAACAATAGACGCTCATCGCCAGATAGATATTAACAATAGACGCTCATCGCCTGATAGAGATTAACAATAGACGTTAATCACCTAATACAGAGTAACAATAGACGCTTATCGCCTGATATAGATTAATAATAGACGCTCATCGCCTGATAGAGATTAACAATAGACGTTCATCGCCAGATAGATATTAACAATAGACGTTCATCGACTGATAGAGATTAACAATAGACGCTTATCGCCTGATATAGATTAACAATAGACGCTCATCGCATAACAGAGTGTAACAATAGACGCTCATCGCCTGATAGAGATTAACAATAGACGTTAATCACCTAATACAGAGTAACAATAGACGCTTATCGCCTGATTTAGTTTAACAATAGACGCTCATCGCCTGATAGAGATTAACAATAGACTCTCATCGCCTGATAGAGATTAACAATAGACGTTCATCGCCAGATAGATATTAACAATAGACGTTCATCGCCAGATAGATATTAACAATAGACGCTCATCGCCTGATAGAGATTAACAATAGACGTTCATCGCCAGATAGATATTAACAATAGACGTTCATCGCCAGATAGATATTAACAACAGACGTTCATCGCCAGATAGATATTAACAATAGACGTTCATCGCCAGATAGATATTAACAATAGACGTTCATCGCCAGATAGATATTAACAATAGACGCTCATCGCCTGATAGAGATTAACAATAGACTCTCATCGCCTGATAGAGATTAACAATAGACGTTCATCGCCAGATAGATATTAACAATAGACGTTCATCGCCTGATAGAGATTAACAATAGACGCTTATCGCCTGATATAGATTAACAATAGACGCTCATCGCCAGATAGATATTAACAATAGACGCTCATCGCCTGATAGAGATTAACAATAGACGCTCATCGCCAGATAGATATTAACAATAGACGCTCATCGCCTGATAGAGATTAACAATAGACGTTAATCACCTAATACAGAGTAACAATAGACGCTTATCGCCTGATAGAGATTAACAATAGACGTTCATCGCCAGATAGATATTAACAATAGACGTTCATCGACTGATAGAGATTAACAATAGACGCTTATCGCCTGATATAGATTAACAATAGACGCTCATCGCATAACAGAGTGTAACAATAGACGCTCATCGCCTGATAGAGATAAACAATAGACGTTAATCACCTAATACAGAGTAACAATAGACGCTTATCGCCTGATATAGATTAACAATAGACGCTCATCGCCTGATAGAGATTAACAATAGACGTCCATCGCCTAATAGACATTAACAATAGACGCTCTCGCCAGATAGATATTAACAATAGACGCTCATCGCCTGATAGAGATTAACAATAGACGCTCATCGCCTGATAGAGATTAACAATAGACGTCCATCGCCTAATAGAGAGTAACAATAGACGCTCATCGCCAGATAGATATTAACAATAGACCCTCATCGACTGATAGAGATTAACAATAGACGTTCATCGCCTAATAGAGATTAACAATAGACGCTCATCGCCAGATAGATATTAACAATAGACGCTCGTCGCCTGATAGAGATTAACAATAGACGCTCATCGCCTGCTAGAGATTAACAATAGACGCTCATCGCATAACAGAGAGTAACAATAGACGCTCGTCGCCTGATAGAAATTAACAATAGACGCTCATCGCATAACAGAGAGTAACAATAGACGTTCATCGCCTAATAGAGAATAACAACAGACGCTCATCACCTGATAGAGAGTAAAAATTGACGCTCATCGCTTAACAGAGAGTAACAAAAATAGACTCTCATCACTTAATAGAGAATAACAAAAGACGCGCATCGCATTACAGAGAGTAACAATAGACGTTCATCACCTAATAAAGATTAAAAATAGACGCTCATCGCCTAATATAGTCTAACAATAGACGCCGATCGACTAAAAGAGAGTAAAATAGGCGTTTATCATATAATAGAGAATAACAATAGACGTTAATCACCTAATACAGAGTAACAATAGACGCTTATCGGATAATAGAAAATAACAATAGACGCTCATCGGATAATAGAAAGTAATAATAGACGTTCATCGCCTAATAGAGATTAACAATAGACGCTCATCGCCAGATAGATATTAACAATAGACGCTCATCGCCTGATAGAGATTAACAATAGACGTTAATCACCTAATACAGAGTAACAATAGACGCTTATCGCCTGATATAGATTAATAATAGACGCTCATCGCCTGATAGAGATTAACAATAGACGTTCATCGCCAGATAGATATTAACAATAGACGTTCATCGACTGATAGAGATTAACAATAGACGCTTATCGCCTGATATAGATTAACAATAGACGCTCATCGCATAACAGAGTGTAACAATAGACGCTCATCGCCTGATAGAGATTAACAATAGACGTTAATCACCTAATACAGAGTAACAATAGACGCTTATCGCCTGATTTAGTTTAACAATAGACGCTCATCGCCTGATAGAGATTAACAATAGACTCTCATCGCCTGATAGAGATTAACAATAGACGTTCATCGCCAGATAGATATTAACAATAGACGTTCATCGCCAGATAGATATTAACAATAGACGCTCATCGCCTGATAGAGATTAACAATAGACGTTCATCGCCAGATAGATATTAACAATAGACGTTCATCGCCAGATAGATATTAACAACAGACGTTCATCGCCAGATAGATATTAACAATAGACGTTCATCGCCAGATAGATATTAACAATAGACGTTCATCGCCAGATAGATATTAACAATAGACGCTCATCGCCTGATAGAGATTAACAATAGACTCTCATCGCCTGATAGAGATTAACAATAGACGTTCATCGCCAGATAGATATTAACAATAGACGTTCATCGCCTGATAGAGATTAACAATAGACGCTTATCGCCTGATATAGATTAACAATAGACGCTCATCGCATAACAGAGTGTAACAATAGACGCTCATCGCCTGATAGAGATTAACAATAGACGTTAATCACCTAATACAGAGTAACAATAGACGCTTATCGCCTGATATAGATTAACAATAGACGCTCATCGCCTGATAGAGATTAACAATAGACGCTCATCGCCTGATAGAGATTAACAATAGACGTCCATCGCCTAATAGAGATTAACAATAGACGCTCATCGCCAGATAGATATTAACAATAGACCCTCATCGACTGATAGAGATTAACAATAGACGTTCATCGCCTAATAGAGATTAACAATAGACGCTCATCGCCAGATAGATATTAACAATAGACGCTCGTCGCCTGATAGAGATTAACAATAGACGCTCATCGCCTGATAGAGATTAACAATAGACGCTCATCGCATAACAGAGAGTAACAATAGACGCTCATCGCATAACAGAGAGTAACAATAGACGCTCGTCGCCTGATAGAAATTAACAATAGACGCTCATCGCATAACAGAGAGTAACAATAGACGTTCATCGCATAACAGAGAGCAAAAATAGACGCTCATCGCCTGATGGAGATTTACAATAAACGTTCATCGCCTAATAGAGAATAACAATAGACGTTCATCGCCTAATAGAGAATAACAACAGACGCTCATCGCCTGATAGAGAGTAAAAATTGACGCTCATCGCTTAACAGAGAGTAACAAAAATAGACTCTCATCACTTAATAGAGAATAGCAAAAGACGCGCATCGCATTACAGAGAGTAACAATAGACGTTCATCGCCTGATAGAGATTAACAATAGATGCTCATCACGTAATACAGAGTAACAATAGACGCCCATCGCCTAATAGATATTAACAATAGACGTTCATCGCCAGATAGATATTAACAATAGACGCTCATCGCCTGATAGAGATTAACAATAGACTCTCATCGCCTGATAGAGATTAACAATAGACGTTCATCGCCAGATAGATATTAACAATAGACGTTCATCGCCTGATAGAGATTAACAATAGACGCTTATCGCCTGATATAGATTAACAATAGACGCTCATCGCCAGATAGATATTAACAATAGACGCTCATCGCCTGATAGAGATTAACAATAGACGCTCATCGCCAGATAGATATTAACAATAGACGCTCATCGCCTGATAGAGATTAACAATAGACGTTAATCACCTAATACAGAGTAACAATAGACGCTTATCGCCTGATAGAGATTAACAATAGACGTTCATCGCCAGATAGATATTAACAATAGACGTTCATCGACTGATAGAGATTAACAATAGACGCTTATCGCCTGATATAGATTAACAATAGACGCTCATCGCATAACAGAGTGTAACAATAGACGCTCATCGCCTGATAGAGATAAACAATAGACGTTAATCACCTAATACAGAGTAACAATAGACGCTTATCGCCTGATAGAGATTAACAATAGACGCTCATCGCCTGATAGAGATTAACAATAGACGTCCATCGCCTAATAGACATTAACAATAGACGCTCTCGCCAGATAGATATTAACAATAGACGCTCATCGCCTGATAGAGATTAACAATAGACGCTCATCGCCTGATAGAGATTAACAATAGACGTCCATCGCCTAATAGAGAGTAACAATAGACGCTCATCGCCAGATAGATATTAACAATAGACCCTCATCGACTGATAGAGATTAACAATAGACGTTCATCGCCTAATAGAGATTAACAATAGACGCTCATCGCCAGATAGATATTAACAATAGACGCTCGTCGCCTGATAGAGATTAACAATAGACGCTCATCGCCTGCTAGAGATTAACAATAGACGCTCATCGCATAACAGAGAGTAACAATAGACGCTCGTCGCCTGATAGAAATTAACAATAGACGCTCATCGCATAACAGAGAGTAACAATAGACGTTCATCGCCTAATAGAGAATAACAACAGACGCTCATCACCTGATAGAGAGTAAAAATTGACGCTCATCGCTTAACAGAGAGTAACAAAAATAGACTCTCATCACTTAATAGAGAATAACAAAAGACGCGCATCGCATTACAGAGAGTAACAATAGACGTTCATCACCTAATAAAGATTAAAAATAGACGCTCATCGCCTAATATAGTCTAACAATAGACGCCGATCGACTAAAAGAGAGTAAAATAGGCGTTTATCATATAATAGAGAATAACAATAGACGTTAATCACCTAATACAGAGTAACAATAGACGCTTATCGGATAATAGAAAATAACAATAGACGCTCATCGGATAATAGAAAGTAATAATAGACGTTCATCGCCTAATAGAGATTAACAATAGACGCTCATCGCCAGATAGATATTAACAATAGACGCTCATCGCCTGATAGAGATTAACAATAGACGTTAATCACCTAATACAGAGTAACAATAGACGCTTATCGCCTGATATAGATTAATAATAGACGCTCATCGCCTGATAGAGATTAACAATAGACGTTCATCGCCAGATAGATATTAACAATAGACGTTCATCGACTGATAGAGATTAACAATAGACGCTTATCGCCTGATATAGATTAACAATAGACGCTCATCGCATAACAGAGTGTAACAATAGACGCTCATCGCCTGATAGAGATTAACAATAGACGTTAATCACCTAATACAGAGTAACAATAGACGCTTATCGCCTGATTTAGTTTAACAATAGACGCTCATCGCCTGATAGAGATTAACAATAGACTCTCATCGCCTGATAGAGATTAACAATAGACGTTCATCGCCAGATAGATATTAACAATAGACGTTCATCGCCAGATAGATATTAACAATAGACGCTCATCGCCTGATAGAGATTAACAATAGACGTTCATCGCCAGATAGATATTAACAATAGACGTTCATCGCCAGATAGATATTAACAACAGACGTTCATCGCCAGATAGATATTAACAATAGACGTTCATCGCCAGATAGATATTAACAATAGACGTTCATCGCCAGATAGATATTAACAATAGACGCTCATCGCCTGATAGAGATTAACAATAGACTCTCATCGCCTGATAGAGATTAACAATAGACGTTCATCGCCAGATAGATATTAACAATAGACGTTCATCGCCTGATAGAGATTAACAATAGACGCTTATCGCCTGATATAGATTAACAATAGACGCTCATCGCATAACAGAGTGTAACAATAGACGCTCATCGCCTGATAGAGATTAACAATAGACGTTAATCACCTAATACAGAGTAACAATAGACGCTTATCGCCTGATATAGATTAACAATAGACGCTCATCGCCTGATAGAGATTAACAATAGACGCTCATCGCCTGATAGAGATTAACAATAGACGTCCATCGCCTAATAGAGATTAACAATAGACGCTCATCGCCAGATAGATATTAACAATAGACCCTCATCGACTGATAGAGATTAACAATAGACGTTCATCGCCTAATAGAGATTAACAATAGACGCTCATCGCCAGATAGATATTAACAATAGACGCTCGTCGCCTGATAGAGATTAACAATAGACGCTCATCGCCTGATAGAGATTAACAATAGACGCTCATCGCATAACAGAGAGTAACAATAGACGCTCATCGCATAACAGAGAGTAACAATAGACGCTCGTCGCCTGATAGAAATTAACAATAGACGCTCATCGCATAACAGAGAGTAACAATAGACGTTCATCGCATAACAGAGAGCAAAAATAGACGCTCATCGCCTGATGGAGATTTACAATAAACGTTCATCGCCTAATAGAGAATAACAATAGACGTTCATCGCCTAATAGAGAATAACAACAGACGCTCATCGCCTGATAGAGAGTAAAAATTGACGCTCATCGCTTAACAGAGAGTAACAAAAATAGACTCTCATCACTTAATAGAGAATAGCAAAAGACGCGCATCGCATTACAGAGAGTAACAATAGACGTTCATCGCCTGATAGAGATTAACAATAGATGCTCATCACGTAATACAGAGTAACAATAGACGCCCATCGCCTAATAGATATTAACAATAGACGCTCATCGCCTAATAGAGTTTAACAATAGACGCCCATCGCCTAATAGAGTTTAACAATAGACGCTCATCGCCTGATAGAGTTTAACAATAAACGCCCATCGCCTAATAGAGTTTAACAATAGACGCCCATCGCCTAATAGAGTTTAACAATAGACGCTCATCGCCTGATAGATATTAACAATAGACGCTCATTGCCTAATAGAGTTTAACAATAGACGCCCATCGCCTAATAGAGTTTAACAATAGACGCTCATCGCCTGATAGAGAGGTGCAATATAAAGTTACTTATAATTATACAGTTGTTGTTGAAATTGTTTGTTTGTATTTTGTTTGATATGTTTTATGAGGCATTATGGTATGTACATTTGCTAGTTCTTACATGTTTGGCTGTTGTTTAACTGTTAATTTTGGCATTTTTTGTTCCGTACATGTACACTATGTAAAAAGTCTGTCACGGTTGTACTGAATGCAACTTTAACTGTTAGTTTAGACATTTTAGTTTATTCCATGCAAGTCTGTCACGGTTGTACTGAATTCAATTTTAACTTTTAGTTTAGACATTTTAGTTTATTACATGTTAGTCTTGAAAGGTTGTTTTACTGAATACAAGTTTAACTGTTAGTTAAGACATTTTAGTTCATAACATGCAAGTCTGTCACGGTTGTACTGAATTCAATTTTAACTTTTAGTTTATACGTTTTAGTTCATTACATCAAGTCTTGAGTGGTTGTACTGAATACAAGTTTAACTGTTAGTTTAGACGAACTGAAAACAAGTGGTTCTATAGACTGGTATAGGCTGTCAGTAACAACAATTAAGCTTCCCCGTTTCGTATTTTCTCGTTTCTTGGACAAAGGAAACTCAAACACGTTTTTATCTGCCCATTCCGGAACATAAAACCGTCAACCTATAATACAACTATATCGGTTATAGCGTTGAGCAGGATACATTGACCCTCCCAGAACAAACTCGGCCCACTGACCCAAAACCAACGGACGGACAGTGTTCGATCACTCCGGACAGCGGTATTAATCCCACCAGGGACATCAAAACCTTTACTGACGTATAGAAAGGAGGTACTGCAACACCTCTCCAGCACTCTATAGCGAGAACACCACAATGAGCAAAACTAGTAGACGTTACAAAAAATAATGGGACAAAAACAAAACTAACAGAATCATGTCTGTGGTTTATAATTGTACATATTTTGCTATCTGCAGGGTTTTAAATAATTTGACAGACCAGATTTAGACAGAACACTGTTTGTTGGCACAGAACAATTACAATGTGTGGGTCTCTATTAAAAGTCCAGTTCTAGGCAATAGAAATGTGCTTGTTTAATGCTCTTGTATCAATTTCATAAATACAACATGGTAATGGCCATGTAGGCAATTAACCGAATAAAACGTAACTACGCAACAATCAACTGCCACACAAAAAAATAGCCACAATCTGTAAGACATGTAGACGGTGATTTGACCCTTCTACCCCAAACCAGGCTAGGGACTCATTACTGAACCCTTCTGTTCCCGAGTGTCAAACATCGTCATGACCAATATACTTGTACACGAAAACCACAAGTTTGTGCTTTAATTAATGAATGATAAAATAATGTTCTGTAAGCATGTAAACTGATGGAACGTTGGACATTTACCCTTCGGAGTTTAGCTTCCGACTCTGAAAATTACAAAAGCATTTGAAGTAAATAATAGTATTCTGTACATATCTTTGACTGACCCAGTCAGCAATCAACGTTTAAAAACATTCTAGAATGGTTGTGTATTTCTGTCTACTTTGTACGTCATCCATCTCTTGGTAATTTCTTCATCTCTCGGTTCCCCGGAAAGCGGGGTCGGTTACATTTCAGGAGGGCCGGGGATAGGTCTCGACATGCCACTTGGTCCATTCACTCTCTGAATGGGATGATGGCCGAAATATAGTCACACTTCGGCATCTGATCAAGTATATTGATTTTGGAATCAGAATGTTAGAAGGCCGTAACGGGGTCCTATGGAAACTTACCCAGACCAGTATACACGTCTGTCACTTCATACACGCTAGTGCACGAGCACACCAATTCACAAATGTGTTGATTAATTTATTTAGAAAACATGCATACATGCCAATGCAATTTGTTGAACAGCGTGTCGGTATTCACCTCGGGCACATAACTCTTGGACGGGTCTAGTTGCGTACGGGACCTTTAATTCCGATAGTCTACCCCGACTGACAATTTTATATAGCTGAGTCTAAAATAAGTCATATCATTTCGTCCTTCCTAGTAAATAAAAGATAATGGAATTCAGTCATTGACAATTCCTGGGGCTTTACACCGAGTCATGAGTAAGTACTGTATAGTGTTATGAGGTACGGACGCCAGAGGGCATACAGTTATAACGGACGTCAGAGGGCAGACATTTATTACGGACGCCAGAGGGCAGACAGTTATTACAAACGTCAGAAGACAGACAATTATTACGGACGCCAGGGGACAGACTATTATTAGGGACGCCATGGGACAAACGATTAATACGGACGGCGGGGGAGAAACTATTATTACGGACGCCAGGGGACAGACAATTATTACGGACGCCAGAGGTCAGATACTTATGACGGACGCCAGAGGACAGAAACATTGTTACGGACACCAAAGGACAGACAATTACTACGGACGCCAGAGAACAGACAATAATCACGGACACATGAGAGGACAGACAATTATTACGGATGCTAGAGAACAGACAATTATTATGGACATCAGAGGACAGACAATTACGGACACTATTACAGACTGTGAATATATTACAAGTATACGTGGCCACTTAGAGCTGCTATATAGCACGGTTAAAGCTGAGAGCTATTGAGACAGGCAATGAGACAACTATAGAGATTAGGTTCATTTCGAATGCATATCTATATTTGATAACATTGCCATCACGCGATAACCGACTGTGGTGTGTGTTTTGAAGCAAAGAGAACACGAAAGGCATATTAAGTGATCACTATCAAAGACGGGGTTGTCCCTTAATCCTAATCGAAGTATATATCTAAACTGTCTCTGGCTTCAAGATGATAAAAATAGCCGTAAGTGAATCAGTGTCTTATCCGCCAACATACAGTTGAAACTGATACATTTAACATACAAATTCCGACACTAGAAATATCCACATGTAGATATAGATACACATGCAGCGTCGGTCATTGCAAATATCAATATGTAAATACAAATGTTGTTTATCAATAAAAAAAAATCATGCCTTAACTCTTACATGTAATATAGTTGTATTCGTGTTAAAATTATTTTGGCCCCTTGAAGTTTTAATATCTTAATCTAATTACCAAGACAATTATTTGAAGGAAAAGCCTATCTAATGGGTTCTTAAGGATAACTGTTTTGTTATGACAACTGGGTTTATAAGCCTTTAAATGTTCTTAAGTGAAGTTTTCGAACGTAATAACTCTATTTTCTCCTAAACGTGCAAATCTTAATAAATGCGTTTCAAATCCTTTAATTTCTTTCCTCCCGGGCCCCTGCCAGCCAGATACTATCACATATGCTCAAGGCCAGTTTATCTTAATCTTTCAATTTTTTTTTTTTCAAATATATTCATTTTTGAGGAATTCCCTAGATATGTTTACGTTACTTAAAACATTACAGAAAACTGTGTAAAGAAGCATAAGCAAAGCTGTATAGACGCTAGAGATTTCTATGTTACTCAGCCCCAACAAGGTACATGTATTTCAGTAATACAAATAAAGACGCCTTTCAACATTAATATTCTATATTTGTGTAACGCTCCAAATTATAATTGAATTTTTTAATGGGATGTAAACATTTCAGATCTTCAGTTTTTATGAGCTACTAATATTTGTTGCTTTCTTAAAAAAAATATAGAAAATAGGAAAGATTAGGGACAATGATGTTTGTTAGAAACTAAAACAGACGTCGACCTCAAACATCGCCATCCTGCTTGATGTAGCTTAGTCCAAAATAATTAATAATCATAACAAACCATATTCCTTTTTGACGATGACGTCGACAACAAGTGCTTGATGCAGGTTTTATATTACAAACTACATCGTGTTGGAAATACACGAAACGTCAGTAAACATGTTTATCTCGTTTAAATATGTCATAAAACGAAATTAGTTTTCAATTCCAATGAAATCTGTCGATTAAAAACATCGTTGGTTTATGCTAAACTTGCAGAGAAAGCTCTGGTAATTATTTTCTGATATATCGAGAATATTTACGGAAATTGGTTTTCTTCAAGTGACACTTACGGCTGCCTGACAGCCGAGCACGCCTCTCACGCGCATCTCACGCGCCCCTCGCGCAGGACTGTACAGACACGCTACTGGAATCTCCAAGTGCCTTACACAATGCTATGCCTCGGGCCTGAATCCGAAATAGTTTGGTTCCGACTCCTTACCGTCAAGTAGAACATAACTGATCCCACGGGCGCACAACAGACACTTATTTGTATTTCAATGACAGTAGAAATTACACTGATATGCAATGTGACGTACATCCGTAAGAAACAATAATCAATGAAGTGCATTAGACATTCGGAATTTTAAATGGTATTTCGTGTGGTTCATTTTATTTTTGATAAGCATAAAACATAAATCATCATCACAACAATGCCAGTAAAGGTGTATACCAGTAGAATCCCCACCAGTGTCACTGTACAATACAGGGCTATATCAAAGTGTTATAACTGGATGTACCTAACGAGTGGCGATACAATTAGTGACAGTCATCTATTGAGGTTATTACAAATGAAGGGGGTATTTAATTCCTAGGGTTGATTAAAAAGTTACTTAACTTCACGGTTAGGGATATTTGCTTCTTTATATGTTATGCGAGACGGAATACGAGAAAGTCACCATCAGAACTCTGGATTAACAGGGCCAAATTAATGTTTCTGTATGAGTGAGGAAATAAAGTTTATATTTCTGTCTAAAATATGATAGGTTAGCATATACTGTATTCTGAGTAAGGGCTAATGCTGAAAATCTATTCAAAAGGAGATTTTTTTAATTGTTTCTCCTTGTCACAGCTTTAGTTCTGGGGACGTTTCCATAATGTATGGTGATGATACATGGCTTGTATCCAGTGGCTTGCCGTTTATACAATCAGTGAATGGAATGTGATGTTAAGAAGTGACAATTCTAAAAGAGATACAGTGTATAACATTACACATGTGAAGAGAAATATGATTTTATCGTTTCACTGGTAAACATGTAATAAAATATTTTTTCAACCTTCAAGTGTTCCGTGTTCGATAAATGCACATTTTATATAATAATTACATCGAGAATCAGATCATCAGATTGTGTGACATTTACAAGTTCTCTGTAATCCATATGGTGCAACACTGATACATGTACACACGTCTTCATCTCAGATATCGTACAGTATACCACAGCAGCATAGTACGTGAGTGTGTACATGTTATACCGAACAGTGTTATACAATGTACATAGTGTACAACATGTGCAACTGTGTGTAGTATACAATATTATACATCATGCTTGTTTTAAAGTGTACTAGGCCTATATTTGCACGCTTCAAAATCTGGTCAGCATTTGTATGTTTTATTGATACAATGTTCATCTAAATATTTGATTGTAAAAATACCGGATACACGAATTGAGTACAAAGTTTACATGTTATTTACAACATTTATACAATGTATTTGTAGGCCCCAGTATCTTACAGTGTACAACTCGTCAAACATCTGACGATAGTACTATATATATGTACACACGAATGACTGGTTTACCTATGGACATTATCAAAATGGCTTCGGTACCACGTCGACGGCGTTGTCATATTGTGATAAGCATGAGCGGAATTAGTGTTTTAGCTCGGCATATTAATTCTCAGTGGAGCTAGCTGTGGTGTCAACCTTGCTCACACGTACTGGCGGTCGCCGCCACCCCACACCGGGAGGAGGTGCAAGATTCAATTTGTGTACATTCGTTACATCATTTATTAATGGAATAAAGCGCAAAAAGAACGAGTGATCGTGTATCCACGGATGTACGTTTTCACTGGCACAAATATTGCTGATGCCAATATTTCACTACCATTCCTGCAAGCTTCGTCAACCGTATATTATTAAAGGTTACTTTGTGGGGCGTGCTTTACCGGTCCTCTATCCGTAATTTCAAATAAACGCGAGTTTGTTAATGAAAACATCAGTAGCTTTTGTAACGTTTTAGTTGTTTAGGAATTCAGTCACACAGTCGATACAGTGTTCCCAAACAAGTCAGGGAAGTCATTTCTTGGCGGTGTCTCGCTTATCTACATCGATCGTAAAATATAAATCAAATCACCAGGCAAGATTTCCACAGACCTGTGAACAGTTTTGACGAGACGCTCGCTTCTGAAATTAAGAAAGACACGATGACCTTAAGACACATAGAAGGCAAGCGTTATATCGACCTCGGCGGGACCCGATTAACCCCGGCGGGACCCGATTAACCCCGACGGGACCCGATTAACCTCTCCTATTCAGAGACAGGGGCGCACGGGCTTCATATGCAACATAAAATACACAACGATATGCATGACAATTAGATCGATATCTGTACGGTCTGGGCTCGTTTTAACTAAAGCCGAGTCCAAAACGAGAAAAAAGAAATAAGCTAATTTCCGGTGGGTACATATCATAGCTTCGGTAAAATACATAGATTTGGCATTAAATACCACTATGTGCGGGGAGTTTGTATCAACATATCAGGGACTTATCCTTCGACTGTGGTGTGTCTGCCCCGACACCGCGACATCTACAAGTAAGCCCCGTGCTGGTTCTGCGGGGCGTTTTAACGTTCCCGTGGATCAGGCGTAGACACTTACGCTGAGCACGGAGTCCGGCACTTTTCAGATGCTTTGGCAATTGTCCAATTCGTTTGACTTTATGTCAGTACAATATGCTGTAATCGAATTGAATTTTGTCCCGACGTGCAGTCTGAAACTATAATTCTATAGAGTCGGAGACAGCCATATCACGGGCTTGGAGACAAAACACCAATCTCAACGATATCAACAGAAAAACAGTAATCCTAAACACAGCGAATAGAATAGTGGGCAAAACCTCGGGGGAAATACTAAAGCAGTTCCGAGGTCCAGGACAAACGGCTTTGTACGAAATTCCTCGCTAAATAAGCTCAGTATGCGTAGACGACACGAAATATGAGATTTAGGTCAGCCTCATTAGGTTAGCGTCTCATAAAACATGTACTTTCTCATACGTACATCTAATGTCTGATTTTACCATCCTTACAGCTACTCTCTCTCTCTCTTTAACCATTACAAAGGTAAAGTTTTGTTTCCAATGGTTCATATACCGGGCTATTATGTAGTCTCATATAGGTAGAGCTAATGTCATATAACACCGTCTAATAGTTACAAAGATAAAGCTGCTGTCTCATTACACCGTCTCATAATTACAAAAGTAAGCTGCTGTCTGATTATACCGTCTCATAGTTACAAAGATAAGCTGCTGTCTCATACCGTCTCATAGTTACAAAGATAAAGTTGCTGTCTCATTAAACCGTCTCAAATTACAAAGGTAAGCTGCTGTCTCATACCGTCTCACAGGTACAGGTACTCTCTCATGCCATTTCATAAGGGCACAACTGTTCTCATCATACCGACTTATGTACTGTCTTAACGTCTTATCATACAGTGGAAAAGAAATTGTATTCTAATGGAACATTGCTTGAAAATGTCAACGGATTTTGCTATATTGGTTTATTATTAAACTAAAACGGTACCTTTAACTTGTCGCAAAAGCAGTTAGCAACACAGTGTAGGAAAGCATTCTTTGCTCTAAAAAGGCTTGTGTACCCATGCATATAACTTTTTCTACATTATTAAGTATATTTGACACGTATGTAGGAAGTGTTCCGGGTTATATTAGTGAAGTATTTGGATTCCATGCTGCCCCGACATTCAAAAGATGCAATTAGATTTTTGTAAAAATGTTCTTGGGGTTAAACGGTCGACACCCAATGCTATGGTATATTTTGATTTGGGGAGTGTGTCATTGCCCTCCGGCGCAAATTAAGTATTTAAAGGACTGTTACGAATTTTTGGTCTCCCAGCATATCACAAATGTAAACATTTTTTTATTTTTTTTTGTAAAACAACGTTTGTTAGACATTTTCAAACAAGAGAGTGAGTTTTTTTTTCATCGTCCCCTAAATGTATACAGACTTATTGTGTAGATCATTTAGCACTGCAAGTTTATTTATCAAAACCAATTCCTGGCTATTGTAATATTACGTTTATCTTCGCATCGTCTCCTTATTGACGCGGGGAGACACAGAAACATTCCACGCCACCTGCCAACTTGCCCTGTGTGTCGAAATGACATTGGGGACGAAATCATTTCATTTTATCATGGCCCTTGTATAACGATCTCAGTTCCAAACATATTAAGCCCTATTATCAACTAAATCCCCCTGTCTTTAAATTAGTTCAACTTCTAACATCTGCCAATACGAAAGAATTATGTAATTTAGGAAAATTTGTTTATTTTACAAATGCATTAAGATCTAATTAACTAGAAGATAATTAATTGTTGTAATAATGAAATGACCTTGATGAAAAATTGTTGTTTAATACATATTGTACCTATAAACTATATAAGTTTTTTATCAATAAAGAATTACTAATTACACTTTCTCCCTCATTACACGTGTGCCGTATATGGGTGGTGTATACCTACCGTCTAATTATGCCATTTCATTGGTGGAGCTGCCATCCGTTAAGCCACGTGACAACCACCCTTTCAATATCCTATCCTAAGCATTTTTTATCAATAATAATCACGGTTAAAGGCCCAATATACGTAACTTCAGGGAAATTTTCGTGGTTCTGAAAAATTCTGAAAAAAATCCAGTTGAAAACCATGCAAAAATTAGCCTAAAACGAAGTAAACCTGAGCGGTAACTAACAAGAAACTCTGGGGAAAAAAATCCAAAGAACTGAAAATAATTCAGGTGGGGCCCACTTCAATAACAAACCGAAGGTAGAAGACGGTTCGAAATGGACGCGTGTTTACAAATAGCGTGTTTCAACTGCTGCTGTACCGGTAACCGCGAAAGAATTCATCTTGAATATTGCTGATATCAGTTAATCTTAACTAAATCTATAAATACAATAAGTTATTAGGCTTGATTTTTGCTTCAAGTTTTGCCGAAAGTTACGTATATTGGGCCTTTAAGCCCGTGTGATCCAGCTTTTGACAAAATATTGTCGAAATATCAACAAACTGGTTTTACCCGTTCATTGGAAGTAAATATCAGTTGTCTGTGTACAGTGTCGGTGTTGTGCTGTTGGTGGAGTTTTAGTCAAACTCAATTCAAGGAACACGTGTATATAGGGTTGTCTTATATTTCAATAAATAAACTTCAATCTCTCTATTGCTTTTGCTGAAGGGTTTGGGGTTTTTTTTGCCTTATTTATGATTGGTTCAAAACCTGAAAAGGATGCTACATTGTGTTTAACGGGCGAGCTATATTTCCTTGCTAAAAGTGTAGTAAAAATGTTTTATGTCATAATGGTTACCCAATATAAAAGTAACACCATCAAACATTTATGTATATATCCACGTAGCTTCTTAGGAGAATAGCTTGTAAAGTAGGCGTTACTCATTCGAACTATTTCCCGGGAGAATAGCTTGAACAAGTGGGCGTGGCTCTACCGAGTTATTCCGCTGACACGAGGCTGGGCCACTAAAACTAGGAAAAGGCCATTCTATTTCCGGTATATAGCTATCAAGATATTTATGTTAAATATTTATTGTCTTTCCTGTGATGTAAGGCAGCCATAAAGTGTGTTTAATATTAATTATATCCCTGCTGATATGTTCCCTCAGATGATCAGTTCAAATACATATTCAGCGATAAATGTAAAAATGTCAAGCCATTAGCTATACGTGTTTTCTCCAGCCTAGGGAACACACTGTATAGAGAGTCAGTACCAACCTCTGTAGATTCACTATTATGATGTTTACAATGTACATGTAGTATCTTCATTACGTCAGACATGCATGTTTAATCAGCAGAGAGAGAAAGTAGCGGACAGAACGGCCGACAATGGCTGGCTTTCATCTACCTGCACACTGTCTATAATGGCGAACAAATAAACAAGGAACTAATACTATCAGCCTTTCTATATTCCCAACATAACCGCCCCGGAGAGAATACACACTACGTCAACAGCCGTGTCAGTAAAACTGTACGCTTAACAATCAACATGTCCGCCATTGAAAACATTTGACTGTGCTTGCTAGGTGTTTAGGATGCATCATTGGAAGTAAGTACGGTGTAAAAGTGCCTTGGGGTCTGGCCTCCTGTCAGCGATCATTGTTTTCTACCGACCATCAAAAATGGCTATTATTGAAGAGTCTTGTTCTACAGATGGTATTATCCGGATCCATTGTCCATGGCTAGTTGTAGGATACCGACAAACCAAAGAACGGCTTACAAAACGCTTTATAGCCATTTCTATACTATACTGATATTTTCAAAGACACGATTCGTCTGGATGCATTTAAATGCAGCTATCAAAATACTATAGAATACAACAAGCAACGTCACTGGCTGAATTCATAATTGGTGTTTACTTCATCAAAGTTTAACTATTAGCACTGGAACAATCTGGAACCAGTCAATTCCAGTCGGGGGTTATGATGATGATGATGATGGCGATGATGATGATGATGATGATGATGATGATGAATCTTTGTGTAGAACTAGTGTATGAATGTAAGATTCAAAATCTTGAATCTTGTGCCAAGAATACTGTGCGTTCATTGGCGTTAAGGAAAGTGATAGTGTAATAATATTCTATTTAGAGAAAACTTCACACCATGTGCGATGCATACCCATGTAAGGTAAAGCTTACAGATCACGTGACCGTACATGTCAAAGTATTGTCACTACATGTAGATGTCCCAACTTTCCTGTACACAAAGGAACAGTTCGTTTTGAAATGAGCATGTTCTGTAAAAACATTTATTTTTGTTGGGGTTAAATTTCGTGGTTTACGCTTGGAAACAAATTCGTCGGAATTATATTTCGTGGACTTTGTTTTTAAAACCACGAGATAAACGAAATTTTAATCCCCAGCGAAATGTATTGCTTTTACAGTAAACATGTAATTTTCATTTCTGTACGCGTATTTCAATAAAGGCATTATGTACGAGCATTATGTCGGTAAATGTATAAAAAGAACACGTGATGACTTTTACGGTACGCGTGTACTAATGCAATATATACTTATATGACTCTTTAATACTTACCAATACAGTCAAAACAAACATACACAAATACTGGGTCATGTGTCATCATTATCTGTACCAGAATTCTCCTAATAACAAATCAATGCTGTACCGTTACTCGTGATTTACAAACACATTTAAACGCAAACAACCCAACTCAGGGAAATTGACTGCCTCCATACCAGACAGCTCTGCACGTGAAAGCATTGTTTATCAAAATCATTCATCGCCACCATATTTGCATCACGCAAACCTGCGTTACCATCAACTTAATTTGAGACTTCATCAACCGCGCTCTTCGCTATCGCCGCTCATTGTCTCACGGTTTGGGCAACAGTACGGGAAACGGTACCGTAACTGTCGTATTCTATCTAGACCACGGGGGCTCCAGGATTTACTAGTCTGCTAACAAAAGTTTAAAGTTTCCCACCAATCTATTTCGATAAGATGGCACTTCCAACACGACACAACGGAGACTGGACCGACGCGGTCGCGAGTCGGGCTTAATGACTTTTTGATAGCCTGCATTCTAGCAAACAACATGATTATATAAATATATGCATCTTCATTGATAATACATTACCAAAATAAATCAACCCCATCAATTTAACATTCTGGTCAGTTTTTTATTCGTGTTCAATCTTGGCCATTAAGCAGACTGGTTGGTATGCCAGTCATGTTGTATTTTCTTCCTGTGGATTCAGCTCGGCGTGATGTCAGTGGGTGTTCGGATACACTAGTACTGTATATATATTGTACGTACTATTTCTACCCTCGGATACACTAGTATATATATTGTACGTACTATTTCTACCCTCGGATACACTAGTATATATATTTACGTACTATTTCTACCCTCAGATATACTAGTATATATATTTACGTACTATTTCTACCCTCGGATATACTAGTATATATATTGTACGTACTATTTCTACCCTCGGATATACTAGTATATATATTGTACGTACTATTTCTACCCTCGGATACACTGGTAAATATATTGTACGTACTATTTCTACCGTCGGATACACTAGTATATATTGTACGTACTATTTCTACCCTCGGATACACTAGTACTGTATATATATTGTAGTACTATTTCTACCCTCGGATGCACTAGTATATATATTGTACGTGCTATTCTACCCTCGGATACACTAGTATATATATTGTACGTACTATTTCTACCCTCGGATACACTAGT
The DNA here is from genome assembly GCA_947623455.1 of Mimachlamys varia. NCBI lineage: Eukaryota > Metazoa > Mollusca > Bivalvia > Pectinida > Pectinidae > Mimachlamys > Mimachlamys varia. The sequence continues at coordinate 30,887,101 of OX392527.1, read as the reverse complement.
ATATATATTTACCTACTATTTCTACCCTCGGATACACTAGTATATATATTGTACGTACTATTTCTACCCTCGGATACACTAGTATATATAGTGTACGTACTATTTCTACCCTCGGATACACTAGTATATATATTGTACGTACTATTTCTACCCTCGGATACACTAGTATATATATTGTACGTACTATTTCTACCCTCGGATACACTAGTATATATAATTATTGTACGTACTATATCTACCCTCGCATACACTAATATATATATTGTAGTACTATTTCTACCCTCGGATACACTAGTATATATATTGTACGTACTATTTCTACCCTCGGATACACTAGTATATATATTGTACGTACTATTTCTACCATCGGATACACTAGTTTATATATTGTACGTACTATTTCTACCCTCGGATATACTAGTATATATATTGTACGTACTATTTCTACCCTCAGATATACTCGTATATATATTGTACGTACTATTTCTACCCTCAGATATACTCGTATATATATTGTACGTACTATTTCTACCATCGGATACACTAGTATATATATTGTACGTACTATTTCTACCCTCAGATATACTAGTATATATATTGTACGTACTATTTCTACCATCGGATACACTAGTATATATATTGTACGTACTATTTCTACCCTCAGATATACTAGTATATATATTGTACGTACTATTTCTACCCTCGGATATACTAGTATATATATTGTACGTACTATTTCTACCATCGGATACACTAGTATATATATTGTACATACTATTACTACCCTCGGATTTACTAGTATATATATTGTACGTACTATTTCTACCCTCGGATACACTAGTATATATAATTATTGTACGTACTATTTCTACCATCGGATACACTAGTATATATATTGTACGTACTATTTCTACCCTCAGATATACTAGTATATATATTGTACGTACTATTTCTACCCTCGGATATACTAGTATATATATTGTACGTACTATTTCTACCATCGGATACACTAGTATATATATTGTACGTACTATTACTACCCTCGGATTTACTAGTATATATATTGTACGTACTATTTCTACCCTCGGATACACTAGTATATATATTGTACGTACTATTTCTACCCTCGGATACACTAGTATATATATTGTACGTACTATTTCTACCCTCGGATACACTAGTATATATATTGTACCTACTATTTCTACCCTCGGATACACTAGTATATATATTGTACGTACTATTTCTACCCTCGGATTTACTAGTATATATATTGTACGTACCATTTCTACCCTCGGATACACTAGTATATATATTGTACGTACTATTCTACCCTCGGATACACTAGTATATATATTGTACGTACTATTTCTACCCTCGGATACACTAGTATATATATTGTACGTACTATTTCTACCATCGGATACACTAGTATATATAGTGTATGTGCTATTCTACCCTCGGATACACTAGTATATATATTGTACGTACTATTCTACCCTCGGATACACTAGTATATATATTGTACGTACTATTTCTACCCTCGGATACACTAGTATATATATTTACCTACTATTTCTACCCTCGGATACACTAGTATATATATTGTACGTACTATTTCTACCCTCGGATACACTAGTATATATAGTGTACGTACTATTTCTACCCTCGGATACACTAGTATATATAATTATTGTACGTACTATATCTACCCTCGGATACACTAGTATATATATTGTACCTACTATTTCTACCCTCGGATACACTAGTATATATATTGTACGTACTATTACTACCCTCGGATACACTAGTATATATATTGTACCTACTATTTCTACCCTCGGATATACTAGTATATATATTGTACGTACTATTTCTACCCTCGGATACACTAGTATATATATTGTACGTACTATTTCTACCCTCGGATACACTAGTATATATATTGTACGTACTAGTTCTACCGTCGGATACACTAGTATATATATGTACGTACTATTTCTACCCTCGGATACACTAGTATATATATTGTAGTACTATTTCTACCCTCGGATACACTAGTATATATATTGTACGTACTAGTTCTACCGTCGGATACACTAGTATATATATTGTACGTACTATTTCTACCCTCGGATACACTAGTATATATATTGTACGTACTATTTCTACCCTCGGATACACTAGTATAGATATTGTAGTACTATTCTACCCTCGGATACACTAGTATATATATTGTACGTACTATTTCTACCCTCGGATACACTAGTATATATATTGTAGTACTATTCTACCCTCGGATACACTAGTATATATATTGTACGTACTATTTCTACCCTCGGATACACTAGTATATATATTGTACGTACTATTTCTACCCTCGGATACACTAGTATATATATTGTAGTACTATTTCTACCCTCGGATACACTAGTATATATATTGTACGTACTATTTCTACCCTCGGATATACTAGTATATATATTGTACGTACTAGTTCTACCGTCGGATACACTAGTATATATATTGTAGTACTATTTCTACCCTCGGATACACTAGTATATATATTGTAGTACTATTTCTACCCTCGGATACACTAGTATATATATTGTACGTACTAGTTCTACCCTCGGATACACTAGTATATATATTGTACGTACTATTTCTACCCTCGGATACACTAGTATATATAATTATTGTACCTACTATATCTACCCTCGCATACACTAGTATATATATTGTAGTACTATTTCTACCCTCGGATACACTAGTATATATATTGTACGTACTAGTTCTACCGTCGGATACACTAGTATATATATTGTAGTACTATTTCTACCCTCGGATACACTAGTATATATATTGTACGTACTATTTCTACCCTCGGATACACTAGTATATATATTGTACGTACTATTTCTACCCTCGGATACACTAGTATATATAGTGTACGTACTATTTCTACCGTCGGATACACTAGTATATATTGTACGTACTATTTCTACCCTCGGATACACTAGTATATATATTGTACGTACTATTTCTACCCTCGGATACACTAGTATATATATGTACGTACTATTTCTACCCTCGGATTTACTAGTATATATATTGTACGTACTATTTCTACCCTCGGATACACTAGTATATATAGTGTACGTACTATTTCTACCGTCGGATACACTAGTATATATTGTACGTACTATTTCTACCCTCGGATACACTAGTATATATATTGTACGTACTATATCTACCCTCGGATACACTAGTATATATATTGTAGTACTATTTCTACCCTCGGATACACTAGTATATATATGTACGTACTATTTCTACCCTCGGATATACTAGTTTATATATTGTACGTACTATTTCTACCCTCAGATATACTAGTATATATATTGTACGTACTATTACTACCCTCGGATTTACTAGTATATATATTGTACGTACTATTTATATCAGTCTGGCTGTCTGTAAGTCTAACCAAGATGGCTAACATCACAGCACATAAAGATACATCTCAAAGTAGGTCATTGAAATGGAGACCAGCTACTGCAGGTCACATCTAGGACAAATCGTCAAGAGAAGAAAAACATGTTAGTTTATTGTAAATATATAGGTCCAGCGAATGGATGAAAAAAAAATCAGAGAATACCAAAGCGTCACCAAAACCATAATCCGAACTCAAAATCGATTAAACTAGAGGCAAAACATGAGCAAAGGAAATATTTACATGGGGACCCTTGTGAAAGTACAAAAGAAAAAGACCAGAAAAGAGAATAAGAAAGCTTCTTTTAGTTATTGATAGTGTCTTTATCCTCGAGTAAGTGAGAGTGTCTTTATCCTCGAGTAAGTGAGAGTGTCTTTATCCTCGAGTAAGTGAGAGTGTCTTTATCCTCGAGTAAGTGAGAGTGTCTTTATCCTCGAGTAAGTGAGAGTGTCTTTATCCTCGAGTAAGTGAGAGTGTCTTTATCCTCGAGTAAGTGAGAGTGTCTTTATCCTCGAGTAAGTGAGAGTGTCTTTATCCTCGAGTAAGCTTGACACCAGTAGGGTATCAACCCCGCTAATAGACCAGTCTGGTATGTTAATCCCTCTTATAGACCAGTCGGGTATGCTAACTCCTCTTATAGACCAGTCGGGTATGTTAATCCCTCTTATAGACCTGTAGGGTATGCTAACTCCTCTTATAGACCAGTCGAGTATGTTAATCCCTCTTATAGACCTGTAAGGTTTGCTAACCTCTCTTATAGACCAGTAGGGTATGCTTATCCCTCTTATAGACCTGTAGGGTATGCTAACCCTCTTATAGACCAGTCGAGTATGCTTCCCCCGCTAATAGACCAGTCTGGTATGTTAATCCCTCTTATAGACCTGTAGGGTATGCTAACCCCTCTTATAGACCAGTCGGGTATGTTAATCCCTCTTATAGACCTGTAGGGTATGCTAATCCCTCTTATAGACCAGTCGGGTATGTTAATCCCTCTTATAGACCTGTAGGGTATGCTAACCCCTCTTATAGACCAGTCGGGTATGTTAATCCCTCTTATAGACCTGTAAGGTTTGCTAACCTCTCTTATAGACCAGTCGGGTATGCTTCCCCCGCTTATAGACCTGTAGGGTATGCTAATCCCTCTTATAGACCTGTAGGGTATGCTAACCCTCTTATAGACCAGTCGAGTATGCTAACCCTCTTATAGACCAGTCGAGTATGCTTCCCCCACTTATAGACCAGTCGAGTATGCTAACCCTCTTATAGACAAGTAGGATATGCTAATCCCTCTTATAGACCAGTAGGGTATGTAAACCCCTCTTATAGACCAGTAGGGTATGTAAACCCCTCTTATAGACCAGTCGGGTATGATAACCCCGCTTATAGACCAGTAGGGTATGTAAACCCCTCTTATAGACCAGTCAGGTAGGTTTGCCTGAAAACACCTACATGGTACAATGTACATTTGGTATCGAAGAATCGGCACGCCGTTATGTAAACCTATCAAAAATTAGTTACCGGTTTTTCCAGCGAATGGTGTATGGAAACCATTTCTCAACATATAGGCAGATCTTGTCATTATCTATGCTGAGGGTTCCGACGTTACCAATAATCCAGCCTATGTACTCATTGGTCAGCTTTGCTCGTGTCGTATTACATATGATAGATGTCCTTCAATTTACCCATTATTTACATATATTACATTTTAAAGGAACAGGCTGTATGGAGAAAAACCTATTTATAAATACGTTTGTACTGCAAGGGCTGATTTACGTACAAAGATAGTAAGTTAAAACCGATTTCTAACCCATTTATATCGGACATGGTTGTTACAGATTGAGAATGACTCGTAGGAGGAGGATGGAGGAATTAGTCACACGTATCCGCAGTGTTCCGTGTGGAGTTCATTTTTAGTTATGTTTAGCTAAATACAACTAGGTTGATTAGCGTTAGGACCACGGCTTTTTGAATATTTCATGGGCAGATTCCCGAAGGTGCGTTTTCTGCCGGGGGGAGCAATTTTGGTCCGGCAGATACAATATTGATGAAAATTTACAGAACTCAAGGAAACGTCTCTAGTCACTACCGACACTAAGAACAACTTGTGTCCCCACATACCAATCTCTACCCACTACCGACACTTAAAACAACTTGTGTCCCCACATACCTATCTCTACTCACTACCGACACTTAGAACAACTTGTGTCCCCACATACCTATCTCTACCCACTACCGACACTAAGAACAACTTGTGTCCCCACATACCAATCTCTACCCACTACCGACACTTAGAACAACTTGTGTCCCCACATACCAATCTCTACTCACTACCGACACTAAGAACAACTTGTGTCCCCACATACCTATCTCTACTCACTACCGACACTAAGAACAACTTGTGTCCCCACATACCAATCTCTACCCACTACCGACACTTAGAACAACTTGTGTCCCCACATACCTATCTCTACTCACTACCGACACTTAGAACAACTTGTGTCCCCACATACCAATCTCTACCCACTACCGACACTAAGAACAACTTGTGTCCCCACATACCTATCTCTACCCACTACCGACACTTACAACAACTTGTGTCCCCACATACCTATCTCTACCCACTACCGACACTTAGAACAACTTGTGTCCCCACATACCAATCTCTACCCACTACCGACACTTAGAACAACTTGTGTCCCCACATACCAATCTCTACTCACTACCGACACTAAGAACAACTTGTGTCCCCACATACCTATCTCTACCCACTACCGACACTAAGAACAACTTGTGTCCCCACATACCAATCTCTACCCACTACCGACACTAAGAACAACTTGTGTCCCCACATACCTATCTCTACCCTCTACCGACACTTAGAACAACTTGTGTCCCCACATACCTATCTCTACCCACTACCGACACTAAGAACAACTTGTGTCCCCACATACCTATCTCTACCCTCTACCGACACTTAGAACAACTTGTGTCCCCACATACCTATCTCTACCCACTACCGACACTAAGAACAACTTGTGTCCCACATACCAATCTCTACCCACTACCGACACTTACAACAACTTGTGTCCCCATATACCAATCTCTACCCACTACCGACACTTAAAACAACTTGTGCCCCCCCCCCCCCACATACCAATCTCTACCAACTACCGACACTAAGAACAACTTGTGTCCCCACATACCTATCTCTACCCACTACCGACACTTAGAACAACTTGTGTCCCCACATACCAATCTCTACCCACTACCGACACTAAGAACAACTTGTGTCCCCACATACCAATCTCTACCCACTACCGACACTAAGAACAACTTGTGTCCCACATACCAATCTCTACCCACTACCGACACTAAGAACAACTTGTGTCCCCACATACCTATCTCTACCCACTACCGACACTAAGAACAACTTGTGTCCCACATACCAATCTCTACCCACTACCGACACTTACAACAACTTGTGTCCCCATATACCAATCTCTACCCACTACCGACACTTAAAACAACTTGTGTCCCCATATACCAATCTCTACCCACTACCGACACTTAAAACAACTTGTGCCCCCCCCCCCCCACATACCAATCTCTACCCACTACCGACACTAAGAACAACTTGTGTCCCCACATACCTATCTCTACCCACTACCGACACTAAGAACAACTTGTGTCCCCACATACCTATCTCTACCCACTACCGACACTAAGAACAACTTGTGTCCCCACATACCTATCTCTACCCACTACCGACACTTACAACAACTTGTGTCCCCACATACCTATCTCTACCCACTACCGACACTAAGAACAACTTGTGTGCCCATATACCAATCTACACTAAGAACAACTTGTGTCCCCACATACCAATCACTACTCACTACCGACACTTAGAACAACTTGTGTCCCCACATACCAATCTCTACCCACTACCGACACTTAGAACAACTTGTGTCTCCACATACCTATCTCTACCCACTACCGACACTAAGAACAACTTGTGTCCCCACATACCTATCTCTACCCTCTACCGACACTTAGAACAACTTGTGTCCCCACATACCTATCTCTACCCACTACCGACACTAAGAACAACTTGTGTCCCACATACCAATCTCTACCCACTACCGACACTTACAACAACTTGTGTCCCCATATACCAATCTCTACCCACTACCGACACTTAAAACAACTTGTGCCCCCCCCCACATACCAATCTCTACCAACTACCGATACTAAGAACAACTTGTGTCCCCACATACCTATCTCTACCCACTACCGACACTAAGAACAACTTGTGTCCCCACATACCTATCTCTACCCACTACCGACACTAAGAACAACTTGTGTGCCCACATACCAATCTACACTTAGAACAACTTGTGTCCCCACATACCAATCACTACTCACTACCGACACTTAGAACAACTTGTGTCCCCACATACCAATCTCTACCCACTACCGACACTAAGAACAACTTGTGTCCCCACATACCTATCTCTACCCACTACCGACCCTTAGAACAACTTGAGTGGGAGCGGTACCAAGTACAGTGTAGCAACCCTCTAAAGGAGTGGGAATGGTGGCAGTTATTTCATGCTAACAGATAGAATGTTGTCACTAGGCCGATTTCTATCGGACACACACACAGACAATTCCAGAAACAAACAAGTTTTCTTTTTAAGTTCTCATATAAAAATAGCTGAGTTAAAATGATGACAATATAATCCGGACATACTACAGCGACCCCTGGCGGTGTCCGCTGTGCAGTTTCCGCCTCGCAGTGCAGGCAATCAACATGATAACACCTTTCCTGTCAAGCGCTTGTCAGAACATGATGTAATTAGTCAAATTCGAGATCAACTTCCAAAATTTTACGCGCTTGGAAGCTCTACTTTCGATCGGGGACTGGAGTCGAACCTTGAACATGTTTAATATATTCACAACTGCAACACGAATGATTTTGATGTTGATGTTTCTTTATAAAGTGTCACACGTAATGCCTTGACTTTGCGCGGGCGCTCTGAAGATCTGATTGGTGCTATCATCACTACCATCACCGGCGCGGCTCACAGTAGATTCTCTATTTAATGCGAGTCATCATAACGGATCTGCATTTAAAACTATCTTGCTACTTGTTACGATCTGCTGGCGGCTTTTGGCACTCACTTCAGCTAAATTATCATAACAGAGAAAAGCAGACACTTTCTCTGTGCCACTTACATCATTACAGATTTATACCGGGATCTAATGTGTTCGCACCCCTACAGCACGTCGCCCGGGATCCCCTACCGGTCGTGTAACTACCATTTTATTATAGCTTTTCATATTTAGAACGCGTTTTCTCATTAGTACTTAATATTGTATATCTCACACTGTATAATTCTGTCAAGAATCACTTCTACATCAAATACCCCAAAGCACCGACTGTATTAGTTGTTACCGGAGACGTACACGGTAAAGTCGACCGTGATTACCGAACAGACTGGCAAGTTTCAATACACACTTCATTCAAAATACAAACATTTACAAAATGATCTGAATGATCCCCGACACTTTAACCGTTACTACTTCTACTGAAATTACATTAACATTTGTACGTAATTATCTGCGTGTCTCACTAGAGAGGATGTACGTTATTACGTTATTATCACGTGTTATTTACAAGTAACTGAAGCATGATCTATGTAGGTAGTTAGTCAGTCTAGTTTGTTATTGGCTACCAAGCCATGGCTCTGTTAGTAGTGAAGGATGTGTATTATACAAAAGTGTCAATAGTCATCTAATTAGTTCGACTTTGGGGAATGTTTGACTAGAAAGACTTGGTTTCATGGAGTCGACCCTAGCGAACGCACCTGTTCATTCCCTACTCCCTCCCATTTTTAACTGTACCCTTTCTAATTAGTTACTTTAAACCTTCTTACACTTGTATGATGAAACAAACTACAAAATTGGCGTGTACCATGTAGTACATCCGCTAACAACACTTACATCATTTGAATATCTGATTTACTTGACTAACCACGCCTACATTTCAATCCAGTATCTCACAACTCAGAACAACGTCATTACCCTATTACAACTTACATGCTTTGTAATATCTAAATCCCATTTCTGTACAAGGCTAGACACTCTAATAACCTTTATATATGTAGATGTGTGACTAGCTGTAGCCACATTTCTATTTGTGACTAGACCTGCCCATCTGTATCATATCACCCTCCCTAAAAAATATGAAGTACATATGACTAACCACGTGTAAATAACAAGTCGAGTACGGTAAAATGAACATCACTAGTATTTGACTATCCACGCCTTCATCATTTGGCCAGTACATTTACCTAGTCGTACCAAAATCATTTGTGAAATACATTTTGACTAACCACACCTAAAGCATTCGTGTAGTACATTTATCTAGCACCTCCGACATCATCTGTCCAGTCCATGTAACTAGCCACGCCCATATCATAAGTTAGTTCATTTCCCTATCCACGCCCAGATAATCTACATTTGTCCAGCCACGCCCACATCATTAGTTTAGTCTATTTGACAAAAGTCACACCTATGCAGTTTGTGTGGTAAATTTGACTTACTACGGCTACATCGTTTGTGTAATAACTTGACAACCAACACCCACATCATTTGTGAAGTACAATTTCTAACCACTCTTTACATCTTTCGTGTAATTGTTTTGATTGGCCACGCCTACATCATTTGTTTAGTGCATTTGAAAAGCAACTAGTATCCTTTCTCATTGCATTCGTCTAGTGATGCTTACATCGTTTGTGTAGTACATATGATTAGCCACGCCCAAATCATCTGTGTAGTACATATGGCTAGCCCCGCCCACATCCTTTGTGTAGTATATTACTACGTGTAGCCACGCCTTCAGCATTTGTGTAGTACATATAACTACCCACGCCCAAATCATTTGAAAAGTACATATGGCTAGCCCCACCCACATCCTTTGTGAAGTACATATTACTACATGTACGTGTAGCCACGCCTTCAGGATTTGTGTAGTACATATAACTACCCACGCCCAAATCATTTGAGAAGTACATATGGCTAGCTCCACCCACATCCTTTGCGTAGTACATATTACTACGTGTAGCCACGCCTTCAGGATGTGTGTAGTACATATAACTACCCACGCCCAAATCATTTGAGAAGTACATATGGCTAGCCCCGCCCACATCCTTTGTGTAGTACATATTACTACGTGTAGCCACGCCTTCAGGATTTGTGTAGTATACATATAACTACCCACGCCCAAATCATTTGTGAAGTACATCTGACAAGCCAAACCAAAAATAATCATGAAGTACATATGACTAGCCACGTCAACATTTTTTGTGCAGTACACATGACTAGCCTCATTCGTGAAGTACATCGGACTAGCCAAATCCAAAATTTTTGTGAAGTGCGTATGACTAGCCACGCCCACCTCATTTGTGTAGTACATTTTTTTTACATCTGACTAGTCACGCCCACCTCATTTGTGTATCATATATGACTAGACATGCGCACCTCATTTGTGAAGTACATTTGACTAGCCACGCCCACACCATTTGTGTAGTACATTTGACTAGTCACGCCCACATCATTCGTGTGGTGAAAACTTGAGTTTCTCTGTGTAAGGTGTTTTATCAAATGCTAGTAGGTTTGTTGAACAAAAAACCTGCTTAAAGATGAATTATTGATAATATGTGTGTGTGTGTGTGTGTGAGTGAAAAATACAAATTTGAAAATCTGAATCTTACCAAACCACGCCCACATCATTTGTGTGGTAAATGTGACAAGCCACATATATGGACACCATCAGTCGAGTGAATAGCCACGCCTATATCATTAGACCGGTGTACCTATCACCACATTATATTATTGACTAGCTCTGCTTGCTTCACTTTTCTTTTACACGACTAGCCACATCCACAGCCTTACTTGCCTATGTCTGATAACTAAAACTGCCCTTCATGTGTACTTCATAACAAGCCATCCATTTGCCACGCCTACATTCGACATTTACAAGACGTGTCACGCCCCAATATACATTACTGCTATTCTGTTTATTCTACTACCCTGCGATTCATGACTTACAAGTGTACAAAACCAAGTCAAAATTGATAACGTAATTTATGGTATGCCTACATCATAAGTACATGTACATCAGCTGGCACAATGGATAATACTTCCAAACTCACCCAAATGACCGAAGTTTGACTCCCCGGGTAGGCATGGAAATACATGTAGGCCTATATCGGGGTAACCTGCCTGACCAGCAGGAGTTGTTTTCAGATACTCCCGTTTGTGTGCATCCACACGGTAAACAAGGGTGACTAATACAATTTAGTAATACTGTCAAATCAATACTCTATTTATATCCCTAAATACAGTAATTAACATCAAGTTGTATATATAACATCACTGACTTGCAACGAGGTACAAAGTACAACACATATACGGATACCACTTGAAAATGAAGTTTTAAATTATTGATACGTATTCTGACGTTGATAATTACTTCACGTGTGAAGACAAATTAATAACACTACGCGCCTCGTAGTTGGCCTTTAGCGGCAATATCAATATGCATTTTTCAGTATGTTTTTGTCATCGTCCGTACAGAGAGGTTCGTGTACTTGTGGAGGGACTATGCGCACGTTATCTGACGTAATATAATGTACACATGTCCGTTTACAAAATGTCTGTCTGAATGGCCAAATGTGATGACGCAAATCCCAACAGCAGTAATAAAAGAACAAATAGACAATCAAGAATCGGGATATGTCAAAAAACTAGAAAATCCTAGTTCAAAAGGCAATTACAACCCACAACTTCACAACACAAGATCAAAATTCATATTTGTTCAAGAAATTTCATAATTGTAATCAATGGGGTCACTAAATGGCTGCAGTGGCTAAGGTGTATGACATTTTGCTACCACTCTCTGGGCTGAAGGTTGTTGGTTTTCTCTGGGAACTCCAGCTTTCCTCCCCCACTAAAACTTGACACGTCCTTGGATGACTTTAGTTGTTATTGGGACGTTAAACACCTGACTTGTTCGCTGATGAAATATGGTGAGACCTACAACTGTAGTTAACGGAGGTTGCTTCCGATGTGCATAAATATGTCAGATATGCCAAAACAAACAAACTTCATTCATATTAAACGAACAGTCTCCAAACAATGAAAATCTGTAATTTTAATACTGTTGACGATTGAATTTGTACTGTAATGACCAGCGTACAGTTAGTATGGAATTAAGTACGGAATTTACTTATTGATTAAGTACAATCACAGTGTTACAAATAAAGACATCGAGTATGTAATTAAACACAGAAAGTGTTGTTTTAAAATGTTAAATATCGAGCCTGTCCAAGAACATTTAAACATACGACAATACGAACATCAAAACGAAATGTGTGTATCCCATAAAGCCGAAATATATATACTGTGCATAGATACAAATATTTGACGTATTTATACATTAAAATAAGGGAATACAATTATAGGTGTCTTCGAAGAAATGTTGAACATGCATATTATCACAATTACACTGGTATATACGTCATACACTCGAGTGATCATATCTACATTCTAAATACTGTAATACAACTTTTCTTTGTATCGTTCACATTGTTCAAGTTTCACACGGATGGTACTTTTTACATGTTTTGCGTGTTTTGTAAGAGTTAACTCCCTTAGTAAATGTTCACGATCAATTCGGAATTCTCAGTGTCACCGAAAGATAAATCAAAATGTTAAACCACAGCAAAGTCTGCAATAGCATTAATCAATGGCATTATAAATAGCCAGCTTTAGCAAGAACAACTCTAGCAGGACTTGTTTAACATATATGTTCAAATATGAATACAAAAACCAAGCAGGGTTTGTTCTTTACCAGCAGTAACGTCATTGAAGCCCCTACTCTCAGTACTACAGAATAATAAACTGTTAACCAATGACAGGATCTGCATGTCGACGTTCACGGAGGTACGTCACAAGGGTATGCCTAGTTTTAGAGATCTCATACCACAGTCACTGCAGTTGTAATGATAGCAAAGATATCACAAATGTAACCATTACTTTAATTATAGAGTTAGCTAGTCGGCTTTATGACGCTACATAAATTCCACATGAAAATGAAGGTCAATTTTTTGTAGTTGTTTTGTTTCCAAATCAAACACTTTAACGTTGGAATTACCTTTGAAATAAGCCATTTACGCCAACAGAGAGCGTGTTTTAGGAAGGAAGCCGTTACTGGTTACAGTAGGCAGTCCGTCAGCAGTGCTGGCGGTAAGTGGAGGTGACAGTGGGTATGTACGGCCCATCAAGCCTACAATGTGCATACTTCCACGGGATGCTATAAAACGGTTCAGATTAATATTGATTTCGCCGATCAGAAACATAAAATTCCGCGTGCCAACATTCTTTGGTTTTCGTGCTCTTAATCTCACATTCTGTATATGGGCGTGAAGTTCGTGCAGCAATAAACGACAGCAATTAACCAATTAACAAACATAAAATAAGAATGCAGGGATGAAACAATGGCTAGATACATCAAATCAATAAAAAGAAATATATGAGTAAAATTTCCAAATATGTATTTTCAAACTTATCACCTTGACATTATTTTCGACAAATATATCAAAATAAGTTTCGCATTTATTGATTATCTAACATAATTATGATGGTCTTTTGGAAATGCAATAGCGTTCTATAGTTCAAAATTCCAAAGCTAAAGGATAACTTATATTTGGGAATATTTGGTTTAGAGTATTACGTTTAAAAACTGTTCCGTGTAACTAGAACACATACATAAACAAAAAGATGACGTAATTTTTCCGTAAGCACTTTTCAAAAGAGTTTCATTACTGCAATGTGATCTAACGGAGCACTTCTTACTGCACAACAAATCAACCATTACTGAATTCATTATGTTACATTTACATTCAAAAACGTGTTATGTGCATTCCTTGTATGCTATTATTATATGCACTTTAAATGCATTCTGTGTTATTTTAATGCACATACATATGCAGTTCGTTTTTGAATGCGAATGGTGTGTTCTTGAAAGCAAATAGTGTTTTTAAATGCAAATTATGTTTATTTTAATACAGAATGTATGTTTTTTCGTGAAAATAATATGTTTTGATATGCAAATAAAAAAATCTAATATTGCAATACTTGCTATACCGTTTTTTAACCTGCCTGCTTTGTGAGTGCATGTGACGGCAACAAAGCACTCAAGTCCTTTATACTTATAGAGAAATCAACCAAATCTCACTCGTATGTAAGTACAGTTAAGTGAACTCTCAAATATTGCGACTGAAACTAGACCTTTCAGGTAACTAGTGCGTTAAAGACGACTTATGTTTATGTGTATATTTCTGGTTGGCGTCCCAGCACCCCGCGTTTTTGGTCCAATTCCGTCTAATCGTGTTTAACGATCTTATCGGTAACCGCGAGATGCACTGTCTTTTTATAAATGTCGATAAAAACAAAGAACAACAGTATTAATTTCCCCATTCTGGCCAGAAATTTCAGCAAATACTCATTTAGCGAAGAAAGACGATGGACGTTTTTCACTATATGATAGTTTATAATTACCAAAGCTGCATTAAAAGCAAGCAGAAAATGGCAAGAGAGCAGTGCGTGGCCGTCACGTTATAAGGAAGCCGACCCGCTCACTTTGAACATGGTGTAATGGGAGGGACATTAACTCAATACGACGGTAAACTACAACATACCTACATAAACCCTCCCGTAATTACGGTATCAAGTCATTTGTGTGGAGTCATTAAAATCTGAAGGTGAGCGTCATCTTGTAGGATCCTGGATACGGGAGATGAGGGGAGGGTAAGGGCTGGCTCCCTGAACACAACCGTCAGCCAGGCCCTGGTTTCATCAACGTTCCTTAACTTAAGGAAACTCCTTAACTTAAAAATCTCCACAGGAAAGCATTACAGAATTTAAGGAAAGTTCCTTAACTTAAGATTTTCCCCTTAAATTCTGTAATGCTTTCCTATAGAGATGTTTAAGTTAAGGAATTTCCTTAAGTTAAGAAATATTGATGAAACCAGGGCCAGGACTCGTGGTATCAACCGGGCCCTATAATAAACTGGAAGTAGCCATTTAACGCGTCACCACCCTGAATTGATCCGCATCACAAATATCACCCAGACACGAAACAGTACAGTGACGTCATCATGATCTTATAACCAAAGACGTCATCATCAGTTATTGAGCTGTGTTGTCATCGCCAGTTATCCATGCACCAGGCCCCGAGATCATGAAACAATCTTAGACTTAATTTGTGCTTAGCCAATCACGTATGACGTTACTTTTCATAACGTTAATCGTGATTGGCTAAGTCAAAACTTTAAGCAAATTTAGACTTAGATTGTTTCATGATCCTGGAACCAGGTTAGTCGCCAAAGGTTACAAATATGTGTGGTTATCACAGGTTCTATACTATGCAACTCAATTAGACTGCATTATCTTTTTTATAGGATGTTATTGTACTTATAGGCTAAAAACAATAGGATGATTCAAACATATATGCTATCATATAGGACAATAGGACGATATACAAGTGTTACTCATTATACTGCAAACAATAGAACGATGCATTGTATAACTTTCATAGGCGAACAACAATATGATGATGTAACTTTTATAGACTGCAAACAATAGGTCGAAAATATCTTAAAGAAAGTGTCTTTGATTAATTCAACGAAATAATATTATTCGGTAAACTCTGTTGTTGTTTTAATGAAACGCCTATTGAAAGCATCACCTACATTTATAGACCAGAGTTTGGATACGCATTTCTTTACTACAGTGTCCACTCAAATGTACGATAGTTTCACCCAGACACACCCTGGCTTTGTTTTACAATACTTGCGTTACATACCATAGACTTATAAGTATAATTGCCAGGCCAACTTGATAGGGTTCTATTGTTGCTGCAAAGCTATACCTCTATAGTGCAGCCCGGTATGTCAGCGTTAAAATGGATCTAAATGTATTGGGGGGGGGGGGGGGGAGCAACGCTTACTATATGTACAGAGAAAGAAATAAGGGTAGGCACCCTTTCAATGAAGGGTGGGTCAACTGTGCCGGAATTAATATCATTGTAACTAGTGTAAAAATAGGCAATAACCGGAAGTGCACTACATTGTAACTAAGGCTTGTGTTTTGCACCGGAAGCCAGCACCCGCGGGGAACGCCCACTAATTGGCCTAGCAGTGCTTTATGGTCTCTGTAATGCCACTTGTTTGTTGCCTGATGCTGCAGAAAAGAACTCCATCAAGAAACACTGGCGATGGCAAATTTATTTTCAGATGCAAATTGGCCATGTAACGAGGGAATTATTTTTCAAAATGACTGTAATTTTCATCAGAAATATGATTATCGATTGTTGGCATGCGTTGTGTCGGTGAGCTATAGGAAACCGGCGTTAAACTAGCCGGAAATTGATGACCGGTGGCACATTTTGTATCCAACTTGTAAAGACGTGTTAGCGGACCGAGCTCGGATAAGACGTTTTGTGTATTTTGTATCAAAATTAAATCCTTGCTGCAAAAACTTGAATGGTAATGTTCCATGAGCCTTACAATTAGGTTTGGTACGGCATGTGCGGGATGGTTCCGTTACCATAGCAACGGTGGTTATTGCATTTCTAAATAAATAATGAATAATACTCCATTGTAATGATGTCTTTTCCTGAAAATGTTGGTATACACATGTATACGGAGGCGAGCTGTGAGGCCGTCAAGGTTTATATGACAGTGTTTCAAGTATTTGGAGGGTGTGTAATTGCTATTCCGTTGTTCGCCTGATAGTCTTTACAGTATATTTAGGCACTGATGGACACTGTTTATTGGTATCGATGTGCATGGAAAATTGATACTCAGCCATTCGCTTATAATTGTGTTTGCGTAATATATTGTGTCATTACCAAACACATTTAGGTACCCAGGGGACGTTCCTATCGTCAGTGCGTAATAGCCCAAAGACCAGGCCTTACTATGATCTTCGGCCTCGCTGCTTCAATCACGGGGCACAGATTGCAATCTGCTGTTTATTTTCGGGTTGAGTCTGCTGGAGTTGGAAACATTATATACCATAATTAGGTATTAAGGAACACGTGTCGGATCAGTTATAATTAGCTGTAGTCCCAAACACGTGTTAGACAAGTAACGTGTATACGTAACCATTTAATTTAATATTTATTTATTCAGAAGAATTTTATTTTGCTTTTTATTGACACAATTTAACGTAAGCATTTGTATCATTGCTGTTGACTAAGTACATACATGTTCAGTGATCTATGCGCTTGTCATGGTTTTTGAAACATAAAGTTTAATTCTTTAAGTGTATTTCACTTTTCGATTTTTTGGCCGAACTTTATGTCTGTATATAGTTTACAGTTTACGTATCAGATCATACAGTATATACATGTCACACCTCATGTGACTATTTCTACCTCCATAAACAAGTCGTCGTGATTTAGTCACACCATACACAAGTCACACCTGTATATTTATCGTGATGTGGTTATACCATACACAAGTCACACCTGTATAGTTATCGTGATTAGGTCATATCAGACACAAGTCACACCTGTATGGTTATCGTGATTAGGTCATACCAGACACTAGTCACACCTGTATAGTTATCGTGATTAGGTCATACCAGACACAAGTCACACCTGTATAGTTATCGTGATGTGGTCATACCATACACAAGTCACCCTGTATGGTTATCGTGATTAGGTCATACCAGACACAAGTCACACCTGTATAGTTATCGTGATTAGGTCATACCAGACACAAGTCAAACATGTATAGTTATCGTGACTAGGTCATACCATACACAAGTCACACCTGTATATTCATCGTGATGTGGTCATACCATACACAAGTAACACCTGTATATTTATCGTGATTAGGTCATACTATACACAAGTCACACCTGTATAATTGTCGTGATTAGGTCTTATCATACACAAGTCACACCTGTATATTTATCGTGATTAGGGCTAACCATACACAAGTCACACCTGTATATTTATCGTGATTAGGTCATACCATACACAAGTCACACCTGTATGGTTATCGTGAATAGGTCATACCATACACAAGTCACACCTGTATGGTTATCGTGATTAGGTCTAATCATACACAAGTCACACCTGTATATTTATCGTGATTAGGTCATACCATAAACAAGTCACACCTGTATGGTTATCATGATTATGTCATACCATACACAAGTCATACCTGTGTAATTATCGTGATTAGGTCAAACCATACACAAGTCACACCTGTGTAATTATCGTGATTTGGTCATACCATACACAAGTCACACTTGTGAAGTCATCGTGATTATGTCATACCAAAAACAAGTCACACCTGTGAAATAATCGTGTATAGGTCATACCATACACAAGTCACACCTGTATAGTTTTCGTGATTAGGTCATAACAGACACAAGTCACACCTGTATAATTATCGTGATTTGGTCATACCATATACAAGTCACACAAGTTATGATTTGCCCGACTGTTATTATTTTGCGAATTCACAATACAGACATGGCATAGTTTACCAATGAGTTACATGTACATATAGAATCAGGCCGGTGGGTCGGTGCTATCACCTCATTATAATTACCTGATCTTCACGCGAGGCAGGGTAATCCTTAGCGTATCGTGACCAATGTTAAATCATTGATGAATGCTAGTTAACTCTCTCCCTATCAGGTATCGACGGCATCATTAAGTCCCTCCCTGTGGAGGAGGAGAACTACTCTGCCCCGGGTTATAAAGATACACCCATTGCGTGATACGTAACTAATTTTGTCATTTTCATCAAAAAATGGTATTTCATGAAAATGCATTTCACTGAAACATAGTTGTACGATAGGCGTTTAAAAAGGTACAGGAACACCTTGACCCACTCTCAAGATCATAGTAGTCAAATGTCTGAAAATCTTCAATCAATTTCTTCGAAATAGTCAACAGGCCCAGGGTATTGTTATTTGGCTAAAGGCATGTTTGGATGAAAAACGGGAGACCTTTAACCTTGCCTACACTATAACACTGCCTACACCTTACCAATGCCTACATCTTACCAATGCCTATACACCTTATCAATGCCAATACTTTACCAATGCCTACACTATAACACTGCCTACACCTTACCAATGCATATACCTTACCAATGCCTACACCTTACCAATGCCTATACCTTACCAATGCCTACACCTTATCAATGCCTACACCTTACCAATGCCTTTACTTTACAATAACACCGCCTATATTAAAAGAAAGTCATTGCTTGAAAAAGAAATCTGCTGAAAGGATTTGGATTGGTAAATCGACTTGTACAACTAGCAATGTACTAAGCGTTAAATCCGGGGAAAATGACAAAAACAAATAGAATTTCCACATAAAAATAATGGGTAGTGGTGACTTATATTTATTTTCTTTTTTAAAATAATAATTCAAAATATTTTACTTTCATAATTTAAAAGAAAATACTGCTTTTGTCAATACTGCAATCATTCATACATATCTTTTAACAAATTAAGATGATACTGAATATCGTTGTCCGGCAATTGGTCAAAAATGATCGGGCCGACATTTATTTCTTTTTCTACGTTTTCTGCTATGCCATGAAAGAGAGAGAAACTGTTTATTTTTCCTCAGAGAAAATAATTAACCTGAAAAACTTTATTCTACCATTGTAAAATAAATATAATAAAAAGCTAGACTTTCAAACTTTTCGCGATTTTAAACAAACTTGACAGTTAAACTCATTGCCAAAATTCCTAAACCCATATTTCATGGGATGATCCTAAGGACACAGGTACACTATACTTCTGCTAAATGTGTAAAACCTGTGTAAGTAAACAACCCTGCAGTCGCTTGAAATGGGGAAACAAGAAAGAATTATAAAGCAAGAACCGTTACCATAGTGACAAGTCACAAACGTGGGGAAAGCTTGCCAAAGCACCTCTATGGACATATAAACAGCGTCATTGAAAGAAACACAACAAATTACAACTCGACGGTTACCATAGTAAACGGTTACAGGGAGTTATTATTCTGATTGTAATTACGTTCGATATTTTAAACGGTCTTGGATTTCCAGCGGTTTGAGCTAAGAGAAATATCTGTATCAGCCATCTGTACTGTAGGACGAGTACGGGAAGCCATACTCCGCGTTCTTGGTACGTCACAATGTTCCACGTATAACAAAGCTTATTTTACCCGGCGGTCAGATAAAACTAGGATCACTGCGAGATTACGTAACCCACCGCCATCCTCATCGCCAGCAAGGGAGGTACTTAGGCCATGCTCGACGGTGGATTTTCTATTCTTTCCTTCAAAGGAATATTTGATTATTTTAAAGCAATTCTCTCTCGTTTCATCATTTTTTTTTTTTTTTTGCAATCAGAAAAGAAACACTACCCGGGAATCGATACAAGTATACATAGTTGGATGTGATATATACTTGACTCCATGTTGTGATACCTTAGAGCCCACTCAAGTAAAAGCTGTATAAGGGGCTTCCTATCCAGCTAAGCTCGCCACGAGCACCTGATTAAAGCCACTTGGTACACTCAATCCATACGATCCCTATTAAGCTGTGTATATTAGCTCAGATATCAGTTTATGCTTTCCTGTAATGTGTATTTTAAATAGCATACAACACATTAATTAATTGGGATTCGAAAACAGCTGAAACAGCTAATAGCAGTTCCCTAATTCTTGTTCAAATATCCAACGACATGAAATTGGTATGCACTTAATGTTGGTGATGCATTATAACTTTATCAATATGATGCCAACCGTCTGGTTGTGTTACCCAAAGTTGAATTAAGATTTGTCTTTGTACATTTTCACAATATTTTTATCCACTCCGCAATTTGGCTTAAAAAAACAAGGGACCTAACGGCTCTGAATAGCTCTTCTTGCATATTTATATAAATCAAGGGTCCTGACTTTTAAAATTTAAATACAATTTTCATTTGTCAGCGGACCCTGACACCAATTATTGTACAGCATGGTCATGTTCGCCTCATCATGTCAAGCAGTTGTTTACACGGTTAGAAGGTTGAATTTGTCAACCATTTCAATTACGTAAACCTGGGATTAAGTCACTTGGATGTGGCCAGACCTGGGAACAATCCTGTTAGCATATATGCGTATTCGTTTGTTGTGGAAATCTCAGTCATTACAAAGTTAAAGTCTTCTTTTACATATCTGAACTCATTCCTGTCATTTATACATTTTTAAATACCATAAAACCCGAGAATGTTTCCATCTAAATATTGGTGATACATACAATGTATGTATCCATCTTATACTTCTTGAGAATTGTTTTGTCTTAAATAGCAATATAGCCAATTATCCTCCAAAATTTACCCTATCTCCCTTCTGCCCCAGTCTCTTAATGTAAATAATTTGAAATAGTCGTCTTCTAAAATGTTTCATATAGATACCCATCACATAGTTTCAGAGAAACAGCTGTTTAGAGCAATGAAGACAATCAACCCTAGTTGGGGCCCTCTCCTTGGGCGGTCAGTCCCCTCGTCTTATACATGTTCGATTCCCGCCGTCTGTAGATATTTAAAGGCAAGTAAGTCATTTGTTGATAATAATGTGAACTGTTTATATAAATGTGTTTATTTACTTATGTTAGTAAAAACTGTGTATGTGTAGCGAATGATGAGAAGATGTCCACTCGTTTACTCGTATCGCCTGAGGTGTTGTTGGCCGTTACTCTGAGCTGCGCATGGTGACATTTAACAGGGGATCCCAGAGGGATCTTGGTGCCCGAAATCGCTTGATCTTCAGTTGTTCTTTAAAACCTCTTGTTCTTTTCTCTTCGTTCCTTTTTTTGCTATTTATTAAATGAAGTTTGAGAACTTCTCTTAAAAATTGCAATAAGAGTTTGTAACTATCAAATCAAAGATTGTCATCCGTCAGCCAGTCTCAAAATCAAAAGGGCACAACAATGGACCAAAAAAGAACCTAGATATGAAGTTTGAAAAAGTTTCATCCAATACTTCTCAAAAATATCGATAACAAAATGTAAGATGGCCGCCATTTTGCCATTTTTTTCAGATCAATTCCAAAAATCAGACAACGCCCATCAAGGCCTAACGTTGGGATTCCCGTATAAGGATGTGTCCCAACATTAGAACTGTACATTGGAGACCGAATCTTGTCTGAATATAAAAACTATCAACAGAGAACTGTAAACAAGCAACATACCTTTGTCACAACATCAGAACTGTAAACAAAGTACACACTTTCGTCACAACAGCGAACTATCAACAAAGTACACACCTTTGTCACAACATCAGAACAGTAAACAAAGTACACACCTTTGTCACAACAGCGAACTATCAACAAAGTACACACCTTTGTCACAACATCAGACTGTCAACAAAGTACACACCTTTGTCACAACATCAGACTGTCAACAAAGTACACATTTTCGTCACAACATCAGACTGTCAACAAAGTACACATCTTCGTCACAACATCAGACTGTCAACAAAGTACACATCTTCGTCACAACATCAGAACTGTCAACAAAGTACACACCTTCGTCACAACATCAGAACTGTAAACAAAGTACACATCTTTGTCACAACATCAGAACAGTAAACAAAGTACACATCTTCGTCACAACATCAGAACTGTAAACAAAGTACTCATCTTCGTCACAACATCAGACTGTAAATAAAGTACACATCTTTGTCACAACAGCGAACTGTAAACAAAGTACACATCTTCGTCACAACATCAGAACTGTAAACAAAGTACACACCTTTGTCACAACATCAGACTGTAAACAAAGTACACATCTTTGTCACAACAGCGAACTGTAAACAAAGTACACACCTTTGTCACAACATCAGACTGTAAACAAAGTACTCATCTTTGTCACAACAGCGAAATATCAACAAAGTACACATCTTTGTCACAACATCAGAACTGTAAACAAAGTACACACCTTTGTCACAACATCAGAACTGTAAACAAAGTACACACCTTTGTCACAACATCAGACTGTATACAAAGTACACACCTTTGTCACAACAGTGAACCGTCCACAAAGTACACACCTTTGTCACAACAGCGAACTGTAAACAAAGTACACACCTTTGTCACAACAGCGAACCGTCAACAAAGTACACACCTTTGTCACAACAGCGAACTGTAAACAAAGTACACACCTTTGTCACAACATCAGAACTGTAAACAAAGTACACACCTTTGTCACAACAGCGAACCGTCAACAAAGTACACAACTTTGTCACAACAGCGAACTGTAAACAAAGTACACACCTTTGTCACAACAGCGAACTATAAACAAAGTACACACCTTTGTCACAACATCAGACTGTAAACAAAGTACACATCTTTGTCACAACAGCGAACTGTAAACAAAGTACACACTTTCGTCACAACATCAGAACTGTAAACAAAGTACACACCTTTGTCACAACATCAGAACTGTAAACAAAGTACACACCTTTGTCACAACATCAGACTGTAAACAAAGTACACACCTTTGTCACAACATCAGAACTGTAAACAAAGTACACACCTTTGTCACAACATCAGACTGTAAACAAAGTACACATCTTTGTCACAACAGCGAACTGTAAACAAAGTACACATCTTTGTCACAACAGCGAACTGTAAACAAAGTACACACCTTTGTCACAACAGCGAACTGTAAACAAAGTACACACCTTTGTCACAACAGCGAACTGTAAACAAAGTACACACCTTTGTCACAACATCAGACTGTCAACAAAGTACACATCTTTGTCACAACATCAGAACTGTAAACAGAGTACACACCTTTGTCACAACATCAGAACTGTAAACAAAGTACACATCTTTGTCACAACATCAGACTGTAAATAAAGTACACATCTTTGTCACAACAGCGAACTGTAAACAAAGTACACACCTTTGTCACTACATCAGCACTGTAAACAAAGTACACATCTTTGTCACAACATCAGAACTGTAAACAAAGTACACACCTTTGTCACTACATCAGAACTGTAAACAAAGTACACATCTTTGTCACAACATCAGAACTGTAAACAAAGTACATATCTTTGTCACAACATCAGAACTGTAAACAAAGTACACACCTTTGTCACAACATCAGAACTGTAAACAAAGTACACACCTTTGTCACTACATCAGAACTGTAAACAAAGTACACATCTTTGTCACAACATCAGAACTGTAAACAAAGTACACACCTTTGTCACAACATCAGAACTGTAAACAAAGTACACATCTTTGTCACAACATCAGAACTGTAAACAAAGTACACATCTTTGTCACAACATCAGAACTGTAAACAAAGTACACACCTTTGTCACAACAGCGAACCGTCAACAAAGTACACATCTTTGTCACAACAGCGAACTTTAAACAAAGTACACACCTTTGTCACAACAGCGAACCGTCAACAAAGTACACACCTTCGTCACAACATCAGAACTGTAAACAAAGTACACACCTTTGTCACAACAGCGAACCGTCAACAAAGTACACACCTTTGTCACAACATCAGAACTGTAAACAAAGTACACACCTTTGTCACAACAGCGAACCGTCAACAAAGTACACATCTTTGTCACAACAGCGAACCGTCAACAAAGTACACACCTTCGTCACAACATCAGAACTGTAAACAAAGTACTCATCTTCGTCACAACATCAGACTGTAAACAAAGTACACACCTTTGTCACAACATCAGAACTGTAAACAAAGTACACACCTTTGTCACAACATCAGGACTGTAAACAAAGTACACATCTTTGTCACAACAGCGAACTGTAAACAAAGTACACACCTTTGTCACAACATCAGAACTGTAAACAAAGTACACACCTTTGTCACAACATCAGAACTGTAAACAAAGTACACACCTTTGTCACAACATCAGGACTGTAAACAAAGTACACATCTTTGTCACAACAGCGAACTGTAAACAAAGTACACACCTTTGTCACAACATCAGGACTGTAAACAAAGTACACATCTTTGTCACAACAGAGAACTGTAAACAAAGTACTCATCTTCGTCACAACATCAGAACTGTAAACAAAGTACACATCTTCGTCACAACATCAGAACAGTAAACAAAGTACACACCTTTGTCACAACATCAGAACTGTAAACAAAGTACTCATCTTCGTCACAACATCAGACTGTAAACAAAGTACACACCTCTGTCACAACATCAGAACTGTAAACAAAGTACACACCTTTGTCACAACATTAGATCTGTAAAGACAGAAGGTTGGGCATTGTTCAAGAATGGATCTACAAGAATGGCTCACCAATAGGAATCGGGGTACTTTAGGAGATTGACCGTTGGCCCACATTGTAGCTGCTACTTTAATTATACACCTGTTTGAGTGTTGGAACAGATGGGGAGTACGTTAGCACTTCCGGGTCCCAGTATACCTAACACATCATACATAATGTCCAGTACGTGCTTACAAATAAAAGGAAACATATGTTTCGGGCAACAATTCAATTAATACCATAGTTTGTAATGTGTAGAGTACTAAAAGTTTAATTTCCCTGTCGATATAATTCCAATGTGTCTGGCTAGGCGTGCTTTACAGCAGCAGGTCCGGATACAGGCGGCGAGTCCCCCGCCACCCCGCGAGTTATCGCAACACTGATCGTCTGTTTCCTCCACTAAGCACTCGGGGACCCTCGCGATTCGCGCTAACGATGTCCTGATTAAATCACGGTTTGTCACTCGCCCTCTGACTCCGTACTCTTCGAGGCTTGACACCCGGTCACGTGGTGAAGACACCTTTGGTCACTCCCAGACGGATCATACTGACCCCGCTGAATTTCTCCTCCGCTATCCACGTCAATCAGGCTCTTGGCAATGTTATCGTGATGTATTAATTTCTAAACACACAGAAGCCACAAGAGATGTCTAATTATTCTAAATTAATAGGCTTCGTCAATATATTTGTATGGCAAGTGCATTTCCAAGCAAGCAAAATTGGTCTATTGGTGAGACAAACATGCTACCGATGACAGAATCAAAGGGGGATAACTCGCACATAAAGAATACATTCATAAAATGGCAAGCACTGATTGACCTTCGGAATCTGACCGAAATCATTGCGTTTGAAACTGCAGTTTGATGGCCCCCTGGTCTAGATTGGGAAAGTGGTGTAATCTGCGGATAACAGTGGGTAATCGATGTCAACTAGAAGTAGCAGTCGGTGGCTCATTGTGATGCTGCCGCCCCTTAAACAGGCACACGACGATTGGGCGCGTAATACACCAGATACAGCTTATACGATAGCAGGAACAATGATTATATTTTTTTTATTTCAAGTTTAGGAATGGCCTCATCATTTACTTGTCTAGTTGTGTTCACGTAGACGGGCTTGGTTTGACCCGGAGCGTACAAAGAAGACGTAAATTACGCAAAAGCCGAATACACAGGCGCTATCTTGAGATAGTTTGTTGAAAATCGATATGTACACATAAACAAACGCAGGCAAAACAGTTAACGCTCCTCCCGCAAGACCTGTACTCTTACCTACTGATCTACTAGTGTAGGAGAGCGCCCCAAGGGACGCAACTGCTGCTATTGTTCGTTGGTGGACGAGACTTGCAGCATGAACACGTGATTATAGTAGGATGTGTTATAGAAACGTGAATTATGTTAGGTTTTATAACAGTATGGTGTGATGTCAGGTAGATACACGTGATTGTTGTCAGGTGTGACTTCAGTAGGATGTGATGTTAGGTAGATACACGTGATTGTTGTCAGGTGTGACATCAGTAGGATGTGATGTCAGGTATAGACACGTGATTGTTGTCAGGTGTGGCATCAGTAGGATGTGATGTCAGGTAGATACACGTGATTGTTGTCAGGTGTGACTTCAGTAGGATGTGATGTCAGGTAGATACACGTGATTGTTGTCAGGTGTGACATCAGTAGGATGTGATGTCAGGTAGATACACGTGATTGTTGTCAGGTGTGACATCAGTAGGATGTGATGTCAGGTAGATACACGTGATTGTTGTCAGGTGTGACATCAGTAGGATGTAATGTCAGGTAGATACACGTGATTGTTGTTAGGTGTGACATCAGTAGGATGTGATGTCAGGTAGATACACGTGATTGTTGTCAGGTGTGACATCAGTTTGATGTGATGTCAGGTAGATACACGTGATTGTTGTCAGGTGTGACATCAGTTTGATGTGATGTCAGGTAGATACACGTGATTGTTGTCAGGTGTGACATCAGTAGGATGTGATGTCAGGTAGATACACGTGATTGTTGTCAGGTGTGACATCAGTTTGATGTGATGTCAGGTAGATACACGTGATTGTTGTCAGGTGTGACATCAGTTTGATGTGATGTCAGGTAGATACACGTGATTGTTGTCAGGTGTGACATCAGTAGGATGTGATGTCAGGTAGATACACGTGATTGTTGTCAGGTGTGACATCAGTAGGATGTGATGTCAGGTAGATACACGTGATTGTTGTCAGGTGTGACATCAGTAGGATGTGATGTCAGGTAGATACACGTGATTGTTGTCAGGTGTGACATCAGTATGATGTGATGTCAGGTAGATACACGTGATTGTTGTCAGGTGTGACCTCAGTAGGATGTGATGTCAGGTAGATACACGTGATTGTTGTCAGGTGTGACATCAGTAGGATGTGATGTCAGGTAGATACACGTGATTGTTGTCAGGTGTGACATCAGTAGGATGTGATGTCAGGTAGATACACGTGATTGTTGTCAGGTGTGACATCAGTATGATGTGATGTCAGGTAGATACACGTGATTGTTGTCAGGTGTGACTTCAGTAGGATGTGATGTCAGGTAGATACACGTGATTGTTGTCAGGTGTGACATCAGTAGGATGTGATGTCAGGTATAGACACGTGATTGTTGTCAGGTGTGACATCAGTAGGATGTGATGTCAGGTATAGACACGTGATTGTTGTCAGGTGTGACATCAGTAGGATGTGATGTCAGGTAGATACACGTGATTGTTGTCAGGTGTGACTTCAGTAGGATGTGATGTCAGGTAGATACACGTGATTGTTGTCAGGTGTGACATCAGTAGGATGTGATGTCAGGTAGATACACGTGATTGTTGTCAGGTGTGACATCAGTAGGATGTGATGTCAGGTAGATACACGTGATTGTTGTCAGGTGTGACATCAGTATGATGTGATGTCAGGTAGATACACGTGATTGTTGTCAGGTGTGACATCAGTAGGATGTGATGTCAGGTAGATACACGTGATTGTTGTCAGGTGTGACATCAGTAGGATGTGATGTCAGGTAGATACACGTGATTGTTGTCAGGTGTGACTTCAGTAGGATGTGATGTCAGGTAGATACACGTGATTGTTGTCAGGTGTGCCACAGTATGATGTGATGTTAGGTAGATACACGTGATTGTTGTCAGGTGTGACATCAGTAGGATGTGATGTCAGGTAGATACACGTGATTGTTGTCAGGTGTGACATCAGTAGGATGTGATGTCAGGTAGATACACGTGATTGTTGTCAGGTGTGACATCAGTAGGATGTGATGTCAGGTAGATACACGTGATTGTTGTCAGGTGTGCCACAGTATGATGTGATGTCAGGTAGATACACGTGATTGTTGTGAGGTGTGACATCAGTAGGATGTGATGTCAGGTAGATACACGTGGTATTTTTTCTGGTGTCATACATATATCAGCAAAACGTTACTACAGGTGAAAATGTATAGACAAGTGAGAACTCGAGAAAGTGTGTACAGTAATGATGGTTTGGGAAGGGCTTGTAGTCAACGTTAGGATAAGGTTTGAAGTCAAGTAAAGGTCTGGGAAAGGTTTGCATTCTTATGAAAATCTGAAAAAGGCTTGTAGTCTATGAAGGTCTGGGAAAGGTTTGCAGTCTATGAAGGTCTGAGAAAGGTTTGTAGTCTATGACGGTCTCGGAAAGGTTTGTACATGTAGTCTATGACGTCTGGCAAAGGTGTGTAGTCTATGACGGTCTGGGAAAGGTTTGTAGTCTATGACGGTTTGGGAAAGGTTTGTAGTCTATGACGGTCTGGGAAAGGTTTGTAGTCTATGACGGTTTGGGAAAGGTTTGTAGTCTATGAAGGTCTGGGAAAGGTTGATAGTCTAATGAAGGTCTGGGAAAGATTTGTAGTCTATGACGGTCTGGGAAAGGTTGATAGTCTAATGAAGGTCTGGGAAAGATTTGTAGTCTATGACGGTCTGGGAAAGGTTGATAGTCTAATGAAGGTCTGGGAAAGATTTGTAGACTATGAAGGTCTGGGAAAGGTTGATAGTCTAATGAAGGTTTGTAGTCTATGACGGCCTGGGAAAGGTTTGTAGTCTATGAAGGTCTGGGAAAGGTTTGTAGTCTATGAAGGTCTGGGAAAGGTTTGCAGTCTATGAAGGTCTGTGAAAGGTTTGTAGTCTATGAAGGTCTGGGAAAGGTTGATAGTCTAATGAAGGTTTGTAGTCTTTGAAGGTCTGTGAAAGAGGTTTGTAGTCTAGGAAAGTCTAGGAAAGGTTTGTTGTATAATGAAATGTTATAATTTTGTGGAGTTTTATAGTCAGACAAAGGTTTATAATGTTGTGAAATTTCATTGTTTGATGGTACCGATTCTATAACAGTGATGGTGACATTTCTCTGTACACAACACGCCATCCTCCAGATATACGTGTATCACTACCAACCGTTGTTGTTCTACCTTATCGATTACATGTCTCTGAGGCATCACAATAAGGAAACACAATATTTCATTGGTTTTTTTTTAATGATTTTCTCAAAACTGTCTTTTATAATAGCAGGCAGTTACAAAAACGCATGAACTTCGAGAACATTCTGCATTTAGCTAAATTTCAATCCAAAATGTTAATGCCATAATTTAAATAGTATTGCGTAAATAAACCAGCTACATGCTGGTAAACACTATACGCACTTTACACACCGTAAAATGTGTTATACTTTGTATCAAGCAGCAGACAATCTCTGCTATATTTACGTTATATCAAGCAGTAGACACTCTCTGCTATATTAACGTTATATCAAGCAGTAGACAATATCTGCTATATTTACGTTATATCAAGCAGTAGACACTCTCTGCTATATTAACGTTATATCAAGCAGTAGATAATATCTGCTATATTAACGTTATATCAAGCAGTAGACACTCTCTGGTATATTTACGTTATATCAAGCAGTAGACAATCTCTGCTATATTAACGTTATATCAAGCAGTAGACAATCTCTGCTATATTTACGTTATATAAAGCAGTAGACACTTTCTGCTATATTTACGTTATACCAAGCAGCCGACACTCTTTGCTATATTTACGTTATATCAAGCAGTAGACAATCTCTGCTATATTTACGTTTATCAAGCAGGAGACAATCTCTGCTATATTAACGTTATATCAAGCAGTAGACACTCTCTGCTATATTAACGTTATATCAAGCAGTAGACACTCTCTGCTATATTAACGTTATATCAAGCAGTAGACACTCTCTGCTATATTAACGTTATATCAAGCAGTAGACACTCTCTGCTATATTAACGTTATATCAAGCAGTAGACACTCTCTGCTATATTTACGTTA
Organism: Mimachlamys varia; assembly: GCA_947623455.1. NCBI lineage: Eukaryota > Metazoa > Mollusca > Bivalvia > Pectinida > Pectinidae > Mimachlamys > Mimachlamys varia. The sequence goes on along the minus strand of OX392527.1, from coordinate 30,855,884 downwards.
TATCAAGCAGTAGACAATATCTGCTATATTTACGTTATATCAAGCAGTAGACACTCTCTGCTATATTTACGTTATATCAAGCAGTAGACAATATCTGCTATATTTACGTTATATCAAGCAGTAGACACTCTCTGCTATATTAACGTTATATCAAGCAGTAGATAATATCCGCTATATTTACGTTATATCAAGCAGTAGACACTCTCTGGTATATTTACGTTATATCAAGCAGTAGACAATCTCTGCTATATTAACGTTATATCAAGCAGTAGACACTCTCTGCTATATTTACGTTTGTCAAGCAGTAGACACTCTCTGCTATATTTACGTTATATCAAGCAGTAGACACTCTCTGCTATATTTACGTTTGTCAAGCAGTAGACACTCTCTGCTATATTTACGCAGTGTAAACACAATGTGTTAAATGTCACATGGTAAACACACTGTGGCACATGTTACATGTACGTAATAAATACACCACATAGAAAACACACTGTTTAATATGGTTCGTGGATAATCCACTGTTGATAATGTCACATGGTGAACACGATGTTGGATGCATTACAAGTATGTATACAGAACAATGTGGTAGATGTCATATGGTAAGCCGATGTTGAATACGTCACGTAATAAACGTTGTATGGTGGGTGGTCGGGTGGTGCACTGGATAGCGCACTTCCCTTTCACTAAGGCGGCCGGGGTTCGATTCCCCGACCGGACGTGAAAAGGTATGGGGTCACCCGCCCAACCATTTGGATTTTCTCCGGGTACTCCGGTTTCCTCCAACAATAAGACCCCTTGCGCGCTAACATCCGGGCTTACAAGAGTGACTTATATAAGTTGGGTAACTTTAAATTTATATTTTATATATATTATAACGTTGTAGATAATGTCACATTGTACACACAATTTAGTATACGCTACGTAGTAAACATAATTTGGTATACGTTAATTACGTAATACCCACACCGTGGAAAGTGACGTAGTAAGATTAATGTTACACACGTCATATAGTAAAAAAATGTGGATTAAGTTAGGTAATAAATCAAAAATAATTAATTAAAACACTGTCATACGTCGAATAGTAAAGCCAATGTGGAATAAGGTACGTAGTAAGTACAATGATGAATACGTCACATACAACACGTCACAAGGTGAAACATATCACCTAGTTAACAAATTTTGATCATATCACATTGTGATCACACTGAGAAACAAATAAATAGTTATGATAGTGCGGACAAGAAGCCGCCTTTAAAGTGCCACCTTACTCCCAGAGCCATATACATTATACTGACAATGGGTGAATATGTTGTCACAACTCCACGTACCCTTATACACTGTTGTAATATTACTAAATAAACGCCCAGTTTTATATTGTTCCGAGTCTACAAAACGGTGGTATTGATGTTTCGCTGCAAAACACACGTTGATACAGTACATACAATGTATACAATGTTCTCGATCTGGTTGCAGGATTCCTCAAACCCTTTCTGATAAAACTAAGCGCATGCTAGTTTTAAGTGTTCGGAGCATTCAAAATGAAATTATACTGATTGATTTTCTTTTCTGAAAACCAAACTACAACACATGAGCGTACAAATAAAGGCTTGTCATAATTTGTCTCGGTGAAAAAGAAAACGGTTAAGAAATGCTCCCCGCGTATCCGGCTGCTTGCGTGCGCTTTGCAGCCACGAGAGCTTTATCTGACAAGCATGCATGTCACACGTGTATATGGCGGTACGGATGAGTACTCCTTTACATAATCTGCCGGTAAACGAACATAAGTTGTAGAATGTAGATAAAAACGCCACAACTCGACTATAGGATACGTTAAGACCTTAAGCGCATTGATCATAATTGCATCCTAACTAGGTTGGATCCTCTCGATCGATAGTGTGATACTAGAGGGTCCCAGTCACACTGCTAGAAAATGCTCTTGAAATGAAGCCATCTTCAGTCACTACAAATTGTCTCCGATCGAAGTTGACATGCCTTTTCTCATGTTACACTCTCGGGAACACTTATTTATAATGACCGAATACGAAACTAAATTGCCAGCTTATAATAGAATATATATTTGCATTTCATCCAATATATTTGCATGAAGATCCAGTATTTTGTTTCAGTGTAATGCGAACAGGTTTTGGCCTTATTCCCAGAAGTGAGCATGACGGCGCTTTCAAAAGCGAACCCAGATGTCGTATTACAGAGATTTATTACGGAAAAAACATTACGTAATCAGGAATAAAAATCTCTTTATATCTCGTGTTGGGCATATACACCCTCACAGTAAGCCGTCGGACCTCGATACAGGACGGCGGGCTTCCGGGAGAGGAACATCAAGAGATTTTGGTCAAGGTACGAGGAAAGATCACATACAGAGATATACCGACATTATGATCACACGGACGACCCAGTAGCATAGAAACATATCGAGATGTTATGAATGCAAAACTGGCGGTACATAAAGTTCACAGATACAGTTACTAGAACAGTGTAGAGTTATACATGTATATCGAAATATCGCGATAAAGAAAGATACCGGTCATGGACGGCAAAGAACGACGCGTATTACGTGTATCCCTCACTGGGTGGCCATGGTGCTGATTCTAACAGTAACGGACAATTCTTACCGAGTTAGCAACTCATCCGTCAAACGAAAATTAATTGAAATTTCTGAACTGAAAGGTTATCTTTGATATCGATTTTTACAAGTCGGCAGGTTCTGACATTCCCGAAATTGAACGAACGTGCAAATGGTACGACATTAGCAAGTAAAGGCTCGCCTCATGTTGTCGACGACGCCGTCTAGAAGTGAAACGCCACCTGGCAATCAGTACGTCAACTACAGACTGTCAGACTGACCAGGCTCGTTTATACAGCATAAACAACATCGCGTGAACTTCCGTACCATTTCTGTAACTTTTAATCCATTATTAGTGTGTAGCCTAGCGATGGAGTCTTTAACTGTGACATATATGGTAGTTTTCTGTACCGGGTGAACCCTTGGGACCCATTATATTCCATTTTGTACATGTATCGACATCAATGCTATACTGCAGGTGTGTGATGCCCACAAGACAAACAGACAGACAAACAGCCCTTGAGTATCTACAGCTCACGCCAATATACCTTGTACAACATGATCATAGTAAGTATAGAGCTACGTTCACAAAGACATGTACGCCAATCTAGTATTTACAAAATGTAGCTAACTTCGACATGTAGCTCACCTCGACATGTACAACCTGAGAGTCAATCTACTGTACAGCTCACTTCGATAAGTACAACATGGGTGTTTTGAGAAATAGTTTTTCGTTGTTGTTGTTTACTGGTGTGTAAACTGATTTTTATACAGATATTTTAAATGACGCGCGTTAGCGCGGTATGTTGAAATATCTGTATAAAATATCAGTTTACACACCAGTGTACACCAAAAAAGACACATAATTTTTTATATTTACATTTTGACACTTTAAAATTGATTTACGCAACTTATAAATGTAACAATCGTCATTTATTTGGCGGGAAAGTTGGTCAACTTCAAGAAGTAAACAGAATATAGTCCAAAATAGCATTGTTTGTTACCGTTAGAAATTGAAGATATTTTATTTTTCATTATTATATTGCTTTCATTTGTTCATGAATGTTTTGAAAAATCAAGTTCATCCAAAGTTTAAATTAAAGACAAAAAAATAACAATGCGCATTCACATTAATAGCGCAAGTGTGATAGTGATCCTGCTTGTATTCCTACGCGCTGGACTAACGTTTACCGAAGTGTAAAAGCCAAAATCGTTGGTAGTTCCATCTAGGGAATACACACCGGAAATTGTAAATATAATCTAATATTTACCGCACGTCGATATGTAAGTACATTCTACAACCTTAACCTCAATTTAGTATTTACTTCGATAAGTACGACTAGGGCGTTATTCCACCGTGTGTAACATCCTTTGAGCTCACCCCTGAATAGTACTATTTAGCTCTTTTAGACATGTACAACTAGAACGGAAACCTACTGCTTAAGCTTATAATAAATCCTGGGTGTCAATTTAACGGAACAGGAACAACAAATTATTAACTTCTGGGCAAGAAAGTAGATACACATTCCATTAAAGGTGAGCACTTCCGCCCCCCACCAGGCGTCTGTAAGCGGATGTACTGTGATAAATTAGTTCGTTTGGAACACCAGTGTGATTTGTACACGAAATTCACTTAGTGTGTCTGCGTTAAACCTCCCGCCGGTAAAGCAGTTTGAAGAATTAACAGGTTTTGATTGTTTTCTTTTAAAACTCTCGCCGATATTGTACATCCGCAGACATATATACTCGGGCCTAGCCAAGGTATACTTTAGTCACAGATCTACGACTTCGTGTAAAATCGTAATGGCGTCATTTCTTAAAGAAATTTACTGTTTTGGTTACTCCTTTTATAAAATTAATATATTATATGAAATACACTTGTTACCGGTTATAAATCAGGTGTTTGTTAATTGGATTTTGTGTTCAACAATATTTTTTTGAATCGATAAAACTGATATGTGTAAATAGCATTTTGTGATCAATTAAGGATTGAATATATTGTTTTAAATTTAATAGATATATGAACCTTTGCTCTTTTATTTGTTCTCGTGTTTTTTGGTTTTTTGTTTATTACTGATCCGGAAAGGGACTTAAAATGTCTATGGTGCTCGTATAGTACGTACAGACTGGTAAATGTGTGACCAAAGGCGTTCGGACGGACGGACAAGTGATCGATGGCGTCGAATTCAGTACATGCATAAAGGACGTTCGGACGGACGGACAAGTGATCGATGGCGTCGAATGTAGTTACTGTAGTAAAGTACGTTTTGACGGATATAGGTAACTGACAGAGGACGTCTGTGTCAGTATTCCTGAAACCAGATGTGGAAATACATTGTAATATATCCAACACGATCACGTGATATCCGGAACACTATTGGAAGATCAAACAGATACAAGACTAGAAATGATACATTACCAAACCCATTATATTAGATATTCTCCTCTTAAAGCGATTGGTAATATAAAACAAAGAATAAATATACCCGATTTTGAATAGAATAGTTAACACAGTGTAGTTTATACTGTTACGGAAATACCCAACATGGCACGGACGCTATGACCGCGACCTAGGACGCCGGGGAGGGGGTATCACTGTTCCGATTCAGGCAGTTGGTATTGATTGGCCATTTCAGATGTGTATTCTGCATTGTTGCAGTTATATTGCATTCCAATGGCGGTTCGTTGTTTACACCGTCCGCCAGGTTCTGTACCGAGTGACATGTCCTGTCTCTTTGTTATCTCCCACAGAGTACGCTCATAAAATCGTTTTTACTTTCGGTAGGGTGATCTAAACAATCGCGGTTTCCATATTTGCCCGAACAGTGACATAAACTTTTTGCGGTAGATTTTATATTGATCATTGGCCATGTTGACAACGATCGATGACTGTTTCAAAGTCACCGCAAATAACAAAATTTAAAAACAAATGAAAGAAGACAAAAAAAGAGCATTAATTGACCTGCCTGTGTTTTAGTGTGTTTATCAAAGTACTGTTGTTTATTTCATGAAACAATACCTGGATGCCATTTCCCTCCTCCTACTGTGGTTATGTAAACACGGATGAACCAAGCATTTACCAAAACTACAGATTAAATTAAATTAGTTAATTTAGAAAAAGAAAGAAAACAATCCATCCCTATTTCACTCAATATTTCAAAATGAAATTTCAAAACTCTGTATTATAATATTAAAACATGTTTGATGAAATAGGAACGGCAGGCAACAACTTAGCGTTTAAGATGGTCAAAATGCTAATAACACGCATAAGTATTTTCTTTGTAAAACTAATCAGTTAAATACAAAAGAAACTGTTTATTTTCAAAATTAAAATGATGTGTATACAAACGCGAAACAAGGTATACATGTGGTAAATAATATATTTCCGTAACATTTTACTTTTACATAATATTATTTTACGGCTGCGATAATGCCAAAATATTTTCACCGGTGAATAATATTAATCTGACAGATTTGATCCGATGAAAATTACATATAAGAAATCGTATGAAAAATAAACAGAAAGATAATTTGAAATGTGTGCCATCGTTATCTAATGAAATTTTTGAAAGCTTCTTGGAACAGAAAATTCATAGCGGAATGAACATTGAAAATGTCGTAAGTCGTCGTACTGAATGTAGTTTCACAGAACACAAACATAATGCACACACATATTTATTCCGACATTATATAAGAATGTACAGTATTTACAATCCTTTAACATTCAGCTCGTACATGTAATAAGCAGATTTATGAGTATACTGGTAATGTTATAGATCACAGAACAACTGTTTTTCTTTAAAACAATATCTTTACAGTTGAGTTTCCGGTGTTCATCCATTTCATATTAAAATTATCTAACTTGCATTACGTTCGCTCCATTTGACGGAAGGGTTTTCCATTTATCAAATGTTTTCTAAATCTACAGAAGAATATTTTCTTATATTTTACAGTAAAAAACTTCCTTATATAGTTATCCCATGTTGTTTAAGTTTACATTCTAAAAAAAAAAAGTTATTTCCTTATTTTTAGGATGTTGAAGTGTATTCGTCAACAGTACAAATATTCATGGAACAACATAACGTCCACAAAATGTTTGCTTCTAACAGCTGTTTTACGTTATTCGAGGTGGGAGGAGAAGCTTCAAAATAACGCTGATCTAATTCTTTATGGTGGCCCTTACGTATCGTCTTTTTGTAGTGCCTATAGAGAAACTTGCAGTAGGATTGTTAATATTTACCCATGCCTTGAAATGGGAGAGTGCAAAGTAATTGTAAATATCCATGTTTGAGGTCACGTGTTTGGTTATCCGGTTATCCGGTACTAGTTATACATTGACTTTAAACTTGGTCTAAGTTACGCAAGTTGGGGTGTACCGTTTATATCCCGTAGTTGATTTGTTCGCAGTTTTGGTATTGCATGACGCTTCTCGTCTGCATGCTTTTGTTCATAGAAGACATAAGCATTGCCATCATTCAGTTAATATGCAAAAGTGTGTGGTAGCTGTCACAATGTCACCCTGACATCACACTGTAGTGTAGTCACGTGTTTATAGGTAACCAATACAAAGGTAGGAACGCTACTGTTACACACCTCCAACAATGTAATGTGACGTCACACAGAAACATCAACCAAGCGGCAACCACGGGCATGCTTTACAAGATGTTAGAAAAATAACGGTATGTTATGATCGCATAAACATCCAAAATGACGTCCTGTTTTTGATTAAAGCAATGTTTCCAATGAAGGGGCACGTGACGATAATTGGCTATTTTAATTATCCCAATATTTGTAGAGAATTAATATCTGCACAAGTATAATAAGCAGAGACAGTTCATGTGCATGTAATCATATTGACATGAGAGCATGTGACGGCATTGAATCAGGCACGAGCACGGGGGAGGGGTTCAGATGCACGTTATCTCGCTGTGTAAACATATAGAGCATTTACATTCTAGCTCGTTAATCAATCATGAAGCAGTAGGCGAAGGATGTGTCCTAGTATACGGTCCTGTTTTATATCTTACCATTTTTTTTTAAACCTATGGTCATTGGTACACTGAATGTTATGTAACACCTTGGGTTATAATGAATAACTCCAGGCGGGGTTCAGTTCAATCACTTTAATATGTAAGATAGGATAAGATAAGATAAGATAAATTTTATTTAAAGTCGGTGGGCATAAAAACAAACCACATAAGCTCTAAAGAGCCCAATGTCTGGTACGACAAAGAGCCTACAACACACATACATAACGTACACGTATAATGATGTATGAATGTATCCATTACGCATAGAATGAAATAATGGAAGGTAAGTGAATAAATAGATGATATACTTTAGATTATATACTGTACATATACAACATACTTACCTGGGCTTTTGCTGTTAGTGCTCTGTGCTGTGCGCTGGTCAGGTGTAAAGTGAAGGGAATAGGGTATTTGAATCGGGTACCGACGTAAACGCGCATGCGTCTCTCACATACACACGTGTACACACTTATCTTTCACAGCCCGTGCAACATACGCTCGCGCTGGTGACATTATGTAACAAGTTCACCCGGTTACATATTCCCCCCCTTTGACGAAATGGCTCCTGTCATTTCCCAAGTACCGACCCATTTTTTAGGAAATAGGAGGAAACCTGTTGCTGTGCTAGCTACAATGACAATTCATGCCAAAGATGAACGTATTGCTCAGTGAACACCTTTAGGGAGTTCGGAATCCCTAATGACTTTAGCACCGCTTCGACTATAGCTGAAGCTAAGTCCACCAAACTCCACATTCCATCATACTGCCACCTTCACAAGTGTCAGTAGGTAGTGTGACAAAGTTTGATTTTTGGAAGTCAACACCCCAGGGTTACATGATCCTAATTACGCAGCATTAAAATACAATTAATCACGTAAAACGATCACAGGAAAAAATAATATTACAGATTCCTATGGTGACCCGGCTCCCAAGCCTATACCGGTGGTTGGGGAGAGCCCTACCTAACCGGCTAGATCGGCTAGGAAACGGGATAAAACATAAAAAAAATATTACAACAATGGTAAGAAAAATAAAAATAATGGTAAATATAACATTGGTCTCACACTGATGTTTCTCTGGATCCAGTCCACCTTGCCTGTTGAGCATAAGCCCAGTCCTCGTACCGCGTTGGCGGTCTGTGGCTCCTTGCAGAACGCCTTACGGGCACCGGTGAGGATGAATCAACCCTGCCTGCTCCCACCGGATCAAGCAGGCTGTCTTCCTGTGCAGACGTATCGGCAACAGGTAGCTCCAAGTCTGTAGCACTTGGAGTATCGTCACTCACCGTGATCTGGGAATCGTCCAGGTTAATAACCTAATGGACATGGTCCACAGGTTCTGGACTCTGGTTTTTCCCTAATCGCCTCTTTGGACGCGGAGGTGGAATAGGTGCAATGTCATGACTGCTGTCTGTTTCCTCAGCCGATGATGTTACCTCGCTATCGTATGTCTCAGCTGGGCCTGGCTTTGATGGTTTCGCTTTGCCACGATCCATCCTCCTGGGAACATCTACGGGCATAGCGTTAAAAGGCAGCAGCATGTTTCGGTGAAGGGTCCGTCTGGCCCCTTTTCCCGACTCGGGCTTCACCTCATATACCGGAATATCACTATTTGGTATGTTGACAACCAGATAGGGTTCCTGTTCCCATTTATCAGCCAGTTTGTGTTTGCCCTGGAAACCAACCTTCCGAACAAGGATACGGTCTCCAATCTGTAGTCGACATTCATGTATGGACCGGTCATAGCGGTCCTTATTGCGAGCAGCACTTTTGGATGCTTCCGCTTGCGCAGCTCTGTAGGCATATTCCATCCTATCTTTGAGCTTGCTGACACACGAGATTGATTCAGCTGCACCAACCTCCCTTGGTTCTGTACCAAAGAAAGCGTCAACTAACAGGCGGGGGTGCCACCCAAACATTAAGTAATGGGGTGAAAACCCGGTGGAGTCGTTCTTAGTGGCATTTTAGGCTTGAACCAGTGGTGAGACGTACGACTTCCAGTCAGCCTTCTGGTCCTCTTCGAGAGTACCCAGCATTCCCAGTAAGGTACGGTTAAACCGTTCTACCTGACCATTTCCCATCGGGTGATATGGCGTGGTACGTGATTTAGTAACTCTAGCGAGTCTACAAAGTTCTTTAATAACCTTGTTCTCGAAGTTACGACCCTGGTCACTATGTAGACGCCAAGGAAAGCTGTAAAAGACTATGAAGTGCTCATACCAAGCCTTAGCTGTAACATGTGCTGTCTGGTTCCGACACGGCACAGCCTGAGCATACCTGGTGAAGTGATCTGTAATGACCAGGATGTTCTCGTACCCACCCTTGGACCTTTCCAGACTGAAAAAATCTATGCAGACTATCTCTAAAGGTCTGATACTTTGAATGGTAACTAATTTGGCTCGGGGTTTGACTGGTGTCTTTCGTCTTAGACAACGACCACAGGTTTCCAATCTTTCAATCACATTTCCCTCGAGACTAGGTCAGTAAAACCGTTGCCTTGCCAACCAAAGCGTTTTTTCCTCAACCTTGATGACCTACATCGTCATGGACTCCCTTAAGAACCAAGGCATGGTACTTCTTTGGCAGAACAAGCTGGTTTGTCTGTAGACCTTCGAGAGAAACGGTTCGATGTAGCACACCGTTAAGTAACTGAAATCTCTTCCATGATCTTAAAAGTTTTTTTCACATATGGGGATTCATCCTTGAGTGTTTTCCCCCTGGGATGAAAACCGGTTATGAGGAGGTCAACCACTCTCGATATATCGGGATCCTCTGATTGTTGCTGTCGCCAGTCTACTTATCCCAAGCTGTCAACAGTTTGTGCCAACTCAGTGGCCACATGAGTAGCATCATCAGTGACAACACCTTCTGGAAGGGGATAATCAGCATCGACTGACTGACAAACAGCTTTGACAATACGGTATTGGCAAATAATCGAGAAAGACCATCCGCATCGGCATTGTTCTTCCCAGCTCGGTATTTCAGAGTGAAATTATAGTTGGCCAGAGCGGCTACCCACCTATGTCCGGTGGCATCCAACTTAGCTTCATCAAGCACATACGTCAGAGGGTTATTATCTGTGACAACCTCGAATGTATTACCATAAAGATAATCATGGAGTTTGTCTGTAACAACCCACTTAAGTGCTAAGAACTCAAGCTTATGCGCTGGATAATTACGCTCACTCGATCTAAGACCACGACTAGCATATGCTATGACTCTTTCCTTTCCATCATGCATCTGATAAAGTAAAGCACCCAATCCAGATGATGAGGCATCAGTATGAAGGATGAATGGTTTGGTATAGTCAGCATAAGCTAATACTGGTGGTTACGTCAGTTTAGACTTTATTGAATCAAAAGCCTCCTGTCGTGGATCTCCCAAGATCCACTCAGCTTTTTTTGCCTTTGACTTGGTTTTAGGTTGAGAACCTTTTTTGTGCAAGTCATGACCCTGAAGAAGCTGATCTAAGGGTTGAACTATTTTGACAATGTCCTTTATAAACCGCCGATGATAGCCACAAAACCCTAAAAACTAACGGACTTCTTTCATATTGTTGGTGTAGGCCAATCTTGACGCTTACTCTTCCGGAACACCTGGTCTTATTCTCTTGTGCTTTTACGAGAGTCTCTATGTAAATCTTTCCTTTGTTCCTATTTTGCCCCTAGTTTAATCGATTTTTAGTTCGGATTATGGTTTTGTTGACGTTTTGGTATTCTCTGATTTTTTTCTTTCACAGCTAATACCTTTTCAGGATCAGTTGCCACACCCTGCTCTGAAACAACATGACCGAGATATGTAACCTGAGTTTTAAAGAACTCACACTTGGAAGGTTTGAGCTTTAAGCCATGCTGAACGAGTCTGGAAAATACAGATTCAAGTCGACTGATGTGCTCGTCGAAAGTCTTGGAAAAGATAAGGATGTCATCAAGAAAGATGAGACATTCCCTGAGATGCATATCCCCCATACATTTCTCCATAACACGTTGAAATGTTGCTGGGGCGCAGGTCAAACCAAACCCCATGCGGTTAGTTTCATAGAAGCCTAGATTTCCGACAGAAAACGCAGTTTTCACACGGTCTGAATCTAGAACCTCCACCTGCCAATACCCGGAACGTAAATCAAGTTTACTGAAATACCTTGATCCTATTAAGGTATCAACAGTATCATCATTTTATTAAATTGTCACATGTTTACAAGACATAATTATACAGAGATGCCCAATAAAAGAAAATGCATGCTTAATTGTAAAAAAAAAAGCATACGGTCAAATTTGGCCATTAAAGAATGTTATAATAAAATAATATTATAAAAGACTTCAGTTAAAATTGATAAGAGCATATCTTTATACTGTAGTTTCTTCATTGTAATGTTTATTTATTTAATATGTTAATGTTGGTACATGTTATAAAGATTTGGAACTTGTTCATCGAAAATACGCTTAAATGTCTGACTTTTCTTTAATAACATAAAATTGATAAAAACATGAACATAAAAACAAGAAAGAAAAAGAAATAGAATCTTGCTGAGATGACTTTTTTTGGAGATATTGAGATGGCAGGTGCTTACAAACCTGATATTAACCAGTACAAATTGTGGCGGAACGTTCCCTTTGATATACTACATGTAAATAAACCAAACTGATATGATATGAAATCACTCCCATACAGAATCCCCGGAAAAAAATCTCAAAAACACAGACACATATCTCTCACAGTATATTTGTACACCCCACAGAAACACACATTTACACCAACAGCTACACACACCCCACAGATACACACATTTACACCCATAGATATAGACGTCATTTGTTTATAGTGTTAGTACACGTGTGTAATGCTGTATTTTTGACATGGTCGTATGACATGACTGAACGGGTCAGTTATGTGATAAACATACATTGTACATTGCTCTATATAATAGTACATCCCTTCAGATACGTACATCTCGCTATACAACTATACACACCCCAGATACATAAATGTGCATTTCTCTATAATATAATAGAATACCCCTTACACAAACACATCACCGTATATAATTGTATACCCCTCAGAAATATAAGTGTCTCTATGATATAATTATACACCCCTTAGACAACCATAATCTCCGTATATAATTGTATACTCCTCAGAAACATAAATTTCTCTATGATATAATTGTACACCCCTTAGACAAACACATCTCCGTATATAATTGTATACTCCTAAGAAACATAAATTTCTCTATGATACAATTGTACATCCCTTAGACAAACACATCTCCGTATATAATTGTACACCCCTTAACCAAACACATCTCCGTATATAATTGTATACCCCTCAGAAACATAAATGTCTCTATGATACAATTGTACAACCCTTAGACAAACACATCTCCGTATATAATTGTACACCCCTTAACCAAACACATCTCCGTGTATAATTGTATACTCCTCAGAAACATAAATTTCTCAATGATACAATTGTACACCTCTTAGACAAAGACGTCTCCGTATATAATTGCATACTCCTTATAGTACTTTTATTACGACAGGTAGTATCAGTGGCGTCCGAGTGTGACGTCAGATGTAATCCATCAAGTCCTATCAGCGCCCTTGTCTTATCAGGTGTCAATGCGTTATCCAGCCTCTTTAGACAGTAGTCATTAGTAACACCAGAGAAGAGGTAGCTAACACTACTCAAGCAATCTTTCATTTTGTTTTCATTGTGGAAAGAAGCTGGCAACGTTAGAAGTGCTAAAATAAGATTTACTGTGGGCATTTAGTGAGATATCGATACCAGCACGTGTCATCTCGATATCAACACGTGTCATCTCGATACTTACACGTGTAATCTCGATACCAGCACGTGTCATCTCGATACCAGCACGTGTAATCTCGATACCAGCACGTGCAATATCGATATCAGCACGTGTCATCTCGATGCCAACAGGTGTCGTCTCGATACTTATTCGTGTAATCTCGATACACGCTCGTGTCATCTCGATACATGCACGCCTTGGCTCTGTAGCCGATATCATCAAGTATGGTCGTGATATTGGCACCTGAAATCCTGATACAAAGTGTACCAGCACGTGTAATCTCGATATATGCAAGTTCCATCTCGATACCAGCACGTGTAATATCGATACCAGCACGTGTAATATCGATACCAGCACGTGTAATCTCGATACCAGCACGTGTAATATCGATACCAGCCCGTGTAATATCGATACCAGCACGTGTAATATCGAAACATGCACGCGTGGACTCTGTATTATCGATATCAGGAAGAGTTATCTAGATATGAGCACGTGTGATCGAAAATAAGTGCTTGTGTACCTGGAAAGGCACACGCACGATGTCGATATAAGCACAAGTTATCCCAATATGTACACGTGTAACACTAACATTAGCTTTTGTGTTCTCATAGGCAAGCAGAATCTGCTATCTTTATGCATAACTATGATCTAGATATTTGGATGGGTAATCTGAATATCCACACGTGCTATCTAGATATCCGCACATGTATTCGCGATATCAGAGAGTGTTATTTACATATCCGTACGTCTTCCCTGATGTCCCGAAGACCGTGATAGCATGGATTCAACACCATTGAAACTTTTTTATAATGTTCAATATGCTACTTACATTGGAAGATTACATTTCATTTAATTTGTAACAGTGGGTTTCAAATTTGACGATTTTTTAAATTGCTGATTCAACGATGAAATCGCTCATTGGTCCCTGGTCGGTGAAAAAGTTTCCCATTGGTCATTAATGAATTTGTGAAAATGGTTTCTAGTTATATTTGTAGATTAATATTATGAATTGAACACATTTTCGATATATCTAAACACCATCACAGACTGGATCAAGCAGGATGAACAAATATGATGATATAGCGATATCTTCCGGCTCTAAACGTGCAAGACTTGGAGCATTTTTGATGCTGACGTCTGCAGGCGGACTTGTTGGCATGGTTACGGAGAAGTGAGACGGGGCGGCGACAGACGACACAGGAGGGATATGGGGAGGTGTCGTCATTCTAAAATAACATCGCCATCAAACGAGGAGGGACAGAAGCAATAACGACAAGATAAGACAAATGGGGAGGGGGAAGGGGCTAATAACCTGCTTTCTTCTCGTCTCCTCACAAGGTACACACTTCAAACGACCCCGATTTATCGTCTCCAAAGTAAAAATGCCAAAGCTTCATGAGCGTGTCCACAAAGTGCAAGTTTGTGGCGCGGTAAGCTCTCGCACCAGGCACGAGCTGCTATGCGAGCCCGGTCATTCTCCGACAGCCAATCTTCTCCCAAGATATTGAATTTGTGCAGAAATATGAAGTTGCCTCATACAGGTGCCGGCCTGATGTAATCAATGGGCTTTAATATAACTCTTGTTGTAACATTAGCCGTGTTTATGGCTCCTGTAAGAGAACAGCGGTCCGTACACAACTTATGCAATTTTGAATTTAATATGAAAGCACCGTGAGTCGTACGGTGAATAACCCGGTGCTGTAAAACAGTAATTTGCATTGGGTCGGACCGCTGGAAGTGGTATTATGGTAGGCCCACAACAATCTAGAACAGGCGTTAGATTATGCTGATACAGTCAGTATCTGTTTAGTATCCCCTTACAAATTCAAAATGTTTTTTGAAAATCCCACCGGTAATCTCAGCATGTCGTACTAGAACACGGCAAGTGGTAAAGAAACATTAACTGGCCTAAAACAGCGGTAATTCGGGGTCTGTCCGGTCTGGAGGCTCATCGCTTTATTATAGTGATGTACATTGTAGATAGTATATCCAATTTCACACATATACATCCTTAGTATTACGTATCTTAGTACAAGAATTAGAGGAAGATTCCGAGGACTTTGTGAGCATAAATAAACCATTTATTATTTTCTAAATGTGATATTATCATTTTAATAAATAAATGAAGTGTCGAGCGTGTGATAGGGCAGCTACTTAGAATTTTAGTTTGGTTGTATAATATTAAGTATGGAGGGGCTCAACCTCGTCCAACTCATCAACACCATCTTCAAATCACAGGAAATAGAAATGAAAGATATACGTAAAGAATATAGAGATGGATGTTGAAGAGCTTGGCTACAAAATGTTCATCGTGTACCCTGTACACTGAAGTAAAAAGGTAGTGTGGAAGAAAGGTATTTACATTTGGTATTAATGGGCCAGATCGGGTAATTAAACGTACCAAGCACAGAATGTCAACGTATGCTGTGTATCACCGCGAGTGTTGGAAGATGTTTACAGTTCATGT
This sequence comes from Mimachlamys varia, assembly GCA_947623455.1. NCBI lineage: Eukaryota > Metazoa > Mollusca > Bivalvia > Pectinida > Pectinidae > Mimachlamys > Mimachlamys varia. The sequence continues at coordinate 30,839,995 of OX392527.1, read as the reverse complement.
CAATTTCATTTGATAATTCTAACACTTAGCTTTAGCTATAAATAGAAATCGCATGCATTTTCTGACGACTATCGTGATGTTTACGTTAATTTCACCCTGGATTTGTTAATCATAATTAAACTGCCGTTTGGTGATATTCCAAGTCTCTTTATTGCGTTTCAGTGAAAATAACCTTTTTATTCATTATTTATATTTGTAGCAAAATCAGTCAAACTGCCATGCCTCGATCGAGAAGTCTTGTCTATTTCGGCACAATGAATTTTGCATAACTATTTGTTTTATGCAGAGCAAACCGAACGAATAATAAACAAAAGAACCTGTTGTGTAAATTCTTCTCATCAACGAACAGCACAATACAGTTACAATTTCGCATGACAGTTGTAATACAACTACAACTTCTTTAGAGATTTATACAGTGTCACAAAGACGGACCGAGAATCTCTAATCAATCTCTGACCACCTTATATTACAACTTCTTTAGAGATTTATACAGTGCCACACAGACGGACAGAGAATCTCTAATCAATCTCTGACCACCTTATATTACAACTTCTTTAGAGATTTATACAGTGTCACACAGACGGACCGAAAATCTCTAATCAATCTCTTACCACCTTATATTACAACTTCTTTAGAGATTTATACAGTGTCACACAGACGGACCGAAAATCTCTAATCAATCTCTTACCACCTTATATTACAACTTCTTTAGAGATTTATACTGTGCCACACAGACGGACCGAAAATCTCTAATCAATCTCTTACCACCTTATATTACAACTTCTTTAGAGATTTATACAGTGCCACACAGACGGACCGAGAATCTCTAATCAATCTCTGACCACCTTATATTACAACTTCTTTAGAGATTTACACAGTGTCACACAGACGGACCGAGAATCTCTAATCAATCTCTGACCACCTTATATTACAACTTCTTTAGAGATTTATACAGTGCCACACAGACGGACCGAGAATCTCTAATCAATCTCTTACCACCTTATATTACAACTTCTTTAGAGATTTATACAGTGTCACACAGACGGACCGTGGATCTCTAATCAATCTCTTACCACCTTATATTACAACTTCTTTAGAGATTTATACTGTGCCACACAGACGGACCGAAAATCTCTAATCAATCTCTTACCACCTTATATTACAACTTCTTTAGAGATTTATACAGTGCCACACAGACGGACCGAGAATCTCTAATCAATCTCTGACCACCTTATATTACAACTTCTTTAGAGATTTATACAGTGTCACACAGACGGACCGTGGATCTCTAATCAATCTCTTACCACCTTATATTACAACTTCTTTAGAGATTTATACAGTGTCACACAGACGGACCGTGGATCTCTAATCAATCTCTTACCACCTTATATTACAACTTCTTTAGAGATTTATACAGTGTCACACAGACGGACCGAAAATCTCTAATCAATTTCTTACCACCTTATATTACTAGAAGAATACAGGAACATACATATACGCTTCATGTGCCGGCCTCGGCGTTTTTTTGTGTGTGAAAGTCACATTGGTCAAATACGAAATTGAACATGCACGAACATCAGTTCAATGACATGTACTTTAGTAAACAATGGTACATGTAAATATTTATATCTGTTTCCCTCTAATTTTATTTTCATAAATCAGCTCAAATTCAATACAATTTTTTTCACCATACGTCATTCATTCATTCGTTTAATTATTTATTCATTTTTTTCGATATTTCATTCATGCACATATTATATTTAATTAAACATTCAATTTGCAAGGCTTTAGATCTAGATCTATTTATCAATGTAAAAAGAGGTTTTCCTTTCAACACACATTCTTCATTAATTCTCTAACTCGATATTGCATCCGATATAACAAGTTCAATTAATCTTTTAATAATAAAGAATAAGGCATTATCTAATAATATACCGACCGAATTTATCCCACACCAATTCGTAATTTATAAATATAATTTATGTCTGGTTCATCGCCGCATGCGTACGCGTACGAAGCCCGATACCTGCTAGGTCACTCCAGCACAAACACATATTATAAGAGGTAAACACATTTTTTACGTATATATTTATCTTGATTATAATTAAAAGTAATATACATCTTTAAACGCCACGAAAGAAAGTTTTCTTCAATTAGAGATTGTTATTATTGATCAATAAATATAATCAATGTATTTATTCTTGCTTCCTGCACAACTTTGTTTACAGATAAATCTTGCTCTGAGTTAAAGGTTAACAAAGTAAATTCGATCATGGAAGTATTACGGAGGACAATGGAGAACATGAACCCATACAGTTTTAAAATGTTATACACGGCTTTAGTAAGACCCCACATCGAGTATGCGGTTCAAGTCTGGTGTCCTCATCTGTGGAAACATATTGAAACAATAGAAAATGTCCAACGTCGAGCAACAAAACAAGTTCCTGGTCTGTCAAATCTTTCTTATTCTGAACGTCTGCAAAAACTGTCACTACCAACGTTAGCATATAGACGGTCTCGTGGGGACATGATTGGGGTCTATAAAATCATCTCTGGAAAATATGACGAGGAAGTTGCAGAATTGTTCTCCGTTAATGTAGGGCCAACCACTCGTGGACATAACTTTAAAATACATAAAAAATTCTCAAGACTAGATGTTAAAACATATTCGTTCACGCAGAGAACTGTGGATATATCGAATGGTCTGCCATTTGAAGTTGTAAATGCTGTATCAATAAAACAATTCGAATATAAATTGGATCAACATTGGAAAAATCAACCACAAAAGTACTGTTTCAAAGAGAAAATCAAGCTGTGAACTAAATCATTATTTATCATTTCAGTAACTTTATTACGAGCTGACAATCAAAGGATGTAAATCCTATACATATATATTTTTTTTGATGTATGCTGTCAGAATAAATCTATGTATCTATGTAATTATGGTAAAGTTTTCATTCCTATACCCAGTTAACTTGTGCACATTATTACAGTGCTTTTGATTAATGTCTTGCTCTAAATGAGAATGGTATAATCGACAACCATTGGTAATTTATTTTTAACTTTATTTCTTTTATTTTCTTTTATTCGACACTGCAAAAAAGCAACATGTTGAAATTATTTCAATGTATAATCGTAAAGACTGTTATAATACAGGTATGGTTGATGATATTTCATAAGTGGATTTGAACACCTGCCAATAGCAGCAATTATCTAACATATATTGTGAATACTGTCAACAAACCGAGAAGGTGAAGCCTTACCTGTGTAGAGTCCGGAGGAGGATAAAAGATAATAAGGAGGAGGATTACAGATAATAAGGGGGAGGATTAAAGATAATAAGGAGGAAGGACGATATTTTGGAATGATCTAAGTTAAATAAAACGACAGTACGTGGGAGGGTTAGTGACCATATACTGAGTGGAGGCAGTGTTGGTAAAATATCACTTTGTTTATGGCCCAGCTGTTAGTGTGCGGGGGAAGCCAGTGTACCCGGGGAAAACCTACGACCGGGCAATTGACCTCATGCATTTTCACGTCGGATCGTGGTATCAAGCCCCAACCGACTTATAGTGAAGGCCAATTTATAGATCAGATGACAAATATAAACTAACATTAACGTAAATAGCAAACAATAATTTACAAACTGTTTAAATCAGTTTCTATAACATAGATCGGGTATATTTCTTTATTTCTTTCCTCATACATGTATTTTTTACAATTCAATCATTGTCAGATTTTTTAGAGTACAACACCAATGAAAATTTGTAGTATACAAAGTACCATGGACGGACTAATTGTTTTATGGAGGGATTGGAGCATTTCTATGAAGACACGGACAATATCATTTATTTCATTATGGTATGCTTTACTTAAAAATGGATAAAATACATCAACGTATCTAATTGTAAAGTGATTAACAGAAAGTGAAAGATGACGGTGTATTTGTATCTAAGTAAACTAGACGTTGACAAGAAATAATCAATCTATTGAAATAAAAAAAGAAAGCATAGAAATGAAGGAAACCATTTTGATTGCAATTACATTTCGTAAATAAATTAATCAATATCAAATTAATTAATGCCTTTGCTTTAGTTTTTTTTTTTTTTTTGTTTTATTTGTTCTTTTTTTTTATTAAATTAACGGGTTAAATACAAAGAAAAGAATCCATTAAACACCGTTATCATGTCGTGTCTGAGACCAACAACTTAACGTACCTTAACACCTCGGATTTGTTTTGGAAGCTACAAAACCCAATGTAACACCCCGGAGTTGTTGTGGAAGCTACCAAACCACATGTAAGACCCCGGAGTTGTTGTGGAAGCTACCAAATCAAAAGTAAGACCACAGAGTTGTTGTGGAAGCTACCAAACCCACTGTAAGACCACAGAGTTGTTTGTAAGCTACCAAACCCACTGTAAGACCACAGAGTTGTTGTGGAAGCTACCAAATCAAAAGTAAGACCACAGAGTTGTTGTGGAAGCTACCAAACCAACTGTAAGACCACAGAGTTGTTTGTAAGCTACCAAACCCACTGTAAGACCACAGAGTTGTTGTGGAAGCTACCAAACCCACTGTAAGACCACAGAGTTGTTGTGGAAGCTACCAAACCAAAAGTAAGACCTCGGAGTTGTTGTGGAAGCTACCAAACCCAATGTAAGACCACGGAGTTGTTGTGGAAGCTACCAAACCCACTGTAAGACCACAGAGTTGTTGTGGAAGCTACCAAACCAAAAGTAAGACCTCGGAGTTGTTGTGGAAGCCACCAAACCCAATGCAAGACCACGGAGTTGTTGTGGAAGCCACCAAACCAAATTTAAGACAACAGAATTATTGTGGAAGCCACCAAACCCAATTTAAGACAACAGAATTGTTGTGTAAGCTATCAAATCAAATGTAAGACCACGGAGTTGTTGTGGAAGCTACCAAACCAAATGTAACACCACGGAGTTGTTGTGGAAGGCACCAAAGCAAATGTTAGACAACAGAATTGTTGTGGAAGCCACCAAACCGAATTTAAGACAACAGAATTGTTGTGGAAGCTATCAAACCAAATGTAAGACCACGGAGTTGTTGTGGAAGCCACCAAACCAAATGTAACACCACGGAGTTGTTGTGGAAGCCACCAAACCAAATGTAAGACCACGGAGTTGTTATGGAAGATACAAACCCAATGTAAGACCACAGAGTTGTTGTGGAAGCTACCAAACCCAATGTAAGACCACGGAGTTGTTATGGAAGATACAAACCCAATGTAAGACCACAGAGTTGTTGTGGAAGCTACCAAACCCAATGTAAGACCACGGAGTTGTTATGGAAGCTACCAAACCCACTGTAAGACCACGGAGTTGTTGTGGAAGCCACCAAACCCACTGTAAGACCACGGAGTTGTTGTGTAAGCCACCAAACCCACTGTTAGACAACAAAGTTGTTGTGGAAGCCACCAAACCCACTGTAAGACCACAGAGTTGTTGTGGAAGCCACCAAATCCACTGTAAGACAACAGAGTTGTTGTGGAAGCCACCAAACCCACTGTAAGACAACAGAGTTGTTGTGGAAGCCACCAAACCCACTGTAAGACAACAGAGTTGTTGTGGAAGCCACCAAACCCACTGTAAGACCACAGAGTTGTTGTTGAAGCTACAAAACCCACTGTAAGACCACAGAGTTGTTGTGGAAGCTAACAAACCAAAAGTAAGACCTCGAAGTTGTTGTGGAAGCTACCAAACCCAATGTAAGACCACGGAGTTGTTGTGGAATCTACCAAACCCAATGTAAGACCACGGAGTTGTTTTAGAAGCCACCAAACCAAATTTAAGACAACAGAATTGTTGTGGAAGCCACTAAACCCAATTTAAGAGAACAGAATTGTTGTGTAAGCTATCAAATCAAATTTAAGACAACAGAATTGTTGTGGAAGCTATCAAACCAAATGTAAGACCACGGAGTTGTTGTGGAAGCCACTAAACCCACTGTAAGACCACAGAGTTGTTGTGGAAGCTACCAAACCAAATGTAAGACCACGGAGTTGTTATGGAAGCTACCAAACCCACTGTAAGACCACAGAGTTGTTATGGAAGCTACCAAACCCACTGTAAGACCACGGAGTTGTTATGGAAGATACAAACCCAATTTAAGACCACAGAAATGTTGTGGAAGCTACCAAACCCACTGTAAGACCACGGAGTTGTTGTGGAAGCTACCAAACCAAATGTAAGACCACGGAGTTGTTATAGAAGCTACCAAACCAAATGTAAGACCACAGAGTTTTTGTGGAAGCCACCAAACCAAATGTAAGACCACGGAGTTGTTATAGAAGCTACCAAACCAAATGTAAGACCACAGAGTTGTTGTGGAAGCCACCAAACCCAATGTAAGACCACGGAGTTGTTGTGGAAGCTACCAAACCAAATGTAACACCTCGGAGTTGTTGTGGAAGCCACCAAATCACCATTAAATTTTGGAGTTGTTTTTTAAACCACCAATCCAACTGAAAGTTCTCCGAGTTGTTGTAAAAGCCATCGAACTAACTACGAAGCCTCCGAGTTGTTGTGGAAGCCAACAAACCTACTATGAGACCTGAGGTGATATTTAAATAATCACATCTTAAAAAGGGCGTCTCTGTAAATTACTGTTAGGCCATACTAACATTTAAAATCCCGCGAGGACGAGAATACGTAGCGCGTGAGTTTCTATATCGAGCGTGGAACACTCACACGTCTGTCCCCATTGGACACCTGACCTTTTAACACCGTAATCAATATCACACTGAAACCCACAAGACAGATTGTGACGTCACAAATCCAGGAACTGGTATCCGGATTCTATATCATATATTATATCTTATTAAATGGCATAGTCAGTTTGGGTCATATACATAGACAGACATGTGGCATCTGTAAATGTACATACCACAGGTGTGTTCGGTGTCAACAGTCTTTCTTTGGCATGCTATGGAAATTAAAACAGAAGATACAAACACCAGTATACATGGCGCATACCAAACTGATTGAAAGTATACCAAACTAATCGAAATATTATGCTTAACGTTTCTTGGTTTTACTTCAGGGCGTTCTTAGTAAAACCCGCGAAGTTAGAACTTCGGATATGACTATACAATGTATTTGTCAGGGCAACATTAAACTGCAGTTTACACGTATACGAAATGTATCATTAGCAGTTAAAAATGAAAGTAAGAATAAAGAATATGCAAAAAGCGAACCCTGGTTGACTTTTCCTTTTTTTTTATGTTGATGAAAATAAATAAGAGAATACCGAAGCGTTAACAAAATCATAATCCAAACTCAAAATCTATTAAACCAGGGGCAAAATATGAACAAAGAAAAGATTTACATGGAGACTCTTGTAAAAGTACAATACCGTATTATAATATCGTTTTAATTATTCAAGATGCCTATATTCTCCAAAATAATCGTTTTATGTCCGAGTCAGTTCCAACTTCACGGCTCTATCTTTGACGATGTTAAGTATCCTATAACACGATGTGTAGACTGAAACATTAGTCATTTCGAGCCATGAGTGCTTTTCTCGTAGTGAAATACTCCACGCAGGAAATACTTCCACTGGTCTCATACTTAACTGATTTCACGCTAGTGTCAGTATCAATCATCACAGGATACACTGTCAAACCCGTACACAGCTTAAAACCTGCCTACTACGTCAATTACATACAGCTATGCCATACATGTACTATTTAACATGACACTGTACACAACAATACACTGTAATATCACTCCCCATGTACCACCTAAATATATTTATTTACATTTGCTCTGCATCTTTCCATTGCAATGCATTGTAAAGACAAATATAAAAGTTGTTACAAAACTGTATATGTGTTGATTTGCTGTTCAAAAAATGTTAAAAATGACTGAATAAAGCACAATATTTCAATCAAAATGTAAATATAAATATGAATGTTTTAACTAATGTTGTTACAGTCACATAACACAAATTGCTAAACTTGTCAAACTTAATAAAGCTCGACATTGCTTGATATGTAATACGCATGTCTTGATATATGACCAGCGTTGATATTTTCTGACTTATCTAGTCTTATTTTATTCGAACTCGAGTGACAGACATCCAAATGTTTTTCGATTGATATGTTAGTATCACATTGCCGGTGTGTAAATGGTAGAATTTACGTTAGGGTGGTGTTTACATACTAAACATCCTGTAACCTGTACATGTAAAATGAAGTGCCATTATTTTAGCTCGCAATTTTATATACAAGGAGAACCCAATTGATGAGATAGCATTGATAATGTCAAGTTATCAAAATCAATCACAGGTGTGAGAATCAACTCACTGGTAACGATTCACAACAAATTCTTCATTCCAAAACAGGAAAGGTGACGTCAGATTACGTGATGTGATTTCCCGCTATTATAAAATGTTCTATACCACGTGATGGCAGTGATGGTATCTATAACAGTTGTAGGAGAAAAGGGCATTTCGCTCTACCACTCTGAGATAAAGTGTAAATGGACATACAGCGCCACCTACAGGCGGATGTTGTGTGGAGATATTGATCTCGGTGTAAATCAAGTGAGACTGAACATGCTGTCAGTTGCATGGGTTGACGTGCACATACGTCACGCCTCGCTCGCGCGTAAAGCGCCTGTCCCTAACGACAAGCCAGTCCGCCGATTGTCGCCCGCGATGCCGAAAGATCAAACTGATGACAGCGACACTTTTTACCGCATTTTATTGCCGTGATTTCTCCAAACTGGAGAGCGGGGAGCCCAGCCCGAACAGAGACTAGTCAAAATCACCATGCGAGCCATAACATGAACTAATAGAAAACTAGTCAAACTCACCAAGCAAGAGTGCAAGAATAGGACACTTGTAAAAAGTACCATGTATATGTAAGCCGTGCACGCACAAAACAAGTCAAAATCATCAAGTTAATCCAGTGTGAAAAGAAAACAAGTAAAATCACTAATAATAATTCGAGAATTTTATATACCGCTTTATCATGAACTGAAAGACCGTCCTAAAGCGGTTCACAAATTATTATCCGTGGTTATAGGGCCTTAGTAACCAGCCAATATCTTTCTCAACTCCCCGAGGAGAATAAAACCGGTGCTGCCAGTTCGGCGCTCACTGCTATCATTCTACAATTTCTAGCACTTCCCAATCACGTACGCGTTTACAGCTGCGTAGACTGGAACAAGCAGAGTAAAGTATCTAGCTCACGTATACAACACAAGTACCGTGAACGGGACCCGAACTCGCAACCCTTCGATCACGAGCCCAGCGTCCTGCTACTAGACGAACGTGCCTCCGAAAAGCAAGCCAACCACGGACAAAACACATGTCAAGACCAACAAGCTAGCCAAGCACGAACAGAAAACTGTTGCAATCACCAAGTCACAAACCTACCAACAATTACCTAGCCAGCTCAACACAAACACAAACCTACCCATAACTATCAAGCCGGCTCAGCATGAACAGTATGTCCTATATTACACATTAATTACAATTCCGACCAAAACATTATGAATCAACTGTAATGCTGAACACAACACTTTACATCCATTATTAAACCATTATAATTCTCATGACCACAACATTAAACATACATTATATTTCTGACCACAACATTATATATCAATTCTCATTCTGTCCACAACATTATATATCAATTCTAATTCTGTCCACAACATTATATATCAATTCTAATTCTGTCCACAACATTATATATCAATCCTAATTCTGAACACAACATTATATATCAATTCTATTTCTGACCACAACATTATATATCAATTCTAATTCTGTCCACAACATTATATATCAATCCTAATTCTGAACACAACATTATATATCAATTCTATTTCTGACCACAACATTATATATCAATTCTCATTCTGTCCACAACATTATATATCAATTCTAATTCTGTCCACAACATTATATATCAATTCTAATTCTGTCCACAACATTATATATCAATCCTAATTCTGAACACAACATTATATATCAATTCTATTTCTGACCACAACATTATATATCAATTCTAATTCTGTCCACAACATTATATATCAATCCTAATTCTGAACACAACATTATATATCAATTCTATTTCTGACCACAACATTATATATCAATTCTAATTCTGTCCACAACATTTTATATCAATTCTAATTCTGTCCACAACATCAATTCTAATTCTGTCCACAACATTATATATCAATTCTAATTCTGAACACAACATTATATATCAATCCTAATTCTGAACACATTATAAATCAATTACTGCATGTCCTGCAGGTAGAGAGTGAGAATTATTTCCACTGCCGCATTGAAAGATCGTAAGAGGCGACTAAATTTGGTATCCTATCTTTTCCATTCTTCCTTATCAACTTTCTCCTTCCTGATGTCTCCCATGAAACTAGCTCACTTTTGAACTTTAGTTGATCGTTCGCCCCGTAAGGAAGGCTATGGGTTCTGTCCTCAGGCCCAAACAAACAGTAGTTATTACTCCTTGTATGACGTTCAGCATTATGGAGGTGGAACGACTGGTTCACCCGTTGCCAGTAAAATGTGACAGGATATGGTGTTCTGCTGCGGGCCTTCCGCAGTATACTTCAGTGTGGTAGCACTTTAAATCAATGAAATATCCAGACTATTGCAAGAAGGCTTACACGAACACACCGCAGCTTACCAATTACAAAGGCACCGAACACACCATCCACATTGCATACATAAACTGGGAGACCGCCCTTCATTGACATTGGCTGTTCATAGGCCGTAACAACAATCAAACGAAACAAATTATACTTCCTTATAATTCTGACCTCAACATTAAACATCCATTCCATTATAATTCTGAACACAACTTTATACATCCATTTCGTTATAATTCTGACCACAACTGTATACGACTGGGAACATTATAAATTCGTTATAATTTTTTACCCCAATAGTATACATCAATCATCATTCTGACCACCGCATTGTACCTTGCGTAATATTTAATCATGCTTTTATCTCGTCACATTCCACGACATGAAATATACATTTTTCTTATATTTTTCCTTTATTTTTTCCAGATTGTTCACAAATACAGCACAAGACATAACATGCTCACTTCCTAACATGGTAACAATCATTAATTTATGTTAATCCTACCAAGATACCGTCCACGAGACTTTGTTTTATCATGTCACTTGCAAATTGTTGCTTCCACTTGACAACAATTATGCAACGATAATTTTTGCAGAGTTTCGATGGAGATTCTTGTTCATATACTTTTAAGACGAATACGCAAACTGACCCAATAGCAGGTCTAGTGGATATCGATACTGCCGACACAGTGCACGAAAGACAACACGCACTAACATAAGTAAGGTTTAGTACGGCGTACAACAATTCCCACCACACCGCAACAAAGGATCATCTTGCTATAAAATGGGTGACATCATGGCAAGTTCTTAAAAAACTGAAAATCAAATCCGTTCAAGATGTCTCATGCAAAAATCACATTTTTGACGAGCACAAAAACATATTTGGCATCGTATGAAAGAAACATATGTTTCAATTCCTTGCAAACATTCTATATTCACGCAAAATGTATTCTCCTCATGCAGCATATTCTTTGTTTCATCCAAGCACATGTCATTTAGTTGTAAGTTGTTGCCAGTGTTTTTGAAGTGTAAGAGCAAATGCATGGGAATTTTGGTTAAATAATCGTGTTCAAGGCAAAGCTATGACAAGCGCTCTACTCAATGCAACCCATATATGTTAAAGAACGAGTTATCCTCCACCGATAGATGTAAACATTCGTGTAACGGTGTCTTCCGTAACACCAAAATAATTTCGATAATTTTGATATTCGTAGCACGAGTACACAGCACAGGTGAACAATATCAAAATAATAGCCATATCAGTGAAATATAGACATTGAAGGAAAATTTACCATATATTCATAGATATTAATTATGATCTATTCTACAAAACCTTACCCATGGATATCAAATGAAAAGCTATCCTACTCCCATATACACTGAATGGAAATATATCCTGCATTCATAGCTATAGCATAAAACTCATTCACACAAAGAAATTTCATTCTACCCAATCGAGTCAAACGTGCATCGAGATACAACACCACCGACCGTCCCCAACCGTCAACGTACACTTAACGTGTGGACCCGTAACAATAATATAGTTCGGACAGTTTATTGCGCGAGTGGGATATTTGTTTGGTTTCCTATTTTTTTCAATATGGTACTTAGCTCGGAATCGTGTATTGTCTAACTATTAAATGTTCTCTGGCCGAAGTGTGAGGGTACCAACAATAAACGGACATTATAGAACTGGCAGTACGTAAACGTGCCATCATAACATGCGCGTGTACCAGCTAGACTAGACACAAAAACGAAATGTTGCTTGTCTCTAGTGGCCCTGGGCCTTCATATGGCTGTATAGCATACATTACTATGTATAATGTATGTGGTGAAACGACGGTGGAGAGCACTCACTTCCCTCCGCGCACGCGATCTCTCACACCACAGGCAACTAAATACAGGAAATAAATGTATTTAATTTCTATTTCCCATTCATTTTTCATTGAAGTTGTAATAACAGTACGTATTATATGTATGTCATTTATAAAAACAACATAGTTTAAAGTGAGTACAGACGGTAAATTATATGTAAAACAACGTTTCAATTTTATTGGCAATTCCATTCTATCCGACCGCATATTTTAAATGTGCACTCTCTCATTAGATATACCCAGATCTGAATAAAACCGCAGCATATGTACACGAAATAAAGATACCATTCCATTAATGACTGCACGTGCTTTGCGTGTAATGAACGATGAAATACTTTGGGATATGCGAACTATTGATGTAATCATGTTTTTCTATGGGTTTGGTCACGGAACCACACCATGGCCACTTGTGTGCATCATATTTGTCTGGCGCGGGCTTTCGGATGGTCAAAGGTAGGACTGAAAGCAGGCCTTGATGTTTGACAATCACCACAGAAATGGTCTATGTGTGCCTTGAGGTTTGACAATCACCACAGGAAGGGTCTATGTGTGCCTTGAGGTTTGACAATCACCACAGAAATGGTCTATGTGTGCCTTGAGGTTTGACAATCACCACAGAAATGGTCTATGTGTGCCTTGAGGTTTGACAATCACCACAGGAAGGGTCTATGTGTGCCTTGAGGTTTGACAATCGCCCTAGAAAGGGTCTGTGTGTGCCTTGAAGTTTGACAATCGCCTTAGAAAGGGTCTGTGTGTGCCTTGAGGTTTGACAATCGCCTTAGAAAGGGTCTGTGTGTACTGCGTTTCCATGTGAGGACCCAGAAAACTAGGTTTTGATATCGGTGCTGTGGGCGACAAATTAAGCAGAGAAATTGATGTGATTGACTAATTTAAACTTTTCTTGTCTAAGCTCTTCAAGAATGCCGGGACTTAAGCTATCACTTGTCTAAGGAAGGGTTCACTGTGGTCAATGCTAGTCCCACATGAGGCCCAGAGTGATCCAGAAAAGTTGATATTTGCCCGAGAAAAAAAAGCGATAACAGCATTGCGAGGGAACGGAACAAAGTATCAAAGCAAACTGGTAGACATTAAAATCATTTATGGCTTTTTGTCTTATTGTGTGACGATATTTTTCGTTTTTCACAGGAAAAGACATTAATATTTAGCGTTATATTTCTACAAAAGGACCCATAAGTGAGCACGAAGGCGTATGGATTAAAAAAACACCAGATCAAAGTACGTTGTATAGTCTGACCACTCCACTCACAGCTCCTCAAACCATGTCCTCAACCCGAACTAGTCCATTTGGTGCTTAATTCACGACCAGAGACAAATGAAAGTACAGTATCCTGGCGGTCCTCGCAATAACAATCAGGCAATTACCATCTATCTCAAACGTCTCTCATTGGAGACCGTTCAAACTACAGACAGTTACAAGTACCCTCGCTCCACCATCATCTCACCACGCGCGATTCCGCGGGTGCACATTGATCCGGTCAATATGTATATTCCAAGTAGGATTAGTGTATTTAAATAACACAGCTATACCGTTTGCCAAGACCTTTGAATTTGGAACCTACATTAGGATTTATTTGTTAAAGCTTTACGTAGAAAACACGAGAAGTGTCAGCGACTGTTTCTTTCAGACTAAAATGAAGAGTATCATTATTCTATATAAAATGAAAATGAAATCTGTGCCCATATATCCTACAATATCATGGGACTATATAAAAATAGCATAATTAAATACATTACCCTAAGCCGATTAATGTTTTTTTCACTATGTGAACAAATAAAGATTCAACAAAAGGGAAGAAAATCTTTCATAGGAAACAAGAAGGCTGAGACATAACAATGCACAATCACTGAGACATGACAATGCCCAATCACTGAGACATGACAATGCCCAATCACTGAGACATGACAATGCCCAATCACTGAGACATAACAATGCCCAATCACTGAGACATAACAATGCTCAATCACTGAGACATAACAATGCCCAATCACTGAGACATGACACTGCTCAATCACTGAGACATAACAATGCTCAATTACTGAGGCATAACACTGCTTAATCACTGAGACATACATGTAACACTGCTCAATCACTGAGACATAACACTACTCAATCACTGAGACATTACAATGCTCAATCACTGAGACATAACAATGCTCAATCACTGAGACATAACACAGCTCAATCACTGAGACATGACGATGCTCAATCACTGAGACATAACATTGCTCAATCACTTTTCAATGCTCAATCACTGAGACATAACAATGCTCAATCACTGAGACATAACAATGCTCAATCACTGAGACATAACACTACTCAATCACTGAGACATTACAATGCTCAATCACTGAGACATAACAATGCTCAATCACTGAGACATTACAATGCTCAATCACTGAGACATAACAATGCTCAATCACTGAGACATAACACAGCTCAATAACTGAGACATGACAATGCTCAATCACTGAGACATAACAATGCTCAATCACTGAGACATAACACTACTCAATCACTGAGACATAACACTACTCAATCACTGAGACATGACGATGCTCAATCACTGAGACATGACAATGCTCAATCACTGAGACATAACAATGCTCAATCACTGAGACATGACGATGCTCAATCACTGAGACATAACACTACTCAATCACTGAGACATAACACTACTCAATCACTGAGACATAACACAGCTCAATCACTGAGACATAACACTACTCAATCACTGAGACATAACACTACTCAATCACTGAGACATAACACTACTCAATCACTGAGACATAACAATGCTCAATCACTGAGACATAACACTACTCAATCACTGAGACATAACAATGCTCAATCACTGAGACATAACACTACTCAATCACTGAGACATTACAATGCTCAATCACTGAGACATAACAATGCTTAATCAATGAGACATAACACTGCTCAATCACTGAGACATAACACTACTCAATCACTGAGACATACATGTAACACTGCTCAATCACTGAGACATGACAATGCTCAATCACTGAGACATGACAATGCTCAATCACTGAGACATAACAATGCTCAATCACTGAGACATAACATTGCTCAATCACTGAGACATAACATTGCTCAATCACTGAGACATAACACTGCTCAATCACTGAGACATAACAATGCTCAATCACTGAGACATAACACTGCTCAATCACTGAGACATAACAATGCTCAATCACTGAGACATAACACTGCTCAATCACTGAGACATAACATTGCTCAATCACTGAGACATAACACTGCTCAATCACGGAGACATAACATTGCTCAATACTGAAACATAACAATGCTCAATCACTGAGACATGACAATGCTCAATCACTGAGACATAACAATGCTCAATCACTGAGACATAACAATGCTCAATCACTGAGACATAACACAGCTCAATCACTGAGACATTACACTACTCAATCACTGAGACATTACAATGCTCAATCACTGAGACATAACAATTCTCAATCACTGAGACATAACACTGCTCAATCACTGAGACAATACATTGCTCAATCACTGAGACATAACAATGCTGAATCACTGAGACATTACAATGCTCAATCACTGAGACATAACAATGCTCAATCACTGAGACATAACACAGCTCAATCACTGAGACATTATACTACTCAATCACTGAGACATTACAATGCTCAATCACTGAGACATAACAATTCTCAATCACTGAGACATAACAATGCTCAATCACTGAGACATGACACAGCTCAATCACTGAGACATACATGTAACACTGCTCAATCACTGAGACATAACACTGCTCAATCACTGAGACATAACAATGCCCAATCACTGAGACATAACACTGCTCAATCACTGAGACATAACAATGCTGAATCACTGAGACATAACACTTCTAATCACTGAGACATACATGTTACACTGCTCAACCACTGAGACATAACAATGCTGAATCACTGAGACATAACAATGCTCAATCACTGAGACATAACAATGCTCAATCACTGAGACATAACAATGCTCAATCACTGAGACATTACAATGCTCAATCACTGAGACATAACAATGCTCAATCACTGAGACATAACACTGCTCAATCACTGAGACATAACACTATACTGCTCAATCACTGAGACATTACACTGTTGAATCACTGAGACATAACACTACTCAATCACTGAGACATAACATTGCTCAATCACTGAGACATTACACTGCTCAATCACTGAGACATAACACTACTCAATCACTGAGACATAACACTACTCAATCACTGAGACATACATGTAACACTGCTCAATCACTGAGACATAACACTGCTCAATCACTGAGACATAACAATGCCCAATCACTGAGACATAACACTGCTCAATCACTGAGACATAACAATGCTGAATCACTGAGACATAACACTACTAATCACTGAGACATACATGTAACACTGCTCAACCACTGAGACATAACAATGCTGAATCACTGAGACATAACAATGCTGCAGCACTGAGACATTACAATGCTCAATCACTGAGACATTACCATGCTCAATCATTGAGACATGACACTGCTCAATCACTGAGACATAACACTGCTTAATCACTGAGACATTACAATGCTCAATCACTGAGACATTACCATGCTCAATCACTGAGACATGACAATGCTTAATCACTGAGACATAACAATGCTTAATCACTGAGACATGACAATGCTTAATCACTGAGACATAACAATGCTCAATCACTGAGACATAACAATGCTCAATCACTGAGACATAACAATGCTCAATCACTGAGACATAACACTACTCAATCACTGAGACATAACACTGCTCAATCACTGAGACATGACAATACTCAATCACTGAGACATAACAATGCTCAATCACTGAGACATAACATTGCTCAATCACTGAGACATAACAATGCTGAATCACTGAGACATAACAATGCTGAATCACTGAGACATAATACTGCTCAATCACTGAGACATAACAATGATGAATCACTGAGACATAATACTACTCAATCACTGAGACATAACAATGCTCAATCACTGAGACATAACAATGCTCAATCACTGAGACATAACACTACTCAATCACTGAGACATAACACTGCTCAATCACTAAGACATTACAATGCTCAATCACTGAGACATAACAATGCTGAATCACTGAGACATAACACTGCTCAATCACTGAGACATAACAATGCTCAATCACTGAGACATAACAATGCTCAATCACTGAGACATAACACTACTCAATCACTGAGACATAACACTGCTCAATCACTGAGACATAACAATGCTCAATCACTGAGACATAACAATGCTGAATCACTGAGACATAATACTGCTCAATCACTGAGACATAACAATGATGAATCACTGAGACATAATACTACTCAATCACTGAGACATAACAATGCTCAATCACTGAGACATAACACTGCTCAATCACTGAGACATAACACTGCTCAATCACTAAGACATTACAATGCTCAATCACTGAGACATAACAATGCTGAATCACTGAGACATAACATTGCTCAATCACTGAGACATAACACTGCTCAATCACTGAGACATAACAATGCTCAATCACTGAGACATTACCATGCTCAATCACTGAGACATTACCATGCTCAATCACTCCCCATTCTTGAGAGAATATTGCTTCAAGTTTAAAATCGGTCAGGTGATCCAATTCGACCAATCACCCACCAATAATCAAAATCTTTGTATTCTCTCAGTCATAAGAATTGTTATATAAAATGATTTATTTCAGTTACTCTGGTTATACCTACTAAACAGTGACAGCACATATTGTAAAGATAGAACAGACTAGCGTCAAACGTTTAACTGACGTCGGTCAACAGAACAAGCATGGCGCTCTGCTTCGATGATAAAAACAATGAAAAATCGACAGAAGGGGGAAAACCCATGGTTTTCTGTTAAATACAATAAAAACCGCCGGTCTTATATAAGTATCCTGCCATACTCCTGTACATATCGATACTGAATTGACAGTTATGGTGTGATTTGGTTTAGACTACAAGTACTAAAGTATGTGATACATACATGTATGTACATGCAATATATAGGGATTGAACGGCGTTTTTTAATTTTCATGCCGGTATGAATGCAAAGCGGTTACATCCATATTGCATGAAGCCCGCTAGGGCTTCATGGTCAATATGGATGTAACCGCTTTGCATTCATACCGGCATGAAAATTAAAACAACGCCGTTCAATTCATATATTTACATTTTTACTACTGAACAATTGTCTAATTAATTTTCTTATTTATTGAACAACTGGTTAATCAACTGCGTTTGTTATTGCGCCGTCCTTTAAACGAAAAAGGCGGAACAGCCATAATTTGCGTAAAATTGGCGCCAATAATCTACCGTAGTCATTTGAACGTTTGACGCGGGGGCGTTCTCCATGTTATCCGAAGCGGAGCCGTAAGACTCCCATTGAACAAGACTAATATATTACGTCATAAGTAATTCACGTGAATGGATGTATTCATACTGTATTCATGATGTATTCATAGTCTAGTGTTTGTTGTTTTCAGTTGGTATGTTCATATAGAGAAGAAACAATCAGAATGTAAATATACATACATATTCCAAACCTTGATCTGTCTGCTCTAAACTGAGTGATCCACATTATGAAAATTATCACGCATTTAAAAATTATTTTTTTTATAAACATATCTTCTACTTTTGAGGTATAAATCTTTTCCTGGTGGAAACCCAAATAAACACAGTAAACGGATTTTCCGCAATTTGCTTCTACATGTTGTTAAAAGAAAGAGATAAATAGCATATTTTCTTTTTGGTGTTGAATGCAGATATAAAAAATAAAATGTATCTTGTAAACTTGTATTTATTAGTAATTCAGAGTTGATTTAAAGCACATTTCTACTGTTAGACCTGTGAAGGAGTGAAAACATGTTTTTGTTATCTAACAGGAACTGAGAACAAGTTATGCAATGTATGTGCTATCTGACGAAAATACCAAGGATTGGTGTAACGTATTTGATAAAACCGCGAAGAAGTCACCTAATGCATTGCGTATTTTATTAAACTGCACTGCTTTTCTATATAGCGGTTATATGGTAAAACTATGCTGGAGATGCGAATAAATATAATTTAACACAGCCGTAAATGAGTGTTGCTATTCGTTGGTTATCTTCACGTACATCAAATGAATGACGCATTGTATTTGTTTAATGGTAAACGTTAGGAGTTACACAACGCCTTCATATTTCATAAATCTGAAAAGGATTGGCGCAATGTATTGCTTATCTCAGGGAGCCGCAAAGGATTAGCGCAATTTATTATTCATATTTGGGAGCCACTGAGAATTGGCGCAATCTATTGTTTGTTGCGGGAATCCGCAAAGGATTGGCGTAATACATTGCTGATATTTGGTTATATTTAGATCTGCAAATGATTGGTGCAATGTATTGCTCATATCGGGGAGCTGCAAATGATTGGCGCAATGTATTGCTCATACCGGGGAGCTGCAATTGATTGGCGCAATGTATTGCTCATATCGGGGAGCTGCAATTGATTGGCGCAATGTATTGCTGATATCGGGGAGCTGAAATTGATTGGCGCAATGTATTGCTGATATCGGGGAGCTGAAATTGATTGGCGCAATGTATTGCTCATATCGGGGAGCTGCAATTGATTGGCGCAATGTATTGCTCATATCGGGGAGCTGCAATTGATTGGCGCAATGTATTGCTCATATCGGGGAGCTGCAATTGATTGGCGCAATGTATTGCTCATATCGGGGAGCTGCAATTGATTGGCGCAATGTATTGCTCATATCGGGGAGCTGAAATTGATTGACGCAATGTATTGCTCATATCGGGGAGCTGCAATTGATTGGCGCAATGTATTGGTCATATCGGGAGCCGCAAATGATTGGCGCAATGTATTGGTCATATCGGGAGCCGCAAATGATTGGCGCAATGTATTGGTCATATCGGGAGCCGCAATTGATTGGCGCAATACATTGCTATTCTCGAGGATCCGCAAAGAATTGGCGCAACGGATTGCTGATATTTGAAGACCTCAAAGGATTTGCGCAATGCATTATCTTAAGGAACCACTAACGATTTGCGAAATACGTTAGTTATGTGATTGAAACGTGAAGGAGGAGTGACATTGTACATTGAATTTGTCGTTTTGTAAAAATTGTGGAAGAGTGAAGAAATGTATTGCTTATCTATTAACCGCATAGACGTCGCGCAACGCATCGTTTGTTTGCGAAAATATTTGATAAAACCGCAAAGCAGTGCCAAAATGCACAAAAATAAATCTGGTAAAAAACACGGGGCGATACAATTATTTTCTTGTCTGGCAGAACTGCAAAGGAGTGTCGCAACGAATTGCTTGTCTTTTAAATACGCAACGCATTTGTTATATGTAAAAATAACAAAGGAATGGCGCGATACATGCTTTATCTGCCACTACCATGAATGAGAGGTAAAATTAATTGGTTTAGCTGGAAACACCAAATAGAAGCGCAATGAATCAGATACCGTTGGGAAATGACACATTGCATTTGTTACCTTATAAAACCGCGACAGAGTGGCGTAGCGCTCGGTTATCAGGTAGAACCGTGAACGACTGGCGCAATGCGCTGATCCACTAGTAAACTGAGAATATGTGGCGCAAAGGATAAGCTACCTGGTGAAATTGTTAAAGAGTGGCGCAATGCATCGGTTAACTGATAAGATATTGAGGGAAAGGCGCACTGTATTGGTTAGCTGATAAATCGTGACTGAGTGGCGTGGTAAACAGAGGCGCAGTGCATCCAATATCTGACAAAACCATTAGAATAGGCGCAATGCGTAGTTTAGAAGCTAAAACCTCGAAGGTGTGGCGCAATGAATTACGTATGGATATCTGGTAAAACTGCGAAGGAGTGTCGCAATGAATCAGCTATCAGCTTTAATTGCGAAAGAATGGCACAATGTATTGGCTATCTGGTAGGATCTCAATGAATGTCATGTTCAATATATATCACCTGGCCTAAAATGCATTCAATACGAGGTGAGAACATGTAAAGCACGCACCAGCAAAAGGTACATGAACATCCAGACGTCTAGCAAGTCGTGTTATCGTGTTGTGAGCCAGAAACCAGTCCAGACTACTCCTGATAAAACACGGGATGCAGATTACACCGAGCTAGATTACGTGTACTTGTAGGTAGCATAATGGTGGGTTACCTTTATGTAAGTCGCCTCGGGCATACAAGATGCAAACAAGAAGCAGCAATCCTCGACTTGTGTATGAAGGTAGATTCGAGATTACAAAATGTATATATATATTCATACGATATTTTACTAGAGCTTCGTTTACACTAACATGTGCTGATGACTAAGACTTAGGTGTTCCACGGCATCATTACACTTGTCAACATCCAAACGCGTAGTCTCGTTCTCGGTTTCTTTGGGTACACGTATGAATGCCAAGTTCATGTTTTATGCATGTTGTATTGAAGCTTTGATTTCTTAGTTCAAACCTATCTTATTTTCAAATAGCAAAATAATCGAGCATAAGTTTCATGAACATCACTAAAGTCCTTTTCTATCTATAAATATCATAATATGGTTCAAATAAGATAAATGAGTCGCTTTAATATCTCAGAACTTTAAAACAAGCGAAGTCAATTGATGTCGGTTTAAAAGCTACATCAACCAGACGCCTTACTTCATTGTGTCAGTACATGTAATATCTTTCTCCGTAAACGCTGAGATAGTCTTCAGAAATGGTTCCAGTAAAATTGGTACTATACCTTAGATACTACTTTTTGAAAGTCACTTACTGTCCTTATGACTAAATTCCATAAAAAGAGCGAAAAAAACCCATTTTCTACGTAGTTTGTTAATTAATGCGTTCTACCTTCGTTCTATAAGGTAAAGGTGACGTCATAACAAAGTATATCAATATGTTGAAAATAAATAAGAGAATACCGAAGCGTTAACAAAATCATAGTCCAAACTCAAAATCGATTAAACCAGTGGCAAAATATGAACAAGGGAAAGATTAACATGGAGACCCTTGCAAACGTACAAGAGAATAAGGCCAGGTGTTCCGAAAGATTAAGCGTCTTCTGCTTCATCGACGACAAAAGGATCGATTGATTGAAAACATATATTCTCGATGCTACTCAACCGAAACTCCAGACCTATATAGAATATGTTGGTCGTAACCCCCAGAACTGGCGTTCTTATGACCAGAGAAACACCCATTTCCCTATCAATGTTCTTTTAAAACATCAGACAATACCAAAGCGACAACAAAACTGTAATCCGAACTTAACATAAACTAGAGGCAAAATATGACCAAAGGAAAGATTTCTACTTGGAGACTCTCGGAAAAGTACAAGAGAATAAGACCATGTGTTCCTTAAAGTAATCCACAAATATATCAAATTTAAATCTTTTTATACATGCCCCGCTTCGTCGTTTTCTTTTTTTATCTTACAACACATATTCCGTTCAAAAGATAGCCTTACATGCTTCATATTTATACATTGTATAAACACTGTGTACAAGTATTTTATGACAGCCACGTATACACTATATAGTAACCTAGATTTTGACGTACGCTGATTTAGTTATCTGTGTATTTTATAGCAGTATGTTCTGTTTGTGAACTACTGAACTCAAGTTATCTAACGAATATAACTTTTACTCGATCAATGAGTGCGAACTTGCTTGTACTTGTTAGCCCCAGTGAACCTTTGATTTAATGCTGTGGGTAGCCATATTGGTGCAGCGTGTTGATAATTATCATATGACGTCATATACACAGTATTCATTTATACACAAATACAATAATACAACAATAAGAAGAGAAATGAATAAATGTAATAAAATAGTTTATTCTGATAACAGACGAAAGCAGACGAATATCTTGAGGTCAGCGAGGCATATGACAGGGGGGAGAGCGATAATATCAGCGATGGAGAGAAAACCCGACACCAGGAGGTCAGGGGAGGGAAGACGACATCGCGTGGGAGAGGAGACAATCATGGCGTCAGACGTCTAGAATTTTGAGAAGAAAATTGTCGTACACGTCTCTGAGTAGAGTAGGAGACAAGAAAGGCGTTGGATGTTGAAGAACACACAGACATCAGATCAGAGAGACAACACTGAAGCACGATATCCTAGACAAGCACGATATATGTTAGGGAAAAAACAAGCACGTTATCACGGGGGCTGTGGATGACAAAAACAAAATGTTGCGTGGTGTTGGGTGGTTGGGGATTAGCACACTATCATGTTAGGGGGAGGCAAACCATGGGGGGATGACCAGCGCGCTATCATGTTGAAGAGGCAAACACGATATCGTGGGTGAGCAAACTCAACTTAAGAAGACATCCCGAACAACTACTAGGAAAGAGGAAAATCCAAACATTATCTCTGAGATGAGAAACCAAACATCATCTCTGAGATGAGAAACCAAACACCAAGACGGAAAGAAGAAAAACCCGTCATCGAGTTGGATTTGGAATTAACACGGCATTGTGTGGACAGGACACTTAAACGAAACGTGGAAGAAAGCATGGACGTCAACAATAGTGGTAAAAAGTCGACATTACAGAGGGAGGAGGGATAGGAGAGAGAAGTCGACATAACGTAGGGAGGAGGTGTAGGAGAGGGAAGTCGACATAACATAGGGAGGAGGGATAGGAGAGAGAAGTCGACATAGCATAGGGAGGAGGAATAGGAGAGAGAAGTCGACATAACATAGGAAAGAGGAATAGGAGAGAGAAGTCGACATAACATAGGAAAGAGGAATAGGAGAGAGAAGTCGACATAACAATAGGGAGGAGGGATAGGAGAGAGAAGTCGACATAACATAGCGAGGAGGGATAGGAGAGAGAAGTCGACATAACATAGGGAGGATGGATAGGAGATATAAGTAGACATAACATAGGGAGGATGGATAGGAGAGATAAGTTGACATAACATAGGGAGGATGGATAGGAGAGAGAAGTTGACATAACATAGGGAGGATGGATAGGAGAGAGAAGTCGACAAAGCATAGGGAGGATGGATAGGAGAGATAAGTCGACATAACATAGGGAGGATGGATAGGAGAGAGAAGTCGACATAACATAGGGAGGATGGATAGGAGAGAGAAGTCGACATAACATAGGGAGGATGGATGGGAGAGAGAAGTCGACAAAGCATAGGGAGGATGGATAGGAGAGATAAGTCGACATAACATAGGGAGGAGGGATAGGAGAGAGAAGTTGACATAACATAGGGAGGAGGGATAGGAGAGAGAAGTTGACATAACATAGGGAGGATGGATAGGAGAGAGAAGTCGACATAACATAGGAAAGAGGAATAGGAGAGAGAAGTCGACTAAACATGCGGAGGATGGTTAGGAGAGAGAAGTCGACATAACATAGGGAGGATGAATAGGAGAGAAAAGTCGACATTACATAGGGAGGAGGGATAGGAGAGAAAAGTCGACATTACATAGGGAGGAGGGATAGGAGAGATAAGTCGACATAACATAGGGAGGAGGGATAGGAGAGAGAAGTCGACATAACATAGGGAGGAGGGATAGGAGAGAGAAGTTGACTTAACATGCGGAGGATGGTTAGGAGAGAGAAGTTGACATAACATAGGGAGGATGGATAGGAGAGATAAGTCGACAAAGCATAGGGAGGATGGATAGGAGAGAGAAGTTGACATAACATACGGAGAATGAATAGGAGAGAGAAGTCGACATAACATAGGGAGGATGGATAGGAGAGAGAAGTCGACATAACATAGGTAGGATGGATAGGAGAGAGAAGTCGACATAACATAGGGAGGATGGATAGGAGAGAGAAGTTGACATTACATAGGTAGGAGTGCTAGGAGAGAGAAGTCGACATAACATAGGGAGGATGGATAGGAGAGAGAAGTTGACATAACATAGGGAGGAGTGTTAGGAGAGAGAAGTCGACATAACATAGGGAGGATGGATAGGAGAGAGAAGTTGACATAACATAGGGAGGATGGATAGGAGAGAGAAGTCGACATAACATAGGGAGGAGGGATAGGAGAGAGAAGTCGACATTACATAGGGAGGAGGGACAGGAGAGAGAAGTCGACATTACATAGGGAGGAGGGATAGGAGAGAGAAGTCGACATAGCATAGGGAGGAGGAATAGGAGAGAGAAGTCGACATAACATAGGAAAGAGGAATAGGAGAGAGAAGTCGACATTCATAGGGAGGAAGGACATGAGAGAGAAGTCGACATACATGTAACATAGGGAGGAGGGATAGGAGAGAGAAGTCGACATTACATAGGGAGGAGGGATAGGAAAGAGAAGTCGACATAAAATAGGGAGGAGGGACAGGAGAGAGAAGTCGACATTCATAGGGAGGAGTGTTAGGAGAGAGTTGTCGACATTCATAGGGAGGAGGGACAGGAGAGAGAAGTCGACATTTATAGGGAGGAGGGACAGGAGAGAGAAGTCGACAATCATACGGAGGAGGGCTAGGAGAGAGAAGTCGACATTACATAGGGAGGAGGGACAGGAGAGAGAAGTCGACATTCATAGGGAGGAGTGTTAGGAGAGAGTTGTCGACATTCATAGGGAGGAGGGACAGGAGAGAGAAGTCGACATTCATAAGGAGGAGGGACAGGAGAGAGAAGTCGACATTACAAAGGGAGGAGGGACAGGAGAGAGAAGTCGACATAACATAGGGAGGAGGGACAGGAGAGAGCAGTCGACATTCATAGGGAGGAGGGACAGGAGAGAGAAGTCGACATTCATAGGGAGGAGGGACAGGAGAGAGAAGTCGACATAACATAGGGAGGAGGGATAGAAATAAGAAGTCGATCTCATCTGAATTTAAGACAGTGAAAACATCACGATAAACTGAGGACACTTGTTCAAACATCAACGCCATACTTGTTTCATTGAAAGGAGTGAGGAGATTTTGGGTTAAGGAACAAAACAAGAGGATTTGGGGAGAAGACTGCAATTAGGTTAACATTGGTTTCATCACTCAATGACACGAGAGGGGACATTAGAGGCAACTCCAGTTGAGATACCAGAGGTCTATCAAAAGTGTGGACAGGGCGATGAAATCGGCAGCTCATGAAAAGGAGACAAGAGACGACACAGCCCATAAACAAATAACACGATGTGAGAAGAGAGTATGGCAAGAATAACGTTCAGCTGGAGCTCACTACTCACATGATAGACATCGACACTTGATCAGGTTAACGCATTAACTGCTCTTTGTCACCTTTGTCAAACAGACAAGTGACAGAATATTGTAATTACTTTATACACGAATGATAACTTTAAGTTCCTTCAGAGCATTCCCTTGTGATGTAAAGTCTATTTCAGTGCCTTAGTTACTGGAGAATACTTAGAAATGTCTACAAAGAAACGTTTTCATGGCTTTATTTATGGTCACGTCGGATGAAATGCACGGTTTAATCAATGTGGGATAAATAAGTAGCGTGCGGTGGATTCGCGGCTCCCGACCTTACCGACGACCCCATACACTTCATTTGGACCAGCAAGTGCCCGTGATTCACGACCGTGTGCGACACCGCCGCCGTGCGGCTCACTCACCTTAGATTCGTGTAGGTGTTCAAATCCCACAGTCAATGTTGAGCCCATGTATCATCGGGTTATCTCCTACTTGCCGGCACGTCTGGACTAATAGGGGGCGCGCGCATACAGACGCCGCCACCATCGGCCGCTCCATGTTGACAAATGGTCGTCCTCGATTTAGCGACAATCTACAGTCTGGCTCAATGTCTCTCGATAATGTTCCATTGCAAATAAATGTTTTTTGGAGTATTAAGAAGTGTTAAACATATCTATGTGCATTGCTCTACTTCCAATAAACTACTTTGTATCACATATTACATCAGACGAAAAAGTTTTCAGAGTCCATTTCTATTAGACGCTGCTTGCAGTTGACCTATACACGGTCGTACACAATGGAACAGAATACATTAACAGTTGTCCTAATGCTAGAATCACGTTAGAGAAGACACTGTCCGATCGTTCGCCTAACATGACAAATAATAAGTTGTCTATGTAGTGACCAAGCTTTACCACTGGGTAACCATCAGCATCTGGACATCAATGAAGTCCAACACATTGGCAGACATCACGAAATGTCACCCTTTTATCTGATGGCATGAGTAACCAATAATGAGCGCCCAAATGATTATTGTTCGTATGCATTTATCACAGAATACAAATGCCATTAACCAAATTACCAGCACAAACTTGAAACACAAACATACATTAATTGTCAAGTAGGTATACTATGCTTAAGCTTGAAAGTAAACTCTCAGGAAAAGAATCCGTCATCACTTTCATTCAGGAAGATAAGAGAATTCACCATCAACCTATTTCACACGTCAACGGCTAGGCGAGATAGCAGGAGTGAAAATGTCCCGAAATAGTGTTTCGTAGTTTCTAGTACATGCGGGATATGGCTTTTCTAGTGGGGCTAGATGCGGTTGTCTGGTGGGGGCTAGATGTGGCCTAATTACCTGATCAGCGGTGGCTTTAATCAATGATGTGTGTAAGTTAACTCATATACTCATCAAACGCCCCAATCGTACATGTCGAGAAGGATTTGTAGGGTGAACGCGGCCTGTTATTACGTTAGCATGTCTTAGGGTATTAGCCTTTATATCAAGATGTTGATCGTGTTACAAATTGAAATCTGTAGTCTAATGCCTCAATAAGAAAAGTAATAACTGTTCTCATCGCCGATCCTAAAACCCGCACGATCCTTCATAAATTGGCAGACATATGCGTTAAATTCTAAAACATGCAAAGCACTCTGCAAGACTAGAACGAAACTGCTCACTGGTAACGACGTGTACATGTGTAGAAATAACACAACTGTTTGATGTAGAAAATGCAACCAGTTTAGAAACAAACAAAGGTAATCGAATCGAGAGCGTTCTCCACGCTCAATTACAGACGATACCGGGAACACAATCCATTTGTTTCTTACCTTTTCATCGCCGCGTGGTGCTAAGCTCCGGTGAAGTGTCAGAAACGATTCCACAGTGGCCACGCATGTGCCTCTTTGAAATTCTTGGATTGTACATGATTACCAAACACACGATGTAGAAAGCATGGTACTAAGGTCACACAGGCGGGTACCCGCGAGGGCCAACTCAGGTACGAGTATAGACGTTTAAAATTCCTTTGGAAAGAGAAATTGTATCGTCTTGTGAAACAACACCGCCCTCCCTGTGTTACCGGAGTACAGAATTAATCGTCTATACATATAGTGACACAGCGACGTTTTCACAGAGCCACGATCTGTTGAGAAGCGACACCACTCCAGTGAAATTTTCCAACATTTCAGCACCCCAGTCGCCGGGCACACTACATCGATCTAGTCGCCTCTAACGTTCCAAATATTCATTACAACACCACGTTTTTACAGTCCCCAATTAAAGTCATGTACATCAATTTGCGGTTCCAACGATTCTTCCATCAGTTGCAGTACCTTGGAAGCTATTGTTTGTACAGAACGTAAGACTACATATATACGCGTTTGTGCGCGATAAGGGTGGTATCTGTAGGGCCGCGGCTACATAGCTTAACGCACACAGCATCCCAATATCACTTTGTAAACAATGCAAAATGTGTTCATACCAACATCGGAATTGATCAAACTTTTACATTGGGGGAGGGGGGAACTAGACTAACGTAACAACCCGTATATTGCTGTTCATTCCGGAATAGTGAGCAATTCCAGGATTTGTAATGTTCAAATGTTATGGTTCATTTATTAACGAATTAAGCCGTTCTCAAAGAAATATAGTGCTAAAGGTCCGGCCCTGGAAAATAATTATGAACGGTTATACATCTAGCCCGTCTTCAATTAATGCGTCCATCGGGCCATTCCTTACAACGCCCATTGCACATGTAAATATTCTGACAAAAGAAATATACATGTATCAGTGTTATAAACCCGGCCCTGGGAACACACCAGTAATAATAGCCCCGCCCTGTGAACACATCATTTTTAATAGCCCGGCCCTGGCAAAGCACCAGTCATAAAAACCCGGCCCTGAGAAAACACCGGTTATAGCCCGGCCCTGGAAACACACCATTGATAACAGCCCGGCCCTGGAAACACACCAGTAATAATAACCCGCCCCTGGGAACACACCATTGATAACAGCCCGGCCCTGGGAACACAACATTGATAATAACCCGCCCCTGGGAACACACCAGTAATAATAACCCGCCCCTGGGAACACACCAGTAATAATAACCCGCCCTTGGAAACACACCAGTAATAATAGCCTGGCCCTGTGAACACACCAGTAATACTAGCCCGGTCATGGGAACACACCAGTAATAATAGCCCGGCCCTAGGAACACACCAGTAATAATAGCCTGGCCCTGAGAAAACACCTGTTATAGCCCGGCCCTAGGAACACACCAGTAATAATAGCCCGGCCCTAGGAACACACCAGTAATAATAGCCCGGCCCTAGGAACACACCAGTAATAATAGCCCGGCCCTAGGAACACACAAGTAATAATAGCCCGGTCATAGGAACACAACAGTATTAATAGCCCGGTCATGGGAACACACCAGTAATAATAGCCTGGCCCTGAGAAAACACCTGTTATAGCCCGGCCCTGGAAACACACCAGTAATAATAGCCCGGCCCTAGGAACACACCAGTAATAATAACCCGGCCCTAGGAACACATCATTGTTAATAGCCCGGCCCTGGGAGCACACCACTGTTAAAGGCTCGACACTGGGGACACCTTAATGTGTCTTACCCGACCTTGAAAAAACCCTTATGTCAATACAGACAATAGCGTGACCATGGGAACATCCTTATGTTAAAGCCCAGTCGTGGCAACTCTGCAACGGTAAACACCCGTTTATGGGGCAACCCTGACCAGAGAAACATGTTAATAGCACAGCCATGGGAACATCCTAATGTTATAAGTCCAGTCGTGGGAACATCCTAATGTTATAAGTCCAGTCATGGGAACATCCTAATGTTATAAGTCCAGTCGAGGGAACATCCTAATGTTATAAGTCCAGTCGTGGGAACACCCTAATGTTATAAGTCCAGTCGTGGGAACACCCTAATGTTATAAGTCCATTCATGGAAACATCCTAATGTTATAAGTCCAGTCATGGGAACATCCTAATGTTATAAGTCTAGTCATGGAAACATCCTAATGTTATAAGTCCAGTCATGGGAACATCCTAATGTTATAAGTCTAGTCATGGAAACATCCTAATGTTATAAGTCCAGTCATGGGAACACATTACTTTTAAAATTCCGACTCTGGGAACACATCAGTTTTAATAGCCCGACCATTGGAACACATACATGTACCAGTGATACTAGTCTGGATATTGAAATATTCTGAAAGCCTTTTGGTACATTAATGTAATTATCTTATGTGGCAATGTACCACTTTGATAATATTTAGTCAGTATCAGCGACCAATGATGAAATGATGTTTTCTGGCGAAATTAATTGACCAAAGGACAATGCTGACGACCTTTACCGACCTTGGGAGTATTATGTCGGTATACACAGATCGTGGAAATATTTTGAGGTATTTTTCTATCCTTGGAATTATTTTGACTGCATTAAGAGATCGTTGGAGTGTTTTGAAGGGATAGCCGCGGGGCTATGGGAGTGCTCTGACCTAATAACCCTTGGTTGGGAAAATTTTCTGACAGATTTGTTACACAATTTCTCATTGACATCTTGTTCGGATCAATACAATCAGTTACTTCACAAACCGAACTGTTTGATCTAGACTAAAATGAAATTTGGAAGTATAAGGATGGCACCACTGCGGAGTACAAGTTTGATACAATCTTTATCATAGGGATGTGCTACATCACATTTAACCAGTTATCAGATAGTCCGGGCCCCGCCGTGTCGTACAAACTATACCTAGCTTCCATCATTATTTAATACATCTCCCCGGATAACGTGAGCTGACGTCACTTCAACGCGTTTCGTTTCGCAACAATCACCGCAAGTGCCAAGAACAACAACTGTTTTTCATATTCTACAACAAAAACATTGGACTCACTGTGGTTTTCTTTTTATTTTAAATAGTTTTGCAGGTTAGTTGAATACGGCCAAACGGCGACAAGAAATAGTCTGTTTTATCTTATAATTCGTTACTGTATGAATACAATTCCACTGTCGTACATAAAGCATGTTTTTAAAATGTTGGTGATACGTTATGTTTATTCATATAAAATTAATGTTTTGAAAATGACAACAAGATACGTTACAATGTGACGACTCGTTCACTCGCCGAAACTCAAGATGACCCCAGACCACAGTCTCAAAAACCATCAGACCTAGTCCAACAAATCAATATACGTATCTACGGCATTTACCAGGTAATGTCGCCCATGTTATAATAGTCCTCGACGCTACAAAATACATGTAAGGAGGGTACGAGATGTGTCAACGACATGTAACTACAATGTAGTACCTGGTATGCATAGCAACCTTTAATTTCTATGTTTTCGAACAAACATGAAATTGCCACGTACATTGGCCATATATGAATTGAGTTGACTAAATGATGTTAATATACCAACAAAATACATGTACGTTTTTAATTCAAACTTTGGTATTGTCAGGGTGTCGTAGGAAACAAATTCGTCGTATTTTAGCGTCTTCGCCATTTTCAGTGGCATACTCGAACAGATATGACCGAGTTTGGTCTGGTAGAGGTGGGGTATTGTAGGCACTGATAATGTACACAGCGTACAGAAAATACAGAGAAGAGCCAACCTTGATATTGTGGCATTTAAGGATTGAATCATGTACTGTTGAGGTTTATTGGGTATAAATCTCAATGAAGCAGTTCATTATTAGATGACCTACACAAATGGGATATCTTCAACTGATGTTTATCAGTACAGTTGATTCCTCTTGATATCACTCCTGCTAATATCACATTCCGCTTTATATCATGTTTTCCCAAAGCACCATATTTCCCTCTATAAATACCATGTATTTTGAGATTAATTCATCTTAATATCATGTTTTTTTAACCAATCACATAAAAAATATCCAGAAAATGATATACAAATTGTACAAAATATTGCATAGAAAATAAAAAAAATAGACCAAAAAATGATTCCTGTTAATATCATGTTTTTGTCTGACAAATGCAACATGATGTAAAGAAGAATGCACTGTATCAGTATTGTTTTCTGCTCAAAACAAGGTACCAAAGCTGCAGTTGAATATTTCATGATTTTTGAAACTTAGATCTAGCAACCGTGTATCGTATCAAAACATACATAGCAATTAATCAACATAATACGTATACCTATAATGTACCTATATAATGTACCTACAGTGTACCTACATTGTACCTACAGAACAAAATGTCGCACTTGCTTAAGTGCTGTAGAAACTATGCTGTCCTAGGTAGAGAACACAGTGACCTGATAATTTGTTATCACTAGTGTTGTACCTAAACAAAAGTGTTTTTTGAGTAATTTTACACTTTTTGAGGGGAGGGGGTAAGATCAATTTTTGATAGAAATGCCACCTCAATAGTCATGGAGTTTTAATGATAAAAATATCCCCCTCAAGGGTTATAAAGGCTTTATGATAATTGACGGGGTATTTTTATAGAAAATTAATCTTAACACCCTTTTAGTGTAAAATCACCCCAAACACATTAGTTTGGGTCCAAAGCTAGCTGTAACAAATTCTCAGGTCCTTTTGGTAAAGTGTACGTACCCTAGTATACGATCGTCCAGGACGTCTCATCAGTAACTTACACTCCTCAACCAGGTGTTGTTATTGTTAGAGAGAAGACATTTATTTTATATGTATAGATGTTAAGATGGACCAGGTACTTGAAGATTTGTAGCCGTTCAGACAGTTGTGACGACATTAAAACACACACCTACATCTAATGGTGGATTGATGAAGATAAACAAGCTCAGTAATATCTATATATATCGTAAAATAAAAATAAACATTACCACACACTTACTTCTATAATGAACAGAATGGAGAGAAAACTATGAAAGACACCGTTGCATGTTCGGGGATGTACAAATTGTACCTGGCTCGCTACCTGCCAGGTAAATACCAGAGCTGCAGTACAGTCACACAACGACTATTATGTATTCATGAACCCCAACAATACAGCCAAAACATGAGATTGAGGAATAGAAAACAAGCATTAATTATTGACAAGTAATCACCTACTGGTTACACACTGGTCAAAGTCCGGTGATACCACTCCGGAAGATCCTAATCAAAAGTAGCATTAAAAGCCAATTAAAACTGCACGTTATTTTCCGGACTGATTATTCAAGAAAAGACTGCTTCTTTACCTCTTTCTTCGGGTGTTAAACGTCTTTTGTCACGTGACTACGTAATTAAGTAAGGATTGTAAAACTGAGTATTACGTCCCGTCCGGGAATGATCAGCACGTTTTCCTCGTGTTTATGAGCGAGCGGACATGCCCGGTCGGAGGAGCCCTGTAGTGTCAGATGATGTCACGTGACAGACACTACCTACTCCGTGTTCTAGTACTCACCAGTTCCAAATTTGCCACAAACTTAGATTAACAGGGACATAAAAGTTAGAAAACCACAAATATCAATCATGGAATCCGAATAGCGGAAATGAGACATGTATAGGGGTGTGGGGCGACCTTAGGCTGAGAAGAGATATGTGGGGTGATTTTCAGTTGATAGGAACTAGAACGACCTACGGTGAGTTTGGGGTGACCTTCAGTTGTAAGGAAGTGTGGGATGACCTTCAGTTGTAAGGGAGTCTGGGATGACTTTCAGGTGTAAGGGAGTCTGGGATGACCTTAAGGTATAAGGGAGTGTGCGATGACCTTCAGTTGTAAGGGAGTGTGGGATAACCTTCAGGTGTAAGGGTGTGTGGGATGACCTTCAGTTGTAAGGGAGTGTGGGATGACCTTCAGGTGAAAGGGAGTGTGGGATGACCTTCAGTTGTAAGGGAGTGTGGGATGACCTTCAGTTGTAAGGGAGTGTGGGATGACCTTCAGGTGTAAGGGAGTGTGGGATGACCTTCAGGTGTAAGGGAGTGTGGAATAACCTTCAGTTGTAAGGGAGTGTGCGATGACCTTCAGTTGTAAGGTAGTGTGGGATGACCTTCAGTTGTAAGGGAGTGTGGGGTGACCTTCAGGTGTAAGGGAGTGTGGGATGACCTTCAGGTGTAAGGGAGTGTGGGATGACCTTCAGGTGAAAGGGAGTGTGGGATGACCTTCAGGTGTAAGGGAGTGTGGGATGACCTGCAGGTGTAAGGGAGTCCGGGATGACCTTCAGGTGTAAGGGAGTGTGCGATGACCTTCAGTTATAAGGGAGTGTGCGATGACCTTCAGTTGTAAGGGAGTGTGGGATGACCTTCAGTTGTAAGGGAGTGTGGGATGACCTTCAGGTGTAAGGGAGTGTGGAATGACCTTCAGTTGTAAGGGAGTGTGCGATGACCTTCAGTTGTAAGGGAGTGTGGGATGACCTTCATGTGTAAGGGAGTGTGGGATGACTTTCAGGTGTAAGGGAGTGTGCGATGACCTTCAGGTGTAAGGGAATTTGGAATGACTTTCGGCTGTAAGTGAGATTAGGGTGGTATTCAGATGTACGGGACTTTGGTTGACATTCAGGTGTACGGGACTTTTTGAGTGACATTCAGTTTTAATGGACTTTGGGGTGACAATCAGATGTACGGGACATTGGGTGATATTTAATTGTAAGGGATTTTGGGTGATATTCGACTGTACGGGACGTTTTGGGTGACATTCAGATTGAAGGGACTTTGGGATAACATTCAGGTGTACGGGACTTTGGTTGGCCTTCAATTATGATAGAGTTACGGGTGACATTTGGGTGTTAACACAATGTACAGGTGTAACCACAACACTCGTTTTACATTGATTACAGTTTATGACAATATTTAGGCATAATATGATTTTTACATGTCAACATCAAGATGATTTAACATTTGGATAATAGCTGATATATATAGCAGGTGTGAACATCTACACAATCATTCGGTTCCGAAAGTAGTGTAATACATACTTAACAGGTGTGGTTTAATGATACGTGCCTATATGATAAAATCGATATGGATTCTCCCAAATGTATCCCTGGTGTATTAGGTACAGTAACCACGTATTGGTCTGCATCTGAACCAGTTCCTATGTAACCACTGTCGTGCGGAGAAATAAAACGCCTGACTGCCACCCTTTAGACGATGAGTGCAGCGCATGATAGGTGTAACACAACGTCGACACCTTGTGATGGACAAATAACGAGGGTTTGTCTGTCAGGGCAACCACGGGGCCTAGGTGTAGGAGGCTGCCCGCGGGGTGGGAGTGCCAGTCAGGGGCGGGGAGGTCGCCCGTGACTAATAACGTGTACATGTGTATATGTCATTCATAACGTGTATACGTAACTAATAACGTGTATATGTAACTCATAACTTGTATATGTAAATCATAACGTGTATATGTAACTCATAACGTGTACATGTTACTCATAACGTGTACATGTAACTCATAACGTGTACATGTAACTCATAACGTGTATACTTATGTAACTCATAACGTGTATATGTAACTCATAACGTGTACATGTAACTCATAACGTGTATAATTATGTAACTCATAACGTGTATATGTAACTCATAACGTGTATATGTAACTAATAACTTGTACATGTAATTAATAACGTAAACATGTAACTCATAACGTGTATATGTCACTCATAACGTGTATACTTATGTAACTCATAACGTGTATATGTAACTCATAACGTGTACATGTAACTCATAACGTGTATAATTATGTAACTCATAACGTGTATATGTAACTCATAACGTGTATATGTAACTAATAACTTGTACATGTAATTAATAACGTAAACATGTAACTCATAACGTGTATATGTCACTCATAGCGTGTACATGTAACTTATAACGTGTATATGTAACTAATAACGTGTACATGTAACTTATAACGTGTATATGTAACTCATAACGTGTACATGTAACACATAACGTGTATATGTAACTAATAACGTGTATATGTAACTCATAGCGGGTATATGTAACTCATAACGTGTATATGTAACTAATAACGTGTTTATGTAACTCATAGCGGGTATATGTAACTCATAACGTGTATATGTAATTAATAACGTGAACATGTAACTCATAATGTGTACATTTAACTCATAACGTGTACATGTAACTCATAACGTGTATAATTATGTAACTCATAACGTGTATATGTAACTCATAACGTGTATATGTAACTAATAACTTGTACATGTAATTAATAACGTAAACATGTAACTCATAACGTGTATATGTCACTCATAGCGTGTACATGTAACTTATAACGTGTATGTGTAACTAATAACGTGTACATGTAACTTATAACGTGTATATGTAACTCATAGCGTGTACATGTAACTTATAACGTGTATATGTCACTCATAGCGTGTACATGTAACTTATAACGTGTATGTGTAACTAATAACGTGTACATGTAACTTATAACGTGTATATGTCACTCATAGCGTGTACATGTAACGTATAAAGTGTATATGTCACTCATAGCGTGTACATGTAACTTATAACGTGTATGTGTAACTAATAACGTGTACATGTAACTTATAACGTGTATATGTAACTCATAACGTGTACATGTAACACATAACGTGTATATGTAACTAATAACGTGTATATGTAACTCATAGCGGGTATATGTAACTAATAACGTGTATATGTAACTCATAGCGGGTATATGTAACTCATAACGTGTATATGTAATTAATAACGTGAACATGTAACTCATAATGTGTACATTTAACTCATAACGTGTATATGTACATTTAGCTAACAACATGTATTTGTAACTCATAACGTGTATATGTAACTCATAACGTGTACATGTAACTCACAACGTGTATATGTAACTAATAACGTGTATACATGTATGTAACTAATAACTTGTACATGTAACTCATAACGTGAACATGTAACTCATAACGTGTATATGTACATTTATCTAACAACATGTATTTGTAACTTATAACGTGTATATGTAACTCATAACGTGTACATGTAACTCACAACGTGTATATGTAACTAATAACGTGTATATTCAACTAATAACGTGTACATGTAACTCATAACGTGTATATGTAAATCATAACTTGTATATGTTACTCATAACGTGTATATGTAGCTAACAACGTGTACATGTGTATATGTAATTCATAACGTGTATATGTAACTAATAACGTGTATATGTAACTCATAACGTGTATATGTAACTCATAACGTGTATATGTAACTCATAACGTGTATATGTAACTCATGACGTGTATATGTAACTCATAACGTGTATATGTAACTAATAACGTGTATATGTAACTCATAACGTGTATATGTAACTCATAACTTGTATATGTAACTCATAACGTGTACATGTAACTCAAAACGTGTATATGTAACTCATCCATTCACGTGGCAATTGTTGTTACCACGAAGATGATGATTAAGAACCAATCGGGAAGGGTGTAATGAAGGCAAAATATGACAGGGAGTACCATGCCATCTTGTGTCGTGGTCGGACAGCAGTCTTACTGGGAGTCAAATGGTAGAATCTCCAGGGAAATGTTCCCTTAAACGGAGACATTATACTAGATACATAAAAGGTTGTAGGTCTCCAGGTTTATACAAACAACTGGCTTGCGTTATTGCAATTTAAACAGACCAAATCTTGACGTAAAACCATAATGTTTTGTTATTCAATGACACTATAACAGCCGGGGCAAAACTACAATGGAAGTACATATCGAAGAGCAAACATTTGACCTTATAACCGCTTACCTTTATTGGACGTGTAGACGTACAAAACCTTCTGAAGCCAGAGACTGGTCCTCCGTACCACCCAACAGTTCGATGTTCTGACAGGACCCCTTGACAAACTTAACACAAGTGACCATGTACTTCTCACAGCCAGGTAGGACCGAGGAATATCAGGCACTAGGAGAGCGTCTGCAATAATTGGCTGTAACAATGGTACTTACACCCATAATCTTTACAGATTTGATAAGTTTTCAAATATCATAAATAAGTAATTTAAACGTCTCTGCCGTTCCCACACTCGGCGGTGGAGACCCGCTGGGCAGGTACAAGTCTCTTTAATTACAACGGAGTCGAAACGTTTATTGCAAGGTTGAAACCATGCAACGGCCCCATTCAAAGGCCGCAAGGTAAACACGCGCAGATTCTAACATGCTATATGTAAAACAGATTTTAACAATTACATGTAAAACTGAGTTTAACAATTACATTTCAATTGAATAGCATTCTTGTTTGTTGTCGAAGTGTATTATAACCGCAATGTTTGAGTAAAGCATCCATGGTGTATATGATAATTACTGCCGACAATATTGTTTCATTAGGTTATCACTATGATAATCAATAGAGCAGACATCAAAGTGTGAGGTGAGGGACAGGACCTCTCCCCCTACACATCTGTCGCCTAATGTCCCACCCAGACACCACTCTACAGTAATTACCTAAAACACACGCCAATGACGACCATTTGATGAGTACAATATTAATGCAGCAATACCATTTGCCTTGTGTAAAACATTACTGGTTTTATAGGACACCGTGTAATATGTATAATTACCTTTGGTATGAATTGACGCGTGACGCCTTCATGGGATTGACCTGCAAATTATCAATGGAAATAACCCGAACGAATGGACCGAGGACATTTGATGTGTTTGTTTTCATTTGCAAAAGCCTTTCACCATTTAAATTATTTCAGGCTGATTAACGGCAACGTTAATAGCGCGTGTATAGTGTTGGAGTACCGTGTAACATGCATGTACAGGAACCAGATGATGTCATATGCTGTACATGTTGGAGTACCGTGTAACATGCATGTACAGGAACCAGATGATGTCATATGCTGTACATGTTGAGGTACCGTGTAACATGCATGTACAGGTATCAGATGATGTCATATGCTGTACATGTTGAGGTACCGTGTAACATGTATGTACAGGTATCAGATGATGTCATATGCTGTACATGTTGAGGTACCGTGTAACATGCATGTACAGGTATCAGATGATGTCATATGCTGTACATGTGGGGGTACCGTGTAACATGTATGTACAGGTAGCAGATGATGTCATATGCTGTACATGTGGGGATACCGTGTAACATGTATGTACAGGAACCAGATGATGTTATATGCTGTACATGTGGAGGTACCGTGTAACATGTATGTACAGGAACCAGATGATGTTATATGCTGTACATGTGCGGGTATCGTGTAACATGTATGTACAGGTACCAGATGATGTCATATGCTGTACATGTTGAGGTACCGTGTAACATGTATGTACAGGTACCAGATGATGTCATATGCTGTACATGTGGGGGTACCGTGTAACATGTATGTACAGGTACCAGATGATGTCATATGCTGTACATGTTGAGGTACCGTGTAACATGTAACTACAGGTACCAGATGATGTCATATGCTGTACATGTGGGGGTACCGTGTAACATGTATGTACAGGAACCAGATGATGTCACCTGCTGTACATGTGGCGGTACCGCGTAACATGTATGTACAGGTACCAGATGATGTCACCTGCTGTACATGTGGCGGTACCGTGTAACATGTATGTATAGGTACCAGATGATGTCATATGCTATAGATGGGGGTGGGGGGGGGTTACAGTGTAACATGTATGTACAGGTATCAGATGATGTCATATGCTGTACATGTTGAGGTACCGTGTAACATGTATGTACAGGTACCAGATGACGTCATATGCTGTACATGTTGAGGTACCGTGTAACATGTATGTACAGGTACCAGATGATGTCATATGCTGTACATGTTGAGGTACCGTGTAACGTGTATGTACAGGTATCAGATGATGTCATATGCTGTACATGTTGAGGTACCGTGTAACGTGTATGTACAGGTATCAGATGATGTCATATGCTGTACATGTGGGGGTACCGTGTAACATGTATGTACAGGTATCAGATGATGTCACATACTGTACATGTGGGGTACCGTGTAACATGTACATGTATATACAGATACCAGATGATGTCATATGTTGTACATGTGGGGGTACCGTGTAACATGTATGTATACAAGTACCAGCTGATGTGGATACATCTCAACCAGTGATGCAGTTGATTGAACTGATCGGTCACCAAAGCGTCCCCGTCTAATGGAGGGAGCATTGATTGATAAGTCCCGGTCCGTGTTCCGGTCTGGACGTGTTGCTATGAGGATTACAGGGAGAGGCTGGTTTTTCTATTACACATGTACGTGTATCTCGGAGATTGATAAATATGTAACAAATGCAACGGTTGCACCTCGCCAATCACGCGTCTATCGTAAACGTCCCGTCTCTCCTCCAGAACGATCATCTATATATAGGGACATACAACGTCTAAACTCTACGGATAATATACACATTCTTCATTATTTGTTTTTATATTTATAATTGAACCTAATTTCACGTGAGCTACTATTCAAATACAACAATTATTTGCCTTGTACATTATAAAGGCAGGAACAAAATTGGTTTGTAAAAACTAAGCCGCATCTTGAAAACTAATCGCGGTGTAATTGGGTGGAATAGTTGTTAAACTAAGCTATGGTTGTCTTAAAGAGAGACAAGGGGATATGTACTGTATAAACTAAGCTATGGTTGTCTTAAAGAGAGACATGGGGATATGTACTGTATAAACTAAGTTATGGTTGTCTTAAAGAGAGACATGGGGTGTGTACTGTATAAACTAAGATATGGTTGTCTTAAAGAGAGACAAGGGGATATGTACTGTATAAACTAAGCTATGGTTGTCTTAAAGAGAGACATGAGGATATGTACTGTATAAACTAAGCTATGGTTGTCTTAAAGAGAGACATGGGGATATGTACTGTATAAACTAAGCAATGGTTGTCTTAAAGAGAGACATGGGGATATGTACTGTATAAACTAAGCTGTGGTTGTCTTAAAGAGAGACATGGGGATATGTACTGTATAAACTAAGCTATGGTTGTCTTAAAGAGAGACATGGGGATATGTACTGAATAAACTAAGCTATGGTTGTCTTAAAGAGAGACATGGGGATATGTACTGTATAAACAAAGCTATGGTTGTCTTAAAGACAGACATGGGGATGTGTACTGTATAAACTAAGCAATGGTTGTCTTAAAGAGAGACATGGGGATGTGTACTGTATAAACTAAGCTATGGTTGTCTTAAAGAGAGACATGGGGATATGTACTGTACAAACTAAGCTATGGTTGTCTTAAAGAGAGACATGGGGATGTGTACTGTATAAACTAAGCTATGGTTGTCTTAAAGAGAGACATGGGGATGTGTACTGTACAAACTAAGCTATGGTTGTCTTAAAGAGAGACATGGGGATGTGTACTGTACAAACTAAGCTACGGTTGACTTAAAGAGAGACATGAGGATATGTACTTTAATAACTAAGTTATGGTTGTTTTAAAGAGAGACATGGGGATATGTACTGTATAAACTAAGCTATGGTTGTCTTAAAGAGAGACAAGGGGATATGTACTGTATAAACTAAGCTATGGTTGTCTTAAAGAGAGACATGGGGATATGTACTGTATAAACTAAGCTATGGTTGTCTTAAAGAGAGACATGGGGATATGTACTGTATAAACTAAGCTATGGTTGTCTTAAAGAGAGACATGGGGATATGTACTGTATAAACTAAGTTATGGTTGTGTTAAAGATAGACATGGGGATATGTACTGTATAAACTAAGCTATGGTTGTCTTAAAGAGAGACATGGGGATATGTACTGTATGAACTAAGCTATGGTTGTCTTAAAGAGAGACATGGGGATATGTACTGTATAAACTCAGTTATGGTTGTGTTAAAGAGAGACATGGGGATATGTACTGTATAAACTAAGCTATGGTTGTCTTAAAGAGAGACATGGGGATATGTACTGTACAAACTAAGCTATGGTTGTCTTAAAGAGAGACAAGGGGATATGTACTGTATAAACTAAGCTTTGGTTGTCTTAAAGAGAGACATGGGGATATCTACTGTATAAACTAAGCTATGATTGTCTTAAAGAGAGACATGGGGATATGTACTGTATAAACTAAGCTATGGTTGTCTTAAAGAGAGACATGGGGATATGTACTGTATAAACTAAGTTATCGTTGTCTTAAAGAGAGACATGGGGATATGTACTGTATAAACTAAGTTATGGTTGTGTTAAAGAGAGACATGGGGATGTGTACTGTATAAACTAAGTTATGGTTGTCTTAAAGAGAGACATGGGGATATGTACTGTATAAACTAAGCTATGGTTGTCTTAAAGAGAGACATGGGGATATGTACTGTATAAACTAAGTTATCGTTGTCTTAAAGAGAGACATGGGGATATGTACTGTATAAACTAAGTTATGGTTGTCTTAAAGAGAGACATGGGGATATGTACTGTATAAACTAAGCTATGGTTGTCTTAAAGAGAGACAAGGGGATATGTACTGTATAAACTAAGCTTTGGTTGTCTTAAAGAGAGACATGGGGATATGTACTGTATAAACTAAGCTATGGTTGTCTGAAAGAGAGACATGGGGATATGTACTGTATAAACTAAGCTATGGTTGTCTGAAAGAGAGACAAGGGGATGTGTACTGTATAAACTAAGCTATAGTTGTCTTAAAGAGAGACATGGGGATAGGTACTGTATAAACTAAGCTATGGTTGTCTTAAAGAGAGACATGGGGATATGTACTGTATAAACTAAGCTATGGTTGTCTTAAAGAGAGACAAGGGAATATGTACTGTATAAACTAAGCTATAGTTGTCTTAAAGAGAGACAAGGGGATATGTACTGTATAAACTAAGCTATGTTGTCATAAAGAGAGACATGGGGATATATACTGTATAAACTAAGCTATGTTGTCATGAAGAGAGACATGGGGATATGTACTGTACAAACTAAGCTATGGTTGTCTTAAAGAGAGACAAGGGGATATGTACTGTATAAACTAAGCTATAGTTGTCTTAAAGAGAGACATGGGGATATGTACTGTATAAACGAAGCTATGGTTGTCTTAAAGAGAGACAAGGGGATATCTACTGTATAAACTAAGCTATAGTTGTCTTAAAGAGAGACATGGGTATATGTACTGTATAAACTAAACTATGGTTGTCTTAAAGAGAGACATGGGTATATGTACTGTATAAACTAAGCTATAGTTATCTTAAAGAGAGACAAGGGGATATGTACTGTATAAACTAAGCTATGGTTGTCTTAAAGAGAGACAAGGGGATATGTACTGTATAAACTAAGCTATGGTTGTCTTAAAGAGAGACATGGGGATATGTACTGTATAAACTAAGCTATGGTTGTCTGAAAGAGATATGGGGATATGTACTGTATAAACTAAGCTATGGTTGTCTTAAAGAGAGACATGGGGATATGTACTGTATAAACTAAGCTATGGTTGTCTTAAAGAGAAACAAGGGGATATCTACTGTATAAACTAAGCTATAGTTGTCTTAAATAGAGACATGGGTATATGTACTGTATAAACTAAGCTATGGTTGTCTTAAAGAGAGACATGGGTATATGTACTGTATAAACTAAGCTATTGTTGTCTTAAAGAGAGACAAGGGGATATGTACTGTATAAACTAAGCTATGGTTGTCTTAAAGAGAGACAAGGGGATATGTACTGTATAAACTAAGCTATGGTTGTCTTAAAGAGAGACATGGGGATATGTACTGTATAAACTAAGCTATGGTTGTCTGAAAGAGAGACATGGGGATATGTACTGTATAAACTAAGCTATGGTTGTCTTAAAGAGAGACATGGGGATATGTACTGTATAAACTAAGCTATGGTTGTCTTAAAGAGAAACAAGGGGATATCTACTGTATAAA
The DNA here is from genome assembly GCA_947623455.1 of Mimachlamys varia. NCBI lineage: Eukaryota > Metazoa > Mollusca > Bivalvia > Pectinida > Pectinidae > Mimachlamys > Mimachlamys varia. The sequence goes on along the minus strand of OX392527.1, from coordinate 30,795,371 downwards.
CTAAGCTATAGTTGTCTTAAAGAGAGACATGGGTATATGTACTGTATAAACTAAGCTATGGTTGTCTGAAAGAGAGACATGGGGATATGTACTGTATAAACTAAGCTATGGTTGTCTTAAAGAGAGACATGGGTATATGTACTGTATAAACTAAGCTATAGTTGTCTTAAAGAGAGACAAGGGGATATGTACTGTATAAACTAAGCTATGGTTGTCTTAAAGAGAGACAAGGGGATATGTACTGTATAAACTAAGCAATGGTTGTCTTAAAGAAAGAGAAGGGGATATCTACTGTATAAACTAAGCTATAGTTGTCTTAAAGAGAGACATGGGGCTATGTACTGTATAAACTAAGCTATGGTTGTCTGAAAGAGAGACATGGGGATATGTACTGTACAAACTAAGCTATAGTTGTCTTAAAGAGAGACAAGGGGATATGTACTGTATAAACTAAGCTATGGTTGTCTTATAGAGAGACATGGGGATATGTACTGTATAAACTAATCTATGGTTGTCTTAAAGAGAGACAAGGGGATGTGTACTGTATAAACTAAGCTATAGTTGTCTTAAAGAGAGACATGGGGATATGTACTGTATAAACTAAGCTATGGTTGTGTTAAAGAGAGACATGGGGATATGTACTGTATAAACTAAGCTATGGTTGTCTTAAAGAGAAACAAGGGGATATCTACTGTATAAACTAAGCTATAGTTGTCTTAAAGAGAGACATGGGGATATGTACTGTATAAACTAAGCTATGGTTGTCTTAAAGAGAGACAAGGGGATATGTACTGTATAAACTAAGCTTTGGTTGTCTTAAAGAGAGACATGGGGATATGTACTGTATAAACTAAGCTATGGTTGTCTGAAAGAGAGACATGGGGATATGTACTGTATAAATTAAGCTATAGTTGTCTTAAAGGGAGACAAGGGGATATGTACTGTACAAACTAAGCTATGGTTGTGTTAAAGAGAGACATGGGGATAGGTACTGTATAAACTAAGCTACGGTTGTGTTAAAGAGAGACATGGGGATAGGTACTGTATAAACTAAGCTACGGTTGTGTTAAAGAGAGACATGGGGATAGGTACTGTATAAACTAAGCTATGGTTGTGTTAAAGAGAGACATGGGGATATGTACTGTATAAACTAAGCTATGGTTGTCTTAAAGGTAGACAAGGGGATATCTACTGTATAAACTAAGCTATGGTTGTCTTAAAGGGAGACAAGGGGATATGTACTGTATAAACTAAGCTATGGTTGTCTTAAAGGGAGACAAGGGGATATGTACTGTATAAACTAAGCTGTGGTTGTCTTAAAGAGAGACATGGGGATATGTACTGTATAAACTAAGCTATGGTTGTCTTAAAGAGAGACATGGGGATATGTAATGTATAAACTAAGCTATGGTTGTGTTAAAGAGAGACAAGGGGATATGTACTGTATAAACTAAGCTATGGTTGTCTTAAAGAGAGACAAGGGGATATGTACTGTATAAACTAAGCTATGGTTGTCTTAAAGAGAGACATGGGGATATGTACTGTATAAACTAAGCTATGGTTGTCTTAAAGAGAGACATGGGGATATGTACTGTATAAACTAAGCTGTGGTTGTCTTAAAGAGAGACATGAGGATATGTACTGTATAAACTAAGCTACGGTTGTCTTAAAGAGAGACATGGGGATATGTACTGTACAAACTAAGATATGGTTGTCTTAAAGAGAGACAAGGGGATATGTACTGTATAAACTAAGTTATGGTTGTCTTAAAGAGAGACAAGGGGATATCTACTGTATAAACTAAGCTATGGTTGTCTGAAAGAGAGACATGGGGATATGTACTGTATAAACTAAGCTATGGTTGTCTTAAAGAGAGACATGGGGATATGTACTGTATAAACTAAGCTATGGTTGTCTTAAAGAGAGACAAGGGGATAGGTACTGTATAAACTAAGCTATGGTTGTGTTAAAGAGAGACATGGGGATATGTACTGTATAAACAAAGTTATGGTTGTCTAAAAGAGAGACATGGGGATGTGTACTGTATAAACTAAGCTATGGTTGTCTTAAAGAGAGACATGGGGATATGTACTGTATAAACTAAGCTATGGTTGTGTGAAAGAGAGACATGGGGATAGGTACTGTATAAACTAAGCTATGGTTGTGTTAAAGAGAGACATGGGGATAGGTACTGTATAAACTAAGCTATGGTTGTCTTAAAGAGAGACATGGGGATATGTACTGTATAAACTAAGTTATGGTTGTCTTAAAGAGAGACAAGGGGATATGTACTGTATAAACTAAGCTATGGTTGTCTTAAAGAGAGACAAGGGGATATGTACTGTATAAACTAAGCTATGGTTGTCTTAAAGAGAGACATGGGGATATGTACTGTATAAACTAAGCTATGGTTGTCTTAAAGAGAGACATGGGGATATGTACTGTATAAACTAAGCTATAGTTGTCTTAAAGAGAGACATGGGGATATGTACTGTATAAACTAAGCTATGGTTGTCTGAAAGAGAGACATGGGGATATGTACTGTACAAACTAAGCTATAGTTGTCTTAAAGAGAGACAAGGGGATATGTACTGTATAAACTAAGCTATGGTTGTCTTATAGAGAGACATGGGGATATGTACTGTATAAACTAATCTATGGTTGTCTGAAAGAGAGACAAGGGGATGTGTACTGTATAAACTAAGCTATAGTTGTCTTAAAGAGAGACATGGGGATATGTACTGTATAAACTAAGCTATGGTTGTCTTAAAGAGAGACATGGGGATATCTACTGTATAAACTAAGCTATGGTTGTCTTAAAGAGAAACAAGGGGATATCTACTGTATAAACTAAGCTATAGTTGTCTTAAAGAGAGACATGGGGATATGTACTGTATAAACTAAGCTATGGTTGTCTTAAAGAGAGACAAGGGGATATGTACTGTATAAACTAAGCTTTGGTTGTCTTAAAGAGAGACATGGGGATATGTACTGTATAAACTAAGCTATGGTTGTCTGAAAGAGAGACATGGGGATATGTACTGTATAAACTAAGCTATAGTTGTCTTAAAGGGAGACAAGGGGATATGTACTGTACAAACTAAGCTATGGTTGTCTGAAAGAGAGACATGGGGATAGGTACTGTATAAACTAAGCTACGGTTGTGTTAAAGAGAGACATGGGGATAGGTACTGTATAAACTAAGCTATGGTTGTGTTAAAGAGAGACATGGGGATATGTACTGTATAAACTAAGCTATGGTTGTGTTAAAGGTAGACAAGGGGATATGTACTGTATAAACTAAGCTATGGTTGTCTTAAAGGGAGACAAGGGGATATGTACTGTATAAACTAAGCTATGGTTGTCTTAAAGAGAGACATGGGGATAGGTACTGTATAAACTAAGCTATGGTTGTCTTAAAGAGAGACATGGGGATATGTACTGTATAAACTAAGCTATGGTTGTCTTAAAGAGAGACATGGGGATATGTACTGTATAAACTAAGCTATGGTTGTCTTAAAGGGAGACAAGGGGATATGTACTGTATAAACTAAGCTATGGTTGTCTTAAAAAGAGACAAGGGGAAATGTACTGTATAAACTAAGCTATGGTTGTCTTAAAGAGAGACATGGGGATATGTACTGTATAAACTAAGCTATGGTTGTCTTAAAGAGAGACATGGGGATATGTACTGTATAAACTAAGCTGTGGTTGTCTTAAAGAGAGACATGGGGATATGTACTGTATAAACTAAGCTACGGTTGTCTTAAAGAGAGACATGGGGATATGTACTGTACAAACTAAGATACGGTTGTCTTAAAGAGAGACAAGGGGATATGTACTGTACAAACTAAGCTATGGTTGTCTTAAAGAGAGACAAGGGGATAGGTACTGTATAAACTAAGCTATGGTTGTGTTAAAGAGAGACATGGGGATAGGTACTGTATAAACTAAGCTATGGTTGTCTTAAAGAGAGACATGGGGATATGTACTGTATAAACTAAGCTATGGTTGTCTTAAAGAGAGACATGGGGATAGGTACTGTATAAACTAAGCTATGGTTGTGTTAAAGAGAGACATGGGGATATGTACTGTATAAACTAAGCTATGGTTGTCTTAAAGATAGACATGGGGATATGTACTGTATAAACTAAACTATGGTTGTCTTAAAGAGAGACATGGGGATATGTACTGTATAAACTAAGCTATGGTTGTCTTAAAGAGAGACATGGGGATAGGTACTGTATAAACTAAGCTATGGTTGTGTTAAAGAGAGACATGGGGATATGTACTGTATAAACTAAGCTATGGTTGTCTTAAAGATAGACATGGGGATATGTACTGTATAAACTAAACTATGGTTGTCTTAAAGAGAGACATGGGGATATGTACTGTACAAACTAAGCTATGGTTGTCTTAAAGAGAGACAAGGGGATATGTACTGTATAAACTAAGCTATGGTTGTCTTAAAGAGAGAGAGAGACATGGGGATATGTACTGTATAAACTAAGCTATGGTTGTGTTAAAGAGAGACATGGGGATATGTACTGTATAAACTAAGCTATGGTTGTCTTAAAGAGAGACATGGGGATATGTACTGTACAAACTAAGCTATGGTTGTCTTAAAGAGAGACAAGGGGATGTGTACTGTACAAACTAAACTATGGTTGTCTTAAAGAGAGACATGAGGATGTGTACTGTATAAACTAAGCTATGGTTGTCTTAAAGAGAGACAAGGGGATATGTACTGTATAAACTAAGCTTTGGTTGTCTTAAAGAGAGACAAGGGGATATGTACTGTATAAACTAAGTTATGGTTGTGTTAAAGATAGACATGGGGATATGTACTGTATAAACTAAGCTATGGTTGTCTTAAAGATAGACATGGGGATATGTACTGTATAAACTAAGTTATGGTTGTCTTAAAGATAGACATGGGGATATGTACTGTATAAACTAAGCTATGGTTGTCTTAAAGAGAGACATGGGGATATGTACTGTATAAACTAAGTTATGGTTGTCTTAAAGATAGACATGGGGATATGTACTGTATAAACTAAGCTATGGTTGTCTTAAAGAGAGACATGGGGATATGTACTGTATAAACTAAGCTATGGTTGTCTTAAAGAGAGACAAGGGGATATGTACTGTATAAACTAAGCTGTGGTTGTCTTAAAGAGAGACAAGGGGATATGTACTGTATAAACTAAGCTGTGGTTGTCTTAAAGAGAGACATGGGGATATCTACTGTATAAACTAAGCTATGGTTGTCTTAAAGAGAGACATGGGGATATGTACTGTATAAACTAAGCTATGGTTGTCTTAAAGAGAGACATGGGGATATGTACTGTACAAACTAAGCTATGGTTGTCTTAAAGAGAGACATGGGGATATGCACTGTATAAACTAAGCTATGGTTGTCTTAAAGAGAGACATGGGGATATGTACTGTATAAACTAAGCTGTGGTTGTCTTAAAGAGAGACATGGGGATATCTACTGTATAAACTAAGCTATGGTTGTCTTAAAGATAGACATGGGAATATGTACTGTACAAACTAAACTATGGTTGTCTTAAAGAGAGACAAGGGGATATGTACTGTACAAACTAAGCTATGGTTGTCTTAAAGAGAGACAAGGGGATATGTACTGTATAAACTAAGCTATGGTTGTCTTAAAGAGAGAGAGAGACAGGGGGATAGGTACTGTATAAACTAAGCTATGGTTGTCTTAAGGAGAGACATGGGGATATGTACTGTATAAACTAAGCTATGGTTGTGTTAAAGAGAGACATGGGGATATGTACTGTATAAACTAAGTTATGGTTGTCTTAAAGAGAGACAAGGGGATATGTACTGTATAAACTAAGCTGTGGTTGTCTTAAAGAGAGACATGGGGATATCTACTGTATAAACTAAGCTATGGTTGTCTTAAAGAGAGACATGGGGATATGTACTGTATAAACTAAGCAATGGTTGTCTTAAAGAGAAACAAGGGGATATGTACTGTATAAACTAAGTTATGGTTGTCTGAAAGAGAGACAAGGGGATATGTACTGTACAAACTAGGCTATGGTTGTCTTAAAGAGAGACATGGGAATATGTACTGTATAAACTAGATATTTCCACTGGTAATGGTGGGGTATATGTGTAAACGTAATGGTGGGGTATATGTGTAAAAGTAATGGTGGGGTATATGTGTAAACGTAATGGTGGGGTATATGTGTAAAAGTAATGGTGGGGTATATGTGTAAACGTAATGGTGGGGTATATGTGTAAAAGTAATGGTGGGGTATATGTGTAAACGTAATGGTGGGGTATATGTGTAAAAGTAATGGTGGGGTATATGTGTAAAAGTAATGTTGGGGTATATTTGTAAACGTAATGGTAGGGTATATGTGTAAACGTTATGGTTGGGTATATGTGTAAAAGTAATGGTGGGGTATATGTGTAAACGTAATGGTGGGGTATATGTGAAAACGTAATGGTGGGGTATATGTGTAAAAGTAATGGTGGGGTATATGTGTAAACGTAATGGTGGGGTATATGTGTAAACGTTATGGTGGGGTATATGTGAAAACGTAATGGTGGGGTATATGTGTAAACGTAATGGTGGGGTATATGTGAAAACGTAATGGTGGGGTATATGTGAAAACGTAATGGTGGGGTATATGTGTAAACGTAATGGTGGGGTATATGTGTAAAGGCCGTGTATTAAGTTAAACTACGTTCTTGGGTTCGAACAACAGCGAACGCATGTGTTTGATTTTCACTTTTAACTCATACCATTACATACTGTTAATTGTATATACATGGCAGTGTCATAATTTGTTATGTGTGATACCAAAACTGGCAGATACAAATATAATTAGTACCGCAGCTGTTGATATTGTAAATCTCATTTTGGTAGTGCCGAAATAAATGGTATTATTGCCGTTATTGGTAGTGCCAAAATAAATGGTATTTTCTTCGTAATGGATAGTACCAACATAAATGGTATTGCCTTCGTCATTGGTAGTGCCAAAATAAATGGTAAAGTCTCCGTAATTGGCAGTGCCGAAATAAATGGTATTGTTTTCGCCATTGGTAGTGCCAAAATAAATGGTATTGTTTTCGTCATTGTATCTTGTCTAGCGGTTCATTTCATAGTAGTTGCTGTATAATGTTACTGAACAAGCCGGTGATACTTGGAGCGCCAGTCTGCCCACGACCAATCACGCGTAAGTCTCGTTCTAAATATAACCATAGGCGGAAGTCTGTATATCAAATCTTTCAGAAGACAAATCCGTTCTTTGTGATCAAAATTGTTAGATATTGATAGAATGATATAGATATGCTAGGTTAGACAGCTGATGGTAGGACGATCTGTAGACTGCTTCGCTCTAAATCTGTGTTCCGGGGATAGTTACAGACATGAGCATATTGTATTACACGCAATAAAAAGTAATGCCAAAATCTCGCGAGGTTTTGGCTGATAGGGCAAAGCCGACAGATTCCATCAACTAGCTCTCGTAAACCTTAAAATCTAGTAGGATTTATAGAATAATAAGTCATAACTTATAACGGTTACTATACAAGTAAACACACCTACACCGTGATCGGACCGGACTACTTGGAGTTTTACTTCCTTTGAATGTTGTAAAACTAGTTCTGCTGTAACGGGATAACGGGACATTTTTGCCACCTTCATTGTTTGATCATAGTATCGTAGACATAATCGGTATGATCAATAATTGGTACGGTAAATGTATTGACTTCCTGTTGGAGTGACGGAGATTGTGTGACAGACAATATTGTACTACTGTACGGCTATATACTTACTAAATACCATTTTATGTTGGTGAAATCTGATCAAGGCATGCTGTTTGCCCAATTTAATGTTAGCCCAGCAACAATGAAAAAGCGCCAACGCAAGTTACCACTCCATGGCAAAGCATACCGGAACGACGAGACCTACACACCCTCCTCCACATGTTTGAAGACATGTGTAACAAACACCACGGTTACAGTCAACGACAAGTGGTTATTCGTTAAACAGAAACAAAATAGTGACTAACACATTTGACATAAGGCAAAGGGTAAAGAAAGCAACTCAGCACCGAAAACGAAGATTAGACTACATAGCATGTTGTTCTCTAGTGGGGTCAAAAGGTTCTGGACATTTATCAAACATATTGTTGAGCTTTACCTCCATGATCTAACCTTATCTGGTCAGTCACACTATATTATCAACCTTTACGGTTATTTTTTTCAATATTTTCTTCTTCAATGTTTAATGAATTCAATAATATTGCTTCTTTACCTACAAAATGTTCATTATTTTCATCAGTTTAAAAAAAATCAAAGTTCAGGACCAAATTCTTTATTCAAATACAGTTTTTGTTTGTACTACGGTTGTTTTGAATATACTTTTCTGTCAATTAAGAAACAATGCAAGAAATCTTATTTCGACCTCCACTGTGATCACCTACACCTGAGTCGCGTATGTGTACATGTAATAGTGGTGAAACGGTAAAACAATTCTTTTTTTAATGTAGTAGATATAATGATCTCCGTATGGTACTTTGCCAAAACAAATCATACATGAAACTTATGGCCACTTACTACATGTACTACATGTTTTTCTCAATGGTTGTGAAAATTGTGGAATTGAAAATTTAGCTACTCTCTCTAGCATCTTATTACAATTTTGATTCCAATAAGTTTAAATCTCATACTGCATTATCGATGAATCGATGAACTCATATCAAATATTTAATTTAATTGAACAATGTATATTGTATTAGAATTATTTAATACAAATTTTTTTATTACAAATATTTCTAATACATAATTATATTTGTGTGTTATCAAGATAGACGTTTTTGAGTATGCAGTGTGCTTACTTGTTGTGATTGAAAATGATGTTTACACGGATATGACCATGATTGCAATTAATAGTTTATTACCTGCGTTCGTATATGTGTCGTCATTTAAACGACATTAGCGGAACTGTCCAGCTTGAATACAATTGGCGCCAATGATAAGAATTTGTTATTTGAGCGTTTGACGCAGGGGATAATCCATGTTATTCGAAGCGGCGCGGCAAGACTCTCATTGAACAAGCTTGACCTATGACGTCATAATTAAATCACGTGCTATGTCTCAAGAACCATTGCTTTCATACTTTTATGAAAGGCATTTTTGCTGGTAATCTTCATATAGTGGGTTGCAGCGCAAATATAGATTTATGCTTTTCATTGGAATCAAAAGTTTGCAATAAACCATTTTTTATGTATAACCAGACGAAATAGTTTTTCCATATATGTTCCATGTTTTAAAATCATGAAGGAACCAAACAATGACCGTCAGTGAATAGTTATTGTTCTGAAGCCCGAACGACGCCATATTTGAAGAAATGTTTATCCACCGAACCTTATTTTCATTGAGTTAATACGTTAATATATTTGCAGTTAGAGTTTACTAAACACAAGAAGGGAGCGATGTTGTGATATTGTTGTAACTGTAATGTGTTATATACTATGTCCATGTTTGTACCACTGCGTATGTCACTGTCTTATGAGAGGACGTATATATATAGGCGTTGCCTGTTGTCCAATCCGTTTGTCTTAAAGTTAATAAAAAGTTTTGAAATAGGAAAATTGAATCAAACAAAATTATTAAAGTGTAATGACAAGATTTAATCCGGTCCGGTAGATAAGGCCAACTTTCTCAATAAACACTTCTAATCTGTCGCTCTGGAAAGTCTACACTTATAGGGGTACATACAATAAAGAAGAGCAACATCTACACTAAACTTCCCCTGTATCTATGACCCAGAGATCACTAAAACAGTGAAAAGTCCTTCCGGAACTATCAAGTCACACAAAGCATTTAGAGAAGACAGCAAATCGCCACGAATATTGAGGGAAATACGTGGAAACACTGACCCTATTGTTCCACCTATTTCTGAAATCTCTAGCAACTGGTGTGATACAGTGAGACGGGCGCACTGTTAATGAAACCACCTTCAGGAATGGTCAGAGTACAATGTAAGATGGAGCAAGATACTGGCCAATTTCCCTCACCTCTACTGCAAACAAAGAACACATTCTGACCTCTACTATCACGTAGAAGTAAGCAATACCTGCGGTAGACAGCATGGCTTCAGAATAGGCAGATCATGCGAGAGCCATCCATTGTCCTTATGGATAACATCCGCAACGGCCTTCAAGAACGCCAACATACTGACAAACTCAGTTTGGACCGTTTCCTCGTCCAAACATCTTTGTAAACGAGAGATGGGACGAAGAATTCATGGAAATACATAGCGCCAGCATTAGACTTTTGCCCATGGTACCATAGCTTTTCTCACCATTACATCAGAGAACAATGACCAGGCCCTACAGGATGACCGGAATATGCTTCCGTTGTGGTGCATGGTGGAATTTGATCTCGACAGATGTAGCATCATTTTACTTCCCAACGAATAGAAATACAATTCAGACCAACTACCACTTACAGAGCGACAACATCCAGGCGGTCAGCTCCCTATCCAGGTGTCACCATATCCAACGGTCCTGAACGGGACATCCACATAAGGACATTATCAGGAAAAGGCAAACCGAACGATGGGAGGGCTTTCTATGGATAAATCTGACGATAACGTTTACCCAAATCAAGACACTAGCATAAGACATTTGAACTGAACCCTAGATCCTAGATTTTCGCTCATATTATCTGGTCAAGGGAAGTACCCTTTCCATAACTCCTTAAAAATATCCAAAATAAATTGATAAAAAGTGACTCTAAATTAAAAAACGTCTTGATGGAGTGTTGTGGTATTCAAAGTGGGACGCGGGTCCTTAATACTGCTTAGTGACTAGAGTGTGCGCTTCGTGACCTAAGATATAATGTCCGATTAATCAAAACTGTAAGAAACTTATTTCTGATGTGGCAGGGACACCAATTAATTTCTTCTGATAAGTAAAATCCAGTACCACACCCATCATTTAATGCTACAACGACAGTGTTACAGATGGTTATTTATACTTCCAAGTCGCACTTCATTACACTGTGTCATCTTTTAAAACATTCAATTTCATATTTTAACAGTAGTACTATATTACCGTTTCATACTCCAACAGTAGTACTATATTACCGTTTCATACTCCAACAGTAGTACTGTACATACCGTTTCATACTCCAACAGTAGTACTGTATATACCGTTTCATACTCCAACAGTAGTACTATATTACCGTTTCATACTCCAACAGTAGTACTGTACATACCGTTTCATACTCCAACAGTAGTACTATAATACCGTTTCATACTCCAACAGTAGTACTGTACATACCGTTTCATACTCCAACAGTAGTACTATAATACCGTTTCATACTCCAACAGTAGTACTATAATACCGTTTCATACTCCAACAGTAGTACCAAACGTACCGTTTCATACTCCAACAGTAGTACTGTACATACCGTTTCATACTCCAACAGTAGTACCATACGTACCATTTTATACTCCAACAGTAGTACTATATTACCGTTTCATACTCCAACAGTAGTACTGTACATACCGTTTCATACTCCAACAGTAGTACTATATATACCGTTTCATACTCCAACTGTAGTACTATAATACCGTTTCATACTCCAACAGTAGTACCACATTACCGTTTCATACTCCGACAGTAGTACTATAATACCGTTTCATACTCCGACAGTAGTACTATATTACCGTTTCATACTCCAACAGTAGTACATGTACTATAACAATGTTTCATACTCCAACAGTAGTACTATAATACCGTTTCATACTCCAACAGCAGTACAATAATACCGTTTCATACTCCAACAGTAGTACTATAATACCGTTTCATACTCCAACAGTAGTACATGTACTATAACAATGTTTCATACTCCGACAGTAGTACAATATTACCGTTTTATTTATTTACTACCAGCACTATATACATGATATTAATCCATTAATATGGATTTAACAGATTTTTTTTCTTTTCACACAATTTTATTAAATCGATAACAAACACATTTAATCTATACATACTGTTACTAGGAACATTGGTTCTGTATGGATGTATCATATTACCGTTCATTCTGACATTAACATTAAAACAATACCGTTCAATCCTTATATCTACATACCACTTTACATTTTTACACTTGACCTAAATACAAATGTAGCCTGATATTTACGATATTCAAGTGTTTATGTCATCATTGCAAACATGATTCCTTGAATAGTCCAACGTCACCAAAATGTTTCCTTCTAGCAGTTCTCACGTACTATTCGAGGCGGGAGTAGAATATAAGAAATAATGCTTATCCAATTGCGTTCACAGCCTTTTGGATGTAATTTCTAGTGGCTATATATTCACACTAGAGGTACTGGTAGTGGAATGCCAATTCACATTCAAACGCCAGTTCTAAACACATCAAAACTAGCACTACACTCACCCCACACAACACCTACTTATACTTAACACCATATCTACACCACGTCAATATCAACATCACTTACATGTCTACGTCGTACAGTTCGTACACAGGTTGTTCTAACATCTATCAAGTATTGTTAAAAATTCAATAAATAAAACTCGGACCCACCATAACGAAAGTATCCGGATCATGATGAATTTGCCACTGGTTGGTAGCAATTTCACTTAACAACATGGTACGTTACTGATACCAAGAACATTTCTTAAGTCATAATTGACATGTTGGTGTATATTTCATGATAAGCAAGACGTTAAGAATCATTAAAATTCCTAAACCCACATTAAGACACCCTCGAGGCCATTAAAATTGTGTACAATCAAGATAGCACGTGACTTGATTAATGGCGTTATAAACAACAACATCTTAACGTGATTGGCTACCAATACAACGTAAAACATAGGTCTTCATTGAGCTATTTACGTTTCCCAACAGTTACAGTTTACAAAACACTGTTTTTGACCACAATTATTGTAAACATACAATTGACGTTTCGGAAACATTAGTATTACTGTAAGTCGATAATAATATGAGAACACCGAATCGTCAAAAAAACCCTAATCCGAACTCAAACTCGATTAAAGTAGAGGCAAAATATGAACAAAAGGAAAATATAAAATGAGACCCATGCAAAAGTACAAGAGAATAAGACCAGGTGTTCCGGAAGAGTAAACGTCTTCTGCTTCATCGACGACACCAGTCATGTAAATCTTGGTCACATTCAAGTAAACATCTAGTCCTCAAAATGAAAACCGAGTCATCATTGTTAATCACAACAAGTAAGCACACAAACAGGCATACTAGTGCTTGTACAAATGTGTACTAGGTATATAAAGTAAAGAACCATGGTATAAAATTCGTTGTTTCGGGGAACACATTCTGATTTGTCCAGAGATAACATTCCGGTCTGTACGGAGATACACTCATGGTTTGTCCGGAGATATAATTTTAGTTTGTCCGGGGATAGCATTCTGGTTTGCCCGGATATAAAATTATGATTGGTCCAGAGATACATTTGTAGCATTCCGATTTGTCCGGTGATACAATTCTGGTTTGTCCGGAAATAGAATTCCGGTTTGGCTGGAGATAATAAATAAGGTTTGTCCAGAAATAGCATTCCGGTTTGTCCGGATATAGAACTCTGGTTTGTTCGGAGATATAATTCAGGTTTCCCGGAGATGGAATTCTGGTATCTGTTTTAACATTCTGTTGTGTCGGGAGGTAACATTTTGTTGTGTCGACGAGTAGCAATTTGTTGTGTCGGGAGGTAACATTTTGTTGTGTCGGGAGGTAACATTTTGTTGTGTCAGGAGGTAACATTTTGTTGTGTCGGGAGGTAACATTTTGTTGTGTCGGGAGGTAACATTTTGTTGTGTCGAGGGGTAACATTTTGTTGTGTCGGGAGGTAACATTTTGCTGTGTCGAGGGGTAACATTTTGTTGTGTCAGGAGGTAACATTTTGTTGTGTCGAGGGGTAACATTTTGTTGTGTCGGGAGGTAACATTTTGTTGTGTCGGGAGGTAACATTTTGTTGTGACGAGCGGTAACATTTTGTTGTGTCGGGAGGTAATATTTTGTTGTGTCGAGGGGTAACATTTTGTTGTGTCGGGAGGTAACATTTTGTTGTGTCGAGGGGTAACATTTTGTTGTGTCGGGAGGTAACATTTTGTTGTGTCGGGAGGTAACATTTTGTTGTGTCGGGAGGTAACATTTTGTTGTGACGAGCGGTAACATTTTGTTGTGTCGGGAGGTAATATTTTGTTGTGTCGGGAGGTAACAATTTGTTGTGTCGGGAGGTAACATTTTGTTGTGTCGGGAGGTAACATTTTGTTGTGTCGGTAGGTAACATTTTGTTGTGTCGGGATGTAACATTTTGTTGTGTCGAGGGGTAACATTTTGTTGTGTCGGGAGGTAACATTTTGTTGTGTCGAGGGGTAACATTTTGTTGTGTCGGGAGGTAGCATTTTGTTGTGTCGGGAGGTAGCGTTTTGTTGTGTCGGGAGGTAGCGTTTTGTTGTGTCGGGAGGTAGCGTTTTGTTGTGTCGGGAGGTAGCGTTTTGTTGTGTCGGGAGGTAGCGTTTTGTTGTGTCGGGAGGTAGCGTTTTGTTGTGTCGGGAGGTAGCGTTTTGTTGTGTCGGGAGGTAGCGTTTTGTTGTGTCGGGAGGTAGCGTTTTGTTGTGTCGGGAGGTAACATTCCCATACGGAAGGTAACGTTTTGTTGTGTCGGGAGGTAACATTCCTTTACGGGAGGTAACATTTTGTTTTGGACATCATTCTGTTAAATCTGGGGTAGCATTCGGTTCTTCGGGAATAAGTTTAAGTTGTATAACATCCAGCTGTTTGAGGTAACTCTAACAGAGAAGATAAATCTCCCGTTGTGTATTCTCGTGTCAGGTAATTCCGCACTGGTTACATGTTTAAGGATGGTGGGTAATCTCAACATCTCATGCGCTCAGATTCTTTATTTTACCTTCAAATTACACTACTAATGGATATATGATTTTTGTTTGAGAAACATGTGGTTTAAATGAAAATCGGGAGTAATTCCAGACTTATATTTAGCCACAATGTATCAGATCTCAAATTCAAGACCTTATTTCTTAATAAAACTTAACGAGATTGTAACACGTTACAACTATTTCCATCTACTTGCATGTAATAATGTTGAAATGTAATCACAACAAAACTTCTCATAAAAACAGATAAAACCGATATTGGAGAAGTGGATACATACTCGATGTGCAGTGGTTACCTCACCTCAATGTAGTCTAAACCAGCGCGGCCAATCAGGAAGGAATCACGGAATCGAAAGAATTAAAATTGGTGTCAACGTCACGTGTGATTAGCTTTTGCTCGTCGTGTGACGTCACAAGGAGAAGGTCATATCGACGTTGCTGTCAGCTAATCTTAAGGCTAATTGTTTGATGTATAACAATCAAAACGTTACACGCTTGTAATGTGTTTCCGATACCCAGGTCCAATATGCCGAGTCCGCGCGGCGGCCGGAGTTGGAGCCCGGATCCGTCTCGTTTATTACGATAATGGGCCTCTCATCTCCGATACAATCATAATCAAATTATATATTATGTTTCATATTGAATAATAAGATTCCAAAACGTTAATGGGTTTTGTTACGTAAACTATGCTGATGGTTTGATTTTGCGAGATGTAAAGGTTTGGCCGATGAAGTGTCGTTTGTTTGAGCAGACAGTGTTCCTGTTGGCCCCTTTTCACTTCAAAAGTAGTATTACATCGTTCAGCTAGTCCCTTATTGCTTAGCGTAAAGACATACTAGGACATGAACAAGAGCAGCAGTATCCAGGATAAAAAAATATTATAAAATCACCAGATTTCTGATGTATTAAAATTCAAATACAGACAAAATCACGAAAGGGAACTTACTGCCGGCGATCCCTCCGAATCTTCTGATCGGCAAGTGATGTTGTAAACATTGATGGTGACGTCACGGCTACTTTATCGCCCTATCTTTAAAAGCGATCTGTTTGTTTTGATATTATGTTGTCCTATTGATTTCTGAGAAACCAATATGACCGCTGAACAGAAGCGACATGTATGGGATGGACGCTCCAATGTAAATTATGGCGCTAGTTTAGTTTGAACACATTTTATTGACAATGTTAAGTCAATAGGATTGGACATAAGTTATCACAACTTATAATGTCCTCTCCCGAATACAATTTACAATTAACTGTATCAATAAAACAATGCATGCACATATATAATTATGTTAACTTCAACATGGATGGAGAGGGGGCGGGGGTACGAGAGAAAGAGTGGTAATCTTATGTAAAATTCTAGATGTGTAATTAAAAAACTTCTAATACTTCACGAACTTAATTATGGTATTTCCAATTATGGCGCTTAACGCCTGTATTAAATTGTAAAGCATGTTGATCAGATTTGACCCCAAATACATACCCTAGGTACACGGGCCAACAGCCAGCTAGGTAAAGGAAAACTACGCTGATAGTTATTTAGTCGGGGGTGATGTCAGAATTACGTTTCATTGCTAACTCCGGTGCACATTACAGCACGCCTTGTGCCAAAATAAACCCATTATCTACTCCATAAATCAACGGCAGGGGTCGAGCGTTCTAAATTTGAAGTTCTACAAGGAATCAGTACAGACTCACTTGGAATTTTATTATTTGTTTTGAGAATTTAGCACCCATAACAACTTAATTTAGTCAAAGGAAGATGCAGTGTCATTTCAAGAAATTGATACATATGTAGCATGTCAACCTACGTCTCGCTATCCACATAATCGGATATTGCATCACGTGTTCACTCTTTCCTCGCTTATTTGGATCACGTGTTCACTCTTGCCTCGCTTCTACAGCAGTAGTTTACATTGGGCGAGGCAATTTTGAATGCGAAACCTTAGGGTGATAATATTTCGAGGAAGGCTATTCTACATTGTAGCTATCCAACCCACCACGATGGCCTTTCCAATATGTATTGCAGTTCTCTATAGATTAGTATGATAACAAAGCTATGAACGGTAAAGTCACTAGAAAAGGCAAAGTAAAAAGAGAGAAGAAAACAAAAAATTGTTCAGGTAAGGCCTATTAAGAAACTGACCAATTGTTCATTCCAGAAGAACAAAATTTAGGATTTACGTTGTCATTTTGGATGATAAAATCAGAAAATGACAATTAATGATGGAAAATCCCTCAAAATGACAAACTAAAAAGTGTCAATCGCATAGGGATTGTACACGGGCGCTCGAATCTGAACCCTGCCCATTTACTCGCCAACAACTGGCGACAAAAGGGGCGGGGTGGGGGCCCGTGGATTGTCGTACTACACCCTAAGGCGGCGTTTCTTGCATGTTGGTCACAATGACTATTTATCAGTGGAGGCAAATTATTACAGTTGTAAAACATGCTGAATTATGTCTAACAGAAAATGGATATGTAGGAAGCAATATCACAACCTGATATGTATCTCTTGTAATTAACTGCATAACTTTATATATATACCCATTAATATCTTAAAAGTCTAAAGAAAATAGGGGATGGGGAAATTGTCGGTAGGGATTGGCCCAACCACTTTTTCTCATGTAATTGTATATTGTATAAGCATATAGAAAAGTTGAGTGGCAAATGTTTATATATCGATATTCATTTTAATTTAGCGTAATGCATTATTTTTGATTATTTGCATTCTTCAATAACATGTCTAATAAGTCAATATGGCTGGACACATATTTTATTACAATTTGTATAGTTATGTTTTTATGATTTTATGTGAAATATGTGTTTGACACGAAAATAAAATATTTGAACTTGAACTTGTAGGAAGCAATATCACAACAAGAGACACGAAAATAGTATCGTAACTGTTAACAAACACAACAAATTAACGCTACATGGAGTACTCTATTTACGGCTGGTATCACATGAGGTCCCAGGGTGATAGTCGATTTGTTAGAAAATCTCAGAAACAAGCTATATAAAACACATATATCATATCGGACAGTACATATGTAGGAGAATAGGACAAATATAATGCCAGTTCAATCCAATATACCAAACAAAATTTTTATATCAAAATTGAGAACAGAAAACACCCGACATCGAACTGGATTAACCTCGGTGTAAAAACAATACCCTGATTCCAAATGCTCGGTACTAAACCCTGAAATGTAGCTAACATATAGTGTATGCTATCATTGAATGTGAAAAGTTTAAGTGGAAGCAAACGTTGCACTTGCGTATTGTAAGTGTGTTATTGTTCTATTATATGTTGCCAATAATATAAAATGATAATATTTTCGAATCGTTTTCATTAAAAAAAAATCAAGAAGTAATGATAAGGTGTCTCTTTTTTAAATTACATGAAAAAAAATGTTTTTTTAACGCCACCGAAAAGAAAAATCGACTCAAGTCAGATGTGGAACTGCCAGCCAATTTGTTACAAATCAGTTAAATCTGTGGAGCCGTAGTTAATATCCGCCGATCCTTGATCTAGGTATTCTGTTACTGAGAGCTAGCTACAGAAGTAGCCTTTCCGAGAGAGGTCGGTGTTTCTACATACGTTCTCGATTGGGTATGAGTGCCAAACATGGCCTAACTTCAACTACAGCAGATGTAGGTAAACAAAAACCACAAAGCTATGTTGTTTTTACGCCCTTTCCGCTGTCAGAGTTGGCTTGAATCTGACAGGCCGTGTTCTGATTACTTCCGATCACTGAAATCGAACCATTGTATCTACTTAACGCCTATTTGAACGATAACAGTTGTGGCCAAGTTGGAACGTTTTCTGTCTCTGGTATCCACGCGGCAGCTGCCTCCCGCGTCGACTCTGTGGCTCGGTTACCTAATGCAAATGTTGCCTAACCAAGAGACACCTTTCCCATAACATTGCGGGTAGTGCATTCTTTGCTGGATAATTGAATTGTCATGACTAACACCTCTTGTCCATTGTAAAGTCGCAGATATTGTAAAATCTCGGCAAAATCCCAGGACGTCAAACGATACGGAACATGTATAAACGTATGTATCACTGCTTGACTAAGCGTTAAATTAATTCCATGTTTGATCCGTCTCGACCATCATAAACAAGAAGAAAACCTGACCGAAAAAACAACTTTTTTTATTTTATCAATTTTGAATGCGATTCCTCTGACGATTTCACACAATGCCGACGCTCTTGGGAGCGCTCGTGGCATATTAAGTTGTGGTTGTTCCTCGGACGAGATGTTGGTATTCATGGTTGTGTACTCCTTGAGAATCTGCTGAACATCTCTGCATAGTAATAGCGCTAACTTGCCCCCAATGCAATAAAGCAATGTTTTAAAGCCTCGGGTATTAATATTCATTTACAAAAATACATCAAATGTATTGCTTCATAAATGTCCACTTTGCTTTTTGCAATTCAAACTATAACGGCGGTGCGAGATTAATTTGTTAACAAAATAACAGAACATGCATATGGAGTTGATGGCCGGCAAAAAAACAACTTTTTTTAAGTTATGCCCACACGGCTACATCGTAATTAAGGCACACAGGTTACACCTTGTGATTAGAGACCAAAATATGATTAGTTTAATCACAATTTAACGATATTTCTTAACTTTTGGTACACATGTTACACCTTGTGATTTAGTTACACAGGTTACACCTTGTGACTTAGGTAAACAGGTTACAACTTGTGATTTAGGTACACATGTTACAACTTGTGATTTAGGTACACAGGTTACACCTTGTGATTTAGGTACACAGGTTACAACTTGTGATTTGGTACACATGTTACACCGTGTGCTTTAGGTACACATGTTACACCTTGTGATTTAGGTACACAGGTTACACCTTGTGATTTAGGTACACATGTTACACCTTGTGATTTAGGTACACATGTTACACCTTGTGATTTAGGTACACAGGTTACACCTGATGATTTAGGTACACATGTTACACCTTGTGATTTAGGTACACAGGTTACACCTTGTGATTTAGGTACACAGGTTACACCTTGTGATTTAGGTACACAGATCACACCTTGTGATTTAGGTACACATGTTAAACCTTGTGATTTAGGTACACAGGTTACACCTTGTGATTTAGGTACACAGGTTACACCTTGTGATTTAGATACAATGGTTACACCTTGTGATTTAGGTACACAGGTTACACCTTGTGATTTAGGTACACAGGTTACACCTTGTGATTTAGGTACACAGGTTACACCTTGCGATTTAGATACCATGGTTACACCTTGTGATTTTGGTAAACAGGTTACACCTTGTGATTTTGGTACACTGGTAACACCTTGTGATTTAGGTTCACAGGTTACACCTTGTGATTTTGGTACACAGGTTACACCTTGTGATTTAGGTACACAGGTTACACCTGATGATTTAGGCATATTTGTTACTGCTTGAACGTGGTTACGGTACACTAGCTTTTCGACTGCTGCATATTTCTGATTTTTACTTATTGATGATCAAAATTGAAGCTTTCTGTATTGAAAAACTTTTTTTTTTAGGAATATTGCATCGTATCTGTCTGGAAAGTTTCGCGCGTGTAGCTAGAGTGTGCGCATGTATATGCTGCTATACGTCTGATACACGTGTTGTGATTGAGGTGTCGACCACCCAGTACATGTCGGCATCAGGTTAAGAATTACGTTTTTTTTATCCTAAACTTATTTTCAACAGAATCTATGATCTGCTTTAAGTTACATGTTGGGGATGAGCCGAGTGTGATAGTGTGTCCAGGGTAAGTAACGCTATGCACCACAGCAGGAGTCTCGGCGTGTGTAATCGGTTATAAATTCGTGGCTGCAATTTAGACTCTCCGACTTATCTATGTAGTCTTTAAAGTAGATCAACCCTGGTGTAACGTCACATTCCGGAAAACGGCTTTTTACATCATCCTATTGAACAGTGTTATGTTCGGTCCTAATTAGTGTGTAATTAATTTCATTTCATCATTTTTTATATATACAATAATTGTTTGAGAACTTCAAAAAAACAACTCTTCGAAATGTATACATCATATAATATGATTTGTTTAAGCTTTCTATCAGCTTGTTCTACAACCTCTTAAAAGAGATTTTATAGGACAGTTTTTACATCGTTTAAAGTGTAGTGAAATATCGAAAGACAATAGATAAAAGTTGAACTGGCTTGATTTTTTTTTTCAATATGTCGACACAATTAAATTACAATATACGGTGCCAAAATATGAGAAAACAAGCTACGAATGGCAATGTTTTGCTCTCCCTACTTGTTGAGGACTTCTTCGCGTGGGTTTCCGGGTCAGGTGTAATTCGCAACTTTGGTCGCTTCCTCATGCTAGGGCACCTGTCCCTCCCGGGAGGGGGTGTAATCCGGCTAGGGAGGGAAGTACGCCGGATATTGCACTGATACCGCTAGAAGACCCACAGTCCTCGCTGATCAGACGTATATAGGTGTGAAGTTTACAAACATCGCTACAAAATCCTCTTTGATAACGCAAGATATATTTGAAACTTAAGTAAGCGTCAATTTCCATCCGAGAAGCCTTGGTTAGTTGGCTGGTGGAGATAAGGCTTGGTGTTACCACTGTGTCATCACTCCGATTATAGGGAGAGCTCGAGGGGGTGGGGGGGGGGGGGGCTTACAGAAACCTTTTTTTTTTTTTTTTTTTTTAAATATTTGTACATGTGTACGCCGCCTTTCCATGGAGATAATCCACTTCGTTTAAATAAATTTAAAAGTACATTTTATCATGTCGAATGATATTCAAGGTAAGCGAGTGTTTAAAATTGATTGATTCATACAATAATATTCATCAATATTGTGAAATGTTTGAAAGTGTAATTTTGAAAACCTCCGCCTTCGGTAATATAAGCATGTTCTTCAATGATTATTTGATTTACTGAATAAGCAAATAAAGGAGATCCTGATAGCGTCACTAAGACAATTTGATGGTTATAAATTATAAGGATTGTAGCTCATTTTGACTGCTTATTCGGTAGTATGCCCATAATTGGCAACGAACATATTCTATGGTGGGCATACTACCGAATACGCAGTCAAAATGAGCTACAATTTTTATGTTTACATCATTATTAATTTTAAAGTGTTATTCGAAGAAAAAACACATTCGAAGCGAGTTGCTACGATGGTAACTACGATGGCAGTGGTTGCTAAGATAATATAGTCCCACTAAATCTTCATCGATATATTGGTACGTTTGAAAAATACACAGTGAATAACACTAGTTTTCTTCATAACAGCATTTATGTATTTGGTATTGAATAATATTACTAGCTCTTCCAATTTATTTCTTTATCTATATTGGCCGTTATCTTCACGCATTGACACAGTGATCTGGTTGTGACGCGGTCCGACGTCGGACGTCACTATCGCAGGGCGCCGCCATGTTTGCGTTACCGTCAAAGAATTTCGAAGGCATATCATTTGGAATCAAAAGTTGGCTAGAAACCATTTATTGTATAATCACACGAAATAGGTCCCATATATTTCCATGTTTCAAAATCTTGAAGGAACCCAACAATGACAGTCAGCGAATACTTATTGTTCTGAAGAGTGAACGACGCCATATTTGAACAAATATCAATCCGCCCAGCCTTTTTTCATTGCGCATACGCTAATATATTCGCAGTTAGAGTTTACTAAGCACAAAAAGGGAGAGGTGTAAATATAGAACGATGCCAAGACATGATAAAGTACTATATTGACAACAAATGCCGGTCATTTTGCATTACACAGATGGTCGCATCTCTGTGCACGGCCGCTTTGAATTATTTAACATTTAGCTTGTCAATTAGTTTAAAGGCCAAATATACGTAACTTTTGGCAAAACTTGAAGCGAAAATCAAGCCTAATAACTTATTATATATATAGATTTTGTTAAGATTAACTGATATCAGAATTATTCAAGGTGAATTCTTTCGCGGTTACCGGTACAGCAGCAGTTAAAACACGCTATTTTGTTAACACGCGTCCATTTCGAACCGTCTTCTACCTTCGGTTTGTTGTTGAAGTGGGCCCCACCTGTATTATTTTCAATTCTTTGGATTTTTCTGTCAAGAGTTTCTTATTAGTTACCGCTCAGGTTAACTTCGTTTTAGGCTTATTTTTGCATGGTTATCAACTGGATTTTTTTTCAGATTTTTTTAGAATCACGAAAAATTTCCTGAAGTTACGTATATTGGGCCTTTAAAGCTTAATTAAATGAAGTATCCAGTGTATATAACGAATAGAAAATAGTTTAAGGAATAAAACTATACGTTTTCTGTTTCATAGGAATGCTGTTTCTTCATTTGTAGACCCAACCTGTAGTCGTACATTTTCCAGCGAAATTATGTTGTTCTCGCTGTTGTGATTGAAAACTTTTTTTTTCAATTAATACTTTAAAAGTATTGAAAAAAATGCGGTATCAATGTTATATAACCGTGTAAAGACGAGACAGTTATTTTTGTTAGTGAGGTATCAATGTGACGGTTATATAACCGTGTAAGGACGAGACTGTAGTATTTGTTAGTGAGGTATCAATGTGACGTTATATAACCGTGTCAGGAAAAGACTGTATTATTTGTTAGTGAGGTATCAATGTGACGGTCATATAATTAACCGTGTAAGGTCGAGACTGTAGTATTTGTTAGTGAGGTATCAATGTGACGTTATATAACCGTGTCAGGAAAAGACTGTATTATTTGTTAGTGAGGTATCAATGTGACGGTCATATAATTAACCGTGTAAGGTCGAGACTGTAGTATTTGTTAGTGAGGTATTAACGTGACGTTATATAACCGTGTAAGGACGAGACTGTGGTATGTGTTAGTGAGGTATCAATGTGACGTTATATAACCGTGTAAGGACGAGACTGTAGTATTTGTTAGTGAGGTATCAATGTGACGGTTATAACCGTGTAAGGACGAGACTGTGGTATTTGTTAGTGAGGTTTCAATGTGACGGTTATATAACCGTGTAAGGACGAGACGGTAGTATTTGTTAGTGAGGTATCAACGTGACGTTATAAGTATAACCGTGTAAGGACGAGACTGTAGTATTTGTTAGTGAGGTATCAATGTGACGTTATATAACCGTGTAAGGACGAGACTGTAATATTTGTTAGTGAGGTATCAATGTGACGTTATATAACCGTGTAAGGACGAGACTGTAGTATTTGTTAGTGAGGTATCAATGTGACGGTTATATAACCGTGTAAGGACGAGACTGTAGTTGTTGTTAGTGAGGTATCAATGTGACGTTATATAACCGTGTAAGGACGAGACTGTGGTATTTGTTAGTGAGGTATCTATGTGACGGTCATATAGGGATTGAACGGCGTTTTTTAATTTTCATGCCGGTATATTTACATTTGCTCTGCAATTTTCCATTGACACAATGCTAAGAGGCAGTTGCTGTCATACGCCTATAACACCCAGTGCCTCAGACTATAACAGCAGTTGGTATTGTGACGTCATCAATCTCTATTGTGACGTCATGAATTTCATTGTTGTCTTCACTTGATTTGCTGATCAAAATCGGTCCGAAGAAACTAAATAAAGCACAATAATTCCATCAAAATGTAAATATAAGTAATGAACATTTTAGCAAATATTTTTACAGTCCTATAACACACATTGCTATTGCTGACAAACTTACATAAAGCCCTATCGGGCTTTATTTAGTTTGTCATCAATAGCAATGTGTGTTATAGGACTGTAACAACATTTGCTAAAGCATTCATTGCTTAAATGAATGCAAAGCGGTTACATCCATATTGCATGAAGCCCGCTAGGGCTTCATGTTAATATGGATGTAACCGATTTGCATTCATACCGGCATGAAAATTAAAACAACGCCGTTTAATTCATATATTTACATTTTTGCTACTGAACAATTGTCTAATTTATTTTCTTATTTATTGAACAACTGGTTAATCAACTGCGTTTGTTATTTCGCCGTCCTTTAAATGAAAAAGGCGGAACAGCCATAATTTGCGTAAAATTGGCGCCAATAATCTTCCGTAGTCATTTGAACGTTTGACGCGGGGGCGTTCTCCATGTTATCCGAAGCGGAGCCGTAAGACTCCCATTGAACAAGACTAATATATTACGTCATAAGTAATTCACGTGAATGGATGTATTCATACTGTATTCATGATGTATTCATAGTCTAGTGTTTGTTTTTTTCAGTTTGTATGTTCATAAAGAGAAGAAACAATCAGAATGTAAATATATAACCGTGTAAGGACGAGACTAGTATTTGTTAGTGAGGTATCAATGTGATGTGATATAACCTGTAAGGACGAGACTGTAATATTTGTTAATGAGGTATCAAAGTGACGGTTATATAACCTTGTAAGGACGGGACTGTAGTATTTATTAATTTGTTATCAATTTGACAGTTATATATGTCTTGGTGAAATATCAATGTAACGTTTAAAAGGACCATTCTGTATTGTTTTGAGGTATTTACGCGACTGTTATATAATCGTGTAAGGACACGATCGATACTCTAGTATTTGGTAGAGTTGTTATGTATCGTTATGTAACTATGTAAGGACGTAGGGTTGGTGAAAGCGGGCTTCCTTTCACAATAGCGAGAAACGGAGTTTCAGTGGCGCTTGGGCGCCTGACGTCGTAACGCTGGCCGCATATTAATCCCTATAGTGTAGTTCTGGAATACAAGTGTCGTTACCATGGAAACAACGACAAAAATGGGAAGTTTAAAAGCTAAAGGAAAGCCAACATCTTCAAACAAACAGTGAGCTATTCTTCGTGGCATAATACAAAACTACACTGTACTTCCAAACCATTGTCACAACGCGCTTTCACAAATATACAAAACTACACTCTACTTCAAAACCTTTGTCACAACGCCTTCACAATATACAAAACTACACTATACCTCCAAACCTTTGTCACAACGCCTTCATAAATATACAAAACTACACTATACCTCCAAACCTTTGTCACAACGCCTTCATAAATATACAAAACTACACTATACCTCCAAACCTTTGTCACAACGCCATCACAAATATACAAAACTCAATACTTCCAAACCTTTGTCACAACGCCTTCCCAAATATACAAAACTACACTATACCTCCTAACCTTTGTCACAACGCCTTCATAAATATACAAAACTACACTATACCTCCAAACCTTTGTCACAACGCCATCACAAATATACAAAACTCAATACTTCCAAACCTTTGTGACAACGCCTTCACAAATATACAAAACTACACTGTACTTCCAAATCTTTTTCACAACGCCATCATAAATATACAAAACTCAATACTTCCAAATCTTTGTCACAACGCCTTCATAAATATACAAAACTACACTATACTTCCAAATCTTTGTCACAATGCCTTCACAACTATACAAAACACAATACTTCCAAATCTTTGTCACAATGCCTTCTCAGAAATACAAAACTACACTATGCTTCCAAATCTTGGCTCAACGCCTTCTCAGAAATACAAAACTACACTATGCTTCCAAATCTTGGCTCAACGCCTTCACAAATATACAAAACTACACTATACTCCCAAACCTTTGTCACAATGCCTTCACAAATATACAAAACTACACTATACTCCCAAACCTTTGTCACAATGCCTTCACAAATATACAAAACTCAATACTCCCAAATCTTTATCACAACGCCTTCACAAATATACAAAACTCAATACTTCCAAACCTTTGTCACAATGCCTTCACAAATGTACAAAACTACACTATACTCCCAAACCTTTGTCACAATGCCTTCACAGATATTCAAAACTCAATACTTCCAAATCTTTGTCTCAATGCCTTCACAAATATACAAAACTACACTGTACTTCCAAACCTTTGTCACAACGCCTTCACAAATATACAAAACTACACTATATTTCCAAATCTTTGTCACAACGCCTTCACAAATATACAAAACTACACTGTACTTCCAAATCTTTGTCACAACGCCATCACAAATATACAAAACTCAATACTTCCAAACCTTTGTCACAATGCCTTTACAAATATACCAAAAAACCACTTGCCATTTTTCTAGTGTTGAGCCAAATATGCATAGGATGGAATCCTCACCATCAAAGCTTGGACACATTTGTAAACTCAACGTACTACAACTTGCAATTCCAAGTGGTATACATACATGAATAGGTATAAGATGTTCTTAATTCATTTGCTTGGCCTCTTTGAAATAACAGGTTGTAGAAATAGGTAGATCATACAGTTTGGACGTAAAATATCATCAATTCAGCACAATTTACTCATTTGGTGATTGATGTATTTTTGTATGTGGATGTACGATTGCTCCCAGCATTAATTAAATCAAAAGTAATATTTCAAGAAATCAAACAAAACGCTCTATTGATACTGATGTTTATTAATACTATTCTCCACATTTGAAAGCCAAAAAAGTCCTACTAAAAATACTTTTCGGCCATGTTGAACGTTCTTTTTGCAACACAATACAGCTGGTTTTAGAAAGTCTGTTTTCTAAGTTTAGTTGATTTTACCATATTATTAAATTTGAATTTCATGATTTACATGTAAAATGTGTCAGCACAAACAGAATTATTGATCGTGTCAATAGACACATACAATGTGTCAACACAAACATTGAACTATTGGTCATGTCAATTCACACATACAATGTGTCAACACAAACATTGAACTATTGGCCTGTCAATTCACACATACAATGTGTCAACACAAACATTGAACTAATGGTCATGTCAATTCACACCTTCAATGTGTCAACACAAACATTGAACTATTGGTTGGGGCAATTCACACCTACAATGTGTCAACACAAACATTGAACTATTGGTCATGCCAATTCACACCTACAATGTCAACACAAACATTGAACTATTGATCATGTCAATTCACACATACAATGTGTCAACACAAACATTGAACTAATGGTCATGTCAATTCACACATACAATGTGTCAACACAAACATTGAACTAATGGTCATGTCAATTCACACCTTCAATGTGTCAACACAAACATTGAACTAATGGTCATGTCAATTCACACATACAATGTGTCAACACAAACATTGAACTAATGGTCATGTCAATTCACACATACAATGTGTCAACACAAACATTGAACTAATGGTCATGTCAATTCACACCTTCAACGTGTCAACACAAACATTGAACTATTGGTTGGGGCAATTCACACCTTCAATGTGTCAACACAAACATTGAACTATTGGTTGGGGCAATTCACACCTACAATGTGTCAACACAAACATTGAACTATTGGTCATGTCAATGCACACATACAATGTGTCAACACAAACATTGAACTATTAGTCGTGTCAATTCACACCTTCAATGTGTCAACACAAACATTGAACTATTGGTCATGCCAATACATACCTACAATGTGTCAACACAAACATTGAACTAATGGTCATGTCAATTCACACATACAATGTGTCAACACAAACATTGAACTAATGGTCATGTCAATTCACACCTTCAATGTGTCAACACAAACATTGAACTAATGGTCATGTCAATTCACACATACAATGTGTCAACACAAACATTGAACTAATGGTCATGTCAATTCACACATACAATGTGTCAACACAAACATTGAACTAATGGTCATGTCAATTCACACCTTCAATGTGTCAACACAAACATTGAACTATTGGTTGGGGCAATTCACACCTTCAATGTGTCAACACAAACATTGAACTATTGGTTGGGGCAATTCACACCTACAATGTGTCAACACAAACATTGAACTATTGGTCATGTCAATGCACACATACAATGTGTCAACACAAACATTGAACTATTAGTCGTGTCAATTCACACCTTCAATGTGTCAACACAAACATTGAACTATTGGTCATGCCAATACATACCTACAATGTGTCAACACAAACATTGAACTACTGGTCATGTCAATTCACACATACAATGTGTCAACACAAACATTGAACTATTGGTCGTGTCAATTCACACATGCAATGTGTCAACACAAACATTGAACTAATGGTCATGTCAATACATACCTACAATGTGTCAACACATTGAACTATTGGTCATGTCAATTCACATCTACATGTACAATGTGTCAACGCAAACATTGAACTATTGATCATGTCAATACATACCTACAATGTGTCAACAAAAACATTGAACTATTGGTCGTGTCAATACACACATGCAATGTGTCAACACAAACATTGAACTATTGGCCATGTCAATACATACCTACAATGTGTCAACACAAACATTGAACTATTGGTCATGTCAATTCACATCTACATGTACAATGTGTCAACACAAACATTGAACTAATGGTTATGTCAATACACACATGCAATGTGTCAACACAAACATTGAACTATTGGTCATGTCAATACATACCTACAATGTGTCAACAAAAACATTGAACTATTGATCATGTCAATACACACCTACAATGTGTCAACACAAACATTGAACTATTGGTCAGGTCAATACACACCTACAATGTGTCAACACAAACATTGAACTATTGATCATGTCAATACACACCTACAATGTGTCAACACAAACATTGAACTATTGATCATGTCAATACACACATGCAATGTGTCAACACAAACATTGAACTATTGGTCATGTCAATACACACCTACAATGTGTCAACAGAAACATTGAACTATTGGTCAGGTCAATTCACACCTACAATGTGTCAACACAAACATTGAACTATTGCTCGGGTCAATACACACATGCAATATGTCAACACAAACATTGAACTATTGGCCATGTCAATACATACCTACAATGTGTCAACACAAACATTGAACTATTGGTCATGTCAATACACACCTACAATGTGTCAACACAAACATTGAACTATTGGTCGTGTCAATTCACAAATGCAATTTGCCAACATAATCATTGAACTAATGGTCAGGTCAATACATACCTACAATGTGTCAACACAAACATTGAACTATTGGTCGTGTCAATACACACATGCAATGTGTCAACACAAACATTGAACTATTGGCCATGTCAATACATACCTACAATGTGTCAACACAAACATTGAACTATTGGTCATGTCAATACATACCTACAATGTGTCAACACAAACATTGAACTAATGGTCATGTCAATTCACATCAACATGTACAATGTGTCAACACAAACATTGAACTAATGGTCATGTCAATACACACATGCAATGTGTCAACACAAACATTGAACTATTGGTCATGTCAATACATACCTACAATGTGTCAACACAAACATTGAACTATTGATCATGTCAATACACACCTACAATGTGTCAACACAAACATTGAACTATTGGTCATGTCAATACACACCTACAATGTGTCAACACAAACATTGAACTATTGATCAGGTCAATACACACCTACAATGTGTCAACACAAACATTGAACTATTGGTCATGTCAATACACACATACAATGTGTCAACACAAACATTGAACTATTGGTCAGGTCAATACACACCTACAATGTGTCAACACAAACATTGAACTATTGATCAGGTCAATACACACCTACAATGTGTCAACACAAACATTGAACTATTGGTCATGTCAATACATACCTACAATGTGTCAACACAAACATTGAACTATTGATCATGTCAATACACACCTACAATGTGTCAACACAAACATTGAACTATTGGTCAGGTCAATACACACCTACAATGTGTCAACACAAACATTGAACTATTGGTCAGGTCAATACACACCTACAATGTGTCAACACAAACATTGAACTACTGGTTATGTCAATTCACATCTACATGTACAATGTGTCAACACAAACATTGAACTAATGGTCGTGTCAATTCACAAATGCAATTTGCCAACACAATCATTGAACTAATGGTCAGGTCAATACATACCTACAATGTGTCAACACAAACATTGAACTACTGGTCATGTCAATTCACACATACAATGTGTCAACACAAACATTGAACTATTGGTCGTGTCAATTCACACTTTCAATGTGTCAACACAAACATTGAACTATTGGTCATGTCAATTCACATCTACATGTACAATGTGTCAACGCAAACATTGAACTATTGATCATGTCAATACATACCTACAATGTGTCAACACAAACATTGAACTATTGGTCGTGTCAATACACACATGCAATGTGTCAACACAAACATTGAACTATTGGCCATGTCAATACATACCTACAATGTGTCAACACAAACATTGAACTATTGGTCATGTCAATACATACCTACAATGTGTCAACACAAACATTGAACTAATGGT
This sequence comes from Mimachlamys varia, assembly GCA_947623455.1. NCBI lineage: Eukaryota > Metazoa > Mollusca > Bivalvia > Pectinida > Pectinidae > Mimachlamys > Mimachlamys varia. The sequence goes on along the minus strand of OX392527.1, from coordinate 30,764,061 downwards.
CATGTCAATTCACATCAACATGTACAATGTGTCAACACAAACATTGAACTAATGGTCATGTCAATACACACATGCAATGTGTCAACACAAACATTGAACTATTGGTCATGTCAATACATACCTACAATGTGTCAACACAAACATTGAACTATTGATCATGTCAATACACACCTACAATGTGTCAACACAAACATTGAACTATTGGTCATGTCAATACACACCTACAATGTGTCAACACAAACATTGAACTATTGATCAGGTCAATACACACCTACAATGTGTCAACACAAACATTGAACTATTGGTCATGTCAATACACACATACAATGTGTCAACACAAACATTGAACTATTGGTCAGGTCAATACACACCTACAATGTGTCAACACAAACATTGAACTATTGATCAGGTCAATACACACCTACAATGTGTCAACACAAACATTGAACTATTGGTCATGTCAATACATACCTACAATGTGTCAACACAAACATTGAACTATTGATCATGTCAATACACACCTACAATGTGTCAACACAAACATTGAACTATTGGTCAGGTCAATACACACCTACAATGTGTCAACACAAACATTGAACTATTGGTCAGGTCAATACACACCTACAATGTGTCAACACAAACATTGAACTACTGGTTATGTCAATTCACATCTACATGTACAATGTGTCAACACAAACATTGAACTAATGGTCGTGTCAATTCACAAATGCAATTTGCCAACACAATCATTGAACTAATGGTCAGGTCAATACATACCTACAATGTGTCAACACAAACATTGAACTACTGGTCATGTCAATTCACACATACAATGTGTCAACACAAACATTGAACTATTGGTCGTGTCAATTCACACTTTCAATTCGTCAACACAAACATTGAACTATTGGTCATGTCAATTCACATCTACATGTACAATGTGTCAACGCAAACATTGAACTATTGATCATGTCAATACATACCTACAATGTGTCAACACAAACATTGAACTATTGGTCGTGTCAATACACACATGCAATGTGTCAACACAAACATTGAACTATTGGCCATGTCAATACATACCTACAATGTGTCAACACAAACATTGAACTATTGGTCATGTCAATACATACCTACAATGTGTCAACACAAACATTGAACTAATGGTCATGTCAATTCACATCTACATGTACAATGTGTCAACACAAACATTGAACTAATTGTCATGTCAATACACACATGCAATGTGTCAACACAAACATTGAACTATTGGTCATGTCAATACATACCTACAATGTGTCAACACAAACATTGAACTATTGATCATGTCAATACACACCTACAATGTGTCAACACAAACATTGAACTACTGGCCATGTCAATACATACCTACAATGTGTCAACACAAACATTGAACTATTGGTCAGGTCAATACACACCTACAATGTGTCAACACAAACATTGAACTATTGATCATGTCAATACACACCTACAATGTGTCAACACAAACATTGAACTATTGGTCAGGTCAATACACACCTACAATGTGTCAACACAAACATTGAACTATTGGTCAGGTCAATACACACCTACAATGTGTCAACACAAACATTGAACTATTGATCATGTCAATACACACCTACAATGTGTCAACACAAACATTGAACTATTGGTCAGGTCAATACACACCTACAATGTGTCAACACAAACATTGAACTATTGGTCAGGTCAATACACACCTACAATGTGTCAACACAAACATTGAACTATTGATCATGTCAATACACACCTACAATGTGTCAACACAAACATTGAAATATTGGTCATGTCAATACATACCTACAATGTGTCAACACAAACATTGAACTATTGGTCATGTCAATTCACACATACAATGTGTCAACACAAACATTGAACTATTGGTCATGTCAATACATACCTACAATGTGTCAACACAAACATTGAACTATTGGTCATGTCAATACATACCTACAATGTGTCAACACAAACATTGAACTATTGATCATGTCAATACACACATGCAATGTGTCAACACAAACATTGAACTATTGGTCATGTCAATACATACCTACAATGTGTCAACACAAACATTGAACTATTGATCATGTCAATACACACCTACAATGTGTCAACAGAAACATTGAACTATTGGTCAGGTCAATACACACCTACAATGTGTCAACACAAACATTGAACTATTGGCCATGTCAATTCACACATACAATGTGTCAACACAAACATTGAACTACTGGTCAGGTCAATACACACCAACATGTACAATGTGTCAACACAAACATTGAACTATTGGTCAGGTCAATACACACCTACATGTACAATGTGTCAACACAGACATTGAACTATTGGTCCTGTCAATTCACACCTATATGTACAATGTGTGAATACAAACATTGAACTATTGGTCGGGTCAATACACACATACAATGCGTCAACACAAACATAAAACTAATGGTTGTGTCAATTCACACCAACATGTACAATGTGTCAACGCAAACATTGAACTATTAGTCGTGTCAATTCACACATACAATTTGTCAACACAAACATTGAACTACTGGTCGTGTCAATACAAACATACAATGTGTCAACAAACATTGAACTATTGGTCGTGTCAATTCACACATACAATGTGTCAACACAAACATTGAACTAATGGTCGTGTCAATTCACAAATGCAATTTGCCAACATAATCATTGAACTAATGGTCAGGTCAATACGTACCTACAATGTGTCAACACAAACATTGAACTATTGGTCGTGTCAATACACACATGCAATGTGTCAACACAAACATTGAACTATTGGCCATGTCAATACATACCTACAATGTGTCAACACAAACATTGAACTATTGGTCATGTCAATACATACCTACAATGTGTCAACACAAACATTGAACTAATGGTCATGTCAATTCACATCAACATGTACAATGTGTCAACACAAACATTGAACTAATGGTCATGTCAATACACACATGCAATGTGTCAACACAAACATTGAACTATTGGTCATGTCAATACATGCCTACAATGTGTCAACACAAACATTGAACTATTGATCATGTCAATACACACCTACAATGTGTCAACACAAACATTGAACTATTGGTCAGGTCAATACACACCTACAATGTGTCAACACAAACATTGAACTATTGATCATGTCAATACACACCTACAATGTGTCAACACAAACATTGAACTACTGGTTATGTCAATACATACCTACAATGTGTCAACAAAAACATTGAACTACTGGTCATGTCAATACATACCTACAATGTGTCAACACAAACATTGAACTATTGATCATGTCAATACATACCTACAATGTGTCCACACAAACATTGAACTACTGGTCATGTCAATACATACCTACAATGTGTCAACACAAACATTGAACTATTGGTCATGTCAATACATACCTACAATGTGTCAACACAAACATTGAACTATTGGTCATGTCAATACACACCTACATTGTCACCACAAACATTGAACTACTGGTCATGTCAATACACACCTACATTGTCACCACAAACATTGAACTACTGGTCATGTCAATACATACCTACAATGTGTCAACACAAACATTGAACTACTGGTCATGTCAATACACACCTACATTGTCACCACAAACATTGAACTACTGGTCATGTCAATACACACCTACAATTTGTCCACACAAACATTGAACTACTGGTCATGTCAATACATACCTACAATGTGTCAACACAAACATTGAACTACTGGTCATGTCAATACACACCTACAAAGTGTCAATACAAACATTGAACTATTGGTCGTGTAAATTCACACATACAATGTGTCAACACAAACATTGAACTACTGGTCATGTCAATACACACCTACAATGTCACCACAAACATTGAACTACTGGTCATGTCAATAGATACCTACAATGTGTCAACACAAACATTGAACTATTGGTCATGTCGATACACACCTACAATGTCACCACAAACATTGAACTACTGGTCATGTCAAAACACACATACAATGTGTCAACAAACATTGAACTATTGGTCGTGTCAATACACACCTACAATGTGTTAACACAATCATTGAACTAATGGTCATGTCAATACACACAAACAATGTGTCAACAAACATTGAACTAATGGTCATGTCAATACATACCTACAATGTGTCAACAAACATTGAACTAATGGTCATGTCAATAGAACATACATGTACAATGTGTCAATACAAACATTGAACTATTGGTCGTGTCAATTAACACATACAATGTGTCAACACAAACATTGAACTATTGGTCGTGTCAATTCACACATACAATGTGTCAACACAAACATTGAACTAATGGTCGTGTCAATTCACAAATGCAATTTGCCAACACAAACATTGAACTATTGGTCAGGTCAATACACACCTACAATGTGTCAACACAAACATTGAACTATTGGTCGTGTCAATACACACATACAATGTGTCAACACAAACATTGAACTATTGATCGGGTCAATTCACACATACAATGTGTCAACAAAAACTACTGGTCGTATCGACTCTGCCTACTTTGAAGTTGTATTCCTCGCAACACATTTAACAAAAAAAAAGTAGCCACGACCAGTAAGCAATCAATCAGCTTCTTCACGGTGAGTGGACCATTTCCGTCTCTAACTTTAAAATGTAGTATCCGATCTCTGTTTACCAATTTTCTGTAAGTTCGATTTAATAAGGTGGGTTGGTAAATTCCTAAACCACAGACCAGCAGGACTTACGTCACACTATTTAAATGACCTCAAATGGATTGAAACAGCATTTTTATTGACATGCTTGAAATCAGCAGTTGAAATTGTGCAGTTTAACTAACTGAAAGCATCGACTAACTGCCTAATACCATTTCTCTTCGCTAGACTGCCATCCTTGACACATTTCCGGTATATAATACCATCCAATCATAACTGCTGGATTAGTAGACCTCACCCGTCGTTTAATTTTTGAAGCGAAGCCTGGCGGAAAGCAGAAAAAACTACGGCAGGCAATCGGGTCCGTCTAAGTGAAAGGGGAATAGATGAGAAAAATCGAAACTACTTAATATATCAAAGAAAAACCGTACTATCAGATAAAAGCATTGATACGAATATATCCCTTAATATGAAATGTAACGTACATTAATCACACGTTTAACTATAATTGCCATGAACTATGTGTACGAGTATAAGGAGAAATATAGATGATTTTTGACTTCAACTACTTAATATATTAAAGAAGAAACCGTACTATCAGATACAATAATTGATATGAATATCCTTTGATATGAAACGTAACGTACATCTTTCAAAGATGGTATTTGAAAATTCATTAACTCATGCTACGTATATCAAAGAGCGTAAACGTGTTTCGTTACAGAGCGATAAACCAGAGTAAGTAAACCAAGGAAAGTAAACTATCAACGGTGATAGCATCGCCTCTCACTGCTTATCTCCTTTGACTAGTGGCCTGAACTAAAGACTAACTGTACCCACCCACACTGTCGCCCTATAAAACATCACTTCGTTCTGATTATTCACTTTAAGTTGAGGAATACATATGTAGCTTTGGCGTAACGATATATTTCCGTATATTCATAACTTTCGATCTTGTTTTCATAAAAACATGTATTTTGGTATTTGTTTCCATACCTACACGTATAAAGTAAATGGCTTTACTTTAAATTAGGTTCCCACGAACAAACGTCTACGGATGCTATATGTTCCCATACAATAAACGTGGGCAGATGCTATATGTTCCCATATAATAAACGTGGGCGGATGCTATAAGTTCCGCTGTAATAAACGTGGGCGGATGCTATATGTTCCGCTGTAATAAACGTGGGCGGATGCTATATGTTCCCATATAATAAACGTGGGCGGATTCTATATGTTCCCAAACAATAAACGTGGGCGGATGTTATATGTTCCCATATAATTAACGTGGGCGGATGCTATATGTTCCCATATAATAAACGTGGGCGATTGCTATATGTTCCCATATAATAAACGTGGGCGGATGCTATATGTTCCCATATAATAAACGTGGGCGGATGCAATATGTTCCCATATAATAAACGTGGGCGGATGTTATATGTTCCGATATAATAAACGTGTGCGATTGCTATATGTTCATATATAATAAACGTGGGCGGATGCTATATGTTCCTATATAATAAACGTGGGCGGATGCTATATGTTCATATATAATAAACGTGGGCGGATGTTATATGTTCCCATATAATAAACGTGGGCGGATGCTATATGTTCCCATATCATAAACGTGGGCGGATGCTATATGTTCCCATACAATAAACGTGGGCGGATGCTATATGTTCCCATATAATAAACGTGGGCGATTGCTATATGTTCCCATGTAATAAACGTGGGCGGTTGCTATATGTTCCCATATAATAAACGTGGGCGGATGTTATATGTTCCGATACAATAAACTTGGGCGGATGATATATGTTCCCATATAATAAACGTGGGCGGATGCTATATGTTCCCATATCATAAACGTGGGCGATTGCTATATGTTCCCATACAATAAACGTGGGCGGTTGCTATATGTTCCCATACAATAAACTTGGGCGGATGATATATGTTCCCATATAATAAACGTGGGCGGATGCTATATGTTCCCATATAATAAACGTGGGCGGATTCTATATGTTCCCATATAATAAACGTGGGCGGATGCTATATGTTCCCATATAATAAACGTGGGCGGATGCTATATGTTCCTATATAATAAACGTGGGTGGATGTTATATGGTCCCATTTAATAAACGTATCCCTTGACAGTCTATATCACTATACGAGTACGTTAAATTGTGCTGTATATGATAGGATTTTGAACAGAATAAACTTTGTATGCTCTTTATGATAAAGCCATACACGCCGTGCATTCTTTATATATATATTACCATGGGTATAGCATGTCGCTGGTAGCCTTCTGTTTTCAGTTGGTATCCAACCATCTTCAGATTTCTCTACCCTAATTCACAACATCAGCAGCAGTGGTGGCCAAACCTATACTCGTCTATGTTGGCTTCCACATCTTGTCTTCTGGTATAGCCAGTCTTCTGTTAAAGACAGCACGATGCTCTATCAGCAGATTCTGCCAAAAGTGTAATTGCTACATATGTATCTCTGCATGTGACCCCTGCCTGCAACATCCTCCATGCAAGTTGGACAGGAAACTCTCTGCAGCCCATCTTCATTTGGGAGAGCCATTCAGTACAAACTTTGTCCATAGATTTTGCCATTATCTCGTCATCTTTCTTTTCGTGTGGTTTCTCACATTCTTCTTCCCATTGTACCGTTATTATATTGCGATGAGGAATTTGGACTGTTTCGACGACATTTCGCTGTAAGGTCTCTGTTTTTTGTCCAAGTCCCAAGTTGAGCTCTGTCTATAATATAAGATATGCCTCTTTGTTTCCCTTTCCCTCTTTTCCCTTGCTGTACAAACTGTATCGCAAACTGTTCTGTTATGCGGTTCGTACTCTTCTTCTGTTTCGCCAGGACGTTAGCCAATACTCGTAGTACTGTACCTTGTCATCATTAATCAATCGGTATATCTCTTACTGTAGTGCTTTCTTGCATCCACTTAGGTTTGGTTGTTTCATGTTTAACGTCCTTCAACCAGGGTCATTTAAGGACGGCAAGCCGGGGTATGTGATGCGAGTGTGTATGTATTAGGGAGACTGCAGTATGGTCGTTTAGGCCACTTTACAATAGTCCGCACTTTTTGCCTATTGGAATTGCTACATATATGTGCACTCTGGGGTACACTGCCGCTGATCTCCCATCCAATCCCCAGCATAATACCGTACCCCTTCCGATAACATTATACTGCCAACAAGTGAACCAGTCATTCCAAAGTCTTACTGAGCGCCAAGAAGTTAGTACATGTAGCAACTGCCATTTTTTGTGACGTCGTGTGGCATATGTCTCGGCCAGGGAACAGAAACTGAAGCACAGGGGCGAACACTGAACTAAAGGCCAAAAGGAAGGCGGTGCCATCGAAGACATGATGAAGAAGGAGGTTGCTAAGAAAAAAGAGAAAAGATACGATCCCAAATTTAGTTACCTCTTACGGATCTTGCATTTGGGACACAGGACATTGTGCCCTGCTGGTTGCATGATACGTGGCTTGTGTCCGTCATATCCCACTAGTACAGATTTGAGGCGACGGGCGAGTGTCATAAACTTATCTTATCATGAATACTATACTGAAGTGTTCCATCCTCTATATTTCTGCCCATGTAAGCTTTCTCTGTAGGAGGTTGCATCTGATCCACGCACTTTGCTTGCTCAGTTCATCAGATGTTTTATTTCGTCTCTACTCTTCTGTTCTGAACCATCTGTCGGCGCTCCCGAGTGTTGGCTTTTGTACAGGCGACTCTTTGCAGTTGTTGTCAGACACAATATCATGTGCTATCAATTATGTCTCTCATCTCAAAGGAGGCATCCCGGGGTTCTCTGGGTGCATAGAACATACGAGTGTCATTAGCCAACTGATCAGAGAAGTCAAGACGGCAACCTGACGGTATTGTTTGGTCTTTGGACTTGCCAACGCTTATGGTTCTGTATCACACAAGCTGATTGAGGTAGCCCTACATCATTATCACGTCACAGGACACATAGAAACATGCTTGAGATTCACAGTCGGAGAAAGTACTACATCTTGGATAGTTCTCGGAAAGGAAATAGTCACATGATACACCATATCACCAATTATCTTTATCATGGAAATGAACCACACCATAAAGACTGCAGAGCACACTTGTAGTTCGAGCCTCAAAAATCTCGTTGCATGATAGTTAAAAAGGGGCGACTTGCCCAACCACCACTTTAAGATGGAGGTGCATGTCGAGGAGATCCCTTCAATCGTCGACAATCCCGTAAAATGCATTTTGGAAATGGTGTGACAACATATTTAGTGAAAGCCGGAACCAGACGATCACTCAGTCACAGATGGCGAATGGATGGAGCAGATAAACAAGTCTGGACTTTCAGGGAAATACAAGGCCTGGCTGTACCAGCATGTATGGCATGCTACCAGGGTTAGAATGGCTGTTTTTGCTGTACGATATCCTCGTGACGACAGATTTGTTGTTAGAGAGGATTGTGAATGGTTATCAGGGGAAGTGGCTCGGATTCCCACCAAGGTTAACAGACATTGACTTGTATGACCACTCTACAGAACTACAACTACCATTAACAAGAGACATAACAATGTCAATGTGCGGGGTGTTGCAGACACTACGAGATTCCAGCTATACAAATAATGAAATGGTCCTAAACTAATCAACTATTTTCGAGTCGTTTTCTTTTCAGTGTCCAATTGTACTTGTACATTGTAGTTCCCATTAGCTCCAAATATATGTAAAGAGTATTGAAGGAAATTTTAGTTGCTTCAACGCCTTTTAGCTATGCGAATTTTACAAATAAGAAAAGTTCTTGGCAATGAAAGATGAATAACGAGTAGATGTTGCATACTATGAACCGTACCACTATCAACAGAGATAATTGTCACTTTCAAAACTTAACGTCAAAAATCGGGAAATTAGGAAACTCATCTGAGTCAGCTGAGTCCACATGGTAAACTATACGGATGAAGAAAGCTTTGCGGATGAAGAAAGCTTTGCGGATGAAGAAAGCTTTGCCGATGAAGAAAGCTTTGCCGATGAAGAAAGCTTTGCGGATGCTAGAATACGAGGCAGATTATGGATTTAGTGAGACGTTACAAGGGTATTATTTACAGTGTGAGGCGAAGTGAAGTTGAAGCGAACCCTTGGCTTGTGGGTGACACGAATTTTGAGAGCTTGATAGAATGGTTGTAGTGTGCGAGGCGTAAGAGGAAGGGTGATGCAAGATTAAGTTCGAAGGCGAAGCGCGGCAGAATGATATTGGAGAATTAGCCTGGGGAAAAAAGAACTAGGCTGGAAAGCGATGTGTCGTTAGAAGGCGTTTTTTGGGCTACAGTGAAGCGTGCTAGAAGGAGATGCGAAAAGGAATTGCAGGGAAAGCGAGGCGTAAGCGGAGGTAAGGCAAATCTGAAGGCGATGTGTGGCTGGAAGGCAAATCAATGTATGACTGCATTGTGTAGATTGATTCGTGGCTTGTGAAGGTAAGATAAATTGGAGTCTGGAGGGCGATATGAGGCGACATTTGAGCGAAGTGAAGTGACGGCGAGGTACGACTCGAAAATGAAACTTACGATGTTAGGGTGAGGCAAAGTTCCAGTTCTTGTTGATCGATACCTTGGAACTCAGATTTGTGCAATATTCATCTAATCAAGACTTTAAAAGGTAATTTACCTTTAATCGTTCCTTTTTAATTATAAGCATAATAATTTGGCTATAATGTGTAAGTAAGTACAAATTGGCTGTAAACAGATAACATTTAACAAAGCCCCCACGATACAATCATTTACAGGTCGTTTATAGACAAAAGCATGTTAGAAAAATAGCTGTGTTCCCCTCCCTACCATCAAGTCTCGCACGCGCTATGAGATTAGATGGGTGCTCGTGCTTTCCCTGTCAGATTCTGTTTGTTGGCGATCCCCCTGAGGACACTCTCATGATAAGGATGATTACAGACTGATAGGGGCTTAAGCCGCATAACTCACGTGTAAATCACGTGCTAACAAAGTGTAGTCCTCCTCGTGTGATGTTCATTGATACAATATTCTATTTTTGTAAATTCTCATAGTGAAGGCCAGGGTCAAAATTTATGAATTACCAGCAAAATCAAGTTCAACATTTTGAGACAGCTGGTGAAACGTTAACCACATATACGAGTGTTAACAACCAGCTGGTATTCAAGTACTTATCTATTACACCTAAAACACAAGTATAAAACGGACATGAAATAAGGCAGGGTATACATACTATTTAGACTAGATTATTGTCGTATCTTAACACAGACATCACAAATATCAAATAAAGACATGTTTTCGTTTCCTACAATTATGTAAATACACAATCCAAACATAATACATCTATTAGACAAACATCAAAATCCATACCAGGTTCAATAATACGCATCAAATTGTTTATCATTTAAATTGTATATAGGTCTATACCCAACCACAGTGACTACCCTTCATATACAGGTCTATACCCACCACAGTGACTACCCTCTATATACAGGACTATACCCCACCACAGTGACTACCCTCTATATACAGGACTAAACCCTACCACAGTGACTACCCGCTATATACAGGACTATACCCCACCACAGTGACTACCCTCTATATACAGGACTATACCCCACCACAGTGACTACCCTCTATATACAGAACTATACCCCACCACAGTGACAACCCTCTATATACAGGACTATACCCCACCACAGTGACCACCCTCTATATACAGGACTATACCCCACCACAATGACAACCCACCCTCTATATACAGGACTATTCCCCATCACAGTGACTACCCTTTATATACAGGACTATACCACACCACAGTGACTACCCTCTATATACCGGACTATACCCCACCACAATGACTACCTTCTATATACAGGTCTATACCTCACCACAGTGACTACCCGCTATATACAGGACTATACCCCACCACAGGGACTACCCTCTATATACAGGACTATACCCCACCACAGTGACTACCTTCTATATACAGGTCTATACCTCACCACACTGACTACCCGCTATATACAGGACTATACCCCACCACAGTGACTACACTCTATATACAGGACTATACCCTACCACAGTGACTACCCTCTATATACAGGACTAAACCCTACCACAGTGACTACCCGCTATATACAGGACTATACCCCACAACAGTGACTATCCTCTATATACAGGACTATACCCCACCACAGTGACTACCCTCTATATACAGAACTATACCCCACCACAGTGACAACCCTCTATATACAGGACTATACCCCACCACAGTGACTACCCTATATATACAGGTCTATACCCCACCATAGTGACTACCCTCTATATACAGGACTATACCCCACCACAGTGACTACACTCTATATACAGGACTATACCCTACCACAGTGACTACCCTCTATATACAGGACTAAACCCTACCACAGTGACTACCCGCTATATACAGGACTATACCCCACCACAGTGACTTCCCTCTATATACAGGACTATACCCCACCACAGTGACTACCCTCTATATACAGGACTATACCCCACCACAGTGGCTATCCTCTATATACAGGTCTATACCCCACCACAGTGACTACCCTCTATATACAGGACTATACCCCACCACAGTGACTACCCTCTATATACAGGTCTATACCCCACCACAGTGACTACCCTCTATATACAGGACTATACCCCACAACACTGACTACCCTCTATATACAGGACTATATCCCACCACATTGACTACCCTCTATATACAGGACTATACCCCACCACAGTGACAACCCTCTATATACAGGACTATACCCCACCACAGTGACTACCCTCTATATACAGGTCTATACCCCCTCACAATGACTACCCTCTATATACAGGACTATATCCCACCACATTGACTACCCTCTATATACAGGACTATACCCCACCACAGTGACTACCCTCTATATACAGGACTATACCCCACCACAGTGACTACCCTCTATATACAGGTCTATACCCCACCACAGTGACTACCCTCTATATACAGGACTATACTCCACCACAGTGACAACCCACCCTCTATATACAGGTCTATACCCCACCACAGTGACAACCCTCTATATACAGGACTATACCCCACCACAGTGACTACCCTCTATATACAGGACTATACCCCACCACAGTGACTACCCTCTATATACAGGACTATACCCCACCACAGTGACTACCCTCTATATACAGGACTATACCCCACCACAGTGACTTCCCTCTATATACAGGACTATACCCCACCACAGTGACTACCCTCTATATACAGGACTATACCCCACCACAGTGACTTCCCTCTATATACAGGACTATACCCCACCACAGTGACTTCCCTCTATATACAGGACTATACCCCACCACAGTGACTTCCCTCTATATACAGGACTATACCCTACCACAGTGACTACCCTCTATATACAGGACTATACCCCACCACAGTGACTACCCTCTATATACAGGACTATACCCCACCACAGTGACTACCCTCTATATACAGGACTATACCCCATCACAGTGACTACCCTCTATATACAGGACTATACCCCACCACAGTGACAACCCACCCTCTATATACAGGACTATACCCCACCACATTGACTACCCTCTATATACAGGACTATACCCCACCACAGTGACTACCCTCTATATACAGGGCTATACCCCACCACAGTGACTACCCTCTATATACAGGACTATACCCCACCACAGTGACTACCCTCTATATACAGGACTATACCCCACCACAGTGACTACCCTCTATATACAGGACTATACCCCACCACAGTGACAACCCACCCTCTATATACAGGACTATACCCCACCACATTGACTACCCTCTATATACAGGACTATACCCCACCACAGTGACTACCCTCTATATACAGGACTATACCCCACCACAGTGACTACCCGCTATATACAGGACTATACCCCACCACAGTGACTACCCTCTATATACAGGACTATACCCCACCACAGTGACTACCCTCTATATACAGGACTATACCCCACCACAGTGACTACCCTCTATATACAGGACTATACCCCACCACAGTGACTACCCTATATATACAGGACTATACCTCACCACAGTGACTACCCTCTATATACAGGACTATACCCCACCACAGTGACTACCCTCTATATACAGGACTATACCCCACCACAGTGACTACCCTCTATATACAGGACTATACCCCACCACAGTGACTACCCTCTATATACAGGACTATACCCCATCACAGTGACTACCCTCTATATACAGGACTATACCCCACCACAGTGACTACCCTCTATATACAGGACTATACCCCACCACAGTGACTACACTCTATATACAGGACTATACCCCACCACAGTGACTACACTCTATATACAGGACTATACCCCACCACAGTGACTACCCTCTATATACAGGACTATACCCCACCACAGTGACTACCCTCTATATACAGGACTATACCCCATCACAGTGACTACCCTCTATATACAGGACTATACCCCCCCACAGTGACTACCCTCTATATACAGGACTATACCCCATCACAGTGACTACCCTCTATATACAGGACTATACCCCATCACAGTGACTACCCTCTATATACAGGACTATACCCCACCACAGTGACTACCCTCTATATACAGGACTATACCCCACCACAGTGACTACCCTCTATATACAGGACTATACCCCACCACAGTGACTACACTCTATATACAGGTCTATACCCACCACAGTGACAACCCTCTATATACAGGACTATACCCCACCACAGTGACTACCCTCTATATACAGGACTATACCCCACCACAGTGACTACACTCTATATACAGCACTATACCCCACCACAGTGACTACCCTCTATATACAGGACTATACCCCACCACAGTGACTACACTCTATATACAGGACTATACCCCACCACAGTGACTACCCAATATATACAGGACTATACCCCACCACAGTGACTACCCTCTATATACAGGACTATACCCCACCACAGTGACTACCCTCTATATACAGGACTATACCCCACCACAGTGACTACCCTCTATATACAGGACTATACCCCACCACAGTGACTACCCTCTATATACAGGACTATACCCCACCACAGTGACAACCCACCCTCTATATACAGGTCTATACCCCACCACAGTGACAACCCTCTATATACAGGACTATACCCCACCACAGTGACTACCCTCTATATACAGGACTATACCCCACCACAGTGACTACCCTCTATATACAGGACTATACCCCACCACAGTGACTACCCTCTATATACAGGACTATACCCCACCACAGTGACTACCCTCTATATACAGGACTATACCCCACCACAGTGACTACCCTCTATATACAGGACTATACCCCACCACAGTGACAACCCACCCTCTATATACAGGTCTATACCCCACCACAGTGACAACCCTCTATATACAGGACTATACCCCACCACAGTGACTACCCTCTATATACAGGACTATACCCCACCACAGTGACTACCCTCTATATACAGGACTATACCCCACCACAGTGACAACCCACCCTCTATATACAGGTCTATACCACACCACAGGGACTACCCTCTATATACAGGACTATACCCCACCACAGTGACTACCCTCTATATACAGGACTATACCCCACCACAGTGACAACCCACCCTCTATATACAGGTCTATACCCCACCACAGTGACAACCCTTTATATACAGGACTATACCCCACCACAGTGACTACCCTCTATATACAGGACTATACCCCACCACAGTGACTTCCCTCTATATACAGGACTATACCCCACCACAGTGACTACCCTCTATATACAGGACTATACCCCACCACAGTGACTTCCCTCTATATACAGGACTATACCCCACCACAGTGACTTCCCTCTATATACAGGACTATACCCCACCACAGTGACTTCCCTCTATATACAGGACTATACCCTACCACAGTGACTACCCTCTATATACAGGACTATACCCCACCACAGTGACTACCCTCTACATACAGGACTATACCCCACCACAGTGACCACCCTCTATATACAGGACTATACCCCACCACAGTGACAACCCACCCTCTATATACAGGACTATACCCCACCACAGTGACTTCCCTCTATATACAGGACTATACCCCACCACAGTGACTACCCTCTATATACAGGACTATACCCCACCACAGTGACCACCCTCTATATACAGGACTATACCCCACCACAGTGACCACCCTCTATATACAGGACTATACCCCACCACAGTGACTTCCCTCTATATACAGGACTATACCCCACCACAGTGACTACCCTCTATATACAGGACTATACCCCACCACAGTGACTACCCTCTACATACAGGACTATACCCCACCACAGTGACTACCCTCTATATACAGGACTATACCCCACCACAGTGACTACACTCTATATACAGCACTATACCCCATCACAGTGACTACCCTCTATATACAGGACTATACCCCACCACAGTGACTACCCTCTATATACAGGACTATACCCCACCACAGTGACCACCCTCTATATACAGGACTATACCCCACCATAGTGACTACCCTCTATATACAGGACTATACCCCACCACAGTGACTACCCTCTATATACAGGACTATACCCCACCACAGTGACTACACTCTATATACAGGTCTATACCCCACCACAGTGACTTCCCTCTATATACAGGACTATACCCCACCACAGTGACTACCCTCTATATACAGGACTATACCCCACCACAGTGACAACCCTCTATATACAGGACTATACCCCACCACAGTGACAACCCACCCTCTATATACAGGACTATACCCCACCACATTGACTACCCTCTATATACAGGACTATACCCCACCACAGTGACTACCCTCTATATACAGGACTATACCCCACCACAGTGACTACCCTCTATATACAGGTCTATACCCCACCACAGTGACTACCCTCTATATACAGGACTATACCCCACCACAGTGACTACCCTCTATATACAGGACTATACCCCACCACAGTGACTACCCTCTATATACAGGTCTATACCCCACCACAGTGACTACCCTCTATATACAGGACTATACCCCACCACAGTGACTACCCTCTATATACAGGACTATACCCCACCACAGTGACTACACTCTATATACAGGTCTATACCCACCACAGTGACAAGCCTCTATATACAGGACTATACCCCACCACAGTGACTACCCTCTATATACAGGACTATACCCCACCACAGTGACTACACTCTATATACAGCACTATACCCCACCACAGTGACTACCCTCTATATACAGGACTATACCCCACCACAGTGACTACACTCTATATACAGGACTATACCCCACCACAGTGACTACCCACTATATACAGGACTATACCCCACCACAGTGACTACCCTCTATATACAGGACTATACCCCACCACAGTGACTACCCTCTATATACAGGACTATACCCCACCACAGTGACTACCCTATATATACAGGACTATACCCCACCACAGTGACTACACTCTATATACAGGACTATACCCCACCACAGTGACTACCCTCTATATACAGGACTATACCCCATCACAGTGACTACCCTCTATATACAGGACTATACCCCCCCACAGTGACTACCCTCTAGATACAGGACTATACCCCACCACAGTGACTACCCTCTATATACAGGACTATACCCCACCACAGTGACTACACTCTATATACAGGACTATACCCCACCACAGTGACTACCCTCTATATACAGGACTATACCCCACCACAGTGACAACCCTCTATATACAGGTATATACCCCACCACAGTGACTACCCTCTATATACAGGTATATACCCCACCACAGTGACTACCCTCTATATACAGGACTATACCCCATCACAGTGACTACCCTCTATATACAGGACTATACCCCCCCACAGTGACTACCCTCTAGATACAGGACTATACCCCACCACATTGACTACCCTCTATATACAGGACTATACCCCACCACAGTGACCACCCTCTATATACAGGTCTATACCCCACCACAGTGACTACCCTCTATATACAGGACTATACCCCACCACAGTGACTACCCTCTATATACAGGTCTATACCCCACCACAGTGACTACCCTCTATATACAGGACTATACCCCACCACAGTGACTACCCTCTATATACAGGTCTATACCCCACCACAGTGACTACACTCTATATACAGGACTATACCCCACCACAGTGACAACCCTCTATATACAGGACTATACCCCATCACAGTGACTACCCTCTATATACAGGACTATACCCCACCACAGTGACCACCCTCTATATACAGGTCTATACCCCACCACAGTGACTATCCTCTATATACAGGACTATACCCAATCACAGTGACTACCCTCTATATACAGGTCTATACCCCACCACAGTGACTACCCTCTATATACAGGTCTATACCCCACCACAGTGACTACCCACTATATACAGGACTATACCCCACCACAGTGACTACCCTCTATATACAGGTCTATACCCCACCACAATGACTACCCTCTATATACAGGACTATACCCCACCACAGTGACTACCCTCTATATACAGGACTATACCCCACCACAGTGACTACCCTCTATATACAGGACTATACCCCACCACAGTGACTACCCTCTATATACAGGTCTATACCACTCCACAGGGACTACCCTCTATATACAGGACTATACCACACCACAGTGACTACCCTCTATATACAGGTCTATACCACACCACAGGGACTACCCTCTATATACAGGACTATACCCCACCACAGTGACTACCCTCTATATACAGGACTATACCCCACCACAGTGACTACCCTCTATATACAGGACTATACCCCACCACAGTGACTACCCTCTATATACAGGACTATACCCCACCACAGTGACTACCCTCTATATACAGGTCTATACCACACCACAGGGACTACCCTCTATATACAGGACTATACCCCACCACAGTGACTACACTCTATATACAGGTCTATACCCCACCACAGTGACTACCCTCTATATACAGGACTATACCCCACCACAGTGACTACCCTCTATATACAGGTCTATACCCCACCACAGTGACTACCCTATATATACAGGTCTATACCCCACCACAATGACAACCCTCTATATAAAGGACTATACCCCATCACAGTGACTACCCTCTATATACAGGACTATACCCCACCACAGTGACTACCCTATATATACAGGACTATACCTCACCACAGTGACTACCCTCTATATACAGGACTATACCCCACCACAGTGACTACCCTCTATATACAGGACTATACCCCACCACAGTGACTACCCTCTATATACAGGACTATACCCCACCACAGTGACTACCCTCTATATACAGGACTATACCCCACCACAGTGACTACCCTCTATATACAGGACTATATCCCACCACAGTGACTACCCTCTATATACAGGACTATACCCCACCACAGTGACTACCCACTATATACAGGACTATACCCCACCACAGTGACTACCCTCTATATACAGGACTATACCCCACCACAGTGACTACCCTCTATATACAGGACTATACCCCACCACAGTGACTACCCTCTATATACAGGTCTATACCCCACCACAGTGACTACCCTCTATATACAGGACTATACCCCACCACAGTGACTACCCTCTATATACAGGACTATACCCCACCACACTGACTACCCTCTATATACAGGACTATACCCCACCACAGTGACTACCCTCTATATACAGGACTATACCCCACTACAGTGACTACACTCTATATACAGGACTATACCCCACCACAGTGACTACCCTCTATATACAGGACTATACCCCACCACAGTGACTACCCTCTATATACAGGTCTATACCCCACCACAGTGACTACCCTCTATATACAAGACTATACCCCACCACAGTGACTACCCTCTATATACAGGACTATACCCCACCACACTGACTACCCTCTATATACAGGACTATACCCCACCACAGTGACTACCCTCTATATACAGGTCTATACCCACCACAGTGACTACCCTCTATATACAGGTCTATACCCCACCACAGTGACTACCCTCTATATACAGGATTATACCCCACCACAGTGACCACCCTCTATATACAGGACTATACCCCACCACAGTGACTATCCTCTATATACAGGTCTATACCCCACCACAGTGACTATCCTCTATATACAGGATTATACCCCACCACAGTGACTACCCTCTATATACAGGTCTATACCCCACCACAGTGACTACCCTCTATATACAGGACTATACCCCACCACAGTGACTACCCTCTACATACAGGACTATACCCTACCACAGTGACTACCCTCTACATACAGGACTATACCCCACCACATTGACTACCCTCTATATACAGGACTATACCCTACCACAGGGACTACCTTCTATATACAGGACTAAACCCTACCACAGTGACTACCCTCTATATACAGGACTATACCCCACCACAGTGACTACCCTCTATATACAGGACTATACCCCACCACAGTGACTACCCTCTATATACAGGACTATACCCCACCACAGTGACTACCCTCTATATACAGGACTATACCCCACCACAGTGACTACCCTCTATATACAGGACTATACCCCACCACAATGACTACCCTCTATATACAAGTCTATACCACACCATAGTGACTACCCTCTATATACAGGACTATACCCCACCACAGTGACTACCCTCTATATACAGGACTATACCCCACCACAGGGACTACCCTCTATATACAGGACTATACCCCACCACATTGACAACCCTCTATATACAGGACTATACCCCACCACAGTGACTACCCTCTATATACAGGACTATACCCCACCACAGTGACTGCCCTCTATATACAGGACTATACCCCACCACAGTGACAACCCTCTATATACAGGACTATACCCCACCACAGTGACTACCCTCTATATACAGGACTATACCCCACCACAGTGACTACCCTCTATATACAGGACTATTCCCCATCACAGTGACTACCCTTTATATACAGGATTATACCCCACCACAGTGACAACCCTCTATATACAGGACTATACCCCACCACAGTGACTACCCTCTATATACAGGACTATTCCCCATCACAGTGACTACCCTTTATATACAGGATTATACCCCACCACAGTGACAACCCTCTATATACAGGACTATTCCCCATCACAGTGACTACCCTTTATATACAGGATTATACCACACCACAGTGACTACCCTCTATATACCGGACTATACCCCACCACAATGACTACCTTCTATATACAGGTCTATACCTCACCACAGTGACTACCCGCTATATACAGGACTATACCCCACCACAGGGACTACCCTCTATATACAGGACTATACCCCACCACACTGACTACCTTCTATATACAGGTCTATACCTCACCACACTGACTACCCGCTATATACAGGACTATACCCCACCACAGTGACTACCCTCTATATACAGGACTAAACCCCACCACAGTGACTACCCTATATATACAGGTCTATACCCCACCACAGTGACTACCCTCTATATACAGGACTATACCCCACCACAGTGACTACCCTCTATATACAGGACTATACCCCACCCCAGTGACTACCCTCTATATACAGGACTATACCCCACCACAGTGACAACCCTCTTTATACAGGTCTATACCCCACCACAGTGACTACTCTCTATATACAGGACTATACCCCACCACAGTGACTACCCTCTATATACAGGACTATACCCCACCACAGTGACTACCCTCTATATACAGGACTATACCCCACCACACTGACTACCCTCTATATACAGGACTATACCCCACCACAGTGACTACCCTCTATATACAGGACTATACCCCACCACAGTGACTACCTTCTATATACCGGACTATACCCCACCACAGTGACTACCCTCTATATACAGGTCTATACCCACCACAGTGACTACCCTCTATATACAGGACTATACCCCACCACAGTGACAACCCACCCTCTATATACAGGTCTATACCCCACCACAGTGACAACCCTCTATATACAGGACTATACCCCACCACAGTGACTACCCTCTATATACAGGACTATACCCCACCACAGTGACTACCCTCTATATACAGGACTATACCCCACCACAGTGACTATCCTCTATATACAGGTCTATACCCCACCACAGTGACTACCCTCTATATACAGGTCTATACCCCACCACAGTGACTACCCTCTATATACAGGACTATACCCCACCACAGTGACTTCCCTCTATATACAGGACTATACCCCACCACAGTGACTATCCTCTATATACAGGACTATACCCCACCACAGTGACTACCCTCTATATACAGGACTATACCCCACCACAGTGACTTCCCTCTATATACAGGTCTATACCCCACCACAGTGACTACCCTCTATATACAGGTCTATACCCCACCACAGTGACTACCCTCTATATACAGGACTATACCCCACCACAGTGACTACCCTCTATATACAGGACTATACCCCACCACAATGACTACCCTCTATATACAGGACTATACCCCACCACAGTGACAACCCACCCTCTATATACAGGACTATACCCCACCACAATGACTACCCTCTATATACAGGACTATACCCCACCACAATGACTACCCTCTATATACAGGACTATACCCCACCACAGTGACTACCCTCTATATACAGGACTATACCCCACCACAGTGACTACCCTCTATATACAGGACTATACCCCACCACAATGACTACCCTCTATATATCGGACTATACCCCACCACAGTGACTACCCTCTATATACAGGACTATACCCCACCACAATGACTACCCTCTATATACAGGACTATACCCCACCACAGTGACAACCCACCCTCTATATACAGGACTATACCCCACCACAATGACTACCCTCTATATACAGGACTATATCCCACCACAGTGACTACCCTCTATATACAGGACTATACCCCACCACAGTGACTACCCTCTATATACAGGACTATACCCCACCACAGTGACTACCCACTATATACAGGACTATACCCCACCACAGTGACTACCCTCTATATACAGGACTATACCCCACCACAGTGACTACCCTCTATATACAGGACTATACCCCACCACAGTGACTACCCTCTATATACAGGTCTATACCCCACCACAGTGACTACCCTCTATATACAGGACTATACCCCACCACATTGACTACCCTCTATATACAGGTCTATACCCCACCACAGTGACTACCCTCTATATACAGGACTATACCCCACCACAGTGACTACCCTCTATATACAGGACTATACCCCACCACAGTGACTACCCTCTATATACAGGACTATACCCCACCACAGTGACTACCCTCTATATACAGGATTATACCCCACCACAGTGACTACCCTCTATATACAGGTCTATACCCCACCACAGTGACAACCCTCTATATACAGGACTATACCCCACCACAGTGACTACCCTCTATATACAGGACTAAACCCCACCACAGTGACTACCCCCTATATACAGGACTATATCCCACCACATTGACTTAGTTTTCTCCAACTATTCGATGTGTATTGTACTTCAGTGTAATTTCGCTGAAGCTGCAACGTCTTCTTTTAAATTTTACAACTAAAATACAATTCCGGCTGGAACTTGATGAAAGATGTCTTTGGAGAAAATCGATAAAGTTTCTACATAATACCTGTGTAGGAGTCTTGGTTGAATATGAACCCACCAAAATGATGATTTAAGTCATGGTGTGCGTATTAAACGCGTGCTTATCACAGATGTGGGTGACATGTACAGTATGGTAATTTATTAGTTATATAGTATGTGTAATAACATTGGAAATACTATGTATATTATTACGTGTAATAACATAGGAAATGCTATGTATATTATCACGTGTAATAACACAGGAAATGCTATGTATGTTATTATGTGAAATAACACAGGAAATACTATGTATATTATTACGTGTAATAACATAGGAAATACTATGTATATTATCGCGTGTAATAACACAGGAAATGCTATGTATATTATTATGTGTAATAACACAGGAAATACTATGTATATTATCACGTGTAATAACACAGGAAATACTATGTATATTATCACGTGTAATAACACAGGAAATGCTATGTATATTATTATGTGTAATAACACAGGAAATACTATGTATATTATCACGTGTAATAACACAGGAAATACGATGTATATTATCACGTGTAATAACACAGGAAATACTATGTATATTATCACGTGTAATAACACTGGCAATACTATGTATATTATTACGTGTAATAACACAGGAAATACTATGTATATTATTATGTGTAATAACACAGGAAACACTATGTATTTTATTACGTGTAATAACACAGGAAATACTATGTATATTATTATGTGTAATAACATAGGAAATACTATGTATATTATTACGTCTGCGCAGAATTCCATCGTCAAACGTGTATAAAGTGTTAAGACATAATGCTGCCATAACACATATATTCATCGGGAACAGCCGTTGTCAGGGAAACTGTTCAATTGTTCATCAAACAGAGGGTATTTTCAGGACTTAGTCTGTAGTACATTGAAATAAAATCCATGTATTACGTTGATATCTACATCAAATTAACGAGTAAGGCTACATTTGGCTCTCATTTTTGTAATACGGTAGCAAAGGAGAATTAATTACAAATGTAACTATCTTGGAGACTCTCTCAGAAGGGAACATAATCTGTATAGTCACGACATCACAGTCGCTGAGTTGCGAGATGTGATGTGAAAACAAAAGAATCGTCAAATATTGACAATTCTTAGTCGATATTAATAAGGTATTAGTACAATGTACCTCATATGATGATATCTAGAAAGGATATTGGATACATGTGTAACTACCATGTTGTATTTGGTATAGTTACAGATCTGCCTTCCTTAGCAACGGGAACTGCATGTATACCTGGCAGCGGGCACTATACCTTTTTTCGGTCTGCGGGAAAAGAAGCGTAACGTCAAAAGTGGCGTGACATTGTAGGTGGCGCTGAAAAATCTACTTCCGTTTTACCGCTGTCGTTTGTCAGAATGGCGTGTTCGGAATAGAAGATGCTGGTTTATCCAAAGAGGCCTAGCGAAATTTATATCGTATTTCATTTTCAAATGACAGTCATGTTATGTACTAAAGCTATTACATGTATGTCCCTTTCCCTCGGGAACAGTTGTCTGGGGAGGTACACTATAAGAGAACAGTTACCTCGGGGAAGGGCCATAATAGATTGTTATTCAATATTGTATTAGGCCTACTACACGATGCACGACTGTCGTTACATTGCAGATCTTATGTATGGTTTTTTTATAATTCTGAATAGTTACCTCATGATTCATGACAATTATTTTTACAAAATTTAATGCAGGTATGTTCCTTTTTTACTTCCAATATTTCCAATGTAAAGGACTTGTGATTGAAGAGGTCATTGACCTCTGTATATAACCCAATCCCCAGGGCAGGGATCCTAACCCCCCCCCCCCCCCCCCCCCCCCCCCAGGACTGGGATCCCCACTCTCCCTCGCCCCAGAGCTGAGATCCCCACTCTCCCTCGCCCCAGGGCTGAGACCCCCACTCTCCCTCGCCAAAGGCCTTAGATCCTCACTCCCCCTCCCTAGTTTTAGGATAGGGCTGAGATCCTAAAACATCCCCCTACCCAGGGCTGAGATCCCCACTCTCCCTCGCCCCAGGGCTGAGACCCCCACTCTCCCTCGCCAAAGGCCTTAGATCCTCACTCCCCCTCCCTAGTTTTAGGATAGGGCTGAGATCCTAAAACATCCCCCTACCCAGGGCTGAGATCCCCACTCTCCTTCGCCCCAGGGCTGATATCCTTACTCTCCCCCTCCCCAGGGCTGAGATCCCCACTCTTCCTCGCCCCAGGGCTGAGATCCCCACTCTCCCCCGCCCCAGGGCTGAGATCCCCACTCTTCCTCGCCCCAGGGCTGAGATCCCCACTCTCCCCCTCTCAAGTATAGAGACCCACTCCCGAGACTAGAGATCCCTACTCTCCGTTCCGTGAAGTGTATAAAGCTAATTATTATCGGCGTTTACAGTCCCGACTGACCCAACATCCGCCATTCTGTGTTAATCCGTCAAAGCATGCACGTCGCTAAGACAGGACTGTCACGCGCTGGGGAGGACACGGGAAACTACTCCCAGATCTTGCTAAATCGATCAGTACACTATCCTGTAACAACAGACTAAACCAAGGGTCATGCTTAGAACTGTGTAACCGACAACTGTATCAATCGTAGGGTCATACGTTGTACATGTACGTCTGTGTAAGGATGACGTAACACACACATATGCTACACATTTTAAATTTAGTCATAGATACAATATGCCGAAAAATTGAATTAAACTGCATCATACAGCTGTTTCGTCCTCATAGGACTCTTCAGTGATGATAGGGGCAAAAAAGGTGGAATCTAAAATTTCTAAACTAATGTAGAAGCAGAAGAGTCAGGTGCGTTAAACCTCTTTAAGTTATTAATTTAGAAGTAAAATTTAACTAGTTCTGTATAATTTCAAATCGTGTTCTACGAAAATGTGTATATTATGTACCGTGCCACTACTCAAATGAGATTAATTGTGGCTATGGAGGCTCCAGCAAACCTCGGGGACTAAAAATTCCACAAGCAGAGTCTGCCACCCCCTTTCATTAAAGATGACGTAGCACACACATATGCTGCACCTTTTAAATTTAGTAATAGACACAGTATGCTGAAAACACGAATTAAACTGCATTATAAAGCTGGTTTGTTCTCTAAGGACTCTTCAGTGATGCTAGCTAGGGGCCAAAAGGATGGAATCCAAAATTTCTAAACTAATGTAGAAGCAGAAGATAAGGTGCGTTAAACCCCTTTAATTTATGAATTTATAAGTAAAATTTAACTAGTTCTGTATAATTTCAAATCGTGTACTACGAAAATGTGTATATTATGTAAAAAGCTATCGTATTAACCTTATCGGATACGGTAGATAATTGTATTTTAGCAGATAAGACATGGTCAACTTAGGATTATACACCTGTGTCACATAATATTGTATCAATCGCGTTGGGGGACACACTGATAAAATGGAAGCAACTATTCTCGAAATGTAACACGTGGGTTACATTTGTACTCATGACGTCATATATCAAGATTGGGCATTGTCGCTTCGCTTCGAATAATATGGAGAAAGCCCCTGCGTCAAATGTCCAAATGACTGTTCCACCAATAACAGTTAAATGGCGATTTAAACACAAACGGATGTAATAAATAATTAATGGGGAATTATAAATAAAATTAAGCAATTTTTCTACAGTAAAATGTAAATATATGGATTGGAAGTCATGTTTTAACTTTTTTAGTGCTAATAAGTTGAGCAATTAGATTCATATTTAGCATGAATCCCGCAATATTGATGTAAAGGATGTCACGTCATATATCTTCGGGTTGGTAGGTATGGATGGTATAGAAATCTAAAATTGTTACTGATTGTGTTTTATGAATTTCATTACAATCGACTTTGTAGAAAGGTCGATGTAGGTTATATTTCCACACGGTTACTTAAGTCCATCAATTACCTATTAAATTCTTTCATTTCTTTTTTAAACTTTTACACGATATTTTTCCAAACGGGGGATATAGTCCTTCCTGGTCGAGAAATAGTTTCATGTAACTATTTTCTGGTTCAAATGAATCATTTTTGAATAACCAATACTTGTTCAGGTAAAGGTATATTCATGTTAGATGTATTGTTACACGAATCCTGATGTGAAATGAAAACAGAATCTACCGCTGTGTTCGGTAAATATCAAAAGTCGCGATGAGCGTTTTCGAAATTTGAGCATTTGAGATTATAAAACATAAACTATGTAAAAGTCACGACAAAAAACATTTACAAATGCATATTTATACATGTATACATCGATACAAAGTCCGGGTCCCACCACAACATCAAGATAAGGGTGGCGCACCTCGACAAGGGAAGTAACTGTAGACCGTATTCATAAGAAATTCAAAGACGATTGAACACCTTTGTGATGGACCTCGTCATCTTGAGTGTTACGCGAATGTTACCATTACCATTATACATCTTTAAGAACACCACCCCGCACCATCAGGTAATTATACTTGGTACACTAACAGCCATGCAATACACTTAGATTAATTTACTCACAATCACAGGCAGTGATTCCGGGAGTGTAGTGGGTGTCGGGGTTAAATAGACGGTAATCCACTTACGGAATTGTTTCGTCACTTTACAAAGACACGTCCATTACCTGTCGTGTTGCGCGTAAACTAAGATAAACACGTGCACTAGTTGTGTACGTTGAGTGATCATTGTTTAGGTGTATTAGCTGCCGACACTTCACCTGCTACCGTTATCTTAGATTTCCAAACGCTAAAACGATACAAGGGTTTCCGTCCCTGGTCCGCGCCGTGCTCCGCGTCTTTATTGCTAGAGATGTGTACATGCCGTGGCAAGCATATCTTGATTTTATGCATCAAAACATCTAAGGAACTATGTATTTTTTCGCTCCATCAATCGTGTTTCATTTTCCAGATAGCCCTATTGTTATTAGCGGTAGGATGGTGTTGCCTCTGTGTCGTCTTCCGTCATCAATACAGACATACTGTAGTATGTCGCTACCGGTACAGCAAAATACAAGCGTACATTTGGCCTGTATTGCTTCAAAGATCGAAATTTCTATTTATATATATACCTTAATATTATAGTGACATTATGCATGTAAGGCAACTTGTTTTAACCACCAGTTGATGGTGATGGTGAAGATGAGCATCGCTAACTAATGATTTTAATTCCAACTTAGAAAGGAAATTTCTAGTTAGTGACGAAAAAAATGAGGAGCAATTCTGTTGGCGATTAATGCGAGGTTTCTTACTAATGACAACAAACCCAAAGTTAATGGTAGAGTCGGTGATTTGTACACGACCATACATCACTTGGTAGGTCGGAGTCGTGCACGGCCATGCATCACTGGGTAGGTCGGAGTCGTACACAGCCATACATCACCGGGTAGGTCGGAGTCGTACACAGCCATACATCACCGGGTAGGTCGGAGTCGTACACGGCCACACATCACTGAGTAGGTCGGAGTCGTACACGGCCATACATTACTAGGTAGATCGGAGTCTTACACGGCCATACATCACTTGGTAGGTCGGAGTCGTACACGACCATACATCACTGAGTAGGTCGGAGTCGTACATGACCATACATTACTAGGTAGGTCGGAGTCGTACACAGCCATACATCACTGGGTAGGTCGGAGTCGTACACGACCATACATCACTGGGTAGGTCGGAGTCGTGCACGACCATACATCACTGAGTAGGTCGGAGTCGTACATGACCATACATCACTGGCTAGGTCAGAGGCCCTGGTGTTGGACGGTCGTTATGTCTATAGAGATCGCCACACTCGAACCAGCAAGCGATTAAACACATAGCAATCTGACATGATATATCTTTATACGTTGATAAAAAATATTTAATCAAACTATACATGGTGGGAAGACGTCCCCAGTGGCTTCCTACACCATAAACCACTGGGGCGTCGGGGGAGGCCCTTCAACACAACTCCTTCCTAGGTTTTTCTAAATATTGATTATATTTTCGGCGTTCCAGTCCGGAGATTCAATTTGATGCATGTCTCATCACTGGATCTAAAATTGCTTTCTGCTGTTGATTTCAATTGCTTCATTCGTTATTGCTTTGGAAACAATAGGTGTTTTTTTAAAGCAAGTAGTTTCCACCTCATCCCCGGTGCACACAATAATGTAACTGCCCCATGTCCCAGGCGTGGCGTATATGGAGTTGTGAACCCGAAGTTTGTCACAAAAATGTTTGAATTGCCATCTGCATGTGACTTTGCAGTAAACTGCATTTAGGGTAGACACTGGAGAGATAGCTTGCTCAGCGATCCTGTGATGTACGTTAGGCTGAGTGAGTGGAGACCGCGCCCCGGGGGAGCGTCCAACACGCTACCGGTGTGAAGAGACACGTCACGAGCCCGCCCGGTCCTCGCCATGACAATCCTAACAATTCACCACCGTAGTCTTAAACAATTCAAAACCGTCGTGATGTTCCCTATTTCCTTTCTGTTTCGTCATCACTCTTTAATAGCATTAGAATAGAACCGGTCGTTTTCAAACCAAATCAAAATAATTGAAATGTGAAAGAGAGAATGTCAAGAGAAATCACGCGAAATAAAAATAACTAAGCAGAAAACCCGTGCATAAAACATTTCAGCATCAACAAATATTGTAGATAATGAAATCCCTAAACACTCGAGGCGTTTCATCATTCTCAGCACAGACATTACCCCTTCAGTCGGTCCTTCTTCACTAACGTCCTTTAATGACATTGTACCTGGTCCTGTTGATAGAACGCGGCACAAAGTAAAACAAAACGTTTAACACTTGCACAGCATATACATCATTTACATGCATCGCAATGAAAATAAAACAATAATGTCCAAGTATACATAATTAGACAGTTGGTATATACTTGTATTTTGACTGGACATCTGATTCGGTCTTTTCTTGGACAGGAGACATATTCTATGATAGGACAGATGATGTATTCTGTGATTGAAAAGATTATGTATTCTGTGATTGGATAGATTATGTATTTTGTAATTGGACAGATTATGTATTCTGTGATTGGACAGATTAGGTTCTCTGTGATTGAACAGATTATGTATTCTGTGATTGGACAGATTATGTATTCTGTGATTTGACAGATTATGTATTCGGTGATTGGACAGATTATGACATTGTATTATGTGATAGGACAGAATATGTATTCTGTGATTGGACAGATTATGTATTCTGTGATTGGACAGATTATGTATTCTTTGATTGGATAGATTATGTATTCTGTGATTGGACAGATTATGACATTGTATTCTGTGATTGGACAGATTATGACATTGTATTATGTGATAGGACAGAATATGTATTCTGTGATTGGACAGATTATGTATTCTGTGATTGGACAGATTATGTATTCTTTGATTGGATAGATTATGTATTCTGTGATTGGACAGATTGTGTATTCGGTGATTGGACAGATTATGACATTGTATTCTGTGATTGGACAGAGTATGACATTGTATTCTGTGATTGGACAGATTATGTATTCTGTGATTGGATAGATTATGTATTCTGTGATTGGACAGATTATGTATTCTGTGATTGGACAGATTATGTATTCTGTGATTGAACAGTTGATCTAATCTATGATAGGACCGACGATGTATTTTGTGACTGGACAAACGATTTAATCTTTAACAGGACCGGCAAAGCATTCTGTAATTGGATGATAATATGGTCTTTGATTGGACAGACGATGCATTCTATGATCGGATAGAGAATATGGTTTTTGATTGAACAGAACGATATGTTCTGCGATTGGATAGAGAATTTGATTTTTCGATTGGACTGACGATGTATCCTGTGATCGGATAGAGAATATGGTGTTTGATTGGACAGTATGTATTCTGCGATTGGATAGAGAATATGGTCTTTGATTGGACAGTATGTATTCTGTGATTGGATAGAGAATATGGTCTTTGATTGGACAGTATGTATTCTGTGATTGGATAGAGAATATGGTCTTTGATTGGACAGTATGTATTCTGTGATTGGATAGAGAATATGGTCTTTGATTGGACAGTATGTATTCTGTGATTGGATAGAGAATATGGTCTTTGATTGGACAGTATGTATTCTGTGATTGGATAGAGAATATGGTCTTTCATTTTACAGATTGTATGTCACTAATCATGCTTATGCTGTTCTTTTTGTCTTAAAAGCCACGAGGGTTGTGGTTGCATTCCATTGTAGCTACGATGGATTTGTTTTCTTTTTCAGAATTCTGACAGTATATAGTTACCCAATATTAAGTATTTTTTCATAATCATCACCCTCATTCTTCTACTTTCTTTCAAAACATTGATACATTTCCTTTATTTTAATACAAATACCAATATTTTTCACCCTCCTGGCTTAGTCAATATAATCATCCAAGTCCCCTCGGAATGTGTTATAAAACGACAAAATACACTCGGTACGATAACATCGTATAAGGTGGAGCTCTCCAAATAACAATATAAAGCAATTTCTCAAAAATCAGATGATTTACCAAAACTTTCCTGTACATTTAAACCAAATTCCTGTAAATTCATTTGAGGTGTTCAGTATGATAGATATGATAATACACATGTATGAGTATCATGATCATCTCTAAATAATAATCAACGTTCAAGGTAAATCAAATTATAGTTGATTACTGGTTCACAATCCAATCAAATTAAGAATTGTTTGGTAAAAAATGGAGAGATTGTAAAATCAATCTGACAAACTGTGGTTGTGTGTTTTGTATGATGTTATAAGAAAACTGATTTAATCAGATATCAGTAACACTGTAAAATGGACACAGGAAGGCACCAAAGATTAGATTGTTTTACCCAAAAAACAATAGAACCTACAATAAAGATCCCTATATTGGGGTTGGGTGTTCAGTATGGTGGTATCATTAGTATGGCCAAGTTTCAGTTCAATAAGATATAATTAAAATTTTAAAACTTCTCCTAAATCAGATGTATTTTGTGTGACAGAAATACCGGAACCTGTATAACAATTTCCTACAAACATGTCAACTTGAACGCAAAAGTTAACGCCGTGGCCGAGAAGCAATATCTTAGTCTCACACTCCTCGACTATTTTCGAAGCAAGACAAAATTATTTTGAATAAGCCGCTACATAACATTAAATTCAACTGTACGCACTGGTGTTACAGTCGAATTGGTGACTGGCATTTCCTTCGATTACAAAAAGTTCTAGGATCAAACAAAACATTTGAAACATGATTGATCAGACAATCGTTTTTGATGATTTATTCATATCGTTTGATAGGGCAGATATAGTGTAATGTTATTTGACTTCTGTTTTCATGATCAGTTGGATCGTGCTTCATGTGATGAGACGGGTCAAATGCTGTTAGTCGATTTACGACTTACATGATTATATAAACCACCTGTTTGGTTATCATACAACATACGTTATTTTATACAACTAATGGTAGGCATCGCTACTGATTAAGTGTTTCGTAATTTGACAGTTAATACTTTTATGCTTTCTTAATTTGTATCAATTATGTGGGTTTTTTAAACAGTTAAAAGAAGGAGGGATTGCTTGTTTTGTGATTGGTCCGACTATTGTATGAGAGAATTGCTCGTTTTGTGATTGGCCCGACTGTTGTATGAGAGGAATTGCTCGTTTTGTGATTGGTCCGACTATTGTATGAGAGAATTGCTCGTTTTGTGATTGGTCCATCTATTGTACGAGAGAAAGTACTTGTTTTGTGATTGGTCCGACTACTGTATGAGAGAATAGCTCGTTTTGTGATTTGTTAGACTATTGTATTAGAGGAAGTACTCGTTTTGTGAATGGTTCAACTTTTGTACGGGAGGAACTGCTCGTTTTGTGATTGGTTCGACTATTGTATGAGAGGAAGTACTCGTTTTGTGATTGGTTCGACTATTGTACGGGAGGAACTGCTCGTTTTGTGATTGGTTCGACTATTGTATGAGAGGAAGTACTCGTTTTGTGATTGGTTCGACTATTGTACGGGAGGAACTGCTCGTTTTGTGATTGGTTCGACTATTGTATGAGAGGAAGTACTCGTTTTGTGATTGGTTCGACTATTGTACGGGAGGAACTGCTCGTTTTGTGATTGGTTCAATTTTTGTATGTAGTAATTAGACGGATCAGGTCTTGTTTGTTAGACAGATGTGTTTTGTGATTCGGTAGGTCACGTTTCGTTGTAAGACAACTGTGTCCGGGACCTTATTGCCTTTGCCTTTGAACCTCCTTAAAATCGTTGTTTCCTGATACTTCTAAGACTATCTTCAGTACATATTTTATTCTGATTATTTGTGTATTAAGCCCTAAGTAGATTCCAACGAACACATTTGTCCCGAAACTTTATCTCTCCGCCACCAATGATCCAGTCTAAATGACCCCTCGTCACTGCGTTCTAATGATTAAACCCCCAGCGATAGCGACCAGGTACACTCCGAATTCATTGTCCCATTTTCTGAGCCCTAAGCCGTCCGTGGATTGACTCGCTCCGTTGAGATTTGGTGTAGACATACTCCGGCTCTGAACCTCATCGCCAATCCTTCCGAGATTAAGTAAAAAATAACAACGGTACCATCTTTCAACCGTTTGTGATAATATCATTTGTGTAATCTGCTATGCCAGTAAGTAATGAGCATCCGGATGTAATGAACTCTCGCGGGACCTCCTTGCGTCCGAGGTTTTACGAGCGACTGTGGCTCGTCTGACGTGAGGCGATGTTGATGTATGCAGACGTTTTCAGGGAAGGCCTACTCCTTCAGCCATGTCGACCGGGCATGGAGTGTCCCTTGGACTTCCCATTTCCACATTATTTTGGCGAGATTTATTATTCCGCCAGCGTGATTTCTAGATGCTAACAGACAAATTTGGTGTAAATGTGCATACTGAGTAGCGCGCGCCAGTGAGCGAATGGACCGGCAGTCAGGCGCGCTTTACTACCTTTTGTCAACAAAATACGGTCTCGAGTTGATAGCTTACTAGTATCTAACCCCGGCGAATCCCGCCAGATAGCAATGATGTCTGCCTCATAATGACACCCCACACGTGCTGACAGCAGACCTTCTCTGCAGGAATAAACGCAGGATTGTTATGCAAACAGTTGGGGAAATTGTAAGAGATATATTTGTAATTTGTTGCGGAATTTTCTCCATAAAATGTGAGATTTACGGCCAGCGTGATCCTCGGTGACGGCCATTAATCCCGCGCGATCCCTGCCGGGTGAGGTCCTACCATGGCCCCATTACGGTACGTACTGTGGCCTCAGATCGATAGGACACGAGGCACTTCCTCTGTTAATTAATTACACCATCGCTTCCTGCTAACATGTATTCGCTTTACTTTTTAGAACAAAGCTGTGTTTTTCCTTAAGATGTCTGATGGGAATCACTGCCCCCTGTGTCTCGATACAAGCGGACAGGATGTAGACGTCTATGTCCGGGCTACGTCAGTGGCTGTCCCTCGTTCATGATCAGATGCATTAACAGTTGGTGCATGCCAACTGAGAAATGGCGACCAAATTAGCGCGTTCCCGTTTCGATGTTGTTTGAATGTGATTGCATACGTCATCAACACGTAACGCTTTATCTCGCCAGGTTTCAGCTGTGGTAGTTAAAGGCTTACGTACATTATCGCTAGTTTGTCCTGCTCTCCAGTAAGCAGTGCTGCCGCTAGCGTCGTTTTTAAACAACACCAGTGACGTTTCAGTGAGACAACACTATAAGGCTTTATTCGGTTTTACTAAAATAAAGCAGGTGTATAAGTATTAAATAATCATACTGTTTTATCTGAAGTTGTTGATTCTGTCTTTATTAGACTGGTGAAGTAAGCCACTAGTAAGCTTGTCAGCCAGTCCGCGTTAGCACTCAAATACACACTTAATATTATAATAACATAATCTAATCCACAGGTACGATTTCGGTGTTTTACGTTATTGTACAAGTGTGTCTACATTGGAAACAACTTAGCTTTGTTTGAACGCTGTATAACAATGTTTATGTAGCTTTGTATGACGAAGGAGTTCTTTTAAACAAGGAATGAAGAAACCTTATAAAGACTATTTAACATTCACTTGTAGAATCAAAATCCACATGGCTGCCACCACTCTCTAAAGCGACTTATTAAACATGCATGTTAAATGCATAGCCTTCTTATTATTGCCTAAACATGGTTAACATCCCTTCACTCCAACATATTGAAACGCTGAAACAGTAACCCAAATTGGTATGTTGACAGAAACTTAACAGAGTGAGGCGGACAAACATTGTAACTGACCCGTCCAATCTTGTCATATGGACAGGCCATAAATACAGTATTTAACCCATAAGTTAATATTTATATTTGCACTGCAGTGTCTTTATATACAGCTAGTAAGTTCTGTTTCGGTTCATGGGACTATGACCCGAAATGTGTATCAATACGAAAGTGAGATGAAGATCAACAAACAATGCATATCAAGCCGAACTCGTGTCAGACGAATGTTGCAGTACATTGTATTATTTCAGTAGGCATATCGTCCGAAATAATGTAGGCATTGTCACCAATCGAACACCACGTACATATTTATATTGAGAAAGTTCTCATCAGTAGGGTCGACAAAAAATAGCATGCATTTGGGTTCTTATGCAACGCATTATTATATATTAGCCATATTGCAACTAACAAACAACACAACGATGGCAACTTTTTCCATGGCGGACCACCTTACTTCGTTTTTAAATTGAGTGGGGACGCCACCGCATCCAGTATGACGTCATGATTGTAAATATGATAGCGGCAATTATTCCAAGTGTTTTTTAAAACATTTTAGACAAAACCATTGCTATAAAAAATAGATTTCAACCATCAAATAATAAAATACCTTTTTACGGTAGCTGTATGGGGATAAACAAATGTCGGTTTTCTCAATTAAATTGAACGTCAATAAAATCAAGTCAATCATTGAGAAAGATGCGCGTTATATGTTCAGACAGCTAGTACGAATGACAAGCTTGGGTTTAGCTCTGTTCACTTCATTCTGAAGAAAATTCTCAAAGTTATAGGAAAATAAGTGCCCGCTGGATCTCACATTTACTCACTGATGAGCAGAAACGCACACGGGTATAAATGGCTAAGAAGTACCCAAAATATCAGAAAAACGCATTTGATAATCTCATAACGGGTGATGAGACATGGGTATATTTATATGAGCCTAAGAGGTAGTTGGCAATAGGATATGGGCTTTGGAACATGTCCAAATATTGTTTAGAAATAGTGGACCAATCATGCGAATTGCTGTTCCAAATGGTAGAGATGTGTCTGGAAGCGTCTATAAGAATGTAGAAAAAATGAGAAAAATTCGTCCTAAAATAGGTCTCAAGCATGTCCATTTGTTGCATACCGATGTCCCAGTCCACAAATCAGCAACTGTAGTCCAGATTTTAAGTCGGAAAAGGTCAATGTATTTTAACACTCTTCGTACATCCCAGGCTTTGCCCTGCGTGATTTTTTTCCTTTTGCCAAAATTTAAAAAAAAACACCAATCTGGTAGGAGATAAAGGTCCAGCATTGAGCTGGGATCTGCAGTTAACTAGTTAAAGATAAGTTTACCCTGAGTATCAAAATTGTTTAAAAAAGTGAATTCAAATATTGCAACGGTGTGCTCAAGTTAAAGGGGGCATATTTTGAAGGTAACAAGACAAAAAGCTTTCAAGTTCTGATAAACGTTTCTGAGAAAACAGGTCATTCATTTGCAAACGTTTCGAACACCGTTCGTACAGTACGGGATGTTCTGCCAATTCAATATTCAATAGTTTTTTTTAGGATCATCATTATGTTTCAATTTAGAGTTATAGGCAATATGAACGCCCAATGCATTACATGAAAATAAAATACAAACAACTAGTGTTTAATAAATCCCATATGAACTTGATTCTCATGTAAGATGCTCTATTTATCATATGATTGCCTTGTTATACAGTAGATATATACAATTGTCATTATTTTGTAATTGTGTAATATGATCTATCATATCAGTCTTGTGTTTGACTGCAATATTTAATTGTTCTTACTATGACGTCACGCCAAGAACATTTCATCACCTTCCGCACTAGAGTCAAAATGGCGGTTTTTACATTTTAATGGTGTATGGGAATAGACGTTTGACGTTAACGTTTGGTATATGGAAATTGGAACTGGTCACGAATTTTTCAAAATAGCTCGCTAGTGGCTCAAAAAATAAATAAAAAAAATTCATTGTCTCATTTCTTTAATCTCATATTATATGCAAAGTTAACTCGTGAAAGATCATAGATATATTTTTTCGAGAACTATTCAACTACCTATTCACATTTCGGGTCTGTAGAAATCGTGTTAACTTGTATGTTGCAAAAACACACACGTAGCCGTACTTTAAGTATGTCGATGCTATTAAATACATCTTTATACTAAATTGGTGTTTTCAAGTGTCCGCCCAGTTCTATTAAAACAACATGTGCCCGGCCCTAAATAATTATTTTGTACTTTACACTAGAATGTATTAGTCATGTTATATAACTCATAATTAGACTTAAACATATCCGTCTACACACCTCACTTCCACGCTACACATATAGATCATGTATACATTTAGCACACATATAAACACACCATAGATATAAATTGACGCCCATATTGCAGATATACATACATAATACAAATAGCAAACAAATATACATGCATTAAATACCACACGTAATGCCATTTAAGTTGATTTGTACAATGATATTTGGTATGCAATGGCATCTGGTGTGAAATGTCTGCTTTTGTATATTGGCAAAACGACATTCTGTGTATATTCACGCTTTAGTTTTTGTTTATGTTTATAATGACATTTGATATAAAATGCGTTTAATAAGTTAATGCGCACAATGACATCAAGTGAGTATTGTAAAAAGCTCTGAACCTTGGTTTTAGCTGAATACGACATTGCATTTTGAGAAATATGCTAATGATGGCGAAATATCCCCCCCCCCCCCTCCCAGCGGCTTGTTTAAAATCATGATTATGACCGTGTTTGCAATGATGCGTGTGACATCATGATTAGTGATGTTATTCACAAAGACGTGCAAACATCATATGTTTACATAGTTACTTTTGGACATAAAACATAACCTGCTGTT
The DNA here is from genome assembly GCA_947623455.1 of Mimachlamys varia. Lineage (NCBI taxonomy): Eukaryota > Metazoa > Mollusca > Bivalvia > Pectinida > Pectinidae > Mimachlamys > Mimachlamys varia. Next base: position 30,725,389 of record OX392527.1, on the reverse strand, counting down.
ACAATATAACATTCATGGACGCATTTGTGATGAACATTTATCGATATATATCTGTGACGAATCTCTTTATCTCTCCAATAAATAGATTGCATACGCAGAATAGCTATCGGTAAGATGTAAGAATCGATCAACCTGTATACGTGAACAAACTTTGTGTATGTATGTGTGAATGGTTTGCTTAGGTCGAATTTCGTTCTTTCATTTGTCCAGCGTGATCCAAATATGTTCCGGTATTGGTTGGTAAGTGATTTGTAGGTGTTTGTTGGTGGTTGATAGGTGGTTTGTAGGTGTTTGTTGGTGGTTGGTAGGTGGTTTGTAGGTGTTTGTTGGTGGTTGGTAAGTGGTTTGTAAGTGTTTGTTGGTGGTTTGTACAGTTTGTGTATAGGTGTTTTTGGTTGGTTGATATATGACATGTAAGTGTTTGCTTTTTGGTTGGTTGATATATGGCATGTAAGTGTTTGTATTTTGGTTGGTTGATATATGACATGTAAGTGTTTGTTTTTTGGTTGGTTGATATATGACATGTAAGTGTTTGTTTTTTGGTTGGTTGATATATGACATGTAAGTGTTTGTTTTTTGGTTGGTTGATATATGACATGTGAGTGTTTGTTTTGGTTGGTTGATATATGACATGTAAGTGTTTGTTTTTTGGTTGGTTGATATATGACATGTAAGTGTTTGTTTTTTGGTTGGTTGATATATGACATGTAAGTGTTTGTTTTGGTACGTTCTTAACTGATACAAGGACGTGGAAGTTATGTCAATAGGCGGTCAATGCTAAAATGTTGGAGTGTGAGATCGTTTCTCTACTGTGGGCTTTCAAAAAGAGGATAATGAATATGAATTTTCCAACAAAACGGACTCATGTTGTTATGCGCGCCATGAAATGTGGCAGTCAGGAAAATCTCCATACCGATTCTGTAGTGGAGAAAAAATGTGCTTAGATCATGGCAGCATACGAGGGGTGAATTAAGAACCTGGAACTTGATATAGAGTCCAAATGTGGAGCCGAAGAGATTGAATTTTTATAAAAAAAAAAATTTCCGAAGTTACCAGATTGTGAAACAACAAGAGGGGGAAACTCGATCATTCTAGTCGCCTGCGGAAGTCTTGACGACAAGACCGTATTTTCAAGAATGTAAATAATCTGGCTACAAACAAATGATGAAACAAACTTATTCGGGTTAGTAACCATTTCACCAAACAAGAAAAAGAAGAAGGGGCAGCATTAAAAGAGGAAACAAAAACAGGGAACAAGAAGAAAGCAAACTCTGAGTTTCATCCCCAGGGTAAAATGCCCTACATGAAACAGAAATATTGTGCAAATCAAAACGAAATCTCGGAATACGAATAAGGGATAATCTCTGCTGCTGCTGCTGCTGCTGCTGCTGCTGCTACATAAATGCTGACAAACAAATAAGATGAATTAAAACAAAGGATCCAAGGTAAAAGCGATATAGATGTTTATAGGTATTAACGAAATCTACTCGAAAAACTACAGATTTTTACCAAGTAAAGCAGAACTGAAAAACTCAGATTATGAACTTTTTAAAATGAAAATGACCCTAATCAACACCGTGGAATATATTGCACGTAGGTATATAAATTAAGAGAGTCTTAAACCAGTGGAAGTAAACATTCGAACCGGCTTCAAAGAGAGCATTTTGGGTTATCTCCACATAAGGTGGACAGTGTCTTAATTGGCTGTATCTATAAAAGTCAAAATCCTTTTTAGGATAACAATGAAGAGTTGCACAACCTTATAACCTCAGTTTCGACCGATGAAGAGTTTTCACACCTATATTAGTTTAGAGATTTCAACATTCCAAGTATAGACTGGAACACATGGATATCTTCGGGAGATAGATAAGGGGAGAATTTCATAGAACTATTAAGAGACAAATACCTTCATCAACATTCCAACAAATGCACCCGCGTGCGGAAGAGAAACGAAGAAAACACCCGTGATGTAATACTAAGTAAAGAAGAAGAGATGGTACATTATATTGATTACGAAAGCCCTATAGGCAAAAGTGATCATCATCTTCTATACTTTAAATCTACATTGCTTAAAACGGAATCGAAAAGTTTAGAAACGGGTTATACTTATCTCGAAGGAGAGTATACCAACACGAAGAAGGAATTACGGGACGTAGACTGGGACGGATCTCTGTCTAACCTGAACATTGAAGAGGCCTACAATGCCTTCCTTCTTATATTCCATATACAGTATGTTCTGTTGCGGATAAACATATTCCAAAAATGAAGAACACAACCACCAATATTGGGAACGGCCGAGCTTTACACAGGGAAATTACGAGCAAAATCAGCAAAAAACATCGGACATGGAAAAATATAGATCAATACAAGGAGTATGCCAAGCTCAGAAAGGAAGTCAAATTTGAACTCCAGAAGTCAAAGAAGTAGATGGAAAAAGAAATTGCACTTAAGCAAAACAGCAGCCTAAACGATTATGGAAAGAAATATATGCTAAGAGAAAAGTCAGATAAGGAATTTCGGACCAAAAAGGGATTAATGGGGATCCAACACAAAAAGCAACACATGATTCGGAAAAAGCAGAAGTTTTGTTAATTTCTTCACCAGCGTCTTTACCAAGGAACCATCTAGAGAGCTACCTTCGTTCACAGCGAGGCCTATGAGTCAACCATTTCAAGACACAACATGCCACGAAGATATACATAAAGAACTGCTATTCAAATTAGATTCTACAAATCTCCTGGACCCGATGGAATGCACCCAAAAGTTTAAAAACCAATCTGTCGGAAAGTAAGCTACCCTCGTCTTGGAAGGACGCAAACATCAAAAACCGATCATGGAAATCCCCGTCCTGTTAGTTTCACTAGTATCATTGTTAAAACCACGGGAAAACGTATACGTGACGATATAGTGCAACATAATATGTAACTTAACAATTTATTTAGTGGAAGTGAAAGATCAACCACACTTTAAATGCAAATTGTTGTGGATCGTTAGACGCGTATGTTGGATACTGGAGGAGAAATTGATGTTGTTTACATGGATTATATGAAGGCTTTTGGTAAGGTACCCCATCGCCGTCTGATAATAAACTATAAAATTATAGCATAAGCCTACAAACTGTCAAATAGATAGAAAACTTCCTAAGTGATAGACATCAAAAAGTAGTGATAAATGAAGATTAGAAATAACGAGGATATGGAAATCATACAGACAGATTTAGATAATCTTCAAAAGTAGTCTGATGACTGGCATTTAAAATTCCACCCCAAAAAATCCAAGGTTCTGCCCGTTAAGGGATCACCAAACAAAAACAGATGTTATCAAAGTTTCTTCTAGGATTAAAAAACCTTCATATGAAGAACGATTAAAAAAAACTGAAACTTCCAACACTCAAACACCACACAACAAGGAGAGATTTGATAAATATTTTGAAAATTATGAACAACAATTTTGATGAGAGAGTAACATCTAGCATATTCACCTATGATAATAACGAAAGACCTCGTACATTTAAGTTGTATAAAGATGCAATACAGAACTAAGAAAAAACTCGTTTTAACAGTTTTAGGGTAGTAGATGCATGGAACAAGCTGCCAGATTATGTCGTAAATGCGGAAACTACTAGAGATTTTGAGATATTGCTAGATGATCACATCAAGGATAATATCTTTAATGACTGCTGATAAATGATTTCAATGAGTTTATACTGTATGCATAATTATGCCAGTGACAATAAGTTTAGTTTGTATGTCTTGGACTGGGAGGCTTATAGCTTGCGTCCATTATTTTCCATTTGTTCCATTAGGTGTGTTGTTGGTTGGTTAGTGGTATACACGTGTGTGTGTTGTTTGGTTGATAGGTGATATGGATGTGTTTCCTGTTGATCGTTGTAGGTTGTATATATGTGTTTATTGCTGGTTGTTGTAGGTAGTATGTACGTATTTGCTGTTGGTTGTTGTAGTTGGTATATACGTGTTTCTTGTTAGTTGTTGTAGGTGGTATGTAGGTGTTACTTGTTGGTTGTTGTAGGTGGTATGTAGGTGTTTATGGCTGGCTGTTGTATGCGGTATGTTAAGTGTTTGCAGTTGGTTGTTGTAGTTGGTATATACGTGTTTCTTGTTGGTTGTTGTAGGTTGTGTATGCATTGTAGGTGCGTTTTGTTGGTTGTTGTAGGTGGTATGTAGGTATTTGCTGTTGGTTGGTATCTGTAGGTGGTATGTAGGTATTTGCTGTTGGTTGGTATCTGTATGTGGTATGTAGGTGTGTCTTGTTGGTTGGTATCTGTAGGTGGTATGTAGGTATTTGCTGTTGGTTGGTATCTGTAGGTGGTATGTAGGTATTTGCTGTTGGTTGGTATCTGTAGGTGGTATGTAGGTATTTGCTGTTGGTTGGTATCTGTAGGTGGTATGTAGGTATTTGCTGTTGGTTGGTATCTGTAGGTGGTATGTAGGTATTTGCTGTTGGTTGGTATCTGTATGTGGTATGTAGGTGTGTCTTGTTGGTTGGTATCTGTAGGTGGTATGTAGGTGTGTTTTGTTGGTTGGTATCTGTAGGTGGTATGTAGGTGTGTCTTGTTGGTTTGTATCTGTAGGTGGTATGTAGGTGTGTCTTGTTGGTTGGTATCTGTATGTGGTATGTAGGTGTGTCTTGTTGGTTGGTATCTGTATGTGGTATGTAGGTGTGTCTTGTTGGTTTGTATCTGTAGGTGGTATGTAGGTGTGTCTTGTTGGTTGGTATCTGTAGGTGGTATGTCGGTGTGTTTTGTTGGTTGGTATCTGTAGGTGGTATGTAGGTGTGTCTTGTTGGTTGGTATCTGTAGATGGTATGTAGATGTGTCTTGTTGGTTGGTATCTGTAGGTGGTATGTCGGTGTGTTTTGTTGGTTGGTATCTGTATGTGGTATGTAGGTGTGTCTTGTTGGTTTGTATCTGTATGTGGTATGTAGGTGTGTCTTGTTGGTTTGTATCTGTATGTGGTATGTAGGTGTGTCTTGTTGGTTTGTATCTGTATGTGGTATGTAGGTGTGTCTTGTTGGTTGGTATCTGTATGTGGTATGTAGGTGTGTCTTGTTGGTTTGTATCTGTATGTGGTATGTAGATGTGTCTTGTTGGTTGGTATCTGTAGATGGTATGTAGGTGTGTTTTGTTGGTTGGTATCTGTAGGTGGTTAGTAAGTATTTGTGATTTTTTTTTTTTATTATTGAATTTGATACTTTCTTATTCCGGGTTATACTTCGCCAATACCATCGGTATGTATTATAAAATGTGCGATGACTCGCAAAACGGTTCAGTTTATCTCATCGCATGTCCTTTGATGCAATCAACAATCCGAGTCAGTTGGAAATTGCCTTTGGGTGAAAACGAATATCAGGAAATGCCAAGCAGAATTGTACACATAAATGATTTCTGTCGGATTAGTATGTAATAATGTTCCGCGACATTTATCCTTTGATCTATTCTGTTATTGCAGCATGTAACTCTATATATAAAAAGTGATATTTTGCGGTTCTGTACTTTGCGGCTGTGTGACAGGTACTGTTGCGACATTGAGTATATAAATGCACATGTACTTCAACGTGTTCTCTGTGCTATGTTGGTAATTGTTCTATTTAAACTCGATCATCCTCCGTTATTCTCCTCTAGCCTTGTCATAAGAACGCCATATGAAGCTGAAGTAACGCAGACGCTCAGAATTGGCAATTCGAGGGCTCTCGTCACATCCGGTTTACCCACTGTAGTTGGGTGTGGAGAAGTTCATTACCACCTCTCGTCGAAGGCTTTACCGCCGCGCGTGGTCGTTAGCGCGGGAAACGTTGCTAGTTGGAGGCCTCTTCTCCTCGGCGACACGTGATTGTCGGTCAATCAGATTACCCACTGGACTTTAATGGTATCAAACGACGTCACACTACCTGATGTGTGTAGGAATGGGCAAGTTTTCTGTGTCAGTCATTGTCGGACCAGTTATAGCAGGTTATTACATAATGCCCTTGTTACACCAATGTTGATTGTTTGTTTTAAGTTTGTAACCAGATTTGTTGACGTTAATGCTGTTTACATTTCCTGCGTTATAGTGTTAGTTTCACTCATATTTACAATTTTGAGCACATGACGTTGCAGTTTTGTGTGAACATATTGAATATATATATTTGTAAATTAACATAGCAAATAATATTACTACAATGAAATGTAAATGTAAATCTCCATATGCCACTACATATGTTATCATGGTAAGTAATGCACAATCTGCTAGATAATGCCGTGTTACCAAGGTGACGGTAAGGGACATCCGCTAAGAATGCCCCTCTTAACCAAGATGACGGTAAGGGGCAATCTGTTTAGTTATGCCGTGCTACCAAGATGACGGTAAGGGGCAATCTGTTTAATTAAGCCGTGCTACCAAGATGACGATAAGGGGCAATCTGTTTCGTTATGCCGTGCTACCAAGATGACGGTAAGGGGCAATCTGTTTAGTTATGCCGTGCTACCAAGATGACGGTAAGGGGCAATCTGTTTAATTAAGCCGTGCTACCAAGATGACGATAAGGGGCAATCTGTTTAGTTATGCCGTGCTACCAAGATGACGGTAAGGGACATCCGCTAAGAATGCCCCTCTTAACCAAGGTGAAGGTAAGGGACAATTTGCTAAGCTTAACCGTGTTACCAAGGTAACGGTAAAGGGCAATATCTGCTAAGTTATGCCGTGCTACCAAGATGACGGTAAGGGGCAATCTGTTTAGTTATGCCGTGCTACCAAGATGACGGTAAGGGGCAATCTGTTTAATTAAGCCGTGCTACCAAGATGACGATAAGGGGCAATCTGTTTAGTTATGCCGTGCTACCAAGATGACGGTAAGGGGCAATCTGTTTAGTTATGCCGTGCTACCAAGATGACGGTAAGGGGCAATCTGTTTAATTAAGCCGTGCTACCAAGATGACGGTAAGGGGCAATCTGTTTCGTTATGCCGTGTTACCACGGAGACGGTAAGGGGTAATCTGTTTAGTTACGCCGTGTTACCACGGAGACGGTAAGGGGCAATCTGCTAAGTTATGCCGTGTTACCAAGATGACGATAGGAGACGATAAAGGACAATTTGCTAAGTTATGTCGTGTTACCACGGAGACGGTAAGGGGTAATATGTTAAGTTATGCCGTGTTACCACGGAGACGATATAGGACAATTTGCTAAGTTATGTCGTGTTACCAAGGTGACGGTAGGAGACGGTAAAGAACAATTTGCTAAGTTATGTCGTGTTATCAGGGTGACTATAAGATTCAATCTGCTAAGTTCCATCGTGTTACATTGTACAAAGATGAAGGTAAAGCTCAATCTGCTTAGTTACGTCGCGTTACCATGGTAACGCTAAGGCTCTACCTGCTTGTTCAGTGATACCATGTTTCCACGGTGATTGTACAGCTCTAATTGCTCCATGATGCCGTGCTGGTATAGTGACGACAGGTTTGGAGTAGACATCGCAACCTTTCCACGGCTCATAAGTATCATAAAGAGAGTTAGGCTCCATCCAGCAACCCCACGAAAATGGTTGGACTGCCATTAGTTAGCTGGTAGTGTTATTTTCAGGTGTACCGAACATATATCCTACACAGCTTCACAGAGAAAATGCGTGGTAAATACCAAAGAGGGAAGAATTAAATGTTTTAACACTCCAGAACACACTGCTTTAACATGGTTTCACGTTAAAGCATTCTCCTCTCCCCAGACTGTGTTAACAGCCTGCCAGTCAGGGACAGTGCGGGGTGTGTCTACATTTCTTTAGTATGAAAAAGACGCGGAGCGTGTATGCACAATTGTATTTAGGTTGGGTAATAGGGTGTGTATAGGCTTGTGTACGGGGAGGGTAGTGCACAGTTGATAGCGCTTGAGGTTTAGGTTGTTGTTCCTGTATTTTATTTGAAAAAAAAATACATGTTGGCGGAGATAATAGAGGGTAGACGAGGATGTTATTTATTCTTTTGTTCAATATTTGTTTTTATTATCATTATTTTGGAACAATATGGCCACATACATATCATCAAATACATGAAATACATACCCAGCTCTCTTTGTTTTCCTTTATATCTATGTTAAACGTCTACAGTATATTTTACCCTACTATTTTTTAAGAGGAAAATTGTTGGGAACACTTCGGAAATGTTGTAGGAAAAAGACGAAGAGGAAGAGAAAGAAGGAACGCAGAGCACAAAGACAGAAGTTCTAAGTAGCAGCAGTTATTGTTTATGGAGAATATATTGCGACCACAATAGCTATATTGTATAAAAAAAAGTTATTTATTGATCAATATAAGATCTAAATAGAAATAATTGTTTATTTTCAAAACAATGTATTTAAAATATAATTATGAAACAAAAACAAGTACGACAAAATCGCATGTTCATCTACCCTCGGACAATATAATACATGTATTCATGTTTGTTTTCCTCCTGCTTCACCTTACATTAGTTCTTTACAATTAGAAAGTAGTATCGATATACGTACAGGTGATACCGTTAGGGCTGAATTCGTGACGTGTTTGAGACATAAGTATGTGTTTTCTTTTTCTTCTTATTATTTTATCTTTTTAACGGGAGGGGTGGGGGTGGTGGTGATTGGTTATTCGACCAATTGATGATGACGACGTACCACTGTGAGTGTTGTTTGGATTACGGGGTTGTTGTCGAAGGTGTTTGTGAGGGACGGTTTACGATGTGGTTCCACCACACAGGTGTTATCGCCTTGTAGCGCTGTATAAGTGCCTTATTTCCAAAAACAACCATCAAAGCCTCGCTAATAGCTGTATCCCTTAACAAAAAAAATATCTACATTTTCAAATTAAGTCCCTTTGAATTTTATTCTAAAAGTAATTTTATTTCTTTTTATTAAATAAATGAAACTTACTGATATTTCTACAAACGACTATAACCACACGCATTCTAACTCAATCGTCTGTGATTGAAGAACTAAAACTTTTCCGCTGATAATATTTAACAGAATAATGCCGTTTTAACGAGTACAACACTCTTGGGAGTCGAGGAGGGTTCGCCTTCCACACAATACAAACAACGTTTCAGATGAGACACCGAGAATAAATATTCTCCGACACTTACTTTCCCCATTGAGCAAATTACGGCTCACTTCAGCTACTTGAGTTGCACAACAAGTGTGCTCACTCGGATCGCTACAAGCCAAATGAATGACTACACTTTAACGTATGTGTTATAATGAACAGATACTAACTTACGGGGACAAAGCCCGGCTAAAGCAGGTCTTCTGGTGATGTCTAGTGGACGTAAGCTCTCCCTTGAAACAGTCTGGGCTTGTTTGTTCTAGACAGATTCTAGCATTGCTAAACTGTTCTTAGGGTAAGGTTGCCACACGGTATAATGGAGTGAAAGCTGTACCGTCCGAAGCAGGTTGTCACAACAGTCTGGTGGTATCAAAGTACAGTCGAGATACGTCAAGGTACAGTCTGGTCGGATTGGAGCGCTATGTGGTGAGTGGAAGATCTGTCTGGAATGGGTTCAGGTACAGTCTGGCAGAGTCCAAGATCTGTCGCAATAGATTCTGGTACAGTCTGGTGAGTCGCAGATCTGTCGAGATAGGTTCTCGTACAGTCTGGTGGGTCCAAGATCTGTCGCAATAGGTTCTCGTACAGTCTGGTGGAGTCCAAGATCTGTCGCGATAGGTTCTCGTACAGTCTGGTGGGTCCAAGAGATGTCGAGTTAGGTTCTAATACAGTCTGGTGGAGTCCAAAATCTATTGAGAAAGGTTCTGGTACAGTCTGGTGGAGTCCAAGATCTGTCGAGATAGGTTCTGGTACAGTCTGGTTGGTCCAAGATCTGTCGAGATAGGTTCTGGTACAGTCTGGTTGGTCCAAGATCTGTCGAGATAGGTTCTGGTACAGTCTGGTTGGTTCAAGATCTGTCGAGATAGGTTCTGGTACAATCTGGTGGAGTCCAAGATCTGTCGAGATAGGTTCTCGTACAGTCTGGTGGAGTCCAAGATCTGTCGAGATAGGTTATGGTACAGTCTGGTTGGTCCAAGATCTGTCGAGATAGGTTCTGGTACAGTCTGGTTGGTCCAAGATCTGTCGAGATAGGTTCTGGTACAATCTGGTGGAGTCCAAGATCTGTCGAGATAGGTTCTGGTACAGTCTGGCGGGGTCCACGATCTGTCGAGATAGGTTCTGGTACAGTGTGGTGGAGTCCAAGATCTGTCGAGATAGGTTCTGGTACAGTCTAGTGGAGTCCAAGATCTGTCGAGTTAGGTTCTGATACAGTCTGGTGGAGTCCAAAATCTGTCGCGATAGGTTCTGGTACAGTGTGGTGGGTCTGAGATCTGTCGCGATAGGTTCTGGTACAGTCTGGTGGCGTCCAAGATCTATTGAGATAGGTTCTGGTACAGTCTAGTGGAGTCCAAGATCTGTCGAGATAGGTTCTCGTACAGTCTAGTGGAGTCCAAGATCTGTCGAGATAGGTTCTTGTACAGTCTGGTGGACAGACAAAATCACAGAAATGTTTAAGTTGTCAACAGCTAAATAATCAGAAATGTTTAAGTTGTCAACAGCTAAAAACACAGAAATGTTTGAGTTGTCAACAGCTAAAAACATAGAAATGTTTAAGTTGTCAACAGCTAAAAACACAGCAATATTTGAGTTGTCAACAGCTAAAAACACAGCAATATTTGAGTTGTCAACAGCTAAAAACACAGAAATGTTAAAGTTGTCAACAGCCAAAATCACAAAAATGTTAAATTGCCAACAGTCAAAATCACAGAAACTTCAAATGGTAAAAGTTTCGTCTATATTGCTTTACATCGCAACTTATATGATAAGATCCGAGATTTTAGATGCCTTTAATTGTCCGAGAAATATATGAAAATGTGAAGACATCTTACAAGTGTATTTTTAATCAGTTTATTGCTTCTAGACTGCCTGATAATAGTAATTTCTCACATCGCCAGTAGCCAGAAAAAAACATGCTAGTCCACAATATTATTGGTTATACACCCCCATCATTCGTACGACAAAGAAGTGTTATAATACATGCTAGTCATTGTATAAACTGTACAATTTGGTGTATTACATGATACACCATGTATGAGTGGTATAATACATGGATATCGTTGTATAAACTGTACAATTAGGTGTATTACATGGTACACCATGTATAAGTGTTATAATACATGGAAGTCGTTGTATAAACTGTACAATTAGGTGTATTACATGGTACACCATGTATAAGTGTTATAATACATGGATGTCGTTGTATAAAACTGTACACTTTGGTGTATTACATGGTACACCATGTATAAGTGTTATAATACATGGAAGTCGTTGTATAAACTGTACAATTAGGTGTATTACATGATACACCATGTATAAGTGGAATAATACATGGATATCGTTGTATAAACTGTACAATTAGGTGTATTACATGGTACACCATGTATAAGTGTTATAATACATGGAAGTCGTTGTATAAACTGTACAATTAGGTGTATTACATGGTACATCATGTATAAGTGTTATAATACATGGAAGTCGTTGTATAAACTGTACAATTCGGTGTATGACATGGTTCACCATGTATAAGTGTTATAATACATGAAAGTCGTTGTATGAACTGTACAATTAGGTGTATTACATGGTTCACCATGTATAAGTGTTATAATACATGGATGTCGTTGTATAAACTGTACAATTTGGTGTATGAAATGATACACCATGTATGAGTGTTATAATAGATGGAAGTCGTTGTATAAATTCAACGACTTTCATGTATTACATGGTACACCATGTATAAGTGTTATAATACATGAAAGTCGTTGTATGAACTGAACACTTTGGTGTATGACATGGTACACCAGGTATATAAGTGTTATAATACATGGAAGTCGTTGTATAAACTGTACAAAGTGATGTATTACATGGTGTATGAACTTGACTATAATGTATGTATTTCATTACAGCATACTGTAAAATTATGGTAAATATTTAAGGCCCAATATACGTAACTTTCGGCAAAACTTGAAGCAAAAATCAAGCCTAATAACTTATTATGTTTATAGATTTAGTTAAGGTTAACTGATATCAGCAATATTCAAGATAAATTCTTTCGCGGTTACCGGTACAGCAGCAGTTGAAACACGCTATTTGTAAACACGCGTCCATTTCGAACAGTCTTCTACATTCGGTTTGTTGTTGAAGTGGGCCCACCTGAATTATATTCAATTCTTTGGATTTTTTTTTTTTTGTCCAGAGTTTCTTGTTAGTTACCGCTTTACTTGGTTTTAGGCTTATTTTTGCGCGGTTATCAACTGGATTTTTTTCAGAATTTTTCAGGATCACGAAAATTTCCCTGAAGTTACGTATATTGGGCCTTTGACAGACTGCAGTGTCTACTGCCAGATATGTCTTGAAAAAACAAAATACACAAGCACAAAAAATATCAGTCCTACCGACTCTTACTTTACTGTTGCGCATGCTCATGCACGCGCGCACACCAACAATGTACGCTCATAAAATGCATTTTGTCATGTTACATATATTTTTTTATTTGTCGCGTTATGATACGTAAGAACTACAAATGTACGAATGTGAAATGCTGGAGGGACTTATCTAGTTTTCGGTTGAACGTCTAATGAATGCATGTACCATACCAAACAATGATAGCACACATACTATAGCCTCCGAATAATTACTGCCACGAACATCTGACAACAGAAACATTTTATTGTAATACAATGGTCTAGAAAATTATGTGTACGGCGATTAAACCTTCAGATCTAATAGGTGACAGGGGAATAGCAGACTGCAGCCGTTGGTGAATAAAATTCGAGATAGAATATTTATTACCAAACAAAATTGCCGATCTAGAGCACAATCTGGAAAGGATGGATATTTTGTGGGTTTGTTCCAAACAAGATTTGGTTTTATTAGAGGTGTTTCTTAATTCCATGAAAACTGCTACAACAACCCACTCTGGGTCCGACGCTGATGTCTTATACAGTACTACACCTGATTAGTTCAAAACAGAGAATATTGTTCCTGTCGTAGTTTCGTTTTTAAATTGAAAGCTGCCGAGATGTAAACTTATATTGTAAGTAGTCAGCATGTTTCTATGTGATAAAATTCAATTTTATTCCACAGAGGTTTCACTTCAGTGCATGTATTTAAAAGAACTTTCTATTTACAAGAATCAATTATTGATCGTGTTTCATGTGGCGTTTCACATTACGCAAAATCATCGTATGTTGTATATTAAGTGGAAATCAACTGTTAAATTACCACAAGTGGGTGGCATGTTTATGATAGGACGTACACACTGCTGTGAAAGGCAGTAAATACCACCGTCATTAATTATGCAACCCACAGGATGAAGAAGTATACAAGTACCCTATGGACAAAGAAACTACAGCAAATATGATACGTTAAAGGTCTACAGCGCACATAGCAGTGAGAACAAAAAATACAGCATTTAAAATAGCAAAATAAAAAACAAGAATGATAAACAAATATTTATAAAAATAAAGCTTTTGGCCGTAATGATTTTTTCAAAAATCGTGCAACCATTGTAAAAATGAGATACGTTTGTTGTTTATACCGACAAGGAAGTGATAACCATAGAAACAGAACGTCATATTGTCAGCTCGAGATATTCCAGAAGGACAGACGCAGTATATATCAATAGAAGTCAAATAAAAAAAAATGTCACGTCTTTAATGCGATAACCGGGGTAGTGACAACAAAACCAAAAGGCTCGCTAAAAAGCAAATAATTAGTCTTCATATCACAAAAACAAACAGGATAGTTCCCAATGAAATTAATAGAAACTTTACTTAGTCCTTACATTATATCAACGTTTTTCTCTTGAAACCTGTGTAGTGAGTACACACAAATGTGGGGAAGAAACTGCGCCCCACTCTTAGCTGATTCGTGTTTGTTTTCATACGAGGCTGAATTTGTGGAAGAGCTTATCAGGACATGTTAAGAAAATCTTGCAATATCTTTTCAATTCACATGTAGTTATATCGACAACATGTTGTCTATAAATAACAATAAGTTTGTTGACCTAGTCGATCATATACACCCTTCTGAATTTTTACAGAATCTTCTACATCAGCTGCTTACATCTATCTTTATTTAAACTATGACCAACACGGGCATCATAACTAGAAGATTTCGGTTTCCTAATCGTGTGCTCCCTTTCTTGATAATAACATCCCTGCTTATGACATAGGGAATTCAGAGATACATCTTGATTAAGACCAATATTTCCAATTTTATGGTCGATTAACTGGTCTAATCTGTATCCTTGTTAGGTATGAAAGTGGGAAGTTTTTTTGAGAATGATACCTTAGTTCTGACGTTGAGGACGTGCCATTTACTTAGATGTGACTTAGAATGACATGGCGGGTGTCATCGATAAACAGAAGACGCTTATTCGCCCAAAACCCCTGGTCTTATTATCTTATACTTTTTTCTCTATGATCTCTGTGTAACTATGGCCTTTGTTCATTGTTTGCCCCCAGAGTAATGGATTAGGTGTTGGGATTAAGGTTTTGTTGACTCTTTGATATTCTCTGTTTTATTTTTGCAATACCTCATCTACTGCGATACGCTAAGTCGTGTAAAGTCCTTGCAATCGATTATGTAAGCAACTAAATAACAAAAGCAAAGAAAAATCCTGGTATATATCATAATGGCGATCGTCTTCAAAGTGTTTCCTTTGCTTGATATCATATCTTCAACTTTTGGAACTAGCAAAAGTAAAGAATTTATTTCAGAAATGCCAAGTACTCTCCTTTATCTTTTGTATATCATGATACTGTATACCTGTACTTTGTAATGTTGGGAAGGCTTTGTAACTTGTATCAACACAAAGACATGTGCCATAGGATTGGTTTATATTTGGAAGGAAAATTGTGCATGCATCGTTTTAAAATATAAACGACTATGATCAGGAGAATTTTAATGCAATACAGGTACACTTTGTATTTTGGAACGTATATAAACTATTAAAGACCTGCTATAAACTGTTGTTTTAAGTTGTAAAACAAAGAGCATACCGTAAAAGAACATACTTTTCTTTTAGCAGTAATCACATTTTAGCAACTTTTGTGCTGAAGCATTATTAAATTATTACTGCTTTTTACAGCAAAAAATGTAAGTCCGCTTTCATCATCGCGCTCATCTGCTAAAATTCAGTTACACGCTCTAATTTCAGCGTGCCGGAATACATGTACAGTAAGTACGCTTACAGTGTTCTATCCAGTTATATCCATGCTCGTTAGTTTGATGACTATTTTGTTAATGCTGTACACACATTTTATGGACATTGTATCTTTAGCTTGTTGTAACTCTCTTACAATGAACTTATGCTTTAGTCACAACCAAACTACTAATATTTTCATCTGAAATGATGCAAAATTGAATTTGCTCTTAGGAGAATGCAATTTTTCCAGACGGAGACAAAAAGTCAAAGCGGAGGGGAAAGTATGCGCGAATGGCGATTTTTACTAGTAATTGATTACAATTTCCAGCAGTCGGCAGCTGAATTTTAAAATCAGTATATAAACTAGCAGACCGGAAGTTCCTTTGTGCGTGGACGTTAAATTTGTCGTGGTACGTCCACACACACGGGGACTTCCCCGAACACCAACTCTGCTTAAAAAAAACATGTTTACTTAGGTGGTCAGTTGTGATGATAGTGAGTTATAGTCTGTAGCAGAAATGTTGTACAGGTAAATTACACAGGTAAATCAACCTCTGGTAACTAATCGGATACTCAATAACTAATGATATTTGCAAATTAATGATAAATAGGTACTGCATAAAATAGGTGCAGATTTAGGAATAAATATCATGTGTAAATTATCAAATTTATTGATATGTATATATGTTTCAGATTTGTGTAAATTTTTGTCATATATTGATTAAATGTATACCTTCTTTCAGATTTTTGTAAATAAACATAATTATAGTCACTTATTAAAGGCCCAATATACGTAACTTCAGGAATTTTGAAAAATTATTTTAAAAAATCCAGTTCATAACCATGCAAAAATGAGTCTGAAACGAGGTAAACCTGAGCGGTAACTAACAAGAAACTCTTGACAGAAAAATCCAAATAACTCAAAATAATTCAGGTGGGGCTCACTTCAACAACAAGCCGAAGTTAGAATACCGTTCGAAATGGATGCATGTTGACAAATACCGAGTTTATGTTATTTCGATGGAGATGGAGTAGGAAATTAGCAGTATCATGTTTTATCAATTAAAGATCCATTTCGCAATCACTCTCATACCTTTATTGTGATTTATATAAATTACATTTTAAGAACTCCTTTAGTTCTTAAAATATGAATGCATCACTTATACATCTAGAATCTGTTAGTGCTCTATATAAAATATATATGTATGTATGAGCTAGTTTAATTAGTATAGTTGAATTTATTTCATCTAACATATACCAACTACACCATTCAAAAAACATCTAAATGAACATAACCTAAAAGATCACATATAGAAACAATTTGTTTGTGGCGGTCATGCTGCATTATAGTATGTCATTAAAGAAAAGAAGGAGATGAGGATTAGAAGGCTTAGAGTAAAAGTTAATGCTACTGCTTTAGTTTGATCAAAATAATTTGCCATTCATTGATTAGCCCAAGCAGGGATTGATGAAAGATCATTATTTAGTATATCAGCCGTTGTATAAGGGTCATCATCAATATCTACAATAACATAATGAGAAGTATCAACTGTTAACAAGTTAATATAAGAAGTTACATCAGCTGTTTTATATCAATAAAGGATAGCAATAAAAAGGACCAAAAAACAGATCCTTGAGGAACTCCTGCAGATATGATAAAGTATTTGATTGGTATCAATCAATAATTTCACTTGGTTTTCTGTCAGATAATTAAGCTTTAAACCACCCAAATATTTTTCTTTTTATACCATTTTTGTAAAGTTTATACAAAATACTTACATGCCGAACCCTGTCAAATGCCTTATTTATATCATACTATATATATATAGGTAAATAGTATATATTAGTTAAACTTTTACAGATTTAATTGTGTTTAATTTGTGTAACATCAGTTTAGTATTATCTGTCTTCATTTAATGATTTTCAATTAAGATACTGATGTCTTATAATGATCTTTCGATGCTGTATTAAATATGTATTACTATAACATGAATAAAAACTTCATTTTATTATCAATATGCTTTAAATAATTTGATTAAGGAGATTCAATTTTCAAATAATGTATTTCAATTACTATTTTTCATTTATTGAATCTAAACTAAAAAATAAAAAATCTAATGATCATTTTCTATTACTTAAAGCTGTAGTACCTAGGTATGTGAAAATATTTTATTAATATCATTACTGAGTTTAGTATCATGTCTACAAATCAAATGAGTTGACATTCTTAGTTGAAACAGACTATAACTTAAACTTCAAAGGATTTCCTATATAAACACCTTTCTTTCAAGTTACCAGAGTTGGTGTTCGGGGAATGAGCCCACACACACACACCCTGTGACATAAACATTAACATTTGTCGTGGTACGTCCACACACACACCCTGGGACATAAACATTAACATTTGTCGTGGTACGTCCACACACACACCCTGGGACATAAACATTAACATTTGTCGTGGTACGTCCACACACACACACACGGGGACATAAACATTAACATTTGTCGTGGTACGTCCACACACACACCCTGGGACATAAACATTAACATTTGTCGTGGTACGTCCACACACATACACGGGGACATAAACATTAACATTTGTCGTGGTACGTCCACACACACACCCTGGGACATAAACATTAACATTTGTCGTGGTACGTCCACACACACACACGGGGACATAAACATTAACATTTGTCGTGGTACGTCCACACACACACACGGGGACATAAACATTAACATTTGTCGTGGTACGTCCACACACACACACGGGGACATAAACATTTGTCGTGGTACGTCCACACACACACACGGGGACATAAACATTTGTCGTGGTACGTCCACACACACACACGGGGACATAAACATTAACATTTGTCGTGGTACGTCCTCACACACACACGGGGACATAAACATTAATATTTGTCGTGGTACGTCCACACACACACACGGGGACATAAACATTAACATTTGTCGTGGTACGTCCACACACACACACGGGGACATAAACATTAACATTTGTCGTGGTACGTCCACACACACACACGGGGACATAAACATTAACATTTGTCGTGGTACTTCCACACACACACACGGGGACATAAACATTAACATTTGTCGTGGTACGTCCACACACACACACACGGGGACATAAACATTAACATTTGTCGTGGTACGTCCACACACACACACGGGGACATAAACATTAACATTTGTCGTGGTACGTCCACACACACACACGGGGACATAAACATTAACATTTGTCGTGGTACGTCCACACACACACACGGGGACATAAACATTAACATTTGTCGTGGTACGTCCACACACACACACGGGGACATAAACATTAATATTGCTGTATCATTATATGCACCTCTTAGACGTTCACGTTCAAGTTCTTTATTTCGTAAGTCATTCGACTCATAGAAGTGAATACAGCATAATCGAGAGTAGAACACAATTGCACTTTGCTAACAGACGGTTGTTCTATTAATTCTATTTCGTTTAAATATAAGTATATCAAACAGGTTTTTGACGATAAACCTTTCAATACCTTTGATGACTGTATGTTTTGTGTTGTGGGTCTGCGTAGATCATGGTACCCCGAAGCTAGCCTGCGTCATGCTTATGAAAGGTTTGTATGAGGTGTTGGAAATGCAAAGCTAACGAGGGGGCGTTCTAGCCAGTCATTGTACAATATTGTTCCCTTTTATAATTCAAAAGCATTTAAATAATTTTACTTGTACTTTGTTATGTTCTAAGCTATCCAAGCAATTTCTTATGCAACATGACCTTTTTTCCAAAAGAAAGCGTTAAAAATATGTTTTATACGCATACAGTTGTATTTGAATCTCCTACAGCGGGAAATAGAACGCTTTATTTGTTCTCAAGGGTGTGGTTATTTACGCATTATTTCTGTGATATATTTCACAATCACATGTAACACCCTTGTAAAACAGTATTAAACTTGCTATTTCAATTCAAAATAACCAAAGCTACCAGATTGGTGGTTATACTAAGATATATAACAGTCAGTTATCCCAAACGAAACAACCATCAAGTCTGTAACAATCTCGAATAAAAAAAATCAAGAGATATAGAAGTAATTTTTAAGACCAGAAAAGCAGCCATGTTCGCGTTTCTGACATCGTGATTTAAATCGCCAACATTTGCTTATTGGTCCGATATTAGGTGTCCCCAACGTTTGCCTAGTGGTCCGACATGAGTTTGCCCCAAGGTGTGCCTAGTGATCCGACATGATGAGTACCAGTACATCAAGTTCAAACTTCGTCTGATGCTTTAAAGACGTCACGATCTGTCGGAACTTGGAACTTAAATCTAGAAACTGAAATTATCTTTTCGTGACAACGGCATTATTTGGTACCTGATGTATCCCGGTCAACACCTTGTTAGTTATTTAGGAAACAAAAAAGGAAGCTTTTTGGCTCGCTATCGTTGCGTATATATAAACTTCAAATTAGATAGCTGCTAGTGTTTGATCTCATCGCCTCCACAGCTCACGCCTGTACTATCTACAAATAATTCACCCCGACACACATTCTCAAACCGAGTCCCAGTGTCTTTGTAATGTAACATGAAAGTAGATTATTAATTACCTCTCCACTACTGTTAACAGTGTATTAACTACGAGAGGCCATGTTGTTTGATAGCGTGCTCTCCACAATCATGTTCACATATTAACGTCATTTGTACTTAATTATAAACCTAATCAACAAGTAAAATAGAACATATACTCAGAACGTCAAAACAAAAGGGTAAAGCCAGATATGAAAATTGCCATGACTTCCTTTATAAAGTTCACCAAAATGTCAACCGGGAACCATTTTGGATTTTGTTTATAACATACTTAGATAGCTGTTGTATTGTCAGATATCGCTAAGTTAATAAAATCTGTTTAAAGCTTTAAGAAAAGGCAGTTGGCTTTTTTATCGCTTTTATTGCTGCAGAGTACCTTAGAGTAGTTCATGTTAATAACTTAATTTAGCGGATCTTCGAGAACAAAAAAAGGGGGGTGGGATTTGAAAATATTTTTATGTGATGTTTCAAAATAGATGCTAGCTAAGTAAGATTTGTTTTTCTTGTTGTTTTTTTTTTGTAGATTATTACTTCATGGTTCTGTATGTACAATGTTAGATGTTAGGTACAGTGGTGAATCATTGATAAGTCGTTAGTATACACAGTAAATGTTCTAGTTATATAATGCCATGACGTTTCTGTACCCTTCTCTTCTGATTTCTATATCTAATGGTGCTAATTCGTCGTCATAATATAAATTTGGCGAACGCAATTGAAATATTTTTCATACGAGAATTATGCATCAATTTGGAAAAATGGTTTGTTCTGTGTTAAGATTGTTGATAATCCATCATATACAGGTTTGTGGACATTCTTAGAATGTTAGCTTTATGATACAGTACGACTTAGGCATTTCCAATACACAAGCTGGCTATATAAATACAAAGTTCATTTTAGGTTTAGTTTGATACAAATACAGAACAATTTAGACAGGTGCAATTTTTTTAATCAATTCCAGACACAGGTTTAAAGTAAAAAGTAATAATTGTAAAATATATTTCAAGTATTTTGTTAGAGGAGAAGGTTTTGATACATTGATACCAATTGTGCCTAACCCTCTGTTAAATCCATTCTGGGATAATAAATAATTCTAAAACAAAGAAAATTCTGTACATTCTCGTTTACACCAACATCAGCTCGAACGACGTCATTTTCAATAAATTACAATTGCTCCATCTTGCCACACCAGACTCACATAGGCGTTTGGGCTTAGAAAAACATGTGTTGCAATGATATTTTAAATGTTTCACGTCATAGATAAAGTAGACATTATAACCCCGTAAAGCGGGTTCTCGTACGTGTCTGTCTTATTATATCATCGTCAAGTATGCAAGCTATATACACTTGCATCATCTTTGCGCTATTTTCAATTACGTTTCACAAGAGTGAGGTCGATGAAAAAAGTTGACCGCATTATCGTAAAGTCGACAAGTGTTGTATACTTATAAACAATATACACAGCAATAAAAGCTATCTGTCGGCTCTGCTTTTCCTCATGTTGGTCGAGGTATCGTGGTTGGGGCTTACGGTAGCCCAGTAATCACAAGCGTGACTACTTCTATCTCCTAGAATCGGAAAGCGGCGTAGTATGGCGGCCACTCTCCAGCGCTCTCTCGACGGCCTCGATACATAAACCAAGCATTGTGATAAATCAGTGCTCTATACGATAACTGCTTAAACACTGGGTGTCTGTGGTGTTTATTATTAGTATAAAAACACAAGTTTACGTAGTTTTAATGGGATACATTCCTTTGTTTTTCCATAAAGATGGATATGTTTGTTCACCAGCCATTTATTAATAGCACACACTAACTTCAAATGTTCCAGTCAGGCAATACCAGCAGGTGGTACACTGTGTTTCGGAGAAAGATTCATTTTTAACAACATCAATTATCACATTCTGTCTGTGTTTTTACAGGAAAGCTGAGGAGATATGTGAAGACACTGTAAGAATTCAATATACCTGTACCTTTGAGGCAGCTCCATAACGACTGGCTATTTCAATTGGATAACGGATGATCAAAGAGTACCATGTCATATTCTCAAGTGGTAGCATAAGCCAGTATAACTGACTGCTGAACACACATGCTCTATATAATCAACGTGCATCCAGCCATATGGCCATGGTGACGTCACCACACCAAAGATACAATGATGGCCTACATATTGGACACCAACGAATAAGTTCTGTTAAACTGTAAAATACATCTAAATAACAACGTCATTATCTAGTTTGTCGACTTGCCCGATCCTTGTGCCTATACATTCACAAAACCCTCTGTCCCAAGCACACCCCCCCCCCCGAACTCCACCAGACCCGGTACCCCTAGGATTTCCCCCTGACATCTACCAAACCCTGTACCCCGAGGAGATTTTTATCTCTACCATAATCATGAACTCCGGACAAACATCGCTGCGTGATGAACGTTCCGCCATTAATAACGCCGAACTTAGATAGTAAGGTAATGTTCCCTGTAGTTTTATTAAAATACATTCCCTGCTTCAACAGTTTGATAGAACTGATTGAAACGACTTATCTAGATGTACCATCATTTCTTTAACCCTGATCAAGGAAATATATACTATCGTAAGACTTAATAGTTTGCATCGATGTATTCATCTGTATCGCGGTTTATCGTTACTAGACTCATCTGTCCGTGTCGCGGTTTATCGTTACTAGACTCATCCGTCCGTGTCGCGGTTTATCGTTACTAGACTCATATGTCCGTGTCGCGGTTTATCTTTACTAGACTCATCCGTCCGTGTCGCGGTTTATCGTTACTAGATTCATACGTCCGTGTCGCGGTTTATCTTTACTAGAATCATTCGTCTGTATCGCGGTTTATCGTTACTAGACTCATCCGTCCGTGTCGCGGTTTATCGTTACTAGATTCATACGTCCGTGTCGCGGTTTATCGTTACTAGACTCATGTACGTCCGTGTCGCAGTTTATCGTTACTAAGCTCATCCGTCCGTGTCGCGGTTTATCATTACTAGATTCATACGTCCGTGTCGCGGTTTATCGTTACTAGACTCATGTACGTCCGTGTCGCAGTTTATCGTTACTAGACTCGTGTACGTCCGTGTCGCGGTTTATCGTTACTAGACTCATGTACGTCCGTGTCGCGCTTTATCGTTACTAGAATCATCCGTCCGTGTCGCAGTTTATCGTTACTAGACTCGTGTACGTCCGTGTCGCAGTTTATCGTTACTAGACTCGTGTACGTTCGTGTCGCGGTTTATCGTTACTAGACTCATCCGCCCGTGTCGCAGTTTATCGTTACTAGACTCGTGTACGTCCGTGTCACGGTTTATCGTCACTAGACTCATCCGTCCGTGTCGCGGTTTATCGTTACTAGACTCGTGTACGTCCGTGTCGCGGTTTATCGTTACTAGACTCGTGTACGTCCGTGTCGCGGTTTATCGTTACTAGACTCGTGTGCGTCCGTGTCGCGGTTTATCTTTACTAAAATCATTCGTCTGTATCGCGGTTTATCGTTACTAGACTCATCCGTCCGTGTCGCGGTTTATCGTTACTAGATTCATACGTCCGTGTCGCGGTTTATCGTTACTAGATTCTGCGTCCGTGTCGCGGTTTATCGTTACTAGACTCATGTACAGTTGTGGGATCGCACAACGTTACACGATGTGCGGTGGGCGCACGATGGGCGAACGGTGTATGCACGATGTGCGAACGATACGATCCTGGGCGATAATTTCTAACGCACATGTGGGCGCACGATAAACTAACATTGTGCGATGACAATCGTGGTTGATATAAATTTAGAAATGGTTTAACAATATATACGGTTTCGCGCTAGATGTTTTAAACATATTTCTATATTGTAACTATTTACATGAGCTGATAGTTCTATCTATATATTTCATAAAATTAGTAATAGTCGTTCTGTAGTTTTTGAAACAAACCAAATAGACACATGTAAACTTTCAACACATATTGACAAGTTCTCATTCAAGTAAATATTGACAGTTTTTACCAAGTTATACACTGCACCTGTACATGGACAATATATGTAGATGTCTCTGGCCCGGGGCACTTACAACGCTCGCCTAGGTGTGAAAACACAGGTAAATTGTTGGGGAGGGGTTTTTCAAATAACTAATTATAAGAGTCCAGTTTGTTTTCATAACGGTCGCTCGGTAATGGCTGTCGGAGCGGATCGCCGCACACGGGACAGGTAAAACTCTGGCATGTCATTTACCTATTCTGTTACCTGTTAGCTAAACCTGTACTGGGCTGTCTCATGGTCACTGTAATACTGTTTACTGTACATTGTTAAATTGACATAATCCCAATAAATATGATGCGAATTTAAATAGTTTTTGGACAAGAGGGTTCCATATGTTTTTAATTCCGTAATATGTATCGACCAATTGAACCAAATGGTGCGTGTGTGCGATTCTATCGCACACACAAACGCACGATCTTTAGATCGCCCAGTTGTGCGCACCATGGGCGAACGATGTGTGCACGATGTATGCACGATGAACGCACGCAGTTTTTGGTGCGTTGTGCGATACCACAACTGTACGTCCGTGTCGAAGTTTATCGTTACTAGACTCGTGTACGTCCGTGTCGCGGTTTATCGTTACTAGACTCGTGTACGTCCGTGTCGCGCTTTATCGTTACTTGAATCATCCGTCTGTGTCGCGGTTTATCGTTACTAGACTCATTCGTCCGTGTCGCGGTTTATCGTTACTAGATTCATACGTCCGTGTCGCGGTTTATCGTTACTAGATTCTGCGTCCGTGTCGCGGTTTATCGTTACTAGACTCATGTACGTCCGTGTCGCAGTTTATCGTTACTAGACTCGTGTACGTCCGTGTCGCGGTTTATCGTTACTAGACTCGTGTACGTCCGTGTCGCGCTTTATCGTTACTTGAATCATCCGTCTGTGTCGCGGTTTATCGTTACTAGACTCATTCGTCCGTGTCGCGGTTTATCGTTACTAGACTCATCCGTCCGTGTCGCGGTTTATCGTTACTAGATTCATACGTCCGTGTCGCGGTTTATCGTTACTAGACTCATGTACTTCCGTGTCGCAGTTTATCGTTACTAGACTCGTGTACGTCCGTGTCGCGGTTTATCGTTACTAGACTCATACGTCCGTGTCGCGGTTTATCTTTACTAGAATTATCCGTCTGTGTCGCGGTTTATCGTTACTAGACTCATACGTCCGTGTCGCGGTTTATCGTTACTAGACTCATACGTCCGTGTCGCGCTTTATCGTTACTAGAATCATCCGTCTGTGTCGCGGTTTATCGTTACTAGACTCATACGTCCGTGTCGCGGTTTATCGTTACTAGAATCATCCGTCTGTGTCGCAGTTTATCGTTACTAGACTCATACGACCTTGTCGCGGTTTATCGTTACTAGAATCATCCGTCCGTGTCGCGGTTTATCGTTACTAGATTCATACGTCTGTGTCGCGGTTTATCGTTACTTGATTTAATCGTCTGTGTTTCGATATATCGTCGATAGACTCAATCCTCTGTATAGTGGCCATGGGTTATCGTTACTACTCTCAAGCAATGCGGTGAATCGACTTTATTGCCGTTTACAGTTACTAGACTCAATCGCTTGAATCGCAGTTATTGCTTGCATCGCAGTTAACATTTGTGTAATTTTGATCGTATAATTGCAGTTAATCGTTACTTTACTTAATCGTCTGTTTTGCGGTTTATCGTTACTAGATTCAATAGCCCGCATTGAAGTTTATCGTTACTAATTCGCCTGTATTGCGATTTATCGATAGTTTACTCAAAATAAGAGTTAAATAGAGAATTACCTGCAAAGCAAGCCTTTGCGAAGGACAGCGCAATGTGCGTGGATCCCGACTTGAAAGTATTTTCTGAAGAACACTTGTGTAATTTCGTTTACCTATCATCTTCTCAAAGAATTTCCGACGCGGCCTACGTCGTTTGTAAAGCCTAAATGTACATAAAAATCCGACAGCTCAATCACGTTATCTTACTCGAGTTAATTTAGTTATAATTGTTTCAACATGAAAAAGAATCAAAGTTCTGAAAGTTCTGAGAGATGAACTTTGCGAGGAGCTATATGTATGCGTTACTTTCGGATTACTGGCGCCTGTTATATTTGCTATCGATGTCGTTGTATTAAACTTCCAATTACAATATATTAATAGTAACACTGCTTTCTGCTGAGGGAAAATCCAGATGTCCAACACCTACATCTTCCTATTTCAAGTCAATGCAATGTCGAATCAGAAATTAAACACATTATATTTTTAGTCACCGGTGTAAAGTCAGTGTACAATGTAATTCTATTTTGAGTTACAGGTGTTAAGTCAGTGTAATTCTATTTTTAGTTACAGATGTACTGTCAGTGTGTCATTATGCGACTATACATTTGTATAGCATAGTTTCTTGTATGTTACGAGCACTTATATAGTTCTATAACATATTTTTGATAAAAGACTTAATGCAATCGCACCGTATCTAGACATATACACTGTATGTGTGATTGTTGATCGACGAGTCCCAGAAGGACGAAACAGCGGTATAGGGCAGTGTTATTCATGTTTGACCTGCCGTATCCATTACTGAAGTTTATAGGTAAACTGACAACTGTATGTATTACGTTCATCTTCCGCCATATGGTTGGTGCGGCTGCATGACTTGTTTTAGCAAAATATGTTACGGTAAAAATAACGCACAAAAATTAACAAAATTAACAAAGTATGTTACGGTAAAAATAACGTACAAAAATTAACAAAATATGTTACGGTAAAAATAACATACAAAAATTAACAAAATTTACAAAATATGTTACGGTAAAAATAACGTACACAACTTTTAAATTTTGTGAACGTCAAAAAGAAAAAAAAATGTTTGCGATACAGGGACCTACGTTTACCAGCGGTCTTTTCGAATTCACCGTAACATGTAGAAGAATAGCTGGTTGGAAAATGTTGACCATACTAGTTCGCCTGTTTGACCCAAGTTTTCACAATGAGTTATACCTAAAGGTAAAACTCACAAGAGAATAACGAAGACTAAGGTGAAAGAAGCTACATGTACAGTCTCAAGGCTTTAGATTAAAAGGATAAAAATCCAATAGACTTCTTACTTGTGCTGTTGTATATAAATGGATAAAAGTTAAACTTTTGAGCAAAATCTAATTGTTGAAAAAGTAGTTCCTTGTCTCTTTTGAGAACCATGAGATCCCAATAGAGCCAAAAACTCGACTCTTAAAACTGTCTAGTAATAAAGCTCGTTTGCATTTTTTAAATCTTGAAAAGTAACTAATTACGTAAACAAAACAAACACGTAGATCTGACAAGTTATGGTTAACGAATAGCCGTGTTTATTGTTGTTGTTTTCGGAGTTACTAATATGAAGGTACGTGTACTCCAAGGTTTTGTTACGGCGACCAGGGTTTGATCGGACACAAAAAAAAATCTCTGATTACTTCGGCATCCTCTCACATAAAGATATTTTAAAGCAATGGTGTACGTCACATCTAAAGAAGGCGACCACCACTCGCAATAACATACATACGTATATATTATATCGTTCTAGTGTAGATATATCTAATACTGGTCTTTTTTATGCCCAGAAATTATATCTCGGTATATATATAAATAGCTTAGTTAAGTCTCCAAAACGACATTTGTATTTCGTGGGAAAAGACTGCTGTGCTAATATGTTTATTCTGTGTCTAGTTGGATGGTGTGTGCACGAAGCGTCACTCAAAATAACACCATTACTTCGTACTCCTAGTAATTATTGTACATGCTGTTACAGAGACAATTGATAAACCAGACTCTGGAATGTTCTAATGACGTAATAATTACCAAATATTATATATATATGACGTCACTGTGACTTGTTACGTTGTCTAGAATGATAATCAATATGTTGTGTATCCCTACATGGCACAGTAACCTACGCATGTTGTCTAGAACATTATTATAAGCGAGACAACTCTAGGAGAGAGATTGTGCTCCCAATCAAACAGGACATTTTCAACGATATCATGACCTTCAATAAACCTTGGTAGCTAACCATACTCAAATCTTTAGAGTATGTGCCTTGATTTCAAGCTCACGAAAGAATAAACGATCCACGTGGCCAATTTACTTTTTCTTTAATGAAAGCGCACTGCACGTGAATTTTAAGGATTTTGCCTGGTTTCTTAAATATACTTTAGCCACATATGAAAATATAAACAAATCAGACAGATGAGGGGCAAAATTCGTTACCATATCATTGCATATAGTTACTGAAATTCTTGTCATCGAACTAAACAGAGTTACTTCAACCAGGAACGCATTCACTCTCAAAATGTCAAAGTTAAAGTAACTTTGAGGTTTATATATATATTAAGCACGGTACAATTACGACAGGAAATTCACATTTTAACCTTCGGATCATCAACACTAAGTGTATATGATACATTGTGTTTAATATATTATAAGTAACACGAAAACACAAATGACGAAGGAAGACAATTTTTTGACTCGTGCCCAATCTGGGCCTCGAACTCACGATCTCCGGCATATATATACAGTAATTGGCCATAAGTGCTGGAATATCGCACCTGATATTTCCCACTTTGACTTCAGTGTATCATACAATAACAACTTGAACGATTTCAATAAATTTGGTTTTGTAAAGTTTACACCTGATTGGAGTTTCCGAAACATATTTTCAGTACAGATGTATATGTAGTCCGTATGCTATGTTGTTAAGGTATTTAAAGTCGAAATGAAACATGTGAACTGTACGTCTCACCTGTGGTAATTTTTAAGAAAATAAGCTCCAACTTCAAACTGCTCTGCGACACAATTGATGCAACTGAACCCAGAAATATGTTTTGAAAACTCTACTAGATTTTGATCTATACCAAATAAAGATGATTAAAATCCATTACACTGTGATTGTATGGTGGCTTTTTTCAAAATCAGTGGAAATGCAGTAAAGTCTATGGAAAAAAGTCAGGTGCGACATTACTTTTGGGTCAAATACTGTATATGTGAATGACAATAAACAGATTGTGATATATGGTCGTTAAAAGTGAATAGACATTTGTAATTAAGTATCATTTCTATACGACTTGTATTACTTATGCTGAATTTCCCGGGTCACAAGTGTACACTAACCATCTATAATAGTTATATGTCTGTACTGTTAGGATTCCACGATTCACTTAATTGGTCAACATACATAGTGTAGTTGACTTTTCGGCAACATTTAAGATACTGAAAGTACATTTTCTCGAGCTACGGAACAAATGTCAATTGTGATTTTAGCGAATTCTCGCTTTGTTCAGGCATATTGCGGTATTGACCATTATAGATTACTAAAGGTGCAAGTACAGTACAATTGTCTATGTTCAATATTAAAAGCCATACAATTTTACACGAATATAGTCTTGTATGTTACATAGCATATCGCCGAGAGAATGACCTTAGCTGTTTATACATATGTAGGCGTACAAATAATCAAACCAAACCAAATTATTTCTATGTAGTGGGATTATCATAGACCTTTAACATATAAGAAAGCACGAACTCGTTCTGTAACAAATCATAGTTAATAATCGCCCTTATCTAGCCCTAGTTAACGTATCTTCAAATTGTGTCGAGAAGGAAGATTGTCTTAGTGTATTTTGGAATTGGGAAAACAAACAAATGAGATAAATGATAACCTGCCATGCTTGGGCCCATTTCGACTATTGTATTAACGTTATAATTTATTGAACCACGTTTAAGTTTCCTTTTGAGAATAAGACGTCACAGTACAGGAAAATCGACCCAGTCCAATTCCGATACAAAACAAAACATTGTCCTGTGACGTAACGTTCCAGGGTTTCACCAGTACTGGGTAACCAAAATCAAACAGGCCAGGCGTGAAGCACCTATTGTGATTGAGGGAGAAAATCGTTATTTCACTGACGATTAATGGTATTTTATCAACCGTATTATCAATGATCAGTGAATAACAGCAGATCCATCAAAAAAATCCCGAAGTATAAAGAACATTGGACAGAGTCTAGTATACAGAGAACATTGGACGGAGTCTAGTTATCATGAGAACATTGGACGGAGTCTAGTTATCATGAGAACATTGGACGGAGTCTAGTATACAGAGAACATTGGACGGAGTCTAGTTATCATGAGAACATTGGACAGAGTCTAGTATCCAGAGAACATTGGACGGAGTCTAGTATCCAGAGAACATTGGACGGAGTCTAGTTATCCATAGAACATTGGACAGAGTCTAGTATCCAGAGAACATTGGACGGAGTCTAGTAATCATGAGAACATTGGACAGAGTCTAGTATCCAGAGAACATTGGACGGAGTCTAGTATCCAGAGAACATTGGACGGAGTCTAGTATACAGAGAACATTGGACGGAGTCTAGTATCCAGAGAACATTGGACGGAGTCTAGTATACAGAGAAAGGTGGACCGAGTCTAGTATCCAGAGAACATTGGACGGAGTCTAGTATCCAGAGAACATTGGACGGAGTCTAGTTATCATGAGAACATTGGACTGAGTCTAGTATCCAGAGAACATTGGACGGAGTCTAGTATACAGAGAACATTGGACGGAGTCTAGTATCCAGAGAACATTGGACGGAGTCTAGTATCCAGAGAACATTGGACGGAGTCTAGTATCCAGAGAACATTGGACTGAGTCTGGTATCCAGAGAACATTGGACCGAGTCTAGTATACAGAGAACATTGGACGGAGTCTAGTATCCATAGAACATTGGACGGAGTCTAGTTATCCAGAGAACATTAGACTGAGTCTAGTATCCATAGAACATTGGACGGAGTCTGGTATACAGAGAGAATTGGACGGAGTCTAGTTATCATGAGAACATTGGACAGAATCTAGTATCCAGAGAACATTGGACGGAGTCTAGTATACAGAGAACATTGGACGGAGTCTAGTTATCCAGAGAACATTGGACATAGTCTAGTATCCATAGAACATTGGACGGAGCCTAGTATACAGAGAACATTGGACGGAGTCTAGTTATCATGAGAAAATTGGACAGAATCTAGTATCCAGAGAACATTGGACGGAGTCTAGTTATCCAGAGAACATTGGACGGAGTCTAGTATCCAGAGAACATTGGACGGAGTGTAGTTATCATGAGAACATTGGACAGAGTCTAGTATCCAGAGAACATTGGACGGAGTCTAGTATCCAGAGAACATTGGACGGAGTCTAGTTATCATGAGAACATTGGACGGAGTCTAGTATCCAGAGAACATTGGACGGAGTCTAGTATACAGAGAACATTGGACGGAGTCTAGTATCCAGAGAACATTGGACGGAGTCTAGTATACAGAGAAAGGTGGACCGAGTCTGGTATCATGAGAACATTGGACAGAGTCTAGTATCCAGAGAACATTGGAAGGAGTCTAGTTATCTAGAGAACATTGGACGGAGTCCAGTATCAGAGAACATTGGACGGAGTCTAGTTATCATGAGAACATTGGACAGAGTCTAGTATCCAGAGAACATTGGACGGAGTCTAGTATCCAGAGAACATTGGACGGAGTCTAGTTATCATGAGAACATTGGACTGAGTCTAGTATCCAGAGAACATTGGACGGAGTCTAGTATACAGAGAACATTGGACGGAGTCTAGTATCCAGAGAACATTGGACGGAGTCTAGTATCCAGAGAACATTGGACGGAGTCTAGTATACAGAGAAAGGCGGACCGAGTCTGGTATCATGAGAACATTGGACAGAGTCTAGTTATCCAGAGAACATTGGACGGAGTCTAGTTATCATGAGAACATTGGACGGAGTCTAGTTATCATGAGAACGTTGGACGGAGTCTAGTTATCATGAGAACATTGGACGGAGTCTAGTTATCATGAGAACATTGGACGGAGTCTAGTTATCATGAGAACATTGGACAGAGTCTAGTATCCAGAGAACATTGGACCGAGTCTAGTATCCAGAGAACATTGGACGGAGTCTAGTTATCATGAGAACATTGGACGGAGTCTAGTATACAGAGAAAGGTGGACCGAGTCTAGTATCCAGAGAACATTGGACGGAGTCTAGTTATCATGAGAACATTGGACGGAGTCTAGTTATCATGAGAACATTGGACGGAGTCTAGTATACAGAGAAAGGTGGACCGAGTCTGGTATCCAGAGAACATTGGACGGAGTCTAGTATCCAGAGAACATTGGACGGAGTCTAGTATACAGAGAAAGGCGGACCGAGTCTGGTATCATGAGAACATTGGACAGAGTCTAGTTATCCAGAGAACATTGGACGGAGTCTAGTTATCATGAGAACATTGGACAGAGTCTAGTATCCAGAGAACATTGGACGGAGTCTAGTTATCCAGAGAACATTGGACGGAGTCTAGTTATCATGAGAACATTGGACAGAGTCTAGTATCCAGAGAACATTGGACCGAGTCTAGTATCCAGAGAACATTGGACGGAGTCTAGTTATCATGAGAACATTGGACGGAGTCTAGTTATCATGAGAACATTGGACGGAGTCTAGTATACAGAGAAAGGTGGACCGAGTCTGGTATCATGAGAACATTGGACGGAGTCTAGTATCCAGAGAACATTGGACAGAGTCTAGTATCCCTAGAACATTGGACTGAGTCTAGTATCCAGAGAACATTGGACAGAGTCTAGTATCCAGAGAACATTGGACGGAGTCTAGTTATCATGAGAACATTGGACAGAGTCTAGTATACAGAGAACATTGGACGGAGTCTAGTTATCATGAGAACATTGGACGGAGTCTAGTATCCAGAGAACATTGGACGGAGTCTAGTATACAGAGAACATTGGACGGAGTCTAGTATCCAGAGAACATTGGACGGAGTCTAGTATACAGAGAACATTGGACGGAGTCTAGTATTCAGAGAACATTGGACGGAGTCTAGTATCCAGAGAACATCGGACGGAGTCTAGTATACAGAGAAAGGTGGACCGAGTCTGGTATCATGAGAACATTGGACAGAGTCTAGTATCCAGAGAACATTGGACGGAGTCTAGTTATCCAGAGAACATTGGACGGAGTCTAGTATACAGAGAACATTGGACGGAGTCTAGTTATCATGAGAACATTGGACGGAGTCTAGTATCCAGAGAACATTGGACGGAGTCTAGTATACAGAGAACATTGGACGGAGTCTAGTATTCAGAGAACATTGGACGGAGTCTAGTATCCAGAGAACATTGGACGGAGTCTAGTATACAGAGAAAGGTGGACCGAGTCTGGTATCATGAGAACATTGGACAGAGTCTAGTATCCAGAGAACATTGGACGGAGTCTAGTTATCCAGAGAACATTGGACGGAGTCTAGTATCCAGAGAACATTGGACGGAGTCTAGTTATCATGAGAACATTGGACTGAGTCTAGTATCCAGAGAACATTGGACGGAGTCTAGTATCCAGAGAACATTGGACGGAGTCTAGTTATCATGAGAACATTGGACTGAGTCTAGTATCCTGAGAACATTGGACGGAGTCTAGTATCCAGAGAACATTGGACGAAGTCTAGTATACAGAGAACATTGGAAGGAGTCTAGTTATCTAGAGAACATTGGACGGAGTCCAGTATCAGAGAACATTGGACGGAGTCTAGTTATCATGAGAACGTTGGACAGAGTCTAGTATCCAGAGAACATTGGACGGAGTCTAGTATCCAGAGAACATTGGACGGAGTCTAGTTATCATGAGAACATTGGACTGAGTCTAGTATCCAGAGAACATTGGACGGAGTCTAGTATACAGAGAACATTGGACGGAGTCTAGTATCCAGAGAACATTGGACGGAGTCTAGTATCCAGAGAACATTGGACGGAGTCTAGTATACAGAGAAAGGCGGACCGAGTCTGGTATCATGAGAACATTGGACAGAGTCTAGTTATCCAGAGAACATTGGACGGAGTCTAGTTATCATGAGAACATTGGACGGAGTCTAGTTATCATGAGAACATTGGACGGAGTCTAGTTATCATGAGAACATTGGACGGAGTCTAGTTATCATGAGAACATTGGACGGAGTCTAGTTATCATGAGAACATTGGACAGAGTCTAGTATCCAGAGAACATTGGACCGAGTCTAGTATCCAGAGAACATTGGACGGAGTCTAGTTATCATGAGAACATTGGACGGAGTCTAGTATACAGAGAAAGGTGGACCGAGTCTAGTATCCAGAGAACATTGGACGGAGTCTAGTTATCATGAGAACATTGGACGGAGTCTAGTTATCATGAGAACATTGGACGGAGTCTAGTATACAGAGAAAGGTGGACCGAGTCTGGTATCATGAGAACATTGGACGGAGTCTAGTATCCAGAGAACATTGGACGGAGTCTAGTATACAGAGAAAGGCGGACCGAGTCTGGTATCATGAGAACATTGGACAGAGTCTAGTTATCCAGAGAACATTGGACGGAGTCTAGTTATCATGAGAACATTGGACAGAGTCTAGTATCCAGAGAACATTGGACGGAGTCTAGTTATCCAGAGAACATTGGACGGAGTCTAGTTATCATGAGAACATTGGACAGAGTCTAGTATCCAGAGAACATTGGACCGAGTCTAGTATCCAGAGAACAT
Source organism: Mimachlamys varia (assembly GCA_947623455.1). NCBI lineage: Eukaryota > Metazoa > Mollusca > Bivalvia > Pectinida > Pectinidae > Mimachlamys > Mimachlamys varia. The sequence goes on along the minus strand of OX392527.1, from coordinate 30,690,963 downwards.
TGGACGGAGTCTAGTTATCATGAGAACATTGGACGGAGTCTAGTTATCATGAGAACATTGGACGGAGTCTAGTATACAGAGAAAAGTGGACCGAGTCTGGTATCATGAGAACATTGGACGGAGTCTAGTATCCAGAGAACATTGGACAGAGTCTAGTATCCCTAGAACATTGGACTGAGTCTAGTATCCAGAGAACATTGGACAGAGTCTAGTATCCAGAGAACATTGGACGGAGTCTAGTTATCATGAGAACATTGGACAGAGTCTAGTATACAGAGAACATTGGACGGAGTCTAGTTATCATGAGAACATTGGACGGAGTCTAGTATCCAGAGAACATTGGACGGAGTCTAGTATACAGAGAACATTGGACGGAGTCTAGTATCCAGAGAACATTGGACGGAGTCTAGTATACAGAGAACATTGGACGGAGTCTAGTATTCAGAGAACATTGGACGGAGTCTAGTATCCAGAGAACATTGGACGGAGTCTAGTATACAGAGAAAGGTGGACCGAGTCTGGTATCATGAGAACATTGGACAGAGTCTAGTATCCAGAGAACATTGGACGGAGTCTAGTTATCCAGAGAACATTGGACGGAGTCTAGTATCCAGAGAACATTGGACGGAGTCTAGTTATCATGAGAACATTGGACGGAGTCTAGTATCCAGAGAACATTGGACGGAGTCTAGTATACAGAGAACATTGGACGGAGTCTAGTATTCAGAGAACATTGGACGGAGTCTAGTATCCAGAGAACATTGGACGGAGTCTAGTATACAGAGAAAGGTGGACCGAGTCTGGTATCATGAGAACATTGGACAGAGTCTAGTATCCAGAGAACATTGGACGGAGTCTAGTTATCCAGAGAACATTGGACGGAGTCTAGTATCCAGAGAACATTGGACGGAGTCTAGTTATCATGAGAACATTGGACTGAGTCTAGTATCCAGAGAACATTGGACGGAGTCTAGTATCCAGAGAACATTGGACGGAGTCTAGTTATCATGAGAACATTGGACTGAGTCTAGTATCCAGAGAACATTGGACGGAGTCTAGTATCCAGAGAACATTGGACGAAGTCTAGTATACAGAGAACATTGGACGGAGTCTAGTATCCAGAGAACATTGGACGGAGTCTAGTATACAGAGAAAGGCAGACCGAGTCTGGTATCATGAGAACATTGGACGGAGTCTAGTTATCCAGAGAACATTGGACGGAGTCTAGTTATCATGAGAACATTGGACGGAGTCTAGTTATCATGAGAACATTGGACGGAGTCTAGTTATCATGAGAACATTGGACGGAGTCTAGTTATCATGAGAACATTGGACAGAGTCTAGTATCCAGAGAACATTGGACGGAGTCTAGTTATCATGAGAACATTGGACGGAGTCTAGTATCCAGAGAACATTGGACGGAGTCTAGTTATCATGAGAACATTGGACGGAGTCTAGTATCCAGAGAACATTGGACGGAGTCTAGTATACAGAGAACATTGGAAGGAGTCTAGTTATCATGAGAACATTGGACGGAGTCTGGTATCCATAGAACATTGGACGGAGTCTAGTATCCAGAGAACATTGGACGGAGTCTAGTTATCATGAGAACATTGGACAGAGTCTAGTATCCAGAGAACATTGGACGGAGTCTAGTTATCCAGAGAACATTGGACGGAGTCTAGTATACAGAGAACATTGGACGGAGTCTAGTTATCATGAGAACATTGGACGGAGTCTAGTATCCATAGAACATTGGACCGAGTCTAGTATACAGAGAACATTGGACGGAGTCTAGTATCCAGAGAACATTGGACGGAGTCTAGTATCCAGAGAACATTGGACGGAGTCTAGTATACAGAGAACATTGGACGGAGTCTAGTATCCATAGAACATTGGACTTGCCTTTCCGGCCAGGTGAGCTAAAAATTAGTATACATCACGAGACTATTCAAATGTATTGTTGAAGTGTCCAATAATTTGGAAAAATCAGACACCAATCATCTAGATGTTTATAACAAGTTTTTATTATCAATTTACATTAAAAATGCAATGTACACAAAATTACCTAGCTCAAACACAAAATAACAACATTCTCAAAAAAAACTTCAAGTGGAAAAACACATTTTCAAAGAGGTTGAAGATTCATCAGAATTTTCCAAATAAACAAAAAATATATATATATCATGTACCGGTAGATCTATTTTTGATATCCATGTGTGCTTTCTTTCAAAATTACTAGCACTATAGTAGAATATAATTTTGTACAGCATTGATAGGTAAATATTTTCTGAATAGACTACTGGAAATCTAAACCCTGTATCAATGTATAACAAGTAACAGTGACCATTCAACCACAGTAATACAAACACCTTATCTGTATAAATATATAATACTATCCCCCAATTCTGTTTAAGGCTTCAAGTCTGGATTTGGTAAAAAGGTGAAATTTTTTATTCCAACACAATTTCAAAAATAAATGTAGTATTTGCGCTATTGCTCTCCCAAAAGTGTAGGTCAGCATGTCTGATTAAACATGTGTCTGTCTTAGAACTCAAAACCTGTCTGCCTAAACATGTGTCTGTCTTAGAACTCCAAACCTGTCTGACTAAACATGTGTCTGTCTTAGAACTCCAAACCTGTCTGACTAAACATGTGTCTGTCTTAGAACTCCAAACCTGTCTGATTAAACATGTGTCTGTCTTAGAACTCAAAACCTGTCTGATTAAACATGTGTCTGTCTTAGAACTCCAAACCTGTCTGACTAAACATGTGTCTGTCTTAGAACTCCAAACCTGTCTGACTAAACATGTGTCTGTCTTAGAACTCCAAACCTGTCTGATTAAACATGTGTCTGTCTTAGAACTCCAAACCTGTCTGACTAAACATGTGTCTGTCCTAGAACTCAAAACCTGTCTGACTAAACATGTGTCTGTCTTAGAACTCCAAACCTGTCTGACTAAACATGTGTCTGTCTTAGAACTCCAAACCTGTCCGACTAAACATGTGTCTGTCTTAGAACTCCAAACCTGTCTGACTAAACATGTGTCTGTCTTAGAACATCAAACCTGTCTGACTAAACATGTGTCTGTCTGACTAAACATGTGTCTGTCTGACTAAACATGTGTCTGTCTTAACACTCAACATGTATTTGACTAAATGTATTTCTTGGTCCTAGCAGTGCTCCAAACTTTTGCAGCATTTGTGCACCTGTCTGTCCCGAAACTATACTGAAAATAGGCAGTAAACAGAATATTCTCAAATCACATTACTTTGAACATGCAATTTGTGTATGATGTTCTGTTGTTTTGTCAAATATTTTACAAAACGAAAGTGACATTTCAGTCCGTAAGAAACGGAACTATTTTCTTCTGTGATTGATTATGATTGTGAAGTGGCAATAGGAGCTTGAGCCAAGATAAGAAATGCAAAAAAAAAGATAATTATCTTCCCGTTTGCTTCTAAAATGCTACGATTTAAAAGGTGATCTTTTCTTATAGAACAACTTAACTGAAACTTTTTTTTATCACGAAGTTTAACAAATTTTAACAAATATTTACTGCATAAAATAATGGAGTTACTGTAAAGCAAAGTTGTGATTGGTCAAAACTTTGAAGTGTCTGCCAGAGAGCATCGCAGATTTTGCAACATCCATGCCAGGGTAATAGCATAGACGCAAACTTACGCTTGTGTCAAAAATGGTTGTGTGAAACAGTATCAGTAATTAAGCTTTACTTCTTTAGAAGGTAACGCCATTAAAAGTCTCACCTAGTTCAGTTAGGAAATCATTCAAAGTCAGAAAGCTGGAGGTTAGGAAACCAGACATGATGGTTCTATTGTGTACAATAATAGATATATCAAAGAAGAGCTTCTTACTAGAGTTAATGAAAAATTGTTTACTTTTACAAGCTTGCAAGATGACAAGTTTCCTTGTGCTGTGATAAATGTTGCAATTGAAAGAAAATATTCATCAAATATCAATCACGACTATTAAAATTAGTTTTTCTGTACCAAAGTAAAGTAGTTGCCTGTAAATTTCACTCCAAAAATGTCTCTTTATAAAGTAAGATCATTATGTTGCAAAAGCAGAAAACAAAAATATAAAAATCGTCGAGGGAATTTTCCTGGTAGGACAAACACTTCATACACATATACAACAATGGAATGGACAAAATATTCCTATCAACCATCATGATTTACTTACATTTTAAGACTCAATACAATTACTGCATAATCAAATGGCAACTTTTTTTACAATGTTCATGTTGGAAAAGAGGATGTAAGTTATAAATTTGCTGATAGTTAACTCCCTTGGTAAACCTTATATAGTTGGCTAGTCAGCACCACTGTATCAGCACTGAAAGTTAACCCCCTTGGTCAATGGTTTCTGAAGCAGTATTAATCGATATTTAACTCCCCTGGTCAATGGTTTCTGTAGCAGTATTAACCAATAGTTAACTCCCTTGGTCAATGGTTTCTGTAGAAGTATTAACCAATAGTTAACTCCATTGGTTAATGGTTTCTGTAGCAGTATCCAGTGGCTTTCAATACTAAATCATCACAACCAAAATTATACAGTGGACTCCACTTAATATCACCCCAGTTAATATCACATTCTTCTTTATATCATGTTTTTCCCAAGCACCATTTTTCTCTTTATATAATCTATGTAATTTTATTTGGTTCATATCATGTATTTTGAAGTGAATTCCTCTTAGTATTATGCTTTCATTAACCAATGACATAAAATATCCATTGATATATTCATTCATTGATTTCAGATACAACTTGTACAAAATGTTGCATAGAAAATAAAAAATAACCCCAAAAATAAGTTTTAATTGAAATAATATTATCTATATACTGAAACATCTTCATATGTACTTTGAATAGCTTAATTTTAATTATGGAGATTGGAAATACACTAGATTTAGTGGGAAAACATGTTTCTCTTAATGTCACATTCCTGTTAATATCATGTTTTTGTCTAACAAATGCAACATGATATAAAGAGGAGTGCACTGTATCAGTAAATTATTTGTGAATGTGATGTTTATTTTTTTCATTTCAAGAACAGCAATTCATTTTTAATACAATAATACCATGATTATGAAAAACCAAGCTTTATTATTTGATCATGTGTGAAATATATCATGATCAGTAGTTTACTATGGTGTAATATATGAATAACACTTTATCTGAAATCCCCTGTTTTAACTTACTATTGGAGTTTTACATTGTATCTGAAAATTACAACTGCATCTATCAAATCTACCTGAATAATCTGCCATTGGAAAAGCTACAAGTTTCCACCTAAGTTTTGGCAGCACTAGTTGGAAATACTGTAGCAAGCTTAAGGATATATCAACAGATATTTGAAGTATTGTTCAACACATTGACTGATTGGGAGAACATAGTAAAAAGATCATTTTAATTTTCCTAATTATTTTACGAAAGACAATCTGTCAAAAATTCTGATTTCACATTCAATTCTCACACATACACAACTGTAATAACATGTATAACAATCTTCAATAGAACATGTCTATCCTGTAGGAAGTCAATGTTCCTAAGGGTTTTGGTAGTGTTTCTCTATGCGGCAGCTTTTCTTCGCAGAACAAGGGGACCAACGTTGTCTCCTGTCTCCTCGTTGTGTTTGTTGTGGCTTCCATCACACAGGGGGAACTGCAAAATATGGTCAAATACCGAATAATAGAGGGAACTATAAAATATGGTCAAATACTGAATAATAGAGGGACCTACAAAATATGGTCAAATACTGAATAATAGAGGGAACTACAAAATATGGTCAAATACCGAATAATAGAGGGAACTATAAAATATGGTCAAATACTGAATAATAGAGGGAACTACAAAATATGGTCAAATACTGAATAATAGAGGGAACTACAAAATATGGTCAAATACCGAATAATAGAGGGAACTACAAAATATGGTCAAATACTGAATAATAGAGGGAACTGCAAAATATGGTCAAATACCGAATAATAGAGGGAACTATAAAATATGGTCAAATACTGAATAATAGAGGGAACTACAAAATATGGTCAAATACTGAATAATAGAGGGAACTACAAAATATGGTCAAATACCGAATAATAGAGGGAACTACAAAATATGGTCAAATACTGAATAATAGAGGGAACTGCAAAATATGGTCAAATACTGAATAATAGAGGGAACTACAAAATATGGTAAAATACAGAATAATAGAGGGAACTACAAAATATGGTCAAATACTGAATAATAGAGGGAACTGCAAAATGTGGTCAAATACAGAATAATAGAGGGAACTACAAAATATGGTCAAATACTGAATAATAGAGGGAACTGCAAAATATGGTCAAATACTGAATAATAGAGGGAACTGCAAAATATGGTAAAATACTGAATAATAGAGGGACCTACAAAATATGGTCAAATACTGAATAATAGAGGGAACTATAAAATATGGTCAAATACCGAATAATAGAGGGAGCTATAAAATATGGTCAAATACCAAATAATAGGGGGAATTGCGAAAAATGGTAAGTTACTTAATAATAGGGGGGAACTGCAAAATATTTACCTTCTTAGACCTCCAGCATCGACAGTAGGTAACTTTGTCGGCAAGATCCTCCATATCCACCAAGTTTACCACCTTGGGCGTCTCCTTCTGAATCTTAAGGTTCACAGGGTGTTTCTTTGGTGGGGGTTTAGGTTTAAAAGCTTGAGAAGTGACATACACAAGCATAGAAACTGTTCCAACAACAGGCACAAGCGAAAACCATTCTATGACTGAAATTAAAGAAAATGGATACATTTATTATTATTATTGTACAGTTGAGTGTAAGCTAACCTTTACACCCTAGTGCACTAGGAGTGCACTACGTTTAAACTAGTAGTGCACTACATTTAAACTACAGGTAAACTAGTAGTGCACTACGTCCAGCCAGGTGTGACCACAAAAACCCCTACAGGTAATGGGAGGGTCCATACCTACCTGTGTCCTTACCTGTTATAATATTGAAGTCATTAGTTTGTCAGTACTTGAACCTCATATAAGTACAAGAATGAACAATTCTGAGTTTATACCAGAAGATATTTATCATAATAACTTAAATAAATTAATTCACTGCATGTCAAAATTTTAAATAAAATAATAATTTAAATATACTAACTTATACTTCTTTTTAAAGAAGTTACAATTATTCTTTTCTATTTAAATATTTGCATTCTACAATTAAATTGAAAGGTTTGTGTTCAAATAAAAAATGGTACAACACATGTTTTATGTTGAAATTATTAAGTTAATCCTACTAAAAATATATACAGAAAATAAAGTAAACAACAGATTGTAATATAAAAAAAATAGATATTAGAAGGACATATTTTGTACTTAGTATATTTGTTTCAATAACAAATTACTTTAATATTTGACATTAAGAAGCTAGATGTGCAATATCAGAGACGTACAAGGTTTTATAAGTCTCTGGTAGTACTACCTACATGTACCAGTATTGGAATTCTGTTTCACTATACACTCAGGTACAATGCATACAAATGAAAGGTTATATAAATAGGAAGCATGAAGTTGGTTCCTAGTTCCTAGTTCCGTGTTCCGTTTAATAAACGGAACTAGGAACCAGACCCGAGTTCCGTTTAACATAAACGGAACTGGGAACCAGACCCGAGTTCCGTTTAACATAAACGGAACTGGGAACCAGACCCGAGTTCCGTTTAATCTTAAACGGAACTGGGAACCAGACCCGAGTTCCGTTTAACCTTAAACGGAACTGGGACGTTTAACAGTTGATCTAACAAAACAGATACGTTCGATGATCATATATTTCATACTTAAACCAAACACAGGAATCGAACCCAGACCCTTTCAGACAAACAATAAGACTTAGAAAAGCATTCTTAAATGAATTTCTGTTATACGGAACTCACATCCAAACTCCAGTTCCGTTTAATCTTAAACGGAACTGGGAACCAGACCCGAGTTCCGTTTAACCTTAAACGGAACTGGGACGTTTAACAGTTGATCTAACAAAACAGATACGTTCGATGATCATATATTTCATACTTAAACCAAACACAGGAATCGAACCCAGACCCTTTCAGACAAACAATAAGACTTAGAAAAGCATTCTAAAATGAATTTCTGTTATACGGAACTCACATCCAAACTCCAGTTCCGTTTAACCTTAAACGGAACTGGGAACCAGACCCGAGTTCCGTTTAATCTTAAACGGAACTGGGAACCAGACCCGAGTTCCGTTTAACCTTAAACGGAACTGGGACGTTTAACAGTTGATCTAACAAAACCGATACGTGCGATGATCATATATTTCATACTTAAACCAAACACAGGAATCGAACCCAGACCCTTTCAGACAAACAATAAGACTAGAAAAGCATTCTTAAATGAATTTCTGTTATACGGAACTCACATCCAAACTCCAGTTCCGTTTAACCTTAAACGGAACTGGGAACCAGACCCGAGTTCCGTTTAATCTTAAACGGAACTGGGAACCAGACCCGAGTTCCGTTTAACCTTAAACGGAACTGGGACGTTTAACAGTTGATCTAACAAAACAGATACGTGCGATGATCATATATTTCATACTTAAACCCAACACAGGAATCGAACCCAGACCCTTTCAGACAAACAATAAGACTTAGAAAAGCATTCTTAAATGAATTTCTGTTATACGGAACTCACATCCAAACTCCAGTTCCGTTTAACCTTAAACGGAACTGGGAACCAGACCCGAGTTCCGTTTAACCTTAAACGGAACTGGGACGTTTAACAGTTGATCTAGCAAAACATATACGTACGATGATCATATATTTCATACTTAAACCCAACACTGGAATCGAACCCAGACCCTTTCAGACAAACAATAAGACTAGAAAAGCATTCTTAAATGAATTTCTGTTATACGGAACTCACATCCAAACTCCAGTTCCGTTTAACCTTAAACGGAACTGGGAACCAGACCCGAATTCCGTTTAATCTTAAACGGAACTGGGAACCAAACCCGAGTTCCGTTTAATCTTAAACGGAACTGGGAACCAGACCCGAGTTCCGTTTAACCTTAAACGGAACTGGGACGTTTAACAGTTGATCTAACAAAACAGATACGTTCGATGATCATATATTTCATACTTAAACCAAACACAGGAATCGAACCCAGACCCTTTCAGACAAACAATAAGACTTAGAAAAGCATTCTTAAATAAATTTCTGTTATACGGAACTCACATCCAAACTCCAGTTCCGTTTAACCTTAAACGGAACTGGGAACCAGACCCGAGTTCCGTTTAACCTTAAACGGAACTGGGACGTTTAACAGTTGATCTAACAAAACATATACGTACGATGATCATATATTTCATACTTAAACCAGACACAGGAATCGAACCCAGACCCTTTCAGACAAACAATAAGACTTAGAAAAGCATTCTTAAATAAATTTCTGTTATACGGAACTCACATCCAAACTCCAGTTCCGTTTAACCTTAAACGGAACTGGGAACCAGACCCGAGTTCCGTTTAATCTTAAACGGAACTGGGAACCAGACCCGAGTTCCGTTTAACCTTAAACGGAACTGGGACGTTTAACAGTTGATCTAACAAAACAGATACGTGCGATGATCATATATTTCATACTTAAACCCAACACAGGAATCGAACCCAGACCCTTTCAGACAAACAATAAGACTTAGAAAAGCATTCTTAAATGAATTTCTGTTATACGGAACTCACATCCAAACTCCAGTTCCGTTTAACCTTAAACGGAACTGGGAACCAGACCCGAGTTCCGTTTAATAAAAACGAATACAGTTTGTTTTAAGCACCATGATCATATTTATACATGAATCAAACAACACTGGAATTGAACCTAGACCCCCCCCCCCCCCCTCCCCCACCACCAGACAAACAATAAGACTAAAACAGCATTCGTAAATGAATTTCTGTTATACAAAACTCACATCCAAACTCCAGTTACGTTTAACATTAAACGGAACTGGGAACCAGACCCGAGTTCCGTTTAACATAAACGTACTAGAATAGGGTTTGTTTGCCAGTTAATCTAGAAAAACATATACGTGCGATGATCATATATATACCTATACCAAACACAGGAATCGAACCCAGAGCCGTTCAGACGGTGTCTTACAGTCTAGCCAACTTTTAGGATTTTAAGTGAGAAACAGGTAGGAAAAAAAGTGGGCCAATATCACAACAGGTACTTAATATCACAACACTGACAGCTTAGGTAGACACAGGTAACTGACTTTTCGGAGGATAAATAAAAAAATTATAATATTGAATTTTTAATTTTAATTCTATTTATTTTACAAAAAAAAAAATATCAAAATGTACAAATAGTAATGAGATATTTATCACATAAATGTATACATCCATGCGTATAATTACTACTTGTATTTATAAGAATTAATGTATATCTATATGAATATTTTGATAGGAGCTGCAAGGTTAGGGAGTCCAGTGGTCGGCCCCGAACAACATATTATCTTCACACAAGAGAGAAACATCAGACATTGTATTATATAAAATAGGAAGGGTGGTGGGAAATGAAATATTTCAAAAATGAATCAAACTTTGGTATACACAATGAATATATTATATGATGTATATGTCTATACCCAAACACCTATGTATATAAAACCCAGAGAAAAAGGATTGTCATAGGTCCAGATAGTTCCCGGTATATCAAATATTAAGACACACATGATTCCGTGGTATATTTCCTTGGTTTCCATATGTAACAGGAAAGGAAAACTGCACGGCTATAGACCGGGATTGGAACCCGGGACCTTCCGAACTCTAATCAGTAGCAAAAAATGAGAAGTCTCTGTCCACTCACAGTAACTTCAAAAGTCAAAAGAAATCTTTCACTTTTCAGGTTTCTGTCCATTCTCCTTCGGAGATCTATTGCCTGCTGTGAAGCTGGCAGTTTTGGAATAGTCTTCATTCTGTGATAATATAGAAAGGTTTGACCTTCTACCGCAATATATGACTGATATAGCCCCGCAACGAAGTACAATGTACCTACTAATCCTCCTAAACTATTGAGAGGATTTCAACAAAACTTGGTGGCAAAAATCCTTATACATTGTAGATGTACGTAATCTATATGACGGTAAAAAAAAATGATTGGATATAAGTTAGCCGTTCAGACAAACAATAAGATTAAAACAGCATTCTTAAATGAGTTTCGGTTATACGGATCTCACATCCCAACTCCAGCAACGTGAAACGGAACTGGGAACCAGACCCGAGTTCCATTTAACATAAACTATACGGGTTGTCTCCCCTGTCTATATCTAGAAAAACATATAAGATAGATGCTTATATTTATACTGAATCAAACACATAATCGAAACCACAACATTAAAAAAAGACAATAAGACGTTTATAGTCTTGGTAAATGATTTTTTCTTAAACGGAATTGACATCCAAATTCCAGTTACGTTTGACCATAAACGGAACTAGGAATCAGAACCCAGTTCCGTTAAACATGAACGTATATAGTTTGATTTCACTGTATTTCTCACAAAACAAAGAAGTACGATGGTCATATTAATACTCGTACCTAAAACAAAATACAGGAATTGAGCGCAGAGCCTTTCAAACGAATAACAAGATCTTTACATCCTTTGACGTTACCCCTGGGGGAGGGCTTGAAGCTGACTATAGTTTATGTAGGAAAGTGACACTTTTTGGTATATTGGATATAATTCATACTTTATTTGAATTCTATCCTGGATATGTCAGTTCAGTATTGGAAAAGGTTTGGCATGTATTGCATGGCCCGTACATGTCCGGATTTCCATCTTTACTGGCATCCACCATCGCCCATTGGGTAGCGCGGCCAATCCGCCTCTCATGTCAGCCTATTCGGCATTTTCTGGGGTAACTCCAGCCCCGCGATACTTGGGGTTTGGTCTCTCCCTGAACTAAGATTTTTGCTTCGTGGACAGTCACTATTGATCTCCGAATCTACGAGTACTGGCTACTTAGCTAACACTCGCGGCAAGTTGCTTGACGAAAGGAAATTATTCAGCAGTTCTTAACTCAAAATATGGCTACCTGTTTGTGTGGAATGTTTATTCCTTTGACTACAAAGATGGTTGAATGAACTGTTACATTTTTCGAGGTATGTAGGGAAAAATACTAAAAAGAAAAAATTTAACGTGACTGTCGCGCTAGAAAGGCGGCTAGAAAATGACCCGTGTACACCGATACACTTACACATACCGCACGTGCTACCTGTACCTATACCGCCAATCCGATTGGTTGAGAACACTCGGTAACGTCCGTATCGAACCGATAAGACAAATTATTCCAGCTATTCTCCGAACCGCGGGAATATGTTATACATTGTACCTTAATCTATGGTCTGGTTCCCATGTCTCTTTAAGGAACAACTGGAGTTTGCATGACAGTTCTGTCGAAAAAAATCCTTGAAAAAGTCCTGGGTTGTCTTATTTATTTGTCTTAAGATATTATGGGTTCGATTTCTGTACTGCATTGCGTTTGCAACTTGGATAGGGATAACCAAAGAATGTGTTCATCATAAACGGAACAAGATCGGGTTCCAAGTTCCCTTAAAGATTAACGTAACTGCAGTTTGGATGTCAGTTCCGTTTCAAAGAAAGTCATTTAAAGAGGCTATGTACAGTGTGTGAATGGTTGTATGTTCGATTCCTACGCTTGATTGGAATTTACATATGATGGCCATACTTCATTCGTTTTGGGAGGTAGACAAGGAAAAGTAACCGTATACGTTTAGCTTAAACTGAACTGGGGTTTGTTTCCTAGTTCCGTTTCACGAAAAAAGTAACTGGAGTTTGGATGTCAGTTCCGTCTGATGAAAGCTGTAATAGTTTCTGAAAGGCTATGGTTTCGAATCATGTGAATAAATTATGATCATCGCACTACTATGTTTTGATATATTTACAGGGTAAATAAACCGTATACATTTAGCTTAAACGGAACTGGGGTCTGATTCCTAGGCCCGTTTACAGTAAAACATAACGGGAGTTTGAATGTCAGATCCGTATAACGGAAATTCTTTTATGAAGACTGCAACAGTCGTATTGTTTGTTTAAAAGACTCTGGGTTCGATTTCCTATATTAGATTTAGATACAAAGATGATCATAGTACCTATATGTTTTGCTAGATAGATAGGAAAAACAAACCGTATACCTTATGTTAAACGGAACTCGGGTCTGGTTCCAAGTTCCGTATAACGTTAAACGTAACTGGAGTTTGGATATGAGATCGGTACAACAGAAATTCATTAATGGAGATTGTAATAGTCTTATTGGTTGCTTTGAAATGCTCTGGGATCGATTCACACGTTAGATTTACACATAAAGATGATCATCGTACATATGTTTTGCTAGATTGATAGGAAAAACATATCGTGCACGTTTTCGTTAAACGGAACTCGGGTCTGGTTCCCAGTTCCGTTTAAGGTTAAACGCAACTGGGGTTGGGATGTGAGTTCCGTTTAACAGAACTTCATTTAAGAATGCTGTTTTGGTCTTTTTGTTTGTTTGTAAAGCTCTGTGTTCGATTCCTGTGTTTGGTTTAGGTATATATATATGATCATTGCACGAATATGTTTTGCTAGATTAATTTAGGAAAGAAACCGTATACATTTATGTTAAACGTAACTCGGGTCTGGTTCCCAGTTCCGTTTAAGGTTAAACGGAACTGGAGTTTGGATGTGAGTTCCGTATAACAGAAATTCATTTAAGAATGCTTTTCTAAGTCTTATTGTATGTCTGAAAGGGTCTGGGTTCGATTCCTGTGTTTGGTTTAAGTATGAAATATATGATCATCGAACGTATCTGTTTTGTTAGATCAACTGTTAAACGTCCCAGTTCCGTTTAAGGTTAAACGGAACTCGGGTCTGGTTCCCAGTTCCGTTTAAGATTGAACGGAACTCGGGTCTGGTTCCCAGTTCCGTTTAAGGTTAAACGAAACTGGAATTTGGATGTGAGTTCCGTATAACAGAAATTCATTTAAGAATGCTTTTCTAAGTCTTATTGTTTGTCTGAAAGGGTCTGGGTTCGATTCCTGTGTTTGGTTTAAGTATGAAATATATGATCATCGAACGTATATGTTTTGTTAGATCAACTGTTAAACGTCCCAGTTCCGTTTAAGGTTAAACGGAACTCGGGTCTGGTTCCCAGTTCCGTTTAAGGTTAAACGGAACTGGAGTTTGGATGTGAGTTCCGTATAACAGAAATTCATTTAAGAATGCTTTTCTAAGTCTTATTGTATGTCTGAAAGGGTCTGGGTTCGATTCCTGTGTTTGGTTTAAGTATGAAATATATGATCATCGTACGTATATGTCTTGCTAGATCAACTGTTAAACGTCCCAGTTCCGTTTAAGGTTAAACGGAACTCGGGTCTGGTTCCCAGTTCCGTTTAAGGTTAAACGGAACTGGAGTTTGGATGTGAGTTCCGTATAACAGAAATTCATTTAAGAATGCTTTTCTAAGTCTTATTGTTTGTCTGAAAGGGTCTGGGTTCGATTCCTGTGTTGGGTTTAAGTATGAAATATATGATCATCGCACGTATCTGTTTTGTTAGATCAACTGTTAAACGTCCCAGTTCCGTTTAAGGTTAAACGGAACTCGGGTCTGGTTCCCAGTTCCGTTTAAGATTAAACGGAACTCGGGTCTTGTTCCCAGTTCCGTTTAAGGTTAAACGGAACTGGAGTTTGGATGTGAGTTCCGTATAACAGAAATTCATTTTAGAATGCTTTTCTAAGTCTTATTGTTTGTCTGAAAGGGTCTGGGTTCGATTCTTGTGTTTGGTTTAAGTATGAAATATATGATCATCGTACGTATATGTTTTGCTAGATCAACTGTTAAACGTCCCAGTTCCGTTTAAGGTTAAACGGAACTCGGGTCTGGTTCCCAGTTCCGTTTAAGGTTAAACGGAACTGGAGTTTGTATGTGAGTTCCGTATAACAGAAATTCATTTAAGAATGCTTTTCTAAGTCTTATTGTTTGTCTGAAAGGGTCTGGGTTCGATTCCTGTGTTGGGTTTAAGTATGAAATATATGATCATCGCACGTATCTGTTTTGTTAGATCAACTGTTAAACGTCCCAGTTCCGTTTAAGGTTAAACGGAACTCGGGTCTGGTTCCCAGTTCCGTTTAAGATTAAACGGAACTCGGGTCTGGTTCCCAGTTCCGTTTAAGGTTAAACGGAACTGGAGTTTGGATGTGAGTTCCGTATAACAGAAATTCATTTAAGAATGCTTTTCTAGTCTTATTGTTTGTCTGAAAGGGTCTGGGTTCGATTCCTGTGTTTGGTTTAAGTATGAAATATATGATCATCGCACGTATCTGTTTTGTTAGATCAACTGTTAAACGTCCCAGTTCCGTTTAAGGTTAAACGGAACTCGGGTCTGGTTCCCAGTTCCGTTTAAGGTTAAACGGAACTCGGGTCTGGTTCCCAGTTCCGTTTAAGGTTAAACGGAACTGGAGTTTGGATGTGAGTTCCGTATAACAGAAATTCATTTTAGAATGCTTTTCTAAGTCTTATTGTTTGTCTGAAAGGGTCTGGGTTCGATTCCTGTGTTTGGTTTAAGTATGAAATATATGATCATCGAACGTATCTGTTTTGTTAGATCAATTGTTAAACGTCCCAGTTCCGTTTAAGGTTAAACGGAACTCGGGTCTGGTTCCCAGTTCCGTTTAAGATTAAACGGAACTCGGGTCTGGTTCCCAGTTCCGTTTAAGATTAAACGGAACTCGGGTCTGGTTCCCAGTTCCGTTTATGTTAAAAGGAACTCGGGTCTGGTTCCCAGTTCCGTTTATGTTAAACGGAACTAGGGTCTGGTTCCTAGTTCCGTTCATTAAACGGAACTAGGAACTAGGAACTAGGAACCAACTTCATGCTTCCATATAAATATCAAGTACTAATATAAGAAACGATTACTTTCACCAGAACATTTAAAGCCATTTCCTTCTTCATATCAAAATACCAACATACATCTACATGTAATCCAATTAACTGTAATCAATGTTATCATCATTAATCAATTAACAGGGTAGGGCCCTCAGGCCTTTAATCAGTCTTGGGTCAGTGATGGCTGTGGGGGAGAGGGAGGAGAGAAATTCACACCTGGCTAACTACAGACAGCCTAGGGGTGTCCCCTATCTTGACCTCTGTACCTGAGGATGTGGCCCAGGCAGGTCAGGTACATGTATGTTATTATGCCTGGAGGGTAAAGGATTCTACCTGAATATCTATATTTGTCCCTTTTAGTTAGATTTTATATAAGTCATTAGGTTGATTTAAAAGTACAATAAATGTGACTGGCATAGGCTTAACTTTGTTCTAAGTTAGGTTAATATAACTGCATATTATTTATTTGTTGTATACTTAGTCTTACAATATAGAATTAATCAAAATGATTCCAATAAACTGACCTTGTTTTTTTTTAAATCATTATTACATATATTCATAAACCTTCAAGTCATATTTAATACAACCTGTAATTGCCTTCAATATTTAGGCCTAAATATCGGAATATTTTAAAATACTTTTATACTGATAATTAGAATAAAATTAAGTGTAATGAATGTTAGTATTTTATTATCAAACTGTAATGAAGCGACTGAGCCAGAGAGTATATATTCTTAATTATTATTAATTCCAATGATATTTTATGTACTATCAATTTATCATTGTATAATTAAATGTTTTGAATGAAACATAAAAATGGATTAAAGTTCTCAAAATATCCACTATTTAAAGAGAAATGTGTAAATATCTAGATATATTCTCAAAGATTTTCAATTTCAGATAAACTTGATAAACCCGAGTAAAAGTTAACATATGTATTATCATATTTATGATCCTGGTCATATCCAGTTTAGCCCTAAGTATTAATCAAATTGGTTTCAAATTTGACCAGTGATAGTCAGATGAGAAATTCACACCTCAGTTATGTCACTGACGGGCTTATGTCAGCAGGTGTTCCTAGACAAGGTTGGGACTGGTCAGGTAATTGCCTGAGGCCTGAGGGTCAAATCAAAACATCTGTCCCATACTGAACAATCTGAATAAATTTTAATTTATTGTTGTATTACTTTTTTTCAACTTCAAATTCTTATATTTATATTAACACTGTTGTATGTGGTGATATATATACATACAGATCTTAATATAGAAAATTAAAAATAAAGATTATCAAAACTCTATAGCGTGTTCATAAATATATAGATCTGAGGCATGAATGTATTTTATAAAAATATATCTAATTTAATTAAGTAATAAAAGAATATTTATTTGTTTTTTTTTTCGCAATTAGTTTTTACAATTTTTAAAAATATACTTCTAAACAAATAACAATCAATAGATTTTCCTTCAATTTTTCAATATACTTGATTGTAAATTGGTAAATTAATAAAAAAAACGTTAATAGTGTATATTAAAAGAAATATAAGACATCAAAACTGCTAGATAAATATTAATTTTCTATTTTGATTTATATGATGTATGCAAGAAATTTTTGGGGAAAATTGTAAGAGTAATTATCATGATTTCACAATTTCTAGTTTTGAAATGAAAGAAAAAAGGTTGTTTGAAAAAAATATCTACATAAGATGCATATATATATATTAAAATTATAAATATTAACTAATGATAAGGCCAGCTTCAAAGTACTAGCAGACGACAAAGGTGAGGTACAGGTAAAAATCACAGGTAGATGGATGGGACTGCCCATTTACCTGTAGGGGTATTTGACCTATATGGGGTTCAGGGTGTAGTGCACTACTAGTTTACCTGTAGTTTAAATGTAGTGCACTACTAGTTTAAACGTAGTGCACTACTAGTGCACTAGGTGTAAAGGTTAGCTTACACTCAACTGTACTTCCCATTTTTTGGCAAGTGCCCATGGGCCTACAGTACGATGTGAGTCTTCATGACCTGCTGATATTTTAGAAATGTCTTTTATCTTGATAATGATAGCATGACTTGTCATGATAATAACATGTTAAGACAACTAGAATAACTCGACTAGTCGGGGTAATTATCCTGATAAGTTGATCAGCTTTCAGTCATCTTAAATAGCATGGCAAAATGACTTTTAGTTGCAGTAATGATTGAAAGTGACACACAGAACAAATTCACTTTTTCAAAATATAGATTGGCACGTTATTTGGGAAGTAAGTATAAAACAGGAAAATGTAGTAAGATTATTTATGCTTACATGTACTAATTACTTCTTAATTAATTTGCATTGTTTTCTGAATATTACATGATGAAACGAAAGTTTGAAGATCATATATTTGTTCTGAAAAACTGAGGTGCTTTCGAACATTATCACGATCAAAAATTGTATTGCCATGATATTTTAGATGGCTTAAAGATAAACTTATCACGATAATTATCACGACTAGCGGAGTTATTATGTCATCTCAACATGTAATTATCATGAGAAGTTGTGTTATTAATGACGACTTGTTGCGATAATTCATCATGGCAACAAGACAAGTAGATAGCAGTTATATGCAACCATAATAAAAGCATTATAGGATACCCACTGCTGATCTTGCTTACTTAAGACTTTTAAAAGCGAAGCAAGATCACTGGTGGGTATCTGACGATGATATCATAAAAGGTGTATGACATTTTATTTCTTTTTATAGTTGTAAATGATCGGTTGATATATCATCAGATTTTGGTTCTATCCTGTCTCCTTATTTTGTTAAAGCCAGACTTTTAATAAAAAGAAAGCATCAACCGATAGCATTACAAAAGTGTAAAACAGTTGACCTTACTAAAATTGTTATGTAACGAGGCGGTGTAGGGATTATTTTATTAATGAATAATAACTGTATGGGACAAAGTTTCTAATTTCATATATAATTAAAGCAAAATCCTGTAGAAGTATCATTTAGTGAAAAGTACTACTTGTGCACAAATAAGCTTTCTTCTCAACTCTATGAGATGAAAGGAATGAAGGACAATGACAAGAGTACTGAACTTCAAAATGTAGAGATCGAGGAAAATGTCTGAACACTTGCTGAACAATAAAGTGTTACGCTTGTTGAATGTCGTATTAACATACCGACTCGCATGTGACAGACATCTTCAAGAAGTCATTGAAATTGTATATGACACAATAAACATGAAGCAACCAGGCACAAGGCCTTGTGCCCAAAGCACGCGTGTTAAAAATTGAAAGCAATTCATGATGCCGGTTTGTCAATACAAACTGATGCAAGATGAAACACAAAATACTTACCAGATAGCCTTGCGAAACCAAATAAAGATTTTGGAACTGGTAAATTACTTAAATAATTCGGCAAATACACCGTGATTATGTTCGAAACGACCTCCATCGTGCAAGCAGTAACAACTTCCGGTAAATCTAAAAGTCATAGTGGACAGCCACCGGGATTATTTTCCGGATTCTTTTTTACTAAAAAGCTTTCTTTTTGTATTAGTTCATCATTATGATTATTGACAAGCTTAACTGTTATTTTTTTAAATGAAAATGTTGACAAATACATCAAATCAAATATGTATACGTGTAAAATATGCGGCTAACAACTTGTAGTGTCCCAATTATTGACCCCACGGTCTCATGCACAACATGACGTGGCACGAGTTAGGTCTACATCATCTATCCAGAGGCGTATACGTATACGTCTCTGATTTATCTTATAAAGTTTAAGTTACACCCTTTATTTTAATTCCACACTAAAGAGAGAATTCGCCAGAAACCTGAAAAATAGGAAAAACCCAAAAGTGGGCCAAGAGGAATATTCATCCTTGTAAGGGCCGGGTCATCTAAATAGGCAAATTATGTTGAATTTTAAAACAAAGTATGGCACACATATAGTCATTTAATATACCAAAATGTATGTCATCACATGAACTTTCTTAATATGTTCAAACAAAAGCTGTATATGATAAAATATTCTTTTCAATGACTTTGTGGGAAGATGCAGCATGGGATAATTTTAAGTTTTACAATATATATGAAACCAGAAATACAGCAATGCCTTTGAACTCCCTAGTGTCCATACACGATAGGGACATTTGTGTGACTGGATATGGTTCTTTCAAAGCGTACACATTGATTTTGTTTTGACATAGAAATGCAAATAGCGGTTGGGAATAACATCACACAAAAATAGCATAGATATATATATATAGCCTATTATAGGGAGATACATAAATGTACATTTGTATTTCAATCACCAAAAATGCTCTTGTTAGAGACTATTAAGACTTCTGAACATAACAAAAAGACTGTTTTTAGGAAAACTATAGTTAAACTGTTGAAAAATGCAGATTTCATAAAAGAGCCCCAAGCTCAACATCTTTAACATTTGTCTTGAAAACAGTTTCTCACTTTGTTCAGAAGTCTTATAACATCCAAAAGGAACTTTGTTAATAATTAGAATCTATACCCCCATGTATGCATATCTGAATAAAAACGTTTTATAGTCGCCATTTGCAATTCAAGGTCAAAACAGAATCAATGTGTACGCTTTGATAGTTTAGTTTAATATTTATTTTTTTATTGCTTTTAAATGCAACATGATAGGGCACAAATTGTACAACTCATATCAAGCCCGTTCATGATAGGGCACAAATTATACAACTTATATCAAGCCCGTTCCTATACATAACACAACATATAGGTCTATTCTAAGTGTCGAAAATGACAGTTATAGAGTTCTATACAATCACTTGCTAGTCATACATGGAACATTCATTTTTCAATCATTTGCAAACACCTTGAAAAATTACATGACAAATACAAGGTCCATGTTTAGCCATGATACATATGAAGTATCTATTTATATGCTATATAGATGACCCTTAACACATCTGAATTTTCTAATCATTTTATGATTTTACCTCAAACTAGTTGCAAAAGAATTTTTTGCTGGTACATTCACATACAAACAAATATATCAATCACCAAATGTGACAAATTGTGCTGAATTGGTGACATTTTACGTCCTAATTGGACGATCTACCTATATTTCTGCAACCTGTTATTTCAAAAAGGACAAGCAAATGAATACACAATGATATCTATTCATGTATGTGCAACACGTATTGAAATGCTAGTTTTGGTACGACAAGTTCACAAATGTGTCCAAGCTTTGATGGTGAGAACTCCATCCCATGCATATTTGGCTCGACACTGGAAAAACGGCAGTCCACGATCCTGAACAACAAACTGTTTTTTTTCAAAAGCCCGCAAAGCCGCCTAAAATGTATTTTAAACATGAACTGTATTTAAATTTAAACATCTATACTACTTCATAATTTGATTCATAAATATTATTTGTTAAAATACGAATTATACTTATTTTTGTTGTTCAAAATTACGGACTTTGCCATATTAAGTCAAAATTGCAAGAAAAGAAGTTATGATCAACCAAATTTGGTTCACCGTTTGTAGAAGTCTCCACAAAGAAGACATTTCTGTTAAGAACAATATACATAGAACGTAATTTGATGAACTTTCAGCATTATCTAAATAAAAGTTACATAAATTGAGAATTTGTTAACCTAATGGCTTCAAATTAGCACTACCAGCCAACTTCGAAGGTTCATAAATGTTGACACTGTATGTCTTTGAGTGAAAGCAAAATCTTTCATATGAAATAATTAATTACAAATTACCTAATACAATGCAAATAAGCTAAGTTTGAATGGAAGTTTGTCTTGATTACTAGTAATTCTTCTATTCAAAATGACAACTAAAACCAATATCGTCATGTTATACATAAATAAATATTAGCTATAATGACAGGCCAGTATTTCATTGAACATACATTGTAAATTCTATTCATTTTTCAAAAGCATTGTAGTTTTGTTGGTCTTAATTGCCATACTGTCAATTTCCCATATCAAATAATACAAAATAGGTAGATATTACACTCCAGTGCCTAAATTTGTGATATTCCTTAAATTCTTGATCATTTAGAAAAAGCCAAAAAACTCTTTCCCAATTTAAGATTTTCGTAGACTTTTTTCCTGGTTTAATTCTGAAACTCACGACATCAAAAACCAGAACAACAATTCTTTTGCAATTAGTTTGAGGTTTTGGCTATTTTTTCAGTAAAAATGGCTGGACTAATATATGATTTACTGCTTTCTTTTCCAAGAAAGGTGAACGACTATACAAATACATGGTTGTGCGCTATCTTGAAGCATACTTTGTGAAAAACACAACAAAGGCTAGGTTGAAATATACTGAGAAAGATATAGTACGAATGATTGAATTCCTGGTTGACAATATCTTTTCCAACATACTGTTAGCATTCCCATAGGAACTAACTGTGCCCCACTTTTGGCTGACTTGTTTTTGTATTCATACGAAGCTGAATGGGGGTTGATGAAGACTATGAACAAGTTGTATGGTCGTCATCTTGATCTCATCGAGAAATATTCTGTATCTTTGTGTAATATGAAGATGGACGTTTTTTAGTTTGCTTATTAGTGTGTTTACTTGTTGTGATTGACAATGATACTCGGTTCTCATTTTGAGAACTTGATGTTGACTTGCATGTGACCAAGATTTACATGGCGGGTGTCGTCGATGAAGCTGAAAACGCTTACTCTTCAGGAACACCTGGTCTTATTCTCTCACACTTTTACAAGGGTCGCTATGTAAATCTTTCCTTTGTTCCTATATCGCCTCTAGTTTAATCGATTTTGAGTTCGGATTATGGTTTTGTTGACCCCTTGGTATTCTCAGATTTTTTTTTCAATTGTCAATGAGATACTCTACAAGGGCTTACAAATTACTATCAATGATAATACTACAGATACATGTAAACAATGAATCAACAGAAAATATGCGACAAGGGACATTTTACGAAGTGATAAATTGATTGATTGTATCATCATAATTATGGCAGCATTAGTTTCATGTCAAACTGGTAATGTTTGTACAGTGCAACATTGTATGTCTCCAGAATACAAAAGTAGTGTGTAAACAGGAAAAAGACGAGTGGCATACACCTCCAATTACCCGTGTTGTCGTAAACGTTTGATATAACTTGCAAATTGTCCTTGGCTAATGTTCCTCTTTTGTATAGTTCCTCAGGTGTTATAAGAACATGCTTTCATGGCCTTAGAATCCTCTGTATTACATCTCACGTGCTATTCAGATTATGTCTGTCGCTTTAACGAAATGCGTTAAGAGTCCTTGCCAGAATCATTAGCGATGCTCGTGGTGTCAGTGCCCATTGGATCCGTAATTATTGGGCCTAAGTGATCTCGTTTCCTTTTTTGTTTGGAAGTGCTCAGATTTTACCACCGTGTATACTACCATATGTTATACAAAACGGAAAGAACTTCTTAGATATCTCGTTATGAGAGCTTTCTTTTCCACAAAAAAGGCGGACGACGATACAAATAATATGGTAGTAAGCTATCTTGGAGCATACTTTGTGAAAAACACAACATAAACTAAGCTAAGATGAAATATACTGATGAAGATATAGTACGAATGATTGAATTCCTTGTTGACAATAGTTTTGTTGCGTTTGAAGGAAAGATTTTCCAGCAGACTGTTGGCATTCCCA
This sequence comes from Mimachlamys varia, assembly GCA_947623455.1. Classification (NCBI taxonomy): domain Eukaryota; kingdom Metazoa; phylum Mollusca; class Bivalvia; order Pectinida; family Pectinidae; genus Mimachlamys; species Mimachlamys varia. Next base: position 30,667,326 of record OX392527.1, on the reverse strand, counting down.
TGGGAACCAACTGTGCCCCACTCTTAGCTGATCATTCGACGCTGAATTTGTGGAAGAGCTCATCAGGACAGGAAACAAAAACCTTGCCAAATCATTTAATTCATTTTCGACATATGTCGACAATGTGTTGTCTATGAAGAACAGCGAAGACGTTTGCTTCCCACGTCGATCGTATATACCCCATCTAATCGTCGGATACCCACGGTTGATCTCGCTTCGCTAACTCATTCATCACCCATGGGAAAACTCGCTGAGAAATCCTCGTAAAATATGGTAATTCGTATCTTAGAACGGACCAATCAAAATCCGATATGTAATTCTGAACTCTCCAGTTTGAAGACCCGTTTCGTGTTAAACCATACACAACAATGGCTGCGCCCATGAGAAAGCATGTAAACGACGAGTAGAAGATGTGTTCACAACGACGGCGGCGCCGATTAAGTCTTGTGAATTTTGTTTAAAAATCATACGAGACAAGTCTTACAGGTCGTTGACTTCAAAAACAAGTCAAGAGCAATACAGTGCTACTTATCTAAGTTATGCTTCCGTATAGATTATATAACGCTTATTCTGATTGGTTTAAAATCCCATCGCGAAACTGCACTGGAACCAATCAAATGCTTCGTACATATTAATTACCTACGAGGATTTCTCGGCGAGTTTGCCCACGGGTGATGAGTGAGTTAGTGAAGCGAGATCAACCGTGGGTATCCGACGATGAGTGAGTTAGTGAAGCGAGATCAACCGTGGGTATCCGACGATGAGTGAGTTAGTGAAGCGAGATCAACCGTGGGTATCCGACGATGTATATACCCTGGCTTCCTGAACTTGAAATGAAGGACACAACAGACTATTCTACATCACCTCGATCTCTACTTGCACTATTACCAAAGCAATGACACCTTACTACTTAGCTTTATGATAAACGTGACGATTTCAATTTTCCGATCGTGAACTTTCTATTTCTTGATTGTAACATCCCTGCTTCTCCAACCTATGGTGTTTACATGTCGCAGTTGATTCGTTACTCTAGGGCTTGCTCTAATAATCGCGATTTTCGTTATTTGTAAATATCTGGAAAGCAGCAAAATCGTGTTTTTTAAGGGAAATAGGCACTCTCTATCGAATCATCTGCCAATCTCTCTGTCTACTGTATACGTAGGTAAAATGTCAGAAAAAGTCATTGTTTAGCACCTGATGCTCATCAAGGTATACTTATTTCTTTGACAATGCTTTATTTTGTCAGTACTAAACAGAGTGTATGCTTGATCCTTCATTATTTTAACAACTAATCTTAATATATCATAAAATTTGTTTAGACCTTAAAGAAAAGGGACACTTTTGCATGATCTCCTGACATTCTTTAAAGTTGTTTTGACAGGGTCAGTCTGGCATATAGTTCTATTTGCCAAATATGAATCAGGCAGTATTTCATGTGACTTCCTGTTTTTGAATAAAACAAACAACAATTTCAGTGATAGAAAACAGTAAGTATTTACCATTAGTTCGCCCTCTCAACTGATAATTGCATGATTGAGGCCGACGTTCCGGAAGGCTCAATTGCGTGCCTCTTCTGGTTTTAGTTTATCCTAATGCTATTAGCTTATATATATTAGAATCAACAGCATGTTGTTTTGCTAATTCTCTGAAAAACTTCTTCATATTCAGACAAAAATAGTTTTAAATTGAGATTTAGAACCATTATTTATATAGGTTGACAAAACATTTAGTGGTTTGCATGGCCATCTTGAATCATTTTTTTCAGATTAAATTGGTCTGATTTCATTGATGCATTTTATAAATCAGTAACGAAAACAATGTATTTAAAAAGGTTATGATCAAGTGTGATGCTCTATTGAGAATTTACAAATAATTTGTATTACCTGTTTTTAAAAATGCATTTGTAGTTTTGGATGGATGGTCTTAAGTAGATTAAGAAAAAAGTTAGAGCAGGCTGATCAACGTGACCATAATTAAATTGCCATCGTATGACAAAAATTATCTTTATCTATTGATTCAGAATAACGTTCGGATAGAAGAGAAAACTACCATGATGTAAAACCTAAAGATCAGACTCTAAGTTATCTACCAATTAAATTGTTTTCCAGTAGGTGACAGAAGAACAGACACCATGCATCAGTATTCCAAAATATCTACTTTCAACTACAAAAACACCTACGTCCTACATTTAAGTAACTTGAAAAACAATCAGTTGCTGATCATATTGGTCATGTTGGTCAAAACAACACTTTAGATATCAACTACTTGCCTCTCCACTCTATCCAAACATATTTCCACAAGTCAGCCATCTTACTATAGGTATGGTGAAAGAAAGCTAGATATTATGCATACCAGACTGTGATATCAAGATTATCTCGACTTTGTTATTAGTTTAGTTCAGGGTTCTTAATCAGAACATTGTGTGTACCATTGTGAAAATGCATTTCTACCACAAAAGATGGTGTTATTCAACTATCAGGGTATCAAATAATCATTACAACTGTCGAATAACATTTTATTTATACCACGCGTGGAATAAACTCCAAACGCATTTTAATTGGCCGAAAAGATGAACTTTGACGGAACAACGTCACTTGCTGCGCCACTTTTTTTTTTAATTTATTTTTTATTCATTTTAAATAATATCACAAGACATACATAAATACATACACAAAAACATACATGCATATAGAAGGTTGTTACAACATATCATTAATACATTCAGATGATATTTTATTACATTTTTTTAATGAGGCCATGAATCATGGTGGTAAATTATATATAATTATGAAATTAACATACACTTAAATGACTAAAAATGACAAAACAAAAACAAAACAAAAAGAACAAAAAAACAACAACAACAAGGACTTATACATGTACATAAACACAAAGACGTAGACATGAGATGAATAATGTCGACCCTGCGCCACTCAGCAGGAATATATACAGTGTATACGAGATTCTCCAGTTGTTTCCGACAGAGATTGTGGTAGAAACAGGTCATACGACTCGTGGTTATTGGATATGGAATATATTTCACCCCCGTTAATTTTTTAAAGCTCTTGTCGTTTGTTACTTTTAAGATATAATTAAGTCGAGTGAAATAAATTCCATATCAAATGACTACTCGTTTTGAAACCTCTATATCATTTTGAAAACTATTGGACCGTTGAAGTCCACGCCCATGCATTGGTATTGAGTTATATATGATATATTAAGACTACTCGTTGTGTGACCTCTATATCATTTCGCTTTTAGTGCAGGCGTTATTCAACTGTTCATTCAGTAATGTTTCAATGTCTTCTTAACATCTGCTTGTAGTTTACTTCTTTCAATTGATTTTGAAATTGTCAATATCATACCTTGGATATATTGTTCGTTGACTCAGGAGATGCAAAATCCTTAAAAACCTATTTTGGACAATGATATATTAAGTTGTTAGCGTTGTTTATGATTGATGCTAACCATGCTAATGTTCGCTTAAATTGTTTCCTTGAAAGTTGAGACCCACACCAATTTTATATTCGTACTTCATTGGTAGTGATCTTTTGAATAATGGAAGATGTGATAAAAGATGGCGTAACACACACACACATGCTGCACCTTTTAAATTTGTTGTAATATTCCTTCAGCTAGCCTACCTTGCTGTAAACCTTCCTTCAGCTAGCCTACCTTGCTGTAAACCTTCCTACAGCTAGCTTAATCGATTTAGAAACTTTGTTAACTTTACTAATTATGAAACATGTTACTGTCAAAAGATATTTTGAACAAGGCATCGACATACATGTACATCTGTATTCAATAACGCATGTTGTTTTATTTGAATTAAAGTAATCGACCTGTCTTATTTTATAACTTGCATTTAATTAGAATTTGGTTACTTGAAAACTACTGGCAAAAATAGAAACGATATCGTTACATAAATTACAATTTTCAGTTGTGCCATTAATATATCACTTTGTCCCCGGGACTGGCTTTACTATCTTGTAATGGTAGCCACCCACCTTATTTCCTTTCTCACCTGTCATCCAGCATGATCTCCCTTGTAAGTCCGGTGAAAATCGACTCGCACTTTCTATTGTAAACAAACATGTATGTGAATGCGAGTGTGTTTACAATCTAAAGAGAGCAAGATAGGTGAAACTAAGGACTATTTAAGTTTGATTAGGAAAATAACTATGGCGTTAAAGCTGATCACGAAGGTAAGTCAACAAAGGAATATTGCTTTTTGTTTGGCACAGGTGACAGCACCAACGTGAACAACAAATTAAGCACGCAACAATGTCGGTGTACACAATAGCGTCTCTACACATCTACCTGAACAGGTAAATACCTACAGACTCCAACACACCACTGAATACACATTGTACAACACCAGCTGTGTATGTATGATTGAAAAGTCAATAATCACATACCTAACTCTATACAGACAACATCTGGTTTGAACATCTCAGCTTTAGATAAAGTATTTGAAAACGTTTATATTTTGTTATGTCATTATCATGAAATTCTTTTACATATAACATTATACATTGAACCGTGTCTGATTTGAGCACTCGTCCCTAATGCTGTATAAGTGGGACCAGAAAGGGCCACTGGATGTATTCAGTATTCAATGTAATACAATCTTTTCCCGACATTATTTGTTTCCAAGAATGTCTGAACTATTTATTTCTCGTTTGCCCACCTTGTTTATGTAGACTTAAGATAATGGTCTATATGGGAGATTGGTTTTACTGTCTAAAGCAAGGAAAATGCTAATAAGGTTAATAATTTCATATGCTTAATATGGGCAGATATTTAAATGCCTTAAGCTTATGCTTGATCTGAACAAACATGCTAGCCTTAATGCTTACTAACGCTTACATTTATAATTAGTTTTGCTCCAATTCCAGCAACTACAAGAACTGTACCGGGACATTCCAGACGAGTACGGTCTGTCCGCTGGTCCACTGGAGGATGACAGTGAGTACTCGCTTTAGATACTCAATACTAACACAGCACCATGGACTGCAGGCATTTAATAACATTCATACATAAGTGTATAGTAACAGCTTATGATACGCTTGGTTTATTTTGCAAACATCTACAAAATGCAGGCTTTGTCCTGGACCTCTCCATTCACTTTGGTGAACCACTCGGGCACCATATTCTTTTATGATAAAATAAGTAATAAATACCTATATATACTGACAAAATGTATAGGTCTTTATTGCTAGTTCTATCAGATAAGACTACACGTGTCCCTATGGGTGAACATTAAAAATCAAATGTTTAAGGATTCGAAATCAAATGCAGAAATACAGCAAACGGGAAAAAGAGGAAGTACTTATAAAAACCTTTTTAAAAGATATAAATGAAGTACATGTATAGCATTTTCATACTAGATGTTCATATAGATTGTTTCAGAATAAAAAGATATAAATGAAGTACATGTATAGCATTTTCATACTAGATGTTCATATAGATTGTTTCAGTACTTATTGTATATGTACTGGATCTTAACAAACAAAAGTTCGTTGGATGCGTATTACTAGAAATAGACATATGATCATGGAAGTAATAGCGACATTATGGGAAAATAAATTTTCAAGGCTTTCCGCCTTTAATACACGTTACTTCACATAAACATAATATACATAAAACATGAAACAATTTTCGATTTTAATGTTGCTTATAATCCCGTCGGCTGATCGGACGCCGAAGGTCCTACTAAATCAGCAAAACTACATCCCAAGTTGATGTTTAGTAAATATTAAATTCAGTCAAAAAAGTTGTAACTAATGGTTTAGCTTACGATTATATAAATATAATTACTGCTAACAAAGGCAACACCGGTCGATTTATCCTCTGGCATGAGGAGTTAAACTCTTCAAATATGGAGTAAAGTAATTCGAACCAATAAAGCTGAAGTAACTCGACGAAACCAAACAAAGTAAACATTTTACAGGTACATTTCGTCCATTTAAGTTTGATCAATGGTACTTAGATTTTAAAAACATGAGCCGATGTCTGAAGTAGTCCGAAACACAAGGAGACTGCTGACATCGGAGATATGTCGATGTACCATTCTTCATTGTAATAGTACGTAGTTCCAGGTTAATGACCATTATATAGAAAGTTAAGTGTGTGTAGTTTTCTATCTTTCTGTGTATGACATTTCCAGGTAGTTATCAAATGCGTCCTTTATGTTCTCAGTTTGCGTTTATATTGTCATTAGTTTTGCGTTTTGCTGTCCACAGAAAAGCAGTTTCTTTGTAAAAATGCGTCTTTTAGCTGCATAATTCTGGATCATGAGCACAGTTGTATTGCAATATCACAAGATTATGTATACTTGATCTTTCCCCTCAGGTTCTCGTTGGTTCCAGTCATAGTTTTGAGTTCAGACTTGGAAGCTGTTTGCATTTAATATCAATTTTTGATATCATAGATATCATTATATTTCCATATTAAAACATATGATCGGTTTTTATTTCAGTGTTACACTGGCAAGCAGCAATACCAGGCCCGGTAAGTACAATATAACCTGAAACAGGTTTTAAACATAATGTCAGTCAGACGTTACAAAATGAACATGTTTTACTGTATACTTATATACATGTAACTACTGTATATTGCACTGAGTTTAACCCATCTTCATAATGCAATACATTGTATATCTTAAAGCCAGTATCTAATGCTTATATACGCCTACATGTAATTAGATCTGTACTCCAATATGCTTTAATGCTACATGTTATCACACAACTGTAAGCAGGAATCCGATATTTTGTTTTAGAGTGGCATATGTTAGGTAAAAATGGAGCTGTATCAAATGCAATTTGAATTTGTTCGAGAAGATGAACGTTTTCCCAAGTGAGTTTCTTTTTGAAATATTAATTTTCATAAATCGATTCAGAAAAAAAAACGTGGAACAGTCTTTAAAATGTACGATTATAAGATATTATCAAAAGTTACGTAGTAGTTAATGTATATCTAACCATTCTGTCAAGTATACGGTCAGTTATGATAAAGAATGCTTTACTATGTTTTAAAGGAAAATAGCCCGTATGCCGGAGGAATGTTTTGTTTGCAAATCACTTTTACAACAGATTATCCCTTCAAAGCACCTAAGGTGAGTATGGCATTCTTTTGTACATATTCAAGGGTCTCCATGTAACTCTTTGTTCAGATGGTCTCAGTTAATGATGTAGATGTCGAATTACGTTTTCCATCACTTAAATATACTTTGGTTGATATGTTATGATCTTACGAAATGAAACTGCTTACATATTACCAAAGCTAATAAATCCTTTACCTGTCATTGTTGTAGATATTCCCTTATCTATAATTGTGATGATAAACATTTATTAAATTATTAAATTCAGCTTTATCCTCGCCCAAGCACAGGGGATAGCAACGAGAGCTAAATTGGATAAGAATAAAACGTGGAGCTTAAAATAAGTTATGTTATGTGTTTCCGGTATTAGTTTTGTATCCCGTCTATTTATCGTTGCTAGATCTTGTGCCTCAAGGCGCTGATCTCCTGCAGTTTAGCCTTAAAACTTTGGTTAACTCTTTGTCATATGTTTTATTTATTTATTTTTATTTTTTCTCTCTCTTCTTTTTGTGCAATCAGATCAAGTTCGGTACAGATATCTTCCATCCAAACGTAGAGAAAGATGGCAAGATTTGCATGGATTTTCTACAATCGGAGTGGAAGCCCTCATTTTCGATTGGTTACAGTAAGTATTAAGACTGATACACCACTTTTTCTGCAAAATAATGTTCAACAATGGTAACACTCTATCATGTATATAGTTAGACACCAAAACAATATGTCATATAGTAAACTCAGACAACAAAATATTACATTCCTATAGCACAAGTTAAAATGAAAAGGCGAGTTTAAAACCTAAAGCAAAACACAACTATAACACTTTTTATAAGGGTCTCCATGTAAGCGTTCCTTTGTTTTCTGAACTTTGATTATCAGATTATGGTTTTGTTAACGCTTTGGTATTCTCTATCTTTCCCCTATATTACAAACGTTTGTGTCTGTAGTCCTGATGGCTATCTCGTCCCTGATGCACACACCAAACATAGAGAACCCCGCAGACCAGGACATCGCCAACATGTACCTCAATCACCAGGAGGAGTTCGTGAGGATAGCCACTGAGTGCACACGTAAATACGCTGTCAGGACGACCCAGACGTCCAAGTAACGGTGTCAGTGGTCACTGAGACGTGGAGACGCACTCAGTAACGGTGCCAGTGGTCACTGAGCCGTGGAGACGCACTCAGTAACGGTACCCAGTGATCACTGAGGCTGGGGACGCACTCACATAATGTTGCCTTATTAGGCTATCTTTATGATGGATATTATTAGGGCGGATATCTCGTCGTTTTATGGTCGCTATTAAGATTATATTAATACTTTTTAAATATTTTGCTCAATCGTATTTTTGTTTTATCATTAACCTTATAACAACGTATTTCAGTTGAAGCGAGTACACGAGCTATTGATGTGGTCAATGCGAGGAATGGTCTGGGTGTAAGCAATGTTGATTTCCATAAGTATATAAACTAAGCAACATACTTCTTATATTGATTTCGTTAGATAAGAACGTCTTTTAATGAAAAGTGCGGAGGATATAAAACATTCAATACCTACATTGTATGCCAAAAAGATAAAAATGTAACTGTTACAAAGGAGGTGTGTGTGATAGTAATGCTGAACAAGGCGTAGAATTAGCACGACCATTCACACTAGAGGTTTGTTATGGTCAGTATCACAGATTCGGTCACGTCGAGTAAGTAAGTAAAATTATACAACAGACAGGTTTGTTATTTCGATTTGACGGCTATATCACAACTCTTACTTTATAGATAAACAAAGAAATATGCCAAACAAAATACTTTTTGTACTTGATGTATTTATAGTTATGGTTCGCGACGTTTGAAGTTCATCTAACAATTTAATATTTTCAGCTAATATTTAATTTTCATTTTAATGTAACGAAAATGTGACTAAGTTTTTGAAATCAGAATAGTTGGAGAAACACCATGAAAGGACATCGTTCATTTCTCACCTGGGCTGTTGTAACTTGTTAAAATACAACGTATTTTAAAGACTGTGCATCCCGAAATGTTTGCTTTACTGAAATGTGTTGAACATATGGTAAGATATTCAAAAGGCGTCTATGAAGCATTCTCGTTATTTATAAGGTAACGGTTGATTCTTGCTAGGTTACTTTATTTTGTATGTATTTATTCTTTCGATAGATTATCATTTTACATTATGCTAGATAGATTATTATTCGATAGATTATCGTACATTTTGCTTACAGATCATGAATTTTTTGTTTACATTTTTGTATTATTGTGATATATTTAGTATATGAATCTATAAAGACGCTTTCTCTCAGTATTGCTCCTGTAACTATATACATTATTTACCTTTCCTTATGCCTCTTTAGTTATTATTTCAAACTACTTAATAGAACAAAATTACTTTAGAAACCTGAGAAATCATCCCACATGATATCAGGTTTTACACTGACATTCATTTGATGCTGACTGATTCATAGATTTTTGTATAAATGTATATATTACTACAATATGTATGTGTATACTAACGTTATCAGCTCATGGTTTCCCTGTTAAACTAAATAACGTTATTTATTGTAATTATAATCACACATATATAAGTATTATATAGTGTATATTAACACAATGCATTTAATATTAATAAACAGTATACTCCATATATACTGTATAACATAAATAAAAGTCAAAAGATACAGCCAATGAGAAATGTTCGTAGAGAAACATTTATTTTTTTTACATTAGTATTTTATCTTACACAGCCAAAAATAAATTCAAGCTAAAAACTACAGCCAACCTTTAGTTTATCAAGTAGCAAGGTTAGATACCAGGTGATGTCAATTAATCTCAAGAACGACGAATCAGTAAGATTTCTAGACGACGCCATTATATTTTTACGTACATGTATAGTACAAACTTTGATATTCGTTATGGTATGCCGCTACGATAATGTATAGAGCGACTTGGCGTTGACAAATTTGCACTGTATCAGAACATAATAAACCCGGACTTATGCTGTGGACCAATGTCAAGTGATCTTGTACACGGAAATGATTTTTGTGATCCATCCGTTTGATACGACTGGTATATAAGTATATGTTACACATTGATACTAAGTATGTAAGCGTTATACAATAGTTAACACTGAAAGTGGTGCTTCAGAAATCACGACCTGTATTGTACTTTGTGTTTCATAATTAAGGCTGTTTAGAATGTATGAATCTCTTTATGTAATGGAGAGTATTTATATTTTTAATGACGTGTTTTGTTATTTTGCATATTACGTATATTCAGAATGTCACTTGTTAATATAATTTCTCATGCAAATAAACCTACTTAAAACATTCATTACTTTTGTTGCATTAATTAATAAAACAACCATACGTGCACATAACGTGACAACACCTGATACATAGTGCACGTGCACGATCGGTCGATGAGGTCCTGCTTTTTCCACGTGTCCAGGTCCAGTTTGAAATAAGAGAAACCAGAGTTTGTGTCAAAGCCACCTTTCCACATGTACACACATACTTCATAATTATATACCTGCTGTGTAGTATACACAATGGCTATACATTATCATGAAGATTCGCAAATGTGGTCAGTGAAATCATATTAAGATTTGGAAAACAATAAAAATAAGTTTTCCAGATTGCTTAAAATAAACCAACATTAGGACTGTAAAGAACTTCCATGACAAGTATTAGCACCGTAGTACCAATATAGAATCAATGACAAGCCTCTACATTACTTGTACCAAAAACTCCAACATTGGAAGTGGCCAGAAAAAGTTAAACACAACAGATCAAAATTTGTAGAAAAAAAAACAACAAATATATGAAAGTTGGACACACTACACCTATATTTGACCCCCAAGGAACCTCCCTGCCAAAATTAAGCACCTAGTACAGATAATGAACTTGCACCAAAAGCAATTTCACGCTGACGCTGACGCCGGGGGTATGCATTCTGTAGCTCTCTGCTATTTTCACGCTGACGCCGGGGGTATGCATTCTGTAGCTCTCTACTATTTTCACGCTGACGCCGGGGGTATGCATTCTGTAGCTCTCTGCTATTTTCACGCTGACGCCGGGGGTATGCATTCTGTAGCTCTCTGCTATTTTCACGCTGACGCCGGGGGTAATGCATTATGTAGCTCTTTGCTATTCAAACAAGAAATCTAAACATGACAACAAAATCCACAAGTTCTGAAGTACAGTCATACTATTGAATCGGCCACTGAACAATTAAAAAAGCCTTCCAACTGCTTCTTTGGTTTTTGATGAAGTTAATGATATTGTCCCACTGTAACTATTGTTGGTGTCAAATGTGCTTGGCGAGTCTGACTGGAGAAATAGCCGTAGACAATTGTTATACCTGTAATGAAATACCGCGACCAACCTTAAAGCAGTCAAGTATGTCAAGTCATTTTTGGAATGCTTTGAAGAAAGGGCCCGAAAACAAACAAAACGTATATATTTGGCGTAAAGCACCACGGGGTGGCCATGGGGTGTATCAAGTACTGTATCAAGTTTCTTCAAATAATTGACCTTACCCACTTCCAATGGCACAAGGGTCTGGAATGTCAGAAGAAAAAAGAGACTTTTCAGAATTCACATGCAATATTCAAGCTATTTGACTATACGACTGTTTGGCTTATTGCATGATCGGATATAGGCTGAAGGGTTCCGACTCTCCGATTCGCTGAATATTGGGGCTCGGAGAGTCAGAATTCCCGGTAAGAACATGTGGACGAGTCGCTAAAATTACGTGTTTTTGCTACTACAAGATAATGACCAACTTCAACTGGTTGAAGGTTATGTATTTTACGGTTGGATGTGGCAAGAAATAGAAAGAACAGAATTACAGATGCAATAAAAAGGGGATTGCTGCTTAGAAAGCTCGGGCGTTAGTGTGTTCCAATCGTTGATAGTCCGGGTAAAGACAGATTCTTTCCTAGTAAACGGCCTGCAAAGGAAAGTTTGAAAAGAATTTGATGACAGTACCTTGATCGTCTGGAGGCGAGAACCTGATGTTATGAGTTGATAGAAACATTGCTGTCATGGTACACTTTGCAAAACATGATTAGCTGCGCATCTTTACTGCGATTAGCAAGACTGTGTCGTTAAAAATGGTCTAATGTGTTACATGTACCAGCACTTGAGGTAGTATACGATGTCGATTGGTAGCATAACGGGCAGTCCTGCGCTGAACCACCTCCATCTCATCGGTGTCTTTTTTTTTGAGATAGGTGTTCCAAACTGAACTGGGATGTTCCAGCTGGGCGCGACCTAAAGACTTTTATGTCTTTTCTTTGATGTCAGAGGATAATAACTATTTTATTTCGCCCGAGAAAGCTCAAGGAGATAATTACTTTTTCTTAGTGATGTTATTGAGATGGGACGACCATTTTATATCCGAACTTATGGTAATGCCCAGTATTTAGATTCAGAGTTCATATCCGCGAAGCTTATATGGGTGTACAAAAGGGTTTCTACTTCTAGTGATAAACAAGACCTGACGTTTTTTTTTCTGGATGGAATTTCATCTTACACTTTCACTCTCAATGACCTGGTCTGATAAAGTCCCTTTGAAGATTTAGTTAATCTCCCTCTGATTTAACTGCAAGATACACAATGTTATCTGCAAAAAGCCTAATAGAAGATGAGATGCCCTCAGTGATATCATTTATTTAGTATAGAAAACGGCTCGGCCCGAAGAATATTGCTTACCGGGAAATCTGGCTCTCGGGGCCCCTAGCCAGAGTCAGAACCGAAGGAACCATTCGAACTTGATCGGATAGACCGAATTTAATCAACCCATTTATATTTGGTGTTCTCATATCTCATTAGTGATCGAATTTAAATTCGAATGTTCCATCAAACAAGGAAAGAGTACGTTTAATTTATAGTATATGGTACTCGCTTCAAAACATATGTATACAGTTAATCTATAATAACGTGTGCAAGTTATTAAGTTTTGAGAGACAGCTCATTATGTCATGATCAACCATAGACATACATGGTAACTTAAACGGAGAGACGCAAAATGAGACAACAAAACCGAGTCAATTGTTTAATTCGATTTATTGCAGCATAGTATCGTTACTAGAATGGGGAAGGGGAATATGAACTGGTGTACACAAGACGTATACCAGGTACATGTACATACCAGGTACATGTAGCGTGGCATTGACAATGTGGCTGTACCCAGAGTGTATTGTAACTCATACAACAGTGTTGTCATTCTTCAAGACAAATATATATATAAACCACATGCTTATCGCAGTATTCAATGTATACCACTTGTCTTTTCTTATCTAGCGTTCACAAGTGGAGCAAATTGGATATGGACGACCCAATATCCAATGCCCGTTCACAGGTGAAACACACAAGATCTGAACGTCACGGTATCCAATGTCCGTTCAAAGGTGAAACACACAAGATCTGAACGTCACGGTATCCAATGTCCGTTCAAAGGTGAAACACACAAGATCTGAACGTCACGGTATCCAATATCCGTTCACAGGTGAAACACACAAGATCTGAACGTTGCTGTGTTTCAATGTATACAACTATTTATCTTTTTGTAAACATTTTCTTAGTGTTGAAAAGTATAATTTATGCAAAGATTACTTTACACAACCAATAAATGTTACATGTACCAGGTATATATACGTACCTGGTATGTCTGTGTACCATTTATTGGTTGTGTGAAATAATCTTTACATACAACTTATCTTTGTTCACCTAGCATACACAGGTGGAACACCGGATTTTGAACACATGGAACATAATGTTTTTAAATGCATTACGTTAAAAAGTGTTACCTTAAAGCAAAACATGTCGTACAGAGTTATAGGTAGGCAACACATCACATATTCCTCAATTAATATGCGTGTCAAATAAAGTAGTTAAAATGTATCCTATAATTTTAAATCAATTAAAAGAAATGTGAAAGTATCTATTTCACTGTGACAATATTTGATTCATTACTCAGTATTGCACACAAATAAACCGTTTGTATATGAATGTCAGACATGAGGGAGGGAGGCGAGTGAACAGATGGATATTGGATACATTGTATACAATGTAATGGTAATTACTAGTAATTGATATAAATACTCAAGGTCATTATTTGATATACGATAATTACAAATGATAAATAATGTTGAATGATTAATGTAACTGAAAAAATTGTATTATTTGACTTGATCAAGATATTTTCAAACAAATCTGGCATTGAATTTTTTAGAAAAAAATCTATATCTGGTCCATGGAATGTAGACACTAACAACACATCATCCGCATCATCCGATGCTGGGAGAAGGGGTGGGGGGGTGGGGGGTTGAGGGTTACACCTGCAGGGTAGGAATATACTGTAGAGTAGGGGTGTGATGGGTACACCTGGAGGGAAGGAATATACTGTAGAGTAGGGATGTGACAAGTACACCTGGAGGGAAGGAATATACTGTAGAGTAGGGGTGTGATGGGTACACCTGGAGGGGGAGGTACGGAGCAGGGATGGTGAGGAATACACTTGGATGGCATGAAAATATGCTGGAGGGTAGAGAACAGCAGGAGAATAATATATTCTTAGTTCTTATAGAGAGCAATGAAACAGGATTATTTAAAATATTTAGCAAAAACATATATCTATAACGTCACACGAGCTTAAACAACAATGCAATTTCCTTAATAAAAATATATTATAATCATGGGCTTTACAAAATCAATGTTTAACTTGGTAACAGTTCGTTAAGCACTTGTGCCAATAATATTTACATCTAAAGCAAAAACAACTTGATAAAACACATTTTATCTACAACTACAATGAGTATGGCACATAAACATAGCTTTCAGTGACGACCATTCATACCTAAACTTTCACCACACGAGTCAAAAATAAAAACTTCAACGGGAAACAACAGCGGAGCGTGATGGGTTTATAGTAGTATACACATTATATTTTCACAGAAATTACTTACCTTTAATGCTTACATATTAATACACACCAGTAATTCTCTCACGTTATAGTTACGTTATGTTACTATCTTACAAATACTACACACTTGTTATTGTATTAAAATTCTACAATTCTGTTAATTTTATAACATATTACAAACCTGTTATTTTATTACATGTAAGTACACATCTGTAATCGTAAACACTCTTCTATACTGCAATAGAAATGGATTTCTTTGGGCATCATTTTTCTATTTTGGTTTCTGTAATATTTCCAAAATTATTTACATGTAGTTAACAAACAAACCCCGTAAGTAACATTATCTATACACATATTTTAAGTGACCTGCCACAATAATAGACAAGGAATTACAACTGCATTAGGCTTCAGGCATTCTCTCGTGGAAGACTATTTGTTAAATATTGCTTTTTATTAAGATAACCTAAATATTTTACATTATTTTCTCATTAATTCATTAGTTCTTATTCCATTGTATATGTATCTGAATATTGAAGCTTTCTATATATATATATATATCGTGAACTCTGGTATAGAATATAAACTGTTTACCTTGGTTATAGCTGGAAAAGTGAACTTCAGTAAAATTTACTCAAGTATATTTTAACACAGAAGTCATTACACAATCAGGAGTTATTTTGAACTGTTATCAAGACTACCTGAGGTATACAGCTTTACAACATTCACTGAAATAATATGAAGACAACATTTTTATCAAAAGATCCAAGTTTTACAAGATATGCATGGTATTAAGTACAAAATTGTCTACGGATTAAAAAATTTAGATTTTTTCTAACTCTTGTCACAACCATCTTTGTTTCTTGAATGTCTGATGAAAACCAAGGCACAAACCCCATAAACACCCATTTACAATGGTACTTTACAATCAAGTTCTTCCAGTTTACATCACATATAGCTAACTGACAGAGTTATGTCCCTTACATAGGGAATGGGAGGCATTGATTCTTCTAAACTAGAGTTATGTCCCTTATATTGTGATTCTAGCCTATTTACTATATTTTGATTTGAAATGACTATGAGATTCGATTATAAATTTAAAAGTAAGATCTATTGTTATATTGTGCTAAAAAAGTGGAGAAATTTTGAGATTTGTTTCTGAAAATACATGTATAGCAATAATGTACATATACACTAATTGGAAAATGAGAATTTGTGATCACAATTAGTTAATCATTCTGACTTTCCATTTAAAACTTTTTTCCTAATCATTCTAAAACATTCCAGAATTACATATCACAAATTGGGAAACAAAGAATTCAAAACGTAAAACAATCAAAGACATATAAAGAGATTGTAAAATAACTAACAAAGGAGAGCATCAGGACGACCGAGTGTGCAGCAGTAGATTTAACCACATGGAGATATAAGTTGAGTATATTAAAAGGGACAAATTCAATTAAATATACTTTTTTAAATTTAAATCTCAGTAATGAAACAGATAGTATTGATATACATGTAAATTATGAGATGACTTCATTAAAATTGTCTAAAAAATATAAAAAAAAGAATGGTAATAAGATTGTTAAAGATCAGATATACACCAGATCAAAGAGTGAATAAAACAACAATTACTTTATTTCTATGACTTTAAAACAACCCCTTTAAGACTTTCCAAATGTTTTTTACATTCATAAATTCACGATCTGATGTCCTCAGTGCAAGATTTTTGAAACAAGAGAATAAGAAAATCATACAAGCGGGCCCCAAACACCCGTTCTAACATACATGGCATCACCCAAATGTTAAACTCCATAAATAAAAGATTAAAAACATCGACACATACCTCCCTGTAAATCAATTGTGTACAAATAATTCCACCAATAATGAATACTATCAGGATTGCCATTATGATCAATATAACTGCCTTTGTATTTGTACCATACGATTACGTACATTCCTTGGTTGATGGTTCCCACGTACAACGGATGGTAGGTAACTGTACCTACATATACAATGTACATTAGGTACCACTGACACAGACAGCAGTTGTGTTAGTACGCAAGTCTCTCTCAAATAATCCAGTTGAGTATCTATCACAAAAACAAGTCAATAATTTAATGTGTTCATTACATCAATACTGAAGGTCACATCTTTGTTTTTATCTTGGCAAGTTCCTCCGTAATCCTTTTCTTTGCCACTGAGAATCTGAAATGAATAATTGCACTTTATGAGTTTGTGGTATTTATATTATTCAATCCTTAAAATGTATAAATGCTCTTACAAAAATGTGCCGTGTACTTTAACATAGATTTGATAAAAATAACTTTTTGAAAGAATTTAAAAAGCTCTAAATCATCAATAGGCCTGTCCTAGTTCACAGAGCTAACTACCTAATGTATCATTAACCATTTTAACACAGCTACAAAGCCATGTATATGTCCAACTCGCTGATAGCCAGGCACCTAAAACAACTACTTTTCAGTCGAAACATTTCACCGCTAGAATATGTTAAAACATGTCATTGGTCCTGTTCGGCTCTAACAGATACAAACAGTAATTAGTCAGCCTTAACAGATACAAACAGAAAGGCTTACTAACGAAATGGAGTACATTTTGTAACAGCACTACACAATGACCTGATGATGTTGTACCCATTACATACTCCATATATAGTTTGATTACCGTGAGTCTTGTACATGTACATGTAGTATCAGAGATTGAGATAAATATCTAACCAAGATGTCACACACAGACTTACAATGTATAGACAGAAAGCTAAATTGAGACATCACAACATTCCCAATTTCTAGCCCACGTGAAGCTTACCTTGCTCGGATGTTCTGTATATCCGTCTCCTCATCTTTGATAAACTTTTGAAGGATACCACGCAGTACTGGTTCTGGTATAGAGATCAGCTGTTCCACCTACAAACAGGACATATAATCTAAACATTCCTTCTTTGTTCACTTTTCATATCAAAAGTCTTATGTTTTCTACAGTCAACCATTAATCTCAACATCTTGCACCAAGCTTTCCCCTTCTTTTATTCTGATCCTCTAATCTGACTTCCAATCTAAAAAATGCACCGACATGTATACACCATCCCTTGGTAACTATCTCTATAATGTTCCCTGGTAAAAGCTAGAACTCACCTCTTACCTTAATTCTATGTTGTTCTTGTAATCATATGATTTAATACTATTCCCAGCTAGACCATCAGCATAGATGTTAACCTTTGAAACCTCCAATGAGGGAGATCTCCCTCATTCAATATTTCTAATGAGGGAGAAACTGCATGAAATGCGACTGAAATTTCATTGCTCAATTTGTTTTTCCAATTTTATGTATCGAAATAACTTCAAAAAGTATTCATTTGATCCTGACACACCTGTTGACCACAGGATGTAGATTTTGAGTTTGTGTGAGTTTGGACTTGGATGAGGGAGATTTCCAGGGAGATTGGTAATTTTTTGACGAAATGAGGGAGTCTCCCTCGTAATGAGGGAGGGTTAAAGGGTATGCATCAGCCCTTCACACTATAACTACTGTGACTGTATATCTGTTCCTTATATCCCTGCAAGTCTACATTTTTATTATTTCCACACCTCTTAAGCTAAAGCCCAAATCCCATTCGCCCCTTTCCCCACTTTCACATCCCTACTCTATCCGTGTGTCTTTCCTTTACCCCACACTGCCTACACCACCCCAGTAAGATAATATTTGTACCTCGTGTGGTAGTCGTGGCTCTGGTTTTGGCACAGGTTCCTCCACATCCTCCTCCTCAACCACTACATCCGGCACTGCCAGCTGGACAAGAGAGGTCTTCCTGGGTGTGGCCACCTTGTCCCTCAGGAATATTTTGGCCTTTGATACCTCATCAGGTCCCAGTGCCACCCTCTCTAGCAGTGGAATGTCAGTGTCCCTCAGGAGCTTCTCTCCTGTCACAAAACATACAATGTATTACATATATAGACAGGGCATAGTGTCCCTCAGTAGCTTCTCTCCTGTCACAAAACATACAATGTATTACATATATAGAGAGAGCATAGTGTCCCTCAGTAGCTTCTCTCCTGTCACAAAACATACAATGTATTACATATATAGAGAGGGCATAGTGTCCCTCAGTAGTTTCTCTCCTGTCACAAAACATACAATGTATTACATATATAGAGAGGGCATAGTGTCCCTCAGTAGCTTCTCTCCTATCACAAAACATACAATGAATTACATATATAGAGAGGGCATAGTGTCCCTCAGTAGCTTCTCTCCTATCACAAAACATATAGTGTAGTAAATATATGTACCCAGTGTCTCTCAATGTAGTAAATATATAGACACAGTGTCTCTCGAAGATCTCCTTTCACAAAACACAGCGTCTTATTTGGTGGACACACCGCTAGTAACTGTCAGAAGCGTCTTTCCTGACATGAACACAATTTATTACTGTAGATGTTTGGACACAGGTAGTATTTATTCACAAAACCAATTATGTATATCCCTTAGAAGCTTTTGTTGAATTACAAAGAAAAAACAAAAAGATGCAACAATTTTTTTATAAGGCATCACTATAAAATATCACCTAAGGTATACTAGTAACATTTGAGTCATTAAAAGCAGATACATTCTTCGATCACAGATTGATAAAAGGTCATTAACTCTTACTAACCTCCATTTTCTGTTACTAAGTATAATGAGTATTCACTTGGCTTATTCTCAATCTGAAACATAAAACAAACCTATGTAAAAATAACAAAGTTGGAAATAGAAACATGCTTTCTGTTGCCTTTTCTAAAAGACACCATATGATACGCAAGCAAGATAGAACTGAATTTCTAAATATCATTCACACTTTTTTAACTACAGTATATCTACTCATTACTATAAAAAGACTGCACCTTGAACTTCTCGAGCAGTGTTTTGATGACGTCTGGCGTGCTGAATGTACTGTCCACAGTCACACTGGTACAGCTGCCCATTACTGGTGTAAACACCCGCGTCTGAAACACAAATTTAGGTAAAAATGTGCTGCTAGTAGCCAGGACAACAGGACACCTTGTACACTTATACATGAAACACATATATAAGGGACTGTTCAAAGAAACTACCAGTTAGCAATGACAGAAGACCATCAAATGCATGTGCACATGTACTACACTGTACATATAATTTATCAACTCTTGATTCCTGTACACATCAATAATATTACAATCTGAGATAAACTAAATTAATTGTACATTTCTAAGTCAGGCTATACATGTATATCCTTTTCATATTTCTAGGGTCTGACATCTTAGGGAGGGTCAGAAAGCATTTTTGTGACATTAAAGGTGAGAATAGAAGGAGAAGGTGTAATAAATTACATCGAAGTTGTAGATGTGGCCATTGATGGAAGCCCGTTTCCACTTGTTGGGTCGCGAGTCTCCTCGGTATGCTACTGTGTTGAACTTTTTTATATTCTTCCTTCGCATCACCACCCCCTCAGGTGGGGTCTGTATAATGCTGTCATCAAACCCTTTATTGGCATGACTGGGGGATGATGGCTCCTCCAGGGACAGTTTCTGTAAGAAAATAAATTGTTACAGATCTATTATCATGAATTACGCTTACTTCGTATTAATTTTATTGTCAGATTTGCATACATCTATGTCTATTGGACTGTACCTTATTTTGACTGGTTATGGTAGTATGCCTGCAGTTGGCAACAGACATAGTGTCTCATAAGTCAATTTTTCTTTGGCTGGATATTGATCCCATTTTATGATTATTGATATGTTTTGTATGTAGATCGATATGTGACACTTTAATAAAATAATTTTATTTTTATCATTATCATATTCTATGGTGAGCATTAGCGCTCCATGTTGAATATGCATGTTTGAAAAATAAATTAATCCCCGAGCCATTTCGCATTTATTTGTCAGCTAGTATTTTGTACCTGTAAGGTAGTACATTCATTCTTTATTCCCTATAATTATGTTTGATGACATTCAACATTGATGGACATTACCATGCTTAACTATACAGCTATTAGCCCTTTTGTTGAACTTTACATGTATTAAGTCAGCCATTCACTGTAAATATCCTTCTTAATTCCAATTTATCTTTTAGCTTCAAATTATGCAGTACTTCAACCTTAAATGGAGCTAAATACAGAACTTTATCAGGATTAATCTGAATTACATGTATAACAATTAGAGATTATCAAATGGCCACTTCAACAGTTACCAATTACAATATCTGATATCCTAAACCCCCCATATTAGCCCAGTGCTACTAAGGTTCTCAGTTGGAGATACATTGAAATGCTATCTGACAGATGGATGTATTACTATACAATATTTGGCTGTCAAGGTAAATGACACTGGTACATACAGGCAGATTCTCCAACAGGTCGGGTACCCGTGAGAAGGTAGGCCGACTCGGCTCCTCTGCAGCATGAGGGAAGCTGTTATTGTCGACAGGGTTGTCTCCCTTGCCTTGCTGAACACCCCCGGGGATGAAGCTGTGCCGCCAGTTAGTCTGGTGTAGATTGGATGGCACATTGTCGCAGTGCTGCAGCTGTATAGGTTTAAACACTCCCCAGTAGATCCTGAGGGGGCCCTGTATGACTAGGTCAGGACTGTTCTGCAACACAAAACACACAATAAATGCTTTACAATCCATAAACAGATTTTGACTTAAAGTCACTATTTTTTTTCAGTATGAACCATCAAACATGACGATAATACACACAAACTAAAGAAAGTATGCTAACAGTGTAATCGAATTGCAAAACTATGCCACTTTCCTCTTTTTAAGTTACTACAGTTGTAGCACACTGATCGCCAAATCTACTCTGTTTACAGATACAAGTCTCGGATCGGCTGTCAGTACGCCTGTAGTATAATATATATGATTACATAATGTATGTTATAGGTTTATTGACAGATGAAACTAGCGTCCTGTATTCCATTTTATACACATAATATATGATTACACAATGTATGTTATAGGTTTATTGACAGATGAAACTAGTGTTCTGTGTTCCATTCTATACAGCTGTCAATCTAATTATATCAGGTAAACTTAGGATCCTCTTCATATAACTCATCATTTTATAGACATACACCATTATATAGTAAGTAGACAGCTGTTCAAACGAGGAATTACATGTAAGGTTTTCTTAGTTGAAAAGATTATATTAAAGATTAATTACAGTAAGTTAAGCAGAGCTATATGATTTAACTAGCATTATATATATATACCACCCATCAGGGGGCCACCATGTTACTGCCAGCTTCAATTCAGCTGTTATCGGGAGTAATGGGATCAGTATGCTATCCAATTTCACTTAATGAAGAACGCTGTACAGAATTAACTTGTGTAAATTTATTACAACTATTAGAAGGGATATCTGTAAATTATCTTCATTATACGACCTTTTATATATGCACAACGCAAGTAAGATAATGTTGATAAACATCAAATGTCCCCAATAAATGTTATGCTGTCAGAACAATTTGTACTAATAGATGTATATAGCATGCAGTACACTATACATTCTGCAGGTAATCTATATCTGCAATATATAGATTTAAGAACTTAATTAATGATACAGAAATTACGCAACGAGTGGTTGTCGGATATGGAATTTATTTCACTCCAGCAGAGGGATCACTTTGGGGCGAGATTTGGTGATTTTACCCATATTTTTCCAGAAAATCTAATTGAAATTCAAAACTATATTTCTTTATATAGAAAAACCTCAAAGATATTTAGCTGATCCCATAAAATCCCTCAAATTCTCCCATAGGTTTTAAGAGTCAGAATTATTCCTGCCCGAGTTGAGAGTGGATTAACACAGAATATTGTGGTAGAAAAAGAAATATCCTTCACCTATACTCCCAGGTGATTGTGAGAATATAATCAGTATGTATATAGGTGTGCAGGAACACACGTACAACCCCTTACCACCGCCATACCTCCATTAACCCTGTATATTTATCAGTATGTTTAATGTCTGTATATTGTATACTCTATTCCCCTGTCAGAGTGTATACGTAGCAATAACAAATTCTCTCCAAAATAATCTGTGGTAGCATAGTCCAGGTATACCAAGCCCTTTTTCAGTACCTAGTAGCTTATGTTATTTTAAGTATTCACAACAGGGATTTAAATAGTATTCAAATAAAACATCTATTTGTAGATGTCCTAAACAGGAAGTTGGTTATAATTACAATCAGTATATGTGTTTAAGTTATCAGTTAGCAGGACAGGTAGATAATGACAGCTATACAAACGGGTGGTATGAGTAAATGTATTACATAACATTGCAGTTTACACAAGTCTACTTATAAAAGATCGTGTAGGCCTAATAACTGCGAGACAGCGCCTTATGCACAATGGGCATATATATATATGCCTTCAGTAAAATGGTAATTCAAATATAATTTAGAAAGGACAGTACACTAGGTTACAGGTTGAGCATAAAAATACTGCATTAATGTTTTGGTTGCTTTGAAAGGTCTTATACTGAAACCCCATTCTATCTCAATGTTGAATTTAAGGAAATGCAAACTGTCAAACTTTGAACACTTTTGATGTCTTAAGCATGAAGATATTGAAATGAATTGTCTGTGTGTCTCCACTCCCAGAAAAAGTCTGTTAATGAACTAGGATGTACACCTGTAAATGGCGTGTTGGCTGTAATATACAGTTCATTAACAAGGCTGTAATTACTGTTGGCTGTAAATAAGATACAGTTATTTAACTAAACTGTAATTACTTTTTTTTTACTTAAGATACAAGTTAACTAGGTTGTTATTGCTGTGTTTGCTGTAATTAAGATACAGTAAATTAACTAGGCTGTAATTGTTGTACTAGTACTGTTAACTGTAAGATGCAGTAAATTAACTAGGTTGTAGTTGTTGTACTGTTGACTGTAAGATACAGTAAATTAAAGGCCCAATATACGTAACTTCAGGAAATTTTTCAGGATTTTGAATAATTATGAAAAAAAATCCAGTTGATAACCATGCAAAAATAAGTCTAAAACGAAGTAAAGCTGAGTGGTAACTAACAAGAAACTCTTGACAAAAAAATCCAAAGAATTGAAAATAATTCAGTTGGGGCCCACTTCAACAAGCCGAAGGTACATTTGTAGTTCTAATACAGTTTGAAAAGGACGCGTGTTTACAAATACTGTGTTTCAACTGTTGCTGTACCGCGTAAGAATTCATCTTGAATATTGCTGATACCAGTTAATCTTAACTAAATTTATAAATATAATAAGTACTTAGGCTTGTTTTTCGCTTCAGGTTTTGCCGAAAGTTATGTATATTGGGCCTTTAACTAGACAGCATGTAGTTGTTGTACTGCTGGCTGTTAGATACAGTTAATTAACTAGGTTGTAACTTTTGTACTGTTGACTGTAGTAAATCAACTATGTTGTAGTTGTTGTACTGCTGGATGTAGATACAGTAAATTAACTAGGCTGTTATTGTTGTACTGTTGGCTGTAAGATACAGTTAATTAACTAGGTTGTAACTTTTGTACTGTTGACTGTTATATACAGTAAATCAACTATGTTGTAGTTGTTGTACTGTTGACCGTTATATACAGTAAATCAACTAGGCTGTAATCATTGTACTGTTGACCGTTATATACAGTAAATCAACTAGGCTGTAATCATTGTACTGTTGACTGTAAGATACAGTAAATCAACTAGGCTGTAATTGTTGTACTGTTGGTTGCAAGATACAAACAATTACCTATGCTGTAATTGTTGTACTGTGGACTGTAAGATACAAACAATTACCTATGCTGTAATTGTTGCAATGTTGGCAGTAAGATACAGTAAATTAACTTGGTTGTTGGCTGTTAGATACAGTAAATTAACTTGGCTGTAATTGTTGTACTGCTGGCTGTAAGATACAGACAATTAATTAACTAGGCTTTAACTACGGTGTAGTGTGCACAGTTATAATTACTTTGGCCGTTATTGCCATTTGACAGTAAGATATCTATAAATTGTCTAATGTTGATGTACCTCCATACGGACAGTATCGATAAAAGGACATATTGGGGAAACTGTCATGCAGTGCAAGGAAGTACTTTCTATATCATTTGATAATACCTTCAAGACAATCTAAAGGTCAGAATAATCACCAAAACTTTCCTATTTATTTGTGCTGTGTGACACTACTTACTTGAATATCATTTTCAAAATCTTTTTGTATCAAAACTATGATACTAGTTTTGAGAAGGAAACTAAATCAGAACCCTCAAGCTCTCTGACTGTGAAATATATTTGAACTTTGCATACACTGTAGTATAGTAGTATACTTTTCCACAGATATTACCGATCAATAGTTTAGGCTGTGAGATAAAGTAAATTTGCAGTCACTTACTGTGTTGGCTGATAAGGATTGTTTCTTCTTTCCTTCATAGTAATTGTTAAAATCTTTGATCTTTTGTAGTAGTTCTTGTCTGTAATGAACAAAAAAAAAAATATCTTAACAATTAATTCAACACTAGTGTGCTGGACCTCCAATGTAAAGCCAAGGTCAGGATTCAGGAAGTTTCCAAAAATTAAAAACATAAATTTAGTAACATCTTAAATAAAACGTTACAAAGCTGAAGAATTACAAATGTGTGGAATACCTTGCTGACCATGCCAAGTAATCATCCTCTATGTCATGTAGATAGGCCATGTCAGGTGCACACTGACCCAGCCCAACTAGTATACGTATACTAGTGTGGTCACCTTTCCGAACATAAACCCGGCTATAATCAATCTATACAGGTAATATCCGGTTAAGTCAAGGCCACAAAGACTTGAGTAAGTCACAGGTAATGCCTTTAGTCTGGTATGTTGTGTACACTGTCACCACTGTGTTACGGTTTGGATACACATACCTCCTGTGAATTGTGTTATTTTTCTGCCTTTAAACCACAACAATGTAAACACAGAGGTGAATCTATACTCAAGTCTGTAGCTTCCTAAGACAAGCATATCCTTGTGTGTCAAGTTCTCCGTAAACACAGCTCACTGGAGTAGAACTGTCACACGCCTCCACGTCAATTCCATGCCAATTTAAATGACATATTTTATATGCTATAGTTGATCACAAGGTGAACTGGCCCGAAGCCTCCACAGATGATATATATATATGCTAGATGAAGACTGGCCATAGTGTATTCACTATAAGGTGTTTGGAGCCTTCACAGATGGTTTATAGGTGAG
This sequence comes from Mimachlamys varia, assembly GCA_947623455.1. Lineage (NCBI taxonomy): Eukaryota > Metazoa > Mollusca > Bivalvia > Pectinida > Pectinidae > Mimachlamys > Mimachlamys varia. The sequence continues at coordinate 30,641,069 of OX392527.1, read as the reverse complement.
GTACAGTACTCACTAGGGAGTCATGCTGTGTCTACACACTACTTGCTTTTTTTAAACCAGCTAAATCATAATTCATAATCAATGTGTTCCCAGCAGACGAGCCTGCCTGGCACCAGCTGTATCTTTGATATGCATTTGTCCTTATCTGAGCCGGTTATCAAAGCCTTCCACAAATAGACTGCCAGGTAGGCTGTTCCAGGCTCTGTATCCTGTTTATTTATACAACTATGGTATTGGGGGGAAACAAGCAGCTGTTCAAAACAGCAGAATAGAACGCTAAAAAAACCCTGGGAAATCAACTTTTATTTTCACACATATACATGTATATACCAATAAGTGAAATGACCCACTAAAAATGTATTTGAGAGAAAGATAGAGTAGATCTTAAATACTAAAATTACTATCAAGATTATGAGATATCTACATTTGTGTAGAACAGCCCATTACAAGGGCAGATAACCATCACTACACTTAAATAGTAAATGGATGCAAAAAATCTGAGTGTGGGCAGGCAAAACACCTAGTGGTTAGGCAATAAACAGTGTTAACTTGTATACTGCAGTACTGGTATCTATAGATTACGTTTTGTGACCACACACTGGCTTAGTTCCAGTAAACTTTAATGCAAACATCATCCATGTTATTTCTCAATGAAAACAGCCTCACAACCAGACTCTCATCTGGCAGAGAAGGAGCCATGTAATTATAGTGACATGGATGCCAATGTTGTGTACTCCAGTCAAATGTCTGTGTGGTAAAAGGATATGGTAAGTGGTTAAATGGCTATAACCTACATGTGTACTTATATACAGATACAGAACATACAGGGTATTAATAAACATAGGCACTTAATATCTAAATTACAAGCCATTTGTGAATATATACATGTGCACTGTACCACTACCCCGGTAGTGTATGTCACTACTGTATAAGTGTATAGAACAGATGGAGGAACATTTATTTTATATCAAATGCAGCTGTAGATGTGTTAATTACTGCCATTAGTATATATTTTTATAAAGAGACATAGAATGCAAGGGCAAATTCAAATTGTTCACCATGCAATATGCACATGATATCACAGTCTGACACAGGGATAATTAAATCCAAATATCTGCCACACCTATGCTGCATGTACCCATACAATTATACATGTAGCTGTCCCCACCCAACTAAAGCCCAAAATGGTGATGTTACTTGTGTATTAAATGAAGACTGACTTTACAATACATTTGTAGGATGTCATACACATGTCCTTTCCTAAAGGATTTCATACTAAAACACTGTTAAAATACTTATGAGCATCAAGGATCCAAATTAAATTTTACACTAAAATTCTATACATATCATACATTACCCCCAGTGTTTTTGCTGCCTTGATTTTACAGCAACCAGCTATGCCTTATTGAATTGGGAAAATATAGTAAGATTTTAGATAAATTAGGAAAATATTCTTGAATTTTGCTTAAATTCGGGAAAATAACAAAACTTTTGAGAAACTGCCTTATATCGACTGTAAAAAGGGTTTGATTGACTTCCATATGAGTTTTTTATATTTCTGAACAAAAAAAAAAAGGTTTAACTGATGAAATTTATATATCATATTATATATTTTCTACACATATACCATAACATTTTTGTTTACAGTGAAACAAACACTTGTTTAAGAGACTTTTTCCAGATCTATGGAAATTGAAGATTGTGAAAATTTAATGAAATTGTATATCACAGGTACATGTATGACTATGGCCTGAACTAAACTTGTAATTTTTCTCAGCTATATTGAACTACTAAAGCACCTCATGTTCCTTTAGTTTACAGATGAATTGTAAAATGTACTAGCTGTTATGTACATTTTTCACTGATAATTTGCATTACTCAGTATATTATAGCCATTTTGGTCTGGATCTGTGGAGTACTGGAGTGCTATAAACTAAAACAGTCACGATAAAGCAGTGACCCAGTTTGAGTCAAATTAACAATCAAATACAATGTATGTCTTTGATGAAATTATTATTTTAGATATATATTAAGATTAGATAACATAAAGGAGGAAATATCATAAATTACATAAAACTAATTGAATGTATAATTAATTTCTATATTTAAGGGAGCTAACTCCGACATTCATATCACCTAGGAAGTAATTATAATATTCCGTACATAAGACGTGAATTAAATGCAAATCATTAATGTGCAATAATAAAAACTCATGTCAGGCACGTCAGTTAAAACTTAATAACATTTACGAATCTTAGATTAGTCTGACTAATTCCTGAAGTAGTAAAAGTCTAACACACTTATATTACTCATGTATATTTTACCCAAGTTCCTGTGCCTCTAACATTTTTTTTTGTAAGATTACTAAGAATATTAATCCAAATTACCTACACATGTTTGGTTTTGCTTTATATAGGCCTAGGAACTAATTTCACGTCACTGACCCGGAATATTAGAAGAGCTGTAGGTAGGACCCCCTTCACTAGCTACATAACATATATGTAAGCTTAGGCACATAAATACAAGGTGGAAACCACTAGCACAGCTGCACATATAAATAGACCCCTGCAGTTTATCAGCAGCGACATCACATCTCCGATGTGACTTATGCCTATATTAAGCCTTCTAGATCAGTATTGACAGCATAAAACGTAACATTGTCTAGTCAGTAGGCCTACTGTACTGTAAGTTGCAAGTGGAAGACAAGTCGATCCGGTATCTAGGCTGATTTGACAAGTGTCAACAACACCAAAGCAACTTGCGAGCACGTGCACTGCTTTTATAACCTATCGTATGTTTTAATAAGGATCCTTAAAGAGTTAAATCAAGATAAAGCAAAATAACGAAGGTGGTCACCTGGGAATCTTCTTGGATGTCATCCTTCACCTGCCCAGTCGGCCAGTTCCTCCATCAACACATGGTAGACACTGACCTCTATCGGGTCTGCCTCCAGCCTCTATTTCCTGGTAAGGGGGCGTTACTCGTATTGAACTACTTGTTATGCCTAGGCCTACTCAGTTGCCGCTGGTATACAAAGTATGGCTACGGGTATTTATCCAGCGTAAATCTAATATATTATTGTAGAAATACCAGATAATAATTATAAAGCCACATTTGAATGAAATAGGTGCAAATAATGAAAAATGATCACGACATCATCATAAAGGGAGCAAATCTACATTTTGTGAATTGGAATACATGGGAAAGAGAAGGGAACACAGGGGAATCAGTTAACACATCAAGGGACTACATGTGAAACGTTTACACATAATGTAATGCGTAATGTGAATCCGTTTACACGTGTATAAATGTAATGGATATATTCATGTGGACTATTTTACACATAAAGGGGATACATGTGAATCAGTTTATACACAAAGGGATCGAATATAATGTACGTGTCGCGAATCAGTTTTCACTATGTTGCAAATATACCCCAGGAGAATGACTGCATATATATAAAACTAACACACTGACCGCGCTAGTGTCCCTCGGAGCGATCGTTATCCAGTAAACTTACGTTTCCGAATCGAACTGTGGTATAGACGTTAGTTCGTCTGGCTCCACGGCCGGTAGAACAGTCTGAGACGGCAGAACAGTCGGAGACGGTAGAACAGTCTGAGACGGTAGAACAGTCTGACTAGGACACACTTTTGGCCTCCGACGAATCACTTCTGATTGTTTTTCATTCATGTGAACTTCATAAACCATTTTTGGGGCGAGGGAGGGAAGCTCTTCGTTATACAGCGTTCCATGGTCACCGCTCTTTCTGTAGTTGGCCGGAGAGTGGACATTTGATCCATAACCAACCATCTGTGGCCCAAACAGCGCAGCATAGCAAGGCCGATGGCAATACGGCAATCCCTTGTGCTGAAACACATAGGAAATACAACTACATTTAAAAAAAAAATTTAAATCAATAAAAAGGACCAATTAAGATTAAAATGTATGTCGTGTGAAGTTTGCAGAAAAAAAGTTTCTTTAATGCCGTTACATGTGGTTAAGATAAGAAAGATATATTTTTCTTTTGTATTCAAATATATAATTATCATGGAATTGTATTTCTGTTTAAATATTTAACAGCAGATGCAAATTGACCAGACTGTGAATCTTGAGTGCCGCTTATATGTATATAACCAATATGGTCACCCGGTTAAAGCCGTTACAACTAACCTTGCAAAAACCAATAGTAATGTATACAAAAAAACTTTTATATTAAAAAATATACATATATTACACATGACATCATAATACTGTAATAAAACCAAGCTATGACAAGTAGGAAGGGTTGATTATTTTTTTCAGATGTTTTTTTTTACATTAATTTTGCATACTTAAAGACTGCCCAAGTCCTTATTTAGTAGTTCTCGTCTAAATAATAGACTTTCAAACGCCTGGTCAGCAGTACCAACAGGATAGAGAGGCTAATCCTAACTTGCTTTGTTATATTACATATATATATTCCAAGATAATGACGAACAGGCGATTTTAAACCCCCCCCCCCCTCCGATTTGTTATATTACATATATATATATATATATTCCGAGATAATGAGGAACAGGCAGTTTACTGTCCCCTTATCACTGTAAATATGATTTGTCGAGCGCTGCCCGTCTCCTGTAAGTGTTTCTATATATACTAACAGAAGAGGTGCCCGTACACATGATTCAGACAACCAGGTAGTAATCAATGTGTTCCAATCGTACAGCGAGCACGTGCTCGGCACATCCATCGATTTCCAGGCATTTAATAGGCACCGATCTCAACCAATTTAGCAAGAAAGCTTTCTCGTCGGCATTCCTTGATTCAATTTAGAGTATATACTGTCCCATTGAGAAAGAAATACAGACTGGATTAAATCCCCGTGCTATAGGTTTTATATATGATATTTTTTATTGATTTCCTACAAATGTTCTCCGTCGATGGAGACAGAATGACGAATTACTACACAAATCGCTTTAAATATCACTTCACCAAACTCATTGTCACCATAAACTGTGGACACTACGAGGGAATATCCGTTATACTTGATCGTTAGGCTAGTTGGACAAGCAGATCGAGCTCCAAACAGTATCGGGATCCGACTTTTAATCTAAGATATGTATATAAGTTGCCTTCTCAACCCCGTCTCTACTTAGTAGTAGGACGCTTTCTCACGCGAATATTCATCGAATTATTTCCAGTCGTTCAAAATCGTGGGCTATATATGAATTTGATACATTTGACATTTAACCCTGTATTGTGGGATGTACCTGTGTGGAAATCGTTATGGGAAAAGTACACGTGGCGAAACAAATTTACACCGACACACCCAAACAAAATAGCCAAGACAGGATGATTTGAAAGAACAACCCTAGAGAAAAAAGGGTAAGTTTGGGACTAGTCCCCGACAAAAGGGGCGTTTAAAACAGCCTCGAACAGGCTCAGCTAGTCCCGAACAGGACAGATATTACACCAGCCCAACACAGGCTCAGCTAGTCCCAAACAGGACAGATATTACACCAGTCCCACGCAAGCTCAGCTAGTCTCAAACAGGATAGATATAACACCAGCCCCAAGCAGGCTCAGTTAGTCCCAAACAGGACAGATATGACATAAGCCCCACACAGGCTCAGTTAGTCCCGAACAGGACAGCTATTACACCAGCCCCACGCAGGCTCATCTAGTCCCAAACAGGACAGATATTACACCAGCCCCACGCAGGCTCATCTAGTCCCAAACAGGACAGCTATTACACCAACCCCACACAGGCTCAGCTAGTCCCAAACAGGACAGATATTACATCAGCCTCACGCAGGCTCAGCTAGTCCCTAACAGGACAGATATTACATCAGCCCCACACAGGCTCATTTAGTCCCAAACAGGACAGATATAACACCAGCCCCATGCAGGCTCAGCTTGTCCCAAACAAGACAGATATTACACCAGCCCCACGCAGGCTCATCCAGTCCCAAACAGGACAGATATTACACCAGTCCCATGCAGACTCCGCTTGTCGCAAACAAGACAGATATTACACCAGCCCCACGCAGGCTCAGTTAGTCCCAGACAGGACAGATATGACATAAGCCCCAAACAGGCTCAGTTAGTCCCGAACAGGACAGCTATTACACCAGCCCCACACAGGCTCATCTAGTCCCAAACAGGACAGATATTACACCAGCCCCACGCAGGCTCATCTAGTCCCAAACAGGACAGCTATTACACCAACCCCACACAGGCTCAGCTAGTCCCAAACAGGACAGATATTACATCAGCCTCACGCAGGCTCAGCTAGTCCCAAACAGGACAGATATTACACCAGCCCCACGCAGGCTCAGCTTGTCCCAAACAGGAATGATATTACACCAGCCCCACACAGGCTCAGCTAGTCCCAAACAGGACAGATATTACATCAGCCCCACGCAGGCTCATCTAGTCCCAAACAGGACAGATATTACACCAGCCCCACGCAGGCTCATCTAGTCCCAAACAGGACAGCTATTACACCAACCCCACACAGGCTCAGCTAGTCCCAAACAGGACAGATATTACATCAGCCTCACGCAGGCTCAGCTAGTCCCTAACAGGACAGATATTACATCAGCCCCACACAGGCTCATTTAGTCCCAAACAGGACAGATATAACACCAGCCCCATGCAGGCTCAGCTTGTCCCAAACAAGACAGATATTACACCAGCCCCACGCAGGCTCATCCAGTCCCAAACAGGACAGATATTACACCAGTCCCATGCAGACTCCTCTTGTCGCAAACAAGACAGATATTACACCAGCCCCACGCAGGCTCAGTTAGTCCCAGACAGGACAGATATGACATAAGCCCCAAACAGGCTCAGTTAGTCCCGAACAGGACAGCTATTACACCAGCCCCACACAGGCTCATCTAGTCCCAAACAGGACAGATATTACACCAGCCCCACGCAGGCTCATCTAGTCCCAAACAGGACAGCTATTACACCAACCCCACACAGGCTCAGCTAGTCCCAAACAGGACAGATATTACATCAGCCTCACGCAGGCTCAGCTAGTCCCAAACAGGACAGATATTACACCAGCCCCACGCAGGCTCAGCTTGTCCCAAACAGGAATGATATTACACCAGCCCCACACAGGCTCAGCTAGTCCCAAACAGGACAGATATTACATCAGCCTCACGCAGGCTCAGCTAGTCCCAAACAGGACAGATATTACACCAGCCCCACGCAGGCTCAGCTTGTCCCAAACAGGAATGATATTACACCAGCCCCACACAGGCTCAGCTAGTCCCAAACAGGACAGATATTACATCAGCCCCACGCAGGCTCATCTAGTCCCAAACAGGACAGATATTACACCAGCCCCACGCAGGCTCATCTAGTCCCAAACAGGACAGCTATTACACCAACCCCACACAGGCTCAGCTAGTCCCAAACAGGACAGATATTACATCAGCCTCACGCAGGCTCAGCTAGTCCCTAACAGGACAGATATTACATCAGCCCCACACAGGCTCATTTAGTCCCAAACAGGACAGATATAACACCAGCCCCATGCAGGCTCAGCTTGTCCCAAACAAGACAGATATTACACCAGCCCCACGCAGGCTCATCCAGTCCCAAACAGGACAGATATTACACCAGTCCCATGCAGACTCCGCTTGTCGCAAACAAGACAGATATTACACCAGCCCCACGCAGGCTCAGTTAGTCCCAGACAGGACAGATATGACATAAGCCCCAAACAGGCTCAGTTAGTCCCGAACAGGACAGCTATTACACCAGCCCCACACAGGCTCATCTAGTCCCAAACAGGACAGATATTACACCAGCCCCACGCAGGCTCATCTAGTCCCAAACAGGACAGCTATTACACCAACCCAACACAGGCTCAGCTAGTCCCAAACAGGACAGATATTACATCAGCCTCACGCAGGCTCAGCTAGTCCCAAACAGGACAGATATTACACCAGCCCCACGCAGGCTCAGCTTGTCCCAAACAGGAATGATATTACACCAGCCCCACACAGGCTCAGCTAGTCCCAAACAGGACAGATATTACATCAGCCCCACGCAGGCTCAGCTAGTCACAAACAGGACAGATATTACACCAGCCCCACGCAGGCTCAGCTAGTCACAAACAGGACAGATATTACACCAGCCCCACACAGGCTCAGCTAGTCCCAAACAGGACAGATATTACATCAGCCCCACGCAGGCTCAGCTAGTCACAAACAGGACAGATATATATTACAACAGCCCCACACATGCTCAGCTAGTCCCAAACAGGACAGATATTACATCAGCCCCACGCAGGCTCAGCTAGTCACAAACAGGACAGATATTACAACAGCCCCACACAGGCTCAGCTAGTCCCAAACAGGACAGATATTACATCAGCCCCACGCAGGCTCAGCTAGTCACAAACAGGACAGATATTACACCAGCCCCACGCAGGCTCAGCTAGTCCCAAACAGGACAGATATTACACAAGCCTCGCACAACCTCTTACAGGTTTCTTTTCCAGGAAGATTTAGTCTCGGCGTAAAGCATATAAGAAACTGAAATACTTCTAAGAGGCAATATTATTGTGGTTCGACTTAAAAGTTACGAACGTTTAATGTAAAATGCTACCGTGGAAAGACAAACAACCGACAAAAAGTGTAAGTTGCATTAGAGTACGGAACAAGTTGCATTAGAGTACGGAACATGCAACTTAGGAAGATGTTGATACGTATGAAGTTATATTCTGATTCAATATTGGAACACCCAGTACATTATCCGCCCTACAGATTACCACACTTCTTGACCTGCCACTACTGTTATAACTACATAAGAGTGCAGCAACGTCTCCATACATTGCAATAAAGTCCAAAAGAGCCCACAGTAAGTATACAAACAGTGTGTGGACTGCATTCATACCAGAACGAATGTCCAACAGTGTTTTCATACATTTCAAACTTCGTCTATAAAGAGCTAGCAACAAGGCCTCCACATCATAATTATAACTTGATCTAAAAAGGAGGGGCAACAAGGCCTTCATACCTTGAGGCTAAGTGTGCTTCAAGACAACGAAATAATGAAAATATATCTAAAATCTAGCACTTTATAAGTCTAGACACACATGCGCTTCGTCCAGAACAAGGGCACAACTCGGCCCAATGAAGCTGGAAAATGCCATTTGTTCCTAGACTGGAGCAATTTACTGGCGGCGTCTGGGACGGACTCTCCTGACATAAATCAACGCGGAACGCGGATATGTCTCGCGTGGCTGACGTCATGTAGATTAGAGTAATGACTAGGTTGGAACCTGTATTCAATGGCCAGCTTCGTCCAATAAGCTGTATTTGTCTACACTAGAAACCGGTCCCTCGTTTTTCACATGTCCCTGATGAGGTACTCTATAGACGGCATTGCATGTCAGTCACTGCCGTGGACAGTAGACGACAGACAGTTCAATACCACCTAGTGGTACAATAGTATTGTAAATAAATGAAGCTAACCTCCGATATCGTTTATCGTTAATATTGAAGCCGAGAAGCACGAACATGACTGAATATGACGTTTCCTTAAGAATACTTTACAAAGGAGGGCTCCATATTTTAGTTAATGACTAAATATTGTTTTGGTAGATCGCGTGGGGCGATTTGGTCTCGAGACTCAATCAATGACATCACTCTGCATGACCAAAGCAATATTCAGGTCCAGTCCATCGTCGGAAACCCGCGATAGACTTCTCTAACGCTTAGTTGCATACAATTTGTTCGTGAACCTCTTCATGATTCAACTGACGACAACGTTTTGTCATACCTACAAGTAATTTAATATTATGACAGAGAATGTCGGCATCTTTTAAAGAAATATCGATATTCCACCATACTCGTGGACTTTATGTGTGCATGTGAGAAATTGTTAAATATCATATTTTATATTGAATATCCACAATAAATGTGTCCTATATTGACAATACATACGACTGCATTCTCTAGATTGTTCATGTATCTCGACTTTAGACATTTCATGCGACTTTCATTGCGTGTACGAGTCATAACTGTTCATAATTCAATAGGACATTGAACGAATGTGTCACACTTATATCTCGACTGTACGATTTCAAAATATATCAAGTACACAGGACGTGGTAGTATCGTGTTTGTAATCTCAGCTATCCATGTGTATCTCGACTCTCCACCCCTTGCCTTTATTCCGCTACAATGTGTATCTCGACTGACTACCCCCTCGACTTTACTCCACTACCATGTATATATCGACTATCCATCTTCTCGACTTTACTCCACTACCATGTATATATCGACTTTCCATCATCTCGATTTTACTCCAATATAATGTGTATCTCGACTCACCATCCCCTTGCCTGTACTCCGCTACAATGTGTATCTTAACTAACAATCCCATTGCCTTTCCTCCGCTACAATGTGTATCTCGACTCCCAATCCCAAATTGCCTTTACTCCAATGTGTATCTCGATTCTCCATCCCCTCGACTTTACTCCAATGTGTATCTCGACTATCCATCGCTTCATTTGACTACGCTACAACGTGTATTTCGACTATCCACGCCCTCGACTTTACTCCGCTACCATATATATCTCGACTCTCCATCCCCTCGACTTTACTCCACTACCATGTATATCTCGACTCTCCATCCCCTCGACTTTACTCGAGAGTTATTGTCATCGATCAGCAGCTGATTGACAGATGAATCACTTACTGATAACGATCAGCACCAATTAACATGAATCAGTGTTGTGTAGTACATTACGTATCACATAACGATCAAACACACTCATCACCGATATACCGTCCTCACTAACACCCCATACAGATTTCAATTAAGATTTCTCGTGGCAGTGTCCTATGATATGTACAGGGGTATACTGGAGAGAGTTTGTTGAAACAGATAACACTTGTTACGACTAAATTTCATTGAAGCTGAATCTCTGTAAGTGTCAGAATGCAATATGTTTTACTATAACGACCAGCCTGAATCACACTGTAGTCAATAGGCAGTAAATAAAAGCACCTGCAGGCGACAATAACAGTATTGATCGGAGAGCACTGCCTGACAAGACATTCTCTACAGCTTGGAAGAACATAGAATAGCATGATGTCATGGTTGATGGAATTGGCCTGTTCCTGAAGAGTTGTCCAACATCATAGTTATTATCATTCACCTGGTATGTTACATTGAAAACGTGGCATTCCACATTCTTAGATGATGATAAAAAAAGCAGTGATATCAGTATATTGGGCATCGTCGGAAACCCACGAGACTCCGCTTTTGGTAAATTTTGGTGTGAATGGTGACAGTCCATGATGAACTACCAGATTCACAAAGGTCTCGACACACTTGCGCTTCAAAAATCTAAGACGCAATATCTAATTCTACAAGGAAGCCTGCTCGGACAGTCAGTAGTCTTGGTGACACGACGAAATTATATTAGCATGTTTAATTAATTGAGCATAAAGGAGTAGAACTGTGAAATCAATGTTTTTGCATTTTATCGACACTACATTTTTGGATCTTGTGCTTGGAGCAACGTTTGTCAAGTAATGAGATTACTGGTGACTGCGTCCATCAGTATGCCCGCTGGACTGACAGCCCCATAACTCGGTTAATTAATACTTGAAGTAAATGAAACAAGCTATTGTAACGTTACAAAATATGTCTGATTGATGGAGACAAAGGGTGCTCGAACATGGCGACAATCATGACACGAATACATGTCGTATAGAAGCCCAACATGACAAGAATACGATAGTAGAGGACCAACATGACAAGAATACGATAGTAGAGGCCCAACATGACAGGAATACGATAGTAGAGGCCAAACATGACAAGAATACGACAGTAGAGGCCCAATATGACAGGAATACGATAGTAGAGGCCCAACATGACAGGAATACGATAGTAGAGGCCCAATATGACAAGAATACAATAGTCGAGGCCAAACATGACAAGAATACGACAGTAGAGGCCCAATATAACAGGAATACGATAGTAGAGGCCAAACATGACAAGAATACGATAGTAGAGGCCAAACATGACAAGAATACGACAGTAGAGGCCCAATATGACAGGAATACGATAGTAGAGGCCCAACACGACAAGAATACGATAGTAGAGGACCAACATGACAGAAATACGATAGTAGAGAGCCAACATGACAAGAATACGATAGTAGAGGCCCAACATGACAGGAATACAATGTAGAGGCCCAACATGACAGGAATACAATAGTAGAGGCCCAACATGACAGGAATGCGATAGTAGAGGCCCAACATGACAAGAATGCGATAGTAGAGGCCCAACATGACAGGAATACGATAGTAGAGGCCCAACATGACAGGAATACAATAGTAGAAGCCCAACATGACAGGAATACAATAGTAGAGGCCCAACATGACAGGAATACGATAGTAGAGGCCCAACATGACAGGAATACAATAGTAGAGGCCCAACATGACAAGAATGCGATAGTAGAGGCCCAACATGACAGGAATACGATAGTAGAGGCCCAACATGACAGGCATACAATAGTAGAGGCTCAACATGACAGGAATACAATAGTAGAGGCCCAACACGACAGGAATACGATAGTAGAGGCCCAACATGACAGGAATACGATAGTAGAGGCCCAACATGACAGGAATACAATAGTAGAGGCCCAACATCACAAGAATACGATAGTAGAGGCCCAATATGACAGGAATACGATAGAAGGGTCCAACGTAACAAGAATACGATAATAGAGGCCCAACATGATAGAAATCAGATGTACGATGGTTGGGACCTCCACATGACAGGGATACGATAAAGGCACTCCAAAACAGGCAAGGCGTTTTCAGCAAGAGGTTATGCCTGTCTTTGCGATCTCCCCTGACAGGTGGGTGGTTGGCGACACCGCCGCACCATGACAGAACCACGTCTGTGAGTGAAGCCAGTATTGATTGTGGGTCCAGTGGCTGTACCACCACTATAACGCTGTTGTGACATTCGCCTAACTCACCGTGAAGCCGGCCTCGGGAGACCCAACAGATCTTGTCTGACTCGAGCTCGATAACATGCGACTTCATTATACTCGTAAGCATAAAATATTTCCATGAAGAATCAATTGGTCCCGAAAAAAACCTAATTATACAGCCATCGGCATACATCTGTACGGTGAAGGGTACACAAGCGAGCGCATTACTCAAAAGAATAAAGGAGAACGTTTGGAAATCCTTTAATCCTTTAAAGTAGACGTTTAAAAAAAAATCATCCACCGATATTCATTAACCGATAAGACAGCCCGCTGCCGTTGGTAATGACATGTGTTCTGGCCCCATTGATGTCAGTGTTAATCTCCGTACACTAACACAGCGCATCAGTTGTGAATCAATATAGCAGCACCGGAATCTCTTCACCAACCACAACCGACGGAAGAAAAATAATTCATGGAAAAAATATAATCTCCATGAAATCTCCAAGCTGACATGTGTATCTGTTGCTCGGTGACACCCAAATTATTCGCCATTGCTGTCACTGCGGGGGAGATTGAAACACGGATTACGGATCGGCGCGTGAACTGTAAAACCCGAGGCACGAGCGCCTCTCGCGAGATGATTCTAATTGTTGATAATACTCACAAGCATCATCCGTTAGTTGATGTTTATCTTTTTTATTTTCATTTTAAATGTTTAGATTGGTTGGTGTTGTTTTGGTCTGTTTAACGTCCAGATGTACGTATAAAAGACCAACTAAGGTCATTTTAGAACGTGTCTCAATGTGTGTTGTGTAAGTGTGTATGTGTGCTGGAGACATGGTATGTTGGCAACTAATTTGGGGATCCCTAATGATTCAGGAATTTCTTTTAAGTAAAATTGACGAGCCAGAATTGGTTTATCTATATCAATTGCAACAGCTGGAATTGGTTCTGTTTCTAACAAATGTACCTTTCATCAACATTTATAAAGTCGTGGAATCGTTGTGCACACGATATGGGCACGATGTATGAACGATATAAAATGCTTGCGCACATTTGTGCGAGCGACGAACGAACGTTGTGCGGCAAGTACAACAATCGTGACTGATTTAAATCGAGGAGTGATTTAAAAATATGCGGTTTCGTACTTAATGTTTAAGTTTATTTCTATATTCTAGCCACATGCATAAGTTGTTTATTTCATTCATATTGCTTTGTTATAGAAATGTTGTGATCAGTGTTTTAACGACCAAAAATAGACACAAGTTACCTTTTAATACATACTGACTCGTCCTCATATACAGGTAATCATAGACACTTTTTTATTTGTACTTGGACCGCAGGCTTCCCTGCCCGGGGTCACTGTAATACTGTGACACGCATTGTGAAATTTTACGCATTGCAAAGTTTTAACATAATCCATAGGTATATGATGCGAAATGTATAAACAAAGTTCCTTGCGGTTTTATTTACCTTCTGTGATATCAATTAACAATTTGTACCAAATCGCATATGTGTGCGGATAGAGGCGCACAACGGAATGAACGATTGTTGGATCGCACAATTGTGCGCACTATGTATGAACGATGTAAGCAAGATGTACGCAAGCTTATGCAATAACGCAAATACTCTCTTTGTTTATTTAGGAATCAGTCATCCTTATAAGTTTGGAAAACTACCGCTAAAATGCCATACCTCTCCATAGAGAGGGAGTTACGAAACTGCTAACACACAGTTGACAGAAGACTAACTCTTTGAATAGCGAAGTCATGAAAAAAATGATGCTTTATGGTCAATTGAACGAAATACTTGTATAATAAACCATATTTGTTGCTACTGTTATATACATACTGTAGTGCAGTATCTACCAGACCTGTATGTGTTTTGAAATGGCAGCGAGTAGATACACGTCAGAAACAAACATCCAAAGTTTGTAATGTATCGTTATTTATTAAATCCAAACCAGATGAGATGCCTGATCTATCGATAGCATATTCGGTTTAATCAATCGTCTATTGTCTCTTCTTTACGTCGTTAATTTTCATCTCATTTGGCCTAAACATCGTATACAGTATTCGAGCTTGTATAAAGTTATACTTTTTGGTATACATCAACCCATATAATGACATTATAAGGGTTACAAGCATATATGTAACGTCATATTCGTGTGGTCAAATCAACTGAGACGGTGTCTTTATCTTGAACACGTCTATATGCTGGGTCAGGTTTGACCTTTACAACAGGTTTGCGTTATGACGAACCTACCTCGGCGTGTGCACCAGGCGCCAGGATTTTGCCACACTCTTCACATTTTAAACAGGTCGGGTGCCAGTTCTTACCCAACGAAGTTTTACGTTCAGCTGCAAATAGAGAAAATGTGTTATACTTTAAAGGACCAACTACATTGAGAACATGTGTTATACTTTAAAAGACCAACTACACTTAGAAAACGTGTTACATTAATTTAAATGTACCAAATACGTTATATTGATTTAAAGCAATCAATACATGATCTTTTTCGTAGCAACATGACCAAACTCTTACATTACATAATTTACACTCGACAAACGCACGATACTCTTATGTAACCACACTATTACATTACACAATCTACAATCGGAAAACACAGTACTATACATGTAACCACACGACCACACCCATCTGGATACACCGCAGTTGATGGGTTCTAAATAGAGATGAGGGGGACAACAGACTCTAGCACATCTATGACCAATTCTAGTTCGGAACCGTAACTTTACTATTGTACATACGCCTAACAGCGTAGATGAAATTACCAACACTCGTACAAAACTTTCATATTTGTTTGCATACGCTTTGCTGTCATTAGTCTGATGAAGGTGACAGAGTACATAACGTACTAGTCATCGAAACGTCACATAAAACATTTATTGGTTGTGTAAAAGTCGTTTTTACATAAAACGCACGTTACATAACTTTGAACACAGGAAATATACATTGACTGATGGATTTTGATTTGGCGAACTTTTTCGTCTAAACAAACACTCACCTTACACTTTTTACCGAGTACTATTTAAATATTGTAAAATATACAAAACACATTTCAATTCAGTTCGTTTACTTCCTGTATTTGTATAAGTGAATGACACAGCGGTCGTCAGTTATACACATAGCAAATACTATTGTGGAGCAACAAGTACGTGGCATCTGAAAAAAAAATCAACGAGTTGTAGAATTAGTCCGAGAGTCGACAAACAGGTGACTTAGTAACAAACCTTTGTAAGCTTGTATATTGGCTGTATGGAAAGGTAGGAAGCGTGGCATTCTCAAGTTTGACAAATAACACACTTCACTTGTTCAAACATTGCTGTTTTATTTATTGTTGAAAACGTGCTCGTGATACCTGGACGGAATCTATAACTAGCTGGGAGCACATGTATATATATTAGGCCTACAGTGTTCAGAACAAATCCAGGGGCAGGGATAAATTGCTACGAGATTCATAATTGTGTCTAACGAAAAACACGATTTGAAACAGAACATTGTCCTCAAGGTACATCGTCGAAGTCCTACGTGACACAAACGGAAGACCAGTGTCACGTGGGTTTCCGACGACGCTCAAGGTGAAGAAATGGTGAGGCGAGGTCGCACGCGCGTAACCCCGGCGTACTAGGACAAGTGCGTGTCCCTGTTCGAGCAGACGACAGTCTGAGGGTCGGTTTGATTTGGTCATACAACTCAAGGCCATATATGATGTCATTCGGTCCTTAACGTCATGCAATCATCCGAAAACATTTTGATATACCTTTTTCACCTTCTCGTTTGTCGGCTTACTTTAGTAATTACACACTACATGACCGACCTTCACAATTACCTTTAGCTTCGATACCATCAAATATCATTTCTTGGACAATCTTTCTCACTTGTGTGTTTAAAATGTATGCGTTCAGGGAATCAGCCACTGAAATGTAGTTGATTTATAAGTCGTTAACGGGATTAACCCGACCTGAACAGAGGCATTGTGCAACCTGTTGATCAAATAGTTCATTTCAACAGTGTGTAGTTCACTAAAGGCTGAACACGACTAGTCGACCACAATTACTATAATTTCAGTAGGTTTGGAGTTCACTCTAGGATCACATTTTTGTAACACAACCGTGTATGTTATATTTTTGGCAGGTTTGTAGTTATAACTATAGGATGATCACCACGATGCAATAGTGGACCCAGAATAGGGGGGAGGGGGTCCTGGGGGTCAAGACATCCCCCCTTTTTTTTTGCGGAGGAGCAACATTTTTATAGCCTTAAAAATGGAAGCTTTTATCGTTGTATCATTGAAAAAGCGTCAGCTGGACCCACTCCTTTTGAAAATCCTGCATCCGCGCGCCTGAGTCAAGTTTTACTTACGAGCAGGTTTTTAATTTGTAGTTCACTAAAGGATGAACATAACCATGCCGTTATACTTTTCAGTATGTTTGAATTTTACTATAGGATGAATAAGAGTGGCGACATTATATTACGACCTGATTTGTGACTATATATATCCAGGTTAATAAATTGAATGTGTATCGCTACGCCTCGGGCAAACACGAGTTATCTCGTACGGTAAATGCCCCGAGCGGTGTAATATAAAGCCCGAGGGCCCATTTGATCGTTAAAAGATTAAAAAGGAACTTCCAATGTGTGTTTCTGATTACAAAGTTATCTACAGGATAACAAAAATACATTACAATACTGAACATGACTTTTCCTGTGAGGGGAGTATTGATGTTTATTATACAGAAACAAACACTGTACATAACCATGTTTCTAGGACAAAACAATGTTGTCTAACATGTATTCGACCTGTAAGCGATACCTGATAAGGCCGGGACGTGTTTCTAACGGGAAACTTATGAATTAATGTACCAGATGGGTCAAACGGTATAGCTACATATGTAAACAGAGAAGTGAACAGGTCAATAATTACAGAACTGGTTTATACCTACACATATACAAGGTAGGCCATGTATATAAATCTTACAGGAGGTTTAAACTGACTTCTTAGCAGACAGTCACTCGTTTCAATCATGCTTACACGTATTTTGTAACGAGAGTTCAATAAAATGACAAAAACAGTTTTGATATACAACGGACATAGTAAAACAAAATAATAAAAATAATAATAACGACCAGACTAGCGTGACCATGGATTCTGTGTACTGTAGTGTAATGATTAACAATAATTAAAGTCATAAATATGCCAAAGTAACGTATTCAATGTTACTTAACCAGATCAGCAAAATAATGCAACGTATACACATGCAATTCATACTAATGAATCCATACATAATTATAAGAACCATAGCTGTTGTGATGGCACCCCAGGGTCCCTAAGAGCCGGGAGTATCAGCTACTGACAGGTAGTCCTCGTGTAACACTACAGCCAATGCATTATCTCTTGACAACGCATTACCTTCAGACAATAAAGCTATGCCACCCTGATTATCAATAATTCAACCAAGCTTCGCTTGTAATGAAAATAGACTTTTACGCACAAAAAAACATCATCCTAAGTGTTATTTCACATGCCGTCTCTCAGATCGATATCATAACTTGCACAGTCCGTGACCCGACCTCGTCCCATGGACCACAATGCCTACATCGTTTGACATTGTAAGGTCCTGTTTTGGCTTTGGACATTCATGTAGGTACACTTCACATGTACATCATTTGACCAGCCGGTACATTATTGGACCTTTGCGATACTTTGATGGATCCTGTCGGTACCATGTTTGGATCATACTAGTAAATTAACAGGCCTTGTCCTAACAAAGTTTGTACAAACCCTACACTGTCGGGCTTTTCGGTACTTTGACGGGCGTCGTTGGTACAAGTAGAGTTTTGACACTTGTTGAAACACTTTGAACTATGTCGATGCCTCGAGTACATGACTTTGTTTTGGATATCGGGTATTGTTTAGGCTTTATAACTTTTTTAACACTACGGATCGTTTGCGCCTGGTAATTGTTAACATTGTCAACATTGGAACATATTGGAAGTTGTTTGGATGATGAACAATTTTGTACAATATGACATTTTTGAAACATTATGTTCCCTTATTGGTACACGGTGGAGATCGCTGAAACATCATATGTTGGTATCGTCATATATTCGTATCGTCTTATGGGAAATATGACAATACGAGGTTCCTTCTTCCACACAGTCATTTTCAATCCCGAGAGCACTACGAGCAGGAACAATTCTTACACTCTACCATGCAAGCAAGTATCGCTTCTATCGAAAGCGAAACAAACGATTAACACATTTCATTCCAAGAAACAACATTGTCATGTTGCAATCAGCATGTTCATGAGATTCATCGCATATTGTAATGTAGGTTTTATCAAGTTCATTTAAGGACTTGTCTCCATGCGTGCTGTAGATAGGGTATGACGCCGACTTCCGGTACTATTATGACGAAATGTTGTCATTTCCCTACGTGCTGAACGTCAAACACGGAATACCAATACCGTACTGTACTGTACCAATATGTATCCATATTTATATTTAAAAAGTTAAGTTTTTGTAAAGATGCGAATTTTGAAAGAAATGATGACGTCAAGCCTTGCCACTGAATCAAGAAGTCACCGAATGAAAACGTGATAGTTAATTGGTTTCGAAGACCTGACATTAAAGACCAATTAAAATAACGATCTGCGTTTTATGTGATGTTATCATGGAGCTATTTTGCTAGATATTGCACCCCGTGAAAGTTTTTCATTCACAGAAGACATGTACTTAGACCGGGTGCTGCGTCATGGCCCTAAAGCACAGATAATGTAAATCTTATATACACAAACCAGAGCCTGGTAACAAACACACGGAAACAGATATCGACGTGGGCTGACCCTCCTGTCACCAATTTGTCAGAGATATTGTCTAGGATTGAAAATCTGCTCTTAAAAGTATTACTGAGCAAAGTCGATCCACTATAATATCATTCGATAAGTTTTGGCACCTAGAACCAGACAAAGTCCTGCCCATGCCGTAATGACATCGACTACCAGGTGTGACAACAAGGCTTGTGCATGCGACCAGTCTCTAAAATTTAAGATAAATTATAAAATAACTGGCCCAATTGCAATTCACGTAACGTACATGCATTTGCAGTATTAAAGACTTAATAAACTAATTTTTATAATGAAAATGGGAATTTTTAAAAAGACCTACAATATAAATCGCACTCATTGTTCATACCGGTTCAGTGCACTGAAAACCCCGAGTTAGCCAGTCTGATCGACAGCCGGGGTCAGAAAACCAAGTTCTTCTGACACACTACCACAGGGAATCAATACAGGTGACCGAGTCTCGATTTATGTTGGTATTAGATGGCTTCTTGACTGTCTTTAGAAGCACCAATTGATAAAGATGTGTCGGACACAGCGGCAGCCATCTCGACAGGCTACTTTCAGGTCTTTGGCACATTAGATTGATCCCTCGTCGACATCGCGACACATCAGTGAATTAGAACTGTTGAGAAAACATTTGTGTACCCAAGCATAGGATAGTTAACTGGTTCTTGGCATGGATGTGCAACCAACGTTAGCCACAGCGCGGTCTGTTCAGACGAAAGCACCAATCACAGCGCCCTCTGTCAACATACGATCGAAGGATTGATGAGCACGTGCGTTGATGACGGCAAGAACAAGTTAACTTATTACAAAGACGCCATATTATGATGTTTATCTGAGCTGTTGTTTTCGTACTAATATAATACATTTAAGAAGTTTACATGAGTGCGAATGAACATTATCTTGCTCATTTTCTTGCCGCTTACTTGAAGAAGCACATACATGTATCACTTTACCATCATTGCTATACTCCTTTAAGGCGAGTTCTTAGCACTCCGACCCCTCTCTAGGATGAGTTCCTTTGCATTGCTATCTCCTACTAGGATGAGTTCCTAAGCACTGCTTTCAACAAAAATGATGAGTTCCGTAGCGTTGCTACCCCACTCTATGATGAGTTCCTTAGCGTTGCTACCCCCTCTATGATGAGTTCCTTAGCGTTGCTACCCCCTCTATGATGAGTTTCTTAGCATTGCTACCCCCTCTATGATGAGTTCATTAGCGTTGCTACCCTCTCTATGATGAGTTCTTCGGCGATGCTACCCCCTCTTTGATGAGTTCCTTAGCGTTGCTACCCCACTCTATATGATGAGTTCCTTAGCGATGCTACCCCACTCTTCGATTAGTTTCTTAGCGTTGCTACCCCCTCTATGATGAGTTCCTTAGCGTTGCTACCCCCTCTATGATGAGTTCATTAGCGTTGCTACCCTCTCTATGATGAGTTCTTTGGCGATGCTACCCCCTCTTTGATGAGTTCCTTAGCGTTGCTACCCCACTCTATGATGAGTTCCTTAGCGTTGCTACCCCACTCTATGATGAGTCCCTAAGCGTTGCTACCCCCTCTATGATGAGTTCTTTAGCGTTGCTACCCCCTCTATGATGAGCTCATTAGCGTTGCTACCCAACTCTATGATGAGTTCCTTAGCGTTGCTACCCCACTCTATGATGAGTTTCTTAGCGTTACTACCCCACTCTATGATGAGTTCCTTAACGATGCTACCCCACTCTATGATGTGTCCCTAAGCGTTGCTACCCCACTCTATGATGTTTATCTGAGCTGTTGTTTTCGTACTAATATAATACATTTAAGAAGTTTACATGAGTGCGAATGAACATTATCTTGCTCATTTTCTTGCCGCTTACTTGAAGAAGCACATACATGTATCACTTTACCATCATTGCTATACTCCTTTAAGGCGAGTTCTTAGCACTCCGACCCCTCTCTAGGATGAGTTCCTTTGCATTGCTATCTCCTACTAGGATGAGTTCCTAAGCACTGCTTTCAACAAAAATGATGAGTTCCGTAGCGTTGCTACCCCACTCTATGATGAGTTCCTTAGCGTTGCTACCCCCTCTATGATGAGTTCCTTAGCGTTGCTACCCCCTCTATGATGAGTTTCTTAGCATTGCTACCCCCTCTATGATGAGTTCATTAGCGTTGCTACCCTCTCTATGATGAGTTCTTCGGCGATGCTACCCCCTCTTTGATGAGTTCCTTAGCGTTGCTACCCCACTCTATATGATGAGTTCCTTAGCGATGCTATCCCACTCTTTGATTAGTTTCTTAGCGTTGCTACCCCCTCTATGATGAGTTCCTTAGCGTTGCTACCCCCTCTATGCTGAGTTCATTAGCGTTGCTACCCTCTCTATGATGAGTTCTTTGGCGATGCTACCCCCTCTTTGATGAGTTCCTTAGCGTTGCTACCCCACTCTATGATGAGTTCCTTAGCGTTGCTACCCCACTCTATGATGAGTCCCTAAGCGTTGCTACCCCCTCTATGATGAGTTCTTTAGCGTTGCTACCCCCTCTATGATGAGCTCATTAGCGTTGCTACCCAACTCTATGATGAGTTCCTTAGCGTTGCTACCCCACTCTATGATGAGTTCCTTAGCGTTGCTACCCCACTCTATGATGAGTTCCTTAACGATGCTACCCCACTCTATGATGTGTCCCTAAGCGTTGCTACCCCACTCTATGATGTTTATCTGAGCTGTTGTTTTCGTACTAATATAATACATTTAAGAAGTTTACATGAGTGCGAATGAACATTATCTTGCTCATTTTCTTGCCGCTTACTTGAAGAAGCACATACATGTATCACTTTACCATCATTGCTATACTCCTTTAAGGCGAGTTCTTAGCACTCCGACCCCTCTCTAGGATGAGTTCCTTTGCATTGCTATCTCCTACTAGGATGAGTTCCTAAGCACTGCTTTCAACAAAAATGATGAGTTCCGTAGCGTTGCTACCCCACTCTATGATGAGTTCCTTAGCGTTGCTACCCCCTCTATGATGAGTTCCTTAGCGTTGCTACCCCCTCTATGATGAGTTTCTTAGCATTGCTACCCCCTCTATGATGAGTTCATTAGCGTTGCTACCCTCTCTATGATGAGTTCCTTAGCGTTGTTACCCCACTCTATGATGAGTTCCTTAACGATGCTACCCCACTCTATGATGTGTCCCTAAGCGTTGCTACCCCACTCTATGATGAGTTCCTTAGCGTTGTTACACCACTCTATGATGAGTTCCTTAACGATGCTACCCCACTCTATGATGAGTTCCTTAGCGTTGCTACCCCACTCTATGATGAGTTCCTTAACGATGCTACCCCACTCTATGATGAGTTCCTTAGCGTTGCTACCCCACTCTATGATGAGTCCCTAAGCGTTGCTCCCCCTCTATGACGAGTTTATTAGAATTGCTACTACTCTATGGCGAGTTCTTAGCATTGCTATTCTATTTATTTTTTAGCATTGCAATCCCCCTTCATGATGAGTTTGTAAACGTTGTTATCCCCCTCTATGATGAGTTAATAAGCACTGTTATTCCCCTCTTTGAGTTTCTAAGCGTTGATAGTCCCCTCTACCAGAGTTATTACAATTGTCTCTCACGTCTACATGTATGATGAGTTTCCTAAAATGCCAGCTGATGCATGTTATTATGGTAAAGAAAAGTTATGACAACGATTCCGGACATTGTTCTATTAAAACTACGGAGGGAACCTGTGGTGAGCTTGTTTAAATGAGGTTCTAATTGTGAGTCTCGAGGGAACCGTCCTCATCAAGAATGCCTGCTCACCCAGTGTATAAATTGGTTCTGTTTCAATACGGCCTGCGTTACCATGGTGATCAATAACTGGTTAGCGCCGCTTCGTGAAGTTACAATTACCTTACGCTCAAATTCAAAATATTAGGTCGCGCATATTTTTACATATATCGCTTTTAATTCCGTCTGAACTCCTAAAATGTACACAATTGCTGATATTTTCTGTACATTTTACTATCGCGGCACCACTAACCGATGGTAGTAATCCCCTCGCGTGTGGTTCCACTGTGTATATGTAAAATACGCAATGTTATTCAAAAGTAATGATCTGTTCATGTGATTATATCAAATGACTAGAGCATTACAATCATTACGTAATTAAAAGAAAAATATAATGGATTCGTCAATCAGGTTTCTATCAGCGTTGTAAATCTCGCGTGATGTCAGCCTACAATGTATGTTGTTTGTTACTGGCATAAGCGGCCTTGACCTGTACACGGCAACTGCTACATTAGAGCTATCAATGGTGCCGAAACCGATATCTAGACTTCATCAAAACATCAAAAACAAGTAAAGACACAATAATCTATAGATTTCCGAATCATACAATGCGTCCTCAGAAAAGCTTCCGGGCAAATCTATTTCCGGGCAAGCTGTCGATTAAAATACATATCTATAAATAACGTTTTCAAAAGATAATTTAGAAAAAAAGCTGTTTTAACCATTTCTATCAAAATCCTCAGACTGGCTCAGTACTACACGTATCTGAATACTACGAAACTTAGCTGAGAATACTACGAAACTTAGCTCAGCTGTGATGAATGTGATGATGAACGACATTTCATTGTGAAAACGACCTGGTCCGCAAAAAATGTTGGCAAGACGACATTTTTCCGATTTGGAAACATATATTTTAGTACAACACTCGACCCAACTACCATTGCACGAACCATAAATTAGATTTATGAACCAAGCAGGAAAGATAGACTGTACTTAACTGAAGACGTTTATCTGCTTGTAACCTGCCAGGCAGGTGGACAGGCCGCAGACTAACGACGACACTGTCCACTAAAGACTGGACAATAATCCTAATGAAACCTTTACAGAGTTGATGGTGTTTCTGTGTGCTTGATTGACTGTAGCTGATGACAAAAGACGAATTCAGTAACTTTGTCAACGGCCAAACATCACAATAAAACTTAATACATTGCACATATATATACACATGTAGTCGCACTAAAACTTATGGAGTCACAACAAATACAAGGAACATTTCACTTTGGCAATCTTCGAAAAAGCCTTGTCGGAATTTACACTGCACTTTTGTCTTAATGTTCCTGTTACAAATCTTATGATTTAAAAAAAAAAAAGCTTAAACCGGATTGTGTTTGTTTACGACAAGCATTGGGTATATGTAAAACGAAAATCTGGTTTAAGAAACAAATGCAAAACTGAAAAATGCCTTTCTCATATTTCCTGGTTAATGCAAGTGTGTGGCAAAATCAATAAATGTGGTCCATAAACATTGATGTCAGGGAAACGAGATGTCCTACCGTTGTTGTCAGGCATGAGAGACAGCATCCTAGCTTTGTTGTCAGGCATGTGTGATATAATCCTAGCTTTGTTGTCACGCATGTGTGATATAATCCTACCTTTGTTGTCAGGCATGTGTGATACAATCCTACCTTGTTGTCACGCATGTGTGATATAATCCTAGCTTTGCTGTCACGCATGTGTGATATAATCCTACCTTTGCTGTCACGCATGTGTGATATAATCCTAGCTTTGTTGTCACGCATGTGTGATTTAATCCTAGCATTTTTATCACGCATGTGTGGTATAATCCTAGCTTTGTTGTCAGGCTTGTGTGGTATAATCCCAGCTTTGTTGTCACGCATGTGTGATATAATCCTACCTTTGTTGTCAGGCATGTGTGATATAATCCTACCTTTGTTGTCAGGCTTGTGTGATATACATATAATCCTACCGTTGTTGTCAGGCATGTGTGGTATAATCCCAGCTTTGTTGTCACTCATGTGTGACATAATCCTACCGTTGTTGTCAGGCATGTGTGATATAATCCTACCTTTGTTGTCACGCATGTGTGACATAATCCTAGCATTGTTGTCACGCATGTGTGATATAATCCTACCTTTGTTGTCACGCATGTGTGACATAATCCTAGCATTGTTGTCACGCATGTGTGATATAATCCTACCTTTGTTGTCAGGCATGTGTGATACAATCCTACCTTTGTTGTCAGGCATGTGTGATATAATCCTAGTTTGTTGTCACGCATGTGTGATATAATCCTACCTTTGTTGTCACGCATGTGTGACATAATCCTAGCATTGTTGTCACGCATGTGTGATTTAATCCTAGCATTGTGATCAGGTATGTGTGATTTAATCCTAGCATTGTGATCAGGTATGTGTGACATAATCCTAACATTGTGATCAGGTATGTGTGATATAATCCTACCTTTGTTGTCAGGCATGTGTGATACAATCCTACCGTTGTTGTCAGGCATGACAGACATAATCCTAACTTTGTGATCAGATATGTGTGACATAATCCTAATTTTGTTGCCAAGCATGTGTAATACAATCCTAACGTTGTTGTCAGGCGGGCATATACCTGACAACAAAGATATGATTAATGTGTTACACATGTCATGTAGCAGTTTTGGCACAAATTCATCCTGTCTGACTCCGTTCATTTTTCTGACCAATTGACCAAAAAGTGTTTTGTATGTTATTGTCATATTTTTACCGATATTTTTTCCACTACGTAACGCCCTTGTGGTAGTTGTGACAAGCGTTATAATAATCGTCTACGTAAGACAGACAGCTCCTCGATGCGTTGTTGTCCATGAATGCCAACTCTCCTAATCTAGTGTTCTTGAAACTTTGACTGGCATCGCAACTTTGTGCCATTTTAAGACTTACCGAATGTGCAGTTTTATGTTTTTGTCTTTTGTAAGACTCCCAAACTCGCTAATTTAATTAGCTCTCAATTCCCTACCTTTGTGGCTCTTGCTCGGCTAGAAGTTCACGATCTTTGCGGCATTTTAATCCTACCTTTGTGGCCCGGATACGTGTGGAAACAGAAGAGGGACTTGCTCGTCGCCTGGGCAGTTTTACTGTGAACAGTTCCCATGTTGTGACCGACTGGAAATCAGGTTCTCGGTAACCTCCAAGTTTTCATGTGAATGTATCATTGTTCATACTCCAAATCTCGACAAATTCTGCTCTTACAGCACAAATAAGAAATCAATAAATATCTAGCTGGCCTTTTAAATAATTTATATCATCGGCACACAAAAAAAAAACATGATATACGTTCTCATCTGACTTGGTAGGAGTATGTTGGCTTTGCTATGACAATCTCGCTGCTGTGCCCCCCGTGTTGTAAGGTTACAGCGATGTACACCTCGCTACTGGATCAATCCACTTACCTACTACAGACATACAGGAAGAAATGTGTGATTTTTAGAGCTACACCGTTAGTCAAACGCTCACCACTTCTATCGTATACAGTATTGTGGTACTGGTATGGTTTCACCATTATCTTTATTCCTTGGTGGCTTCCTGGCGTCAAATCCTCTACGGCGTCACATCTACCCGGGCCCTGCACCATTTGTAAATACTACTCGGCGATATAGAAACAATTCTTTCTCCTAGACGACATGATGGGGGATGCAATTCGTCTGATTTATGTCCATTAGCTCTTGGTTTGCAACAACTTGCTGCATAGCAACGGGACCTTCGAGACCGTGGGAGAGCAACACAGTTGACATTTATATATATGTGTGAAACCTGAAGATCAGAACATTTGGCATTCACAATAATCAAAACCGAGGCTAAGCTCAGAGAACGTAACATATATGTATCTTGTCACTGTTTAGAGGATGAAGGTATGGAATCCCTAAACACCAGAACTGATGGCGTTCACAATGATGTAAGCTGTAACTAGCGGATATATAATTAGGTGTTGTCTGCAGCAACTCACCTACTACATAGGTAAATAGGACCAAAACAGGTAGCAGCCTTCGCTACAAACCAATGGAATAGCTACGGAGCTTCAGACCAAAATTGGAAAACCTCACAAAAAATACATTATTGTTCACAGCAACTATAACAACATAGTTAGGGAGCAAGAACCGAACTTTGATAACAAACTAGCAAGCTTATAGGCTATGGAGCCGAAAAACGTTGCTCACAGCACTCGACCGCCAGCAGGTACAGAACTTCCGACGTTGAACTAAAACAACTTTCGTGTGGTTTGAGATCAAAACATATTTACAGCGAGAAAATGTAAATTCATGGACAACAACAAATTCATGGACAACAACAATGACAGAGTTTTCTTAAACTACTCCCAAGTTCAAGTCCCAAATACATTGAAACTCCAGACGGGGTTTTAATGCACAATGAGAAATAGCCTGCTTTACACTCCTCGTGACAGCAAGCGATTTAGAAATGTCTATACTGCAGTATCTGTGTCATAAAAACAGGCACATATACATAAATTCCGAGTAATATATCCGTCCGCTCTTCTACCTACATAGTATTGTTATCCGACGCAGATTAGAGATTATGCGCAGTGCTTTTCGCACTTTAATGATTTATCTTACAAACGAATGCCACCATGTGGTGACAGTATGCTGGCGTAGGATCATTAATAGTTTAAGTATTTACACGTGTAGGTTACATACTTTAAATACTTATAGTACTCTTACATGATAAACTTTCATCATCGATGATGACAGGATAAATGACAAATGGAAATCAGTCATGCACGACGGATGTATAATGACCTATGAAGGGACACCCCTATAATCTGGCTACGTGGATTTCTATGTGGTATCAGATTAATTTCACACATGATACACAAACGTGTCTATTTTAATCTTTTCTAGATAAATATTGTATTGTCACTGCGTCAGAAACATCCTGGAGCGACCCGTTTCACTGAAACACGTGTGCCGCTCAAGGCGGTGTCAAAATTCTGACTATTTCTGTATCGCAAAACCAACCAAGTGTGTAATGTATGAAATATTTTTTAGCAAATTGCTTGCACAACGCCCAAGTTAGCGTTTAAATTATTGTAGGTGTGTGCATGTATAGGACACGAGTCCTATCTCAGTGGTAAACACCTCGCGTGTTGTATACACGTGTGTATATAATAGTTATAACCCCACTTAGTAATACTAAAAGTAGACCTTTAATCAATCGAAAGTAACACACGGATCGACATCACTATAATCATATTCAACGTTACTCTGGTACTAAAACACTCCAAGCATACACGGCTCTGTTTAATGTGTCGACAACGAAAATTAATCGATCAAGATCAATTACGTGTTGTCATTAGTATAGATTATGTTTTTAATTAACTCCCACATTCCCTAATTAATAAATACAGGTAATCATCAGTACCCTTCCCCCTTCCACCTCTCGCTGTATCTCCCCCTCCTCACAACACACCACAGTCGCACACACATGTGGCACGCGATCTTTCATTATTCATACTTTTAAAACGCACTGCAATGTGCAGTGTAGTAAAGGACACAAACCTGTTTGTTTTACTTACCAAAGTAGACGGGTTTTCCACATTTGGAACATACTGTATTCATTTTAAATAATCCTGGAAATGGTTACAATCACACCATGCTGACCGCGGAGGCTGGAGTGATCCAAGCACTGGTGTCGGAGACGATCATCAAACCAACAATAGCCGAACCCAATCGATCGTGATCTCATCCACTTCGATTTTCTTTCCGTCCCACAGCGAACTCCACTGCCAGCACAAGTTGGCTGGTTTTGAACAGGCCGACTGCTCGAGCGCGCTGTACCTTCTCTGTGTTAGAATGTACTGTCACAGTGTCCTTTACGCCTTTACTAACTATCCATGAAAAATCCCAGGTCAAATACATACACACTCTTCAACTAGATCAAGCGCTGGTAAAGTGTGTGTTATAAATTCTTTCAGTGCGGATTAGATTTAGTACCTGGGTCTGTGTACATGTGGTATCGATAGGACTGGCCGATCGAGGACACAGTAAAACAAAACACAGGTGTGACTACAGTTACCATACTGCAGAAACCCGACACGGCGCTTCCCCCTCTGGTATTTCAGATTTCTCTACAGATATATTTATTCAAAATCATTGAACCGCGCTAGATACAAACATTGTATACCTGAAGAGGACACCGCTAGGACAGGTGGTATTGTCCTCGTAATACACTTACACCAGGACACCAGATTGTCGCCCGGTAGGTGGTGTAATCGGGTACTGTTCCATTTGGACAGAGGTTGGTCAACACCAGGAACTATTACACCGGTACAGTATATCAAACCAACTTTACCCGTACACCGGTACAGTATATCAAACCAACTTTACCCGTACACCAGCACAGTATATAAAACCAACTTAACCCGTACACCGGTACAGCATATCAAACCAACTTTACCCGTACACCGGTACAGTATATCAAAACAACTTTACCCATACACCGGTACAGTGCATCAAACCAACTTACCCGTACCCGGTACAGTCATCGTCGAAAACCCACGATACGCTTCTCTGGCATTTGCATACGGCAGAGAAGTGAAGTGCGGGTTTCCGACGAGCGGAACAGTATATCAAAGCAACTTTACCCGTACACCGGTACAGTATATCAAAGCAACTTTACCCGTACACCGGTACAGTATATCAAACCAACTTTACCCGTACACCGGTACAGTATATCAAACCAACTTTACCCGTACACCGGTACAGTATATCAAACCAACTTTACCCGTACACCGGTACAGTATGTCAAACCAACTTTACCCGTACACCGGAACAGTATATCAAACCAACTTTACCCATACACCGGTAGAGTATGTCAAACCAACTTTACCCGTACACCGGTACAGCATATCAAACCAACTTTACCCATATACCGGTACAGTATATCAAACCAACTCTACCCGTACACCGGTACAGTATATCAAACCAACTTTACCCGTACACCGGTACAGCATATCAAACCAATTTTACCCGTATACCGGTACAGTTTATCAAACCAACTTTACCCGTACACCGGTACAGTATATCAAACCAAGTTTGCCCATACACCGGCACAGTATATCAAACCAACTTTACCGTACACCGGTACAGTATGTCAAACCAACTTTACCCGTACACCTGAACAGTATATCAAACCAACTTTACCCATACACCGGTAGAGTATGTCAAACCATCTTTACCCGTACACCGGTACAGTATATCAAACCAACTTTACCCGTACACCGGTACAGTATGTCAAACAAACTTTACCAAGACACCGGAACAGTATATCAAACCAACTTTACCCGTACACCGGTACAGTATATCAAACCAACTTTACCCGTACACCGGAACAGTATATCAAACCAACTTTACCCGTACACCGGTACAGTATATCAAACCAACTTTACCCATACACCGGTACAGTATATCAAACCAACTTTACCCGTATACCGGTACAGTATATCAAACCAACTTTACCCGTACACCGGTACAGTATATCAAACCAACTTTACCCGTATACCGGTACAGCATATCAAACCAACTTTACTCGAATACCGGTACAGTTTATCAAACCAACTTTACCCGTACACCGGTACAGTATATCAAACCAACTTTACCCATACACCGGTACAGTATATCAAACCAACTTTACCCATACACCGGTACAGTATATCAAACCAACTTTACCCATACACCGGTACAGCATATCAAACCAACTTTACCCGAATACCGGTACAGTTTATCAAACCAACTTTACCCGTACACCGGTACAGTATATCAAACCAACTTTACCCGTACACCGGTACAGTATGTCAAACAAACTTTACCAAGACACCGGAACAGTATATCAAACCAACTTTACCCGTACACCGGTACAGTATATCAAACCAACTTTACCCGTACACCGGTACAGCATATCAAACCAACTTTACCCGTACACCGGTACAGTATATCAAAACAACTTTACCCATACACCGGTACAGTACATCAAACCAACTTACCCGTACCCGGTACAGTCATCGTCGAAAACCCACGATACACTTATATGGCATTTGCATACGGCAGAGAAATGAAGTGTGGGTTTCCGACGAGCGGAACAGTATATCAAAGCAACTTTACCCGTACACTGGTACAGTATATCAAAGCAACTTTACCCGTACACTGGTACAGTATATCAAAGCAACTTTACCCGTACACCGGTACAGTATATCAAACCAACTTTACCCGTACACCGGTACAGTATATCAAAGCAACTTTACCCGTACACCGGTACAGTATATCAAACCAACTTTACCCGTACACCTGTACAGTATATCAAACCAACTTTACCCATACACCAGCACAGTATATCAAACCAACTTTAACCGTACACCGGTACAGTATATCAAACCAACTTTACCCATACACCAGCACAGTATATCAAACCAACTTTAACCGTACACCGGTACAGTATATCAAACCAACTTTACCCGTATACCGGTACAGTATATCAAACCAACTCTACCCGTACACCGGTACAGTATATCAAACCAACTCTACCCGTACACCGGTACAGTATATCAAACCAACTCTACCCGTACACCGGTACAGTATATCAAACCAACTTTGCCTATACACCGGCACAGTATATCAAACCAACTTTACCCATACACCGGTACAGTATATCAAACCAACTTTACCCGTACACCGGTACAGTATATCAAACCAAATTTACCCATACACCGGCACAGCATATCAAACCAACTTTACCCGTACACCGGTACAGTATATCAAACCAACTTTGCCTATACACCGGCACAGTATATCAAACCAACTTTACCCATACACCGGTACAGTATATCAAACCAAATTTACCCATACACCGGCACAGCATATCAAACCAACTTTACCCGTACACCGGTACAGTATATCAAACCAACTTTACCCGTACACCGGTACAGCATATCAAACCAACTTTACCCGTATACCGGTACAGTTTATCAAACCAACTTTACCCGTACACCGGTACAGTATATCAAACCAACTTTGCCCATACACCGGCACAGTATATCAAACCAACTTTACCGTACACCGGTACAGTATGTCAAACCAACTTTACCCGTACACCGGAACAGTATATCAAACCAACTTTACCCATACACCGGTAGAGTATGTCAAACCAACTTTACCCGTACACCGGTACAGTATGTCAAACAAACTTTACCAAGACACCGGAACAGTATATCAAACCAACTTTACCCGTACACCGGTACAGTATATCAAACCAACTTTACCCGTACACCGGTACAGCATATCAAACCAACTTTACCCGTACACCGGTACAGTATGTCAAACCAACTTTACCCGTACACCGGAACAGTATATCAAACCAACTTTACCCATACACCGGTAGAGTATGTCAAACCAACTTTACCGTACACCGGTACAGTATATCAAACCAACTTTGCCCATACACCGGCACAGTATATCAAACCAACTTTACCGTACACCGGTACAGTATATCAAACCAACTTTACCCGTACACCGGTACAGTATATCAAACCAACTTTACCCGTACACCGGTACAGCATATCAAACCAACTTTACCCGTACACCGGTACAGTATGTCAAACAAACTTTACCAAGACACCGGAACAGTATATCAAACCAACTTTACCCGTACACCGGAACAGTATATCAAACCAACTTTACCCGTACACCGGTACAGCATATCAAACCAATTTTACCCGTACACCGGTACAGTATATCAAACCAACTTTACCCGTACACCGGTACAGTATATCAAACCAACTTTACCCGTACACCGGAACAGTATATCAAAACAACTTTACCCGTACACCGGTACAGTATGTCAAACAAACTTTACCAAGACACCGGAACAGTATATCAAACCAACTTTACCCGTACACCGGTACAGTATATCAAACCAACTTTACCCGTACACCGGTACAGCATATCAAACCAACTTTACCCGTATACCGGTACAGTATATCAAACCAACTCAACCGTACACCGGTACAGTATATCAAACCAACTTTACCCGTACACCGGTACAGCATATCAAACCAACTTTACCCGAATACCGGTACAGTTTATCAAACCAGCTTTACCCGTACACCGGTACAGTATATCAAACCAACTTTGCCCATACACCGGCACAGTATATCAAACCAACTTTACCGTACACCGGTACAGTATGTCAAACCAACTTTACCCGTACACCGGAACAGTATATCAAACCAACTTTACCCATACACCGGTAGAGTATGTCAAACCAACTTTACCCGTACACCGGTACAGTATGTCAAACAAACTTTACCAAGACACCGGAACAGTATATCAAACCAACTTTACCCGTACACCGGTACAGTATATCAAACCAACTTTACCCGTACACCGGTACAGCATATCAAACCAACTTTACCCGTATACCGGTACAGTATGTCAAACCAACTTTACCCGTACACCGGAACAGTATATCAAACCAACTTTACCCATACACCGGTAGAGTATGTCAAACCAACTTTACCGTACACCGGTACAGTATATCAAACCAACTTTGCCCATACACCGGCACAGTATATCAAACCAACTTTACCGTACACCGGTACAGTATATCAAACCAACTTTACCCGTACACCGGTACAGTATATCAAACCAACTTTACCCGTACACCGGTACAGCATATCAAACCAACTTTACCCGTACACCGGTACAGTATGTCAAACAAACTTTACCAAGACACCGGAACAGTATATCAAACCAACTTTACCCGTACACCGGAACAGTATATCAAACCAACTTTACCCGTACACCGGTACAGCATATCAAACCAATTTTACCCGTACACCGGTACAGTATATCAAACCAACTTTACCCGTACACCGGTACAGTATATCAAACCAACTTTACCCGTACACCGGAACAGTATATCAAAACAACTTTACCCGTACACCGGTACAGTATGTCAAACAAACTTTACCAAGACACCGGAACAGTATATCAAACCAACTTTACCCGTACACCGGTACAGTATATCAAACCAACTTTACCCGTACACCGGTACAGCATATCAAACCAACTTTACCCGTATACCGGTACAGTATATCAAACCAACTCAACCGTACACCGGTACAGTATATCAAACCAACTTTACCCGTACACCGGTACAGCATATCAAACCAACTTTACCCGAATACCGGTACAGTTTATCAAACCAGCTTTACCCGTACACCGGCACAGTATATCAAACCAACTTTACCCATACACCGGTACAGCATATCAAACCAACTTTACCCGAATACCGGTACAGTTTATCAAACCAGCTTTACCCGTACACCGGCACAGTATATCAAACCAACTTTACCCGTACACCGGTACAGTATATCAAACCAACTTTACCCATACACCGGCACAGTATGTCAAACCAACTTTACCCGTATACCGGTACAGTATATCAAACCAACTTTACCCGAATACCGGTACAGTTTATCAAACCAACTTTACCCGTACAACGGTACAGTACATCAAACCAACTTTACCCATACACCGGTACAGTTCATCAAACCAACTTTACCCATACACCGGTACAGTTCATCAAACCAACTTTACCCATACACCGGAACAGTATATCAAACCAACTTTACCCATACACCGGTACAGTTCATCAAACCAACTTTACCCGTACACCGGTACAGTATATCAAACCAACTTTACCCATACACCGGTACAGTTCATCAAACCAACTTTACCCGTACACCGGTACAGTATATCAAACCAACTTTACCCATACACCGGTACAGTACATCAAACCAACTTTACCCATACACCGGAACAGTATATCAAACCAACTTTACCCATACACCGGTACAGTATATCAAACCAACTTTACCCGAATACCGGTACAGTTTATCAAACCAACTTTACCCGTACAACGGTACAGTATATCAAACCAACTTTACCCGTACACCGGTACAGTATATCAAACCAACTTTACCCGTACAACGGTACAGTACATCAAACCAACTTTACCCATACACCGGAACAGTATATCAAACCAAATTTACCCATACACCGGTACAGTTCATCAAACCAACTTTACCCGTACACCGGTACAGTATATCAAACCAACTTTACCCATACACCGGTACAGTACATCAAACCAACTTTACCCATACACCGGAACAGTATATCAAACCAACTTTACCCATACACCGGTACAGTACATCAAACCAACTTTACCCGTACACCGGAACAGTATATCAAACCAACTTTACCCGTACACCGGTACAGTATATCAAACCAACTTTACCCGTACACCGGTACAGTATATCAAACCAACTTTACCCGTACACCGGTACAGTATATCAAACCAACTTTACCCGTACACCGGTACAGTATATCAAACCAACTTTACCCGTACACCGGTACAGTATATCAAACCAACTTTACCCGTACACCGGTACAGTATATCAAACCAACTTTACCCGTACACCGGTACAGTATATCAAACCAACTTTACCCGTACACCGGTACAGTATGTCAAACCAACTTTACCCGTACACCGGCACAGTATGTCAAACCAACTTTACCCGTACACCGGTACAGTATGTCAAACCAACTTTACCCGTACACCGGTACAGTATATCAAACCAACTTTACCCGTACACCGGTACAGTATATCAAACCAACTTTACCCGTACACCGGTACAGCATATCAAACCAATTTTACCCGTATACCGGAACAGTATATCAAACCAACTTTAACCGTACACCGGTACAGTATATCAAACCAACTTTACCCGTACACCGGTACAGTATATCAAACCAACTTTACCCGTACACCGGCACAGTATGTCAAACCAATTTTACCCGTATACCGGTACAGTATATCAAACCAACTTTACCGTACACCGGTACAGTATATCAAACCAACTCTACCCATACACCGGCACAGTATATCAAACCAACTTTACCCGTACAGTTATCTACACAATATCTTCCGTGTCTGTACAGATAATGTGCAAAAATGCAGTAGTACAATAGGCAATAGTAGCTGATACATAAGTCCATACTGACAAGTACTAGTAAGTACATATATACATGCACAGTAGTCCGTAGTACACGTAGCTGGTATACGAAGTCCGTAATAGCTGGTACAAGAGTCCGTAATAAGAGGTACAATAGTCGGTAGATGCTTGTAAAATTGTCCATATTAGCCGGTACAATAGTCGGCAGTGTTGTGTAATATCAGGTACTCTTACACCGGTACAGTGTTGTGTTATATAGACACCCTTACACCGGTACAGTGTTGTGTTCTATAGACACCCTTACACCGGTACAGTGTTGTATTATATAGACACTCTTACACCGGTACAGTGTTATGTTATACAGACACTCTTACACCGGTACAGTCATTCATATCACCAGGTTAAGAAACTTTTAAACAGTTCTACGTTAGATAACTCACTCTTGCACGGGTGTCTGGAATATTAGGTACATCGGGTGCATGCATCCGGTATGGAATGTACAATCAGGAACAAGGCTCATATCAATTCTCAATTGAGTTTTTGTGGATTGGTTAATCTGGTAGGATGCAACTTCGCAAGCCAAGGGTGTACAATACGCTATTTTCCTTTTTGAAAAGGAGAGTAGCTTTTTTGTACACCCTTGGCTTGCGAAGTTGGGTAAGATGGTAATTGGTGAAGTATAGACACCAGAGATGACGTGTAAAAGGAAAAACCAGGGAGTTTTAATGGGAAATTTAAAGGATTACCATTACAACGACATTATTACAAAGGAGGAATTCCTCCTTTTGGAGGAGAATTTTCTGTCCATAGACACAGATTAAAACATGTTCACACAATATCCACTCATTTATAGGCCCTTCTAAGTAACTTATAGATAAATACATGAGTATTTTTGGGAAAAATTCTGAGAAATTGCAGAAGATATTTGTATTTCCGACGACAAAGGTATGTATCATTGCTATAACAGCAGTTTCATTCTTTCTATGATTGAATCTTTAGTTGATATCCCTAGTTGAAAAATAAAAATAATCATCGAGTTGTGAATCTGTAAAGTTTGTATTGTACGGTGTGGTATCTGTGGAAGGGAGATAACTCCTACACACATACTAAATACTGGAATTGTTAACTGTTTAAAATTTCAAGGTTCTGTGAATAGTGACACTCTCACAAAATGCATCCCTGAAAAGCCTAATGCATGTTGTTTATATTGGTGTTACCCTGGTTTGACTATGCATGTAAAGCATGTACATTTTTTGTACTTCAAGCCTGGAAAAAAAATCAGAAAAAACAAAAGCGTCAGCAAAACCACAATCTTAACTCAAAAATGATTAAACAAGAGGCAAAATAGGAAAACGGGAAAGATTTACATGGTGACACTTGTAAAGGTATAAGCGAATAAAACCTGATGTTCCGGAAGAGTAAGCGTCTGCTTCATCGTCGACACCCTCTATGCAAATCAGGGTCAGATCAAAGTAAATGGCACGACCTTAAAATGGGAACTTAGGCATAATTTTCAACAACAACAAGCAGGCAAACTAATGAGCATATCTAAAAACGTTCACCTTCATGATGTTATCACACAAGGACGTATTTTTCAATTCCAGTGACACCGATGACCCGCAGAGCCCCCCACATAGATTTCCCCACGAGAAGTCTCGGCATCCCACCTCCACAGAAAGGCACCGTACTCGCCATCCACACTGTTGACAGTCTGCCACCAGATCCTGGTACATATTTACTTGTTCCGCGTCCGCTCGTAGGCCTCCTCTGTTCTCTCCTTCCACGACACTGTCAGCTTCACTAGAAAAGCCAGTATGGAAAATGAAGACGACCAAATTATAGTCTTTGCTCTATAATTGGTAACTGTTATTTCCTGTGAAACCGCATGCGGCCCGTGAGATCTGCTTGCAACTGCCAATTTAACGCCGTACCCAACAGCCCACTTCCTTTTTATCCAGCTGCAGAATTCTGCTCACCACCTCTGACAAAGATGACGAATCTCGGGCCTCCTCTGTCCCTCTTCGGCTTCTTCCTGCTTTTCTCCGGCGTATCTGCAAGGTCAAATAAGACATTGTCATATCGTACACGTACCGCCCGTTCGTCTAAGCCACCGAACAAGAAGAAAGAGTATGTTTCAAATTGGCTGGCCTTCCACAAAGCTTGCAATTTTGATCATCTGAGATATTCCAGGGGTTCCATGGACCAGATCTCACTCCATATTAATTTCCTCAGGCAAGCTCCATCCCAGTTCAGCCACCTTCCCCGTTTCTTCATGCAAACTGCCCTGCCCTGGCCCTTCGTATGTGCTCCTCCATCGAACGGACCTCTCTCTATATATTGACTGACTTCTCTCCTCTCTCTCTTGCATTGTTTTCTTTGCGGACCATTTCCGACCAGATCAGTTGTTCACCTTTGCGTCTTGTACATTGTAATTGAAGTCCCTGCTGTCTTAGCACCAGGAGCTTTCTGACCTTTGTAAATTGTGATTGATGTAAGGGGAAGTTGTAGCTTTAGCTGAAGCTTCGTGGGACTGCAAACCATCTTCTTATATTCACTTTTCTTTGGACTAGTTTGTGAGGCATGAAACCATATGCCTTGGCTAGATCCAACCACATAACTGCCTCATTTCTGAACAGCTACATTGTATATATACTTGTTCTCCAGCATATACACTGTAGGTGGTCAACCTCAGCATATATATACACTGTAGGTGGTCAACCTCAGCATATATATACACTGTAGGTGGTCAACCTCAGCATATACACTGTAGGTGGTCAACCTTTTTTTACCAAAACTATGAAGAATATCTCCGTATGATGTTCAACAGGGATATGGTTCGGAACTGCTTTATAGTCTCCGAGTTCTCCTTCGGTATGAAGCATCCTTCTACTTGGTGTCAGCCCCGAGATGTACATGTACTATTTATAGTTAAGGATCCCTGTCCAACTTGCTATGCTGTTCCATACGAAGTACATAGCTCTGATGGTTAGACAGGAGAGTATCAAAATAGAAGCACTCAGAATATTAGTTATATTTTACTTATTTTCTCTTAAATGCTTTTCATAATTTTTTTCGCAATATTCGGCTTTTCGGGAAAGATTTATAACGGTAACCAGGTACAGGTAACCTAAACAATAAAACCGTTAACAGTGCCATGTGATTTCTTGTTCCCTAATTCGCAGCCTCTCTAAGCAGTATTTATCTCAGAAAATGTTTCTCTGTCACAGGGACAAACTGTTTTAATGCATCTACAAGTATATATGACAGAACGTTGAAAAAGGGCCACAACTCTGTATACATGCGATCACGAGAACATACTAGCATACAATTTGGGTGGTCCAGTGATGCATTGGATAGCGCACTTGCCTTTCACCGTGGCGGCCAGGGTTCGATTCCCGATCTGACGCACGAATAGGTATGGGGTCACCTGCCCGACCACGTGGGTTTTCTCCGGGCTCTCCGGTTTGTGAAATAAATAAAGTTTATGCATAAATATAATTTGACAATTTGTAGGTAAGGGAATGTATATGAGATATCGACCCCTCCGGTATGACCAGGAGGGACTAATATGTAGATAGCCGAAACGATTTGATACTAGTCGTTTATGAGTTACTATAGATAGTGAATAAGTTTATAAATCGCCAGATAGCTAATAAGACAGTCGGAATCAGCTGTTTATGTACACGTATAACCATATAATATGTATATACGGCTGCATGGTCAAAGTTTAACTGAGAGTTGTGTTTAGCTTTACAAATCATATCCCGTCGTGACGCTTACACATCTAGTACAAATAAACTTTGATATGGGTGTAAACTTTATCTTACACGGTAAACGTCTCGCTTTCTTTTGGACGATTGCATTCACATACAAGTATAAAGGGGTCTATAAAATGTCGACTGTAAACATTCCAACATTCTCTATCAATATATTCTCCTTCACGACAGCCTTTAGTAAAGAAGACATTCAAACCAGGTAAACTTTAAATGTTTAACCATTTTTTGTCATTTATTTTATCCGTTTCAATGAAACTTGACAATGTCGCTAGGTGTACGTATAGCATTGTTGGCTGTATTGATCAATACGTACCAATAGGCGGTCCGACACCGGTAAAAGATTACGCTATATAGATAACGTACATGTACAGAGCATAGACATTTCCGGATTTCAATACTCCGTCATTGTATGAGCGATAGAAAGGACCAGATGACTTTAAAAGGCGAATATTGATGATTTATACAAGCCTTTGAAACTGTGGAGCATCTAAAAGGTGTTAGCGGAATATCAACCAGTCACGGAATGTTGTGCTAACGGAATGTGCTCTTTCTGCTTTACGGCATCTCTACACCAGATTCATTGCTGTTTCGGTGATCAATTTCATATATCAACATTCTTTTCTGGTCAGTCAGTGGCGTTAGCGTTGATAGAGGGGATGACCTGTCGACAGTATTGTGAATTTTTCGGCCGAGAAAGGGGATATAACACACACGGTGCGAACTAGTCTGTGTTTCTACAGAGGAAACCTCAAATATAAATTAGACTTAGAGAAATTATGTTGAAGTTCTCTAAAGGGAAGAAAGGGAAACCGGTTGAAGAGGAGCAAACAAACCCTGACAATTCATCCACAGATAAAGAAATGACGACCAGCAATAACGGTGAGGTGTCCACAGACACTGCCAAGTCCCGGAGAGAAGAAGTCTTAGAGAACCTATTGGAGAGGGAACGGAAGTCCTTCAAGCGTCAAATGGATGAGGTCACAAAGGAAATGCTAATGTACAAAGCAGAAAATGAGAAACTCCGACATGCGATCAAACACGACCATGGAACACCAGAAATCACAGAAAAGATGAAGAAAGAGCTCGACCATTTGAGATCTACAAACAGATTTCTAATAGAAAATCTTGAACGACGGAAACGTCAAATTTCTAAATTAGAAACGGATGTTTTCGAACTTGACGTGAAACTACAAGCTGTGAATAGCAGTTTAGCCGACACAGAAAGAAAGAATAAGGATATGAAAGAAGAAATGGTCGAATTGATGAGAGACAGGGTACTGATTAACTCATTAATGGACGATAACCGGAAATTACGTCACTTCCTGTCCATAAATAATCTCGACACGAGAACCGGAAAGAGAATGCTAAACCATGTTATTAAACGAAATCAGAACTTTCCCGAGGAAGAGAGTGGGTCAATCACGGACAGGAGTGAGCGGGCGATGAGGGACAGATCTGACCGGAGACTTCCGGAATACTCGCATCATATTCAGTCGAAACGAAAGACACCGAGGAAATGATGGTTAGACTTCCGGAATATTCGCATCATATTCAGTCGAAACGAAAGACACAGAGGAAATGATGGTTAGACTTCCGGAATACTCACATCATATATAGTCGCAACGAAAGACACCGAGGAAATGCTTGTTAGACTTCCGGAATACTCACATCATATTCAGTCGAAACGAAAGACACAGAGGAACCCATAGTTCTCCTGTTGTATGGATGTGTATTCAATGTTTCAACCCTTCGGAGGTTGTCGGTGAAACTAATCTGTTAAACCTAACTGTTTTTTAGCTGATATGTACGCATACAAATTATGTTATTGGTGGTTACGATATGGTGTTAAAATTCGATCTACTCGGTAAATAGTGTTTTGGTAGAACTTTATGAACTCTTCGGGAACTGATACTGCAGTATGCTGAAGAATAAACCTGGAACAAAAAGCTCCCCTTGACTTTTGGTGCTGATCGTTGTGTCTTTGAGAATAACTTATCGCTAAATATTTTTGCTTCTACCATTGTTTGAGAGAGAACCCGGATAATAAAGAGTCTTTTTTTTTGTAATGTTCGAATGTACTTAAGTGGATTACAATGCAATTAGTTGGGTTGTCATGTAAGTATCGTTCAACAGATTATGTGGAGCTTAATTAACTGTTACCTGATTGTGAAATAAATAATATAATGCATGACGAAGTATGTAAAGTTTACTTACATATAGGCATTGGTTGTCATGGTTATTTTAGATATTCAATGCTTCATACATTATAACAATATTGTCAAAATGATTAAAATTACAATTTACTATTTAACGTTTTCTTTGTTTTATATTAATGGTCATGTATGAACTATCACTTGAATTCTTGAATAAATGTTAAAGATTACACTATATATTATCTTTCTATTATATTTTCTTACATATTATACAGCATGAAGATTGTATTGCCTTTGACAACTGAGAAGCATGAGTGAAATCGATCAAATTTTAATTCATACATGTACCGTATTCTATGGTATCAAGATATTCAAATCTTCTATGTAGCATACTGAATATCGTTCATTATAGATAGCATATGAGATATTGTTCATTATAGATAGCATACGGGATATCGT
This sequence comes from Mimachlamys varia, assembly GCA_947623455.1. Classification (NCBI taxonomy): domain Eukaryota; kingdom Metazoa; phylum Mollusca; class Bivalvia; order Pectinida; family Pectinidae; genus Mimachlamys; species Mimachlamys varia. Next base: position 30,597,996 of record OX392527.1, on the reverse strand, counting down.
TCATTATAGATAGCGTATGGGATATTGTTCATTATAGATAGCATATGGGATATCGTTCATTCTAGATAGCATATGGGATATTGTTCATTATAGATAGCATATGGGATATTGTTCATTATAGATAGCATATGGGATATCGTTCATTATAGATAGCATATGGGATATTGTTCATTATAGATAGCATATGGGATATCGTTCATTCTAGATAGCATGTGGGATATTGTTCACTCTAGATAGCATATGGGATATTGTTCACTCTAGATAGCGTATGGGATATCGTTCATTATAGATAGCATACGGGATATCGTTCATTCTAGATAGCATATGGGATATTGTTCACTCTAGATAGCGTATGGGATATCGTTCATTATAGATAGCATATGGGATATCGTTCATTATAGATAGCATATGGGATATCGTTCATTATAGATAACATACGGGATATCGTTCATTATAGATAGCATATGGGATATCGTTCATTCTAGATAGCATATGGGATATTGTTCATTATAGATAGCATACGGAATATCGTTCATTCTAGATAGCATATGGGATATTGTTCACTCTAGATAGCGTATGGGATATCGTTCATTATAGATAGCATATGGGATATCGTTCATTATAGATAGCATACGGGATATCGTTCATTCTAGATAGCATATGGGATATTGTTCACTCTAGATAGCGTATGGGATATCGTTCATTATAGATAGCATATGGGATATCGTTCATTATAGATAGCATATGGGATATCGTTCACTCTAGATAGCATATGGGATATCGTTCATTATAGATAGCATACGGGATATCGTTCATTCTAGATAGCATATGGGATATTGTTCACTCTACATAGCGTATGGGATATCGTTCATTATAGATAGCATACGGGATATTGTTCATTCTAGATAACATATGGGATATCGTTCATTATAGATAGCATATGGGATATTGTTCATTCTAGATAGCATATGGGATATCGTTCATTATAGATAAGATATGGGATATCGTTCATTATAGATAGCATATGGGATATCGTTCACTCTAGATAGCATATGGGATATCGTTCATTATAGATAGCATACGGAATATCGTTCATTCTAGATAGCATATGGGATATTGTTCACTCTAGATAGCGTATGGGATATCGTTCATTATAGATAGCATACGGGATATCGTTCATTATAGATAGCATACGGGATATCGTTCATTCTAGATAGCATATGGGATATCGTTCACTCTAGATAGCATATGGGATATCGTTCATTATAGATAACATACGGGATATTGTTCATTCTAGATAGCATACGGGATATTGTTCATTCTAGATAGCATATGGGATATCGTTCATTATAGATAACATACGGGATATTGTTCATTCTAGATAACATATGGGATATCGTTCATTATAGATAGCATATGGGATATCGTTCATTATAGATAGCATACGGGATATCGTTCATTCTAGATAGCATATGGGATATCGTTCATTATAGATAGCATATGGGATATCGTTCATTATAGATAGCATATGGGATATCGTTCATTATTTTAGATATTCAATTCGGTAATGACGCTAATATTTTTGAACTTCTAAGAAGAACATTTAGTTACATCATATGGAATTATAAGACTTTCCTTTTAATATATACGTTTTGCGGCGGAACATAAACAATATAACCTTTTTTTCAATGTTTTCGACTCGTGTAACCTGTTGCGACGAATTTCGACTTATTTTATTCATATTTGTTTATAATTTCCATCTGATACACACTTATTTGCATGTACAGATCGAAGACAATCAATTAATTGCCCTGACATCCTCAGTAATTACCTGACTTCACGGTTGATCCAATTTCGATCTAATAAACGTCACTGCTTGTCAATTCTCTGAGCTTTTTATTCTCGGTGTCCGTCACCCTTTTGCATGTAATGCAGATTTTTATGGCTTTGTATAGTTATTAACCGGTTTTTTTTACCCTAAGACGAGTGTATTCAAGTTCTGTATTTAAAACTGTTTAGTTATAATTAAAAATTTGCATAACCCTGTATCATAAAGGCTATGACCATTGAGAACGCCATTTTTATCGGAATGCAGATTCATTTTTTTCCTCATTTTGAACTATGCCCATTCGTCTCGAAGGTACAAGGGACAGAAAAAATTATCGTACCTCTCTGCTTTCAATATACACTTTTGTTTTGGTTCTTTCATCGGTTTAAAGAGTGTGCTATATGACTTTGGTTTACGTGTCAGAAATTGGAATAAACGGTTCACAGTGATGTTGAAGGAGGAGGAAAAGTCTCAACTGTGTGTCGCTAACCCGACAACCTTCAATACTGTGCAGTCATGTACAAATGTTAAAGGACAAAAAAATGAATCTGAATTGCCCCCCCCCCCCCCCCCCCCCAAGCCAACATCGTGTTCGCAGATTATTTCTCTCTCTAATCTAAAACAACAGTGTGCATGCGTGTTGCATTGTCATGTCCACATCACAAACATATTGAAGCAATACTGCAATTCTGTATAGAAAACTGCATATTTTTAAAAGAAAAATGTCCTTCTCATGCACACATTTACCAAACACCAAGCATTTGGCAAGGCTGTGTTGAAGTGTTTGAAAAAAACGGTGATAGTTAAGAACAAAATAACTATTGGTTTTAAAAGTGCATGTCTTATGTCTTACTGCAATCCGTGCACATATCAAATGTTTGTTTTAAAAGCCTTCTGAATGCCTTCAAAAACTTATCTTTTTACCTCCCAAACCGGCAAATTCACTATATAAATTGCCCCCCCCCCCCATGTATTGCCCCCCTAAGGGTTGGCTTTAAAGAGTAACTGTAGTGCAAAACCATATTTTGTGTATGGAAAGATTGGTAAATAGTAAGTGAGATAAATGTCACGATTTTTTTTTTTTTGTAAAAATTACGAAGTTTTGACCATTTTTCTAAATTTCACACCTGAACACAAATCAGAAAATCCCCGATTTTGCCATACGACTGGAAGTGACGTCACAACGGTGACCGCACTGATAGACTTGTGTAGTCATTATATTAAAATTATATGAATCGTATCACGACTTGTTATTTGTATAGAGTCTTCTATTCAAGAATATGACACTTATTATATATCAATGTTGTATGGAGTTCATTAATGACCTTACTGATAATTCCAAGGTGTTGTATGCCCCAGGGGGCCGTAATTAGTGGTGAGGGGGGGTCGGGAGTTCCACAGGTGTGCGGCACACGTGGTCCTGATCACTCGACCATAAATCAATAACCGCCGGACTAGCTGACATGATTAACAGGTTATTATTTTGCGGAAAGACTTCAAAACATGCACTTGATATGATTAGGTATTAATTTTCTCATATTTTATTTCACATAACACCGCTAAAACGGCGTGTGTATTCACTGATGGTCACGTTGCTTGCATGCACATATCAGCAGGAACTGATCGTAACACCTTTTAAAATGCACGCTGAAAAATTTTAATGCATGTCGGTCGGCTGTATAAATACAAAACTACCTAGAAACAAACAAACAGATAAGGAAAATGATATTTGTGTTGCTTTAGACCACGGACTTAGATATAATCTAATTCCGTGTATAGACTCGAAACTTCGAAAACCATATATTTTTTTGGACTTCAAAGAAGAACAGTTAGTAACGTCATATAGAACGACAAGACCAGCTTTTTTATACGTACAATACGATGTACGTATATTGGAAAATAAAAATATATAACTTTTGTCAATGCTTTCGACCTGTATAAACTGTTTTGACGGGTATCACATTTCGACTTCTTTTATCTTTATATATGTTTGAGAAATTATAGGTGTGTATAAAAGTTAACAGCTTTCTATCCATTGATAATTTATTTATGTCTATGCAGTATAAAAAAACCCATTTCAAATCGTGCTGTACAGACCAAGTTTATATTTGGCATAAATTTAGTTTTGTTAGCGCTCTTGACATTCGAGAAAGTTATACTGTAGCTATATCGGAGTTATCTCCCACTATACGTAAGCCAAACACACTACATACAGTACATGTACGTACACATTCCAACCATGGTTGTGTTCACGTTTCCATGACAACCTGAATAGATTCGTACCTGTGTGTCACTAATCAATCGGGATATTTTTGAGGCGTGGACAATGGCATGCTTGGTTAGATATAACAATGGTTTAAATGTCCCAATGATAGCTCCGACATAAGAAGTACGTGCTTGTATTGGGAAATCTATGTGATATACTATTTATAAGCATTTTAAACATGAACCACAAACCGGCACGTATATACGGGTATGTCGCAATATGGAGGACTGATCATGTCGATACCGGTTAGACAGGTGAGTGTTGATATTGTCAGAAAGAGCTTTATTTATACTAAACGTGTTTATATTGTCTCAACCCTGTACGGATACTGTAGTATAAAGTACAATCTGTACGTCCTATAATGGTGTAATGTGTACAGGTGCTGTGTGTCTGTTTACCTGTACGTTACCCGGACCGTGTACCCAGATTTGTTTACTATGTATATGACTACGTGAAAACACGACCCGCGTAAATATAATTATCATATTGATCAATGGAAACACCGACTGGTATCGTGAAGAGTTGATTATAGTGCTGTCATTTACTAGTGCTGTCATTTATTTTCTTTTGCGTATGTGTACAATGTCTTTTTAGCATATTCTTACTTATGTTGCATGACTGTGGTTTATTTATTTATTGTTTGCTTTTACTTTGTTTTGACGAAATACAAGCTCTTCTGAGCTTACGTTGTATTGTGCTTAACATTCGACGCAATATAAAGCTCCCGTATCTGTATCTGTATCTTGATACCGCTTCAAGTATCTGTGCAGTGCACTTTTCAGATCACCATGTCCATCAGGTTTACTCACAAACAGACGATGATACAGATGTCACGTTTTGTTTTGACCCTACTAGTAACACTTGATATGGTTACAAATTGGAATGAAAACATACAAAATGTCCGATTGATGATCTTGATTTTTAGAACGATTTGACCATTTTTTCAGTAACTACATTGTATATATCGGTTTTACCAGGGACGTATATATCACATATGTATCCCTGGTTTTACTAGTCTATAAACCATATTTATTTTGCAATAATTATGAAAAACGTTAAATTGCTCTTTTTGGTCCAGATGTTGCCTGATTATAAAATGTATGAAGTGGGTCACCATGAAAGTGGACAACAGAAATAATTCTGGAAAAAGTTTTCAGTGTCTGATAGTCGATTTTTTGTGAAATTTAACCGCTTAATGTACATATGTATCAAGCTGAAATAAGGCAATTATTTTCATTATAGATGATTAATAACATAAAAAGAAGATTGGGAAATTTTGTTTTTATATTTTATTTTGATTATTCATATTTCGCAATATTAGCTATATATTTATATGGTTATTCGCCTAGCCACAAGTGCCTGTGATCAAAACGCCTTTAATGGGTTATTGTTGATTTCGTAAGTGTTGCTGACAACCGACATACTGATGTACCACATGGTCTTATGTAGGACTCCTCACACTGAGTCGAGACAGAACCTGTAAATAATTGGATTTGAAAGGAATCAAATTCAACTCAATTCAATTGCATCGCATTTTACATCCCAATAACATTGTATGGATCGAGCTGCAATACTATAACCAAACATACATAAAATGATATATGTGCATACTTAATGTAATTATATAGTATTGAACAGCTTCAGTGCATTGTAAGACTACCTTCCTCAGTTCTAAAGACTTTTAAATGAAGAGGCCAATAGAGATACATTAATTTGGATACAGTCCGCTGGGGTGAGTTTAACTTATCATGACATATGGTTTATATACCGTGTAGACATAGAACGCACAATTACACACGTATAACACGATAGTAATGTCAAAATTGCTTTTAAATACACAAACTCGACGCGGAGCAACATTTAAATAATACATGTGTATATTAAGCAATACTTGACGACAATTACCGTCTAGTGTGTGAATTGTCAATGTTAGATAATTGTACTACTACTAGTAGATATTTAAAACATACGTTAAGTACTGGAACAGATACGTGTTCCTCCAACTGATGACATTTGTCGAGATATGAATGATGAAATACCATTTGGCGTAAAGGACATGGCGACATTTGTTGGAAGCTAAATAGGACAAAACGGGACAGGTTGGTTACCATTAGCAATTAATACGTGTATTTGATCTTCTTATGTACCGTTTGGGTGAAATGATAAGGTACTGTACTGTCTCTGGATAGTGTGAGGTTGTGTTCTATATTTCGGAACTTGCAACCGGAATAAAACACAAGTCCTACGTGGAGTTTGCAAAGGTACCAAAGAAGCAAAGATATATCTCCACCAACCAAATCTTATACGAGATAAAAAATGGTCTACAATTTACAGAGATGTGTGTGTTTATTATGGTATTGCACAAGACGGAGAATTATTCAGACCATTGATCAGACCATAGGCTCACCACGTGTGATATTATTAAATAGATTGTGTTTATTTTGTTTACAGTTGGGACAGAATAAAAGCAAAGACAAGCACGACGCTGAGTATACTCACGAAAATCCAGGCGCCATCGACGAGTGAACCAGATCTCTAGAATGCTGGTTCTGGCGAGAGAGACAACGACAAGTGAACCAGGTCTCTAGAATGCTGGTTCTGGCGAGAGAGACAACGACGAGTGAACCAGACATTTAGAATGCTGGTTCTGGCCGAGAAAGACGCTTCCCTGGTGTATATAGTTGTTCCCTACTGGGGACTGTTATCATCCCCGGATCACCACACCTAGTTAGCTGTACTAGATACCAACATGTCTGTCGAGTTGACCAGGACTAGCCCTGACAAGGCCAACTCTCTTTGTGGATTCTTCATGCTGTCGATTGTGCTAGTAGTTGGAATTGTTTTAATAGTACTGGCTGCAGTGGAAGAAATTCCCGACTTATATGTGGTTGGAGGGATATTTCTGTTTTTTGACATCGTAGGGTTTACCGCTTTGTTAGTGGTATTACTCCGTCCTGTATACCGACTCCGACAGATCGAGACGGACACACAAGTACCAGAGAGCCAGATCAACGAGGCCATCAGGCGCAGCAAGCTGAGTATGAACTCCCAGAATACCACAGAGTTGATACACGTCACTTCCTCCGCAGCCTCTCTTCAGGGCTCGGACGTCCTTATCGACGTGAAATCAAGGATGGGGAGTGCAAAAAGTGAAAAGAAAGGTGTGAGTTTTTACCTGGCGGCTCTCGACAAAAAATGAATGTTTGGATAGTACGGTACTGTATTTTAGGCTCCCTGTTTCGACAGTATGGCTGTATTAAAGGCTGCCTGCTGACAAGTACGACAAACTTAAGTCTGTCTAATACAATAGCTACTGTCTGTCATACAGACATACCATTTTCATTTGTTTGTAAATATGTTTGCTTATATTACAACAACAACCCCACCCCGCCCTCCTCTAAGACTGGCGAAGGTGTCAAAGTGTTGCCTTTGTATTTAGACAATGACTGATATCAGGAACACACTGTTGTCGGACTGTGCTGTTTTAGATTCATATGTTAGTGCCAAACCTTAATGGAATGAACCACGATATTATGATATCACATTTGTGAGTATTTTAATTTATTTCAAATGAAGTATGATTGGAAGGTATACCCTAACCTAGGTAATGCAGGGAGAGATGTTGGGTACAATGTATATTTGTCAGATAAGTGCCCCTGTATTCATGAAACCATTCTCGTGTTCAAGTATGGATTCTAAGTTCAAATAAGAATTTTCGGAACCTACTTAAACCATGTACCTCAAAGGCCAGAATCAAAAATGTTTTTAGCTAGAATCTTCATTTATAAAAAAAAAAAAACAAATGTAAAAATGTAAATGTTTTCATTAATCTATCATCGGGACAAGAAATATGCCTGGCGCTCAGAGTATTAGTTAGAGTAGATTGGTTTCGTGAATACGACCCACGTTTGGGTGATCAGAACAATGTTTTTTAATATGCCTTATTTATATGTCAAATATGATACAGCTGTACGCACCAAATGAATATGTTTTTATGATGCCCTCTTAGAACTGATAAACGGATATTGGCCAAAGATGAACAATCAAATTGTAGTACACGAACGCGTCATTCTATTAATCACGTGATCGTTTTTCTACCCAATTGATACTCTGTTCTCTGTATTATACTTGTAAATTCCTATTAAGGCAGAAGGTATACTAGTTGTAATCTTATAGAATGTGTATATATATACATGTACTTTAATAGGATTGATATGACGTTTTGGAGAGTGTGCCTTATAAGGATTAGAATCCAGTTAGAATTTATATGTTAGTGCCAAACCTTAATGGAATGAACCACGATATTATGATATCACATGTTTTAGTATTTTAATTTATTTCAAATGAAGTATGATTGGAAGGTATACCCAAACCTAGGTAATGTAGGGAGGGACGATGGGTATAGTTGTCAGATAAGTTCCCCTGTATTCATGAAATGTAAAAATACAATTTTTTTCAGTGCCCAATACTGGTATTTGCTAATGTAAAACTTGATAGAAATACTATTTGTTCAGTACCCAACACTGGTATTTGCTGATGTAAACCATGATAGAAATATTATTTGTTCAGTTCCCCAGTAGTGGTATTTGCTAATATAAATCTTGATTTCGATACCATTCAAAAAAACGTATTCACTAGTGAAGTAAATCTTATTAGAACCTTACGGAAATGCAATTCCAATGAGAAAATATATTCCAGGAAGTCTTTTGATTTTTAATAGGGGTTCAACCCTACATCATGTATAGTGCCCTCAGGTTCTGTAGATAATACCCATAGTTTGATATTTTATAATCTTGAATGTATCGAATCTCGTTAATATTTTCGTTGATTATTCGATTGTGACACTTCTTATTGGATCTGAATGTATTCATTGAATGATAAACTGCAATAATATTGAGATGTAGTTGGTTGCTTCACTCTAGCCATACACTCTTTATGGAATTCTTCGTGTGTACGTATGTGGTATACGATTGTGTGTGAATATGATACTTTCTACAGTTTGCATGTGGTATACTGGTGTGCGTGAGGATAGTACTCTGTACAATAGTCAATATTTATGTGGTATACTGGCGAGCGTTATTATAGTACTCTGTACAATATTTATGTGGTATACTGGCGAGCGTTATTATAGTACTCTGTACAATATTTATGCGGTATGCTAGTTAAAGTTATGTTCAGAAGTGCTTGGTGATATACGATAGTGTGTATGTTTTATTTTGTTATAATTGGCCGGTGAGATAGTTTGTAAAAACATTTTTGAATAATGATCAACAGAAGGACAGAGATACCAGTAGATGTTATGATTATTTTTTTTATTTTTATTTTTATATCTTGCCTAGTTGTATCAAACCAGATACCAAACACAGTTTTGTGTGTACGATATATGTACACACATACTCATACACACCCTCGCTTGTCAACAAGTTGGTGATCGTTTCTGTTAATAACTAGCCTGACTTATTATTCTATTATTTGTGCCATATGTCTGACCTATATCTGAATGTTGAAGTACATGCTTTGTTCACATTGTGACAGAATTCCATTCACGAAGGTAAGATAATGTGGATGATACTTATTTAATAGTTGTATTATTATATAATTAATCCGCTCCCAGCACTGAATTGGTCCTATTAGGTAAATTGCCCGATACTCATCACTGACGCATAGTCACACAAATACTGTTATGTTGCTCTTTCCTTTTTTTGTAATGATATGTGTCTTATGATAAGTATCGTTAAATGTGAATGGCCATTGAGGTATTAATTGTTAAGGCGATTAAATAAGAGGCCACATCGTTGTATATTTCATTAGTTAAATATGTACCTATCTGTAATGGTTACCTACCGTATACATAGTAATGGTCTCTCATAAATCTATATCTATTGAGTGGCTCTTTTTATACATGTATGATTTTTAATTGATAACTGAATTGTGCATTAAGTTGATTAATAATATCTACTTCTCTGTATGTTTTTTTTTTACAAGAGGTAAGGAAATGAAATATATGAATCTTGAATCTATGACTGGATAGAATACACGTCAAAACATCATTTTTACGATCTGCTGAGGAATGTCATACAGTATAATGTATATAACCACTGTAGACTGGCCGGGACACATTTTATCTAGCCACTTTATAACTCTTTGGGACAAAATGTATACTATTTAAATTGTATATGAAAAGCTTATACACAATGGTTTGTTTTAAGTAAAGAACAAATCCCAGGAAGAGAGGGAGATATTGAAAGCAGCTCAATACGTATTTTATGACTTTGTGTATGGGCGGTAGGACCGTGTAAGATAGACCTGATCATTGATATTAATTGGTATGAGGTCGATGTGTTTCAGTTTTGTTTACTAAAGCTGTCGATCTTTTTATTGTTTTTTTTTTTTTATTGTTATATATGTTTAACCGATGTTGTATTGTTAACACTTTGATATTGTTTACCAGACAAGAGGTAAATGATATGCGTTATATACCGGTATGTCTAGATACAATTTAATATATCTAGTCAAACCTTATTTGAAGTGTAGAGGTGCGAGATATGATGTATACAGATTTATGAAGCTTTTTTCTCGTATTTACGAGTAGGATATTGCACAGTTATAATTACATAAGTGATTTGATGGCAATGCATATTCAAACATAATTATTCAATTAAAAACTGTTTAAGAAATATTTTAGACTAATAATTAGATTATGCTGGATGCAAGCCCATTTTCCTCAGTTAAAAAAACTGTTTTATGAATAGACAAGTTGTTTTATATAATATCATAATTTTATATGTTTTATTATTTATATATTAATGTATTTTTAAGAAAGAAATAACCATTTGCATGATAACGTAAATATTTATCAGATAATGAAAATGTTCATAAGATAATTTACATATGTAATGTAAATGTTAATACGATAACGCGAATACCTTAAAAAGGATGTAAATGTGTACGAAATATTTTCTAGTGCATTATAGATCTAAGTTGCTTTGTTCATGAAAGGTGATTTTTCAAGGTGTGAACGAATGTTTAAGTATTAATCAGATATTTACAATCCATGAAATATGTTAATTTCATAGAAATATTTGTATGATTAAACAAAAGGTATAACATTGGAGTGGGTTCGAATAATTCCTACCAATTTACAATATGTCAATGTAAGTAAAATTCGCAATGTTGAATATACCTTTGTTTCTGTCTAAGAGAGAGAATGTCAGAGTCATTGTTACAGGATTGCTGAAAAAAAATTCTGAGACTCTAAAACAGTTCAATACTCGTTTTAAACTTCACGTTACTTTGATAAAATATTAATTTATCTGAATTAGTTGGTTCTGTGTAAAGAATTATTTGATAATACTTTTTACCATTCCTTGTTATAAACATAATACACATTTATTTACTCGACTGTAGTAAGTAAATCAATGACATTGATGTTATTTCCTCATATTATAATCTCCATTGTGACGTCAAATATAGAACGATAGATATGTCATCATGGTATTGTGACGTCACATTGAAGACAAAAACGTTGACGTCATATTGTGATGTCGATGACATGAAGGTGCTCAGAGAACGCATGCTGTCGATAATATTCGCATAATGTGATATAACCCATTCTGAATTTATATCTATTTCACATAAGATTTATGAATCACGTCCTTTTATCATTTACTTCTGCAAGATTCACTAAAATAAACTCGTTTCATGAATTATATGTGTAAAGCTTGTTTCATAATTTTATGTGAAATAGAGAGTCATTTGGTATGTTATGTACCTGTGCCTTTTCCCTATGTAAGTCGTACAAACGAACGAGACAATAAACGAATACAACATTATGCGTGTTTTCTTGATTATTTCAACTATCAGTGCAAATGTCGTTGTTATGGCAAGAAATGACTATCCTGAATTAGTTTGATTTACAGGGAAGCTTAACTCACACATGGCAACACGTGACATTTGTCTACATCATCGGCTAGTGCATCACAAAAACATATATAATCCAAACTCAAAATCGATTAAACTAGGGACAAACTATGAACAAAAGGGAAATATTTACATGGAGACCCATGCAAAAGTACAAGAGTCTCTTTTATTGAAATATACATTGAGTAATTTAAAAACAAAAAGCTAGAATATATCAAACGAGAATAAGGTGACCAATCAAAAAAAAAAAAAAAAAACAAATTGAAAGGAATAGTCCAAAAACCCTAGGAGACAATACAGAGTCTTATCTTATCAGAGCATGATGTTTCATTGAGGTATAACTTTGAAGTTGGTAATGTAAAACTTCACACAATAAACTAAAAGAAATCGCACAAACACAGACATTCTCAAGCTTACAGAAATGTAAGTTTGGTCATAAACTATACTGTGATCCTCGATATCCCGCAGTATTTACTATTTACCCACATCATGCCACCCAGTCCAGCATATTTGTAGATGTGTCGAAGCAAAATTTAAAACAGTTTATGCATGTAAAAAGAGGTTCCATTCACATACAGTAATAAAATACATTAAGTGTTTACTAAAGTAATAGCATTGACAACACAAGTCAAACGTGAAAATACGCACCATATATTGGTATATCATATTACAATATTTACAAAGGTCTCTACACGGAGAAGACACATATGATATAAAATCATAAATAACATATCAAGTTGAATGTAAACAGACACAGGGGTGACTCAATTCCTATGCTTTTGCATGCCTTCTGAGGACAACGTTCCTTTATCCGTTTTGTCGTCGGATTATACTTTCCTTCACGCATAGCCTGTCAATGATCAGCTTGCTGCCCTGACGACATGTAAACAATACAGTGAGTTGTATACCTACTCTGTTACAGGTAAATATAATACAGGTAAACACAACACAGGTATACACGGGTCCGGGGAACAACTCTCCGAGTCTATCGATCTGTGTGGGAAACAGAATAGGGACTATTTGTAACCATCACATGCCTTTATTTGACGTAAAGGGACTCGGAAATACATTATATCCCTGATGATAATATTAGTTTATTAGTGGCAGTGGCATCATCCTCCGCTGGTCATCCAATGTATTAAACAATTTTATAAAGTCAAGCAAAGATGTCCACGGAGACATCTGATCATCAAAAATCCGTAACAGTAAGGCACCCGGTCAAACCTCTGGTTTATATTTATAAGAATCGATTGAAGACCAGAGTTATTTCGTAATTCAATTGATGCGCATGTCAGTAGAACTGTCGATCAATATGTGATCAGCTGTATAGTACGGGTACTGGTGTTACTACCCGTGTATAGCCCCATACAGATAGAAACTACCTCAGTAATAAGCATTAACAAAGGGCTTTAAACACCATGAGTCGAACTGGGGCATTTATAATTTCGTGTAGGCCTAACGAGGTAATGGTGTATTTATAGATCTGTATGTGTCCTGGGTACTTATACTGTCCTCTATGGATTATGTGATGTGCGTTGATCACATGAGTTCGCCCTAGAAGAAGACTTTTACTGCCAGTGAGGGTGGCCATTATCCATCAGAGTCGTTACAATGTTTGTGTTACGGAGGAATGGATACATTCGAGCAGTCATTTGGGTTACGTAAACTATCATATGTATTAGCTGTGTGCCTACATAGACGGAAAGGGCTGAAAGTGTGGTGGCCTTTGGAGGCGAACACCATGACAGAACATTGTATACACAATGAAGGAAGTTGTATAGGAATCACAAGTTGGTGAACTATGGAAAACCTACGGTTACCTTGATAATTAAGCAAATCTCTGCAAATATAACATGTCAAATGCTAGTTCGTCTTTTCAGAATATCAAGAGACTAGATAGATAGGCGGAATGGTAACAGGGGACCGTGCAAATTTGGTTGAGGGACAAACGATAACCAGAATAAAGGTAAAATCTGCCACAACTGTAGCTAATGATGACGTACAACTGGAGCGTGATAAACGTCGAAGGGAGCGGGAGACCCAGCAGGCGCTGTATACGTCACTGTTTTGGGGTGTCATATCAGTCCTGCTATTGGCATTTGGTATATCCCTCAATGTCGTTGGTTTGGTCAACGATATACCGGACCTAGTCATCCTCGGGTCGATCTTTTTAGTGGCAGGTGTTGGATTTATTATCCTTCTGTTAGTGATCGTGTGTAGACCTATAATTACCAGGTGGAAAAACAGAGTGACACCGACGGTCATGGATGATCAGTATATGTACGAAAGTGAGGACATTACGCCGGACGACGTAAACAAGCAACGGAGACCTACAGCATTCCAGCTTTATGGCGATGATAAAATAATTCACGTGCCAAACCCGAAGGAGCTGTCGGACCCCGAATTCCCCCTCCCCCCGATGGTGTACCACCCCGACAACACGGAGGATGAGAACGTGGCGGTGGTTCAGCTACCTTTACACCAGAAGATTGAAAATAAACCGGAAGAGGAACCTACTTCCTGATGCCACGCGACTGTTAGTGTTGGTAGGATACCGGTATTAACAAAGTGCACTTGTACTGAACGCCTTGTTAGTGCTAAACTGATTTGCTGATTGTTAGAAAATGTCACTTTTATTTCCCATGTTTATATTTATTTTAATACAAATCATAAGATGGATATTCTAATTTTATTACAAACTTACATATGGTATTACTTGATCGAATTTGTATTATTATTTTAACTTTTACATATGATACAGAATTTAAGCCAAGAACAAGCATAGCATTGTCTGTTGTTTACATGAGGTTGTTAAAGATGTAACAAACACGAGACATATAGACCCAGTCGATTGTACATGTACCACTAAATAATGTTTCCGGTGTGTTTCAGTAGGGCTTATTGTTAAAAATACTCTTTGACTGTTGGAACTTCTTTACAAAAATCGTTCAATTACCTTGAAAAGGTAACGATCGTTTTGTTAAAAGTTCGTTACAAGTATATCACTTATATATTTTATTGCCTTAATGGTTTTTTTTATATTATTTTTTCCTGTTTCTATCGTATTTTAAATGTTTATATTTTTACTTACTGTCATGTCTAAGGTGTTTGTAGCTATACATGCATTTATGTGAAAGAAAAACTCAACTTTCGTTGGCCATAATATGTATTACAAGTAGCATGTTGATAAATGCAAGTTTGTTTAATTTTCATTTATACTTTCAATTCCTTACACAGGTAAAATTTCGTGGTGTAAATTTCAAGTCAAATCCAATTTCAGGTCATGTTTGAAATGAGCAAAAAATGTCAACGATTTCAAAATTGTTTACAATTTGACATTAAATTGATATTATGATTTCATATGAATTTATTTGAACTTGAGACATGATAAGTCTTTTCACATGAATTCAAATGATTCATTTTTCTTAAACAATTGAAATTGACATTATAATGACCCAAAAAGTTGACCTGAATTTAATCTAAATTGGTTATTTAGGTGAATTTCAGGTATTGATTACTTAAGGTCAAATTTGCCTCAGGAACTTATACACGTGAATGAATATCTGAATGACAGTTGTACGATGAGGTGGTGATTCTGTTTACTAAATGTATTAGCTTGCTGGATATCTTCTCGGGTATGGGCATGACGGTGGGGATATGTCATGTACTGTGATATTAAACCGTTATAATACAATAGTCATGTACTAGACGTTCTCATATTGTTTATATAAGTAACTGTTTACTAAATCTAAAGAAAACGCCTGACAGTTTATATTTGTATAAATGAAGAATTGTATGTTTTTAAGCTTGTATGTTTGTATATGTGTATGGTTGTATGATGATATTTGTTATACTTTTAAGCTTGTAACTTACATAGATGCCTCTCAAGTATTCTTCAGTTTTCTGAGAGTATGACGTTGATAGGCAACAAGCTGAACTAGACGTACTACATTGTAGACAATAAACGACTTCTGTGAAGACTGATACAGTATTCTGTTGTTACAGTGAAATATCATGGGTAGCTACAGGTATGTGAAGACTGATACAGTATTCTGTTGTAACAGGGACATATCATGGTAGCTACAGGTATGTGAAGACTGATACAGTATTCTGTTGTAACAGGGAAATATCATGGGTAGCTACAGGTATGTGGAGACTAAAACAGTGTTCTGTTGTAACAGGGAAATATCATGGGTAGCTACAGGTATGTGGAGACTAAAACAGTGTTCTGTTGTAACAGGGAAATATCATGGGTAGCTACAGGTATGTAGAGACTAAAACAATATTCTGTTGTAACAGGGAAATATCATGGGTAGCTACAGGTATGTGAAGTCTGTTATAACAGGGGGGGGGGGGGTCACGGGTAGCTACAGGTGTAAATTGCGTAATTGCCGCTGTCGTTAATAAAGGTACTTAACACTTAGCACGCAAACTCAAAATATTGAACACTAAAGATGACGTAACACACACAAAAACATGCTGCACCTTATAAATTTAGTAATAGATACAGTATGCCGAAAAATGAATTAAACTGCATCATACAGCTGGTTCGTTCTCCTAGGACTCTTCAGTGATTCTAAGGGCCAAAAGCCGGTAATCCTAAATCTCTAAACTATGGTAGAAGCAGAAGGGTCAGTTGCGTAAAACTCATTTAATTTATGCATTTAGAAGTAAAATTAAACTAGTTCTGTATAATTTCAATTTAATTAATCTCAACATTCAACATCATTTATGTATAGAAAACAACTTATGTCGTATAATTAAGCTGAATAATTTAGTTTTACTGGATGTAAATGATAAGAGGTTGCATTAAATGTGTACGGTTGTTTTGAGATAGTCTCGTTAAAATGGCTTAGGTAGGAAGAAAGCGAAATATAGTTCAATACAGAGATTAGCTATACACATAACTTTCTGTACGTCAGTAAGTACGTGACATTTGCCTAACAATACTTTCGGTTACCTGGCAAGATTCAGGTGTACAGCATTTACTCAGCTACACAACGATATGATAATTTTAACAACTTCCATTTGTTTTAAATTGAAACTGCACTATTAGTTAGACAACTGACGAAACAAATGACTGTGTAGTCATTAAAGTTACAAGTACCAAGATCACAACACAATGTCAATATCTTTATTGTTTTCTTAGTTCGTGTCCTGAAAGTCTGTTAAACATTTCTAGTAATCCAATGCAAAACTATTTCTAAAAGTGATCCAATAGTTTGTCGAACACCCATAGTGTACATGTATGTTTAACGATATATTCTCAAAAACGCAAAAAGTACATTTTGTGTGATAAACACACGCATGTGAAATTTGTAATACAAGCACACATGTATAATGTCATGTAAAATATACACATATGAGTTATATGTAATACATGCGATCAATTAGGACACATGCACATAACTCAACGTTGTTTATTAATAGAGTTCTCTGAGATAAGTGGCTCAGTTTCAGATCCAGTTCTATCCGATGGTGATGGTCTATGTTTTCGTAATCGTCTGTTTATATTACAGTCCTGTAACATAAAAATAATAGGTAACTTTTAAATCTTATAATGTCATAATATAGGTACACTGAGGGGAAAACATACGGCATGTCAACGTGAAAATCACTAAGCAGGCAGTTGTGACCTTTCACATTCTAATTCTCTACTAAGCTATGACGATGAAGGCAAGAAAACAATAAAATGCCTAAATGATAGTAAATGTATTTATACCGGTATGTATATGATCTACATGTAATTTTATAATCTATAATATGTCATATGCAGCAAACTAATTCTCATATATAAATCTTTAGATAATTAATGATTTAAAGTTAAGTTAAATGAAGGTCTTCCAAAATTACTCAACCTTGTTAAAATTATGACAACTAGAACATCTGCCATATTTATCAGTACATGCCCTAGGTCATTGGCGACGTAAATGAGTCAATGATTTTGCAGCTGTTTAAATATACAATGTAATTGATGTCTTCCTTCGGATGAAGAATTCCCCATCTCCCCACCTTATTTATTTAATAGACTCTATTAATACTAAATAGATATTTTGACGACACTGGAATGTAATATGGTTCCAAAGACATTTCAGTTCATCATTTCGTCAAATAGTATAGGCGGGGATCAGTTATTTCACATACAACATAGAAGTACATTAGTGCATTGGTTACAGATATATCACTAGAACAGGTGCTGACTTACTGATCGTATGTCAGATACATTCATACAGACTGCACTGAGGAAGGACACGGCAGTGAGACAAGCGAACAACAACAGCATGTACTGGTACTTCTGGAGACGGACATCTTCATCCTTCCTGGAAACCAATACCAGCATTGTGGCGGTTTGATTATAATCTCAAGGTCCGTTTTAAAAACTCATAGAATACCAAAGAGTCAACAAAACCATAATCCGAACTCAATATCGATTAAACTAGAGGCAAATAGGAACAAAAGAAAGATTTACAAGGAGACTCTCGTAAAAGTACAAGAGAATATGACCAGGTGTTCCGGAAGAGTAAGCGTCTTCTGCTTCATCGACGATAGCATTTGCTCTGTTATTACATGTATTACGTGTGTAAAAGAGCACAAAAGGTTACGTATGTAACACAATTAGTAAGTTCATGTATAAATTGCCATAGATACACAAGAAAGTCATACAATAATGAATTGTGATTTATAATATATTATATAATTTATTTTATTTAGTTTATGTTTACAAAAAATATGAAGTCTTCCATTACAGCATTGAATTTGCACAACCTTAACATTCGTCAAATAGAATATATATACTCTTGACAGGAAACGCCAGGGCATTTTATGAAAAATATAGTTTTTGAGGTGAACTAATGTATGCATACTTATCTACGATGTATATCGTTAGATGAAACATATCTTTGGATAGAGGGTCATGTAATGTTTAGATTGTGGCAAATACACATAGTCATAATTCTGCTTTTACTCAAATATTTGCATCACTTTACAAACAAGTTTATGCACATTTTACAATCACACGATAAAAAGTAAATTAAGAACCCTCTGAAGAAATAAGCAAGAAGCAAGTTTAACTTACTCCTCCTCCTGTCCGAGGATGGTGCCCACAACAAGAGCGGACAGTCCCATCCCTATTCCCATAGTGCTGGACGCCAGTCCAGCCGCTGTCCCGTACGATGTCGGGGGTATCATAGACATCATTGCCTGCCACAAGATTATCTACAAACACAAAGTGTTGACATCATTGCCTGCCACAAGATTATCTACATACACAAAGTGTCAACATCATTGCTTGCCACAAGATTATCTTCAAACACAAAGTGTCAACATCATAGCCTACCACAAGATTATCTACAAATACAAAGTGTCGACATCATTGCTTGCCACAAGATTATCTACATACACAAAGTGTCAACATCATTGCTTGCCACAAGATTATCTTCAAACACAAAGTGTCAACATCATAGCCTACCACAAGATTATCTACAAACACAAAGTGTCAACATCATAGCCTGCCATAAGATTATCTACAAACACAAAGTATTGACATCATAGCCTGCCACAAGATTATCTACATACACAAAGTGTCGACATCATTGCCTGTCACAAGATTATCTACAAACACAAAGTATTGACATCATAGCCTGCCACAAGATTATCTACAAACACAAAGTGTCAACATCATAACCTACCACAAGATTATCTACAAATACAAAGTGTCGACATCATAGCCTGCCACACGATTATCTACAAACACAAAGTGTCGACATCATAGCCTGCCACACGATTATCTACAAACACAAAGTGTCGACATCATAGCCTGCCACAAGATTATCTACAAATACAAAGTGTCGACATCATAGCCTGCCACAAGATTATCTACAAATACAAAGTGTCGACATCATAGCCTGCCACACGATTATCTACAAACACAAAGTGTCGACATCATAGCCTGCCACACGATTATCTACAAACACAAAGTGTCGACATCATTGCCTGCCACAAGATTATCTACAAATACAAAGTGTCGACATCATAGCCTGCCAAAAGATTCCCTACAATTACACATTGTCGACATCATATCCTGCCATAAAATATTCTACAAAGTGTCTACGTTACCTGCCTCGTACTATACATATTTTAATATCAACAGTCGATTGATATAGGCTTACGACAAGATTATAAATCAATACAAGCATAATGTGGGCATCATTTGCTTCAAATGTGTCTATTTGTACATATTATGAAAACATTAATTGTTTGTGATGTGGCACCATAATAACACTCACTACAAATATACAACAATATAGCGAATATCTATTTTTCGTATAGATTCAAATACTAATACATCCATAGATTATGAATTGAAGACGATAAAACTGTTAGATAATCATAATATCCGTTTTGTCTTTTACAATTTTTATTGAAACGGTTAACTGTTGAAGGTATAGTTGACATAGGAAGTGAGAACAAAATAAAAACAAAATGGGATCGAATGTAAAAGTCTATTGAGCCGGTACAATGTACAATGCTGGTTACAGCTTAAATATATCAGAGTTATATCCCTTTGAACATGTCTTCTGGATCGATTCGACTTGTCTATGTCAGAACACTTTAAACTTATGAAACGTGTTTTTTCACCCAAGAATTGTTTCAAAATAGTCAAGATAGTTTAGGTTTAAGGTTTCCATCTTTGAAAATATTATAAATGATTGAGTTTTTTTTCACACTAAGCTTATCTGGTTTTGTACACGTTTTGGCAAAGACATCTCAATGTAAATGAAAATGCTGACAACAAAAAGAAAACGAGGAGGATGAGACATTACCGCATTGCAGTTGAAGGTGACACCAATACAGACGGACATGGCTACAGGCGACACTTGCGACACGTAGGCTAGTATCAAGTACACAGGTACTGTTAAAAAGGTCGTCACCAATGCCACGATACCATGGCAATTTATCTTCTCCTGAAACAGGTAAGGGTCACAATGTTATGGCCGTCAAAACAGGACCCCAATGAAAACGACACTAAAGGGAAAGGAAGGCTAATTCTAAGCAGGTCAATCATTGTTTGTCACAGAGGTAGATTGATTAGATTAGGGTCCAAAATACGTAACTTCAGGACATTTTTCGTGCTTCTGAAAAATTCTGAAAAACAATCCAGTTGATAACCATACAAAAATAAGCCTAAAACGAAGTAAACATGAGCGGTAACTAACAAGAAACTCTTCACAGAAAAATCAAAAGAATTGAAAATAATTCAGGTGTGGCCCACTTCAACAACAAGCCGAAGTTAGAAGACAGTTCAAAATGGACGCGTGTTTACAAATACCGAGTTTCAACTGCTGCTGTACCGGTAACCGCGTAAGAATTCATCTGGGATATTGCTGATATCAGTTAATCTTAACTAAATTTATAAATATAAGTTATTAGGCTTGATTTTCGCTTCAAGGTTTGCCGAAAGTTACGTGTACTGGGCCTTTAATGTACCAACATGCAGAAAAGGGGCATGCTCTTCCTTTTCGAGGTTTTTATACAGCTATGTCTCACAGATCCAAGCACCTAGCCTGACTAACGATGAAAGTTGACAGAGGAGCTCTTTTATATCGGTAGGAATAAAGCATACCAATATTTTCCCGAAGATTGGAGCCAGCAGTGACACGTCATATACAGCACCATTAACGTACGATGCACCAGTCTTTGAATAACCATAACGGTCCTGGAAAAATTTCCTAGAAATAAATCAACACACATTTCATTTAAAAAATCCGTCATTAAACTTTTCAAACAATATTGTTGATAATTATCTCTGGCGAATTTCAACTTCAAACCTTAATTGCAACTAAATTAAAGTAGCAATCACTGTAAAATATTAACTTAAAATAAGCGCCGATAAAAATAAGAGGAACATCGAAGACTTACGTGGCATTGGAGACGAAGGGAATAACAGAGCTGTAGAAAGTTGTTAGCATCACAATTAGGAACCAATAGGAGGACGGAAAGCTCTTTATGTCTTTTAAACTCTGTAAAATGTCATTAAAAGGAATTACCGTTTTAAACGGTCAGAACACGACTGTTCATTGTATATTTACGACAAATCTGCCCGGTCGTGGGGCTTAACACAATATCCTTAATATAGTGCAAAAACTGGTAATGCCAGGATTACAGAGACGTATTATGTTCCGTGATATAAAATACACCAACAATTGGTTTAGATTCCATTTGTTTCCGCGCCTCTTCATCAAGTTGTTTGGTTCCGACCCAGTCAAGGACGGCCAGACCTAACCCTGCTACCAGCCCAATGCAGCAGACGAGCGCCCCTGTAAATTGCACTAATATTTCAGTCAGTAGACCATACATGTTCGATTCCTCGAGAAATTTGCTTTACCGAATGCTTTCTTAAAACACTTTTTCATATTACTGGATATGTGTGTAACAGCAATTTAACAACAGCAATATTGATTTATAGGAGTTAAAATAACAAAAGTTGTTAATACACAAAGTTTATATTGTATAATACCATATTAGGATTTTCACTCATTACGCATTAATTCATAATTCATTAAGGTATTCATTAGTCTGACCGGGCTGAACGTTGGAGATATTCCTGACCTATAATGACAGTATAGATAATGTTACCTATCCACAAACTCCAGGGCAGCCCGAACCATTGCGCCAGGTTAGCAGTGAGGAAGAAGTTGAGGACGTTGCCCGATCTTATAGTGAAGATAAGGAAGCTGACCGGCAGCACACTGTTATCTCTAAACCAGAAAGATACCACCCGGTTCTGTAAAACTGAATGTTATAAAACAATACAAACATGTTGTTCTGTATAGCATATACAATGTATCACGAATCACATCATTCCCTATTCTAGAGTTGGTTCTAGGTAAGGATATTTTCGTATTTCCCCCTTCCCGTACATATACATACTTCTTCCAGGTCCGGTGCCAAAGCCGAGGGTCATCCTGCCAATCAGCATCAGGGGAAACATGTAGGGCGTACCCCGAATAATCGGGGACCCCGCCAAGGCAAACAGCATCATACCCGCGGAGAATATAGCTGGAATCAACACGGCAGAGACTGTGACAAAAAATAAAACCAAAGAACAAGTTAAATAGATTATAAGCGAACACAACAGCGAAAGGGAGCACGTATTCAGTAATTAAGTTATTCTATATACATCGATATGTTTTGTATGATATATATATATATGTTTATTCTCTTACCCCTGTTTCCTATCTTGTCTATGAAGTACCCTCCAGGCATCGATACGGCTGCTGACCTGAAAAGGTAAAATGTTCAATTAAAAAATAAACATGAGAAATGATTACACATCTTCAACAAATTGTTCTGAATGGAGTCTATATCTATATCATGTCACCACTCGGATAATAATAATAAAAAAAATTATTTGTTAAACAATCACAAATTGATCTGCATAAATTACAATAGAAATAATCATAAAATGGGATCAATATCCAGCCGAATAAATTTACTTACGAGACACTATATATACAAATTTAAACTTATACATGTAACCATGACAATCCGGTCACAACACGTAACTGATCAAGTTAAAGAGGATGCCCCCCTTAAACAGAAACTTGTTTTGGTTGTCAGGCACAACTGCTTCATAAAAATACATATCCGTCCATGGTCGAACCCAGGTTAAGTACATGTATTTTAACTGAATCAACTCTTTTTGAGAAGCACCAGAAAAACTTCTCTATTTAAGGAAATTTAATCTGGAATTCGTCCATGAGTACGAATTGACTGTTTGATGTGAAAGACATATACTTACGTCCATGACAACACGGAGAACAGCAGATTGTACTTCTGAGGTCCCAGGCCTAGACATTCCTCGCAGCAGGTAACGTTACTAGGTCCAGACTCATTGGTGTGTGTGCAATTAGAATCCTTTAATAGACAACAGACAAATAATGTTTTGTACGCACCTTGTTACTTAATATAACGGTCATTTCTTGATAGTATTAACATTATCAACCATGCCATGGTACATGTTATAAATTTTGAAGTTAAATGACAACTAACATCAACGCCGCCATTACAGATCATGTAATATCTTCTTTTATTACATTTTTACCTGTGAAATATAGAACATTATCAAACTGATAAAACTTATATTTTCACTGCTGTGATGAGCAGTGAAAATATAAGATTTTGCCGTGAAAATATAAGATTTTGCCGTGAAAATATAAGATTTTGCAGTGAAAATATAAGGCTTTTTCAGTGTAATGTGAAAAAGTGACCCGCCAATAAGAAACTACCCGGGGTCATTATTCTACGTTGCAAAAGTTAGCCGGGTCGTTATTTTACAGTAGAAATCTTACTCAGCCTTCTGTAAAAAAATGATCCCACTCGATATTTCTGTAATTCGACCCCTTGAGAAAGTGACCCACCGTAGATTTCAACGATGGGTAGATTTAAACTGCGTAATATTTTCACGTTACACCGGAACTTTTGTATGAGTTGTTTCCCTTGATCGGAATCGAACATGACATTGGAGGCTCGGTATATTGTTGTCGTCTGCTAGAACTTGTCTATTGTGGAAAGATGGTCTTGAAGAAATGGCATCAATAGTAAATATTGATAAGAAACTGCTGCAGGATTTAATATGTAATGAATTGGAAGATGAGACGGGTTCAATTTTCCGATCATCTTATCCCAATCAGCTGTGTACTGGACCCGATCGGTTGTGATTTCGACGGATTAGGACTAGGCCTACCAGTAGTCTAGTTTCTTTCCAGTAGGCAAGTAAAGAAAGCAAATCATGAAAGTATCTTAAGCCTCTTTCGAAATGTAATAAAAAGAAAATTCAATGGTTTGCCGTTTAATATCAAATATATTTCACTTGTATGGCAGATTTTTTTCATATTTTCACTCGTGCTACGCACTCGTGAAAATATAAAAAAAATCTGCCATACTCGTGAAATATATTTGATATTAAACGGCAAACCATTGAATATTCTCTATATCTTATAGTATACGCTCACAAAAAGATATCGGGGATATCATCAAATAATCTGTTGCATATTCAGAAGACACTTAACCGTCAAACAATAAGAAAAAGATGCAATGTTGGAAAATAATAAAATGATTCTTTGAACAAAAATATATCGAAGACGAGGTCGGTATTAGAGCAATTATTTTACCCGTAAGAGGTCGCAGAACTAAATTGTAAAGTTATATTGTATTGTTTGATGTCTTACCCCTGAGCCCTGGATGTCGGCCTGTAGAGCACTAGGGACACCGAGATTGTAGTAACAGCCTAGGGCCAGCAGACAGTCACATACTAGGATAAGGTAGCGCCACCTCCCTGAAAAATGTACCGTAAACAATACATCAAAACGATAAACAGTTTGCCAAACAACACATGATCGAAATGTGTAAACAGTTAGGCAAGTAGCAAATGATATCGAAAAGTGTAAACAGTTCACCAAAACAACAACTGATATCGAAAAGTGTAAACAGTTAGGCAAACAACATTTGATTTTCACAATGTTGAAAAAGAACGTTTGATCCTGAGGTCACTATTGGAAATCCAGTTTTATTTCATTTTAACACCTTTTATGATCTGACAGTAAAGCGTTAGACCCGTCTCCCGAAAGTCACAATTAACTTGTATCTGTCTCCATTATAAGTTAGTGGTGTGAATTACATACCAATCCATGTCCTGTAAGGTAGGGCGTAATAATTGTACCTGCTGCTCCATAGACGTGATCGTGAGAGGCGACTAAATTTGGGATTTTGTCTTTTCCGTTCTTTCTAAACAATTTTTGTCCTTCATAATGTTTCCCTGCTACCTCACTTTCGAACTCTAGTCGAGCGTTCGTCCCTTTGAGTAAGGCTATTGGATCTTTCCCCAGGCCGAGGCATACCACAGTTTCTACCGATGGTACATATTAATTGTAGTTACCACTCCCTTTTTGACGCTCAGAATTATGGGAGTAAACCGACTGGTTCTGCCGTTGTCAGTATAATGTGACCGGATAGGGTATTCTGCTGCATTCGGCAGTATAGCACTTTAAATCGGCAAAAGATCCGGACAATCGCAAAAAGGCTTATACGAACATACCGAGCCGCCACAATACACACGTACTCCACACTGTACACACCGGGAAGCCGTCCTAAAATGATCAGGGCTGTTATCAGGACGTAAAAACAATCAAACCAAACCAAAAGTCCAAATACGACTTCTAAAAATCCAATATTACATTCGCCAAGACGTCTCGTATTTAATCGAAATTTACCTGTCACTTAAACAGGCAGACACGTAAGAATTATCAACTGTCGTTGTGTACAATGAAATGCAGTTATGACGTAAGGCCAATATTTGAAGTATTTGATCAAGGAACGAACACTTTTGACCAACCAAAAAAGTTCACTGAAAATGACATGAGTCAATAAATTCAATATAGCATTTAATGCTAATCTGATATTTCAGTTTTTCCATGATCATACAGGCATTAGAGTAAACTAAAAAGACGATTTTCCTTTATGAAAATCTATTCATTTGACAGAAGGAAATTCGAAGCATCGGGTAGCATGGCATAATTTATATGAACACATTAAAATATTGCTTGCACAGTCCAGTAATAGATGTATTGTGGTAAATGATGTTAATTCAATACAGACTCTGAAGTTCTCGTATTCATGCATTTTGATAGTTATGGATATCATAACCATTGATACTTAATGTTTGTTTGCTATTACTTACATTCATGTATTTTCATATCACTGAGTTGCTTAATGCGTCATAGATTTTAACTGGTCTCTCTGAAATGAAATAAAGATATCGACAATGAACACACTGTACATGACGTCTGTTACATGTTAAGTACGTCAATCTGTTTTGAGAACGGTTAATATGAACTACTTGATAATGGCTATGTAAAGTTATGGATAATTTTCAAAATAGATGACCACTTGACCATTTTGTTTGTTTCAATCTGTACTCGTGACTGTGATAATGGTCTTTCATTTTGTCCTGTCGATCAGTAACAGTGTGGTGACATACGTTAGCAACTTGGTACAACAGAGATCTACTTATGCAAAAGTAGATAATATTGTAACTCCCATACTTATTGGTGTGTCTATCTCCTATAGACCAATACCTGTGCGATCATCTTTATAAAGCAGAAGGTTGTCAACAAATAAAATAAGAGAATACCGAAGCGTCAACATAATCATAATCCAAACTCAAAATCGATTAAACCAGGGGCAAAATTTGAACAAAGGAAAGATTTACATGGAAACCCCTGCAAAAGTACAAGAGAATCAGACCAGGTGTTCCGGAAGAGTAAGCGTCTTCTGCTTCATCGACGACGCCCGCCATGTAAATCTTTGTCACATCCAAGTAAACATCAAGTTCTCAAAATGAGAACCGAGTATCATTGTCAATCACAACAAGTAAACACACTAATGAGCATACTCAAAAACGTCCATCTTCATATCACTAAAAGATACAGAATATTTCTCAATGAGACAAAGATGGCAACCATAAAACTTGCCCATAGTACTGATCAACCTGCATCTCTCGAATCCTTGTGTTATTAGTTTGTTTGTCAGCAGGCGACATCGACATGTAAACACCATAGGTTGGAGAAGCAGGGATGTTACTATCAAGAAATGGAAAGTTAACGATCGGAAAATTGAAATCATCACGTTTATCGTATAGCTTAGTAGTAAGCTGCCCATGTTGGTCGTAGTTTAAGTAGAGATCGAGGTAAGCAGCTGATGTAGAAGAGTCTGTTGTGTCCTTTATTTCAAGTTCAGAAGGGTATATACCATCGACGTGGTCAGCAAACTTCTTGTTGTTTATAGACAACACATCGTCGATATATCTGAAAGTGAAATTAAAAGATTTGGCAATGTTTTTGTTACCCGTCCTGATTAGCTCCTCCACAAATTCAGCCTCGTATGAAAACAAAAACAAGTATTTCCTTCCTATGATTTCACTCTCACTCGTTTAAACAGGAATCTGTAGTACCGATCAAATCCTATGTTACTTTATGACTTGCACACTTGTATGGTAGTGCATATTGCCTCTTCTTTAAGATGTTCCATAACGATATGTCGATCCATATTGGGAGATAATGGACTACCTCAGTGGTTTGAAATAATTTCATAGGAATAGCGGCACGGTTGATAACATACACACCTTCGTAGCACACGATTTCAATTAAACAATACTCATATTTTTCTATATTTATAAATAAAGGGGTTTTCAGTACCTGACCCTTATGCGTCTAAAGTATTCAAAAACAATTTCTTTTCACAACGTGTTGGCCCGTAGCATCACTGCCGAATCCTAGAAGGACGAAACAGCTGTATGATGTAGTGTAATTCATTATTTCGGCATACTGTAGCTAGTACTAAATTTAAAAGGCTCAGCACATGTGTGTTTTAGGTTCATTTGTCAAGTGCGTAATCAACGGGTGTGTTGGTAGAGAGAAACAAATGATCGCACTAGTTGAGATACATATTTCATAAAATATAAATAAAGGATGAGTTTCCATTTCATATAGGATTTATGAAACGAGTATAAGTATTGATTAATTTAGTGAGCCTTTGGCGAGCTATATTGAACTATTATTGACGAGTTTCCTAACTATCACATGCAATTGAAACGCATGCTTTGTCAATTTTGTTTTGTATTTTTTGTGTAAAAGGTCCACACACATTTGAAATGTAAACGCCGCCATTTTGACTCCAATGCGGCAGTCAATGACGGCACGTTTGTAATTGGAACACTTTCCGTCAATCATAAATCATCGTCGGATACCCACGATTGATCTCGCTCCGCTTACTCACTTATCACAGATGATGAGTGAGTTAGTGAAGTGAGATCAACCGTGGGTATCCGACGATGTCATTAACGCGCTTGGGTAAATGTAACTCGTTCCATATGCAAAACATATTACACGGGCAAAAACACTGGATAACAGGACAAGTATACGATAAAACATATTACAAGGGTAAATACACTGGGTAACAGGACAAGTATACGATAGATATTACACGGGCAAAAACACTGGATAACAGGACAAGTATACGATAAAACATATTACAAGGGTAAATACACTGGGTAACAGGACAAGTATACGATAGATATTACACGGGTAAATACACTGGATAACAGGACAAGTATACGATAAAACATATTACAAGGATAAATACACTGGGTAACAGGACAAGTATACGATAAAACATATTACAAGGGTAAATACACTGGGTAACAGGACAAGTATACGATAAAACATATTACAAGGGTAAATACACTGGGTAACAGGACAAGTATACGATAAAACATATTACACGGGTAAATACACTTGGTAACAGGACAAGTATACGATAAAACATATTACACGGGTAAATACACTGGGTAACAGGACAAGTATACGATAAAACATATTACACGGGTAAATACACTGGGTAACAGGACAAGTATACGATAAAACATATTACACGGGTAAATACACTGGGTAACAGGACAAGTATACGATAAAACATATTACAAGGGTAAATACACTGGATAACAGGACAAGTATACGATAAAACATATTACAAGGGTAAATACACTGGGTAACAGGACAAGTATACGATAAAACATATTACAAGGGTAAATACACTGGGTAACAGGACAAGTATACGATAAAACATATTACAAGGGTAAATACACTGGGTAACAGGACAAGTATACGATAAAACATATTACACGGGTAAATACACTGGGTAACAGGACAAGTATACGATAAAACATATTACACGGGTAAATACACTGGGTAACAGGACAAGTATACGATAAAACATATTACAAGGGTAAATACACTGGGTAACAGGACAAGTATACGATAAAACATATTACACGGGTAAATACACTGGGTAACAGGACAAGTATACGATAAAACATATTACACGGGTAAATACACTGGGTAACAGGACAAGTATACGATAAAACATATTACACGGGCAAAAACACTGGATAACAGGACAAGTATACGATAAAACATATTACACGGGTAAATACACTGGGTAACAGGACAAGTATACGATAGATATTACACGGGTAAATACACTGGGTAACAGGACAAGTATACGATAGAGAGTTTAATAGTTTGTATCCGTTTATAATATGAAGGTGTACTTGAATATGTGTGTTTACTTGTGATTGGTTTATTTGGATGTGACCAAGACTTACATGGAGGTTGTCGTCGATGAAGCAGAAGACGTTTACCTTTCCGGTACACTTGATCTTATTTTCTTGTACTTTTACAAGGGTCTCCATGTAGATCTTTCATGTTTTCGTATTTTCCTCTAGTTTAATCGATTTTGAGTTCGGATTATGGTTTTCGTTACACTTCGGTATTCTGTGATTTGTTTTAACTATTTATGTTGGCTCACCCGTTAGCACCAAATGTTATGACCAAGTGAAACACAGGGTCTAGCCGATTCGTTCGTTGTTAACTATAATTTTGTTTAATCGATAGAACATAGGCCTATAGTACTGTCTAACCGGCCTGAACATATGCTATACCTCAATCGAGTTCTTTTCAGAGAAAGGGGATCGAAAGCCCCCTCCCCCCTTGTTTAGGGGTTTGAAAACATTAGTAGTAGTCATCGAATTGTCTGATATAAACTGTCACTGGTGATGGTAAATAGAGTAAGCTAGTGTTAGAGGGAGAGAGAGAGAGAGTGGCGATGATATAATGGCTTATTTGTTGATTGGGTTATAGATATTACCTTTGTTTAGAATCGCATGTATCTCGATACCCTGTTGTATGTGCATGTTTTTGAGGTTTTAACTAAATATTTGTGATTTATTAATTACAAAGAATATTACTAAATTGATACAACTCACGGTGTACTGGTTGAACTCTGTGTGTACTGTGTCGTAGGGTTTGTTATGTTACCGGTCAAATTTATGATGGGAGGAACATTCTTAACTAATTGTGTGCGGAAAACAATATTTGTGGTCCCAAAGTATTCTTACCGTCGTCCCTTCTATTATCATTAGAACGATATCACTTAGTACTTCAGTACAGATTTATGATTCATTGTATATAAGCAGTATAAGCTGCTACATGTATACACTGAAATTAGAATCCATATCAAATTTTAAAATTCATGAAACTTCATTACAACATTAAACGTCCATTATATATAAAGTTCGTCTAATATTAGACCCGTTATGAATGTTCCTATATAGACTATAGTATGCTGTAGCTGTAGTGCGGTATCTGTAGAGCGAGGATAATCACCAGGCTTAATAAACACTACTCAACATACCAGTTGTTACCTTATCAGTACATAACATATCGTACAGCAAAGTAACTGTTAAAAGACGAGTAACATTGTAACATTATACAGTGTGATCCGAAATTCATATACCATACCTGGGTACCCAATTGTTGAAATATCTCCTATAATATTTGTTTTTATCCATGCAGAATTATTCCAGTTGTCCCTGTCTTGAGATAACACATCTCAATCGTAAGATATAACCTTCATCACCATTAGTTTTAGTCGAGTCTACCCACGTTTATAATCAGTGACTTTATCTCACCATCAACTCTGTACTACATAACTGTAGTCGGTTATCGTCTATGTAGCGCTATCTATCCAGACCAGACACAGCAAGTGACCAACACACTTCGTGTATACATACAAATATCCGCTACAATGGGCATATATATATATTTGATTATTTTCTCGTGAAAGTGCAGTGTTATATGCTCGTAATAATGCAGTGTGATATGCTCATAATAGTGCAGTGTTATATGCTCATGATAGTTCAGTGTATTTTGCTCGTACTAGTACAGTGTTATATGCTCGTAATATTGAAGTGTTATATGCTCATAATAGTGCAGTGTTATTTGCTTGTAATAGTGCAGTGTTATATGCTCGTATTATTGTAGTGTTATATGCTCGTAATAGTGCAGTGTGATATGCTCGAAAAATCCAGTGTTATATGCTCACGATAGTTCAGTGTGATATGCTCGTACTAGCACAGTGTTATATGCTCGTAATAGTGCAGTGTTATTTGCTTGTAATAGTGCAGTGTTATATGCTCGTATTATTGTAGTGTTATATGCTCGTAATAGTGCAGTGTGATATGCTCGAAAAATCCAGTGTTATATGCTTGTAATAGTGCAGTGTTGTATGCTCGTAAAAGTGCAGTGTTATATGCTCATAATAGTGGAGTGTTATATGCTCGCAATAGTGCAGTGTTATATACTCGTAATAGTGCAGTGTTATATGTTCGTAATATTGTAATGTTATATGCTCGTAATAGTGCAGTGTTGTATGCTCGTAATATTGTAGTGTTATTTGCTCGCAATAGTGCAGTTTTATATGCTCGAAATAGTTCAGTGTTATATGTTCGTATTAGTCCAGTGTTATATGCTCGTAATAGTCGTGTGTTATGTTCTTGAATAAACACACAGTTAACATTAATACGCTGGTGCACGCCTCATTTATATCGATACTCGTTAAGCTCAGAAGAACTCGCTTCAATCTAGCAAACCGCTATTCAAATTAAACGAATCGCCTTTTAGCATTTAACTTAAAGCTGACAATGCAAGTTAAAAAGCTTTCTTGTTGATATTTAAAAAAAAAAACGGCCAAGAATTTTTTTTAGAAATCTTCTGAGATGCCCCCTTACAGGTTACTAAGGAATGGCAGACATTTTAGTTTGTGCCTTGCTTGGTAACGATAGTCGGCTTCCTTGGGTATAAAAAGCACCCAGGTCGTCGTCAAACCGGTTCTCATTGTTGTGATGAAACCGCACGGTGACACTTCTCTAGACCTATATAGCTAGCCAACACATACTTACTGATTTGTTTACGATATTTTCGATCAGTATCTGAAGAACATTGACATGAATATTGAAGGTGTTATTATAACGATATTATACAATATGAGCAAAATAAAAAAAACATTTGATTACACCAGGGACGTATATATTATATACGTCCCTAATTACACCAAAATTCGTGCGAATAAAAAACAAGTACATGAATGAATGACAACTGATAATCCTACCTTATTATTCAATTGGAACATAATGTCGCTACGAGTAATCAGTTCCTGTGTGATAAACATTGCTATAACATCCTTTTATTTCCATCAAAATAAGTTCCCTTCACTCGCATGTGTTCGTGCACGTGTTTTACATAATCAAGACTATGCTCGCGTGTTTCACTGCATTTTCATTACAAGCGCTTTCGTGGCAAGGCGTAATATTATAGGTAGTATTAGGAGCGAGTACATATTCTGTTCGGAACGTTTCGCTCTGCTTCCGAATGTAAAATCAACATGTCGATGTCCATTACACGTATACATAGGTGAAGGGACAATTAGGGTGTTTTCAGTTTTATTTGTTTTTTTTTTCGTTTTGCTTTGGCACACGATTTATGATGGTGGCTGAAGGAGTGACCATCTTCATGTAACTTCAACTTCAAGGTAAGTGTGTGTTTTTCATTCCAGTTTTGTAACTCTATTGTCACCTGTTGTGTCCGCAGGTGTGTTGCACTTTGCACGGCCAGTGTTCATGTAAAAACCGGTTTGACAGGCTGGGTGCCTTTTATACCCAGGGAGGCCGACTCTCGTTTCCAAGCAAGGCAAAAACTAAAATGTCTGCCTCTCCTTAGTAACCTGTTAGTGGGCATCTCAGAAGCTTTCTGAAATATAACTTTGCCGTAATTTTTTTTTAATTTCAACAAAAAAGCTTTTTAACTTGCATTGTCAGCTTTAAGGGTGGAAAGTCTTCTATTCGAAAGTGATCCGTACTGGCTATAACCTTCCGATGCTCAGATATACATGTGTCCTGTATTTGTCGCGATGTATTATGACGGGTGACAAGTGCAGGAAAGGGACTATTTTCGTTCATATCATACCAACGAAACAGAAAATAATTGCTTAAATCGATCAAAAATAAAAAGTTTTGTAATAAATATGCTTTCTGAAATAAAGTCTTCTTAGGATATATTCAAATAGTTACTGTACCATCATATTCCCTTTAGTTTTCCAGAGCCCTGTATTACTAAATGTATCTATTATTAAATTTAAAAGGTGTGGCATATGTGTGTATTA
Source organism: Mimachlamys varia (assembly GCA_947623455.1). Lineage (NCBI taxonomy): Eukaryota > Metazoa > Mollusca > Bivalvia > Pectinida > Pectinidae > Mimachlamys > Mimachlamys varia. Next base: position 30,563,869 of record OX392527.1, on the reverse strand, counting down.
CTTCATTTTCCATGATAGCGGGTGGCGGACTCTGCTGGTGGATTTTTTACTTAGTCCCCGAGCTTTGCTGGAGCCTCCATAGCCACTTTTAATCTGATTTGAGTTGTGACACGGTACATAATATATGCATTTTCGTAGTACACGATTTGAAATTATACAGAACTAGTTTAATTTTACTTCTAAATTCATAAATTAAAGGGGTGTTACACACCTGACCCTTCTGCTTCAACATTAGTTTAAAGATTTTGGATTGTCAGCTTTTGGCCCCTAGCATCACTGAAGAGTCCTAGAAGCACGAAACAGCTGTATTATGTAGTTTGATTCACTTTTTCGGCATACTGTATATATTACTAAATCTAAAAGGTGCAGCATATATGTGTGTTACGTCATCTTTCAGGAGTTATAATCACTTTCTGATGTGTACTTAGTTCCAAGTGGTCTTTCAAAGGCGACTGGGATTACCTATCCTGTCTCTCTCTTTCTTTGTTGTAACTTTTGCTCGATGGGGTTCAAGTGTCTTTTTCAATCATCGATAACTAAAGTAATACTTTTTTGTCAAAAATAGAAACCAAAACAAATAGACTCAAAGAGGAGAAACAAATATTGCATCAAGTATATTATATTTATTTGCAAGTATACTTTCATATAGTTCAACGCACAAAGCACATACACAAGTAAACAAACTTCACAGCACTAATTTCGCAGATCTTCTGGCAGTCAATAATGTACAAATATAAATGAGATTCAAATAAAAAAGTAACAGTACTATATATAGCAATATCTATCCTACTGTACAAGTGAAGAAATCATCATCTTCTGTAGGTACTGGTCGTCCTGCCTCCCGTCACAAACTCCTTGATCCACCGCAGGTATTTTTGTGTCCTAGTGTATACGCCGGGGTGTCCTACTCTCGCACACCCTTCACCCCATGACGTAACGCCGACCAGCGTCCACTTACGGCGATTGGCCATCTTACAGACGAGAGGACCCCCAGAATCTCCCTGTAAACATACAACACTTTAAGTCAGAGAAATAAATAGCACACAGGATAGCACATGCAGTCTATTCATCATATTGACTGACATTGGATAGATTATTACCCACCTCTATTCCTTGACTTGTTAAATGTTTCACATCTGAGTTTCATAATGAACTGTTCTAACCTTTGATTTAGAAGGGTTTAAATGTATCTTCAGAGTAAATGCATTACTATATTATAAATATGTCCTTTGTAATATAGTGTCGTTAACATTTGTACATGTATTAAAACACAATACAATAACTCATACCCTATCCTATCATAAGCTGCCAATCCGCCGTTTGAATATCCTTACAACTTTTATACTGTTCCAAACTCTCTTCAACACAACTGCGTTCCTTCAGAAAACCCACACAGTATGTAAATGTATACAGAAAGCGAGACTTACCCTACAACTGTCTTTGCCTCCGAAGTCGTATCCAGCACACTGCATATTACCCGACACCTCTGTACCATAGAACTGGCGACAGGCAGCGTAACTATAGAGAGGGAGTCGGACCTGTCTCAATACATCCTGGTCACCTGTACCTACCAAACATTGAAATACAGACGTTTAGCCGTACATAGACAAACGCTGTCTCAATATATCCTGGTCAATGGCCTACCAAACACTGAAATACAGACGTGAGCCTTACATAGACAAACACTGTCTCAATATATCCTGGCCACAGTGCCTACCAAACATTGAAATACAGACGTTAAGCCTTACATAGACAAACATTGTCTCAATATATCCTGGTCAATGGCCTACCAAACATTGAAATACAGACGTTAAGCCTTACATAGACAAACATTGTCTCAATATATCCTGGTTAATGGCCTACCAAACACTGAAATACAGACGTTAAGCCTTACATAGACAAACATTGTCTCAATATATCCTGGTCAATGGCCTACCAAACACTGAAATACAGACGTTAAGCCTTACATAGACAAACACTGTCTCAATATATCCTGGCCACAGTGCCTACCAAACATTGAAATACAGACGTTAAGCCTTACATAGACAAACATTGTCTCAATATATCCTGGTTAATGGCCTACCAAACACTGAAATACAGACGTTAAGCCTTACATAGACAAACATTGTCTCAATATATCCTGGTCAATGGCCTACCAAACACTGAAATACAGACGTTAAGCCTTACATAGACAAACATTGTCTCAATATATCCTGGCAACAGTGCCTACCAAACATTGAAATACAGACGTTAAGCCTTACATAGACAAACGCTGTCTCAATATATCCTGGTCACCTGTGCCTACCAAACATTGAAATACAGACGTTAAGCCTTACATAGACAAACACTGTCTCAATATATCCTGGCCACAGTGCCTACCAAACATTGAAATACAGACGTTAAGCCTTACATAGACAAACATTGTCTCAATATATCCTGGTCAATGGCCTACCAAACACTGAAATACAGACGTTAAGCCTTACATAGACAAACACTGTCTCAATATATCCTGGCCACAGTGCCTACCAAACATTGAAATACAGACGTTAAGCCTTACATAGACAAACATTGTCTCAATATATCCTGGTCAATGGCCTACCAAACACTGAAATACAGACGTTAAGCCTTACATAGACAAACATTGTCTCAGTATATCCTGGTCAATGGCCTACCAAACACTGAAATACAGACGTTAAGCCTTACATAGACAAACACTGTCTCAATATATCCTGGTCACCTGTGCCTACCAAACACTGAAATACAGACGTTAAGCCTTACATAGACAAACACTGTCTCAATATATCCTGGTCAATGGCCTACCAAACACTGAAATACAGACGTTAAGCCTTACATAGACAAACACTGTCTCAATATATCCTGGTCAATGGCCTACCAAACACTGAAATACAGACGTTAAGCCTTACATAGACAAACACTGTCTCAATATATCCTGGTCAATGGCCTACCAAACACTGAAATACAGACGTTAAGCCTTACATAGACAAACATTGTCTCAGTATATCCTGGTCAATGGCCTACCAAACACTGAAATACAGACGTTAAGCCTTACATAGACAAACATTGTCTCAGTATATCCTGGTCAATGGCCTACCAAACACTGAAATACAGACGTTAAGCCTTACATAGACAAACATTGTCTCAATATATCCTGGTCAATGGCCTACCAAACACTGAAATACAGACGTTAAGCCTTACATAGACAAACATTGTCTCAATATATCCTGGCCACAGTGCCTACCAAACATTGAAATACAGACGTTAAGCCTTACATAGACAAACATTGTCTCAATATATCCTGGTCAATGGCCTACCAAACATTGAAATACAGACGTTAAGCCTTACATAGACAAACATTGTCTCAATATATCCTGGCCACAGTGCCTACCAAACATTGAAATACAGACGTTAAGCCTTACATAGACAAACACTGTCTCAATATATCCTGGCCACAGTGCCTACCAAACATTGAAATACAGACGTTAAGCCTTACATAGACAAACATTGTCTCAATATATCCTGGTCAATGGCCTACCAAACATTGAAATACAGACGTTAAGCCTTACATAGACAAACACTGTCTCAATATATCCTGGCCACTGTGCCTACCAAACATTGAAATACAGACGTTAAGCCTTACATAGACAAACATTGTCTCAATATATCCTGGTCAATGGCCTACCAAACACTGAAATACAGACGTTAAGCCTTACATAGACAAACATTGTCTCAGTATATCCTGGTTAATGGCCTACCAAACACTGAAATACAGACGTTAAGCCTTACATAGACAAACATTGTCTCAACATATCCTGGTTAATGGCCTACCAAACACTGAAATACAGACGTTAAGCCTTACATAGACAAACACTGTCCCAGAAAACATTGAAATACAGACGTTAAGCCTTACATAGACAAACATTGTCTCAATATATCCTGGTCAATGGCCTACCAAACACTGAAATACAGACGTTAAGCCTTACATAGACAAACAATGTCCCAGAAAACATTGAAATACAGACGTTAAGCCTTACATAGACAAACACTGTCTCAATATATCCTGGTCACCTGTGACTACCAAACATTGAAATACAGACGTTAAGCCTTACATAGACAAACATTGTCTCAATATATCCTGGTCACCTGTGCCTACCAAACATTGAAATACAGACGTTAAGCCTTACATAGACAAACGCTGTCTCAATATATCCTGGCCGCAGTGCCTACCAAACATTGAAATACAGACGTTAAGCCTTACATAGACAAACATTGTCTCAATATAACCTGGTCAATGGCCTACCAAACATTGAAATACAGACGTTAAGCCTTACATAGACAAACACTGTCTCAATATATCCTGGTCAATGGCCTACCAAACACTGAAATACAGACGTTAAGCCTTACATAGACAAACACTCTCTCAATATATCCTGGTCACCTGTGCCTACCAAACATTGAAATACAGACGTTAAGCCTTACATAGACAAACACTGTCTCAATATATCCTGGCCACTGTGACTACCAAACATTGAAATACAGACGTTAAGCCTTACATAGACAAACGCTGTCTCAATATATCCTGGTCACCTGTGCCTACCAAACATTGAAATACAGACGTTAAGCCTTACATAGACAAACATTGTCTCAATATATCCTGGTCAATGGCCTACCAAACATTGAAATACAGACGTTAAGCCTTACATAGACAAACGCTGTCTCAATATATCCTGGTCACCTGTGCCTACCAAACATTGAAATACAGACGTTAAGCCTTACATAGACAAACATTGTCTCAATATATCCTGGTCAATGGCCTACCAAACACTGAAATACAGACGTTAAGCCTTACATAGACAAACACTGTCTCAATATATCCTGGTCAATGGCCTACCAAACACTGAAATACAGACGTGAGCCTTACATAGACAAACACTGTCCCAGAAAACATTGAAATACAGACGTTAAGCCTTACATAGACAAACATTGTCTCAATATATCCTGGTCAATGGCCTACCAAACACTGAAATACAGACGTTAAGCCTTACATAGACAAACACTGTCCCAGAAAACATTGAAATACAGACGTTAAGCCTTACATAGACAAACACTGTCTCAATATATCCTGGTCACCTGTGCCTACCAAACATTGAAATACAGACGTTAAGCCTTACATAGACAAACATTGTCTCAATATATCCTGGTCACCTGTGCCTACCAAACATTGAAATACAGACGTTAAGCCTTACATAGACAAACGCTGTCTCAATATATCCTGGCCACAGTGCCTACCAAACATTGAAATACAGACGTTAAGCCTTACATAGACAAACATTGTCTCAATATATCCTGGCCACAGTGCCTACCAAACATTGAAATACAGACGTTAAGCCTTACATAGACAAACATTGTCTCAATATATCCTGGTCAATGGCCTACCAAACATTGAAATACAGACGTTAAGCCTTACATAGACAAACACTGTCCCACCAAACACTGAAATACAGACGTTAAGCCTTACATAGACAAACACTGTCTCAATATATCCTGGTCACCTGTGCCTACCAAACACTGAAATACAGACGTTAAGCCTTACATAGACAAACATTGTCTCAATATATCCTGGTCAATGGCCTACCAAACACTGAAATACAGACGTTAAGCCTTACATAGACAAACATTGTCTCAATATATCCTGGTCAATGGCCTACCAAACACTGAAATACAGACGTTAAGCCTTACATAGACAAACACTGTCTCAATATATCCTGGTCAATGGCCTACCAAACACTGAAATACAGACGTTAAGCCTTACATAGACAAACATTGTCTCAATATATCCTGGTCAATGGCCTACCAAACATTGAAATACAGACGTTAAGCCTTACATAGACAAACACTGTCTCAATATATCCTGGCCACTGTGACTACCAAACATTGAAATACAGACGTTAAGCCTTACATAGACAAACGCTGTCTCAATATATCCTGGCCACAGTGCCTACCAAACACTGAAATACAGAAGTTTAGCCTTACATAGACAAACATTGTCTCAATATATCCTGGTCAATGGCCTACCAAACATTGAAATACAGACGTTAAGCCTTACATAGACAAACACTGTCTCAATATATCCTGGCCACTGTGACTACCAAACATTGAAATACAGACGTTAAGCCTTACATAGACAAACGCTGTCTCAATATATCCTGGTCACCTGTGCCTACCAAACATTGAAATACAGACGTTAAGCCTTACATAGACAAACATTGTCTCAATATATCCTGGTCAATGGCCTACCAAACATTGAAATACAGACGTTAAGCCTTACATAGACAAACACTGTCTCAATATATCCTGGTTAATGGCCTACCAAACACTGAAATACAGACGTTAAGCCTTACATAGACAAACATTGTCTCAATGTGTCCTGGTCAATGGCCTACCAAACATTGAAATACAGACGTTAAGCCTTACATAGACAAACACTGTCTCAATATATCCTGGCCACTGTGTCTACCAAACATTGAAATACAGACGTTAAGCCTTACATAGACAAACATTGTCTCAATATATCCTGGTCAATGGCCTACCAAACACTGAAATACAGACGTTAAGCCTTACATAGACAAACACTGTCTCAATATATCCTGGTCAATGGCCTACCAAACACTGAAATACAGACGTGAGCCTTACATAGACAAGGATGTTTACTTCATGGACAAGACAAGTAACGATGCAGCAAAGTTACATAACACTTGTTATTTATGCTACAGTCAAACATCGATTAATCGAACTTCCATAATTCGAATTTCTCAATGTGTCGAACTTTTGACAAAGTCCGACTTTTTTCATTGTATAACACTATTGATTCACTTTTCATGAATTGAACTTCTATGAATCGAATTTTTAACTGTATCGAAGTTTTAATCTGACCCGTTCGTTATGAAAACATTGAAAAGTACAACTAATAAATCGAAGTGAAAATTTTACTTGCTTTGAAAATTAAGTTGACAAACAAAAAAATCTTACAAGATTATCACTTTACAAAAACTACAGTTTGTATTTTAGTATATTATTCATTATAAATGTGAATCTACAATGTATTAGCCTGTGTTACGTTACACTAGCACCGCATCGGTTGTTCTGTATTTAAAGTAAATAATTAAACAAATCGTTCGGGCAATAAAGAACTATTTCGACGTGGCATAACAACTAGTAGACCCTCACCTTCAGTGGATCCCCACCCAGTGGCGTAACACATGTAGCCGGAACTGTACTTTATGTTTGAATTGCGCGGTAGACACGCTGTGTTGACGTGGGTGTCGGTAAGATTGGCCACGCCCAGCAGACGTATGATCGCTATGTCGTGTTCGTGGTGGCCCGGAGTGTAGTTGTCGTGGACCGTTATACTCCGGATCTGAAAAGTCTGCTCATGTTTTTCGGTTACAGACAAACGATGGTCTCCCAAAATAACACGTACTTCACCAATGCTACTGAGCCTACAAGAAAGAAACACATTTCGAATTTGAATATCGAGACAATGACGTATATGCTAGTTGTTTGAGAGGCACATTGCTCAATGCAGTGACATAGCAAAACACACTAACAACTAGCGAATAATGGCTTGTTTATCTCTTTGATGGCAACTGTTTACACCCACATTATATGTATTTGTCTTCATGGCCCTTTATAATCATTATCCATGCCTACTGTCACCTTGCCCAAATTTGGATTCTAGGTTTCCTAGTGCTACCTCATACAATTACAAAGACGGAGAGAAAAGAATAAGTTCATTGTGTCCACTTGGTATGACTGTTAAACGAATAATAAAACAATAAAGAAAAATATCTTCTGTCTTTTTTAGCGAGCAGTACAAATTGGATTTTGAGTCGTTTTGCGTTACATCTCGGGGCCCATACGTGCAGCAGAAAGAGGGTGGTTAAAATGGGACTTTGATTGACATTATTTATCCCACTTTATACTAGTTTCAAATAAGCAAGTTGTTTACGACGACATATTAAAAAGAAATCATTGCAATTTCACTAATGAAAATGTTTTATGCCTTTTTGTTTGTGGAAGCAGAATTAATTTGATTTCTGCTTGTATGGTTTATTACTTTCTATAGATTTATCGAACGTACGTGTCGAAGCAGTGTGCCGCAGTGACTACCCATTCCTCGTGAATAAGCGTCCCTCCACAGAAATGATCCGACTGTCCGTTCGGAAGAATCATTCGAATGGATGCCTGCCAAGGCCAACTTCCAGCATTGGCTGCCTGACCACCCACGATCTTTCTTGACACAACAGGAATGTTCGGTATACCACACCCTGACGAAATACACATCAACTGTTTAAAATTGTCGATATATTGAATAACAATATGAGAAAACAAAAGGGCCTGTTTCCAAAATGGCCCCTTCTCTGATTCAAATTTCCTGTTGGTGGTGCATTGCCCATGCCGTTGTGATCACAAATCTATAAAGTATAAAGATTAAGGTCACTTGGTTTGTTTTTTATGGCTCCTCAAAGTTGTATCTTTCAGAAGCTGTCTAAGTGTTGATAAAATGTGCATGTTATGTAAAATATTAATGAAAATCTAATCAAATGATAGTCACCGTAAAGAATACATTCATGGCATGATTGTGACAAAAAATCATGTTTCCATCGCGCCATTTGGCTGTTTTATGGAAGAAACAATCTCAAAAATGCCATTTTCGATGATTACATTTTAGACACAAAAACTGTGTTTTTTAGAGGATACACCCTTTTATGGGCGTTGGATGCAAACCAATTTTTATCCTATCAAACAGTACGTAATATGCTATTGATGAGAGGAAAAATCATCAAAATGTAAGTGGTGGAACATTTTCAAATCTTGGGTTGAATTAGCCTATGGTTGAATTGCCGACTTTCGACTTTCTTTAGATAATTAACAAAAACACGAGAGTATTTGCTCGGTATGTTGAGAATATGTACACAGATATGAAAAAAAAGTGAGAGAAACACTTTTTCAAGAAAGAAATCCAAGATGGCTACTTCACAAGTCCCCGTGGTTGAAGACATTGGCTGACAAATAGACAGAACAACACACAAAAGGTGTTCCTTATAATTTTGGTTGGTTTTTGCATTTACGAGAGTGTTCATAGCTACGGGCGATTGTATAATACCTATATTTATAAGTTTGGTTAGTCACATGGTAACGGGGATCTTTCATATCGAGCCCCAAACATACTTTCGACATATGCACTATGTTGCCGCATGGAAAACTATTTCAAGTTTTGTCTGAATTTCTTTACATGTGGTTGCAATGGTCGAGGGTTTTCCAGCGCCCTGTAATACCGAAGGTAGTACAAGATGCTGGAGATGTGCGCACACATTCCCATCGTTCTCTCTCCAACTGGGCACTGGCAGTAGTAGTCTTTTATTGGGGCCTCATCATCAGGTGAAACGGTGAACCGTACCCAAACGTTATATTTCGTTTGGCTTTTGTATCGAGAATATATTTGACATCGTAGAAGGTCTGGGGAGTACTGGTAAAGCCACACCTCATAGTCTCCGTCATCACCTAAATGTTCGACAATGTAACCAGGAGCCAGAGATATCTGATACGTTCCACAATAATCAGGTTCTCAAGTAATCGAGATCAAGACGGGGAAACAGTACGGAAGATGCATCCATCTTGATAAACTCGGACCTTGCCCGTCTAGATAGATCCGGATCTGTCTTGACTCTCTGAGCTAAACCATTCGGTGTTGTCAAACGGCCTTCATACGTTCAGCCATTAGCCTATCTTTGGCATCTCTCTCTGGAGATCTCTGGTAGATCGGTCCCCTATAACCATTCAGACAGGCTGTGACGGTTCGAAGCAAAGCCTCAATGACATTGATAAAGCTGTTAGACACCAATTGCGTTCGGAAGAACGTCCAGTGTTTGAGACGACCATGATAGGATTCCACAATCCACCTCGATTTGGTGATAGTTCTGTCAAGATTTGCTTGGACGTCAGAATGTTGATTTTGACTGTGTTTCAGGTATGACGGCATGCTAGCATTGAGGCCAGAGGCTTCGAGAACTTGTAGGACATCTCTAAAACCTCGGTCAACGACAACATTGTCATCTGGTTGTAGCCAAGTAACTAGCTTGTCCATGACATCTTTTGTAATTGTAGCATCATTTTCGCTGCCAGTGAATGGTCCAACTGTGTCCAGAATGTAGCAATCTGGTAAGGCGATGCTCATGAATTTGAGATAGTTTCTCTTCTTCTGTCTACAGTAGGACATTCTCTGGAGCTTGTGGTTTGAGCTTTTCTGGATATAAATATAGGTGCCATCTAATATGGCAGTGGCTTTATCTCCAAAAAATCCTTCTGAAAAGACAGTATTGTGCCCGAGCAACTGTTCTCTTGTCAAGTGATCCGGGCCTAGAAATTGTGGGTCTATCGATGTGTCTTATGCCTGTACTATGGAGTGGAAAGCTTTGGACACACTTGACTTGGAAATTCCAAAAGGAGAAGAACACTGACTCCAGGAAATGTCGGTTTTCAGTTTTACCCAGAGCAGTAGTAGAGCATCGTGTGTAGTCTTGGTATATATACCAGATGAAAGATATGGGGAACAGTGCGAGTGGATTTCGAGGAACTGATCTTTGGACCAACCTGTCCAGGCCATGCATGCCGAGTCATCAAGAGAAGAAAAGGTTATTGCAAACGCAGACTGGTTCTGTGAAAGGACGTGCGACACTTCTAGGAGGTCATTAATGATTTCGGACGATTTTGATGGTAACTGAGATTCCAAGGAACCTCTACCATAAAGGACTACCTCTGTAGACGGATCTAAGTCGTTACCAATAAGGTGAATGGAGCAGACGCGGGATGAGGTGGGACACCACAGATTGTGTGAATAGATCAGGTGATGTCTTTGATTTTGTTCCATTTATTGCAAAGGTAACAAGACAGAGACAGCATTTTTTGTGTGAAGATGATCGATTCAAAAGATCATGAAGGGTCAGCAACGGCAGGATATGGGACGGGGAGTCGTCTTCTTCCTCTATTTCCTTGTTCTCCTCGGTTTCAGGTTCAGGCTGATTTTTGTTCCGAAGATACTTCATGTAGCACTTCTGGCAAATGAGTGCTTGTTCGTTTGCTGACATCAATCCTTGTTGCACCAGCGTATCTAGGAGCCATTTATATTGTGGACTATTTACATTGCGTGCACTTCTGTTCTTATTGCCACTACGTTTCTTGAAGTATAGTTGACAGCCTTCTCCAACACATTTACCCTCCATCTTGAAACAATAACGATTGGTTTTTGAAGCGTCGATAAAGTAACAAAATAGCAAGCCAACGATGATTGCTGTAAACAGCTAATACTTAGTAGTGTGGAACAATTATGCGAAAATGTGTGATAATAACGAATTGATTGATTACTTAGAACAAAATAAAGTATTTCATATGGATAATCTATCTAATCGATGTGGTGTGGTCGGCAGGCACAAAGAAAGTGAAACAAGTCAGGTCCCAACCCTGACAGAGCCACAACGCTTTGGAGATGGGACAATAAAACATGGAAAGAGAGACAAGAATAGGTAGCGTCGAGTCAATGATTCCGTAAACGTATAGACAAAGACAAGAAGATACGGATAAATGTTTAAGGTCACACGATCAGAAAATTCAGAAGAGGACAACTTGAGATAGAAAAGTATTCATGTATCAGGGTGTCATCAGTGTAAATCTTTATATCGATACTGTTTATTTAGTCGTTAGATATCATAAAACTGTCATGAAAATATTCGCTCTGATATTCAATATAAAATTTTGTATATAATAAGCTATATAATAGGGTTTCAGACAAGGTTGTTACTCATTTCCCCTTTTCTTTCAATTTACAACCACATTCAGGCGGCGATATGAGAACGTTCCACCACATGGAATTAGCTGATTTTTGGTACACGTATGAAACAAGTTAAGCTCTATCCGATTTTGTGATGGAAATTTGCATCCAAAACTATATAACGGGAGAAACTTGCAATTTTATGGCATTTTTTCCCTAATTGTGTCTCTGCAAGTGCATTTTCATCCGAGAATTTTTTTTTTTCATGTTTTATGAATAAGCACGATGTTTTTCAAATATTTATCAAAAAAAATTTATACTATGTTGCTAATTACAATTTCGAGATAACCTTCTTTTATTTACGACCTTATGTCTTTAAAGCTCAAAATGACAACTTTATGAAAATACATTTTCACTGAAATTATGAAATCTGGGTGTCGGAAAGGTGTAAAAGTATTCTTCGGAAAAGAAAAAAACTGTAGTTGAGCTAGATAAGAAATTATACGGGGGCAGGCTCCTATGGAGAATTAACATTACTGGAAACAGGCCCTTTCAGTTCGCCTTGATCAAACTCTGTTAGTGACATACTTCTGACCAAAGCGTATTTTATTTGCTTATAGTTGCTAATCATTACAAGTCAACAATATCCTAGCAGGACCCAGGTTTATAAAACATCCCGACATGTCATACTTACTAAACAAACGAAATGTTGAATTTGAACAAGAAAAGTTTATATTTACAAAGACCATTCGTAATTTTCTTCACAGAGAAGGATTTATACCATTGATACAAGGGCATGTTATATGTGTATAAAATGGTTAAACAATGCATAGTTCGTCAGGAACAATGGCGAGAAATAACAATCAGACATGTGTACTTACGTTTGTGGGGGTAACACACGACACCAACATCTTCACTATGCTGACAATCATGTACGCCGATACTGTAAATAGATTCATTAATTCTGAATTAAGTCACATGACAACGGCACGCTTCCTTATCGTGAAACTGTGTGACTTATACATACGACTAAGGTTGATAATCTGGTATATAACATCATAACTTAATATGTGTATACTCACTTGTTTCTCCGACATTTTGTCAATGAGGTTTCGTTCCCAATACAGTTGACCTCATCAAACCAAATTTGTCCCCGGCCAGCTCCGAATTGTTTTGTAGATCGAGCACCCCTGTTAAATGACATGGATCATACATTTTTATATTTTAAGATGTGCGTTGTTTTTTAAATTGAAGTGTAAGTCCTTTGTAACGTTTAGAGTTGCATGAAGACATCACAGAAAGGGAGGTTTATGCTAGATGTTATACATATTCAAAGTGTCACAATGGATGCAGCAAATGTATATCGGTATCTCCAATGTCTCGTTGAATTCATTCTCGTTCATACCATTTAAGGTATTAGAGGTTCAATAACAATACAACTTTAGTGTGTTCAGAAGTGAAATGAGCATCAGGAATACATGTCCAAAATAAAATAAAACGTGGTGCTTTATCATCAAACTATCGTTCACAACAAACAAACGATTAATCTGCAATATTTGTAATAATATTTCAATATTTACAATCGAAGTCCTTTACAATAATGTTGTAGAAAAATGAACAAGAAAATGCAAAATGAAACCAAACAACATTTGATCGGACAGTTTCACCCACTTTTTCCTTAAAATCATTTTAATCTGAATTCTAAGATAATGGATTGTTTAAAGAGCTTTACGAAAATGGAATCTAGTAAAATGTAGATTTAAAATGTCATGTACAAAGAAAAGAATGGAGACTCACTCGTATCCGAGATCTCTACACACAATGTCAGCGGCCGTGATATCAAACCCATCATCACATACTGTGCCCCAAATGTTGGCATACATGACTTCTAGTCTCCCTTCCCACGCACCACGCCCTTCGACTAGGCGGAACGGGTTAGCAACCAATGGTAAGTTGGTCTTAGCTAAAATAGAAGATATATATTTTCCCGTAAGTGGTGTTCATTTGATTATATTTACATTTGCGCTGCAACCCACTATATGAACATTACCAGCAAAATGCCTTTTATAAAACTTTGAAAGCAATGGTTCTCGAGACGTAGCACGTGATTTCTTTATGACGTCATAGATCAAGCTTGTTCAACGAGAGTCTTGTCGCGCCGCTTCGAATAACATGGAGAATGCCCTTGCGTCAAACGCTCAAATGACTAATTATTACCATTGGCGCCAATTTTATTCAAGCTGGGCTGTTCCGCCCATGTCGTTTAAATGACGACACATATACAAACGCAGGTAATAAACTATTAACTGGAAAAAATATCAATAAAGTTAAGCAATTGTTCTATAGTAAAAATGTTAATATAAGGATTGAAAGTCATTTTTTTAACTTTCATAGTGCTATGAAAGGTCAGCCGTTACATCCATATTCAGCATGAAGCCCTAGCGGGCTTCATTCAATATGGATGTAACGGCTGACCTTCCATAGCACTATGAAAGTTAAAAAATGACTTTCAATCCTTATATATTTACATTCTAACTTTTTCTTCTTTCTATATGAATATAAAAAAAATATCAGAGAATACCAAAGCGTCAATAAAACCATAATCCGATTAAATCAAAAGGCAAAATAGGAACAAAGGAAAGATGTACATGGACACTCTCGTAAAAGCACAAGAAAATAAGGCCAGGTGTTCTGGAAGAATAAGCGTCTTCTGCTTCATCGACGACACCCGCCACGGAAATCTTGGTCACATCCAAGTAAGCATCAATCCTCCAAATGAGAACCCAGTCATCATTGTCAATCACAACAAGAAAGCACACTAATAAGCAAACTCAAAAATGTCCAATTTCATATTACACAAAGATACAGAATATATATCAACTGAAAACAACAAACACAAGACAATGAAAACAATACGAATACAACCATCAATCAAATCTACTTGTGACATTACACAGTTACCTTGTTCAATAAAGTTTTATTGCGTCAGATAACATTAAGAACGCCCCAGTGTCAAACTCCGAAATGACTACTGTTGACGATTGGCGCCAATTATATTCGCATAGGACTGTTGCGCCAATTTCGTTTAAATGGCGGCGCAAAATTAAAAATACTCTCAGTCAATATATCAGTTATTCTAGAACAAATAAAAAATGACTTAACAATTGTTCTATATTAAAAATGTATAAAAGCGTTAATTGACTTAACGTCTTTCTTTTTAATTTCCATGCCGGCATAGTCAACAATTACTGTAAAAGTGGAATTTTTCGCGTTGTAGAAATTTTCTCTTATTTCACTGGCATAAAATACCCGCAAATATATTCAAAAGCGAACATATTCAACAATACTCAAACTCTACTGTGTATAATAGTTTTATAGATACACCATGCAAAACAGCATGATTGCACCACGAAAATTTCCACATCGCGCACAGTTTTGAATAAGACAAAGCGAAAAATTCCACGCACGAAAATATTAGTTTTTACAGTAGTCAACGGACCTCTTTCAACCACTTCTATACTGTAACAACACTAATGGAACTTTCTCTGAAATTTGTTCAGTGAAGCTTAATGTTTTAACTTTTTTATAACAAAAGGTGGTATTATAACTATAATAATGAAAATAATGGTCTGCCTTAAAGCCACTGACACTGCGTGTAGTTTGCTCTGTAGGCTGCCGAAGATGAACTCTACTTCATGGTTCCCGAGAAAAAGACTTACGTTCACAGTTATTCTCGTCAGCGCCATCCCCGCAATCGTCCAAGTAGTTACACTGCCAGCGGGACGGGATGCATTTGTTGGATGCAGGACACCGGAACTGCCGTGAACCACAGCGGGTGGACCCTACATCATTCATTAATAGAACAAGATTATTTTGAGCGGAATGAAACAAAGCTACTTGAACAGTTGATACTTTACGATAGTTTTGAGTATGAAGCAAAACGAAACCTACAATTTCACATTATAGTTTGCTTCTCAATTCTCTATTGTATGATAACTTAATGATGTAACAAATCTTGTTTGTGTGAAATCATTCTCCACTATATAACCGAATAGTTTAGTTTATTTGTTTAATGCACTTACTTGATGAACTGGCAGGTCGGGGAACCTGGCATTCGATACCCACGTCATTAGTATGTGAGCAACCGTTGTCTGCAATAAACAGGAGCAATTGAAGTAATATCTGATATTAATATAAGTGTTACAACAATAAATTTGGTTTGACTTCTCAGCAACAAATAGTGATAATCGAAATTAAATATGATATTTACATATTGATACATGTTAGATGTTATAACAACAATTTGGTTTGCCTACCCAACAATAAACAGTTCATGTTTACATAGACGTTACAACAATGAATTTGGTTTGACCTCACGTAAATAAAAAAAATAGAAAATACCGAAGCGTCAACAAAACCATAATCCGAACTAGAAATCGATTTAACTAGAGGCAAAATATGAATAAAGGAAAGCTTTACATTGGGACCCTTGTAAAGGTACACGATAATAAGACCAGGTGTTCCAGAAAAGTAAGCGTATTCTTCTTACCCTGAGTTCTGGTACAGCGTGACAGTGATTTCTCTGTTCCATTACAGGACAATTGCACGGACATCATGAGACCAGTTCCTTCGACATACTGGTTCCTCTGAAATGTTTCAGAATATTTAGTATATATTAAACGCTTTCTTTCGATCTGAGCAAAAGTTATCATAGAATATATTACTTTATATTAGATTTGTATTTTACGTTTGTTGTCCATGTTATATTATCATTGCATGATTGCTGATCGAAAAATAAGATGTTACAAATGTACGTTTAAAATATTTACAGGTAAAAGTGTGGTGACCGCGCCAGAAAACCCGAGCTGTGTACATGCCACCTGTGCGTTGCTATTTGTCCATCCTCTGTTACAAAGCGTGCCCCACACGCCCTTGACCTTGACCTCTACACGACCGCTGTATCTGTTTCCACCCACTAACCGTATTCGGTGCCATGCTGTAATGTCAGAAACAGTGTCAGGTGTTGGTACATAATAGCATCAAATGTTTATCAATTAAGGGTACGTTTACACAGGTTGTTTACCATCTAAACATGAATTGTTCGTTTAAGATAAACCCTCTGGTTTATGAAGTTTATTCAAAACGGGTTAAATAAATTCACATCAAAGGTAATAATTTTATTATAATATTGAATATAAAACATCTACTGGACAAACCTCCGGGGATGTTTTTGTCAGATTTACGAAATTCTAGAAAGATATTATCATTACCTTAAAATAGTAGATTTTTCTGGTCACAAATCGGTAATGTATAACCTTTTCCCAACAATATCTAGAGACGAATTTTTCATTTCAGACTTTCTTTCTATGCTTTGTTTATGATACTGATACTTTTAGAAAAGAACGAATATCTTTCGTTTGGCTTATCGTAAATATTACGGATTAGGCTTATCATTTGGCTCAAATAAATGAATGAACTTTGAACTGGAATTGAAAGTGACTGCCTTATCTCTCACTAAATGCGGGTCATTGTCTTTAAATAGACCTACTAGTATATACGAGCGACACTTTGGTAGCATTTCCGGTGTACTCAACGTCCTGATATGTCAATCATACCCGCACATTTTACGTCAATGACCATTGCTAAATGACTCAATTAAATTTGGATAAGAGTACAGGTTAACCAGATACAACAGACGTAAGAATCAATGTGCTAGATCCCTGTATGGTTTCAGTTGTAGTGTTATAGATAGCCTACTATCTAAGATATTAAGAAGCGTACATGTTTCTCTGAGTAATAGTGAATTTATTAAATTCATTCAATAGTTTGATATGTCACAATTCAAGCCTTTAGGTGAATGACCTATTAAATTATTTAACGAGTTATATTCATTCCCTAGTACATTGACATGAGTGTCAGATTTTATATGTCACAGATTTTATATTCATTAGAAAAATAAGTCAAACTCTAGAATTCGTTTCCCTATAAAAAAGGTTAATTCCTACTCTGACGGTACTACCGAAACAATGATGTACCCCATTAAAGAGGCATCATGATAAAACTATATTTTTTTATGCTTATTTAGAATTATTGTATATATGAATTAAATGTATACTCTTGTGGAAAATTAATGGGCGATTTACGCTGAAATATGTTCTCAAAAATTTTAATTAATAATTAAAAAAGGGAATCACTATTCGTTGATCAACGATTTGGACATGTAAATTTTTTTTGCATTACATATGATAACGCATGCGCATAACAAGCTACTTCGGTAAACAAAAAATGGCGATCCGTGTGACCTACATGTAACTACCAAGCGAAAAGTGGCCGAATGTTTTCTTCTGGATAGCCGGTGACACAGTTTTGATTTGGTTTTGGGGCCTCCCAAAGGATAACTCTTTCATTCCTCTGTTACATGAAATGCGTGTGTAAAACTTGAAAGCGTGCATTGTAATATTCCCTTTATAATATTCCAGTAAAACGGCATTATTGAATTATATTGCTGAAGAGAAGGACCTTTTCACATACAAGAAAAACGTATGGGGGGGGGGGGGGTTACGTTGTAAAGTTTAATGTATACAGATTCAATTTGGAAAAAATGAATAAATTTATGTCATCATGTGCGGATAAAAAAATCTTGTCATACCTAATCTATAAAATACGGATTGTACAATTATTATCGGGTTTGGACCCCAGTATTAAATTTGATATGAACCAAAATATATGCATTATAGAAGTGAAGTCATTAAATCATAAAAAAAAAAATCATATACATGTATGTCCCATGTCTGCAGTTGTGTTGAAAATGTTAACGAACCTTTAAATTTACATAAAAAAGTAAAATGAATCATAACATTTATAAATGGATCAAGTATTGGACAATTATCTTCTCGACAAGTTCCAAATTTGAGATATATATTATACATGTATTCTACATGTTTAGTGCGTGGTGCGTCATATGAGTGCAGGGACTTCCCTGGTACATATATAATTGTACGTATTAAAGTATGTTGACGCTGAAAGTTGGATAGATTTTAGATGAATATATAGATAGTCTGAAAAAAACCCTTCAAGACGTCGAGTTGTATAAAAAAAAATCGGAATCATTTCATTTTATTTTTTTACTTTTCATTGCATACACACCTTTTGTGAAATGGTTCTAAATGAGGATTCGTGAAGATAACTTTTACAGAAATTAAGGTTTGCCCTATGGTTGTCATCGTCGGAAACCCACATGACACTGTTAAACGTACAATGTAAGAGTGCAGTATCGTGTGGGTTTCTGGCGATTTGCATCGATTTCAGGCAGGTACTGATGTCGATAAATGATGCAGAGATGTCGACATAAATTTCTTCATATGAATATCGTGTGTAATTAACGTCTGATTATTAATGTGAATTTGATTCAATAAATTTATACACGGACTTTGTGTCTGGTTCATCATCGGACGTACATGTATATACATTACGCGTCCCCTCTTGGGCCCCTTCGTCAAATTGACCGAGAACGCTTTCACTTGACGCGTGATCAGCGCTATTTTTATCGGGCTTTCCCGAGGAATGCAATTTTGCAAGTGGCTAATAAACACATTTTGAGTGGACTTTGAATATTGAAATAACAGGAAAATGTATCTAGTAGTGCAAACAGCATGTACATTCAAGAACTTTATTGTAGACTTCCCCGGGATGCCCCTTTAAGACGTCAATTATTTATTAAGCAGCTATAGTATGATAATATTACCCATGTGTAATATCTTATTTATGACATGTCCGTATGACATAGCAAAATTGGTCAGTAATGTGATGATATGCTTTTAATTATTTCATCTCTTTTGGTTTATTTAGTACGTAACAGCTACATATACGTATACTGTAACAACCAATATTTTCGCGCGTGGAATTTTTCGCTCCGTACCAACAGCCTCCAAATTGTTCGCGTTGTGGAAATGTTTTCGCTGTCATGCTGTTTTGCACTGTGTACCTATAACACTATTTTCCAGAGATTAAGTGGTGTTAAATATTTCCGCGTGTTGATATTTTTGCGGAAATTTAATGCTAGCGAAAGAAGCGAAAATTTCCACACCGCGAACAATTCCACTTTTACAGTATTCAAAGAATTGATTCCCATTTTGATGACGTGTATGAGCTATAAACCCAAATTGGTCTTCGAATGAACTGATTATATGAAAATGTCATTATATAGCCATTTTGATTATATACATTTGTGCGGTTATTTAAAGTTGTGCACTAAATACATAATGCATCTTTATAAAGATAACATCTATGTGAACATGTGTTGCATTTAGTCCCTAGCTAGAATCTTGTGAAATGTGTTCTGATATATCTGAAACATTGCAAATGGACTTTCGCCATTTTTTATTCAATAGTAAAAACATAAACATTCCTTAGTTTCATTTCATCAGATGGCACACCGGATTAAGGGGTTCAGTATGGTATGACATTATGCCCAATACATGTTTTAAGTAGTATGAATCGTCAGAATTGTCACTTTATCTTTAAATTATGTGTTACATCAATGCTGACAGGAACTTAATACGTTCTTGTAAACAACCAAATCAGTAAGTTCTTGTAAACAACCCAATCAGTCAGTTCTTGTAAACAACCCAATCAGTCAGTTCTTCGATTTTCATATCAATACTGTCTTCAATCAAAACCCATATCTTGCTTACTTATTATCGTTAAAGGCATACTCATGAAAATATCAGCTATCCAATATATGTTATATATATTCACATGTCACCTGTTCGGGTAAAAAAATGACGGAAACGTCAACCACGAACCTTTCCACACCTCGATAAGACATAAATCAAGAAAATAAGGAAACCAAGACATCAGCAAGAGGAACAGGCATAATGGCCTTCTGTAGTACCCAACGTGAAATAACGCGCTAACCTATACTGCTACAATGTAACTATACCGCTTGTGATAGCCCTATAGTTAATACTGTATCATTATATAATTATTCCGTAGTATAACAATTTTATTGTTTTGTTGTAAAACGACTGTAAGTCATTACCACTTGAATGGTAGATGATGAGCATATTTCATAATTTTGTGTTAATAAGATTTTAAATGTAACTATCATATTTATAAAAGAAAGTGGACATTTTAACAGATTTGCAAATATTTTACAACAAAAAATTGAAAACAAAAATAATTAGAAATAACAACAACGTTTATTGTTACACAAATTTGCCCTCATTTTGTTTTCTGTCGTCAAAGTGTTTTTGGTTTGGAATTTAATATCGTTTTGTAATTTTTGTTCTCTATGCCAGCTCCACATTCAAAGCATTATGAAATATTGTTTTGAATACTTATTTCTAAATCGTCTAATTATGTAATAAAAACAAGGTCTGGTTGTAAATGTTATATTGTAAACAACTTTTATCTTAATTTTAAAACAGTCGACTAACCTTCTGCTCGTGGCGCAGGAATACATCGTCCAACGACTGCTAAAACGATCACGAATGTTAAAGGATGCATGCCGTATTGGGATGAGTAACACGTCTGCGATCTCTAAGCATCACCCAGAGGAAGATTGAATGGGTTGAGTTTCTGTGTCCAGCTATAGATAAGGGTGAACTCGATAACACCGCGGATAGGATTGTTTGGACGGGCCGTACCTCTATCGGTTATATGTGGACATGAACACGTCACAGTATAAGTGACTTATTATGAATTCCAAACTGCGACCCATTACCTAGCCTCGTTATTGGTTGAATTGTATGCCAAATTTGTCGCCTACCAGGGAATTTGAGGGTGGGCATTGGAGTCGTGACGTCATTGTCCGGAATAGCTCCATCCTTGTTGGCTTCAATTAAGAAAGATTACTTGCACGCCTATGTTTAAATTCAGTCACATGTTAACTGATTTAGAATTACAGTGAAACAACTTGTTGCTTTGATGTCATGATATCTGAGTCATTAAGTGTTGTTTTGTTAAACCTGCAGTACACACAAAGCCATAAAATACATGTTAAAGACAGTTAAATAAATATCCATACCTTCTGTTAGGAGAGTATGAGTGATATAACAACGTGAGAAGATGAGGAAAACTGCAAGACAGTTTCAAGTATAAACAGTGTTTGATATGATTGTGTAGCTATGTAGAATCTTAAAGGTTAACTATTTACCGTTGATGGGAATTAAACACAGGGCCCATAATTCTGGCGGTTTTTGTTTAAATATTTATGTATATTTATACATATCTATTTATACACTTTTGAACAGTTCGTTATATACCGTGTCAGTGGTTAGATTAAGAGCGCTCGACAGAGTTACTGCCCCTATGCGCTGGTAGTTGTCAGATCTCTATCAAGGGTCGTAAGACAATTGTATACGTGAGGTTTATTTCAGGGATACTTTATAGATATATCGATTGTCCTGTTTAATCTAGTAGCATATGTTTGTTTGTGAAATATAGCCTAAATTGCATTTAGAAATACATTGTACCTAATTCTAATGTGACTTTAATAGTCCAACCTTCCAGAAGACGCCCATGTTTGTTTGTTTGTATATTTATATTTACTGCAGAAATAGCAGTAGTCATTGGAGAGTATTTTATATGAATGTAGGCAGCGTAGAACATAAATTGTATAATACCGAAGCGTTAACAAAATCATAATCCGAACTCAAAATCGATTAAACCAGGGGCAAAATATGAACAAAGGAAAGATTTACATGGAGACCCAAAAGTGCAAGAAATTTAGACCAGGTGTTCCGGAAGAGTAAGCGTCTTCTGCTTCATCGACGACACCCGTCATGTAAATTTTTTGTCACATCCAGTAAACAACAAGTTCTCAAAATGAGAAACAGTAGACTATATGGTAAGTACGTTTTCCATACCACTCTGGTAACTCTGAGAAAACGTCATTATACCCAAGGTAGTGAAAAGAGCAACAATACAAACGAAACCTCAGTGGGAATATGATATCTGAAAATAACCAAAGAAAGCCAAGAAAAATATAGAACTGTTTGAAAACAAAACGATATTGATTATTTTGGCAAACAATTTGTTTCAAAATAAGTTCAATTTTACAACATATTACAGGGCAGGTCAGACTTCTTACCCCTCCTAGGTGTACTTATATATAAACATACTGAAGACAAAAAATGCGTACAAAAAACAATCAGAGAATACTAAAACGTCAACAAAAGCTTATTCCGAGCTCAAAATCGATTAAACTAGAGACAAAATAGGAACAAAGGAAAGATTTGCATGGAGGAGTACAAGAGAATAAGACAAGGCGTTCTTGAAGAGTAAGCTTCTTTTGCTTCATCGAATACACCCGCCATGTAAATCTTGGTCACATCCAAGTAAACAAAAAAGTCCTTAAAATGAGAACCGAGTATCATTGTTAAATACAACAAGTAAACACACTAATGAGCATACTCAAAAATGTCCATCTTCATATCACACAATGATACAGAATATTTCTCAATGAAACCAAGATGGCGACCATAAAACTTGCTCATAGTCTACATCAACCTGCATCTCTCGAATCCCTGTGCCATAAGTTTGTTTCATCAGCAGCTGATCTCGATATTCAGAGCAAGCCCTTGAACTAGGATTCAACTGCGACATGTAAACGCCCTAGGATGGGGAAGCAGGGATGTTACAAAGGAAGTGAAGTTTTCTAACTCAGAAATAGAATATTTTGATAACCTTAAATATTAAAACGTCTATATCTATGACACAATCAACGTCCCGTGTCACAGTCACAAAGCATGGAAATCACTGACAGAACTTATATAGTTCAGATTGATTTTCACAGCGGCCATTTCAAGACACGTGATGGCTCTCTGTAAAAACTTTTCATTACAAAACATATAATCCATATTTTCTGTCTGGTGTCGAGGATTCCACATTAAATGTCTTGTTGTAATATACTAAACCATAAAATGAATACATATCACAAGCAAACAGTATGTTATATAGCAATTTAATTTCATTTTGGAGCGAAAACAGCGGCAGATATACTTTCCTCTGATGACAAGACGGGGTTATTTTCCGGTAACAGGGTGAACAGCTTTTACCTTGTCAGGGAAAGTAATTACATAAAGTCATAGCACCACATTAACGCATTCCTTACATCGAAGCTACCAAGTAGATAGCACAAAACAGTCTCATTGTCTTACGAAATCTTACAATGTTACGTCCATACTTCAAATGTATCTAAAGTATCAAAGAAATCTTCCGCAGCATCGTCGTCATTAGTGGTACAAAACACAATTTGTTTAATATACGTCATACAAAAACAAGATGCAATAATCGACATATGTGTATAATGGTAATTTACTAATGAGATTGGCGTTGTAGACGGAGTCGGATCAATCGCCGGCCTGGTACAGGTGGAGCAGGGTGCGAAACAATAAACATGGCTGACAGTAAGTACACATCGTGTTCTTAATTAGGAGTTTTTAATATTGGTTTCATTTCCAATATGACTATTTAACATATGGAATACATTTGATATTTAAAAGGATAATCTATCGATATAAATTAAGCAGAAAAGTTTATCCTTGTGAAAAATAAGCAATTATAATTTATAAAAGAACGATACCGATACTAATTATATCAACCAGTATGTGTTTTTTGTAATAGACTTATCACATTACATAGATAAAAATAACAAAAAACAATGTACTTTTGTAGAATTTAAAAATTTAAATGTATACTCGTTTTTGTCCGTAACACAAAATGATTTTGAAGTCACAGCGATCATTTCTTCAATTTAAAGAAATAAAGTGATGTTATAGATCTTGTTAACTGACTGTGATTTGTGATATTTCTTGCCTCTTATTGGAAGATAATTTTTTCAACTTCTAAATTAATAGTGCTGCTTTTCTTGTCATTTTAATGTTTTAATGTGTATGAATGCAAGATGATTATAAAGTGGGTAACAGGCCTAGTACAGATAGTTTTCATTAACGCGAATCTGTACGCACAGAAATATATATATATATTGTTTCCGTATTTTAACACCTTGATTATATTCATGATATAAATTGCAATATCTCAAATATATTTTTCTTATATGTGTTAGCACTTCTAAATTGCTAACAAAATATTGATGATAATCATTTTGATAAGGCTGGGTAACAAAATAGAGGATACCGAAGCGACAACAAAACAATAATTTGAAGTAAACAATATTCCTTTTCGAACTGGTGGCCTTTTAACAAACTTTACTTTTCTTTGTATAATCTTAACCATGTTTCAGTAGTACTACTAAGTACACATTAAAGGCCCAATATACGTAACTTTCGGCAAAACTTGAAGCGAAAATCAGGCCTAATAACTTATTATATTTATAGATTTAGTTAAGATTAACTAATATCCGCAATATCCAAGGTGAATTCTTACGCGGTTACCGGTACAGCAGCAGTTGAAACACGGTATTTGTAAACACGCGTCCATTTTGAACTGTCTTCTAACTTCGGTTTGTTGTTGAAGTGGGCCCCACCTGAGTTATTTCCAAGTATTTGTATTTTTTGTCAAGAGTTTCTTGTTAGTTACCGCCCAGGTTTTCTTCGTTATAGGCTTATTTTTGCATGGTTATCAACTGGATTTTTATTTCAGACGTTTTCAGAATCCCGAAAAGTTACGTATATTGGGCCTAAAGTTCTAAATAAAACAATATTTTGTCTCACTGTATTTTTGATAAGTGAAATTAACTTTTCAAGATCCGTCCTTAAATATTACATATTGCATTGCAATTCCTTTTCTTGAATAATCATTCCACCTTTTTTATTACTTTGAATATCGTACACTTGATTCAAATGAGTTTAAAATAAGTAAAGTGTGAAAATACTATGGTTCAGTTGATCATGTGTGAAATTACTCTGCTTAAGTTTTAGTCATATTTAGAATCACTGTGTTTAAATTACTGATATCATATGTGAAAATAAATGTACAACGTTTCCTACGCAGGATAAACATGGAGCATAATGCGAACAAAAGCTAAACAATATAACTGGGACCACAATTTTAACGAATCATTACGTGTAATTCATTTGTTACAAGAAGTCTTCCTTTCAATAAACATATAAACATGATCTTGTAATATAATGATAGGTGTGATCCTTTTACCAAATATAATAGGATTATATACTTTGAATAACTGTATAATCCTTATTTTTATTTGTTAGATAGCTCACTTACACGGGAGCATAACATTAGAGAATTGAATGCCCGCAGCTAAAGTTATTCTGTATCTGTAACAAATATGATAATAATGTTATCAGATTTATACTTTTAGTTATGACTTTTGTTTAAGATTAAGGAGTTAAATTCAGTCTATATATCATTTGCGATGAAAAGATTAGCAAAGAAATATCACTGCAATAAGAGGTCAAAACTCAAATGCCAACGTGAAAAATTAAATCCATTAGATCCATTCCATTTAACCATACATGTACATGTACGTTCAATTGATTAATCATTAATGTAAAATAAGATACAAGAATGTCATGTTCTTAAAATACTATACCTAACAATTTGTTTTTTAATACATAATAACATACTAGTAATGTAAATATGAATTTAAGATATTCATTAAAAATCCGATCAATGTCAGAAGACTTAATTATTACTCAAACAAGAAATGTATTTACTTAATTAATCAGTGAAAAGAATAACTGAATATTTGTGACTCTGTGTCCCCAGACACTATACTGGAAGTTTAGCCCGCCATTAAGATAACATAGCATAGTTTTTGCAATATTACATTTTGCAGTTATTGCAATGATATATCGATTCGCTATATTGATTTATTATCTTTATACTATTATGTGGTATAAATATGTGTGTATATCGACCTAATCATGACGTTATGTGATTACGGATTCATCCAACCGTACAAGTTCAACATAGCATAAACGCGCCAGAAAACCTGAACACATTTTCTCCCGTGTGCTTCACGAAATGATGGCAAGTGTATTAGCATTAGATATTAACACGTCATAACACAGAGTTGATGTAATGTACATATGTATATACTTACATAGTACAGAGTTGATGTAATGTACATGTGTATATACATACATAACACAGAGTTGATGTAATGTACATATGTATATACATACATAACACAGAGTTGATGTAATGTACATATGTATATACTTACATAGTACAGAGTTGATGTAATGTACATATGTATATACATACATAACACAGAGTTGATGTAATGTACATGTGTATATACTTACATAGTACAGAGTTGATGTAATGTACATATGTATATACATACATAGTACAGAGTTGATGCAATGTACATGTGTATATACTTACATAATACAGAGTTGATGTAATGTACCTATGTATATACATACATAGTACAGAGTTGATGTAATGTACATGTGTATATACATACATAGTACAGAGTTGATGCAATGTACCTATGTATATACATACATAGTACAGAGTTGATGCAATGTACCTATGTATATACATACATAACACAGAGTTGATGTAATGTACATATGTATATACATACATAACACAGAGTTGATGTAATGTACATGTGTATATACATACATAATACAGAGTTGATGCAATGTACCTATGTATATACATACATAACACAGAGTTGATGTAATGTACATATGTATATACATACATAGTACAGAGTTGATGTAATGTACATGTGTATATACATACATAACACAGAGTTGATGTAATGTACCTATGTATATACATACATAACACAGAGTTGATGTAATGTACATATGTATATACATACATAGTACAGAGTTGATGCAATGTACCTATGTATATACATACATAACACAGAGTTGATGTAATGTACATATGTATATACATACATAACACAGAGTTGATGTAATGTACATATGTATATACATACATAGTACAAAGTTGATGCAATGTACCTATGTATATACATACATAACACAGAGTTGATGCAATGTACATATGTATATACATACATAACACAGAGTTGATGTAATGTACATATGTATATACATACATAGTACAAAGTTGATGCAATGTACATGTGTATATACATACATAACACAGAGTTGATGTAATGTACCTATGTATATATATACATGATACAGAGTTGATGCAATGTACATATGTATATACTTACATAATACAGAGTTGATGTAATGTACCTATGTATATACTTACATAATACAGAGTTGATGTAATGTACATGTGTATATACTTACATAATACAGAGTTGATGTAATGTACATGTGTATATACATACATAATACAGACTTGATGTAATGTACATATGTATATACTTACATAATACAGAGTTGATGTAATGTACCTATGTATATACATACATAGTACAGAGTTGATGTAATGTACATGTGTATATACATACATAACACAGAGTTGATGTAATGTACATGTGTATATACTTACATAATACAGAGTTGATGTAATGTACCTATGTATATACTTACATAATATAGAGTTGATGTAATGTACATATGTAAATACTTACATAATACAGAGTTGATGTAATGTACCTATGTATATACATACATAGTACAGAGTTTATGTAATGTACATATGTATATGCATACATAACACAGAGTTGATGTAATGTACATATGTATATACATACATAACACAGAGTTGATGTAATGTACATGTGTATATACATACATGATACAGAGTTGATGTAATGTACATATGTATATACATACATGATACAGAGTTGATGTAATGTACATGTGTATATACATACATAACACAGAGTTGATGTAATGTACATGTGTATATACATACATAATACAGAGTTGGTGTAATGTACATATGTATATACATACATAATACGGAGTTGATGTAATGTACATATGTATATACATACATGATACAGAGTTGATGTAATGTACATGTGTATATGCATACATAATACAGAGTTGATGTAATGTACATATGTATATACATACATAGTACAGTGTTGATGTAATGTACCTATGTATATACATACATACCACAGAGTTGATGTAATGTACATGTGTATATACATACATAATACATAGTTGATGTAATGTACATATGTATATACATACATAATACGGAGTTGATGTAATGTACATGTGTATATACATACATAATACAGAGTTGATGTAATGTACATATGTATATACATATCTAGTACAGACTTGATGTTATGTACATGTGTATATACATACATAATACGGAGCTGATGTAATGTGCATATGTATATACATACATAATACATAGTTGATGTAATGTACATATGTATATACATACATAACACAGAGTTGATGTAATGTACATATGTATATACATACATAACACAGAGTTGATGTAATGTACATGTGTATATACATACATAATACAGAGTTGATGTAATGTACATGTGTATATACATACATAATACATAGTTGATGTAATGTACATATGTATATACATACATAACACAGAGTTGATGTAATGTACATGTGTATATACTTACATAACACAGACTTGATGTAATGTACATATGTATATACATACATAATACAGAGTTGATGTAATGTAAATATGTATATACATATCTAGTACAGACTTGATGTTATGTACATGTGTATATACATACATAATACGGAGCTGATGTAATGTGCATATGTATATACATACAAAATACATAGTTGATGTAATGTACATATGTATATACATACATAACACAGAGTTGATGTAATGTACATATGTATATACATACATAATACAGAGTTGATGTAATGTACATATGTATATACATACATAGTACAGAGTTGATGTAATGTACATATGTATATACATACATAGTACAGAGTTGATGTAATGTACATATGTATATACTTACATAATACAGAGTTGATGTAATGTACCAATGTATATACATACATAGTACAGAGTTGATGTAATGTACATATGTATATACATACATAGTACAGAGTTGATGTAATGTACATGTGTATATACATACATAACACAGAGTTGATGTAAGGTACATATGTATATACATACATAACACAGAGTTGATGTAATGTACATATGTATATACATACATGATACAGAGTTGATGTAATGTACATGTGTATATGCATACATAATACAGAGTTGATGTAATGTACATATGTATATACATACATAGTACAGTGTTGATGTAATGTACCTATGTATATACATACATAACACAGAGTTGATGTAATGTACATGTGTATATACATACATAATACATAGTTGATGTAATGTACATATGTATATACATACATAATACAGAGTTGATGTAATGTACATATGTATATACATACATAACACAGAGTTGATGTAATGTACATGTGTATATACATACATAATACAGAGTTGATGTAATGTATATATGTATATACATACATAGTACAGAGTTGATGTAATGTACATGTGTATATACATACATAGTACAGAGTTGATGTAATGTACATATGTATATACATACATAACACAGAGTTGATGTAATGTACATGTGTATATACTTATATAATACAGAGTTGATGTAATGTACATATGTATATACATACATAACACAGAGTTGATGTAATGTACATATGTATATACATACATAACACAGAGTTGATGTAATGTACATGTGTATATACATACATAATACAGAGTTGATGTAATGTACATATGTATATACATACATAACACAGAGTTGATGTAATGTACATGTGTATATACATACATAACACAGAGTTGATGTAATGTACCTATGTATATACATACATAGTACAGAGTTGATGTAATGTACATATGTATATGCATACATAACACAGAGTTGATGTAATGTACATATGTATATACATACATAACACAGAGTTGATGTAATGTACCTATGTATATACATACATAGTACAGAGTTGATGTAATGTACATATGTATATACATACTTAATACAGGGTTGATGTAATGTACATATGTATATACATACTTAATACAGGGTTGATGTAATGTACATATGTATATACTTCCATAATACAGAGTTGATTTAATGTACATATGTATATACATACATAATACAGTGTTGATGTAATGTACATATGTATATACTTCCAAAATACAGACTTGATGTAATGTACATATGTATATACATACATAATACAGAGTTGGTGTAACGTACATGTGTATATACATACATAATACAGAGTTGATGTAATGTACATGTGTATATACATACATGATACAGAGTTGATGTAATGTACATGTATATATACATACATAATACAGAGTTGGTGTAACGTACATGTGTATATACATACATAATACATAGTTGATGTAATGTACATGTGTATATACATACATGATACAGAGTTGATGTAATGTACATGTGTATATACATACATAATACAGAGTTGATGTAATGTACATATGTATAAACATACATAATACGGAGCTGATGTAATGTACATATGTATATACATACATAATACAGAGTCGATGTAATGTACATGTATATATACATACATAATACATAGTTGATGTAATGTACATATGTATATACATACATAATACAGAGTTGATGTAATGTACATGTGTATATACATACATAATACGGAGTTGATGTAATGTACATATGTATATACATACATAACACAGAGTTGATGTAATGTACATATGTATATACATACATAACACAGAGTTGATGTAATGTACATGTGTATATACTTATATAATACAGAGTTGATGTAATGTACATATGTATATACATACATAACACAGAGTTGATGTAATGTACATATGTATATACATACATAACACAGAGTTGATGTAATGTACATGTGTATATACATACATAATACAGAGTTGATGTAATGTACATATGTATATACATACATAACACAGAGTTGATGTAATGTACATGTGTATATACATACATAACACAGAGTTGATGTAATGTACCTATGTATATACATACATAGTACAGAGTTGATGTAATGTACATATGTATATGCATACATAACACAGAGTTGATGTAATGTACATATGTATATACATACATAACACAGAGTTGATGTAATGTACCTATGTATATACATACATAGTACAGAGTTGATGTAATGTACATATGTATATACATACTTAATACAGGGTTGATGTAATGTACATATGTATATACATACTTAATACAGGGTTGATGTAATGTACATATGTATATACTTCCATAATACAGAGTTGATTTAATGTACATATGTATATACATACATAATACAGTGTTGATGTAATGTACATATGTATATACTTCCAAAATACAGACTTGATGTAATGTACATATGTATATACATACATAATACAGAGTTGGTGTAACGTACATGTGTATATACATACATAATACAGAGTTGATGTAATGTACATGTGTATATACATACATGATACAGAGTTGATGTAATGTACATGTATATATACATACATAATACAGAGTTGGTGTAACGTACATGTGTATATACATACATAATACATAGTTGATGTAATGTACATGTGTATATACATACATGATACAGAGTTGATGTAATGTACATGTGTATATACATACATAATACAGAGTTGATGTAATGTACATATGTATAAACATACATAATACGGAGCTGATGTAATGTACATATGTATATACATACATAATACAGAGTCGATGTAATGTACATGTATATATACATACATAATACATAGTTGATGTAATGTACATATGTATATACATACATAATACAGAGTTGATGTAATGTACATGTGTATATACATACATAATACGGAGTTGATGTAATGTACATATGTATATACATACATAACACAGAGTTGATGTAATGTACATATGTATATACATACATAGTACAGAGTTGATGTAATGTACATATGTATATACATACATAACACAGAGTTGATGTAATGTACATATGTATATGCATACATAATACAGAGTTGATGTAATGTACATATGTATATACTTCAATAGAGACTAAACCTTCTGATAACATTCGCACATTAAGCAGATCGCAAAGTTGATTGCAAATAACATTTTGGTCAGTTCATGTAGTACACGATATAACATTATACAGAAATAGTTTAATTTTACTTATAAATTCATAAATTAAAGGGGTTTTACGCACCTCACCCTTCTGCTTCTACATAAGTTTAGAAAATGTGGTTCCCACCTTTTAGCCCTTAGCATCAGTGAAGAGTCCTAGGAGGACGAAACAGCTGTATGGTGCAGTTTAATTCATTTTTCGGCATATTGTATCAATACTAAATTAAAAAGGTGTAGCACATGTGTGTTACGCCATCTTTAAGGTCCATATACAGTGTCGGTGTGACTGGTGCTCGTGACGTCGTCGTCGTTGACACATTTATTCACTATTCCGTTTGTTACTTCAGATATGTCGACGTTGCCCGGATTGACGGCGCTAAATGGAACTGTGAACAGATCAGTGACGACTAACCTTGGTCCGTACGATATGTCCGTTCATCCGCACTGGACACAGTTTCCGCCCGTCACAGAGGAGTGGCATTATATTATCGGCGTCTACATTACCATCGTCGGCCTGCTGGGGATTATCGGCAATACCACAGTCATCTACATGTTTAGCAAGTATGTTCAGCAAGTAAACATGGAAACAATGTACATATGAATACAATATGATTCAAAACTGTATAACTTCAGTTTTTCTTTAATAATATGATCATCGCCCACACTTTGGTGAAATACAGGAGATGTCATCGACTTGAATAAAATATGGTTTAAATTATCACCCTGCGAAACTTACGAAGAATAAATCATCGTGTAACAGAGAGGCATATATTCATCTTATCACTGTATTGGGGAAATTGTTTTGTCTAAAAAGTGGTAATTAATTATTCACAGGATTTCTGAGTTCAGATACAGAGCATTGAACACTTCAAACAATTTAACTATTATCGCTACTCTTGTTTTTGAAGCATTTTAAAGGCCCAATATACGTAACTTTCGGCAAAACTTGAAGCGAAAATCAAGCCTAATAACTTTTTATATTTA
Source organism: Mimachlamys varia (assembly GCA_947623455.1). Classification (NCBI taxonomy): domain Eukaryota; kingdom Metazoa; phylum Mollusca; class Bivalvia; order Pectinida; family Pectinidae; genus Mimachlamys; species Mimachlamys varia. Next base: position 30,529,991 of record OX392527.1, on the reverse strand, counting down.
TAGATTTAGTTAAGATTAACTGATATCAGCAATATTCAAGATGAATTTTTTCGCGGTTACCGGTACAGCAGCAGTTGAAACACGCTATTTGTAAACACGCGTTCATTTCGAACCGTCTTCTACCTTCGGTTTGTTGTTGAAGTGGGCCCCACCTGAATTATTTTCAACTCTTTGGATTTTTTTGTCAAGAGTTTCTTGTTAGTTACCGCTCAATTTAACTTCGTTTTAGGCTTATTTTTGTATGGTTATCAACTGGATTTTTTTTTCAGAATTTTTCAGAATTCCGAAAAATTTCCTGAAGTTACGTATATTGGGCCTTTAAATGAAATGTAGGCAAAGCTTCAAATAGTAAGAATAATGACATGTACTCTGATGGAATATGGAACAATTAGGCACAAAGCCACAAGACTAACTCAAGCTAAATCAAACATTCAATAACTTTACATGTAGGCATGAAGAAGCCTTTTACCAGGTTTGCGAGAGCATATTTTTTTAGATAAACCAGCTTGGTTTCGGTGTTTATTATCATAGAGTTTAAGATAATTTGTTGCATAACCCAAAGAAATGTAGGTTATCATCCATGACATGCAATGCGTTTATTTCGGCATTGTCGAAAATATTAACTTAATGAATATTTTAAAAATACATTTTTGGTTCACAAATCCAAGTAATATTTGAGGTTATGTGTACATATATGCACAATGAAGTAAACAAGACTGAACTCACTGCAAATCTACTGGAATGACTTACGCCTGGAGACATTACCTTAATGCATACCGACTGTCATGGACTATACAACATTGCATGACTATCGATTGAAATCAATGGGAGCAGACGCCTCCAAATTCTAAGGAAATCAATTGAAGGCTAAAATATACTTACGTGATGACTTGTGTAATTATTTCTGATTATAACAAGGACATAAGGTCACACACCAGCACGAAAATACACTGACATGAGGTCAATGCACCTCAGTACACTTGTTCTGGCCCAGATTGGATTAGTAAACAAAGGCCATGAAGTTAACTCTGAACCTGTTATAATATGTATTAGGATGTTGAACTCCTGGCTGGATAATTGCAGAGACATCACGAACTCTACAAACGACTCAAACAAAACATGTTCCGGATAACCTGTGGAAATAAGCGTCGAGGCTCCATAAGATTATTGACGATGTGGCAAAAAATTAACTTTTTTAAGGTTGTTTGAACGGACAGGAAAGAGGCGCCATCGACTCGACACTTCATGAAAGCACCAAAAGTCTGTTCGAGCTAACATACCACCATACTTCCGATATACAAGTACTCCAATCATTTCCTATAGTTATTCTATACCTATTGCTGCAAAGCTTTGCAATTCTAAATTGAATACAGATGACATTCGAATGACACCTCCTTCAGCATGTTCATGTTCTTCGTCTCCATATTGCTATGGTCCAGCTGGACACATATTAGCTGGTAATCTGAACAGTATCCCAAACATTAAGCTACGGGAGCTTTTAATTAAAGGTCCTAAGTATCGAGAGAATAAATCCATCAATTGGAAAGCGAATTTCAAGATTATTATGGACTCGGTGAAAGATTATGCCAGACAATGGACTAAACGTGGTCATGCTGAATTGGATTCACTTTCAGAGTAGGTGAAGTATATGAGGTCTTGTATTCAGAATAGAATATGCAGCTTGCGATAAAATGAAAAGTAAAACATCAGTTAATATTTCGTTACCCCGATGTTCGAACAACACTCAACGATATGCATGAGAAGTACGTGGTTTTGTCTACAGACAAAGCATCTAACAACTTGATAATTGTTTGCAAACACTATTACATTTATTGCTTGCAAAAAGAACTAGGCCTGCTTGATAACCACGGAAACCCTACTTACACATTGACCGAAAGATGAAATACTATCTAACCATGTTTCAGTATTACAATCTTTCAAGATACATGTTAATGAGCAAGACGCAGAACTACCTTGTCTTTATTGTATACCTAAACTACACAAGGATCCTTATAAGCAACGTTTTATCGCTGGCTCTGCTTATTGTTCGACCAAACCTTTATCTTTTACTACCATTCAAAGAAATAGACGTGTTTCTAGGGCAACACTTTCGACAGGTAAATGTAGGAAAAAAGATATAGGTCCTGAATGTGGCCCAGGGCATAGCTAGTCAATGTAGGATTCGCTGATGATCATGTCGGTGTTGGATTAACAAAGGATAGCATATTGTATGTCAGTGTTAGATTGTCATGAGATAGCACATTGTATGTCAGTGTTAGATTGGTATGAGATAGCACATTGTATGTCAGTGTTAGATTTGTATGAGATAGCATATTGTATGTCAGTGTTAGGTTGGCATGAGATAGCACATTGTATGTCAGTGTTAGATTGGCATGAGATAGCGTATTGTATGTCAGTGTTAGGTTGGCATGAGAAAGCACATTGTATGTCAGTGTTAGATTGGCATGAGATAGCACATTGTATGTCAGTGTTAGATTGGTATGAGATAGCACATTGTATGTCAGTGTTAGATTGGTATGAGATAGCATATTGTATGTCAGTGTTAGGTTGGCATGAGATAGCACATTGTATGTCAGTGTTAGATTAGCATGAGATAGCGTATTGTATGTCAGTGTTAGGTTGGCATGAGAAAGCACATTGTATGTCAGTGTTAGATTGGCATGAAGATAGCGTATTGTATTTCAGTGTTAGGTTGGCATGAGATAGCATATTGTATGTTAGTGTTAGATTGGTATGAGATAGCAAGTCAGTGTTGAATTGGCAAGGGATAACAGGTGTACGTTGAATTCGTATGGTTAACAAGTCAGTTGTTGACGAACAAACTAATGTTTAATGGCAGGGTTAGCAAGTCAATGTTGGATTGAAATGCGATAGCAAGTCGGTGTTTGATCCACAAGGGATAGCAATGTTGGATTGGCAGTTAATGTTCGATTCCTCAATATACCTTAACCATAAACTAGTTAATCTTCATCTTAATGCAGCTTTGTGTCGTAAATAATCAACAATATTATCTACGTTTGTTTCAGACGAATATGAACTTTGTTATTTATCGTCTTCGTCTTCCATGAAAATAATCGGCTCTGTGTAAAGAAAATGATATATAATTTTCATCGTCCATTTTCTAGCACCAAGAGCCTGCGGTCACCATCTAACCTGTTTGTGGTCAATCTGGCGATCAGTGACCTCATCTTCTCCGCAGTCAACGGCTTCCCTCTCCTTACTGTATCGTCTTTCCATCAGAAATGGGTATTTGGATCGCTGAGTAAGTTGTATTTCTTTGTACATGTGACCTTACGCTGTTTTTGAAAATGAAAACAACGGTATAAATACCCAAGACAAGGGACGACAACCCTTGCTTCCTAAACAGTAAATATGATATTTAACTTAGAACTCCCAGCTACCTATTTCCATTCATAACGACTTATGATCACAGAACTAATTGAAGGTAAATGAAGTGAAAGGGTAAAGAGGAACGGCAACATGATAATGTTTTTAACCATAGCAAAAAGTTTACTTGTAATAGTCGCATTGATTTACGAGTTACAGTTGTGGTATTTTTCTTGTGTTGCAGCCTGCCAGCTTTATGGTTTTGTGGGAGGTGTTTTCGGTCTTATGTCCATCAACACACTTACAGCTATCTCCATTGACCGTTACGTCGTCATCACTAGACCACTGCAGGCCTCGCAGACCATGACGAGACGCAAGGTCCACCTTATGATTTTCGCGGTATGGATATTGTCTATTCTATTGAGCATACCTCCATTCTTTGGCTGGGGCGCCTACATCCCCGAGGGCTTCCAAACGTCATGCACCTTCGATTATCTGACCAAGACGGCGCGTACGCGAGCGTACATTGTAGTGCTGTATCTGTTCGGGTTTGTATTTCCTCTGTTGATCATCTGCGTGTGTTATGTACTGATCATCCGGGGAGTCCGACGCCATGATCAGAAGATGCTAACAATGACCAGGTGTATGAAAGCCGAAGATATTCGTGCAAATAATATTAGAGCACGTTCAGAAATGAGAATTTCTAAGATTGCCATGACTGTCACGTGTCTGTTCATTATTTCGTGGAGTCCGTATGCTATTATTGCCTTAATCGCACAGTTTGGGCCTGCGCAATGGGTAACACCGCTTGTGTCAGAACTACCAATGATGCTCGCGAAGTCCAGCTCTATGCACAACCCCTTGGTTTATGCTCTTAGTCATCCGAAATTTCGCACAGCGCTATACCAGCGAGTTCCTTGGTTATTTTGTTGTTGCAAGCCAAAAGAAAAGGCTGATTTCCGAACATCGATATGTAGCAAACGAGGAGTGACGCGTACGGAGAGCGCCAACAGTGATGTGTCCAGTGTATTCAGTAATCTAAGTGACTCTACCACCACGGTGGGTCAGACAGAGAGGAAGCCATCGGAAGGGGCAACGAGGGCAGACAGAGAAACGTCTTTCAGCAGAAGTGTATCCATCATCAAAGGCGATGACGACCCCTGCATCTATCCCGCCATGTTTCTGTTGGCCTACAAAGTAGACGTGGACAATGTGTTTGATATGACAGGTGATCTAAACAGGCGAGATTCCAACTTGCATTCTTTGTATATCCCTACAAGAGTGCAGCATGGACCAACAACACAGTCACTCAGTGCGCCCCCTGGTGGTGTTTACGTCGTTAACAATGATCAGCAGGTAACGAGTCTTACCTTCAATAGGTGATGTCATATAGCATATATCATAGACGAGGCAATATCCGCACTCAACAGCTGGAACGACATCATCTGTATCAGTGATGCCATCAGTGCAGTGGCATCATCAGTACAGTGGCATCATCAGTACAGTGACTTCATCAGCTCCGTGATTTCATCAGTACAGTGACATCATCAGTACAGTGACATCATCAGTACAGTGACATCATCAGTACAGTGACTTCATCAGTACCAGTGATATCATCAGTACAGTGACTTCATTACCAGTAATGTCATCAGAAGGGAAAACATAAATGGAGAATTGTGAAATGTTGAGACATAATAACATTATTTGAATGTGGAAATGCACATGGAATAATGGGAAAATTACTGACAACGAGTTATATGTAATAACTTCATACAAACATCATAATTACCATTGCAAAACATTTAACCGCAGTCGTACTCCTCAAAAAACAATGTAAATTTAGAATGACTTGTGAAAAAGCACAAAAGTACGGAATCAATTTATTCTCAGCTGTTGAAGCAAGACACTATGCTTTTTGTTACAACGGAACTGGAAATTATTTTGGTTATTTGAAAGAATATTGATATTTTCCCAGATGGATTTAAAAAGAGATTTGTTCGACATTCCCGACGAATTAGCAATGGGTTGGGGCAAGATATGAAAGAGTCGGGAACAGGAAGAATGCCTGCTGTCCACGATTTATAGACAGTAGCATTATTTTGTGATGCTTATTTTTGCATAATCTAACGTGTGAAATCCTGCTTTCTTTGTGAGAGGTAGCGTTTCCTTCACCAGTAATATGAGGATATATTGTGGGTATTCAGGGAAGCTGTCAGCATATTATATTTACGTGTATTTATAAGTCTGATTATATGTTAGTATAGCTTGTAATGCAAGTGCTTTTTAGATTATTGTTTTACATACAACGAATACTACAAGTTCAACCTGTATGGTGTGAGCATAGGTTGAAAAGTTAGTTGTTTTATCGGTTGATTTTACACTATTACGAACATAGCTCTGTCCTGCTAGACGTTGTTGCGATTAGTGTTGTTGCAATTTGACATTATAAACTGTTAACTGTCCTCTTTTTCAAACTTCTAATGATACAGTTATATTTTAATGTATTTTGCTGTTGTAAATTGGCAGGAATAAAATTGCTTTTTACATGAATTATTCCTGCGTTGGAATATTATGATGACTCTAATGACATATGCTGTGAGAGTTTCATTTCATTGAAGTTCCTTCAATGTTGCTCATTCAATGTTGCATTCTCAAAATCTTCATTTACATCTCCAAGACATGTTGTTTAATCAGAGATGATGCAATGACATGAAATGTCAAAAATTAAAATTAGAAAATTGCATGAATTTAAGTTAAAATATTATTATTCAAATTATTTATCAATCCTAAGCTCCTCAGCTTATCAATATATATATATGGAATTTAATTCACCCAGGTGAAATAAATTCCATATCCAACAACCACTCGTTTTGTAACCTCTATATATTCACCATTGGATTATTTTGATATGATATATATGTTGTATATTCACCATTGAATTATTTTGATATGATATATATCATATCAAAATAATCCAATGGTGAATATATAGAGAACGTTATAATTGTTGTATAATAGTTTTTCTTGATTTGATTAGCATCATTTAGTTATCTGTTTGAGAAGGTTAAATCATGTTGGTACATTGTTTATAAAATTCCTTATTATTAGCATAATATTAGTTGTTTCAAGGTTAAGTACATAATATATACTGACTTAAGATAAATGATGTACATGTAGATATATGAAAAGAACATGTTAAAACCTGACTTGATATTCCCGAGACCGCGTTTATAGTGGGAGAAGAGACCATGTTTCCAGCGTATATAGATGAAGCTGGCTTGATTATAAAACATTTTGTCTGATAAAGGTCATACTGAAATTGATTTATTGATCTACATGTAATTTAAATAGTTTTCATGACAAATGGTAAATCAGTGTCCTGACTTTTTATTTTAAGGCTTATTATTTTTATTGGCCTTTGATATGATGTCTTGGATGTGTTAATCACGGCTCATATATAACTGTATGTACATTCGAACAGTTTAAGCATCCTGAAAGCTAGTTCGTGATTCAGATTTTTTTTTTTTTTTTTTTTTATTTGTTTATTTTCAAAGTTTTTTTCACATTACAATAGTACACATATTACAATTATACACAATATATTCCACTTTCACACACTTTTATAACACTCCATTCACTCTTTTTGTAAGTGGCATTTTATCTATTGTAATGCTATATAGAAAGGATAGAAAAATCAGATCTAAAGTAGAAGAAAAATAGAATGAGAAGCAGAAAGAAAGAAAGAAGGAAGGAAAGAAAGAAAGAAAACGAAAGAAAAGCAGGTAAAGGTATGAGAGGAGGAAAGCAAAAATAAAAGTATGGAAAATAAAATGTCAGATATAAAAAGTTCAAATCTGGTATTAAATATGTCGATGTCAGTAGGTAATTCGTGATTCAGATATGGAAAAGAAAATAGAAAAAAAATTAATGAAATGGTAAAAAAGTGGAAGTACCATCCAAAGGGCATGTTGTATACTGTATATTGTGCTCGCGATGGTGTTTGTTTATTTTGACCTCTGCTTCAAGACGTTCTGTACAGAACTGCCAATCAATGACTATGTAATTAGTTGATGGAGCTTATAAAATTGTATATATCTGGTTCATCAACGTTCCCATTAACTTAATCAGTAACAGACAACCTACATATAATCACACGCGAACACGTATCGCACCAATCCAAACTTTCCACTGAAACTGTCGACACTCTTACTCTTCTTAAACCTTTTTTCTTATTTTGTGATGGCTAGTTTAGCGGTTACACAGACCATAAACTCACACTGGGCTTATTGAAAAGGACATATTGTGAATGTGGCCTCATAACAATATTAATTGCAGACACTTAGACCTTGAGTCCTAAAACAGACAGGTCGCCATCCATAGCACGGGATGTCTTTAACTCCTTTATTCCCGAGGACACATTACAATGCTTCCAGTTTAATGGTTGGAATCACAAGGACCTGTGAAGGAAAACTGAGACACGGACAATTTGGGTGCTTTTGTGGGAAATTGGGATGAATTCTGCATAGGAGGATACATTGGCCGTGCGTTTAGGTTTTTAAGATGAAAATGATCCATCTTTCCAACGGTACCAAGCGTTTTGTCGTACCTCATCTAGATTTTTGATGCAAGAAAAATGTAGGTGGGGTCGAATTTTCGACCTCGAAAGCGTTCCACCCTATAGCTTTTAAAAAACATAGAAGGGGCATTTTTATCGAACATTGATCTAAACCCCACAAAAGTGTAAAATTACTCTAAACACCCTAGTTTAGGTCCAAAACTAGCTGTAACAAATTCTCAGGTCCCTGTGGTTGGAATAGTTCAGTATGAAGTGTCAGGTGGTGAACGAGTTAAGATCTGGCACTTCATATTTAAAGGGAGAAAACTCTAACTAGCTTGTATAGTATACATATTCTCTTACCAGGTAGAATTTCATCTGGAACTATATTTATAGAGCATAAGCGACATCAATCTAACAACACTTGATCCAGCCCGTGGTCGAATAAATAACATGCCAAGGCCTGGCTGAAAATTAAATGGGTGTCCTTTATATGATAAAATATATTTGTACATGTATTGCCAGCAAATTACTGGTGCAATGAATGTTTGAATTGAATTGAATTTTAAAAAAAAAACTAATCATGATGTGTGATTCATACATTTAATTTTATTAAGTTTGACGTTCATTTTGAGTTAAGATAATTTAAGTATTGGCCTCTGTGTGTGCAGAGCGTGAAGGTGTAGCACGCAACATATGTCACCTTCTAAGCACCTTACTGAAATACGTGCACCAGGCCTAAGCCGCCCCTCACAGTATTCTGGTCTCTGGTACCGACAACGGGTTAACCAGTTAATACAACAGGTAACATTAGAAATGCAGGTAATTTGATTTTACAGTTTTTATTGATGTAATACCCTATTACCGATCACCTAATAAAGGGACCATATTATCTAGTGTTGACAATCTCATGTAACATTATCGACCGTTGTATACAAGGCGTGTTCCTCCGTCCCCCGGCAGACCTACACTAGTCCTATATAATCAATACTTGCTGTAAGAGAAAACAAATTCCTTTACGATGATGTCGCTTTCAATTTAAATTCATGTACACCGATACAGATCCGTGAGAAACCTCCAACCTTTGGGTCGGCGAAACAAGCACAAACTAATGTAAACTACCTGTGAATTGGTTCAGGATGTCGCTGTGTTCATCATTTAGGTAGAAAGTAAGGCCAGGTGTTCATGGTCTGTTTATCAATAGTTGATAGAAATGTCACCGCAGTTGGTGGTTATTCTAAAACTACTCTCAATGTCAAAATATCGACACTTTGTCCAATAGTTTTCGTTGGAAATGTTACATTTTAAAAGGTTCTACTAAAAAATGTATGTATCGTTCGATTATGTTTCGTTTGTTTGGGGTTTTTGGTGGGGAATACTTACAGCTTAATTAAGTCTGTTATTGATCTCTGTCTCACTGCCCTGTGGTGTTAACAATATACATTAACCTACCTTAACTTTGGCTATATCAATGCTACTCCCATATGATACACACAAAAAAAACTTCCCAATACTGTACGCAAGAGTATATATTTCCACGCGTGGAATTTTTCACTTATTAAATACCATCAGACATTGTATTGTTTGAGAAGTGCTTCATATATTCGCTTGTGGATATATATTTGCGGAGATTTAATGCCAGCGAAATAAACGAAAATTTCCACCCCACGAACAATTCCTCTTTTACAGTAACTGCTTCCGTCTTTGCGGGTTTTCTGGAGGAAGCACATGTATATTGGTGGGGTTACTTTCTAGTGATAACGGATACCTGATGTCGACTTTCGAGTGCTACCTGATCACTGATCATGAAATACCGGATAGAATGACCCGGTCGCATTGTACTGACAACGTACACCAGTAGTGTTAATTATTCTGAACGTTTAAAATAGATTTTCACTTTGAATAGCATTCTCTGTTAATATGATATATATTATGTAGTACCTCATATACAGCAAGTATCATTACCATCTTCAAAAGCACAAGCCATTTTAAATATCAATGTTTTTATTTTGACGCGGTATCTACTGTCTATTTTACATATTGATTTCCTGGTGAGCTTCTAATAACAGACAGCGGATAGCATGCTTTTATCGACATGATTTATAAATTATTGTTACTTGTCCCGCTGAGGTAGATTTAGAATTCAGATTGAACATTCATTTGACTACTTAGATATAGATTAGGTATGTCGACCCTAGCCACACAGCAATGTGCTTTTCAGTGACACCAACACCTCCGTAAGAAGTCAGGCTAGGTAATTAATTTTCTAACGCGCCTTCTGTTTGTTTATGTTATCCGGCTATTTACATGGAGTTATATTTCACTGCGATGGGTATTAACTGGACAAACTGAGGGACGGTAGAATGGGGAGTTTTTAATTTTCAGTCTGTTGTGACTACAATAAGTAGGTAGTGACACATTGCGTCGTATCAACTTGACTTGGTCTATAAAGAGTTAAAATGTGTGATGCAGGCACCTTCTGCCTTTTTGCTTTATTTATATTTCTAGTGAACTTGGGCACAATGTACCTAACAAAGAGTAAACTACGGGAAGAGGGAGAGCCAACGTCCGTGTAGATGGTGCAGTAGAGTTCTGTGTAGCCCAGTAGACGGATTCCACAAGGAATACAAGAGTCCAGCCGTAGTAGTAGAGTTATCAATAGGTAAAGATGACCATGACAACGTCTTGCTGGGTTAATAGGCTTTAATAAAAAATGTTGACTAGTTTCGACACATTCTTTAACAACGTCTTGCTGGGTTAATCGGCTTTAATAAAAAATGTTGACTAGTTTCGACTCATCTAATGTGTCGAAACTAGTCAACATTTTTTATTAAAGCCGATTAACCCAGCAAGACGTTGTCATAGTCATCTTCACCTAAAGAGTAAACTAGTTTATTTTTCGATAAACTTTCCACTTGGCGTATAAATACGTCAGTAAAGTAGTGCAGAAATTAGAACCCTTTTCCAAACTGTTTACAACCAGGGTTCTGTTTCAGTTTTCAGATTGAATAACCGTAAAATAATAATGTAAATAAAAAGACTGAATCCTGTTTTATTGAGGATAATTGGGGTATATATAGAGGCAGTTCATTAAATTTGTCTCAATACCCATTGAGGTTTATACCCAATACAGAACAAGGAAATGTGCGATACATGCACAATATGCCTCTTTGATCTTAATCCGTGTTTACATGTGGTCTTTATCCTTCTATTAATTGCGGCTTATTATAAGAACATCTGCTATTGTAACGTCAAAAACTGTTTGAAATAGCTTACTAAAACACAATTACTCTATCAACACGTAAACACGTAAATATGACTGATGAATAACTTATCAGATATGTTATGGTCCTAAAACACATGTTTTTATTACAAACTTTACAGGGCGTTTCTTGGTTTGTTATTAATAACAATGTTAAAGCACCGTAACAATATTGCTCATAGATGTGGTGTAATATTCGTGCAGACATTTCTGCATCTTTGGTCATCTTTGGTCATAACATAAGAAATGCATTACGAATGTATCTATTTGTTTGAGTAGTATAATGTACTGCGGTTATGATGGAGACTGACAAAAGAACCGATTGTCTACTCTACGAGCCGATCGATGGAACCGGTCTCGCAAACAAAAACATACAAGAAGCTTAATTAAAGTAATCGTGCATGTCTTTGATGAAAAAGGAATGTGTGATGATATTAGCGCTACACTTTTGAAATCGATAGAATCCGTGATAACATCACCTTCTTGTCACACAAGTGCTGAGACGAGCTTTCATTACGGCAAAACATCAGCTGTAAGACAATCGGATGATGAAATAGACACTTACCACTCCCCGGGCCGTAACAGAGTAAACATACTGACTATACAGCTGTCAGGTCGTCGTGATAGACGAGATCTATTAACGAGCGCTATAGGCAACAATGGCATGTACGGACATAAAATAGCCATTCGATTTGCTTTTTTCTGATAATAAAATACACGTTTTGCAAAATAAAACTAATTAGTCCTGAAAATCAACACCCATCTGTTTGACAAACTTAACCATCTTCTAGATTTATATCACTCCATTATGCTTGAATTACCTTTTATTGTCTGATAGAAGTGTACATGTAGTCAAATCACTTTCAAATAAGGCGCAAATGAGCAACCATTCCGGGACAATAAAGTGAACAGCGTGTTAAGAACAATACGATATGGTGGTTCTGACGATGTTATCAACAATACGGTAACAAAGAAATGAACAGAGAGTTAGAAACATAATAAATATGATACAATTGTTGGTCATAATTTAGGGGTCCATCTATTACTTAGATTGGGCTTAATTTTGTTCACTGATTCGAAAACAAACCCACTTATTAACAACTCATCAGGAGATATAGGAATGTTTTGGCATCTTATGAATCTAATCACAGTCGACAGGAAAAGAAATTCACAGAACCGGAAGTGCTGGATTATTTTTTGAAAGTCGTGCTTAAAAAGCATTCCAAAATTGCAGAAAAAACGTATTTGACAGTCTCTTATTACGTAACAGCTACGCCATCAAATCAATAAAACATGTTACATTTTACCTGATCAAGAAAATTTACTTATCGACGAGTTCTGGAGGGTATCAAAATGTCGAAATCGGGTATAAACACAACGCTCTGTGCACAGCGGATCAGACAAAGAAGCTTGTTTTGAATGCAGTCCGTAGTAGTTCTCCAAATGATTGGCATTTTCAGCCCGTGCATTGACTTTTGTCTGATATAGTCCTACAAATGTTCGACAGGGTTCATGTCTGGTGACATTTCAGGCCATGGGAGCATCTCTATCACTTTGTTAGTTGAAGATAGTCCTGAGCTAGGCGCTGTGTGGTTAGGTATTGTCATCTATAATGATATGTCGATAGTTAAAGAATGGACAACAGTCGAAGGATCTTATCACGGAACCTCTGGCTAAATTAGGCTCCATCAAAGACAGTGGTTTACAGTTTAAAAACGTCCCCAAACAAATGAAATTGATGAAATCACAATATAATGATTGGGTGATTTTACAGTAGCAAATGTTTGTTATCAATGTAAACAGTGGGTGTCTCTGATGGTGGCAAGAATCTCTTATTGTTGTGTCAATGGGAAGCATGATGAGCAGATGTAAACATAGTCTCATTGAAAAAAGTAAATATATATAATTAAAGTAACTGCGGCGTGCAAAACGCTGTAATAGTGTAATATCCGGTGATTATGTTTTTAAACGTGTCATTCAAAAGTATTGAATATTCATCACAAATTTTCGAATATGCATTATAAGGTATTGTCATGAGTATAAATCCCATACTTATCGAATACAAAACAGAATATTTTACAATACATGTTACACGATATCGTATATACTATACATCGCAAGTTTTCGGATGTACATCACAATATGTTATAATAAAGGAACGTTTTACGTGCCATAGGGTAACACATTAATTACATTTTGTAGGCAATGTTTATAAGATTATCAAGGTGCTACAGAATGATGGAAATTTAACCAAGATTGGACAATGTATTACCTTCAAATTGAATTTGAGAGCTTGTTTTACCAATAAGTCTGCCGAATCTATAGACAGTTTCTTAAAAAAATATTTTATTAAAAAATTTAAGTTATCTTAGCAGGATTTTCACGTTAATGTTTAAACGTGGTACGGAACACAGAATACCAGCTGGTACCTGGTGGTATATCTTATACTAAATTAACTAGTCCACGCTATCTTCCTTATTCATTAGTGTTTAATGTGGAGAATATAAGTAATTTAAAGTTTTAAAAATGAATTTAATTCGGCTAGAAGAATTTAAAGACCTATAAACCGCTATAGAGTCTGTTTTATGGGCGATATTAAGCCAGTAGATATAGCACGGTATTCGTATATTTTACGAATCCTGACAGTTTTGCACCTAAATGATAACAACCTAAGTCACGCTTGGTTGTAAAATACAGATTAAAGAGAAAACCTTCCCCACATAAAACACTACGGCATCATGGCGCATTTTTAGGGTTACATTACGCGGTATTACTATTAAATGCTGTACATGGACATTACGGTAATATAATGCTGACAAAGAGTACGATACCACAAAACGGACAAATATAATATATTCATGTTTAGAGTGATAAGAGAAAAACGTGTACAAAATGAAGAAAATGAAATATGAGGACGAAGGATACTTGGTTTGTGGTATCAAGGCAACAAGTGCGTGGCCAATACATTACGGTATCGTCTACCGACACAGTGTTAAAATATGTATTTCTACAATAGAATTCATAATTCTAGGCTACGCACTTCAAAGCCTAAGAGGTTGTAATTATTCATTTAAACCCATTGAAAATGGCAAGAAAGAATGTTTTAACAGTAGGTTTGTTCTCGCTGTTGGATAATGGGAGGTTATTAGCTTTAATACGTAGTAAAATGACAATAATTGTGACTTGTATGTCAATACTCTCTATAGTTGTTTGATTTAAGACAGACTTGTTTGGTAGTACGGGTGACAGACGACCGTCCACACTCACACCCCAGACAACGTGTGTGCTGACTTAACACCAGTGGACAGGCCCAAGGCCGCGGTCTTTGTTCCTGTGATCTCCAAGGCCAGGCTAAGGACCTCTTTAAAACACCGAGGTACACTACCGCCAAAGGTCTGTCACCACTTTGGTTTGTGTTAGGTGGATGGGTAAATATTTAGAATTTCGAAATGTGTAAAGGAATTATAAACTTTTTGTTTATACAATCACTTCGATAGTTTGGCTACGTTTCCTGGAGGTTCTGATAACATGTATGAATGAATTGTTAGAGATAGCAAAGAGCGGTGTATTTTTGTATCGTTTGAAGTCCCGTAATCACACCATACATCATAACCATACATAAAACCTGACGTGACGTAACCGGATATCGGTATACGGAAAGCGAAGTGACTGTTTATCTATATCGTGAGCAGATAAGGAAATAATACAGGTAACCAACTACCATAACGAAACCGTTACACAAGACATGTAATACAAAAAACAAGGTCATCAATAGCTACCTACGACACGAAATCATCGGTAACCATGTACTACCGTAAACACAAGGTCTTCGGTAACTATGCAGCACTCTAGTCACAAGGTCATCGGTAACTATGCATCACTTCAGTCACAAGGTCATCAGTAACTATGCCGCACTTCAGTCACAAGGTCACCGGTACTGTAGCTATGCAGCACTTCAGTCACAAGGTCATTGGTATCTTTGCAGTACTTCAGTCACTAGGTCATCGGTAACTATACAACACTTCAGTCATAAGGTCATCGGTAAATATACAGCACTTCAGTCACAAAGTCACCGGTACTGTAGCTAGGCAGCACTTCAGTCACAAGGTCATTGGTATCTTTGCAGTACTTCAGTCACAGGGTCATTGGTAACTATGCCGCACTTCAGTCACAAGGTCACCGGTACTGTAGCTATGCAGCACTTCAGTCACAAGGTCATCAGTAACTATACAGCACTTCAGTCACAAGGTCATCGGTAACTATACAGCACTTCAGTCACAAGGTCATCAGTAACTATGCCGCACTTCAGTCACAAGGTCACCGGTACTGTAGCTATGCAGCACTTCAGTCACAAGGTCATTGGTATCTATGCAGCTCTTCAGTCACAAGGTCATCGGTAACTTTGAAGAGTCAAATACAAGAGGTCATTGGTAACTATGTAGTATCTAAGACAAGAGATCATAACTAACTAAACAATGCCTTAAACACAATGAGGTCATCGGTAAACATTGAGATGCTAAGACATGCGCACAATGTTTATCTTATACACTTTATCCAGAAGACATAAGGTAACGTATAGCTGTGCCTGGCACGAGACATATCTCCAATTACACAGCGGGATTCTCAGCTAGTTAAATACCAAATTACCAATAATCGAATTTAAAATTGTTTAGATTCATTCCAATTTTTAATATAGGAAGATAAAATTAACTCAACGCCTAGTACCAATAACATAAACACTGTAGATATCGATTCCCTACACGGCATGTCCGTATATAAGTATTGAATTTAATCTCTTATGTGGTATAAAGTCACGAGGCCGTCAGAGGAATGTATGTATGTTTTGACGTGATTCATGCCGGATGGCTGCACACAATATTATCTATATTTAATCGATAGTAGAAATTGAACAGTCTTATTAATCTCGACCATTTCTTAGTAACCCTTGCACGCGACATTAACTGTCCCCTGACTTGTGATCAGTCGGCCGTAAGCTATAGTCAATCTGAGGCCAGCGTCCAACATGGATAGTCACTTAGTATGTCGGGACCCTGTGTAGCTACTCAACACTTCAGGTTCTTATTCCCACGTGGAACAGTTTGTGATCATCAAAAAGGTAGAAACAACAAAGTTGATACCCTTGTCCATCGAGATTTAACGAGCTACCGTATCAATTGGTTATGATCGTACAAGTGGAAAATAGGTCCAGTTCCATCATTGATATACCTGTAGGTAGTGCTACACAATCCTAGACCAGCCGGTATAGGACATCTAATATTGATTCGGGGTATCATCAGCAACAGTAACTATAACAAACAATAAATCAGTTTTTATTGCATATGCATGTATTAATCACATGTTTACCAGTGAAATATCGAAATTGTTTATTCTATTAAAGCGCTATTTTTCACTAGTGAGAAATATGATATTTTTCACTAGTCAAAAATATCACTTTTCTGATTTGAACAATCAAAATGCTGCCTACAAATGACAAAATCAAAAGCTGCCAGGTAGATTTTGCTTTTTAAATGTAATAAACAGTATCTTCAGTTATACCACATGTGGCTAATATTTTGATATTTTTCACTCGTGCTGCACACAAGTAAAAACATTCAAAATATTAACTCAACTTGTGAAATATATTTGATATAACTGAAGACACTGTTACATATTTTTTGTAGATCTCCTGTATATATAGCTTTGACATCGATGTTTGGTTCTGACTGTATCTATAATACTAACTATCGGTTATAATAGTAGCTATAACACTAACTATCGGTTATAATAGTAGCTATAACACTAACTATCGGTTATAATAGTAGCTATAACACTAACTATCGGTTATAAAAGTAGTATAACACTAACCATATGTTATAATAGTGTCTATAACAGAAACTATTGGTTATAATAGTAACTATAACACTAACTATTGGTTATAATCGTAACTATAACACTAACTATTGGTTATAATAGTAACTATAACACTAACTATCGGTTATAACAGTAGCTATAACACTAAATTTTGGTTATAATAGTAGCTATAACACTAACTATTGACTATAGTAGTAGCAATAATACTAACTATCGGTTATAATAGTAGCTATAACACTAACTTTCGGTTATAATAGTAGCTATAACACTAACTATTGGTTATAACAGTAGCTATCACACTAATTATTGGTTATAATAGTAGCTATAACACTAACTATTGACTATAGTACTGTAGTAGCAATAACACTAACTTTCGGTTATAATAGTAGCTATAACACTAACTATTGGTTATAATAGTAATTATAACACTAAATATTGACTATAGTAGTAGCTATAACGCTAACTTTCGGTTATAATAGTAGCTATAACACTAACTATTGACTATAGTAGTAGCAATAACACTAACTTTCGGTTATAATAGTAGCTATAACACTAACTTTCGGTTATAATAATAGATATAACAGTAACTATTGACTATAGTAGTAGTTATAACACTAACTTTCGGTTATAATAGTAGCTATAACACTAAATATTGACTATAGTAGTAGCTATAACACTAACTATTGACTATAGTAGTAGCTATAACACTAACTTTCGGTTATAATAGTAGCTATAACACTAACTATTGACTATAGTAGTAGTTATAACACTAACTATTGGCTATAGTAGTAGTTATAACACTAACTTTCGGTTATAATAGTAGCTATAACACTAACTATTGACTATAGTAGTAGTTATAACACTAACTTTCGGTTATAATAGTAGCTATAACACTAACTATTGACCATAGTAGTAGTTATAACACTAATTTTCGGTTATAATGGTAGCTATAACACTAACTATTGACTATAGTAGTAGTTATAACACTAACTATTGACTATAGTAGTAGTTATAACACTAACTTTCGGTTATAATGATAGCTATAACACTAATTTTCGGTTATAATAATAGATATAACACTAACTATTGACTATAGTAGTAGTTATAACACTAACTATTGACTATAGTAGTAGTTATAACACTAACTTTCGGTTATAATGGTAGCTATAACACTAACTTTCGGTTATAATAGTAGCTATAACACTAACTATCGGTTATAATAGTAGCTATAACACTTACTATCGGTTATAATAGTAGTTATAACACTTACTATCGGTTATAATAGTAGTTATAACACTTACTATCGGTTATAATAGTAGTTATAACACTACTATCGGTTATAATAGTAGTTATAACACTTACTATTGGTTATAATAGTAGTTATAACACTACTATCGGTTATAGTAGTAGTTATAACACTACTATCGGTTATAATAGTAGTTATAACACTTACTATTGGTTATAATAGTAGTTATAACACTACTATCGGTTATAATAGTAGTTATAACACTTACTATCGGTTATAATAGTAGTTATAACACTACTATCGGTTATAATAGTAGTTATAACACTTACTATTGGTTATAATAGTAGTTATAACACTACTATCGGTTATAATAGTAGTTATAACACTACTATAGGTTATAATAGTAGCTATAACACTTACTATCGGTTATAATAGTAGTTATAACACTTACTATCGGTTATAATAGTAGATATAACACTAACTATCGGTTATAATAGTAGTTATAACACTACTATTGGTTATAATAGTAGCTATAAAATTCCCACTGTGTTCTTGTAGTAACCATAGCACTTACTATTGGTTCTAGTGTAACTATAACACTTAAACATGTTTACGACGATAACCAGGATGTGTTCACTTGTTCTGAGATTAACTTCAATATTCACTTTTGGTTCAATCGGTACATGCGATTTTAACATCTACTTTTGGTTCTAATGACATGTATTTTATGATATGCAGGATATGTTTAATATGCTTCATCATATTCGTAGGCGATATCCGGACCAACATATAACCCACAAGAACGCAGTATATGTGCCCGGAAGCCCGTACCCATTTAAGATTGAGAAAGATCCATCCTTAATTTGGTTATAGACACACATAAATACCTAACTTAGAATGTGATCAACGGGCTGATACGGAGCCGGATGTGGAAGCGAACACATTATTTGGTTAGTTACGGTTTTATATTTTCTATAAAAGGAAGACTGAGTTGAGTCGGAGCGTGACTTGGTCGCCACAGGTCGTACGAAGTCGACGGTTGACCGAGGGTTGGTCACGCCTTGGTCTCCCGTGCGTGGTCGCACATGGTCAAGGAATGGTCTTCCCTAAAAAGATATCTTAGCTTGGTTTTTTGACATGTGCCTCAATCTAAAAGTCGCACAGAGAGCGTCGAAAGAGAGGGCAGGGTCGAGAAAAGGACGTATTGGTCGAGGGATCATTGAGTCCAAAGCGGGATGAGCGAGGCTTAGTCTTCTCGAGCGAGAACTGATTGCGTGCATCACGGGCGCTCGAATCTGGACCCCGCCCCCTTTACTCGCCAAATACTCTTAGTATTTGGCGAGTAAAGGGGGCGGGGTCCAGATTCGAGCGCCCGTGCGTGCATGCATGGTCGTGCAGTTAAAACCTTTTCGGTCCATGCGATTTAGCTTCGTTCTTTTGCGATCAAGCCTCGAGCTGCGCGACCTGTCGCTAGAACCGTCCGCTCCCTTTCTTCCTATGGGCGCAACGTGCGCTTAAGCTTCAATCAATAAAGATCGACCCTCGCTTAATTTGCGACCACATAGTTTTTCTACAATGTCTAAAAATATACACAAATACAATTAGTATTTAAACTCTATATATCCAGTTTCAATGCTTACCATTAATATAGGTAATATGGGCTAGACTGCAAGAGTGCAATTTTGGGGACTGCAATACTGCGTACCTTTGGACAGTGTTCACACCCTTGGGGCTAGTTCACCTCTTCACATATATAGGGTTAGTCCTACTCTTATGCTAGTAGTGGTAAGCATGGATACTGTTTATTCATACCGATACACCAAAGATGTTTAGGCTAGTTGAGACTCGGGCTCATACCTAGGGCGCCGGATCCCGGAGGACTGATAGGTCTCTACTGGTCAGAACACATCTATAGAGGGTAATATATGATACGGCCTACAAATTAAACCTCACCCATCACCCGTCCCTCCCGGGTCCAACACAACCCAAATCATAAGCACAGCTCTTGATACCCATCACTTTTTCACCCCCCCCCCCCCTCCCCTCGTAACAAATGTAACAATACATACTACCCTATGCACCACCACCCCTTCCCTCCTTTTTACCCTACTCACTGTCACGCTTTACAAAAACAATCAAAAGAAGCCCGAACGAGGATAGGTACCTTATGTACAAGGTTAAAGCTATGATGAGACTTATACGAAAGTGGACAATTGTAAAGTGATAAAGGTATATATTGTGACGAATGAAGAAGAACGGAAAACAGAACGGACTACAAAAATAAATCTTCACCTGCATGCCTTCTTGCACTAACATACAGTCCGTCGGATGGGACTATAAATGGTGGCCCGTGTGAGAATTGTCCAATCTTGCACGAAAAAGATCCCTTTGAGTCTTTCGAAGAAGAGTAGGTGTGATAACGCCGGCTCAGAGGATCGCGCAATTATTTTAAATTCATAGAAATAGATCTTTATTAGCTATTTTGGCGGACATCCAAAATGATAGATAATACCAAATTCGATAGTGAACCCTGGGCGGCCAGGTCGGTGCGGATCGACGGTTTTTTTTTTTTATCTGGGAACAGACTCGTCTCACTCTCGGTCATCTTCCATTCGCGCTAAGTCATCTTAGTACGACCGGCAAACTTCCGAATTTTAGGTAGGAATTTTTAGGCAAAGGGGTCGTCTTCAAAATTATAGCGCCCCTATGTAGGTTGGTAGGCCAGACGACTCCTATATCTACCCTCTAAACCCATTCCCCTTGCCTTTCCTCCTTCATACTTTATCCCTTCTACTCTCTTTCCTATCTTTTCTCGTCCACCGAAGGTCGCAAGGCCATGTGAGGACGTAAAACTCTCAAAATAAATAAATAAGTTGCGACCTAATATTTCTTCATAGCATGCCCCATTTCTCTCCATATTTAGCATGGTAAGCATAATCAAAGAGTCTTGCTGCAATTTCTGGGAATTGCGATGTATATAACACAGCATGGTAAAAAAAAAAACGATAGCGTCCATGTTTCTTTGGAGGCTGGGCAAAAACTTGAAGTCGGCGACCGATCGCTCCGCATTGTGATACGGTCGTAGTGTATCGCACGTGAATCCAAGCGACAATAATAAAAGGTCGGGAAAAGATATAGAGTTTTGAATACAGGCCGAGGCCGTTTAGATCACATTGAGGTCGTATAGGTCGAGTGTATACGAAGCTAGACCGGCCAAGATTGATACTTGGTCGGCCGAGGTTGCGTGCTTGCGAAGAAAGATCGCCGTGAGATCGACGCTATGTTGCAGAATGATCGAATAGATCGAACCTAGGCCGTGTTAAGATCGAGTGAATAAACGCAGGTGGAGCGTGTGTTGAGCGTCCGAGGAGCGTATAGGACGCAGAGAGCGTCCACATCGAAGGTCATACGAGATTACATCGAACACAGAGCGTACACAGAAATAAATGGATAGACCACATGGATTTTGTCCGCGACATAGTCGTGCATGTACGCGTGCGATTTTTCCAGATCGTGCTTGGTGAAATGACCCCAAAATCAAGTAGAATATAGTAGACGATAAAAAAATAAACCATCATTTATGTGATATTTATAAAATTAAGAGGGGATATTTAACCATTTTCCATCCCATACCATCTCATTAAAGTCCACTTGTTTGGCAAAATACAGTCTACCTGTAAAGTACATATTACTCTAATTCGACACTTCAACAAGTCTCTAATTCTATAGCAAACAATACAATACATTTGATCCACAATCCTCTTAACTTTAATGTTTCATAAATTCTTTCATGAAAGTTTACTAAACGGATCTTTCCCACCAGGCTGACCTGCGGTCAACTAATTGTCCGCGGTATTTATAACATGATCTACTAAATTAACAAAAGTTATTAGTTGGCATTTTCTCCTAAGTGCATCTGGTATTTTTGGCAAAACGCATTTACCCGATCGGGTCAAGTCGCTATTGGACAATTTAAATTTACAATATAAAATATACACATGGTACAAATGTACAACCGCCGATTACATATTTAATTAATACACTACAATATCTATCATTTTTCTCGTGTAACACTCATTAAAGGCCCAATATACGTAATTTTCGGCAATGATTGAAGCGGAAATCAAGCCTAATGACTTATTATATTTATATATTTAGTTAGGATAAACTGATATCAACAATATGCAAGCTGAATTCTTACGCGGTTACCGGTACAGCAGCAGTTGAAACTCGATATTGGTAAACACGCGTCTTCTAACTCCGGCTTGTTGTTGAAGTGGGCCACACCTGAATTATTTTCAATTCTTTGGATTTTTTTGTCAATAGTTTCTTGTTAGCTACCGCTCAAGTTTACTTTGTTTTAGACTTATTTTTGCACGGTTATCAACCAGATTTTTTTTCAGAATTTTTCAGAATCCCGAAACATTTCCTGAAGTGACGTATATTGGGACTTTAAAATCATATTTACCCCATTACGCTTACTGGACAGTTTGATACCTCTAAATAGAATAACATAAAAATCTTGAAGCATATATAACGTTAAATCTTACCCAGCACAGGTAACCCGTGTTTATAGTTAACTTGTTAAAGGTAACAAACACGTACTAGCTCTGATCATAACATACATGTACATGTTAGTGTGAGGTTGCACAATCTGATTATTTTTATGTTTCATTTTAGATCACCTATAACCACTTCGTCTCAATAACAAAAAAAACCAAAACTAGAAATGTCTGTGAGACGTAAATGCCCCCGCCCCCAGCTGGTTACATTACCATGGGACGGGACGGGACAGACATGGGTAACACTATGTATATGCCCCCCCCCCCCATTCCCCATTTCATGGCGGGGACATAAAAACAATGGAACTGATATTCGATCTATATATATATATATGTCAGGATGAAAGCTTCAATAACACGTTGCTTAAATGAAAAACCTTAACCAACTTTCAAGGTCACAGAGTTCAAAGGTATTTGATATTCAAACATGGTCTTTTTAATAATCCAAACGTTCAAGGTACTAATATTGCGCCTGTATGTGTAGGAGTACAAAGATTGTTCAAATCAATGACCATGGCCCACTTTCAACGTCACGTGGGTCATACGTATTGCAATCTTCAAACAACTTCTTCTCAATAACTAAATCACCACAGGTACTGGCATTGACCATATAGCATGGTTACCAAATCTGGGTCAAATGTAGTTCCAATAGGCCTTAGGTAATTAAAAACGCGTTTGAAAGTTTGCTTCCATTGTTTGGAGACGCTGTTTTTAGTGACAAACTATTTTAAAACTGCGGAGCAGGTGAGCAATACAGATCCAATGGGTCTTTTGTTTTATTTCCTAATGAAGCAATAATTCATAAAAAATCATATGTATCAGATATAGTCAAATTATCATTACCCTAACCCAGATTACAGTTAAATATGTCAAGTAGCTTAACAGTAATCTTGAGAACAGGTTTGGCGTTAATGGTAGCCAATAATCTGTGCTCGTTCATCCGTATCAGGTGGTGAGAATTGAAAACGCTATTAAAGTAATGGAAACACCCAATAATAAAACATGTGCCATTTATGTCCGATACTTGACCAACATAATTTAAACATACAGTTTTTGTTTGGGACGAGTTCCAATTTTATAAAGGTCCCCGTTCCAAGTAGAACCAGGGTCCCAGGAGAGGTTGGTGGTACAAGAGCCACCAGCCTAATTCCTTGGACTGATTAAGCCCTTGTTTGTGTTTAATTTAAGATTAAATCCTCTCGACCGGTCAGGACACAAAATAAACACAATCTATTAACAATAATAAACTTCAATTAATAACCTGCATCCGCCATCACAATCTTGAATATACATTTTCAAAAGTTCTCCAACAAACAAATTTGTTTGGAACTGGAAGATGGCACGTTGTTATAAAAAGTCTTTGACTGCCGGTGTTGCTGATTTAAATGGTATACAGTGTATGTCAACCTCTTGATTTCTATGGAGTGCTTGAGAAATATCACCATTTAAATGGTATATTATATCGCTTAGTAAACATACTAAAAGATAATAGGTGACGGCCAATACAAACTACACAGGGGGAGCGCCCTGTTCTCGTGGGAAGGAGGGTACCACCTCACTGTATCCATGAGGGAAAGTACCGCCTCACTGTACCCGGGAGGGAAAGTACCGCCTCACTGTTCCCGGGAGGGAAAGTACCGCCTCACTGTTCCCGGGAGGGAAAGTACCGCCTCACTGTACCCGGGAGGGAAAGTACCGCCTCACTGTACCCGGGAGGGAAAGTACCGCCTCACTGTATCCATGAGGGAAAGTACCGCCTCACTGTACCCGGGAGGGAAAGTACCACCTAACTGTACCCGAGAGGGAAAACACCACCTAACTGTACCCGAAAGGGAAAGTACCGCCTCACTGTACCCGGGAGGGAAAGTACCGCCTCACTGTACCCGGGAGGGAAAGTACCGCCTCACTGTTCCCGGGAGGGAAAGTACCGCCTCACTGTTCCCGGGAGGGAAAGTACCGCCTCACTGTACCCGGGAGGGAAAGTACCGCCTCACTGTACCCGGGAGGGAAAGTACCGCCTCACTGTACCCTGGAGGAAAGGTACCGCCACATGCATGTACACTGTACCCCGGGGGGGGGGGGGGGTTCCGTCTCATTGTAACCGGGAAGGAAGGACTGCATCACTGAACCCGGGAGGGAAAGTACCGTCTCACTGTACCCAGGAAGGAATTAAAGTACCCCCTCGCCTTTTGTAGAGTGATGGTGGGGTTTGGGGCGAGGACATTATTATGGAAAACCCAAGATCATTGGTTCTCGTAAATCTTTTACTGAAATTGAAACATAAATTTCCATTCATCAGTTTGGGATGTGTAACAAATAAGCTGCCCAGTTTGACTCAAGTGTTGTGATTTGGTTTGGCTCTGGTGTTCTGTTGAATTTGGACTCATGAGTTTGGCTTTAGTATGCTATAAAGTGACGTATTAGGAATATGATACATCAGTTTGGTATGTGCTCCAGTTTGGTATTAATTATATATACTGAGTTGGTTTTGTACACCACCTTTTCAATTCCTGTTTGTGTACAAAACAAACTCAGTATATATAAAGTGTCGTGTTTGGCTATAGTGTCGTGTTTGGCTATAGTGTCGTGCTTGGCTAAAGTGTCGTGTTTGGCTATAGTGTCGTGTTTGGCTAAAGTGTCGTGTTTGGCTATAATGTCGTGTTTGGGTTTAGTATTTGTGTTTGGCTATAGTATCGTGTTTGGCTAAAGTGTCGTGTTTGGCTATAATGTCGTGTTTGGGTTTAGTATTTGTGTTTGGCTATAGTGTCGTGTTTGGCTAAAGTGTCGTGTTTGGCTATAATGTCGTGTTTGGGTATAGTATTTGTGCTTGGCTACAGTGTCGTGTTTGGGTTTAGTTTTGTGCTCGGTTGAATGTTGACACTCATGTCCTGTGGAGATACTAGAGTATGGGTGTCTAGCAATGAAAGATCCCGGCGGTTATACCTACTTTGGGTCTGTACATAGACATTGTAACATGTAGTCACCTTACATCATGTTCTAATGTATTATGACTTAAACCATCAGTGTTTATAAAAGCATTAAGCCGTCCAAGTATTTGGTCCCATTTTACCATTGATATTTCCCTCGAGACCGGAGAATCAGTGCTATAGGATGACCCAGATACTTGGTTTTCAGGACGAGCTCTTTGTTCCGTTATACAGGCTATAGTTTCGATCGAAACTGTTTCATAATCCCATAACAAATTAGCATAGACACAATACCTGTTGTTTGAAACGCTAGTTATTTCATTAGCATGTTAAAAATACATAGCTCATAGAAAGGTTTACAATACAAAGAACCGAACCCGCAAAGTAAGTATTAGCAACACTTTATATCAACATTTATAAAGGACATATAATAAATTCAATAAAAGTGTATGTCTTCATATAACATTAAAAACCTATCTATAAACTATACTAACAGCGTGTTCTCGGCTACTCCCTGATATGACGTCACGATCTGAAGGACTAGACTATAAATTATACATAAATCACGTACAGCTTGCTACCATGCACAACTCAAGGCGCAACAAGAATGCAGCATCATGCGCGGACTTGCAATAAACAACTCCATACATAAAGTTTAAGAGTGTAGCCTGTACTTAATACTGGGCGACACCATACACAGGTACACAGGACTCGCTCCATCAGTTTTCATTAATATACCACCGTAGTAGTTAAATGCCAGTAACATGAATAGTGCGAGTGAAACCATAGGTTCCCATTCCGGATTTGATAAGAATGTTCACAGACAACTTTCACAAACATCCTGTTAAACATTCTCCCTATTTACGTCCCTTACATTGTTTCTTTTCCTTTGTGGTTTTCTTTTTCTCCGATCCTCGCGGCGACTTCACTTTCTTCTTATTTTGTTTACCAAATAGTATTGCCAATGTGGACCGTTTTTGTTTGGTAGGTGTGATTTCCGGTTCCGCCGTCGGAATCACCACCGTTGGGCGAAAGGACGGTGCGTTCTGCTGCGCTAAAACTCCGAACATATTTGCAATGGTCGCCCCATGGCTGCTCGAACGGCCAGCTTCCTGTTTTGTTGTTTCTGCATGACTACTTTTGAAATGATCAACCTGTTTACTTCCAGGAGTCATGTCAATCATAGTAAGTGCCATACTAGGCCTAGGGGTAACTTCCGACGGTAAAGTCATATGTGTGGGTCGGGGTTCCGCGGGGGGCGGGGCGAATGATACACGCTTTGTGCCCCCAGTGGGTGACTTCTCTTTGACGACAAATTTGATTCGACTATCTACAACATCTTCATCAGCGGGTGGTGATATCTTTATAAGAGGTGCTCGACTCTGATAGCGATGTATAACTCGACTTCGACCAAGAATAGCAGCTTTCATGTAATCTCCAAAGCGCTCTTGTTCCTGTTGAACGTGTCGTTCCTCGCGACCCAGGGAAGACCACTCTCGACCAGTCCGGAAGGTGAACATGTCACCCTGTCCGGGACATGCGCGGCCCTGATCTTGTAGTATACGCGTAATGTTGGTATAGCCTAGCCTCCGCGCGTGGAGGTACGGTGTCAGTCCTAGATTGTCAACAATATCAACTGATAAGCCGAAGCGCCGGAACTCAACCGCCAGCATGGTCACCACTTCCTCTTGGCCAGCCTGTGTGGCATGGTGGAGAACGGTCATTCCTTCTTTGTCCTTCTCGTGAAGGTCAAAGTCTCCCTTAAACCTTTCCAGAAGGAACTTAACCTCATTAAAACAACCGAGAAGGCATGCCCAGCACAAGACGTGTCGGCCGTGCTTAGGGTCCTTCTGGAGGGGATCAGCGTTACGGTTGATCAGCGTTCGGAACATTTTCTCTCGCTGGTTGTCATCGTCGATGTGTAGGGCTGCCACCAGAACGCTGTAGCCGTAACTATTTCTCATGTTGACGTCAAAACCACGGTCCAGCATCAGCTTCACCTTCTTAAACCGACACTTAAACACGGCGTGAAACAGGTGGTTCCCGATACATGCTTTCACTCGGTCGTTGTTGCCGAAGTTGAACTGTGGTTTATCTCGCCGCACGTGCTGGCGATTGTTGGTGAGGACGATGTCCTCTAGTCCACCGTTAATTTTCATGGTCCTGTCTAAGTCCTTGACCAATGAACTCACTTGGACAACGGTTTGTTCCCGTAACACCATGATTTCACAATTATTTAAGAAAACAGTTATAAAAATATTCAAATACGAAAGTGTACTTACATCACAGTCTCACACGTGCTGTCGTCATAACAACCACGTCACAAATTACTATAAAACGGCTGTCGTAATGTTCCCTAGTTCCAATGGTGTGTTCGTTGTTTTGGCAGTACTTAAAGTGACAGTAAGACTGTGTTCCACCACTGACCGATACCGTTATATAATGTTGACAATGAACGGTAGGTGTTAACAGTCAATAGCTTGTCCAACCACTGACCGATACCGTTATATAATGTTGACAATGAACGGTAGGTGTTAACCGTCAATAGCTTATCGTGACGTCTACTTATATATTTACATGTAGTGTATTACATCTCGTGGCACAGTCACAAACTAAAGGTAGGTTCACGTAAAACGGCACAGAGAATGTTCAGGTATAATTCGATGTACACTGGTGAGCCGATAAACGACAAACTGATAATTAAATTTCGTTGTAGAGCTGAAATCAGGCGTTGAAATTCAATATTGCCTCTGGATTGATGTGTTTTTCGAGTCTGTCTATAATGCGCTTTGAATACATTTTCCCGTTCGACCTTACACAGATCAATTTAAAAGTTTATCCAGAACACAAATTACTTAAAGTATATCCACCCTCCGTCGAATGAACGAGAAGTAAAGCCAAAATACCTGTTATAAAGGTGGGTTGCCTTCTGACTCGCTGACAGGCCTACTAATCGGCCGTTTCACGAGAGTAACATATCTACAACTTTCATTCATTGTGTCTCCACTGTTCCACGGGTGCTAAGACATTAAATAGAGATCGCTTAGGGTTATCTGCGCATGCTTGACGCCGAAGATAGGTCTTATAGACGACAAGTATTGTTATACATGAGCTATATTGATTCACTTTCCCTAAGACATTCACAAACACACACATGTGTATTGAGACCTTGAGGCGATCTGTAACTCGGGTTTAATTGTTCATGTTTAAATTGGATTGTATCGACTGTTTGTGTAGGTTACCTGGAGGAATTAAAATCTCCTTTGAGAGGTGTAGTCGGGCCAGATGATGTGTATTGGTTGTGTAGCCCCGTGATTTACCCAGTATACTTACCATAATCAACTCTCACCCTTATCGCCACGATAAAGTCAGTCGACACACGGAGACGTCACACATATCTTACGGGCAGTAAAATCTGGTACACATATCATCTTCAAAGTGAAATTCAAACTTTCAACTTATCGTTGTAATCGGGCTTTATTTAAACATGTAAATCCAAAATGTGAACATAGTCAGTACATGTATTAGTTTGATTTAAACATTTAAATCCAGAACGTGGACAAAAGTTCACATTTATACAAGGAAACATAATAATAACAGTTTAATTTGTTTATTTAAAAATCACTTATAATATTTGCCAATGCGATACAGGTAAAACCGAGTGTAAAATGTACTACTACATGTATTTCTACACCTTTAACGAAACCTGGTCGCGACACTTTGACAGGGACCTGACAACTTGTTACAGTTAGTTTTGGACCTAAACTAGGTAGATCAATTAATATATTTTCGATAGCCTTTATGTGGCATTTTTATTGAAAATTGATCACCCCCCCCCCCCCCCCACACACACACACACACACACTCACACTCACTCACATACCCAAGTGTAAAATTACTTTAGACACCCTAGTATAGGTCCAAAACTAGCTGTAACAAATTATCAGGTCCCTATGGTCGAGACGATGAACCAGTCGTTCATACATGTACAAGTACCGTAAACTTTGTTTTCCGTTTTCATTCTATATGTTTGGAATTAAAACCACAGGGCCTGAGAATGTGTAACAGCTATTTTATGACCTAAGGTGAGTTTTTAGAGTAATGCAACAAATAATACATATGTATCATAGTATAAAATAATAATAAAACCTTATAATTACTTTAGGTCCAAAAGTAGCTGTTACAAATTATCTTGTCCCTGTGTTTAAAATCAGAGATACATGTATTTAACTGCACAAGGAACGCTTGTATATGTGATGCCGTCTTGCCCATGGAAAATTCGTAGGTTAAAATTACATTAAGCTTAGAATATTTTAAAATCCCGGTAATTTATCAAAATTGACTTTTTAAATAAACGTCTCTTCATATTCGTTTCTGATTTCAAAGAGCAAAGTCTGCTCTTTGAAATCAGAAACGAATATGAAGAGACGTTTATTTAAAAAGACACCATATTATTCCATTCAGGATAAATTGGTTTGGTATACTTTGCTCTACGTCCTATGAACAGCCAGGGTTATTTAAGGACGTGCCAGGTTTTGGAGGTAGAGGAAAGCCGGAGTACTCAGAGTAAAAACCACCGACCTACGGTCAGTGCCTGGCAACTGCACCACGTGAGATTCGAACCCGCAACCCTGAAGTGGAGGGCTAGTGGTGAATGTCGGAACACCTTAACCAATGTCCGTGGAAATAATCTCAGTTCTTACACTGTACCCAGTGATAGCAGTGTCCATATACCATTTTTGAAATGGTCGCACACATATCATATTCATGAAGTGTCACTATATATCGCCTGGTAAATAGTTCATACTAAAGAAAAATCTACAAACTGCCTCATAAAACAGTAACAAACCCAAGAACTGTTGGCGAACAACATTTACTGTCTATATAAAGACAATAAAATCCAACACTAAAGACTCGACTTCAAGGACTAACAACAAAAGTATTCGAGAGATGCAAATTGACCAGAACTATGGGCAAGTTTTATGGTCGCCATCTTTGTCTCACTGAGAAATATTCTGTATCTCTACTGATATGAAGATGGGACGTTTTTGAGTATGCTCATTAGTGTGTTTTCTTGTTCAGTGGTTGACAATGACACTCGGTTCTCATTTTGAGAAATGGATGTTTACTTGGATGTGACAAAGATTTACATGGCGGGTGTCGTCGATGAAGCAGAAGACGCTTACTCTTTGGGAACATCTGGTCTTATTCTCTTGTACTTTTACAATGGTCTCCATGTAAATCTTTACTTTTTTTCATATTTTGCCCATGGTTTAATCAATTGTGAGTTCGGATAATGATTTTGTTAACGCTTTGGTCCTCTCTAATTTATTTTCAAGGAATCAACGTTGATATTTTGTATACATGATCTCTCAGCGCCGTGTTGTATCAGTGAAGAAATACAATGAACTACAATTTAATTTTCTTTTTCCCCAAAAGATCCTTTTTCTACGAGAATTCGATCCCGAACTTCTGGTCTTGTATCGAACCGATTTGTGGACATGTACGTTAAATGTATGTGCGTGATTACCGAGGGCTGTACTACTTGGAAACATGATCGGTTTAAGTTCAAGTTTTCTAATTCCAAGGAAAGAATAATACATGCAATGTTAAATTTTACAAGGAACTTACACAATGCTCGTAAAAAAGTTTCTGTAACTTTGCATTTGACATTTTAGTTGCAATGTAGCATTACTGTGATGTAACAGAACTGCGTTGTAACGAATACCTCCGCCGCGAATTAAATGTCAGCTAATTAGTAAACTTCAAAATATTTTGTATTTTTGACATTTAAAAACTGGCTGACCTTGTCAAGTGTCATACTAATGTACAAAATATGTAGTCATGCACAGTACCGTAATATTGTTTGGTGAAGAAAAGTCACAGGCTACAATACCTTGAAATTTCTAAATTTCAATTGTAAAACAACAAATAGATATTTTGACAGCAGAACGAGTCAATAGTTCTGCGATTTGAAGCGGTCCTAGTAATCGGACAAAGGCAACAAATACGATTTCGCTCGAACATACTTTGGTTAAAGTCATAACATTTCTGTAGTAAAGCAAGTGAATTTTTGTTAAAGGACTATATATGGTTTGGGTCTTTGTTGGCCCCCAAATTATCAAATTTTGAAGCAGATTATTGAACTCTCCAATTAATGTATTTCAAATATGGAGTACATCCCTGATAAAACTGAAACAATAATTATCTATTGTTTCAACTCCGGTTGTCATGGAAACCATCTCAAATATGCATAAATTAGGGAAATTTGACCATTTAGTCAATTTTGGCCACTTTTTGGATAGTTTTTCTATTAGAAACTATTGAGCGCATTCTTGAACAAACTTATTATCAAATGAGAATATGTGGGCACTTAAACCACATCTTTAGGAGAAATATAAAGTTTGTTCAAGAATGCGCTCTATGGTTGCTGTGTGAAAATCTATGTAAAAATTGATCAAAATAGACCAAATATTTACATTTGCATAATTTATGCATATTTCGGATGGTTACCATGGCAACCATAGCACAAATAACAAAAAAATATTATTACAATTGCATGAGGGATGTAATCTATTTTTGAAATAATATTATTTGAGTGTTCAATAATGAAACTTAAAATCTGAGGGATTTGGGGGCCAAAAACAGGCAAAACCATACATAGTCCTTTTAGCTAAAAATTTGCTGAGTGTACTTCTTAATAAAGTAACCTGCTAAGCTAGTGTGGTGGCCAAGTTACCAGTACTTATTAGAGTGAAGAGGTGGTAAAATAAATTTATACCGACCTTTTTCAACTGGGAAATAATAAGACAATACTGTACAAAAGTGCATTAGAATTTACATAAAGTTTTTATAGTGATCAACAGCTGACCTTGACTCAACGCAAGTTTCAGTATAAGGCTTAACTGGACGAAATGGAGAAGGAACCCATCTATATATGCAAGGGGAAGTAACTCTTTCAAATATCGTTGCGAGACGATTTACATTTAATTGTACAATCTATAGTTGATGCAAGAAATTAATCTTAGTATGGATTTGAACAAAACTTGCATCACAGCATGCCGATTGGTTCACAGAAGTTATCTAAATGTCGAGAGTTGGATGTAACAGTTGATTATTTAACTGTTAAAGCTGTACATTGTGCAAAACTCCCGGGTTTTTGTAGACTGTTGTTTGTCGTGGAAAGAACATATTGATTTTTTATCTAAGAAAATATCGAAAAAGATTGGTGTTCTAAAAAGGTTACGGACATTTATATCTAACGAAATTCTTAGCAGTCTACTCCAATATAGTTTTCCCACGTCATGTATTGCTCGGATGTCTTGAATGAGGCAAGTAACCGCTCCTTTGTTCATAAATAGTTAAAGCTGTTCAATGCTAGATATTTTTACCCCGTCAAAAGCGTTTTTCGACCGTCAAAAGTGGCTGTCAATTGATGATTATTTTAGGAAAGCCGTTCTTGTGTACAAAATCTTGCATGGGGATATTCCAAATGCCTCAAGTAACAAGTTTACATATATGTCAGTTTAAGAAGTACAAGGTCTTCAGCTGCCAATAAGTTTTATATTCCAAACACTCGCACAAATTATTTTAAACGTTCGTGTTCAATTTATTGAACAGGTTAAATGACAAAATTAGAAATGCCAGCAGTGTTGCTGTTTTTAGATATTTAAAGGAATTTCCTCCCACAAATTCAGATCTGTACGCAGTATGTAGTTAAGAACTAAACAAATTAAATTCATGACAACTTTTTTTATATAAACTGTCATGTATATATCAATCATGTCAAGATTATCAGATACATTGGGTAGTACTAATGTACTGATAATCTTAACATGATTGATATACATGACACTTCCGATGTCGTTAATCGAAGGGCCATAATTCCGCTAGGAGTTGCGATGGAATATTAGTTGTTAGTGCACAGAAACAGACAGACGGACAAACACAAGTTAATATCCCCCGTTTCATAGAAAGCGGGGAATAACAAGAGGACCAATGGGCCTGCATCGCTCACCTGGAATTAATCTCCGACTTGTAACCCTAAAGTCGCCAACATGGCCCCTTATGGGTCAGTCACCATTTATGCAAAATCTTTTCCCCTTCCCCCCAAGGATGTTTCTGACCAATTTAGGCAAATCCATTCATAACTTTTTGACAAGAGATTTAAAGGAATTACCTCTATTTTCCCTATTGGGCCATGCCCCTCTAGCCCCTTGGGGGTCAGAGTCACCATTTATGCAAAATCTGTTCCTCTTCCCCAAAGGATGTTTCTGACCAAATTTGGACAATATCTATTCATAAATTTATGACAAGAAGGAATTTAAAGGAATGACCTCTATTTCCCCTATTGGGCCCTTAGGGATCAGTCACCAGTTATGCAAAATCTGTTCCTCTTCCCTAAAGGATGTTTCTGACCAAATTTGGACAATATCTATTCATAAATTTATGACAAGAAGGAATTTAAAGGAATTACATCCATTTCCCTTATTGGGCCACGCCCCTCTGGCCCCTTAGGGGTCAGTCACCATTTATCCAAAATTTGTTCCCCTTCCCCCAAGAATGTTTCTGACCAAATTTGGGCCAAATCCATTCATAACTTAATGACAAGACGAGATTTAAAAGAAATACCTCTATTTCCCCTAATTGGCCCCGTAGGGATCAGTCACCATTTATGCAAAATCTGTTCCCCTTCCCCATGGATGTTTCTGACTAAATTTGGTCAAAATCCAATCAGGACTTTTTGACAAGAGATTTAAAGGAATTACCTCTATTTTCTTTATTGGGCCATGCCTCTCTAGCCCCTCGGATATCAGTGTCACCATTTATGCAAACTCTGTTCCCCTTCCCCCAACGATGTTTCTGACCATTTGGACAAAATCTATTCATAACTGTATGACAAGAGGAGATTTAAAGGAATTACCTCTATTTCCCCTATTGGGCGCCGCCCCTCTGGGGTCAGTGTCCCCATTTATGCAAAATCTGTTCCTCTTCCCCCAAGGATGTTTCTGACTAAATTTGGTCAAAATCCAATCAGGACTTTTTGACCATAGATTTAAAGGAATTACCTCTATTTCCCTTATTGGGCCACGCCCCTCTGGCCCCTTAGGGGTCAGTCACCATTTATGCAAAATTTGTTCCCCTTCCCCATCCGATGTTTCTGATCAAATCCATTCATAACTTTATGACAAGAAGAGATTTAAAGGAATGACCTATTTCCCATATTGGGCCCTTAGGGGTCAGTCACCATTTATGCAAAATTGTTCCCCTTCCCCACAGGATGTTTCCGACTAAATTTGGTCAAAATCCTATCAGGATTTTTTAACTAGAAGAGATTTAAAGGAATTACCCCTATTTGGCCCCGCCCCTCTGGGGTTCGAGTCACCATTTATCTGTTCCCCTTCCCCAAAGGATGTTTCTGATCAAAATCAAATCAGGACTTTTTAACAAGAGATTTAAAGAATTGCCTCTATTTTCCATATTGGGCCCTGCCCCTCGGGCGGTCAGTCACCATTTATTCAAAATCTGTTCCCCTTCGCCCAAGGATGTTTCTGACCAAATTTGGTTAAAATCCAATCAGGACTTTTTGACTAGTAGCGATTTGAAGCACATGTTGACAAGACGATGGACGGACACTGCTCCATGGCAAAAAAATTTTTTTTAGATAAATTCGCGCATGTGCCAATTACTACAGAAGAGGCATAAAACAACTCCCAATTTGCTAAATATTTTCAACCCCTAGCACTAAAACAAGATTACCGCAATAAAACTAATACCCGAAAGATCCAAACTTCTCAAATTTGATACTGCACGTGTATGAAAATCAATACATTCCTTCTATAACTCGGGTCGTAGAAGATGAGAACATTAAGAATGGTGTGCATTCAGTGAATGTGATCAATCAAAATTATTTTTTATTGGTCCTTGATTGTATTGCCAAAAGATGGGGCCACACAATGTTAATTTAACAGTTTCAGCTAATTCAACGAGTCCTTTCAAAATTTAACAACTTCAGGATGCAGGCGTACATTATCACTGTGCATTATTTCAAATGTTTCATTCATGCAAAGCTCTACCAGCAACAAACCATTTTTTTAATTGATGGACAGCACCTACTTACAATATCAAAGCAAAACAAGTAAACAAGCTTGAAGTTTGTTTTTTTTTATTTTGAAACCGTCTAAGTGAAGAACTTAAGCCGTAGTAGTTTCCTTGCGGTCCTTCTTGAGAGGTCCCTGAAAACAGAAAAATAGAAATTATAAGCTTTGATTTGTCATTCTGGGTCAAAACAAAAATACACACATTAAATACAAACAAAACTTTCCAACAGTATGGGCAAGCCCTTTGCAAAATCTGGGCTATTTAAAAAATAAAGAAATATATTTTGACATCTCTACTTACCATGAAGTTGTTCTTCTCCTCGAAGGTCTGGAAGCGAC
This sequence comes from Mimachlamys varia, assembly GCA_947623455.1. NCBI lineage: Eukaryota > Metazoa > Mollusca > Bivalvia > Pectinida > Pectinidae > Mimachlamys > Mimachlamys varia. The sequence goes on along the minus strand of OX392527.1, from coordinate 30,493,781 downwards.
CATGACCAAATTTACTGGCAGTGTCAATAAACTTCAGGGTGATCTTCTCCATCTGCTTCTTCTTGAAAGATGGCAGCAGTGACTACAAAATTTAATATTATGATGGTGAAAAGCTGAAAACAGCTACGGAAAGTGCATAAAAATGATTTACTGGGCAATACTTTCACTGGTAAAACATGCGGAGGTATGCAACTGAAATGTACTGTTGCAGGAATAATCTAAAACAGCCCAAAAAGGAAATTGATCCTTTACCTAATGCCCGGATAGACATATTCATTGGGCATCTGATAGTACATATGAAAACCTTGTTCCATTCCGGACATGCCAGAATGAGGCCATTTTGTACCATGTATTTTGAATTTGATGAAAATTTCCAAATTTGGTTCTCTACGTCATCTTGTACTAAACTCGTTTGTTTTTTCATGGTCAACTGTTTATCTTTTTAAACTACGATGTAGGTCAACTGTTTATCATTTTAAACTACAATGTATGTACAATACCTAGCTGTGAGAAACTTCTCAGTGACGAACAGAAATACCACTTATGGGTCTGTGAAAAACACAGACTGCTTGAAAACGAAAAAGCGCCAAGTGGAAAATAACACCTTCTTCCATATGTATTTTTCATAGCTTTACTGGAAAATATAGTCAATTTCAAGAAATCGCAACCGCACCTTATCAATACTATCAAAGTAAAAAATATTGATCTTCGAATTACATGAATTTTTTTTGTTTGTTTTTCGATTGTTGTGTTGCTTTCTTGATACAAAAGAAAAACATCATCCTTTGCAAAGTTCACTTTGCTGATCAATCTTACAAGACTTACCTTGCGGAGGGTCAGAATCCTCTTTTTAGGTCCCATGGTGCAGCCCTTGATCATGATGAAGTCATTGTTGACCTCTCCGTAGTGAGGGAATCCTCCCATGGGGGTGATGTTCTTCTCAGAGGGATCAAAGTCTGTGGAAGCATTATTTTTGACCAGCTTTCCGTCCTTGGTGTGGGTGCCTTCACCCATACGGTAGATCTTCTTGTTGATCTCTGTACGGTGATGGTAACCTTTCTGTCCAGCCCTAGCAACAGTGAACTGAACACGACTTGGATGCCAGGCTCCAATACAGGCAACCTTTCGGAGACCCTTGTGCGTCTTCCTCGGCAACTTCTTGGTGTGCCATCTGGATGTCACACCTGTCAAGTAAATAAAAGAAGCAAACGATTATAAATTGAAAATTTTAACCTTGGGCAAGGCTAAAATTACCCTTCTTTTGGAAATAGCAGAGAAAAACATCCAAGTTAAGCAAACAATGTTATTATGCATCAAGCTCTTTGATAACCAGACCGTAAATGTAAACAGGAATTGTAGGTTGGCATTTATCTAAGTTGGCATTGATCATGGCAACACAAATCCTTTGGGAAGGTGGGGTTTGTAATCGAGCATTGTCATCAGAAGGAAGGCAGCATGGAGTGTGTCAACACAGAAAGTCAGCATGCTCTGGCAGGAGCATTACCATGCGTTTCATCATGCATCAATGCAGGTTTGATCACTCAAGGGGAAAATAAGCAAAGGAATTCTAATATTCATTACCCTTAACTTAAAAATTTCTCAAATTAATTTCAATGGCTTGATTAAATAAATTTGTATTTATCTCACCTTTAACTCCTTTACCCTTGGTTACACCAATGATATCAATGTTCTCATCCATGGCAAAGACGGAGCCAACAGGGACTGAGGATTCCATCTTCTCCCTAGCCCAGTCAACCTTCTGTGCAATGTTGCCTCCATTTACCTGGATTTCCATGATGTGCGCCTTCTTCTGACGCTTCTTCATCAACTTGGTCTGCAAGAAATTGTATACATAATCTTCTGTCGACAAACTGGTTTTTTTTCTAGGTTTTCACCCATATTACTTGAAGACGGGCCAGTTGTGAGTCCTAACCAAGCATATTTACCTCTAGCCAGTGCAGAGCCATGCCGATTAAAAACAAAAGTACTTTAGATCTTTGACCAGCCTTCAACCTTGTAATCATTAATGACCACCAAAACCTAATCAAGTGCAGAACGTGAGGCTATGTCATATACAATAGATATAGATGATTCTGTCACTTGACCGATGACCAACAAAGTTAAAGGAGTCTTGAATTCTCCTTTTTTGGCAAGGACCTCTTCGAGAACTTCACATCTTGTCAACTTAGGCATATATTTTTGAAAATGTTTAAACAGAATTATTTGAAGGAATTCTTAGATCTGGTTAAATGTTTACCTGTGTGTGGGCAATGACGCGGATGACCTTGCAGTACTTCTTCATTTTCAGGAAGTCCCGCTCAATCTCCTTCTTTCCACTTTCATCAGTCCATTTTTTGGCATACTTGGTAAATGCCTTCTTCTTGCAGTTGTACCTTTTTGAGCAAGAAGCATGTGGTTAGCCTCATAGTCAGATACCGACCAGTGGAGGAAAGCCACAACATTAATTATGGACTCGTTAGCTGTGAACCAAGCAAGCCAATTCAGTACTGCTGTCAAAAACCATAAAAAGTTTAGCAAGTACAGAATTAGGCTACAGCAGGACACCAACCAAGAGGAGTACCACAGCTCACCATATGCCCATGGTAGGAGCTGGAAGGACATGGGTCATTAGTTCAGGTATAGCACAATTCAACATTTATCATAATATCAAACGACAAACTATATCAAATGAATGAAAGCTCTCAAAATGTTGGACTACATTAAAATTTTGGATCAATTTAATTTTCAGATCATGAATTTCTGCTAAAACATTTTTTTTAATTCAGTTTCAGATTGTGAATTTCTGATAAATATTTTTGCAATACACATTTTACCTCTAAATATAGCCTGCATTTCAATACATTGATTCATACCAGTTTTTGTAAAATCGCCTCCTGCAATCCTCATTCAGATGCTCAGCAAAGATAGTCTTGAATGACCTCAGACCACTTGGCGTTTCAATGTATCCTACCAAACCAACAATAACCATGGGTGGCGTCTCAATGATGGTCACGGCTTCCACAATTTCTTTCTTGTTGGATTCTAAAATTACAAAATGTGGACTTGACCAACTGTTCAGTGATCAAACAGGATCATGAATATATGTCGGTGTTACAACCGGTACCAGAATAATCTCAATTTTATATCGCCCATGACAAAATTGCAAAGGTACCTTTAGCGACTTCCCAAGTTTTAAAAAGTCGAAAATTTCAGTCTGATTAATTATATCAAAGCTGAAATAACAATACCTTGAAAAACTGAAAATCGTTATTTGCAAACCACCACTATTGTAAACATCATTTTCGAATAAAAATACTGCCAAATTTAGTAAACAGTGTTCTCACTTAGTTTTGTAATAATTGGTTGACTTCGAAAGAATAGCTGGTTGAATTTTCACATTCTGTAATGTTGACATGTATAAACTTCTGAAAAATAGCCAGCTCAAAGTTGTTGAATAACGGCTACTTTTGTCAGCAACCGGCTTTCAATGAGAACCCTGTAACAGGTACAGCATACTGTGGTCATGACGATTGTTCTATTATCTTTTGAAAACCCTTGGTTAGCCTTCATCTAATGTCTTGTATGGACTGGGTCCAGGGTATAGCTTGGGACCAATATATTGGAGCATTCTGGTACTGTAGCAAGGTTTCAAAGTGCCGACAAAATTTTGTCTACTTAAGTTTAATAGAATAATTTGGGCCAAATTAATTGTTTCAATTATCCTCTGAAAAATATGTTAGGTAGCTATAGGTAGACATGCATTCTTCATTTTAAAATGGATCTTGGGCTACATTTACATACTTGATCCAGGTCGGTCTACATCACGAACAATGTGGGACATGCCAGCTTTGTAACCAATAAAAGCTGTCAAATGGACAGGCTTGTTCTTGTCATCCTTTGGGAAAGCCTTTACTTTGCCCCTATGACGGCTAGCCCTCTTCTTAGGTAGAAAGCCTTTTGACCCATGACGGGGTGCTGAGAATTTCCTGTGCGACTGAAAAAAACAAAAGGGGAAATTCTAATTTTTTGTTGGTAATTGTAATTGCTGAAATCATTTTCTTCAACTGGAGATATTCAATCTTCAATCAGACTACCTTCATAACGAACTTGTCGATGTGTATCTAACAGATAATGCAAGGGACATAACCTATCGTAAACAAAAAAAAACTGTGGAGTTTCTCATTGTGCCAACGCCCGACATTGAATGGCATTCATGCCACATCTTTTGCACGTTACCTAGTCCATTAGGAGTTTTGTGCATCCATTCTAGGGATAGCACATTTTAGCAGATTACAGCATAATATTAGGCAAATCACAAACAGCTAATTGCACTGAAACAGACCATAATTGCAGGCTTCAACATTCTGATAAAGTTGACACATTATTCTATAATGGTCAGCTTATTGCAACGCCCATCAATGTTTGAAATTGGGACACAAGACTTTAGCCCAACAAGCAAGCAATGAACGACTGAAACATAGCAGGGTTCATACAGATTATGTCTAACCAAATTCAAGGCTTTAACTAAAATTTCAAGGTTATTCATACCTGACAAGTCAGCCTCAGAGGGAACAAAAGAACAAAAAAAAAGCTGCTTATAGATGTCCATTAAATAAAAAAATAACTATACATTGTCTAATTTAACCTTTACTTACACAATATCTCTGATTTTCTAATGGTGTTAATACGACATTTCCCCAATTTGGCCTGCGCTAGCAGAAGCAGACAACCGTCAATTCAAATGTAAGCAAATAGTCAGTGGGAGTTATCTCCCCTCCAACAATAAAAACCTGTGCAAAGGCTACTGGGAGAAGACATCATGATCACCATAATGCGCATTTCTATTTCGCAAATCTGTTTTTTTCTTTTTATATAAATGTGAAAATTAGATGTGATAGAAAAGCAAGACTTGGATAATTATATACTGAAATGCTTAACGCCAAAATTCAAAGATTTTTCAAATACCCCAAGTGAAGGCTTTTTAAGGAGGCCCCATGTGAACCCTGCATAGCTTTAGCCTATATCCAAATATACATATTTCAAGATATCAACATTCCAACTGGGTTCCATTCTTGCCTGGACCATCCAGATCTTGAAGATGTACAATCTTGACCAAATTAGTTGGACCTGGCCAGTTATAACTGCTTCAATACTATTCATTGCCAATATTGGTGTAAAACATCGGACGAGGTTTGTACATGTGGATAGAGTAGTTGTTTGGATAACTGTTGACCGACGAGGCTGATACACATTATATACATGTGGTTCGGCCATGTCAGAGACTCGTGGCCCGAGTTAATGCAACAACTCGAGCAGCAGAGCAGTACATTGCACTACACTCTCGGACTTCAAGGCACATATATTCTCTACGTAGCCCTTGAAGCCCTAATCAACTGAACACCACACCAGCTTTTACCTCCTTTTATCCTAACTGCACAAAAAAACCCCACTGTAAATAACCTTTTCTCACGCCACTGTGGTCAGACCAAGTGATATAATCATCAATACTGATGGAATCACCCAAAATATAAGAAGAACCACTATAACCAGCCCAGGGCAGGCAGGGCAATTGCCATCACACAAATTCCTAGGAATATAGTTAAATAGAGCATTAAAAAACATATCTGTTCTGTATGAGTTTGGGATCATTTTTGTTTTTATTTCACCCAAGCAATTTTTGTCCCAACACGTGCACATACATGTACATGCAAAAGGCATACAATAAAAAGATGTACAATATAGGCCTAATCTATAACCGCCAAACTGCGTCATTTTACACCTTATAAAAAAAATATTGTTAACGTAACATTAGTAACTATGTAAGTATTTATAATTAATCGTGTATCTTTTAATTTGTTCAATTAAATAACCGATGACGATAGATTGACTTCGCATCAATAACCCACGTCTTACCATGATGGCCGTCGACTCAAAAAGGCAGATAAGCCGTATGTCGGTCCCATAGTGCATGTATCTGTGACCTTTGACCTGGAACGTAGAAATCTTCTTAAAGATATTGTAATCCTTTTGAGAATATTTTCTTTCGGTAGATGGGTTTTGAGTGGCCTCCTCATTTGTTTAAAAGCCAAAACATGCTTGTTTATGTGTTCTTTATATTATTATTAGTCAAACCGGTGTTTACGACATTCACCTGATGCTAATTTACAGTAAATATACAATAATTAAAATAAATATATCAAGTACATATGATGAAATATATTTTGCAACTGAACGAACATAAATAGTGTTTGAAATATGTAAAAGTTATGTATTTTTGTGTTTTGATATACCGGAAGTTGATGTCGTAGTCAGTACCTTACAGACACATTTCCGGTAGGTCACTATCCACAATGTCGGGAAAGGGCGACGATAAGCCTAAGGGAGATTCAACCATTTCGGTATATTCACAGTTTGCAAGGACCGCCATCTCTGTCTTATTTGATGCTCCTGCCACTTTGATAAAAGGTAACATGAATCCATGAAGCTCACACACAAACTTAGTGTTTTCATGTAGCAAACAAACTTAGGTTTTTTTTGCACGTAGCCAAAATGCTGCTGCATTCATATGATGCATAGATACATAATATGGCATGATATGCAGCTTATATGGTTTTTTTTTAATGATAACAAAATCATGAGAATGCTTATTTAAAATCCCATGTAGTGTGGCCTTAGTTTTCTGCTGTTATAAAATTCTTACATAGATTTAACAAAGAGCTAGCTACATGTAGCATTCTACAATTTGAGTACTGTACTGTACATGTACCTCCACCAACCACGTACTCATAACAGCTGAGTACAATGGAACAAGCGGAGTAAATGCAGTATCTTGTTCACGGATACAACACAAGTGGCCTTGACCGGGACTCGAACAACCCTTCGATCATGAGCCAGACATTCTACCACTAGACCACTGCTAGTCCGAAGGGTTCTGACTCTTAAAGCTTGGACCCGCTAAATTTTTTGACGACAGGCGGGTGCGAGGGTCAGAATTCCTCTTTAGTTTAAAAGTGGAAATTTTACCGACCCATTGCATGGGCCGCCTTTTAAGACGTGTTTTATAATATGAAACATTTTCGATCACATGTAAATTACGTATCAATGGGAAGAACAGATATTTTTCTACTAACCTACACATTTAATCAAGTCACAGGAGGTCGTAAACCAACTGTCGTCATCCATTTCTAAAAAAATAACCACTTTCATGACATCTGTTTGAAAATGGCCGCAGCCTAATGTCACATGATCAAAATTAGATAGGTCGAGAAAGTAATTCTCGCGGGATCTCGCGACGCAGGGCCATTTTCAAACAGATGTCAGGAAACTGGTTTTATTTTTGACTTTATTAAATGTGTAGGTTAGTAGAAAGATATCTGTTCTTTCCATTGATACTTTATATACATGTGATCGAAAATGTTTCATATCATAAAACGCAGCTTAAACAGTGACCCGTGCACGGGTTGGTAAAATTTCCACTTTTTACCTAATGAGGAATTCTGACTCTCGCTCCCGCCTGTCGTCAAAATATTTAGCGGGTCCGAGAGTCAGAACCCTTCGGACTAGACCACTGCATGTGCCTCCCGGAAAAGAAGATAACATTAGATTACATTAGGTTCATAGCATAATATATCAATCCTAAACCAATATTAGTACTAATAATTACCCCGCTTCATATAGCTCTGCCAATGCCTTGTAATGGAGCAAGTCTGATGTTATTCACACTGGGGCGATTTTTGCATCATATACTTATCTGTAAGTTATCAGCCGATCATCTTACTAGTAAACATATTTATAAAATATAAACCATTTCTGTGGATTTCCTATCTAGCTACCTAACTTCAATTTAAAATCCACCAAAAATGTCGCTAAATAAGTTTCAAATTTACATAGCGAGGCATATACAGAAATCAGAAGTGGCAGCCATGATTAAGACTTAGATTAGTATTTGCATGGGGGTTTTTTTCTGAAGAGCTCCTCTCAATTTTTCGACCAAATATTTGGCTGTGCACGCCATATATATCAAAACAAGATTTGAAAAAATGTACATCACACATGATCTTGTTTATGTGTCTCTCAATTCTCAAGAAGGAATCATATATAATATTATATTTCTGATTTTGCTAATTTTGTGAAAATAAAATCACAGTAAAATTCAATATTTCAGCAATGCTGTATTATTTTGACAACATATTTAATTTAATACTCATATGAGGCAGGGTTTGCCTGGGACCCCCAAATTTTATGAATAAAGAGTCTTGGGACTCAAAATTTAAAATAAACATAATATATAGTAAACTTTTATCAATATTGGGAGTCCTTTGACAATTTAAGAAGTCAAAATACAGGTTTTTGTGAGCCGGGGAAACCCTGCATGAGGCCTAGTCTTATTAACAGGTAAATAAAATCTTATAGATTGACACATTGATGTGCATCCACCAGCAGGCATGGGATCACTTCGTAGCTCTATATAATGACGCCATATATAAAAATAAAAAATTATCTCATCATTTAGACCTACCAGGTAAGTTATCGCAGCTAGACCAAATTATGTACCTTAGACAGTTTGTTCTAAAGTTTTCTCAAATAATCATAAATTAGTTTGACCTACTTTTGAGGTCACAAGGATGAGATTTTGGATGCAGTCCTTCCTCAACCTATAACTTCCCAGTACCATAAATAAGCCCCCTCCCTACTTTTTGATCAGTTATTTTTCTCAGAGGGTAGGGGTTTATTCCTGGTAAACTATGGTACTACCCACTGCCACCCTCACAAACTGCCAACTAAATTCTTTGAACAGATTGTTTTTCAATATAATTTTCTAAATAAGTTTGCCACCCTCTGATATTGCCAAAAATACATGTGTCTGACAATTATTAGGAATAAGATTCAATAGTTTGGTATGAATGATATATACTGAGATTGTTTCTTTGTACACAAACAGGAATTGAAAACTTAATTTGCGAGCTTTCGAAAACGTCTGGTTCCTTTGTCAAGCAAACATCCAATAAGGGGCGGAATGGGTAACCATCTTACCCGTCCCTCTGTCTACCTGTAATACTAGAGTACATTTGGACGAAATGTCGCGCTACGTTTTTGACAGCTGACTTCTCCAACTCGCCCTATTTTGGGTAGTGAGCTGATTTCAGCGGTCAGAACACCGACACTCGGCTATTGTACTCTTTGCTTGACAAAAGAAACAGACGTTTTCGAAAGCTCGCAAATTAAGTTTTCAATTCCTGTTTGTGTACAAAGAAACAATCTCAGTATATGTCTGACAATTACTTTGCAACATACTTCGAATTTCTCAGTTTGGTTGTCATGAGCTTTTAAGTGTTCTATTTAAAGACATATGAAATATTTTCATTTCTTTTTAAGTTTTATGTAAACTTGAAAATATGTATGTATTCCATTATTAGATGTAATTAGAATCGATGAAAAGATGAACTTGTACTTTCTTAAGTGTTTTGCCATTTTCAAATCATTGAAGTTGTAATATCATTTCGCTTCCTATTTCATAGTTGTGAAATTCAGATTTCAAATCTATTGCCACCCATGTTATATAGTGTAGTTAAAAAATCCATTTATATAGTCCTCAATGTTCTTAAGCATGTTAAGGCAAGGTAATTCAATTAGTTTTTCCATGATTGTACAAATATCCAGGTGAGTGATACAGTTTCCATGAGCCTTTTGTTTTGTGAGAGATTTTATTCAATAAGAATACCGGTACATGTATCTGAATACATAAAATAATGCCCAACTTTGTATTTTAAACATGCGCTTTTAATTTTCTTTTTTGTCAAGATACTGCGGAAAAATTTCAAGGTAAAACTGTTCCCTATTATCACCGAAGGTTCAACAGGGTACCTACCATAGATGAGTGCTATACAGACGATGCTTTGTGTCGATTCGAAGCAAATCAACAGTTTAAAAGAGACAAGTAAGAGTGTTGAAAAGCTGGGCGACTGTGTATATAATATTACAGATTGTTCAATAAACCATAATTAATTTACCTGAAAGATCAGTTCTGCCATGTTTCAGGTTGTTCACTTGCAAGCATTTTAGTATCTTTAATTATTTGTATAATTTCAATATAAATATTTATATGACTTTGAGCTATTAATCCATTATTTTAAATAATTTTATATTATATATATTGTTTTATACTATATTTGTCTTTGCTGTGATGATATTTACATAGCCTCAATAATGTATTGTTGATTGCAATTACAATGGCCCTGTTTACTCCTAGACCCTTCATTACCTTTTGTTGATAAAACAAAATAAGTACAAAAGAAGAAGAAAAAGAGTTGCTAAAACTTGTTTTCTCTCTTTGAGAAAAAAAAAATTGGATAAAAAGACTTGACAAATAAATGTACTCCATCAAGGCTTTATTTGCTCAGTATACAGAAACTTACTTTTTGTATAAGAGTTGTTTAATTGAAGCATATAAAGTATATTATACCCAGTACGACTGTCAGTTATCATCCCATTATAGTCAGACTTTTATGTAACTGGCTATAAAAACTCTGATGTTATCGGTATTGATCATCAGTGTTTTCTCTTTTACAGAAAAGTGGACTCTGACATATTGTTTATTCTAAGGAAGCGATGGATGCATTGCGTCGTTTCTGATTACAAGAACAGAGATACAACATGTAAAGCAATGAAGGAAACATATGATGCAGCAAGTGATGAATGGATGTTGAAATGTAAGTTGGCACAGTGTGGTATATATGACCAGGGTTTGATTCCTGAACTCCTTCACCCCATAAAGACACATTTGGAGTCCTTCATGTCAAAAGATGGTAGATGTAGAGTTGATTATGAATTTTCTGGGGTTAAGTGAGCATGAAAATATCAGGTCACCTTACCAATAGGTTTTCCTGGGCTACTCTGATCTCCTTAAACATAAGCATCCCTGGGGCCATGACCAAGACTAGGTCACAGTCATGACGAGGCCATGACCGGGCAACAACCACAACTAGGCCATGACCGGGCCACAACCATGACCATGACCGGGGCCACAATCACAACTAGGCCATGACCGGGCCACAACCATGACCATGACCGGGGCCACAACTACAACTAGGCCATGACCGGGCCACAGCCACAACTAGGCCACGACCGAGCCACAACCATGACTAGGCCACAACCGATTCATGACCTTGACCGGGCCACAACCAGGCCATGACCAAATCCACGACGAGGCCACAACCAGGCCATGACCATGACCAGGCACAACCACAACTAGGCCTCAATCGGGCCATGACCAGGCCACAACTACGACCATAACATGACCAAGACTGGGCCACAGCCACAAGTATGCCATTATTATGACCTTGCCACAGCCATGACTGGGCCACAACCACAACAAGGCCACAACTAGGCCACAGCCATGACCAGGCCACAACCACAACTAGGACATGCCCGGGCCACAATCAGGACCAGGCCAAGACTATGACTGGGCAACAACCAGGCCAGACTGGGCCACGATACTGAGATATGAAAAAGATAGGAAACTATCATCAATACTTGTATGCATGTATCCCTTCAGTATTTCTATCTCTTTCATGTAGTAAACTGGCAGGTAATTGAAAGCCAGAAAAATACCAAACAAATTGTAAATCATATTCATATCATCCACAAGGCCCTGTTCCATTCATAACTGTCCAAAAGTTGTTCCGGGATCATCCTAGGGGGGGACATGGGGGTCATTGACCCTCAAACTGAAACTGAAAACTGAAAATTACCCCTCCATGTTCCAATTCTCTATTAATTTTACATGGAATGACCCAACTTAATTTTGATATAACTGTAAAAATGACTGAAAATGTCCCACTCATTATCCCTGTTGTATATTAATAGTTAGAGTCTCAAGCTAAGGTCGGGGGGGGGGGGGGGGGGGCTATAATTTTCATTGACACCCTTCTGTGTCAGTATGTATATATGTATTTATAACATAATGTTTTTTTGTCCTGATTAAAAGTTGATAAGAATGATGCAAGATACCAGAAATGTGGAATAGAAAATTATTTCTATTCTTTTATCCATGTATTTTCTTGACAGATGGAAACTTTAATACTTGTATATATCATTGACAGATGGACACTTACCTGCATTTATCATTGACAGTTGGACACTTACCTGTGTACATCATTGACAGTTGGACACTTACCTGTGTATATCATTGACAGATGGACACTTACCTGTGTATATCATTGACAGATGGACACTTACCTGTTTATATCATTGACAGATGGACACTAACCTGTATATATCATTGACAGTTGGACGCTTACCTGTATATATCATTGAAAGATGAACACTTACCTGTGTATATTGTTGACAGATGGATGCTTACTTGTGTATAATTGTTGAAAGATGGATGCTTACTCGTGTATTATTGTTGACAGATGGATGCTTACTTGTGTATAATTGTTGACAGATGGACACTTACCTGTGTATATTGTTGACAGATGGACACTTACCTGTGCATATCATTGACAGATGGACACTTACCTGTGTATAACTGTTGACAGATGGACACTTACCTGTGTATATCATTGACAGTTGGACACTTACCTGTGTATATCATTGACAGATGGACACTTACCTGTGCATATCATTGACAGATGGACACTTACCTGTGTATATCATTGACAATTGGACGCTTACCTGTGTATATTGTTGACAGATGGACACTTACCTGTGTATATCATTGACAGTTGGACACTTACCTGTATATATCATTGACAGATGGACACTTACCTGTGTATATCATTCACAGATGGACACTTACCTGTGTATATTGTTGACAGATGAACACTTACCTATGTATATCATTGACAGATGGACACTTACCTATGTATATCATTGACAGTTGGACACTTACTTGTGTATATCATTGACAGATGGACACTAACCTGTATATATCATTGACAGATGGACACTTACCTGTATATATCATTGAAAGATGGACACTTACCTGTGTATATTGTTGACAGATGGATGCTTACTTGTGTATAATTGTTGACAGATGGATGCTTACTCGTGTATTATTGTTGACAGATGGATGCTTACTTGTGTATAATTGTTGACAGATGGACACTTACCTGTGTATATCATTGACAGATGGACACTTACCTGTGTATAACTGTTGACAGATGGACACTTACCTGTGTATATCATTGACAGTTGGACACTTACCTGTGTATATCATTGACAGATGGACACTTACCTGTGTATATCATTGACAGATGGACACTTACCTGTGTATATCATTGACAATTGGACGCTTACCTGTGTATATTGTTGACAGATGGACACTTACCTGTGTATATCATTGACAGTTGGACACTTACCTGTATATATCATTGACAGATGGACACTTACCTGTGTATATCATTCACAGATGGACACTTACCTGTGTATATTGTTGACAGATGAACACTTACCTATGTATATCATTGACAGATGGACACTTATATATTACCTGTGTATATCATTGACAGTTGGACACTTACTTGTGTATATCATTGACAGATGGACACTTACCTTTGTATAACTGTTGACAGATGGACACTTACCTGTGTATATTGTTGACAGATGGACACTGACCTGTGTATATCATTGACAGATGGACACTGACCTGTGTATATCATTGACAGATGGAAACTTACCTGTGTATATCATTGACAGTTGGACGCTTACCTGTGTATATCATTGACAGATGGACACTTACCTGTGTATATCATTGACAGTTGGACACTGACCTGTGTATATCATTGACAGATGGCCACTTACCTGTGTATATCATTGACAGATGGACACTTACCTGAGTATATCATTGACAGATGGACACTTACCTGTATATATTGTTGACAGATGGACACTAACCTGTGTTTATCATTGACAGATGGACACTTACCTGAGTATATCATTGACAGTTGGACACTTACATGTGTATATTGTTGACAGATTGACACTTACCTGAGTATATCATTGACAGATGGACACTTACCTGTATATATTGTTGACAGATGGACACTTACCTGTGTATATCATTGACAGATGGACACTTACCTGTGTATATCATTGACAGTTGGACACTTACCTGTGTATATCATTGACAGATGGACACTTACCTGTGTATATTGTTGACAGATGAACACTTACCTATGTATATTGTTGACAGATGGACACTTACATGTGTATATTGTTGACAGATTGACACTTACCTGTTTATATCGTTGACAGATGGACACTTACCTGTGTATATTGTTGACAGATGGACACTTACCTGTGTATATCATTGACAGATGGACACTTACCTGTGTATATCATTGACAGATGGACACTTACCTTTGTATATTGTTGACAGATGGAAACTTACCTGTGTATTTTGTTGACAGATGGACACTTACCTGTTTATGTTGTTAACAGTTGGACACTTACCTGTGTATATCATTGACAGTTGGACACTTAACTGTGTATATTGTTGACAGATGGAAACTTACCTGTGTATTTTGTTGACAGATGGACACTTACCTGTTTATATCGTTGACAGATGGACACTTACCTGTGTATATTGTTGACAGATGGACACTTACCTGTGTATATCATTGACAGATGGACACTTACCTGTGTATATCATTGACAGATGGACACTTACCTGTGTATATCATTGACAGTTGGACACTTATCTGTATATATCATTGACAGATGGACACTTACCTGTGTATATTGTTGACAGATGAACACTTACCTATGTATATTGTTGACAGATGGACACTTACATGTGTATATTGTTGACAGATTGACACTTACCTGTTTATATCGTTGACAGATGGACACTTACCTGTGTATATTGTTAACAGATGGACACTTACCTGTGTATATCATTGACAGATGGACACTTACCTGTGTATATCATTGACAGATGGACACTTACCTGTGTATATTGTTGACAGATGGAAACTTACCTGTGTATTTTGTTGACAGATGGACACTTACCTGTTTATGTTGTTAACAGTTGGACACTTACCTGTGTATATCATTGACAGTTGGACACTTAACTGTGTATATTGTTGACAGATGGAAACTTACCTGTGTATTTTGTTGACAGATGGACACTTACCTGTTTATATCGTTGACAGATGGACACTTACCTGTGTATATTGTTGACAGATGGACACTTACCTGTGTATATCATTGACAGATAGACACTTACCTGTGTATATCATTGACAGATGGACACTTACCTGTGTATATCATTGACAGTTGGACACTTATCTGTATATATCATTGACAGATGGACACTTACCTGTGTATATTGTTGACAGATGAACACTTACCTATGTATATTGTTGACAGATGGACACTTACATGTGTATATTGTTGACAGATTGACACTTACCTGTTTATATCGTTGACAGATGGACACTTACCTGTGTATATTGTTAACAGATGGACACTTACCTGTGTATATCATTGACAGATGGACACTTACCTGTGTATATCATTGACAGATGGACACTTACCTGTGTATATTGTTGACAGATGGAAACTTACCTGTGTATTTTGTTGACAGATGGACACTTACCTGTTTATGTTGTTAACAGTTGGACACTTACCTGTGTATATCATTGACAGTTGGACACTTAACTGTGTATATTGTTGACAGATGGAAACTTACCTGTGTATTTTGTTGACAGATGGACACTTACCTGTTTATATCGTTGACAGATGGACACTTACCTGTGTATATTGTTGACAGATGGACACTTACCTGTGTATATCATTGACAGATAGACACTTACCTGTGTATATCATTGACAGATGGACACTTACCTGTGTATATCATTGACAGTTGGACACTTATCTGTATATATCATTGACAGATGGACACTTACCTGTGTATATTGTTGACAGATGAACACTTACCTATGTATATTGTTGACAGATGGACACTTACATGTGTATATTGTTGACAGATTGACACTTACCTGTTTATATCGTTGACAGATGGACACTTACCTGTGTATATTGTTAACAGATGGACACTTACCTGTGTATATCATTGACAGATGGACACTTACCTGTGTATATCATTGACAGATGGACACTTACCTGTGTATATTGTTGACAGATGGAAAATTACCTGTGTATTTTGTTGACAGATGGACACTTACCTGTTTATGTTGTTAACAGTTGGACACTTACCTGTGTATATCATTGACAGTTGGACACTTATCTGTATATATCATTGACAGATGGACACTTAACTGTGTATATTGTTGACAGATGGAAACTTACCTGTGTATTTTGTTGACAGATGGACACTTAACTTCATACTATGATGTTGTGAATGCTTTCATGAAACAAAAACATCGTATGGTACATGAGAGAAGGATGATGGAGAAAGCTGAAACTGAGATGGTTGGAGGAGAGATGACCGAGGATTAGGACAGTGTGTAAAATAGGCCAGGATCTGACATAACACTTACTTCAGAAGTCGTATGACATGTCACATGTCATCAAATAACATGTTAAGAGTGAAGGTTGAAGATGGGACAATGCATTTATTAAAAACATCAAAAATTAAATAAAAAAATGTGACCTAGATATTTTTACTGTTAAAATGTCTAATGTTGGTATGTGTATATTGTTCTATCAAAGAGCATCTACTGGGTATGTAAAATTATGATTAAGACCCTTTACAAGGAAAAGTTGAAGGATGTTCATACTTGAAAGACAAATAATGCACCAGCTGACCTCACTTACATAAATCATGTTTGTTACTACAGTTTACAGTTATTTTATGAATGAGAAAATAAATGGTTTGGCAAGTGTGAAAAATGACTCTCTGTTCCTGTGACATTCATTTGTTTGTTCTACAGATATGAGAAAATTGGTGCAAAATACTGGTATTAACTCTATAAACTGAAATGACTAAAATTTAAAAGCAAGGATGTAAGAGTTTCACAGTGTTAAAATCACATTTTTATCCCATCATCAGTGGTGACCTATTTAGCCAACCATCATCAGTGGTGACCTATTTAGCCCACCATCATCAGTGGTGACCTATTGAGCCCACCATCATCAGTGGTGGCCTATTTAGCCCACCATCATCAGTGGTGACCTATTAAGCCCACCATCATCAGTGGTGACCTATTTAGCCCACCATCATCAGTGGTGACCTATTTAGCCCATCATCATCAGTAGTGGCATATTCAGATTGCACTGTGTCCATGAACTGTCATCCGTCTGCCTCAGACATTTATTGTAATTGCTGTTTCTTGAGAAATACTGGAGGGATCCTTCTCAGATTTCATATGTAGTTTTCCCTTGGTAGTTGTGCATTATCCAGTTTATGAGATGATCCGAAAAACAATATGGCTGATAGGCGGCCGTCTTGGATTTTAACAGTAGTAGTTGTGATCGCAATTTTTTTACAAGTACTGAATGGTTCATTCTCATGTCTTACATTGTATATGTTGGTTCCTAGTTGTACATGGTCCCATTTTTCAAACTGATCTGGGAAAAATCCATCTTGAACTTTGACTGAAAAAAAAAGGAAAAGAGAAAAGATACTTTTTACGAATTATGAAGATCATAATGGTGGGAGCCAAGATCGCTTTGAGATTTTTGTTTTCAAATACTGCTGGAAAAGTCTTCGGAATCGGATTTCCATTGACTAGGTGATACATGCTCATCAAGTGGTATATATTAAGAGATACTAAGAACATTTAAACAGGACCTCCCAACGTGATAGATTTATCAAGTCAGTGGCAATTTAATTTAGTGCTTTAATTTTTAGACATATATCTCTGACCAAGATACTTCAATACATGTACTATTCACCATGCCCCTGAATAAGTTACTGAATTGAATCAGAAATTACTCTTTATTACACGGTCACTTTGAAACCACAGGAGTTATCTCCCTTGCTATAGATGGTATATTGCAGCTTTTGGTGGGCCAGATGATTGGATCATCTAGCCAACATATCACACAGAAGGAAACAATGGTTTTAAATGAACTTGATATCCTTCCTTCTTTGGCGCATTCTTGATCATTGATTGATATTCAAATATCAATTGAATCATAATTCAAATCATGATAATTATAGACCACTGTTCCTGTTTAAAAAAAAAAAAAACAGCTTAAAATGTTGCATGTATGAGTAAAATTATCTTTCTACTTTCAATGTCAACAAGTCCAACTATTCTTAGTAAAACGGAAGGACCAAATAAAAATGTTTAAAGACGGGCATAAATCAATTTGATAATCCACAGCAGAATAACCTGGATATGAGCACTAAACTTTGTTATCATTAAATTAAAACCAGAACACCTGCCGGCTGGTTAACATTCTGGTCGTAAACTCACCATGTTCCACCTGCTGTGGTGGACAGCTGGAAATATACACTGATTGTGTGTCATACATGTGTATACTATAGTCAAGATACTATTTCTACCAACTCTGAAACATGCATGTAATGCCATGTTATTTGAGCCGTCTTTTGAAAGAAATAAACTTATGTTAGATCAGATGAAGAGATGAACAGGTAGACTAATACTGGTATGCTATGATGTTATGAATATGTTAAATTTTATCCACTGTAAAGAAAAATATGATTTACAGCCATTCTCTGTTTGAACAATGTGCTCGGTTCGGAGAACAAAACAGAATGTTAGTTTGTGCAATAGCATAATGGTCACAGGTGCCCTTTGGACGAAGTATGTTTTGTGATAAGACTGCAATCTAACCCCCATTAAACATTGTGTAATATGTTGGATGGTTGCTTTCGGGTCCCCTCCAACACAGCTACCTACATTTGTGAGAAGACATGTATTGCATCCAATTGGACATATCCGACGATGATTGGACACAATTTGTTGTTTAACAAAGTGCCAGCGGGCCACCTTGAACATCTTCACGAAGTCTATCAATTGAGCGATCAGGTCATCAACCATCGATCCAGTCCAGTTCCGCTACACATGCATTAACCCCTTAAATACCATGTAATGTGTGAGGTAGTTGCTATCTTGAACTCACTCTGCTGTGTAGGGCGATTGCTGTCCGACTTTCTTGAAAATAGTGGTTTCTGCTGGGCCCCTTTGAACACAGTACAGTTTTACGAGAATACACGTTACATTCGCTTGAACATTATGTTAGTCCGAAGGGTTCTGACTCTCTGACTCGCTAAATATTTGGACGACAGGCGGGTGCGAGAGTCAGAATGCCTCCTTAGTTAAAAAGTGGAAATACCGCCCGTGCACGGGTCACTGTTTAAGCTGTGTTTTAAAATATGAAACATTTTCGATCACATGTAAATTAGGTAGCAATGGAAAGAACCGATATTTTTCTACTAGCGTACACATTTAATCAAGTCACAGGTGGTCGTAAACTAACTGTTGCCACCCATTTCTAAAAATAACCAGTTTCCTGACATCCTTCAGTCCATTTCGTAAACTGTATTGTAAAACATATCACGAGTTCATTGGCATATCTCTTAACACTTCGAAGATTTTTGAGGGGCAAAAATAAAGTGTAGACCTTTTTCTAGAAGAAGAAGAAGCATAAACAACGAAAACAAGATTTTTAACCATGTTGTGAAATGCCCTAATAATCTTTTATTCTAATATACATGTTTCCTCGATATCCAGGGGTTACGATCACCTAAGCTCTCTACACCCCAGGAATATGTCACGGCAAAACTGAAGGTCATTCAGGTAAAAAATCTATCCAATCGCTAGGCTGCATGCCTGTCCCTTAAAGATTACAAAGGAGCCGCAACCGACTTCAAAGCTTGTTAATTCTTACCGTTATGTGACCACGAGATTCTCTTGAAGTGTCGAACCAGTCTTCTTGTCTCACCAAAAAGGTGACGCACACGAAGCCTGTCATGACATATTCCAGGGGTGTAGATAGCATTGGTGATCGTAACCCCTGGATATCGAGGATGATATACATGATGTGTATATGGCTTTGTCTGCAAACAAGCTTTAGGCTTTTAATGACTTGATCATTGTTTGAAAACATCAATAAATTTATTGTATGGGCAAAGAAACCCCAAATTTGCTTGCTAGGCAAAGTACCGGCCCCTGTTACACATAGAGTATTTTCTTGAATTATGATAATTATACTCTATAACCATAAATCAGTATTGCAATCTTTCAAGATATCGGTTAATGAGAAAGACATAGTGTACCTAAACTGCACAAGGATCTTTATAAGCAATGCTGTATCGCTAACTCTTCAAATGGCTCAACGAAGCCTTTATAAAAACTTTTAACTACCATTTTTAGTTCCATTAAATCAAGGCTTCAGTCTTATTGAGACACTATATACTCCATGAGTGGCATTAACGGGATGTGGATTTTGAAAAAAAAAATCGAAAGAATGATCAATTATGAGCGCCCCATATCAAACTTGTTTTGTCTTTCAAATTGATTTATCCACCCCATACACTACAATACCACATACAAAACTGAAAGAACGTTTCCGGTCTCTCATTATGAGAGCTATCTTTGGATGAGGACGATAACAAATATATTGATGTTAGCTATCTTGGAACATACTTTGTGAAAAAACTCACTTAAAGATGAAATATGCTGTGGAAGGTATAGTACGAACGATTGAATTTCCGGTTGTCAATATATCTTTTGACTTTGGAGGAAAGGTGTTTCAGCAAAATGTTGGCATTCCCAATGGGAACAAACTGTGTCCCACTCTTGGTTGACTTAATTTTGTTTTCATGCGAGACTGAATTTGTCGAGGAGCTTATCAGGACATGAACAAAAACCTTGCCAAATATTTCAATTTCACTTTCAGATATCTCGACGATGTGTTGTCCATAAATAACATGAAATTTGACTTAGTGGATCATATATACCCTTCTGAATCTGAAATCAAAGACACAGCAGATTTTCATTCATCAACCATTACCAACACGGACAACTTACTACTTAGCTAGGTATATGATAAACGTGACGATTTCAATTTTCCGCTCGTGACCTTTTCCTTTTCTTGATAGTAGCATCCACACTCTCCAACGTATAGTGTCTGACCAGGTGTTCCGGAAGAGTAAGCGTCTTCTGCTTCATCGACGACACCCGCCATGTAAATCTTTGTCACATCCAAATAAACATCAAGTTCTCAAAATGACAACCGAGTATCATGGTCAAATAAAACAAGTAAACACGTTAATGAGCATACTCAAAAACGTCCGTCTTCATATCACTCAAAGATACAGAATATTTCCAAATGAGACAAAGATGGCAACCATAAAACTTGCCCATAGTTCTGATCAACCTCCCTCTCTCGAATAGTTTGTTTGTCAGAAAAAAAATTAGAGCAAGCCCTAGAATTTCGAATCAACTGTGACATGTAAACACAATACATGTAAGTTGGAGAAGCAGGGATGTTACTTTCAAGTTCATGGTAGGAAAATTAGAATCATCATGTTTATTGTACAGATTAGTAGCAAGCTGTCCCTGTTGGTCGTGGTTTAAGTACAGTCGAGGTTAGCAGCTGATGTAAATTCGTAATTAAATGCCATTAAATTGTAATGTTGTTCTTCGTGAACTTTATTCTTATAGTGTATTTTTGGTAAACATGTTATCAAAGCTGTATTCTTCATTAAGAACGAACAGTGTGTCACAATGGTTGTAAGTTAATTGTTGATAGTAATGGATTGGATGAAGTGATTGGAGTTACGCAGCTGGACACCTACACACAAAAGGTTCACTCTAGAACCTGACCCCGAGAACGGAACACCTAGTTCTATTGATGGGGGTGTGTTACGACTATTGTCATTATCACAATTTTTAATATATTTTTTAAATGTCTGATAATGTACGTGATTTCGTCAGTCGACTCATATAATAAACCTACCCGAGCTAGTTGTTTACACACTAAATGGAATCCATAACCTACAGGTAATTTAAGTGCCAGTCGTTTATACAGGTGATCAGGCACTGCTGTCTAGAGACCTTACCAAGTTTACGTCCTAAAGGGAAACTGTAAAGGTGAGCGGGGACAGAACGGGTTGTTTTGTCTATGTCCGAACACATACTGATTTGTCTGGACGACATCGATTTAGAATTCACTTGGAGATGATACCTGTTGTTCCAGCTTGTGTTTGAGATTAAGGGATGGAGCACTCTCCCGGTATGTATCTCCTTTACTTCTGTAATTCAGACTGTCTTTGGTTGTAAGGACTGATGTCCGATTATTCGGCTGCACCGGTAGGCTGTATACTTAGCTAGACTAGAAATAAATAGCATCACCTTTGAATTATCTCTTGTGTAGATTTGAATTCGAAGAGCTCAAATTAACTATTTTTTTATAAATTGTTAATTTGTATCTTACACAAATATTAAGAAATAGAGGATATCTAACAGTGTTTTCAGCAATACGAAATATATTTCAGGAATGGGGCTAATATTTTGATATTTTTCACGCGTGGGTGAAAAAGATTATATTACCCACACAAGTGAAATATATTTGAAATAACTAATGATACTGTTAGATATTCTGTTTATAATGTTTTTATACCAATCACCAGTAAAAATGTAATAAATACATTTTTGTAAATGAATTGCATTAATAACATTTTGATGATATAATATTTTGTCAGGCTGATTTGGGAAAGAAAGTGAAAAATGCAAAGGACAAAGTTTTCAGACATGTTATCTCAATTCTTAAAATTGAAGTTGTAAACCAATCAAAACAATTTTATGTAACTACAATACTTTTGTGTTATTAACTATGTTGCATTGTGTATGTACCTGCATGTATCACTTCTGATAATGTTCACATAGGTTATCGTTTTAGTCTACCTTAGTGAATATTTACGTAAAAAAGAATCAGAGAATACCAAAGCGTCAACAAAACCATAATCCGAACTCAAAATCGATTGAACTAGCGGCAAAACAGGAACAAAGGAAAGATTTACACGCAGACTCTCGTAAAAGCACAAGAGAATAACACCAGGTGTTCCGGAACAGTGAGCGTCTTCTGCATCATCGATGACACCCGCCATGTAGATCTTGTTCACATCCAAGTAAACATCCTCAAATCCTAAAATGAGAACCGAGTCATCCTTGTTAATTACAACAAGTAAACAAACTAATGAGCATACTCAAAAAACGTCCATCATAATATCACTTAAAGATACAGAATATTTCTGGATGAGACAAAGATGGCGACTATAAAACTTGTCCATAGTTCTGATCAATCAATACACAAAACGATTTGTAATCCCCCGATACCCATTTGATGTTTAATGTATACTGTTTTCACGAAGTTAATACCATGGGAATTTTATAACATGTATTTACTAAATTATTTTCTTGTTATAATATTTTTTCTGGTACTATTTATGTTGCGCTCTATCTGAATTCGTTTGTTTTTCTTGTACTGAAACATATAGTTCGTTTTTGAAGTTTTTGAAACAATCCACAAACAATTACGTCAGATGAAAACATTTATTGGAGACTGCGTCATTGATTACTGGTTGGTTGTGTATTTTGTACTTCAGCTCGTAAAAGATATAACCGGGTCCATGAAAGAACAAAAGCATATAATTTTTAGATGATGTCCATTTACAAAGTAATTCTATAGTCAAAGTGTTGTTTGCGTTCTAATCATATGAATTTTTTTAATTTTTGATAAGCGAATTAGTTTGTTTCATTATTATGACTGATTTCAGCAATCACACAATATTGTAACGAAGCATTAGTTGAACCGTTGTACCAACATAATAAAATGTATTTATTTAGAGGAGCAAATGTTTATACGACGAGATTGCTCTGAAAGGTGAAATTATTTAAAACTTTGCATAAAAAAAAAACACAAAAAAAAACAAACAAATTAGGAAAATAACTAGGAGAATATCTCTTGAAATACCTGACACTGGCCCTTTGGAGAGTCTACTGTGTGTAAAATAAGTATAAGTATTATTAGTGGAATATGAAATCTTCAAATAGAAATGTAGCTTAGAAAAATATCCCTGCCACAGACATTTTCACATGTTGACCTCAAATTGTATCCATGTTTACATGGTAACTCGTCTAAAACGTCATGAACCCTTTGGTCACTGTTCCAAAGTTTGTATTCCTTAATCTAGTGTATATAAACACACTTTAAATACCGGAATATATTCTGATATACCTGTAGGTTGTATAGATCTACTAGCCTGATTTAAATATGATTTTGAGTTCGCAACTAATGGATATCGAAAATCATAAACTATTATAATTATCAATCATTGACGTTTATCGATGTGGACATGTTTTTATATAGACTTTAGAAAGCGATTTTGTTCTGTTGAATTGTACTTTGGTGAGCTTATAATGTAATGATTTGTATGTGCCCTGCCAACCATGCCTGTCCACTTGTTCCCAATGATTGTTTTGGTGTTACTTCCAGATGTGATAATATTATTATTGGATGGTTTCTTGTGTGTGTAAACACACTTTAATTACGTGAATATACAATCTATATATTCTGTGATACTTATAAGTTGTATAGACCTTTGTCTACCTTACTGTATATGTATACCTGACCACATTTGATCATGCATTGATGTTCAGGTGTCAATTAATGTCACTAACAGGTATGCAATGGACCAGCCCAAAGATTTTGTTTACACTCAACAAATACTAATACTTTCATACCAACAATGCCACGTTATACGTCGGCCTTTTATAAAGAGTGTCATATATGTACTGATTTTTTCATCTATGCTTCGCGCCTTTTGAAGTTTCTCTTTTATGATAATTGTGTAGTTATTTAACCAACCGTTTAGTATTTCGTTCGTTAAAAATAAACATATGCTATTAATTTACGCATCTGACCCTTCTGCTTCTACTTTAGTTTAGAAATTTTGGATTCCTACCTTTTGGCCCCTTGCATCACTGAAGAGTCCTAGGAGGACGAAACAGCTGTATGATGCAGTTCAATTCAGTTTTTCGGCATACTGTATCTATTACTAAATTTAAGAGGTGCAGGATATGTGTGTGTTACGTCATCCTATGATATCGTATAGTTTCGGTATATCGATCTGTATCAATAGTCTCACTTAAACAAATGTAATTATATTAGTCACATTATTGCTTTATATCAACATGATGCCATCGTACATTATACAGGTGATCATGTACATCACATTTACACGAAGAATGTGTTAAAATGGCATCTCGTTGACTGATTCGACAGATAAATATAATCATAGAACTGTGATCAGTACAAAGAGGAGAAGCAAGTCTATATTTTGTTAAATAATATTGAAGTAAACCACATTTTAATCATGGCATATCAGATATAAGGTGTTCTAGAAGCAGCCTGATTCTCATAGACTAGCTGATATTTAGTAATAGGTTAAGAACGACAGGGATTATCCCGAAGAGATGTCATGTCTCCATTAATTATATTATTAATTATTTAGTGATGAACTAATGAACTATTTGGTATATATATAATCACGATGGATTATGGTTATGTGTTCTTACTTAAGGCATAATTGTACTGACTTACTGACCAAAAAAGTAATTAGAGAATACCTAAGCGTCAATAAAACCATAATCCGAATTCAAAACGATTAAAGTAAGGGCGAAATATGAACAGGGGAAATATTGAGACACATGAAAAAAAAAAATTAAGACCATGTATTCCGGAGATTAAGCGTCTTTTGCTTCCTCGACGACAATCGCCGTGAAAATATTGGTCATATCCAAGTAAACGTCAAGTCCTCAAAATAAAAACTGAGTCACCATTGTCAACCACAACAAGTAAGCACACTAATAAGCATTCTCAAAAACGTCCATCTTCATATCACACAAAGATACAAAATATTTCTCAGTGAGACAAAACAAAAATGGCGACCGTACATATTGCTCCTTGTCTTCATCAACCTCAAAATATCCATATCAGCAAACTCAATTACTTTCGAAACAACAAATACTAAATGACCAAATATGTGTTTACCCGTGTCTGTGAGACCAGGGTTAATCTTCACATCGCCTTTTAACACCAGTATGAGAAAGTAAGTACACACATGATAAGAATCATAATTAATCATTTTCAATGGGCTATTGAGAGGTGAAATGAATGTTATGAATATAGGCTCTAAACTCTTTCTCCTGTTTCTTAAGCAGTACTAAAATTGCCATTAGAACATGTTCATATTGATACGGCAAGTTGGGAGGATATAATTGTGAAATGTGAAGCGTCACATTGAAATGTTTGGTTTGTCCTTATGAATGGCATCCTGTCTCACATATTAAGTGGTTTTTGCTGGATGGACTGGATAATGTTGTAAGTATGCTTTTATCGAGAACTGTTATCGCAGATTGATCAAACAAAGCCCCATTTTCATTATTACGTTGTCTGTGATGAGGTGTGTTCAATAATCATGTGTGATTTGCTGTGGCTGAAGTCGCTCTGGTTATCACAGCGTTCTGTTTACAGCCCAATCACTGACACCTGAGAATCCTCTGTACTTACATTGTACCTGATCAGTGATGTTGATAGAAGCGGTCTGGGACAGCAGGGTGTGTGTTTATACAGATATCAAACTCCACATGACAGCTAATGGGTTACATTTAATAAACTTGATTGTAATTGGTCGCCAGGGAAGCTGCAGCTCCCAGAAAATCAGACCATTAATGAGATTGGGGAAATCGTTTAAATAAATTCTTTACAAGTCCTCACGGGCTTTCACTAAAGTCAAAGGTTTTTGTATAGATTATAATGATAACATTTATTAATAATTAAAGTGCGTATTATTGTATCTTATGAAGCGTTACCCTTTCTATCTGTAAAACAACTTTTCATAAACGATGTGATATTACATACTGTAAGGCAACGTCAATGTAGCCGCGGAATCGAACCTAAAGGTGGGTTAGTGTATTCCGATTGCCAGTGTCATAGGGACTGTACAATATTGCTCTGATGTATCCAAAGAAAAGGGGAATCGAGCAATGGCCATTGGAGGTTTCCGGAACGGTCAGGGAACAGGTAAAATATCAGTGTGGTCAGCTTCATGTGTAGTGTCCAGAGGGACAAGATTTGATTAGTGGCTGACTCTCATATTGTGACAGTGTTTGGCTTCCCGTGTTTAGAATAGTTATAGTAGCACTGGTGACATTATTGGCGTTATAACTTTCTGTGCTTCAATATCTGTGCGATTATTAGTGTACACGACTAAATCTGATAATTATCTCAAAAAAGCTCTCATTCAGACATTACAATTTCATATTATGATGCAAAAGTTACACTAACAACCACAGCTAACAATTTATACAACTCACCAATACAACCCTACTAACACAATTCAAACAACCCCATGAGGTTGAAACAACTCACAAATCAAAACTCACCAAATTTAATTTCATCAAGTCTCAAATGAAAAATAAATGTACAACAGGCTAGGCCTTAATTAGATCTTATCTATTTGTAACATTAAGTATAACATATATCCAATAAAACAACATATTGCTTTTAAATATATTATTTATTATGTATGTATTACACACTATACTATACTATTCTTCACAATTCGCTGTTGAAGCAGTAACGACAATATTTAAGCGGTATAAATATTTAATGAATGCATAGATATGACTGGATGAAGTTTTGGTCGGTAGGGATTGGCCCAACCACTAAAACCACCTCTCGTCATACCTATATATATTAAACTGAATTAATATTACTAAAGAAAGAACTAAATAACAACATCACTAACTAACACAGTGAGAGTGAAAGGGAATGTAAAAAATGTCCAGATAGAGTGTAAGAATGTTACAATGTTTGAAATAGAATGACTGCTGTATATGAGTTGAGTGTGGATAATTTGATGTTAAAAAATAAATAAAAAAAAACGAAAATCAGATAAATAAATATTAATTTTAAGAAAATGAATGAAAAAGACAACAACAAAACAAACATGTACGATGATGAAATGGCTCGGTGCTAAGCATCAAATAAGCTATATATATAAAATGATAAGATATTAGAGCAAAATACACGTATATGCACTTAATAACCACGCATGTACTAATTGATACTAACAGACTAATTTTTTTTTTTGAAAGTATACTTGGCAGAAAAGATGTGAAAAGAGGTAAAACTATATACAATGATAAATACATGAGCCAAAACTGAGTACAAAAAAAAAAAAAAAAATTTAAGCGGCATAATATATATATATATATGAGTGTATTAATTACATTTTTTTCTTCAAATCGAATAACTTCCGCACTGGATAGGTTAACACCCAGTATCCATGATTGGATATCATCCACTCCTAGGATACAGACCAAACGTGTCCATATTGGCTTTCCAGTCAGTGGTCATCCACCAATGGGTTTTGGGCACCAGTCATGGACACCATATTTCAGTAATGTCACAAATAAAATGCCATAAGAATATGGAATTTAGAAACAAGAAATTACAGTGTTGGTAGATGCAGATTCAGATTTGTTTTCCATTTTGTACGAAAGTTTACATTCATTTAAATGATTTAATTCTCATTTGAATATATTGAAACAATTTGCATGCTAATAGTGACTCTTATAACTACACAACTAAGATGAAATAATGGTGTACTTACTTAAACATGATTTTCCATATACCTAAAATATTGTATTTTTATCACAATATCATACATACATTATTTTAAATTACATTACATGCACATCGGATCATAAGGGAAAAGTAGTAATGAAATAAGGTGAGGATAATATGAATAGCATTTGTAATTGCTTATTTTCATGTTAGTAGGTAAACTATAGCAAATAATATGATTAATAAATAGTGTGGAAATATACATAGCTGTAGCAAATTATTTATATTTTCAAAACTATCAAGGTTGGTTGGTTGATCACAGTCCATACAGCCGGATGAGCGTACTTAGCAGTGATTATGGTCAATATCTTAAAGAATTTCCTAGACATTCCACGTGATTGATCATGGTTACAACAGGCGAAAAAGTAATGCTTTTCAATTCCATATGCACAACCGCATGTATATGCTGAATATTCCGTAAGGTGATCTCTATGGAGGTCATAATTTAGGCTGCTAACATAATTTATAAGTTAACATTATGAAATATTATGTTTTCGATTACCAGCCTTTACATTAGTACTGCTTATACTTGTGTCCACTGTAGTATCACTAAAATAATATAAACAAAAATTAAAGGTTTAAATCGAGACAAGGAATGTGATATTTGTCATGTCAAACCTTGCTGCAAGTTCATTATAGTCTCTGAGTACATGTAGCAGAAAGGGAACTTTCGCCATAAATATTTTTTTGAAATACAGGAATCGTTAAAATGATGTCAGTTCTTAATTGATATGGATTAACATTGTTAAGATACTGTTCAATTAATTCAGATAAATAAGTAGGAGTAATTCCTCCTCCAAGAATTTTATTGAGAAACATAAGTCTGTGCTGTTTTCCTTCATGCAGCTAGAGTGTTGGTTGGTTGGCTGGTTGATTGTTTTACGTCCTATTAACAGCCAGCTCATACACCTCACCAATCACAACTTACAATTTATGCAGCTCACCAATCACAACTCACAATTTATACAGCTCACCAGTCACAACTCGCAAGTTATACAGCCCACCAATCACAACTCACAATTGATACAGCTCGCCAATCTCAACTCACAATGTATACAGCTTACAAATCACAACTCACAATTTGTACAACTCACCAATCACAACTCACAATTTGCACAACTCACCAGTCACAACTCACAATATATACACCTCACCAATCACAACTCACAATATATACACCTCACCAATCACAACTCACAATATATACACCTCACCAATCACAACTCACAATATATACACCTCACCAATCACAACTCACAATATATACACCTCACCAATCACAACTCACAATGGATACAACTCACTAAAATTGCCCTTCAATCAAAATCCGCCTATCACAACCACATAGTCAATCACAATCTTTACAACTCTCAAGCAGGGTCCAAATACACAAAATACACAAATACACTCTATACCTCACATTAGTAGGATAAAGCAGAAGTTACAAAAATCAAAACGACTGACTTAAGTTCTCAGTTTGCTTATTCTCGTTTTGCCGTATACGCTGCTGAAATTTAAGTTCGGCTAATTCTTCTCCTTTGTTGTATATTATGCTATGGTATATACGACTATTAAATCCAAATTAGTGTATTGAGTTCTAGAGGTAAATAATGTTGATTTTTATTGCGCAATATTATAACCATACTCGCCATCAAACAAATGACTACAAACTCGACAGTGTGAATTAGAACACATCTTTAGGAAACTTTGGCATATTGAATTACATAAAAATACATGTACATAATGACATCAGGCAACAAAAAGTCAGGTGGCCTTTGTGTGTTCGTCAGATGTGAATATGCTGTGTATATTTGGTTTGGACAAACCACTTTATATCCTCTTTCCCAATTGATTAGATATACGATCGTTAGAGGCTATTTGTTATACAATATTGATGAGCTAGCTTGAGACTCTATTATGGTGTGAAAGCTGGTGATTCTCTGGTACACTACACGGCCCTGTTGATAAATACTTATGCCGATTGATATTGATACCGATATGTGTACATATTTACCCAAAATTGATTGCTTCCATTTGTTTGTTTAACATAACTTCTTATTGACTCATTCGGGACATTTAAAAATATAATTAATGATCTGTGTGTTTGTTAAAAGCAAATGTATAGAGGATTTATTTTTGTATTGGGCTCCCATTGAACACCAATCATACACATACCACTGATATGGCAGGATAACGATAGTGTATAAGGACGAATGAAAGCATTGGCTTATATTGACATGTTATTAAAATGCATTATGTTGTTAAAAGGTAAAAACTTTGATAAGTATCTAATTATGTTTTAGACAGCAACGGCGTCAAATCAGCATTGCAAAATAGCTGGCCAATTATAACAACGTAGCTCTAGCGCCATTTTGTCGTCAGTGAAATTCTTCCTGTTTTTTTTATTACTTTTATCTGATAACTTAATTGTTATCGATTGTGCAAGCGATTTTGTGATAGGTAGATTTTTGTTTTTGTTTTTTTGTTTTTTGTTTTGTTTCGGCTGCCTTTTTTATGAAGGAGTGTTGTTATGTAGAAGGGAATCTCAATGTCATGTTGTAGTGTTACCATTTAACTTATCCAGTGTCTAATGGTTGCTACACTGTAGGTATTCTCTCCACCATTTACCTTGTTAGAAACATTGATACCTAGTGTACTGGGCTATTAACAGATTGCAAACATTCAATAATTAAAACGTGTTCATTCGACTGTGAAACGCAGATTGTCAAGTTGTAGTCGGATGTCCTGTAAGAAGTACTTAAGGGATAAAATAATATCACAAACTGCAATAACGAGTTTAAATAAAGAACGAGCTGGTGTGGACATATATACTCACACTATACCTAGCTGTGACACTATATCACATAACCGACCCGTTAAGTCATGTCGATATTACACATATCTAATAACATTATTGTGAGGTAATAGATAAATGTCTCTTCATGACGTCATGTGTTTGGTTTTGGCTTGGACTGATTTGATTGTTTGTACGTTCTTTTAACACCCAGATTCATTTAAGGACGGCTTCCCGGTGTATGCGATGTGGGTGTGTGTGTTGAGAGCTTGTGTATTTGGGAGGCAGCGGTACTTTTGTGAAAGCCTTCTTGTGATAGTCCGGATCTTTTGCCGATTTAAACTGCTACAACACTGCAGTATACTGCCGAAAGCCCCTAGCACAACACCCCACCCGATCAAATTATACTGACAATGGATGAACCAGTCGTTCCACATCCATAATGATGAGCGTCACACAGGGAGTATTAACCACCATTATTAAAGATTCTGGTATGTTTTGGCTTGGGATGGAACCCAAAGCCTTCCTCAAAGGGGTGAACGCTCAACTAAAGGCCAAAGGAGAGGTAGTGGCAAGGGAGGCATTAGAGAAGGAGAAAGTTGTTTATAAAGAAAAGGAAAGATAAGACCCCAAATTTAGTCGTCTCCTATGATCTTGCAATGAAGGCAGTACAAGGTAAGGCATCATATTATTGTCTTATGGTGAAAATCGTTCAGTCAAAGTAGAAATGTGCCTTTCTTACAAAGAAATAAATTCGAGATTTTTGGTGTATTAACAATTAACATAAAGAATCTTATACACGAGTCGATTTAGTTTGAAATTTATTTAAATCGTTAAATAATTTAATGTCATTCGCCTTATAACATCTTTAGAAAACTAAGAGAAAATATTAAAGCGTTAACAAAACCATAATTAGAACTCAAAATCGAAACAGGGACACCTGCCCTTGATTTGAATATGATATTACAATTTGAGACTGAAAAAAGATTTCAAAGAAAATTGAAATTTATAAAAAAAAAAACAAAAAAAAAACCTAGCGTCAGTAATATACATGTACATATAAAACTAAAACGCGAGTCAGTAATATACTGATAATATTTAAAACGAAGTATACAGATATATCATTGTCCCAATATTTAAAAGGGAGTATACAGATATAGCATTGTCCCTGTTACA
Source organism: Mimachlamys varia (assembly GCA_947623455.1). Classification (NCBI taxonomy): domain Eukaryota; kingdom Metazoa; phylum Mollusca; class Bivalvia; order Pectinida; family Pectinidae; genus Mimachlamys; species Mimachlamys varia. The sequence continues at coordinate 30,461,176 of OX392527.1, read as the reverse complement.
CACCTGGTACCGATATACCAACTATTCTACCGAGAAGATCATGTAAACACACTTTGTGCAGGTATACACCATGCTGTAATTGTATAACTTGTTCTATTGGCGCTGCTGTTTGTTTTAATAAATTACTATTTAGAGACTCAATAATCCGGTACGGTGTGTAGGAGCACTAATTGTTTATGACTGTTAAAGACAGACAAAAGAGACAGATAATCTATAAGTTATATGGCAGTACGTCATCGGCTCTTATTTAACATTTTTAAAGACAGGCATTATTCTACGTTATTAATATGTGTAAATCATTCGCCGTTATTGTTCACTTAAAGGATTTAAAATAAAAAAAGTCCGTAGTAATCACAGGTCTCAATTACCTGTGTTCTTAAATGTATTACAATTAACGTTCCAGGTCTTACTTAAACACAAAGAACGGTGTAGCAAATATACAGAAATCTAATTACGAAAAGGTAGCACTGTCTATCACAGATAAGGAACCAAAAAGTCAACAAACAACACGGTGGTGTGTAATGTCTCTACTCAGTTCCTTGTCTAGTTTGTACAGTTGAACCTATCTTATGATACAGTAGGTAAATATCAAACAGGGCCTACAACAGTACAGTTTTTGTTGAACCAGGGGAGGGAAGGAATTAGGGAGGTTACAAGGTCTGTGGTTTCAGGTGGGTCGAACAACCATACGTTTACTAAGTAGATCATTGACAGCACAACAGAATTGTCAGGAAGACATTGGCGCTGTAAGACTCTAAGTGACGTAAGCCATACAACTTCACCCAGATTATGTGGCTGCAGGTGGGTCGGGCAGCCGACAGGAAGACAGTTGCGCTGTGAATATTCCAGGTGACGTAGGCCATACAACTGAGCACATAGTCTGTAGCTCTAGTTGTATCACTACAGATGATCCTGAAGTCACTTTACTATGTTTGTCACTTACGGCGAAGTTGATGCTAATTCGAATTGTCACTTTACTATGTTTGTCACTTACGGCGGAGTTGATGCTACTTGGAATTGTCACTTTACTATGTTTGTCACTTACGGTGGAGTTGATGCTAACTGGAATTGTCACTTTACTATGTTTGTCACTTACGGCGGAGTTGATGCTACATGGAATTGTCACTTTACTATGTTTGTCACTTACGGCGGAGTTGATGCTAACTGGAATTGTCACTTTACTATGTTTGTCACTTACGGCGGAGTTGATGCTAACTGGAATTGTCACTTTACTATGTTTGTCACTTACGGCGGAGTTGATGCTAACTGGAATTGTCACTTTACTATGTTTGTCACTTACGGCGGAGTTGATGCTAACTGGAATTATCACTTTACTATGTTTGTCACTTACGGCGGAGTTGATGCTAACTGGAATTGTCACTTTACTATGTTTGTCACTTACGGCGGAGTTGATGCTAACTGGAATTATCACTTTACTATGTTTGTCACTTACGGCGGAGTTGATGCTAATTCGAATTATCACTTTACTATGTTTGTCACTTACGGTGGAGTTGATGCTAATTCGAATTATCACTTTACTATGTTTGTCACTTACGGCGGAGTTGATGCTAATTCGAATTATCACTTTACTATGTTTGTCACTTACGGTGGAGTTGATGCTAATTCGAATTATCACTTTACTATGTTTGTCACTTACGGCGGAGTTGATGCTACATGGAATTGTCACTTTACTATGTTTGTCACTTACGGCGGAGTTGATGCTACATGGAATTGTCACTTTACTATTTTTTTCACTTACGGCGGAGTTGATGCTAATTCGAATTGTCACTTTACTATGTTTGTCACTTACGGCAGAGTTGATGCTAACTGGAATTGTCACTTTACTATGTTTGTCACTTACGGCGGAGTTGATGCTAACTGGAATTGTCACTTTACTATGTTTGTCACTTACGGCGGAGTTGATGCTAACTGGAATTGTCACTTTACTATGTTTGTCACTTACGGCGGAGTTGATTCTAATTCGAATTATCACTTTACTATGTTTGTCACTTACAGCGGAGTTGATGCTAATTCGAATTGTCACGTTACTATGTTTGTCACTTACGGCGGAGTTGATGCTAATTCGAATTATCACTTTACTATGTTTGTCACTTACGGTGGAGTTGATGCTAGTTCGAATTATCACTTTACTATGTTTGTCACTTACGGCGGAGTTGATGCTACATGGAATTGTCACTTTACTATGTTTGTCACTTACGGCGGAGTTGATGCTACATGGAATTGTCACTTTACTATTTTTTTCACTTACGGCGGAGTTGATGCTAATTCGAATTATCACTTTACTATGTTTGTCACTTACGGCGGAGTTGATGCTAATTCGAATTGTCACGTTACTATGTTTGTCACTTACGGTGGAGTTGATGCTAATTCGAATTATCACTTTACTATGTTTGTCACTTACGGTGGAGTTGATGCTAATTCGAATTATCACTTTACTATGTTTGTCACTTACGGCGGAGTTGATGCTAATTCGAATTATCACTTTACTATGTTTGTCACTTACGGTGGAGTTGATGCTAATTCGAATTATCACTTTACTATGTTTGTCACTTACGGCGGAGTTGATGCTACATGGAATTGTCACTTTACTATGTTTGTCACTTACGGCGGAGTTGATGCTACATGGAATTGTCACTTTACTATTTTTTTCACTTACGGCGGAGTTGATGCTAATTCGAATTGTCACTTTACTATGTTTGTCACTTACGGCGGAGTTGATGCTAACTGGAATTGTCACTTTACTATGTTTGTCACTTACGGCGGAGTTGATGCTAACTGGAATTGTCACTTTACTATGTTTGTCACTTACGGCGGAGTTGATTCTAATTCGAATTATCACTTTACTATTTTTTTCACTTACGGCGGAGTTGATGCTAATTCGAATTGTCACTTTACTATGTTTGTCACTTACGGCGGAGTTGATGCTAACTGGAATTGTCACTTTACTATGTTTGTCACTTACGGCGGAGTTGATTCTAATTCGAATTGTCACTTTACTATGTTTGTCACTTACGGCGGAGTTGATGCTAACTGGAATTGTCACTTTACTGTGTTTGTCACTTACAGCGGAGTTGATGCGACATGGAATTATCACTTTACTATGTTTGTCACTTACGGCAGAGTTGATGCGACATGGAATTGTCACTTTACTATGTTTGTCACTTACGGCGGAGTTGATGCTAACTGGAATTGTCACTTTACTATGTTTGTCACTTACGGCGGAGTTGATGCTAACTGGAATTGTCACTTTACTATGTTTGTCACCTACGGCGGAGTTGATACTACATGGAATTGTCACTTTACTATGTTTGTCACTTACGGCAGAGTTGATGCTAACTGGAATTATCACTTTACTATGTTTGTCACTTACAGCGGAGTTGATGCTAACTGGAATTGTCACGTTACTATGTTTGTCACTTACGGCGGAGTTGATGCTAACTGGAATTGTCACTTTACTATGTTTGTCACTTACGGCGGAGTTGATGCTAACTGGAATTGTCACTTTACTATGTTTGTCACTTACGGCGGAGTTGATGCTAACTGGAATTGTCACTTTACTATGTTTGTCACCTACGGCGGAGTTGATGCTACATGGAATTGTCACTTTACTATGTTTGTCACTTACGGCGGAGTTGATGCTAACTGGAATTGTCACTTTACTATGTTTGTCACTTACAGCGGAGTTGATGCTAACTGGAATTGTCACGTTACTATGTTTGTCACTTACGGCGGAGTTGATGCTAACTGGAATTGTCACTTTACTATGTTTGTCACTTACGGCGGAGTTGATGCTACTTGGAATTGTCACTTTACTATGTTTGTCACTTACGGCGGAGTTGATGCTAACTGGAATTGTCACTTTACTATGTTTGTCACTTACGGCGGAGTTGATGCTAACTGGAATTGTCACTTTACTATGTTTGTCACTTACGGCGGAGTTGATGCTAACTGGAATTGTCACTTTACTATGTTTGTCACTTACGGCGGAGTTGATGCTAACTGGAATTGTCACTTTACTATGTTTGTCACTTACGGCGGAGTTGATGCTAACTGGAATTATCACTTTACTATGTTTGTCACTTACGGCGGAGTTGATGCTAACTGGAATTGTCACTTTACTATGTTTGTCACTTACGGCGGAGTTGATGCTAACTGGAATTATCACTTTACTATGTTTGTCACTTACGGCGGAGTTGATGCTAATTCGAATTATCACTTTACTATGTTTGTCACTTACGGTGGAGTTGATGCTAATTCGAATTATCACTTTACTATGTTTGTCACTTACGGCGGAGTTGATGCTAATTCGAATTATCACTTTACTATGTTTGTCACTTACGGTGGAGTTGATGCTAATTCGAATTATCACTTTACTATGTTTGTCACTTACGGCGGAGTTGATGCTACATGGAATTGTCACTTTACTATTTTTTTCACTTACGGCGGAGTTGATGCTAATTCGAATTGTCACTTTACTATGTTTGTCACTTACGGCAGAGTTGATGCTAACTGGAATTGTCACTTTACTATGTTTGTCACTTACGGCGGAGTTGATGCTAACTGGAATTGTCACTTTACTATGTTTGTCACTTACGGCGGAGTTGATGCTAACTGGAATTGTCACTTTACTATGTTTGTCACTTACGGCGGAGTTGATGCTACATGGAATTGTCACTTTACTATGTTTGTCACTTACAGCGGAGTTGATGCTAATTCGAATTGTCACGTTACTATGTTTGTCACTTACGGCGGAGTTGATGCTAATTCGAATTATCACTTTACTATGTTTGTCACTTACGGTGGAGTTGATGCTAATTCGAATTATCACTTTACTATGTTTGTCACTTACGGCGGAGTTGATGCTAATTCGAATTATCACTTTACTATGTTTGTCACTTACGGTGGAGTTGATGCTAATTCGAATTATCACTTTACTATGTTTGTCACTTACGGCGGAGTTGATGCTACATGGAATTGTCACTTTACTATGTTTGTCACTTACGGCGGAGTTGATGCTACATGGAATTGTCACTTTACTATTTTTTTCACTTACGGCGGAGTTGATGCTAATTCGAATTATCACTTTACTATGTTTGTCACTTACGGCGGAGTTGATGCTAATTCGAATCGTCACGTTACTATGTTTGTCACTTACGGTGGAGTTGATGCTAATTCGAATTATCACTTTACTATGTTTGTCACTTACGGTGGAGTTGATGCTAATTCGAATTATCACTTTACTATGTTTGTCACTTACGGCGGAGTTGATGCTAATTCGAATTATCACTTTACTATGTTTGTCACTTACGGTGGAGTTGATGCTAATTCGAATTATCACTTTACTATGTTTGTCACTTACGGCGGAGTTGATGCTACATGGAATTGTCACTTTACTATGTTTGTCACTTACGGCGGAGTTGATGCTACATGGAATTGTCACTTTACTATTTTTTTCACTTACGGCGGAGTTGATGCTAATTCGAATTGTCACTTTACTATGTTTGTCACTTACGGCGGAGTTGATGCTAACTGGAATTGTCACTTTACTATGTTTGTCACTTACGGCGGAGTTGATGCTAACTGGAATTGTCACTTTACTATGTTTGTCACTTACGGCGGAGTTGATTCTAATTCGAATTATCACTTTACTATTTTTTTCACTTACGGCGGAGTTGATGCTAATTCGAATTGTCACTTTACTATGTTTGTCACTTACGGCGGAGTTGATGCTAACTGGAATTGTCACTTTACTATGTTTGTCACTTACGGCGGAGTTGATTCTAATTCGAATTGTCACTTTACTATGTTTGTCACTTACGGCGGAGTTGATGCTAACTGGAATTGTCACTTTACTGTGTTTGTCACTTACAGCGGAGTTGATGCGACATGGAATTATCACTTTACTATGTTTGTCACTTACGGCAGAGTTGATGCGACATGGAATTGTCACTTTACTATGTTTGTCACTTACGGCGGAGTTGATGCTAACTGGAATTGTCACTTTACTATGTTTGTCACTTACGGCGGAGTTGATGCTAACTGGAATTGTCACTTTACTATGTTTGTCACTTACGGCGGAGTTGATGCTACATGGAATTGTCACTTTACTATGTTTGTCACTTACGGCAGAGTTGATGCTAACTGGAATTATCACTTTACTATGTTTGTCACTTACGGCGGAGTTGATGCTAATTCGAATTATCACTTTACTATGTTTGTCACTTACGGCGGAGTTGATGCTACATGGAATTGTCATTTTACTATGTTTGTCACTTACAGCGGAGTTGATGCTAACTGGAATTGTCACTTTACTATGTTTGTCACCTACGGCGGAGTTGATGCTAACTGGAATTGTCACTTTACTATGTTTGTCACTTACGGCGGAGTTGATGCTACATGGAATTGTCACTTTACTATGTTTGTCACTTACGGCGGAGTTGATGCTAACTGGAATTATCACTTTACTATGTTTGTCACTTACGGCGGAGTTGATGCTACTTGGAATTGTCACTTTACTATGTTTGTCACTTACGGCGGAGTTGATGCTAACTGGAATTATCACTTTACTATGTTTGTCACTTACGGCGGAGTTGATGCTACTTGGAATTGTCACTTTACTATGTTTGTCACTTACGGCGGAGTTGATGCTACTTGGAATTGTCACTTTACTATGTTTGTCACTTACGGCGGAGTTGATGCTAACTGGAATTATCACTTTACTATGTTTGTCACTTACGGCGGAGTTGATGCTAATTCGAATTGTCACTTTACTATGTTTGTCACTTACGGCGGAGTTGATGCTACTTGGAATTGTCACTTTACTATGTTTGTCACTTACGGCGGAGTTGATGCTAACTGGAATTATCACTTTACTATGTTTGTCACTTACGGCGGAATTGATGCTACATGGAATTGTCACTTTACTATGTTTGTCACTTACGGCGGAATTGATGCTACATGGAATTGTCACTTTACTATTTTTTTCACTTACGGCGGAGTTGATGCTAATTCGAATTGTCACTTTACTATGTTTGTCACTTACGGCGGAATTGATGCTACATGGAATTGTCACTTTACTATGTTTGTCACTTACAGCGGAGTTGATGCTAATTCGAATTATCACTTTACTATGTTTTTCACTTACGGCGGAGTTGATGCTAATTCGAATTGTCACTTTACTATATTTGTCACTTACAGCGGAGTTGATGCTAACTGGAATTGTCACTTTACTATGTTTGTCACTTACAGCGGAGTTGATGCTAATTCGAATTGTCACTTTACTATGTTTGTCACTTACGGCGGAGTTGATGCTAATTCGAATTGTCACTTTACTATGTTTGTCACTTACGGCGGAGTTGATGCTAATTCGAATTGTCACTTTACTATGTTTGTCACTTACGGCGGAGTTGATGCTAACTGGAATTGTCACTTTACTATGTTTGTCACTTACGGCGGAGTTGATGCTACATGGAATTGTCATTTTACTATGTTTGTCACTTACAGCGGAGTTGATGCTAACTGGAATTGTCACTTTACTATGTTTGTCACCTACGGCGGAGTTGATGCTAACTGGAATTGTCACTTTACTATGTTTGTCACTTACGGCGGAGTTGATGCTACATGGAATTGTCACTTTACTATGTTTGTCACTTACGGCGGAGTTGATGCTAACTGGAATTATCACTTTACTATGTTTGTCACTTACGGCGGAGTTGATGCTACTTGGAATTGTCACTTTACTATGTTTGTCACTTACGGCGGAGTTGATGCTAACTGGAATTATCACTTTACTATGTTTGTCACTTACGGCGGAGTTGATGCTAACTGGAATTATCACTTTACTATGTTTGTCACTTACGGCGGAGTTGATGCTACTTGGAATTGTCACTTTACTATGTTTGTCACTTACGGCGGAGTTGATGCTAACTGGAATTATCACTTTACTATGTTTGTCACTTACGGCGGAGTTGATGCTAATTCGAATTGTCACTTTACTATGTTTGTCACTTACGGCGGAATTGATGCTACATGGAATTGTCACTTTACTATGTTTGTCACTTACAGCGGAGTTGATGCTAATTCGAATTATCACTTTACTATGTTTTTCACTTACGGCGGAGTTGATGCTAATTCGAATTGTCACTTTACTATATTTGTCACTTACAGCGGAGTTGATGCTAACTGGAATTGTCACTTTACTATGTTTGTCACTTACAGCGGAGTTGATGCTAATTCGAATTGTCACTTTACTATGTTTGTCACTTACAGCGGAGTTGATGCTAATTCGAATTGTCACTTTACTTTGTTTTTCATCTACAGGCCGATAACAGGAACTCACCCACAGCCAATACTTCTGACTCCCTAGGGGACTTGGAGGAGTCAATCATGGCTACCTTCAAGGAGGACGAGACCCCTTCACCACAGATTATTGTGGATCCTGGTGACGGGGAGAAGTTCAGACTGGATCAGCGAGCCTTCGTGGACCCAGGCGAGAATAATGGCTTCAGAGCCTTGGTGAAGAAAAGAGTTGTGAAGGATGCAGAATCACCTGGACTGCTCAGCGTCCCTAAAGCTCAGCTTCCGACCACCAAAAGATCCAAGAAGAGCACGGGGAGGGGACTGGCTAGTATATTGTTTGGGATAAAGAACCCACCAAAAGTGCATTCCATATTAGATGATGACGATGACATAGAGGACAGTAGTACACCAAGTTCCTATACCTTATGGCATGTAAGTAAAGGGCAGTCCATTCACTTTTAACTGTAACCGTAGGATGCACGAACTGTCAATGAATTGTTATAATTTCCACATTTTTGTGTTTAGATTGAGCATTGCAAAAGTTTTTTTATAAACTAATTAACTTCTTTTCCATAGATAAAACAAAAATTGAAAAAGCAAGCAAACTTGTCATACAGGACATGATTTTTCAGTGTTTGTTTTTATTATATATACATGTATATATACCTTTTTAATATTTTTTTACATACCGGGCCAAACGCATGTAACTTCAGCGTGAAAATCATTTACGTAGAATTATTTGAACAGTATACTACAGTTCGTGTTAGTTTATTAGCTGTATATCTAACTCTGATTTGTAAAGAGTAAGTAACGAAATGTTATAGTGTTTTCATTAGAAATGGGCAGTTCTCTATTACAGACGTATACCATGGCCTAGATGACAAACGCATAAAAAAATGCATAGAAGAATCTGTATTTAGTATCATTTAACATATAAGATTTTGGAAGCTTGTATTTCTACAAAGATGACGTAACACACACATATGCTGCAACTTTACTTTATTTGAGTTTAAGAAACAACACAGAACATGACATGCTACTAGAAATAAGAACACCCTGAAATCATAAAACAACTTTTTTTCATAAAGCATGCGATGCAAAATAATAAATGAAAACGGCAAGGAAGGGTGTCTTCCTATTTTGTAAGAAGCAGTCTGGCTACACAATGTCAAACAAGAGAACAGTATTCCAAATTTGATTAAACGAAACGCAGTAGGCATTTGATATTATGAAATATAATGAAATATAAATGTCAAACTGTGTGTTTGGTTTCTCAGGCTGTGAGGGAGAACAGTGCCAGGGCTGTAACAGACCTTCTGGTTAACTCTCCTGATATCGTCAATGAGGTGGACAACCTAGGGAACTCTCCTCTACACCTAGCAGCCAAGCACAACGCTGTGGCTGTCATGTCGGTACTCATACGGCACGGCGCAGGTAAACACATACTGACACTTTACTTCAGAGAGGCTACTCTCCTGATAACCTAAACACATACTGACCCTTTACTTCAGAGAGGCTTCTTTTCTGATAACCTAAACACATACTGACACTTTACTTCAGAGAGGCTACTCTTCTGATAACCTAAACACATACTGACACTTTACTTCAGAGAGGCTACTCTTCTGATAACCTAAACACATACTGACACTAAACTTCAGAGAGGCTACTCTCCTGATAACCTAAACACATACTGACCCTTTACTTCAGAGAGGCTACTCTCCTGATAACCTAAACACATACTGACGCTTTACTTCAGAGAGGCTACTCTCCTGATAACCTAAACACATACTGACACTTTACTTCAGAGAGGCTACTCTCCTGATAACCTAAACACATACTGACACTTTACTTCAGAGAGGCTACTCTCCTGATAACCTAAACACATACTGACCCTTTACTTCAGAGAGGCTACTCTTCTGATAACCTAAACACATACTGACCCTTTACTTCAGAGAGGCTACTCTTCTGATAACCTAAACACATACTGACCCTTTACTTCAGAGAGGCTACTCTTCTGATAACCTAAACACATACTGACCCTTTACTTCAGAGAGGCTTCTTTTCTGATAACCTAAACACATACTGACACTTTACTTCAGAGAGGCTACTCTTCTGATAACCTAAACAGATACTGACACTAAACTTCAGAGAGGCTACTCTTCTGATAACCTAAACACATACTGACACTTTACTTCAGAGAGGCTACTCTTCTGATAACCTAAACACATACTGACCCTTTACTTCAGAGAGGCTACTCTTCTGATAACCTAAACACATACTGACCCTTTACTTCAGAGAGGCTACTCTTCTGATAACCTAAACACATACTGACCCTTTACTTCAGAGAGGCTACTCTTCTGATAACCTAAACACATACTGACCCTTTACTTCAGAGAGGCTACTCTTCTGATAACCTAAACACATACTGACCCTTTACTTCAGAGAGGCTACTCTCCTGATAACCTAAACACATTCTGACACTTTACTTCAGAGCGGCTACTTTTCTGATAACCTAAACACATACTGACAATTTACTTCAGAGAGGCTACTCTTCTGATAACCTAAACACATACTGACACTAAACTTCAGAGAGGCTTCTTTTCTGATAACCTAAACACATACTGACACTTTACTTCAGAGAGGCTACTCTTCTGATAACCTAAACAGATACTGACACTAAACTTCAGAGAGGCTACTCTTCTGATAACCTAAACACATACTGACACTATACTTCAGAGTGGCTACTCTCCTGATAACCTGAACACATACTGACACTATACTTCAGAGAGGCTACTCTCCTTATAGTCTAAACACATACTGACGCTTTACTTCAGAGAGGCTACTCTCCTGATAACCTAAACACATACTGACACTTTACTTCAGAGAGGCTACTCTCCTGATAACCTAAACACATACTGACACTATCGTACAACGAATAAAAACAATTTAATTTGACGACAGACTGCTACAGTATCAGTAATGTTATAGAAGATAGGAATTTATCAGGGTACATTGAAACTATCACTAAACGTGCTAGATTTTCCGCAGGATTCTAACTAAATCACTGGTGGTCATGTGATTCCCAAAAATGATATTTCACATCATTGCAATCGTAATTTGGACGTATTATGAAATGAGGTAAATTCAGGAGAAAATAATAGCCCTCGTTACAAGTCTTGCCTAGACATCCTTTTCAGCAAGGAGCAGCCTAGTTACAGTGGCACTCTTGTTAGAAAAGGTTACTGTTTTATGTGACGAAGACTGTGATGAAGAATCCTTGTTTTAACAGACGTGAACAAAGAGGGCCAGTACAGGTACTGTCCACTACATACAGCGGCTAGGAACAATAACTGCGAGGCTGCTCACCTGTTAATGCAATCAAATGCTAAACTGATGTGTCAGGACGCCAAAATGAAGACACCCCTACACCTGGCAGCTAGACATGGTAAACTACAGATGACAAGGGTAAGCTATGTGAGAGTATATTAAGTAAAACACAAAAAACGAGTTTCGCCAGCGTTTTAGTTTAACTTCAAGCTATGTTAGGCACACAAACAATTACGATTATTTCCTGTCACGTGTCTGAACAAAAATTGGTATAAGGGTTGTTTAGGTTATACGAAAAATGCTCGAAGATCTCAAAGATAGGCGAAAGATCAAGCGGAATGCAGGTTTCGTGATTTGTTTTTAAAAAATGCTCACTGCAGCTATATGAATTTGTATACAGGGGTTCTCTTACAAGTGATGTCATGCTATGTCTAAGTACGGTAAAACCTGCGCAAATGATACCAATTTGAAATTGAAAAAGAAAAATGATAATGAACGATAAGGATTTCGTGTGTTTTTCCTCTACATTGTTCGTATAATGTCCAGAAAAAAAACATAGGCTTTCCTTGGAAATGCATAATTTCAACATAGCAACAAACTTCATATGTTACAAATTAAAGATAAAGAGTACGGTATCATTATCAACACTGTGCTGACCGTGGCCTCTGTTGACAGACATTGCTGACAGGGGAGGGGGCCCAGGTAGCTGTCAATGCTGTAGACGAGGATGAACTCACACCGCTGTTTGACGCCGTGATGCACCGGCAGACAAAGATGGCCGTATTGCTTGTAAGTATGCAGTGGCGTAGCTAGGTGTGTTTTAAAGTGTACGCATATGTGGTGCCGAAGACAGCACCCGAAGCGCTAGGAAGGGGTGGGTACGGGAGGGGGATACGTCCACTTCCAGGAATGGGGTCTGGGGGGTCTCCAAAGAAAAACAAATTGATTTCTTAAAGGTCTTTGGTGCAATTTAAAGTGTTCTAGCGCAAATTTTCAGGTAAATGAATTAAAAAATAAGCACGCTCAATTTCTTGTCTAATAGTCTCATTTTTTATTTCAAATGTATTTTAAATATTATTCTGTTATGAAATTTATGTGTACGCACCTGCGTACCCGCGTATAGGAAGCTACGCCCCTAGTATGAATAAGATCACCATGACAGTACTTTATAAAAGCGAGATTACAATTGTATGTACATGTATGACATATTCCTGTAATTACGTAACTAACTGTAGTGTGTGTTGTCCTCTGATACAGGTAGAGAGAGGAGCTAACATATATGCTGAGGACATCAATGAAACTCTGGTATATCACTTCGCTGCTGCTGAGGAACTCATTGACCTGTTGGAGCTGTTCATATCAACAGGTAATGACTTCCTATGACAAGGAAAGCTTAGAACAATGCTGAGGGAGTTTATCAGCAACATATGGGGAAGGATTTATTCAAAAGATGGAAAAAAGAGCTGGGGAATGATTTGACAACCTATGGGGAATGCTTTTGGCGACATATTTAATGACCACACGTTTTGACAATATGTGGGAAATATTTAAGGTTAGCATGTGCGACTGCTTTGCCTTACAGGTACATAAAGGTGGTAAGAGTTGTACTTTTTTTTATCTTTCTAATGTCACCCTTGGCACTTCCTCACTTTTGACCTTTAGTTGAGCGTTTGCCACAATCAGGAATTATAGGTTCTGTCCCTTGGCAGATACAAACCAAAGTTTTTAAACTGGTTGTTATAATTCCCTATGTAACTGAATCTGCCATTGGCGGTATAATATGACTGGACAAGGTGCTGTGTTCGGTGCATTTGGCATTGGAGTTATTCAAGATAGAACTTTGAAAGTCGACATCAGATCCGTGCTATCAAATCAATTCTATCAAATGTACAAAGTCGGGCATAGACATTGCTTATCTAAAGTTATAACAAAAATAATTTTAAAGATGACGTAAAACACACCTATGCTGCACCTTTTTAATTTAATAATAGATACAGTATGCCGAAAATGAATAAAACTGCACCATACAGCGATTTCGTCCTCCTAGGACTATCTGTGATGCTAGAGCCAAAGGGTGGGAATCCAAAATTTCTAAACTAATATAGAAGCACCGTTAAGTACAACTTATCATTGACAATACTATCTGTTTTAAAACGTTTTGGATTGTGTGTGGTAACGCGCCCTATATGCTATAGATATGATATATCACATTAAGATGCTACAGCTGTATATTTGTGTGTTGATAGGTGAAAGTCTGTATGGTCTGGCTGGTAAGGACAGACTGCTGACCCACAGAGACAATGAGGGGAACACAGCACTCCACATGGCTATCCTCAACAACAAGCTCAAGGTACACACAGCACATAGAAAGATGCTAGTAGCTTTGTATTGGTATAGCCATGTCCTCCGCTACTTAGACTACAGGATAAGATATCGAACGAGCTCTTACTCATATTTTATTTCTGTATGAGTCATTTAAAAGCGACAATGTCCTTTATGCCATACTTGTAGACCATGTTTTAATTTAAAATCACTTTGATCCATCATTGGCTCAGTGAGCCGTCATCATTTTATTCCCTTGTTTCCTAGCAATATCTTGCCATCAATATTTTAACAAAATCAATGCACTACACTAACTACCTTAACATCAAAGACCTCATTGGATATAAGTATTCAAACTTTCACGGGCTCTCCTTGGTTATGCCATATAAAGTTCATTGTGTTATATTGCCAACTGTTTTATAACATTTTTGTTTCATCTATAACAACTCATTGTATATTTACATCATGTTGAAGGTATGTTTTGTTGTATTTCTATGTGATACTGTATGTAATGTATGACTATATGTCTAAATAAATCAAATCAAATCATTTCCAATAATGTTATTTTTATGAATCGAATTAATCTTGTCATCTCAGGCCACTGAATACCTACTAAGGAAGGGGGCGTCTGTGAACCAGAGAAATGTAAGTAGCCTCAGTAAACAATACCATCCACAAATAGTTAATAGCAATATTTACTCAATGTGTTTATATAAGACCTTGGTATCAGACTAACAAATTCTGCCTCCCTTTTAAACAGTACCATCCACAAAGTGTTAATTGCTATATATTAGTATACATATTGTGCTGGCCATGGCACAGTTCATGTTCTACATTAACAAGTCAGTGTAAGTGCTTGGTGCTGTCATCAAAGGCCTGTGTGTTAATTTGTATCTTATCGTGTATGTGACTTTATTGGCATAATCCTATCTTTCCGTCTGTCCATTTGTCTACATGTTACCTTTATGCAAGCTCGAAGGTAGGTCAAAGCCATGTGTTCAATCAAGGTCACATTATAGCATATGTTGATGAGGAAACTTCAAAATTGGCGTTTTGCTGGTCCCTAACAAAAGTTTCCAACCGTAGTTCTTTAACTTGCGTGGTTGTTCTTGTTAAAGCTTATGAACCATTTTTAGTTCAAGGTCAGATTGCAAATTCATGTTACGTCTTATTATCAGCAAAGGTGATTTAAGAACAGTCTCCCGGTGTATACAATGTGAGCGCTAAGTGTTATGTGTGTATTTGGGAGGCTGTATCATGTTTGTCTAATCCTTCTTGCGAAAGTCCGGATCTTTTTCCCGATTCCAAGTGCTACCACACTGAAGTATACTGCCGAAGGCCCCAAGAAGAACACCCTCATCCGGTCACATTATACTGACAACGCGGGAACCTGTCGTTCCACTCCCAAGTACATTGTGGTTACCATTTTATGAGACTTTTAAGTCCTGGCCATGAAACTGAGCCCAAAAGCCTTACTCATGGGGGCGAACTAAAAACCAAAAATCAGGTAGGGTCGAGGGAGACATTAGGAAAGAGAAAGTTGATCAGAAAGAAGAGGAAGATTAGATTCGATATTTAGTCGCCTCTTACGAATACTGCAATAGGAGCAGGAGTTACAATTTTTACGGTACCCGCAAGGTTAGATATTCAAGGTCAAAATTGTCTTGTCCATGCGTCTCTGGTCAATGTTTTTAACCAAATTTCATGAAATATTAAAAACAATTGTTCCTGATATCATTCTACCAAGAACTGATTATAACACATCATTTGCGAGGCATTTAATGAAGATAAAATGAATGTTAAAAATCAAGATAACCGTCAGAATATTTCAATGATTATTAACATTTCAGTAATTTCCGCGCAATGCTGACTTTAACTTTAAGAAAATATCAAAATCTCGTATAAATATTTTTGAAATCATTAATACGAAGCTTGGTTTCACATACACGTCACACACAAGCCCAACATCATTACGTTTAGATATGTGACATACTATATCGGTCCATTCAATGATGCTAGCAGGCGTATTATTCATCAATATTAAAGTCTTATCGTAAGGATAACTGTAGTAATCAATCCTTGACAAGTCACATATTTTCTGATTATAATGATACTAGTTTTGTTGGTGCTGGGTCGGCCTGTGTCTTTCCAGTACTTAATTCTGTACATTTTCATGGCTTTACTGAGCAACCACATTTACATAGTACATGTACCTGTGTATGTTCGGTTTGTTTCTGCAAGACAACTTCATTATGTAGATCATACACAAAAAAACTTCTAAGCAAATACTTTGTTCCAGTTATATTTTATTAGTCATTGTTTTTTGGGGTTTTTTTTACATTTTGTGAAAGAAATTTTTCGAGATAATTTTTCTTCCTATCTTAATCTGATATCCTTAAGATTAGTCAACCCTTATCTTCTTGAACAAATTAGAAGAGGCCAGATGTACCTGTGTAGTCCTCGGTACCTTTCCTTTGACTTTCTCTTAATTGTAATAATGGTTTGACTTTTTTCATTTAAACAGATTAAACGTGACATTTTTCTATACATCATAGCTTGTATGTATTCATATAAAAAACTTATTACTATTGCCTCTTGCATTGCACAGATTGAGGTAAGTGTAAAGCATGTGTTATGTATCGTAAACTAATTGACTCGTAACCATTGTATTGTGCCATTTGTTGCATTCAATTTTTGCTTGCTTTTTTGGTTTTCGTGTTTTGTATCTAACAGTGTATAAATAATATTGAATTGTATTGGAAGATAAGAAAAGAAAATTTAGATAAGTTTCTACAGACCATATCCTAAGTGCAAAGATGAAATGTCTAAGACACAACTTTGAAGGAAGCAAAGACCTGGTTCTGATCCAGATTATTTTTCTCTTTAAAGTCAATACCTTATAGAAGACTTCAATTCATATCAATCAAAATTGTCTGTTTCCCTTCATGCACACGACAATAATGAATGTACACAACCTATACGAAGGGAATTGTGGAGTTTATAACCACGATATTTAAAAAGAGCACTTAAGTACAATCCTTCATATCTATCTGATCACATGATAGTACAAGTCTATGGCATCACATTTGATATTATATTACAAGTCTGTAACATCCCACTTGATGGTACAAATCAATGACGTCGGCACCAATCCAATCATTTTGATTGGAGGACAGTTGTAATGCACATGTTCATGTCTGATAGCCACTGTTTGAAATCACAGACCTCCAAGTCTGCTACAGATCCTGAGGGCACTTCTTCCATTACATATACATGTAGTATCATCCAACCCTCATGCATGATGTTTTGTGATGACCCTATCTAAAACTGGTGGTTTTTAGGCTCTGTCGGTAAAATCGGGGTAAATATAATGAAAATAGGACCATCAAATCATATAAGAATATCGCATGCGTATATACCTAACAAATAAAGAAAGGTTATCAAGATTTGTATATCAGGAAGCAGTGCAATATGGTAAAAGAGGGGTCAAATGATTCAGAAGGATGTCAGCTAACTACGGATGGTCTGACTATTTATGAAAGTTATGCTGTAGTATTAAGCTCGTGGTCGGCCGCTTCTTGGACGGTCGGTTGCATTAAACATTGCCATCTTGCAATGTAACCTCGCGTTGCGTTATGGCGTCTTGGATCATGTCAACAACTATTTGCCCATCTTTCGCGGTATTTCGTACGGAATTAAGCTTAATCAAGTTATGTAAATGAAACTGTTTTGTTCTCTGGGTCAATCTTTGAATTTCACACCAGCTGAATTTAGTAAAAGAAAACAACAAACATTTGGTGCACGGCAAAGTAACTTGATATCCTTTCTTTTTTTGTTAAGTACAAAATGTAAATGTATGTCTTATGTCAGAGATGGAAAAAAACGACTCTGAAATACTGGTTTGGGTAGAGTTGATTTTGAGTCAATATATATCAAATGTGCTTTGTTTACAAGTACTTCGATATCTAAACGGTTCATCAACATGTCCGTATGTAGGGAATGTAACTATATGTATGTGATGTTGTAGGGTTCCCATTCGGCACCGTTACATATGGCTGCTGTTAACGGCAATGTACCCATTGCTGAACTTCTACTGACATACAAGGCCGTCATAAGTAGGAGAGACAAGGAACACATGACAGCCATACACAGGTAAATACAGGTATATTATACATGTGGTACAAGTATATTGTACAGGTGTCTTGAACAAGTCAAAAAGGGTATACTGTACAAGGAGGTAAAGATTTTGCAATGTTCAACCCCTTGTGTTTATTAAACTGTGGTGTCAGCATACACGATACACAATCAAAGCAACAGCCCAAGTTTCTATGCAGACTGCTACTCACCCATTTGAGATAAAAGGAAGTCTCTCCTTGCGCAAAGCTTGGTTGTTATATTCCGGGTGTCGTCGATGAAACAGAAAACGCTTACTCTTCCAGAACACATTGTCTTATTCTCTTGTGCTTTTACGAGGGTCTCCGTGTAAATCTTTCTTTTGTTCCAATTTTGCCTCTAGTTTAATCGTTTTGTGTTCGGATTATGGTTTTGTTGACGCTTTGGTATTTTCTGTTTTTTTTTCTGTACAATCAAAATCTGTCACACAACTAAACATTTTACTTCACAGCTGATATAAAGACAGTGTTTACTTTGTTTTAGAGCTGCAATGTACAATAGGTATCAGATTGTGGAGCTTCTCATGAATAAGGTAAGAGTTCCTCATAAACAAGGTAAGAGTTCCTCATGTCATGAACAAGGTAATAGTTCCTCATGTCATGAACAAGATAATAGCTCGCCATGTCATGAACAAGGTAATAGCTCGTCATGAACAAGGTAAGAGTTCATCATGTCATGAACAAGGTAAGTGTTCCTCATATCATGAACAAGGTAATAGCTCGTCATGAACAAGGTAAGAGTTCCTCATGTCATGAACAAGGTAATAGCTCGTCATGAACAAGTAGGCGTTCCTCATGCCATGAACAAGGTAGTAGCTCGTCATGACCAAGGTAAGATTTCCTCATTTAATGAACAAGTTTAATAAACAAGGTAAGTGTTGCTTATGAACAAGATAAGAATTCCCAATGGACAGAAAATTTGAACATCTTGCAACTAATATCAAGAGGAATAAATCTAATTACAATGTATTTCCTGATTTTACAACGTGAAAAAACTGTTAAGTACTTCATGAACAAGACAAGAATACCAACAATAAGTTGTTTGAATGCGTGTTAAATCAATTTATTTTTTTTTTATCAAAAATATGAATTTGAAAAATATTTCAGGCTCTGACATAAAATCACTACATATCAGGCCATAAAACACTTATTTCCTGCTTATAGTCAATATATTACAAGTTGAAACATTCCACCTTGTTGTTTGCATCAAATGAACCATTACTCTATGCTTTTAACAGGTGAGCAATATCATAGTACTTTTGGTTGGTCCCTGTTGTACACCTGACGGAAGGTATTGGTAAAGTAAGTCTGAAATGAGTGTACAGTTTATCCTCATCCCTGTCTATACATGTGACTTTTACACTGGTTGTATAGGGAGGAGATATCAATGTGAAGAGTGACGACCAAATGACCCCCTTGATGTTGTCATGCTGGAAAGGTCACGTCCAGACAGCCAACTTCCTGCTTAGAAATGGCGCCAAGATTGATGAGGTGGACCAGACGTGCAGAACTGCCGTCCACATAGCTGTACAGAACGGCCACTCTGAGATAATCATCCAACTACTGGAGGTATGTATCACCCCTGTACTGCAGCCAATAGTGTAATGGCTTATACAACACCTTAATGTCAGAAAACAAGTATGGCCATGGTATACTAGAGTCTTCTGTACTTTTGTATGTATGTATGGTGTATGGCAAACATCATATGAAGTCCTAAGTCAATAATGAAGTACTTATATGGCCGATATCAGTAGATGTAAGTATGATTACTACAAAATCCTCTTTTCTTATACCTCATTTGGTACTAGGAAGATGTCAGTTTTATAGAAACAACTTAACGTAATACTAGTATTCAGTTAGAAAGACAAGAAAGGAGTTTAACTGCAAAATTACATAATCCATGGCCATGGATTATGCAGTTTTGCCAGAAAAATTTATATCAAAACATCTTGCTCCAGTGACTAGAAAAACTAGTTTTATAATCCTATGAAGCACCCCATTTGAAACCATTTTATAGGCGCTCTGTGTGCGTATTACGGTTAATACAGTAATGAGATCATTCTCACTCCGCTATTTAGTTATATCAGAATGTACTTCCTTCCAGAATGGCTGCTCTTCCGTTATGGAATGTTTGGATCAGAGGGACCAGACAGCTCTCCACTATGCTGCCAGATTGGGGGACATGTCGGTAAGTAGTTTGTTGGTAAGTGGGGATGTTAAGTGTGGGGGTGATGATAAGGAAAGGGGTCGGGCTAGAGGTTGGGGTAGGGATGAAGGTCGGGATAGGGTTGGGGTAGGGATGAAGGTCGGGATATGGTTGGGGGTAGTAAAAGAGTTGGGATAGGGGTGGGGGTAGGTATGGGGTGGGGATAGGGGTAGGGATTGGGGTAGGAATAGGGGGAGGATGAAGGGAAAGGGGTTGGGATAAGGGTGGATGTAGGGATGGGATAGGGTTGGGGGTCGGAATAGGGATGGGTGTCGGAATAGGGTTGGGGGTAGTAAAGGGGGTTGGGATAGTGGTGGGAGTAGGTAAGGGGTGGGGATAGGGGCAAGGGTAGGGGTAGGGAAAGGGTAGGTGGTTGGGATGGGGAACAGGCTAGAGGTGGGGGTAGGGAAAGGGGTGGGGGTAGGGAAAAGGGTCGGAGGGAAGGCCGGGGTAGGGATAGGGGTCAGGGTAGGGGTCAGGGTATTAAGAACAATGAATTATCAAAGCTATATTCATCTTGATAAAACAGTTTCTAAACTTTACATGATCTGTAGTCACATGTTTAGAGCTTAGACAAAGGTGCAAGTTTATACAAAAACGTGAATAATTTTAATACATTTGAATTAATCCTCTACTTGTGTTTTAACAGATACTAAACGCACTTCTGAAGTACAAATGTAGGTTGGACGCCAGGGATCAGGATGGGAAAACACCATTACATATAGCTGCTGAGTAAGTATAGCTCTTCCCTAAAGACCATTACATATAGCTCTAGATTTCCCATAAACACCATTATATATAGCTCTAGATTTCCCCTAAACACCATTACATATAGCTGCTGAGAAAGTATAGGTCTCTCTGTTCTAGGTTCAGCAACTCCAAGGTAATTGACATCCTGATGCAGGCTAGTCAAACAGAGCTCAATGACACAGACAGTGATGGTAAAACTCCCATCATGGTGGCGGCGGAGACAGGAAACTACAACACGGCCCAGGCTCTCCTGTTCCACGGAGCTGATCTGTCTATGAAGTAGGTAGACACACTACTCAGTAAACAGTGGTTAAACACACCTCTAATTAATCATAAACTGGGCGATACAGATCATTTACATGTGAAATGTTTAACTGCAAGGAGATAAAAATGTAAGGTGGTCAATATTGTATGAGTGTCATGCAGCCATAAAGCACGAGGTCTTATCTGGTTTAATTTTGAAATGGCCTTATTGTGTGTAGTTTAATATTAATCATGGTTTGTTACAGGGATGAAGAATATAGAACTGCTACCATGCTGGCTACAGCTGCTGGACACACCAAGCTGGTCAGGCTCCTGCTTGAGAACTATGCTGAAATTAATCACAGTGACAAAGTCAAGGTAAATATGTGACAAGGTCAAGCCTAGTTACAGACAATGTCGATGTAAATGAGTTACAAGGTAAAGCCCAGTTACAGACAACAAGGTCAAGTAAAATCAGTGACAAGGTCATAGTAAATCAGTGGACAATGTCAAAGCAAGTTACAGGCAAGGTCAGGTCAAGGCCAGTAACAGATAAGATCTATGTTAATCAGTCAGAGTTTTAATCAATGGCTAGGTCAGGCAAGTTACAGACAAGGTCAACGTAAATCAGTGACAAGGTCAAGGTAAATCAGTGGCAAGGTCGAGGCCAGTTACAGACAAGGTCAGGTCATAAATAAGATAAGATCTAGGTAAATCAGTCAAAGTTTTAATCAGTGGCAAGGTTAAGGCAAGTTACAAATAAAGTCAAGGTAAATTATTAACAAGGTCAAAATGAATATCCATGTCAAGGTCAATGCCATGTAATTAAAACCTATCTTGTGAAGCATATGGTGGTGCCCATTACACATGATCAGCGAATCTGTACCAATTAATCTGAAATAACAAAAACATTCTTTTTACCACACAGAACACACCTCTCCATATAGCCGCGTATCACGGACATGCAGACACTGCCAAACTGTTGTTGTCCCGTAACGCTAAGGTCACGTGCAGGAACAGCTACGGCAAGACACCTCTGGACGCTGCTATAGAAAACAAATACACAGACGTTGTCATAGAGATGTTGAAACACTCTAGGTGAGGATCGTAATAATGTCATATATGTTATGTATAGGTGAGGATCTAAATAATGCCATCAGTTAGGTATAGGTGTGGACTGAAATAGTGTCATGTGTCATATGTATGTGAGGACCAAAATATTGGTCTAACAATGTACGTCATATAGAAATGGGGACTGAAAAAATGTCATATGAAGGCAAGGACTGAAAAAATGTCATATGTGATAATAGATGGGAACAAAAATTATATAGGTCATGTATAGGTGAGTGCCAAAATAATGTCATGTCAGATACAGGTGATGACTAAAATAATATCATATGGCATGTAAAAGTGAGGACTGATGTATACGCCATGTCTACTTTGATATGTTCAATCACGTGTACACCAAGGTCAGCATGGTCAAAGTCACTTATGGGGGATAAATGTGGAAATATTAAGAAAGAATTTAAATCAAATAACTGATACTGTTTTTGTTGAATATGTATTTGATACTTCATCAGCATATACATAAGTTTATGTTTATGTAAGTTTAACTACTGTAGGTAGTATAGAAGCTGTCAGTAAACCTATCATGTCCATATTAACCCTCATCTGTATACAGCTGGAGGGACAGCATGGAAATGAGAGATGAGGATGGATACACACCTATGAAACGTCTAATAGAGAAAGTTCCAGAAGCTGCCATGGTAAACCTGTTTTCATATTGATAGTTTATTATATATGTTGTAAACTTTATCTATTTTACAACAGTTATGAAACAAGTCTTCCAACTTATATAAATCACTCTTGTTGGCCTGGATGCTAGTGCAAGGGGTCATATTATGAGAGGAAACCGGAGTACTCGGAGAAAACCCACGTGGTCGGGCAGGTGACCCCATACCTGTTCAAGTCCTTTCGGGGAATCGAACACCGGCCGCCTTGGTGAAAGTCAAGTGCAATATCCACTGCATCACCCGACCCTAGCGTATTGCTTATTGTTATACTAACACATGCTAAAGTCATTCCAAATTGTTACATTGACACATGGAGTCAGATTCACTCCTTCAATTATTACGGCTACAGAATCAATAGTCATACATGTAGCATGAATTAGATATGTCAACTGATCAATGGAAAAAAATGTTTTGTTCATGTTTGCTTTATAATTCACCCTTTATCAAACATACTATCTTAAATGGTTATTGATTAGCACTAGCTATATAGTACTGTATATATACTTCAATGACATTTCAAATTAGAGACATTATGTATGTTTTGGCAGTATGTATTATTTTCAAATGTAGGAAGGTTCACCTTTAATAGTTCATTGTAAATTGTAATGTACTTATTATGGATTGATTGGTTTGACCTCTACTGACCAGGTGGTAATGGACAATTGCTTGGAATACTCGGACCACCGGAAGGATGACCTACAATACACTGTGAGTTATAAAACGTTATCATTTAAAAAAAATACTGCTAGAATGAAAATATGTTCAAATTTATAGAACTTAGACTACGTGTTTAGAATACCAAAAACAAACATGTGTTTGTAAATTCATTCTGGAAGCTAATGGGTTAAGCTGTCAATATATGATTATACTCCAGTGTGCACAATTGATCTGTCTACATGTAGTGGTATTCTCACCTGTATTAATCATTCACCATATACTGATGGGCTGTAAGGCTTAAATACAATTAATTGAATTTCTAATTGAATTTGACTGCAGTGCCGAGTTCCATTTCATTATAACATTTCATGAATAATCAAATGGACCATATAATATCTATTAACGTTAACTGTATATACCTGTATTCCATGACACACTGAATAATTAACTTTATTCAGTGAGAAACCTCAATAACAAATTCTAGTAATTACAGAGGATCATAATTTCTGAGTCACACAGTGAAATGAGGTATGATGTTCTAGTGAGTTAGTGTAGAAATATGATTGGCTTAAATCTTTTCTATTTGTTGTTGTAAACAAGAATACTACATAACAGTTATAAATCTACAAAATATACTGGTGAAAAGAATTAGTACATATGTCACGGTATATACTGGTGAAAAGAATTAGTACATATGTCACTGTCGATTAATTATGGATGTCAGCCAAATATGAAATTAAACCAACACAACATGCATGTATGCAGTGTAATATTTGGGAGCTGCTGGTTTTAAGTGATATTCTAATGATATTTTAATCATTGGTTTACACTTTGCAATGCCATCTACGATATGTAGTATTGTTATTCTTATTTTAATGAAATTAACATCCCTCATTAAAGTATTCTTTTAATGTGAATATAATTGGTTTAATGATATTTGAATTATTGGTATACACTTCGCAATGCCATGTTCGATATGTATTATTGTCATTCTTACTGTAATGAAATTAGTATCCCTCGTTAAAATATGTCTTTTAAAGGCCCAATATACGTAACTTCGGGAAATTTGTCGTGATTCTGAAAACTTCTGAAAAAAGTTCAGTTGATAATCATGCAAAAATAAGTCTAAAACGAAGTAAACCTGAGCGGTAACTCACAAGAAACTCTTGACAGAAAAATTCAAAGAATTGGGAAAATAATTTAGGTGGGGTCAAACAACAAGACAGTTCAAAATGGATGAGTGTTTACAACTACCTAGTTTCAACTGCTGCTGTACCGGTAACAACGTAAAAATGCATCTTGAATGTCGCTGATATCAGTTACTCTTAACTAAATCTATAAATATAAAAAGTTATTAGGCTTGATTTTCGCTTCAAGTTTTACCGAAATGTACGTATATATGGCCTTTAATTAATTTGAATATAATATACAAATAAACGGACAAACAGTTCGCAAACAGACCTGCTCAACATTATCATGGGTGATTAAAATTGATAACCTGTGTTAGATCTTCACAATAATCAACATGTTACAGATAAAACATGACTTCAAGTTCCTTGACCCTGGGCCGGGTGATCTTAGCTGTCAGCAGATCAGATACTTCGCTGTTAATGTAAGTACAGATGTTTGATGGGTTCAGTGAAACCTGCTTTTATTAAAGCAATGGAAATTATGAGAAATCACAAAAAAAACTTGGTGTGTCAGCATAAATATGAAAACGTAAGGATTTTTACATAAAACTTATATAGAATATTGGTAAAGTATATCAGTGGAACCAATATTTTCAATGATATATGTTTGAGTTTCATTTTTTTCAATAATTGTCATGGTTACTGTACTCGGCTGGCAGACTATGGTGGAGAGAAAGAGAGAGGATCTGTTGGGCCACACCCTTGTACAAAGTCTTCTTCTCATGAAGTGGTAAGTCATCATTAAGCTATAGTCACACCAGATCGTACGATTTCTAAATCGTGCGATTGGGGGCGATTTGGCCGAGTTACGACCGATCGGCAATGTTTGTTGCGATATCTATTCGCGATCGCATACTGCGATTGGTCCTACGACTGGTGGTAGGTCATCGTACGATTGGTGGTGCGCTTGGTCGCGCAATGACTTACGATTGGAGAAGATTGATCGCAAGATCAATTGTAGGCAATCGTAGGCAATCGTGCGATGAGTGGTGCGACCAGTGACCAATCGCACGATCAGTCGTGGCAACCTGCGACTGCTCGCACGATCAGTCGTGGCAACCTGCGATTGCTCGCACGATCAGTCATGGCAACCAGCGACTGCTCACAGTCACACCGGACCTACGACCAGGTTACGACCTAGTTGCGACCGAAGAAAATCGGAATCGCAGAGAAATCGTAGCAGTGGTCGTGGGACAGGTCGTGACTGATCGTACGACCAATTGTGAGATCGAACGATCGGTGGTACCACCAATCGTAGAGTGGCACGACCAGTAGCACGACCAATTTGCAACTACTTGGCCCGCGATCACGCACGACTGGTCCTGCGTTCATGTGCGACTGGTGGTACGACCATTCTGCGACCACTTGCGATTTAGAATCGCAGGTCAGAAGTTTTGAACATGACCATCGACCTTGCTGCGACTGATTTTGCGCGTGCGATCACCCACGACCGCTGCGACTAGTCGTGCACTCATGCTACGATTTCCCTGCGATTCCGATTTTCTTCGGTCGCAACTAGGTCGTAACCTGGTCGTAGGTCCGGTGTGACTGGGGCTTTAATGTCAGACTGATGCAGGATTGCATTGTTAATAATTATTATAATCTGTATTTGTAAGTGTAAAATTCTCATTAACCTGAAATTATCATCAGCTACAGTGGTTGTCTACTGACCATGATTTAACTGTTTGTCATCTGCTAGTGTAAGTGTACATGTCTATGTATCGTATGTACAGGTATTGGGCTGATTTACTTGTGTCTGGTTTAGATGTGCATTCCCTAGTGGTATGTTACCCGTGATTATATTACCTGTGTAAACTGTGATTATATTACCTGTATTACCTATGATTATATAACCTGTCATTCTATTAATTTATTACCTGTCATTATATTACCTAATTACCTGTCATTATATTATCTGTATTACCTGTCATTATATTACCTGTATTACCTGTCATCATATTACCTGTATTACCTGTCATTATATTATCTGTATTACCTGTGATTATCTTACTATGTATCTGTCTAACAGGAGGAACTTTGAACGTATCCTGTTCTACATTAACCTAGCCAGTTACCAGTATTACCTGTGATTATATTACCTGTGATTATATTACTATGTATCTGTCTAACAGGAGGAACTTTGAACGTATCCTGTTCTACATTAACCTAACCTGTGATTATATTACCCGTGATTATACTACCTGTGTAACCTGTGATTATATTACCTGTCATTCTATAACCTTATTACCTGTCATTATGTTACCTGCGATTATATTCCTGTATTTTCTGTCATTATATTACCTGTATTACCTGTGATTATATTACCTGTCATTTTATTACATTATTACCTGTCATTATGTTACCTGCGATTATATTACTGTATTACCTGTCATTATATTACCTAATTACCTGTGATTATATTACTGTATTACCTGTCATTATATTACCTGTATTACCTGTGATTATATTACCTATCATTTTATTACATTATTACCTGTCATTATGTTACCTGCGATTATATTACCTGTATTACTGGTTATTATATTACCTGTCACTATATTACCATGTATCTGTCTGACAGGAGGAACTTTGGACGTATCCTGTTCTACCTTAACCTAGCCAGTTATCTGATTTACCTTGTTATCCTCCTCACCTACATGGGCTTAGTACCGAAGATCACCACTAGTTTACTGGACGATGTCCGGTCCTGTCCAGTTATAGTCAATGACTCAGTAGCCGCTGACCCTGTGCTGGTGGCCAGTCTCAAAGCGGTAAGACATCCAGTATGACAACAATGGTAAACATTAACACTTTTTTTTTGTAAAACATTTCTTCAGGTTGGAATGTATGAGGTATGTAAAGATTATTTTACACAACCAAAATATGTTTTTATGTGACGTTTCGATGACTAGTACGATATGTACCCTGTCGCCTTCATCAGACTAATGACCAACAAAGTGTATGCATACAAGTTTAAATTGTGTACGGATTGATAAATGACAAATTGGCATATTTACAATAGTAAAGTTATTGTACCGAAATGACTAGATTCAACTACGCTTTGTTAACGACTTGGTCATCAATCTGCGAGAGTCTGTGAGACCCCTCTTCTCGATTAAGAACCGGCCCCCTGCGGCGTTTCCAAATTGCTTCTTTGATCTGACGCCTCAGCAATTGCTCTCTCTCTCTCTCTCTCTCTCTCTCTCCGTCTATCATTTTGGAGTTTTCCCAGTCAATCACATGATTTTTCTGAATGGCATGGTCTGTGATTGCCGATTTGAAACTCCGCCTGCTTCTTTTCTGATCTGATGATTTTATTTCCTTCTTGAGTGGCATCCGATCTTGTACACGCATTCTGTGACGTTTTTTTTTCTTTCGGTTTTTTTTATCCTTAGGATGGACTGCGATATATCCTCTGGATGGTTTCGGATATGCCTTTGATATATGAGATGACCACTTGACATTTAATATCTACCCGTTTTAGGGTCCATTCTGGATATGCACATGTTTTCATTCCCCTAGGAATGTGTTTCTGCTCTTGCAATTTGTCATGCTGTGCTATGACCATTGCCTCGCATCTATTGAGCAATGTGCGTTGGACGCCTCACTTTTGATGTAAAGGATGGTGAGAACTGAAGTTCAGGTATTGGTCCGTATGAATTTGTTTTCTATAAACCAATACCTTTACTAAGAACATCAAATCTACCTGCGAGGAGGAAACCAACGGCACAATGTCCTTTCCAGACACTCTGTTGGTGAAGAAAGAAGACAGTACTGTAAATATATTGGTTTATATACATTTTGGTGTTCGTCTTGGTGAACACATGAAAGATACTGACACACAAGAAGGAAAGAAATTCATTAGATGAGAAAAAAAGCAGGCGGAGTCTTAGTCATTATATCACAATGAAAACAGGTGCATATCCAGAATGAACAGCAGTATTAAATTGAGGCGGAAAACAAGACAATTAAGAAAGAGAACAAACTCAAAGGTCAAGTGGTCATCCAGTATATCAAAAGTATATCCGAAGCCACCCAGATGATACATCGCAATCATGGCATAGCAACAGCCATGAAGCCCGACAAGACACTTGGGAACATCCTTGTACATCCTAAGGATAAAACATCGAAAGAAAACGTTGCAGAATGCGTGTACAAGATCAGATGCCAAAACCGCAACGCATCATATTATATTGGACCGACGGGGCGACATTTTGGTGTTCGTCTTGTTGAACACAGGAAAGATACTGACACACAAGAAGGAAAGAAATCCACTAGATGAGAACAGAAGGAGGCGGAGTCTCAGATTAACAAATCGGCAATCACAGACCATGCCATACAGAAAAATCAGTGCTAGATAGAGAGAGCAATTACTAAGGCGTCAGATCAAAGAAGCAATCTCCGTCGATACGCCGCCGTGGGCCGGTTATTAATCGAGATAAAGGGTCTCGCACATCATAGCGTAGACGAAATGACCGATTTGTCATTTACCAACTCGTACACAATTTACACCTGCTGTGTGCAAACGCTTTGTTGGCCTTTAGTCTGATGACGTTGATAAAGTACATATCGTACTAGTCACCGAAACGTCATCAAAAACATATTTTGGTTTTGTAAAATAAGCTTTACATAGAAACATTAAAACTATACAGCAACACAACATCAATTATAATTCTACAACAACAAAGACCTTTTTCTAACAGACTCTATCATGATGGTTCAAATGTTACTTGATTGGACATATCTCAGAACTTGTTGGGAGAATATTGTTTTTATTTTCTGTGTTTGATCTCGTTTCTCTGTTGTAGGCTGGCAAATACTCCTATGACGAGGTAACAGAACCAATAGCACTAGCTTTCAACAATATCCTGATCGGCATAACCAATTTGTACTTTTTACGTGAAGCCATCAGTATATTAGTAATGGTAAGTTTATTTAATACCCAAAAAACACAGAAGAAGGCCCATATCTATACAAAACTTATTTTTACAAAATTATCACATAGTTAGCTGGATTATCGTATGTAATAGTAACATGGCTTACTGTATGTAATAGTAACATGGATTACCATATGTAATGGTAACATGGATTACCGTATGTAATGGTAACATGGATTACCGTATGTAATGGTAACATGGATTACCGTATGTAATGGTAACATGGATTACCGTATGTAATGGTAACATGGATTACCGTATATAATGGTAGCATGGATTACCGTATATAATGGTAACAAAGATTACTGTATGTAATGGTAACATGGATTACCGTATGTAATGTTAACATGGATTACCATATGTAATGGAAACAAGGATTACCGTATGTAATGGTAACATAAATTACTGTATGTAATGGTAACATGGATCATTGTATGTAATGGTAACATGGATTACCGTATGAAATGGTAACATGGATTACTGTATGTAATGGAATCACGGATCACTGTATGTAATGGTAACATGGATCACTGTATGTAATGATAACATGGATTACTGTATGTAATGATAGCATGGATTACCGAATTAAATGGTAACACCGATTACTGAATGTAATGGTAACATGGATTACTGTATGTAATGATAACATGGATTACTGTATGTAAAGGAAACATGGATTACCGTATGTAATGGTAACATGGATTACTGTATGTAATGATAACATGTATTACCGTATGTAATGGTAACATGGATTACTGTATGTAATGGTAACATGAATTACTGTATGTAATGGTAACATGGATTACCGTATGTAATGATAACATGGATTACTGTATGTAATGGTAACATGGATTACTGTATGTAATAGTAACATGGATTACTGTAGGTAATAGTAATATGGATTACTGTATGTAATGGTAACATGGATTACCGTATGTAATGGTAACATGGATTACTGTATGTAAAGGAAACATGGATTACCGTATGTAATGGTAACATGGATTACCGTATGTAATGGTAACAAAAATTACTGTATTTTATGGTAACATGGATAACTGTATGTAAAGAAAACATGGATTACCGTATGTAATGGTTACATGGATTACCGTATGTAATGGTAACATGGGTTACTGTATGTAAAGGAAACATGGATTACCGTATGTAATAGTAATATGGATTACCGTATGTAATGGTTACATGGATTACCGTATGTAATGGTAACATGGGTTACTGTATGTAATGGTTACATGGATTACTGTATGTAATAGTAACATGGATTACCATATGTAATGGAAACACGGATTACTGTATGTAATGGTAACATGGCTTACTGTATGTAATGGAAACACGGATTACTGTATGTAATGGTAACATGGATTACTGTGTGTAATGGTAACAAAGATTACTATATGTAATGGTAACACCGATTACTGTATGTAATGGTAACATGGATTACTGTATGTAATGGCAACATGGATTACTGTATGTTATGGTAACATGGATAACTGTATGTAAAGGTAACATGGAATACCGTATGTATTGATAACTTGGATTACTGTATGTAATGGTAACATGGATTACTGTATGTAATAGTAACAGGGATTACTGTATGTAATAGTAACATGGATTACTGTATGTAATGGTAACATGGATTACCGTATGTAATGGTAATATGGATTACCGTATGTAATGGTAACAAAGATTACTGTATGTAATGGTAACAAAGATTACTGTCTGTAATGGTAACAAAGATTACTGTCTGTAATGGTAACAAAGATTACTGTATGTAATGGTAACATAGATTAATGTATGTAATGGTAATTTTGATTACCGTATGTAATGGAAACATGGATTACCGTATGTAATGGAAACATGGATTACCGTATATAATGGTAACATGGATTACCGTATGTAATGGTAACATGGATTACCGTATGTAATGGTAACATGGATTACCGTATGTAATGGAAACATGGATTACCGTATATAATGGTAACATGGATTACCGTATGTAATGGTAACATGGATTACCGTATATAATGGTAACAAAGATTACTGTATGTAATAGTAACATGGATTACCATATGTAATGGTAACATGGATTACTGTTTGTAATGGTAACATGGATTTCTGTATGTAATGGTAACATGGATTACCGTATATAATGATAACATGGATTACTGTATGTAATAGTAACATGGATAACTGTTTGTAATGATAACATGTATTACTGTATGTAATAGTAACATGGATTACTGTATGTAATGGTAACATGGATTTCTGTATGTAATGGTAACATGGATTACTGTATGTAATGATAACATGGATTACCGTATGTAATAGTAACATGGATAACTGTTTGTAATGATAACATGTATTACTGTATGTAATAGTAACATGGATTACTGTATGTAATAGTAACATGGATTACTGTTTGTAATGGTAACATGGATTTCTGTATGTATTGGTAACATGGATTACTGTATGTAATGGTAACATGTATTACTGTATGTAAAGGAAACATGGATTACCGTATGTAATGGTAATATGGATTACTGTATGTACATGTAATGGTAACATGGATCACTTTATGAAATGATAACATGGCTTACTGTATGTAATGGTAACATGGATTACTGTATGCAATGTTAACATGGATGACTGTATGTAATGGTTACATGGCTTACTGTATGTAATGATAACATGGATTACAGTATATAATGGTAACATGTATTACAGTATATAATGGAACCATGGATTACTGTATGTAATGATAACAAATATTACTGTATGTAATGGTAACATGGATTACTGTATGTAATGGTAACAAATATTACTGTATGTAATAGTAACAAATATTACTGTATGTAATGGTAACAAAGATTACTGTATGTAATGGTAACAGAGATTACTATGTGTAATGGTAACATAGATTACTGTATTTTATGGTAACATGGATTACGGTATGTAATGGTTAGATGGATTACCGTATGTAATGGTAACATGGATTAATGTTTGTAATGGTAACATGGATTAATGTATGTAATAGTAACATGGATTACTGTTTATAATGATAACATGGCTTTCTGTATGTAATGGTAACATGGATTACTGCATATAATGGTAATATGGATTACTGTATATAATGATAACATGGATTACCGTATGTAATGGTAACATGGATTACCGTATGTATTGGTAACATGGATTACCGTATGTAATGGTAACATGGATTACTGTATGTAATGTAACATGGATTATTGCATGTCATGGTAGCATGGATTACCGTATAAAATGGTAACATGGATTACTGTATGTAATGGTAACATGGATTATTGCATGTATTGGTAACATGGATTACTGTATGTAATGGTAACATGGATTACTGTATGTAATGGTAACATGGATTACCGTATGTATTGGTAACATGGATTACCGTATGTAATGGTAACATGGATTACTGTATGTAATGGTTAAATGGATTACTGTATGTAATGGTAACATGGATTACCGTATGTAATGGTAACATGGATTACCGTATGTATTGGTAACATGGATTACCGTATGTAATGGTAACATGGATTACTGTATGTAATGGTTAAATGGATTACCGTATGTAATGGTAACATGGATTACCGTATGTAATGGTAACATGGATTACCGTATGTAATGGTAATATGGCTTTCTGTATGTAATGGTAACATGGATTACTGTATGTAATGGTTAAATGGATTACTGTATGTAATGGTAACATGGATTACCGTATGTAATGGTAACATGGATTACCGTATGTATTGGTAACATGGATTACCGTATGTAATGGTAACATGGATTACTGTATGTAATGGTTAAATGGATTACCGTATGTAATGGTAACATGGATTACCGTATGTAATGGTAACATGGATTACCGTATGTAATGGTAATATGGCTTTCTGTATGTAATGGTAACATGGATTACTGTATGTAATGGTTAAATGGATTACCGTATGTAATGGTAACATAGATTACTGTGTGCAATGGTTACATTGCTTTCTGTATGTAATGGTAACATGGATTAATGTATGTAATGTTTATATGCGGTGTTAAAGTACAATATATAACTGTATTCTATATGGTGTGTTGTCTTGTTTTCAGAGGGTGCACTACTTTAAGAACTCGAACAACTTACTTATATGGCTTATGCTGATTGCCACCATGTTTTTCCTTACACCAAGTGGTTTCCTTCCTTGTGAGTCGGAGTGGCGGGCTGGATGGATTGCGGCCCTCTTTTCATGTATACTCTTCATGCAAAACCTATCAGGGTAATTAATACTGGTCCGTCTGGTTCACTGTTCCTCATATATTACATACCCAGAGTGGTAGATTGTCTGCTTATATTTGTATTGTTACGATAGAGGCAGCATTGATTTCCTGATTATAAGACAAACATAACATAAACTACTATATATGTGTTTCTCCCAATTAGGGCTTTGATGGTGTCAATGATGTATCTTCAAATGACGGAACAATTCCTTTCTACTTGACTAAACTAAATGTATCCATCCCACAAAATGAAATAAGAAAGTTTGATACAAATCAAATAAATCTGTAAACACCTTCTAACACTTGTAAAGAGGGTAACAGTTTTGGTTATGATGAAGAGGGTAGTAAATATATTGTAACTTAGTCTATCAGGTCTTCTCTGTGTGTTAACACCCTAATCGGTATACTGTCCACATGTTTTCAGACTGGATTCCATAGGCATTTACTTTGTGATGTTCTCGGAGGTACTCAAGTCACTGATGAAGGTAAGGCAAGCTACAGGTGAATTATGTAGTTAGGTTTCAATTTCAAAATATTTCAAGCTTATTATCTCATTTTTCTGAAAGTAGATAATATCAGCTCCTTACATCACTGATCTGCCAACGATTGTTCAGTCTTTTAATCACAGTTTCTCTTCCAGAGAAAGGAAAACACACTTTATTCTAAGATTTCAAATGGAAACTTTTCCCTAGACATGGTTTTTAAGCACATCTCTTATCATGTAAAATATTTTTATGACCTAATTTTTTGCATACCGTATATCTGACCCATCTGGTTTAATGTTAATATTTTGTGTTGTCAAACAGTTTTTTAAATAGAAAACTAAGCTAAAGTGTCATTAAACTATATTCACTACTCGAATGTAGCTCAAAATATATGATAGGTGAACATTTTGATAATTTGCCTATTCCGTAAAGAGTTGTGGCCCTTTGTTAATGTTTGACACTTTAGTTTGTCCATGATATGAACAACTTTGACCCATGTTCATCAATCTTTCTGTATCATTGTAGTTATTCCTCGTGTTGTTTTTGTGTGACAGGTGATGACAGTGTTGGTGGTGTTCCTCTTATCCTTTGCAAGTGCCTTTGCAATCACCATGGCTCAAACAGTAAGTTTTCAAAGTGTACAGTAATTGTCTTAATTCTACAATAAGTCTACAGTTAGGGTCCCACATGTACAGCAAGTATCCCAAATCAATACAGTTAGTGTCCCAAGTCTACAGTGAGTGTCCCAAGTCTACAGTAAGTGTCCCACATGTACAGCAAGTATCCCAAATCAATACAGTTAGTGTCCCAAGTCTACAGTTAGTGTCCCAAGTCTACAGTAAGTGTCCCAAATGTACAGTAAGTGTCCCAAGTCTACAGTAAGTGTCCCAAGTCTACAGTAAGTGTCCCAAATGTACAGTAAGTGTCCCAAGTCTACAGTAAGTGTCCCAAGTCTACAGTTAGTGTCCCAAGTCTACAGTAAGTGCCCAAAGTCTACAGTAAGTGTCCCAAATCTACAGTTAGTGTCCCAAGTCTACAGTAAGTGTCCCACGTGTACAGCAAGTGTCCCAAATCTACAGTTAGTGTCCCAAGTCTACAGTAAGTGTCCCACGTGTACAGCAAGTGTCCCAAATCTACAGTTAGTGTCCCAAGTCTACAGTAAGTGTCCCACGTGTACAGCAAGTGTCCCAAATCTACAGTTAGTGTCCCAAGTCTACAGTAAGGGTCCCACGTGTACAGCAAGTGTCCCAAATCTACAGTTAGTGTCCCAAGTCTACAGTAAGGGTCCCACGTGTACAGCAAGTGTCCCAAATCCACAGTCAATTTCCCAAGTCCATATAAAATGTCCTGAGCCTACAGTCAATGTCTAGAAGTCTATACAGTTAGTGTCCCAGGCGTACAGCATCAGTGTCCCACACGTACAGCTGTTCCAAGTCTACCGTTTCTCACTCACTCTGCCTCAAGTCTACAGAAAATGTCCTTTTAAAAGTCTACAGTAAGTATCCTTAGGTGTACATGTGGACTTACAGTCATTTGTAAAATTGCTTTATCATTTTTCTGAGGCTAAACTCCTAAACATTAATGTTAGTAAACTTCTAGTTCTCGCTCTGCATAGGCCTATACTTTGTACTTTGTCTGGGCAAATCTCATATTACCTGTACTCCCTGTACCAGACTATAACAGAGCTACATTTTTGTATGTCCCTTTGCTGACCATACAATCACACACACCCTCTCTCTCTCTCTGTTGTGCACCTCTATCTCCAAAAATCTTGCCGTTTTGAACATTTTGATACAAGTTTTACCTGGCACTAACACTACAAAGCTATATTGAGTGATAAGTTTTACTTTTTAAAATCCCTAATAAACACAAAGTTACTACATATGTATATATATTAACCGTTTGGATGCTTAGGTGTGATGAAGATCCTGCATGATATAAAGCCAATGTTTCTTCACGTGAATTTCATGTGAAAAATTTCACGTGAAATTCACTTTCCCCCCACATTTCAAGTGAAAATCACGTGAAATTTTTCATGACTTTCACGTGAAATTCACGTGAAGACATATTGCCTGTGTATAGCTCTGTAGATATCGTAAAAACATGAACATCTATTAATGCTTAATTAATGTTACAGCCCGGTCTCACAACAGATAACTGGTATCCTATGACTGAACACTTATGTTACAGCCCGGCCTCACACCAGATAGTTGGTACCCTATGACTGAACACTTATGTTACAGCCCGGTCTCACACCAGATAGTTGGTACCCTATGACTGAACACTTATGTTATAGCCCGGTCTCACACCAGATAGTTGGTACCCTATGACTGAACACTAATGTTACAGCCCGGCCTCACACCAGATAGTTGGTACCCTATGACTGAACACTAATGTTATAGCCGGCCTCACACCAGATAGTTGGTACCCTATGACTGAACACTAATGTTACAGCCCGGCCTCACACCAGATAGTTGGTACCCTATGACTGAACACTTATGTTACAGCCCGGCCTCACACCAGATAGTTGGTACCCTATGACAGTGCTGTCCATGACCCTCGGTGAACTGAACTTTGTCAGTAACTACTCCAATGAGACCAACGCTCCGTTTGTGATAGACAACATGATTCTGATGACCATGTTCATGATCATAATGCCAATCGCTCTCATGAATCTGCTGGTAAGTGTTAACATACCTATAATACAGGTAAGTTGTTCAGTAATATCAACACGTTTTGGCAAGTAGGACTACAGTAAAACTTATTTAAAACAAACATGCTTAATACAATGGTTATAATGTAGTGTTTTCTTATTACCGCTAAGGAACTATGCTTTTAATGAACTAATTTCCTTGGTCCCCAGTGATTTGTAATAAGCCTGTTTTACCCAGCTTGTACACGTACATTGTACAGCTGTAGTGGCTATCATTCAATAGGCATACAATCATTGGTGCACTTCTTGGGGCATATTTTTTATTTTGTGATGATGATTAAAATAAAATATTCCAGCAGTGAATACAGTATTCCTGTATGTTTCATGAATGATTAAGAACTTTGGTGGCAGTAAATTACCTGTAAAGCAAAGTCATGTTTAGGGATTAGATATGAAATTAACTTACATTGTTAAACACACATATTTATCTGCAATACCCCTGTTAAATGTGTATAATATATCATTGTGGTAATATTATCTGTGCCTACTGTTTTACCGTTGACAGGTGGGTATTGCTGTAGGTGATATAGATAAGATCCAGAAGGAGGCTTACCTTACACGTCTATCATTGCAGGTAAGTATATACCTATATACTCTCATAAAGCATTACCAAAGAAGTTGCATTCATAGAACTATGAATATAAGTTGATCAGGGTCATTTTGAAACCTCTCCGCATGAAGAACGTGAGATTACCATTAGAAGCAAACATTTTAGTGATATTAGGCTGCAGGTCAAGGTCTCTCAATACCATTTAGTCCTTCAGTAAGCTAGCATACATGTGCCAGACACAACACTTAATTTGTAAAAAATCTAATAAATTGGTATTTCATATTACATTACGTTGATAATTGGTCTTCAGACAAAATTATCCCACAAAACTTTTGGCTAATATAAAGTCACACTAATGTTTTGTGTTGCTAGATACAAATGCTTTGCTCCTATGAAGCCACTTTCCCGGGAATCATTCAAAGAAAATTATACAAAAGGAGATTTGAGATGAAACCGAACCTGGAGAGTCAGACATGCTGGAATCAGGTAAGTACAAATACAAGGCTTATCGCTTACTGTAATTGCTTGGGTCGATTTCCTCATCGTTAACCGTGCTTGCTAGGGTCGACTCCCTCATCGATTACCGTGATTGCTATGGTTGGTTCCCTTATAGTTTACCGTGATTGCTAGGGTTGGTTCCCTTATAGTTTACCGTGATTGCTAGGGTGGATTTCCTCATCGTTTACCGTGATTGTTAGGGTGATTTCCCTCTACATCGTTTACCGCGATTGCTAGGGTCGATTCCCCTCTACATTGTATACCGTGATTGCTAGGGTCGACCCCTTCATCATTTACCGTGATTGCTAGGGTCGACCCCTTCATCATTTACCGTGATTGCTAGGGTCGACCCCTTCATCATTTACCGTGATTGCTAGGGTCGACCCCTTCATCATATACCGTGATTGCTAGTGTTGACCCCTTCATCATTTACCGTGATTGCTAGGGTCGACCCCTTCATCATTTACCGTGATTGCTAGGGTCGACCCCTTCATCATTTACCGTGATTGCTAGTGTTGACCCTTTCATCATTTACCGTGATTGCTAGGGTCGACCCCTTCATCATTTACCGTGATTGCTAGGGTCGACCCCTTCATCATTTACCGTGATTGCTAGTGTTGACCCCTTCATCATTTACCGTGATTGCTAGGGTCGACTCCTTCATCATTTACCGTGATTGCTAGTGTCGACTCCTTCATCATTTACCGTGATTGCTAAGATTAAGTCACTTGTCTGACCAAGGAGATTTCAATTGAATTTTCCCTCCTATTTTATGACCTCATACATATTGCCGTCTAGCATAAGTAGTGACTAGTGTGGTTGGAAAATAAATTGAATGAAAATAACTCATTTTTTTCAAATGTCTTTATAGTTCAAGAAGAAAATCTTAAAAGTGGAAAACAATGAGAAATATTTAGAAGAGGAAAACAATGATCCTATGACAGAAATGCTCGGCCAAATAAAACATGACATGAGGAAACAAAAGGCCATGTAAGTATAGCAGGTTGACATAGTCTTGCGCCTTTGTTGCCAGGTTGCTCTAGACTTTTACTTTTGCTGTCGGGTTGCTATAGACTTTCACTTTTGTTGTCGGGTTGCTATAGACTTCCACTTTTGTTGGCAGGTCGCTATACAATTACACTTTTGTTGCCAGGTCGCTATACAATAACACTTTTGTTGCCAGGTTGTTATAGAATTACATTTTTGTTGTCGGGTTGCTATAGACTTGCACCTTTGTTGCCAGGTTGCTATACACTTTCACTTGTGTTGTCGGGTTGCTCTAGACTTTCACTTTTGTTGCCAGGTAGCTATAGACTTTCACTTTTGTTGGCAGGTCGCTATACAATTACACTTTTGTTGCCAGGTCGCTATAGAATTACACTTTTGTTTCCAGGTTATAGAATTACACTTTTGTTGCCATGTTGCTATTGACGTCCACTTTTGTTGAAAGGTATATATAGACTTTCACTTTTGTTGCCAGGTTGTTATAGAATTACACTTTTGTTGCCAGGTTGCTATACAATTACACTTTTGTTGCCAGGTTGCTATAAAATTACACTTTTGTTGCCAGGTTGTTATAGAATTACATTTTTGTTGCCAGGTCGCTATAGAATTACATTTTTGTTGCCAGGTTGCTATAGACTTCTCTTTTGTTATTAGGTTGCTACAGATGCAGGCAGCCCAGAAACAACAGCAAGAGATGATGAGGCAGATCTGCAGTCATCTAGATGTAAATGTGTCACTTAGCCGTCTCTCACCAGTTGATTCTGTCCGCTCAGATATGCTGAGTAGAATGGACATTTTATAAACGATTGCATTTTTTAAATATTTTATAGTATATAATTGATGTTGGTTCAGATGCTGGCAAGCTGTTTGAAGTAGCTCAATTTTTACAATATCCATTTGTAGAGTCCAGAGAGTCCTGGATTGATATATACAAATGTTTCAGCATATCACCTGGGTCTAAAAAGTTGTTGAAGGAGGGAGGAATATATAGCGGAATTTAACTGGGTGACAATAGCCATGATGGACATCAACCTCATAAACAACATTAATGTATATAAGATGTAACAACCCCTGTGTATATTGTCCTTACATGTATTTAGGTAATTAACATGTAGCATATGATTATGTACAGAGCTATCAAGGTCAATTTGATTTCATGTATATCCTATAATAAATTGTATTGAGGGGAGATAACTCTAATAAACACATTTTATGCCATGAGATCACACAATCCAGGAAATATTTTGACATTGTACATGTATTAGTCTCATATATATCATCA
Source organism: Mimachlamys varia (assembly GCA_947623455.1). NCBI lineage: Eukaryota > Metazoa > Mollusca > Bivalvia > Pectinida > Pectinidae > Mimachlamys > Mimachlamys varia. The sequence continues at coordinate 30,420,422 of OX392527.1, read as the reverse complement.
ATGTGCATTTAAGCTGGAGCAAACAGGGTAAAATGAAATAATCATTCATGTCTTCTTGAACAACACATCAACCAAAAATATGATGAAAAATGATCGCATATAGTTCTTGATTTGTCTCCCCTGGCCTGTTGTATGACAATAAACATACAATATATCCAACATATCTATACCTATTACCCGGTACCAATATTGTTGATAAACTTGTTATATATATTGTTACATACTATTGATGCAATTGTACATGTATGTCTTACTCAGAAATAAAATACTGCTCTAAATGATTCTGTCAATTTATGATTTTTTTTTGTTCTGAAAAAGGTATTTACCTTTAATTATATAAGTTATCCAAACAAATATGTTGGATTTGCACATTGAAGGGAAATTATGTATATTCCACATGATATGTTTAAGTGAAGGTGACCCGACGTATACATTTAATGTATTTACAGATTTTGTCCCTTGTAAGGCTCCTCTTCGCACCAATAAACAGATGCTTCTATATTGAGGGGAATGATTATTCTAATAGTAGCATCTGGCCTGCAATAATTTATCAGTCTTTATTTTGAAACACATGTGCTAGGTTTTGGAGGTGGAGGATAGCCAGAGGACCTGGAGAAAAACCACTGACCTATGGTCAGTACCTGGTATTACTGCCCCACATGGGTTTCGAACTTGTAACCAAGCTAGATGTTAAGGGCTAGTGGTAGAATGTCAGGACACCTTAACCACTTGATCAGCCACTGTGGCAGAAACCATCAATATATGAGTTTGGAGATTGCCGATTTCTTTATTGCAGATTTTACTTCACTTAAACTTAGCCTTATAGTTTCTGTATATATTCATGCCTACTGCTGCTTACATTTTCATCAAAACAGAATACTGTTAAACGGTCAATAAACATACCACCAGAATAACTATTCATTGAAAGACAACCAGTTTGGCTGAATTTTATTTACATTTCCTGTAAATGGAATAAGGGACTGTGGGTCAAATTATAAACAACAACAATAAAACACAAGTTAACAAAACATACTGTTTATTGATAAATATTTGAGTGTGTAATTGTACAAGGACGATTCTCTCTTGGTGTCCTACCAGACAGGTAACAGGTAGATAACATGCCTCTCAACCAGCTAGCCATCTTAATGAGCCCCTCAGCAAGTCAACTTAACGAGACTCTCAGCTAGTCAACCTAACGAGCCACACAGCTAGTCAACCTAACGAGCCACACAGATAGTCAACCTAACGAGCCACACAGCTAGTCAACCTAACGAGCCACACAGCTGCCATCTTAACGAGCCCCTCAGCTAGTCAACTTAATGAGCCCCTAGGTTAGCCATTGCAATAAGATCCTCAATCAGCTAGCCATCTTAATAAGCCTTTCTATCAGTCAACCATCTTAACGGGCCTCTCTGCTAATCAACTTAATGAAACCCTCAGCTAGTCAACCTTAAACGATCAAGCCACACAGCTAGCAATCTTAATGAGCCCCTCAGTTAACCATTTAAATGAGCCCCTCGATCAGCTAGCCATTTTAGCGAGCCCCCTCGATCAGCTAGCCATTTTATGAGCCCCTTGACCAGCTAGCCATCTGAAGAGTCAATATATGATTAACTCTGGTAAAACTTGTATTTAAAGACACAAGCTAATAATTGGTTTATCAAGTGACTTCGTTAAGTATCTTCATATTTTTAAAATTACACCAACGATGAGTGACCTGTTATATAACAGTATTACAAACCGAGAGCCCCTGAATGCAGGACTTGTTTATAGTCAGTTCAATCAAAAGCCGATTTGTTGAGTCACCAACAGTCACTTGATAAAGCAAATAGTCACACAACACAGACCTGTCAGTGATTACACTAAGGCTTACATCAGTATAACTTAAAAAGACAAATGACAAATTGATGTATAATCAGAGAATACATTTAAATTAATAGGTTCAAGCATTCGTGGAATGGAAAGAAAATCACACTGCGTATACATGTAGGTACTTGATGTAGAGGTATAGGATTTTAATAGAAATAAACTCAACATACATGTAGCATAGGCCTATTTCAAAAGTGTTGTTATCTCCCTTGTTTGTCGTTTCATGGCTTCACTGGGAAGTGTTTTTGAAACAAACTTGCGCCATGTAAGTATGACGTCATAATGGGAATGTGTCATCCGATTGTCACATGGCGCTAAATCATCACAAACACACTTCCCAGAAGTCCATCTTTTATCTACCATTGTGACCTATTAGGGGGAATAACAACACTTTCGGAAAAGGCCTATAATCTGGTGGCAGTTCCTCTTTGTTACAAGTCTGCATCACTGTATAATAAATGCATTATAGATGTAGTTTCCAGTAGTCTGGGTGGGTCATTTAACTTCCATTCAGAAAACTTTTGGCAAAAGAAAATGACATACACGTACTAGATTTTTGAAAGTAATGAATAAGAAAAAGCACATGTGTTTGACTAGCAGTCTTTCAGGATAAGGTTGAACGCACATCAAAATGCAGTGAAATTTCTTCTGATCATACAAGTCATATACTTCAGATTGAGATGTAATTCAAAAAGTGTCCATATTATATTTCTTTAAAATACTGAACATACGAGAGAGAACACCTATTTCAAAGTACTGGCTCAGTGGATAAGCTGGATTTGCACAGGATGATTTAACCTGTATTTTGACCTCTGACCTAAATTGTAGATATATATCCTTGATTTTCCCCAAGATCATTTGACATGTATTTTGACCTACAACAAATGTATGACCTTCATTTTGTAAATTATGTTCATGCTCTATCTATAAAACATAACCAACGCACTTTGACCTTTAATGTGAGACCTAGTGATAAGTTGTATTCTAAGTTATTCATTCCTGCAGTATATTGTATCACAGACATTTTCTGTGATTGATAGAGGTCAATTAACAGTAAGCATACCTTATTTCAGGTCATTAGTGAGGTTGATTACCTTATTGATGAATTGGTACCATCAACTCATTTACAACAGAGCACAAAACTAGGGACCAGTGACTGACAATATCCTAATTTAGAGCTATACTGATCTAAAGCTCAAAATTAAAACTACTTACACTAAAACCAATACATTTAAGTACTGACATGTGACACTCTATCTTAATGTGATATATAAATATGTAGATTTATGGTTCAAATTGTTTTTAAGTAGGTCAGAGGTCAAAATATAGTGTTTAAGTTACAACATGTTTATCAATTAAAGGTTACAGGTTTGTAATTAACAGTGGAGGAAACTGTATAGTTAATAGGATGAGTTGGCTTTCTGGGGTAAAACTGAAATCAAGCTGTTTTTTGTTTTGTTTATTCCAAATTAGACACAAGTGCATGTGTTAATATTATATATCATAAAATCTATCTTTTTTAAGGTGAACTTTTTTTGCCCCAATTTGTTCTACAATGTGGCCATAATTAAGGTTGCAATCAAAACAGTAAAACACAGCAAACATTTACGACAATTATAGAACACAAATATTTTTGTAACATTATACTTTGGTTTTCTTTATTTGCAAATCATATCAATAAATATTTCTTTAACAATGGAATTGATATTTCATCAAATTAGTTTTATTTATTTTGACTATATATGGATGTTAGAGGATTTGATAAAACTGTGCTTCACCTGTCGTAGAACATACAGGTAATATATTGTAACCTATCGTAGAACATACAGGTAATATATTGCATGTAGTGTTATTTTATCATGTACCTTTACTTTGTTTTGAAAATTCCTAAATAGAGGAGGCGATACTATAGCCCTGATCACAGCTAATGATATAAAGCAGTGGGTCACAATACAGATATAACTTATTAACACCATTTAAAAGATACTGGTCCAAGTTGATATATATAATACATAATAAATGGTAGTGTATAGTTCCTTTATAAGTTAAGACTTTTTTCTTTCTTCAATTAAAAACATGAACAGCCAGATTATCTCTGTAAGGAGTGCTGAGGGTACAGATTTATCCAGTAAACTAGACAGCAGCATACAACATTACATTGGTTCATATCTACTACGAACAAGTCTTTGTGTAATATTCTATAAATACATACCACGTACAAATTATAAATTTCTTTTCTAGTTAACTATATATACAGAACTGAAATAACCGACTCACAAATATCAATAAAGGTTCAACTGAAGAAACAAATGGCACAAATAAATATGAGATACCATGATTATCACATTGCTTGTAGAGGATACCAGCACACACACTCAAATAAATGCACGTTATTATACACTCTGTTATAGACCGTTTACAACACATGTATACTCACACTGCACACACAAACAAGCTCCATACATACAAACAACCATTGTACTGAAGCTACATACAAACAACCATTTTACTGTAGCCTTCACATCATAAAATTAAAATCAAATTTAAAATATACTAAGATAATCATCTTTAATTGGAAATTAATATCAATCATTTGCCAGATGTAAAACACTTTTTAATAAAAGAATAATCGTAAAATGGTCATAATAAATAACCTGTCATCAAACTCCATGTGGTATCCACATTTGAGTTTCTCATCACATAATAGATCATTTCAAAGGGAACTATACATGTATGTAGAAACAGGTTTTAAAGCAGGTGTGACCTTTCTTTAGAAGCAAGGATAATCTGGATTTCATAAAGATCGAACGGCAAAACTTTAGCATCATACTTTTAATCTCTATCTATTAAAGCTATTTTTTTCTGAATTATATCCATTTGCATCAATTTATTTATCCTGAAAATTTACAAATAAATGAAACTGTAAATGCATGCATTCGTATAATGATTTTAGTACAATTTCAAAAAATACAGTGAACAGTATTTCTGATATATTTAAGGGTTTTCTCCCTTAGACATATTTTTAGGGTTATCTCCCTTATCTTAACTTCAGTCGATTGACTAATATATGTGTTATTGTAGTGAATCCATCATGGTCTACAGAAGTGAGAGACTTAAATCAAACGCAGTTCAAACTCAACAGATAAAAGCTTTTCTGTCTACAAACATGGTAGATAAATGCTGCTAACTTTTTGCTGGATTTTAAATTCACAAAGAAACAAAGATTTTATTGTGTCAAATAATAACTTAATTGCATTAACAACGAATCACCAATAACAAAATAAGAGAAATATACAACATTTCATTCATATAATCATCATGCCTGACCCATTTCATTCATATAAATATCAAATTAATGAAATCAAACACCCATTGCACTCCATCCATTCTCACAGATCCAATGTTGCTGTGGATTAGACAGCGGTGACCTAAATCCTATCTGACATCACACACTAGTAAGGTGATAATGATCTTGTAGGCTGTAACAGTTGTAGTATGTGTAGGGAGCACTAACAGAAAATTGGTCAAAGTATACTTGTTATATCATAGCTAATTAAGATTTGTTTTAACGATAATCAAATGAATTCTTTATGTTAATTTAATATACATAAATGTTCAATAAAATGGTTTTTTTTTGTATTTTTCAAAATTTGATTTGCCAAAAGCATGAAATTATTTTAACATCAGCTGTAAGCCTTTACGGATACACAAGTACAAGTCAGATGAGGTCTGCCCGGGACCTTTGTCAGATGAAGTCTCTGCGGGACCTCCATCTGTCTAAGCTGCCTGAGAAGAAAGCCTAATGCTTGGTCTGATCGTATGAGTGACTAGTGCCAATTGTTTCGCCATTAGGTAACCTCCACATGGATTAAGATTAGGTAACTGATGACTATAATTAACACTAATGGTTATGCTAGCACCACAACTTCCTTTTGCAAGAGCTGGCCAATCTCTCCCTGCTTGGTCAGTCTCTGGTGAGTATGGAACTTAGAAACAAAAGTATCCCTCACTCCAGAAGTATGTACGACCTTCAAACATATGTGATGTCATAGGTAGAGTCATCAGTGCTTTTGATTAATCACTGGTCCAAGACATTTTCTCCATCAACATTTCCTGTCCAGTCGTGTCCAGTGTCCGTAGCAACAGGTCACTTCTGGCACCGACCCTGTACCCTGGATACTGTTTTGGTAAGTACAAGGTCACACAGTGACCCTGACCTTTGCCCTATACTGGTACGCCATTGCCTTTACCTACAAATATTGTGTTTTGTAGCGGCTCCAGCTGCTCGTTGTTGATGGACCCATCCTTCTTTGGGGATGATGACGCACTTTCAGATTCCTGTAAATGATAAAATAACAAATTATAAAGAAGTTGATAGTACAATATCGCTTCCTGTATCACTACACAGTTTAATAAAAATAACACAACACAGATCACTACAGCCCTTATAAACAGTTCACAACAGTACCAATTGCACACAGTTCTTTACAGTTCATTAAAGACCACTACTACATGTACAACACATGCACAAAGTCCTGCTATTTTTCATTACAGTACCACGACATACAGCCAATTCTTACACAGTTCATTGGCCACTACCTTGAAGTTTGACAGAGAAATCTCCAAACCCATTGGCGATTGTTTTGGTTGTATACCTGAGGCTCTGTTGGATATTTCACAATTAAAATTCACTATCTTATATCCCATATGCATATCACTATTATATATCTATATAGTTCACTATTTTATATCTTTATACAGTTCTTTTTTCTTTCTCGACAATTCACTATTTTATCTCTACACAATTCGGTATTCTATTTCTACATGAAGTTCACTATTCTATCTATACAAAGTTCACTATTATATCTATATTTACATAGTTCACTAATATATCTCAACATGTAGTTCACTATTCTATCTCTACACAGTTCACTATTCTATCTCTACATGTAGTTCACTATTCTATCTCTACACAGTTCACTATTCTATCTCTACATTTAGTTCACTGTTCTATCTCTACATGTAGTTCACTATTCTATCCCTACATGTAGTTCACTATTCTATCCCTACATGTAGTTCACTATTCTATCTCTACATTTAGTTCACTATTCTATCTCTACATGTAGTTCATTGTTCTGTCTCTACATGTAGTTCACTATTCTATCTATACATGTAGTTCACTATTCCATCCCTACATGTAGTTCACTATTCTATCTCTACATTTAGTTCACTATTCTATCTCTACATGTAGTTCACTATTCCATCCCTACATGTAGTTCACTATTCTATCTATACATGTAGTTCACTATTCCATCCCTACATGTAGTTCACTATTCTATCTATACATGTAGTTCACTATTCTATCTATACATGTAGTTCACTATTCTATCTATACATGTAGTTCATTGTTCTGTCTCTACATGTAGTTCACTATTCTATCTATACATGTAGTTCACTATTCCATCCCTACATGTAGTTCACTATTCTATCTATACATGTAGTTCACTATTCTATCTCTACATGTAGTTCACTATTCTATCTCTACATGTAGTTCACTATTCCATCCCTACATGTAGTTCACTATTCTATCTATACATGTAGTTCACTATTCCATCCCTACATGTAGTTCACTATTCTATCTATACATGTAGTTCACTATTCTATCTCTACATGTAGTTCACTATTCTATCTCTACATGTAGTTCACTATTCCATCCCTACATGTAGTTCACTATTCTATCTATACATGTAGTTCACTATTCTATCTCTACATTTAGTTCACTATTCTATCTACACATTTAGTTCACTATTCTATCTACACATTTAGTTCACTATTCTATCTATACACAATTCACTATTCTATATTTACACAGTTCACTATATTCTATCTATACATAGTTCACTTTTCTATCTATACACAGTTCACTATGTTATATCATACAAAATGCATTTTCATAATGTACCTCTTCATTATTTACTACTGTCACATCATTGTTTACAACACAGAATATAACATTAAACAATTCCAATACAGTATTACTTACATGCAGTTCACTATTCTTTATCTATATATACAAAATGCATTTGGTACTCTATCTCTACATATTTTACTACTCGGTCACGTCACTGTTTACGAGTATTGAACAAGACACATTTCACTAGTGTTACTTACATGCCATTCACTATAGTATCACTATCATATCTCTATGTAAAACAATGACAATAACAACAGTAATATTGTATTAAACAAAATTCAACAACCATCAGTTAGTCATACAAAAAAGAAATTTTGGGAAGAGATTTCCCTGTCCTATCCTAAAACTAGGGAGAAATCCTTTTTATATTTTTCCGGGTTACAGGGTAAGTCAAACATGTCAGCTTAAGATTTTTAATCATCCATGCTAATATTGGACACCAACACACCAAGGGTAAGAGTTGCGTTGAGAGTACATTTCACATGACGATGAGTTAAGGTGTGAGCAATGATCTAGGATAGTAATTGAGGAGTGGATTAAGGACTAAGAGTTTCAGGATGTGCTGGAGGTTAAGCTGGGGGACGAGTGAAGATGTTACCAGGACAAAGTGACCATAGCTACTGACCCTTAACCTTTGATGAATAACTAAAATGTAAGGTAAACATGATCAGTAATACTCATTAAATTATCTGTCATTAAAACTGTATGATTATTCATGCTGGACTATAGTGTTTATGAGTATAAGCTCTCATTAGAGACCACTTTCATAATTGATTCATGGGTTAGTTCTCATAAATCTCAACTAGGCTCACTCTCAAAATTGACAACTGAGTAATTAGCTCTCAAAATTGACAACTAGATTCGCTCAGCAAGCTCTCATAATTGACAACTGGACAATTTAAAGCTCTCATAATTGACAACTGGGTTAGCTCAGCAAGCTCTCATAATTGACAACTGGACATGCAAGCTCTCATAATTGACTACTGGGCTAGCTCTCATAATTGACTACTGGTCTTGCTCTCATAATTGACAACTGGACATGCAAGCTCTAATTGACTACTGGGCTAGCTCTCATAATTGACTACTGGGCTAGCTCTCATAATTGACAACTTGACAAGCTCTAATAATAGACAACTGGGTTAGCTTGGCAAGCTCTCATAATTGACTACTGAGCTAGCTATAATAAGTCACTACTGGGCTAGCTCTCAAAATTGACAACTGGTCTCGCTCTCATAATGAATACTGGTCTTGCTCCCATAATAGACAGTTGGGCTAGCTCTCATAATTGACAACTGGCCCTGAGATCATGAAACAATCTTAGTTTTTGTTTAGCCAATCACGTATGACGTTACTTTTTGTAATGTTATTTGTGATTGGCTAAGTCAAACCTTAAGACAAATTTAGACTTAAGTCCGTTTTCATGATCTTGGGGCCTGGGCTAGCTTTGTATTCATTAATACAATAGGTGACTGCTGGACTACCTGTCACAAATGACTACTGTTTTAGCTCTCACAAATAACTTAACCACTGGGTTAACTCTCATTAATGCTAACTGAATTGTTAACAACTGAGAAGCTTCTATCTTGTTCTCGTAAGTGATTTCTAAACTAGGTCCAACAAGTGATTGCTGAGTGCTGACTAGCTTTCTTTAGTGACTAAATGATTAGATGTAGAGTTATATGGTGACTAATAAATCTTGAGTAGCTGCTGAATTTAGTGGACATGGATGATTGCTGACTATATATGTATGACAGGTGACTGCAGGGCTAGCTGTAAGGTTAGATGGTATTAGTAGCTACTGGACTAGCTCTAAGGTTAGATAGATCTGGCTGTTTTCTCACACCAAACTAGATATAATAAGACAAACCGTTTACGACCCTGTGGTAGGTCAGCTGGAGCCGTTTTCATTCTCAAAAGTTGTTAACGGAATTGTCTCAGGACGAGCCGTAGATGTCTCACTAAGCACCTGAGGAAAATACTGACAGTGTGGGACATAGCTATAGTAACCCTGCTGTGGTAGCAACCACAAGGTGATAACATTCTCACCCGAGAAATATTCTATCATCAACAAGAAATATTCTATCATTATCGAAAACCAATGATTTGTTACCTGAGAAATAGTCTATCATCATCGAAAAATATTCTATCATCAACAAGAAATATTCTATCATTATCGAAAACCAATGATTTGTTACCCGAGAAATAGTCTATCATCATCGAAAAATATTCTATCATCAACAAGAAATATTCTATCATCATCGAAAACCAATGATTTGTTACCCGAGAAACAGTCTATCATCATCGAGAAATATTCTATCATCATCGAAAACCAATGATTTGTTACCCGAGAAATATTCTATCATCATCGAGAAATATTCTATCATCATCGATAACCAATGATTTGTTACCCGAGAAACAGTCTATCATCATCGAGAAATATTCTATCATCATCAATATCCAATGAGAGATGATCACCACTGTGATCAACATCACCACTGTGATCAACAGTGAATTCAAAATGTAGATTTGTTATGGCAAACTTGTGTTATTGTTGAGACTAAATTTAAACTATATTTCTGTTTGATATTGCTTGGTATTATTTATCTACAAGCTACTTTGTGCCACCTGCTGGTAGTTATGATAAATTAACGGGTTGACAATATGAAGAAAGTTGTGAAAACCTAAGAACAATTCAAGACATTAACCAATACAACGTATATATATATATATGCATTGTTTTAATTGACCAAGTCTAGCATACTCACGGAGGGGGAGCCGTTTGATCTCATCGGGCCCTGAAGTTTTTCCTTGTCTTTGTCTGTCCCGTTCCTTTTCTTCCTTAAGTACCTGTTTATAGTGTCAATCAACCAAATTAGGTTTGTATAATTTTTCTTTCTACAGCTGTAGACAATGAAATACAATAACATTGAAAGATAATCACATACAAAGACAATCTTATCGGAAAATATTTTAATGACGCTATTTGATATATACAAACGAAAAATTAATTCAGCATGACAAATGTTGTGTTTCACTAATGTTTTCAGGCCTAGTGGCCGTCTTCAGGCGATTCATTTATTTATGTCTCAATTATATTACCACATTATGTTGTCACATATAATATATAACATCAGGGGAGATAATAACGTTAAAACGTTAGGTGTGATGATATAATTGTCAAAAATGATGATAAAACACAACGGCAGAAAAGTAATTACGCAATATAATTAGCTGTTAATAGGGAAATGAACCCTATAGTTTACATTCTAACCGCAGTCATATTATCACCTACAATGACCTACAATAGGAGACTTTTCTGTACTTGATATGTCATAATATCGTACTTACCTTTTCCTCCATATTGCAATGAAAATGATAACTGTGACAAATAGGACGCCAGCCACAGTAAGGACTGCCACACCCGCAGTAGCGATTCTGTCCTTCCCCTCCTCTGAAATATCACAGGATTCCGTCATCAATGTTAATTCCAAATACATAATTGGACACAAACAGATATTTCCTGATGAAGGTCAAGCTTGAAATCTGTCCGGTATACTATGATATAATTATATTCATACAAATATTTTGTACTTTTTATTTCTATTTTTTTCATATTTTAGCTTACCTTGACCACCAGGCTGAAAATCTAATACTTCACATCTTTTCCCAATATAAGTCTGTGTACAGCTGAAGAGGAAGGAACACACATGTACACATGACATCAATTAAGAGTTATCTCCCTTTACATGGAAACTGCATACACTATACACTGAATTTTCTTTTTATTACATTTTCGAAATTCCCAAAAATCTGATTTCATTTTCAATATTTGCAGCTACAAATGATCGGGACAGAGTGCGTAAAGCTAAATTATGCCAATATTCATACGCCCAAGTTCTATTTTTTGTTCAAAATATAGTTAAAATACAAACACATATTAATACAAGAGATCCCAGAGGGATCTTGATGCCCACCATTGATGATTTTTCATTCATTCTTAGAAAGTTGAATCTTTTCCCTTCTTATTTTGTTCTTTCATTTATGAATTTAATCTTAGTTCTATGAATTACTCTGGAAAATCAATAACAGTTAAAAGAAGTTTTATTGTCAGGAGATTTGTTTTTCTGATCAAATCCAAATTCCATATAGCCATCTTGTATTTATTAAAAAACAACCATAATATACTTTCATAGTCAACATAGAAGATGGCCATCTGGCAGCCATATTTTCTCCCTGGAGCAGTCAAAAATTAGACCATGCACAACTAGCTAGGGACCAAACTGAACCTGCTTTTGAAATTTGAGAAGAATCCATCCGGTAGTTTTCAAGACATAGCAATCACAAAGTATCACTATCAAAATCTAAACCTATATATGAAATTTGAGAAGATCCATAAAGTTCTTCTCAAGAAATAGCTGTAACAAACTTTCAATACCAAAATCCAAGATGGTCGACTATCAGCCATTTGTTCCGACCAGGCCCAAAATCAAAAGGGCACAACTAACCACCGAGGGAAACTTACATATGAAATTTGAGTAAGATCCATCAAGTACTTATCCAGATATAGCGATAATAAACTTTTGATGCCAAAATCAAAGATGGCCACCTTTCTGCCATGTTATGTTTCCGATCAGTCCCAAAATCAAAAAGGCACAAGTAGGCACTAAGGGAAACCTACATATGAAATATGAGTAAGATCCATCTAGTACTTCTCAAACAATAGCAATAACAATCTTTCATGTCAAAATCCAAGATGGCCGTCTATCAGCCATTTTGTTTTCCTGATCAGTCCAAAAATCAAAAGGGCACAACTAGAGACTTAGGAGAACCTACATAATACAATTTGAGAAAGATCCATTCAGTACTTCTCAAGAAACAGCGATAACATGAATTGTTTAAGGATGGACAACGGACCCGACGGTGCACAGAAGCAGGGCGATTTGATGATAGTGGGCTAAAAATCCATCAGATATCTATTAATTTCCAAAATACTAAAGAAGTTTTTAATTTCTTACTCTATATGCTTTGATTCTAGAATAACGAAAAAATAGTACACAGATAGTGCGTAATGATATCGGACCGAAACTTATATCATCACTAGTATATCATCATTTCTTTTATCATCATCATTAGTGATGATATAAGCAGTGATGATATAAGTTTTATCAAGCTGATATTTTCTGATATTTCACGGGTATGAATGTAATAAAGAGTTTTTTTACATAGCAAATTCTATCCAACCTAGTGTGATATGAGGACCAATGATATTGAGGTAAAAGGATGTTTACAAATCGAACTTACTGGCAATTAAGTAACCTTATGGAATCGATGACAACCACGAAGCATTTCCCTCCATTGAGACATCCTTGAGTATGATATTCATCATCTGTACAGTTATCACGATGTTCCTCAACATTCACAGTCGGGGCTACAACAGTTACGTCTTCTTCTCCCTGGGGCTTCGTCACTGGAGTTCTGCCACACCCCTCTACAACAACAATGACAAATCATAATTACAATTGTTATAAAACAAAATACACTTGTCTTTGACAGTCAATCAAATATTGGATCAAGATTCAAAGATTCAATTTTTTTCTTCGGGCCAGGTGAGCTAATAAAATTGAATGCTCTTCTATTTTCGGTCACTTATCACCCAATGTTAACTGTTTTACAGTGTACTGGGTCCTTTTTCAATTTTAATTCATTCCTTATTTACATCCCTCCTGTGTGAGCATTATTCCATTTCAGGACTCAGGACTTCATGGTTACAATTAATGCAATAGTTTTTATATTTCACTTGAAAGGATCATTAACAAATGATGCAAGGATTATACAACATTAAGACATCATATAGCTCAATTTGATCAGTAGTTAAACTTTAATACATTATTATAGTCAGAAGTCTGTCTTCAACATTCTTTACCAGGACTATCGATCACCCTACAAAGCTGCCCTCGTTTAATCAGCCTTAAAACCCTATTAACTAGTGGTTCAGTATACTTCAATCAGCTTCCCTGCAGTTACTACCATATATTGGCCTTATAGCCTTGAGCTTGTATCACCACCTCCCCCCCCCCCCCCCACCTCCTCCATACATGGAAGCTTGAGAGTGTTAGTGGTTTTGACCTTCAAGTTAATTTAGTTCATTTCAAGTAACATCCTTCCACAGGAAAGGCCTCCTTGACCAGCTAGCCCTGTATTGCTGGCTAGCTGGATGACCATTGTGCCTTTGTCTCCATGTCACACAGGATACTGCACTGATGACCAGAGGAGATTGAAATGTTATGCAGGACCAGTTGACCGCTATAGAGAATGGACAAATTGGGTTAGAGATAGCATGACAGGTTGTGAAGGGATGTGTGATCTAACAAAGGCACCTACATTAAACCAATCAAGGGCGTGTGAAATGTTTTATTGATAGGGATGTGAAGCATGTAATGTGTGTCGACATGAAAGGGACCATCACAATTTACATGTCTGGGGGTAGTCACCACCAGCATGGGGAGGCCAAACAGGTCACCCACAACTAGACAGGACACACAGACCCTCAATAGTTCTGATGAGGCTACAGACAGTTGATGGTAGTTTTAGGTGTAGAGATGCCAGCAACATCCTGGATAACTGCTACAGTGAAGTGAAAAATCACCTAATCCAGCCAAATAGGATATCAAAAGCTTGGTCACTTCAGTACATGCTGTACTTTGACTTTTAAATCTTGGGACCAGATTGGGATGATCGTACTGCTGTAAAGTACAAGGTGACCTTGACACCTGTACAATACAATGTGGGTACTGACAAAGCAAGGTTCTGACAGCTCTTGTACATCACCTGAAGTTAGGATAAACACAATATAACTTTAACCAGGTCCAAGTACATTAAAATGTGGGATCATCAATTTAGACTGTCTTCTAGCAAATTTTACAAACAATTTACAAGAATGTATACTACAGAATTTCCAGTATATCTAATGTGTAATGGGGGAGATTTAAGTGTTTTTGTTCTGAACCTACATCAGCTGTAATGAATCCTGCAGTATACATACATGTACCAGGATACTGGGTGACTTGTGCAATCAAATTAAATTGTCTTATTGCTCTCTGCAGGGAAACCTAAATACATGGGCAAGAATTAAAGTGTAAGCCCAGACTTATAAGATTCCCAGTTGCACTAAATCTAATAACCACTTTTTTAATGTACTACAAACGCTTTCCAGATGCAGCCTTAATATTGAGCGACAAAAAGAGTGACAGCGCCAGAACTTGATTGGAAGTATATTGACGTGGGTCTGATAAAACAATTACTGTTATGTCATATGACCAGGTGTAGACTGACACACCAATTTCACACCCAGCACATGGCACCCATCACGTCCGTAGGTCACAAACCCAACAGCTGTAGTTTTTTTTATTTAGTCTGAATGTCAAAATTTCTAATTTAATAATCCTGCAGTTGTTTTTTTACAGTAGACAATAACTCACAGTCTTACACAGGCTAAGTAGAACCCAGGCAAATGTTGATTGTTCCTGTCTAGGACCTCCAGCTTACAATATGTGTTTGGTAGAAAGCACAACGGATGTTAGCCACCTCCTGGTCAGCACAACAACTGACAACCACCAAAATATCTGCATCTCAACTGTTACCTACATCACATCTTTGGCCTTAATAGAGCATCATCAGAATGAAGTTTATTTTATCAGGCTATCTGCTATTGCTCTGCATATAATGGGTTGGTTTGGTTTATTTAGTTTTACGTCCTATCAACAGCCAGGGTAATTTAAGGATGTGCCAGGTTTTTAAGGTGGAGGAAAGCCGGAGTACCCGGAGAAAAACCACCCACCTACGGATATAATGGGTCTCTACTTGGAAGATTTGATTGGTACTTTAGATTTTATGAATTTTCACAAAACACATTGAAAATGGTATGACCTTTGATATTGAAAAAGGTCATTCAATCTGACCCCAACATTTCATAGAAATTATCCTGGTTTTAAAGCCATATACAGATTGTTATGTGGTACTCTATATCATTGGTTGTTTTGACATTTTCATGGTTCCTTGCAATTGGTAACCATGGAAAACATTATCACAATTAATTGTTGTTAAACACTATGAAACTCTATAATTGGTGGCTACAAGTACAACAAATGTCAACCACCTGTATACATCAAGAACAACGGATAATGACAAGTTTGGGCTCAGCACAACATGGCAACTATGTATCTGTTGACAACTTTGGGCTTACCACAACATGACAACCAACTCTATATACCTCAATTACAACTGATGTTGACAATTATGACCTTAACACGGAATATACAGCTCAAGTGCAACATGCCTAAGATTAGAATATTTTAAATGTTTACAAGTTACTATATACAGTATGCCAGCATAAATTGTCATTATATACTTCAGA
Source organism: Mimachlamys varia (assembly GCA_947623455.1). NCBI lineage: Eukaryota > Metazoa > Mollusca > Bivalvia > Pectinida > Pectinidae > Mimachlamys > Mimachlamys varia. The sequence goes on along the minus strand of OX392527.1, from coordinate 30,404,166 downwards.
CCTCGTGAGTTATAAATATCCAGTTTAATTAATTACAAAGCTGAACAGATAATTGAAGTATTAGTAAGACTATAATGAAGTGTACCTACTTCCATTGTCCAGCCTGCAGTCCAGGGCAAGACTCCCGGACTCGCACCCTCGTAACAGGACAAACACCACACACAGGACAATCATACACATCTTGTGTCTGAACATATCCATACTGTACAGTTTTTCTGTACAAATTGTTAACTTAAAAGCCGTGATGATTTGCTTCAGTTGATTTTCGTGATACAAACATAATATAATCCAAATTAAAAGTTATAAATATTTCCACTCGTTAGACGAATAATCAGCTCAGTCAGCACACAGAGATATTTGTCAGTCATCAACGTCCTGATATTAAAGTCACCACTTCGTTGTAATATAATGTTACAGGTAATTGTTTTACAGGCAATCATGTGCACACTAATGATGAACACAGGTTCCCTATACTTAGTGTCAAACAAGATTCCGCTATTTATGTATCATCCATCACGTCTCAGCGTAGGAAATATACCTGTCAATTGACTTTTAAAATTTGTCAAAAATGCAAAAAATTTACCTAATGTGCTTAATAAATACCATAGCTTAAGGCAAGACGGTATCCTGATATCAATATGTGAATTTAATCACCGTGTTTATAGAGTCCTCGTAATAGCTTGTTAACATGGGGTGGGTCGGTCATGTCCTCCTACAGCCAATGGTACATAATCCTATACAAAACTGACGTGGGACGATACTGACGTGGGATGATACTGACGTGGGATGATACTATCGATGAGTTTAGTGACGTAGATGTGACTTATGTCCTGAATGTGAGTATTAGAGGAAGAGGATACACACTACCATATTGGGGTCGCTAAAAGGAGAAATTCTTGGTATTGTATCATTAAGAATATCATACACCATCACATGTTCCTGTGCCTATTATACCACTCCTCGCTGAAAACAGCAATATCCTTTGAAAGAATGTTTCAAGTTATACATTCCATGTAAACCAATATGTGTCCCTCTTGTTCAAGGGATGTCTTTCTTTTTGTTCTTGTCAGTTTTGTTTGTACTATGTTGTGAACAAAAAGCAACCCTTACATATGATACCAGGGAACAATGCTAGGAAGGAAGAAAGACCACAGTTATGTTAGCTATGTTAGACGCTGGTCACACAAACTACAGGATGATACCACTGTTTATACCTCATTAGCAATCGGTTGTTGACTAAAGCAGTTTGTAGGCTATATCTTTCATAAAAAAACATTGCAATAACGTAACTCTTTGAAAACAGAGTTATCTGCCTTGATACATTTCACAGACATATCTGTCATGCAGTATTTTTTATCCAACTGGTAATGATGTTTCCTGAAAGTTTGAAGCAGAATGAATGAGTGCACATCAAGTAAACAGATTAACACATTCTTGTTAATTTCCTCTGTTCCATGTTGTGATGAATCTCAGATTTATGATGAGACATTCAAACAAGACCATTCAGTGAATTACAGTTCCCTGTCCATTCCTTGATGCAGGTCAGACTGACCTCCTTGGTCAGTGTCCTACTTTTGACTCATGACACACTGCATCTGCATACCCCTTATTAGTTAAGGAGAAAAAGCTAAAAAAACCTGTTTCTTTGATGTAGGTCAAAGTTCAAAATGCAGGTCAATTTGACCTACTTTTGATACACAACCAAGCCACCTTCCCAAGGTGAACCCTTAATGTGCCAAGTATGAAATTCCAGTGGATAGAGAACCCTGGAATGGCAAGTGACATACCCTTTATCTAATCATGAATCTTGGTTTCATGCATCTGTTCATCTCATGTATGTGTATACAGAATGGAAGTTACCTATATACTGAGGATCTGGATAACAGAGCAGCACTAAATGAACAATTGGTGCCCTGTGTCTCCAGCCACTAGTCATATCAACTGCTGAGTGATTTATACAATATTTAGCCTGTTTTTGAGCCCAAGAATGACCCAGACAAGTAGGCTTACACAGTAAGTTACACTTCGGCAGGTGAGCAAAGATAATTGAAAATATTTTACCTTGCATAATACTGGTCTACCCAGCAATACCATGGCAATCTGGTTTTTGGTCATTCAGAAGAGATAGACCTTTTAATATCATTGCATGCATCATTACTCTACACCTTTTGATAACTTAGAGAAAACTGGTAAAACTGACTAAGCTCACTTGAATTAGCTTTCAGGCCCCCAGTTTCATCAACGTTCCTTAAATTTAGGAAATTCCTTAACTTAAAAATCTCCATAGGAAAGCATTACATAATTTAAGGAGAAAATCCTTAGTTAAGGAACTTTCCTTAAATTCTGTATTGCTTTTCCTATGGAGATTTTTAAGTTAAGGAATTTCCTTAAGTTAAGGAACGTTGATGAAACCGGGGCCAGGCAGGTAATCTAAAATGTTACCAGTTTGACTTCCAGTTAAAATTTGTCATCTCTGTATTAGTTATACCTTCGATGATAAACCTTGAGACAACAAAACTATATACAGTATATTCCAAATGATTCCAGGTAATGGAAAAATGAGAGAGTCTAGATGAAAAATATTGTGTGGATACTGAATGGACAAAATACATTATTTGATGATCCTAATGCAGACTTCATGAGGCCTACACTGGTCTTAACTGTCAGAAGGGGTGTGTTGAGTGATGAGGGTGTTGAGGGAAGTTAATTGGCTGTGGGGAGTTGAGTGGGGATCCAGAGGGAAGCTTAGTGAATATGTGGAAGCTAGGATAGGCTTGCAGACTACATATGCAGTCAAACATGGCTTCACTCCGAGATTCATCCATAAACGATTACATGCAGTAATGGTTAAATAATATTGCCACTGAACGATACTGTGTACCCCTATGTTACTTGATGACCCAGTATTATAAAACTTTGCATGTTTCTCACCCATAATTCGATCCTTACAGCTATCTAACATCAATTATTGCAAACCGAAGCATTATCAGGTAATTCCCAACAGAGCATGTGACGGCCACCGATCCTGATCCATAAATCCATCCAACCATCACATGGCCTCCTGTGGGGGCACTTAAAACAAAACCTTGTAACTCACCTGCAAGCTGAAGTAGTAGGGGTCCCAGCGGCAGCAGTAGTAGCAGGGCAGGAGTCCTTAGCATACTTCGTCCCTCTAATCACCTTGATGACATTCAGTCAGGCTACCTGCAGCAGTAAAAACAGCCTCATCAATCATTGACCATCATTCTGTTTTACGCCCACTACTCCCTGCATGCCTTACTGCACATCCTGTACTACGTACGTATCACACACGCAATATCGTACACAAAATTGATTACATATAGATTTGGAATCTTTTAACAGACATTTCCGGGAGTGGGCCTCACCATCTATTAAAGACAACTAATCATTTCATAAAAACATCAAATTCATTAATAGTTCATTTTATGTCCTTGGTGATTACATCTAGAAGGACATTGATCATTTGAATTGTAAATTGGTTGATCCAATCACCATTTTTACCCGGAACAAGGCATCATTATCAAGGCACTAATTCACCTGTAATGTAGGCTCTGTAACGACCATTATACCGCATCAACATTCGCACCAGTGAATTCAACAGCACTGGAGCAAACTATCAGAATGACTACCCGTAGAAATATGTGCGATATCCTTGCTGCCATATCATTGCTATCTCCACCCGATGAGAGAGACTGGAACAGCAGTCTCAGTGGTCACACATGATGGAGAAAAGGGGTTCATTTCATGATGGCCCGCAGACTATTTGTCTTAGAACTGACCAGAATTTTATTCTGTTTATAACATTATCTGCCCAATCACTCAGGTTTTTCCCATCCCCACATCATGACCCCAGCATCATTCCATCCAGGCCAACCTCAGGCACCTAAGCCTTGTCTACAACACCTGTAGTATACATAAATATATATAGTATAGGTGTTGGATAGACAAGGCTACATGTCTGTAGGCCAACAATAGTGATTAAGATATATTAAAACAACTGTAGTTATAGTCGTAAAATCACAAAGTTTAAGTTTATGTATTTACTTGGTTTAATTGGTTTTATTTCATCTATCAGGGTCCTATCAACATCTAGGATTATTTAAGGGTGGCCTCCGGTTGTTTTCTGCGATGTGAGTGTATGTGTTGGAAAATGTTAGATACGTGCGAATATAACAGCCCCCTTGCAAATGTTCGAAAATGATGATCACACTAAAATTATATTTGAAGAAGTAATACTACCAAAGGTACCCAGTAATTCTTTATAATGAATTTTTATATTTTAAATACCAGACATAATGTACAGTAAGTGTATAGATATTTTGGCTACAGTTTTAGTTGATAAGGAATTTTTTATGCTTCAATCATCAAATTACATTATTAATGTATGAACTGAACATGGTTACAATACTGTTCTTTATAAAACATATTTACATAGTCAGTCAATTCATCAACACAAAGGGATCTTCTATATTTTTGGATTCCACTAAAATTTGATAACACTCAAAAAGCAAGTTTACAGTATATTTGTACTGATCTACCTCAGGCCACATATCATACCCATCAACCCTTCCTAATTGTGAGGGAGACTCCCTCATTTCAACCAAAATTTACCAATCTCCCTCGAAATCTTCCTAAACCAAGTCCAAACTCACACAAACTCAAAATCTACATCCTACGGTCAAATGATCTCTTAGTTACTGCAGGGTATGTGTTAATGACCATAACAGGTGTGTCTGGATTAAATGAATACTTTTTGAAGTTATTTTGATACATAGAATGGGTAAGACAAATTGAGCAATGCAGTTTCAGTTGCATTTCCGCACTTTCTCCCTCTTTGGAAATATGGAATGAGGGAGATCTCCCTCATTGGAGTTTCAAAGGTTAACACCTATGACATGTCCTATCAGGATTTCTCTTCCAAACATTTCCCCCTGCCTAAGGACACAAAGCTCCATCAGAACATATATGACATGTCGAGGTTGGTTCAGTTGTTGAAAGAAATGACAATGTCGAGGTTGGTTCAGTTGTTGAAAGAAATGACAAAGTGATCACATCTTTTAAAATGCTGATAAAGCAAGAAATATAAATCTAATTTGTAATATCAGCGAAAGATTCCAAAAATCTATAAAACGCAAGCAGATAGCGGAGATCCTATTTCTGTACAGTAAGTTTTATACCGATTCTCCATCACTGACAGTTAGGTTTGCCCCGGGAACAGTTACTGTCTCAGCAGACATCTCGTGGATCAAAACAACTGTCACTGCTGATTACCAGCAAATATAATTGTTTCATTCAATCATGAATAAAACAGATGATTATTTTAAAAGTTTAGAACAAAGCACTCATGGTGATGGGCAGATTATGTTATAAAAGTCAGAAATAGTATAGATTGAATGTGCTGACAATCCATGTCCTCAATATTAGCCAAAGCAGATCTAGACTAGCTGGCCATTATTCCACTTCTTGTTAGGACAATTGAGAAACCCTTACCACAAACCCACAATACCACTACAGCTTTTACCACAAAACCACTAGGACTTACCACAAAACCACTAGGACTTACCACAAAACCCACAATACAACATCTAAATGTAATTTAACACTATATGACGTGACAAGCTAATTGTCTACTTATACTAGACAACAGTATAAAATGGAGCACCAAATTCTTACTCCTATTCTGTACATTCATGTCCATCCTAGTGACAATACAAGAATTCCTAATTATATAAGACACCAGGCATTTAGATAGATCTAGCTTTTTTACGAAGAAAAATGAGTTCTGATAAAATATTTTTCAGTTTTAAAAATGTAACTGTATAGACTGCACACCTCCAGAACGAGGGAGGGAGGTGGGGGTGGTGGGGTTCAGCTGTGAGGATCATTAACAGGGGAGGGGGTCCCAAAGGTACTAACACACTTGTCAAACTTTCTCACAAGATAAATTACAGAGATTAGGAGGAGGTAATACAGCACATTGGCCTGACAAGCTGAGTTGTTCTTTTATCAAATTGTCCGCAGCACAGGGGCATGACAAGTTGAGTTGTTCTTTTATCAAATTGTCCGCAGCACAGGGGCATGACAAGTTGAGATGTTCTTTAATCAAATCGGCTGCAGCATAGGGGCCTGATAAATTGATGTTCTTTAATCAGATTGTCTGCAGGACAGGGGCCTGACAAGTTGATGTTCTTTAATCAAATCGTCTGCAGCACAGGGGCCTGACAAGTTGAGTTGTTCTTTTATCAAATTGTCCGCAGCAGAGGGGCATGACAAGTTGAGATGTTCTTTAATCAAATCGGCTGCAGCATAGGGGCCTGATAAATTGATGTTCTTTAATCAAATCGTCTGCAGCACAGGGGCCTGACAAGTTGATGTTCTTTAACCAGATCGTCTGCAGCACTGGGGCCTGACAAGTTGATGTTCTTTAATTAAATCGTCTGCAGCCCAGGGACCTGACAAGTTGATGTTCTTTAATCAAATCAGCTGCAGCATAGGGGCTTGAGAAGTTGATGTTCTTTAATCAGATCGTCTGTAGAACAGGGGCCTGACACATTGGTGTCTGCAGCACAGGGCCGGGCCTGACAAGTTGATGTTCTTTAATCAGATCCATAGTCTATTGAGTCTGTAAGATATCCAATACACAGAAGCCCTTCATCTCCCCTAAGTTTCTTGACACTGAACATGTTCTCTCCATCCATAAATAGACTTGCGATCTTTATCAAAGATATATATAAACTTTAGCATCCCCATGTGAAACTGCTTGACTGCATTCCTTATAGCTATAATCACATAAAGCATTACATGTACACCCACGCAGTGGTGCCACACCCTAACACTGGTGCCACACCCACACAATGGTGCCACAACCACACAATGGTGCTACAACCACAATTGTACCACACCCAGACAGGCCAATCATTGATACAAGCATCACATGATCAAGAGTCACGTAATTCTACACTAGAAACGGGAGTACCCTATAGTCAGTACACATTGTACAAAACGTAACAAAACCTATTAGCCAGATGCTTCGGAGACATACATTCAACACCTTTTGATAGAAATTGATACAAACAATTATATATCATTAGCATTTCATTTAAAAAGACCAACATAAAAACAATTTTTACTAAGCATATTACTTAAAGGGAAAACTTTTTTACTTCAGGGAAATTAACTTTTATCATTTGTTAGTAATCATTACTGATTTATTTCACCACCTGACACTTCGGGGAAATTATAACATAAAGGAATATATCTCACTGTGTGTAAATGTATTACTTTAATTCTACCACTCAACACATCAGGGAAATACTTCACACCAAGTTAAGTAGTTTGGGATGAGCCTTTATCTCAAACACTTTAGGGAAATCATCAAGGAAGATTTGGGGAATAATGAGCACACATTTCTTGCACATTAAGTAAAATAATCTTTACTGAATAATTGCTGACTTAACCAATATAAAACATTAAACACCAATTATCGATCACAAACGAAAGTCACAATTTAAACAACTTATTGAGGTCATTAAGACAAATAGATTACTATCCACTTGAGGTCATGTATTTATCCCTGAGAATGGAGTACTTAGACTTTGACTACACCAGACATGCAATCCGACTCATCAATACTGCATACCTCTAATGGTAGGACGTGCTACAGCACCACAGGGTACTGAAGCTGGATACAGGGAACACCAGGCATTACAGTCGCACAAAAAATACAAATAAACATCAATCAAAATTAAAAAAAAAAACAATAACAATTGATGGAAACTATAACCGATTACAAGATCTTGAGATTTCAGTGAAGGGAGACTGTGGCTTGTAATTTGATTTGTAGCTTGAGTTGACAGGTACAAATCGGAACTCAATTACTGTTACCGCCGCACGGTATGATGGAGATCCATACTCTCTATTACAAGAGACACTTGAGTATAATTTTGAGATGTAATTGAAGATTCTGACATTAAGTGTTCTACAATCAATTTATAATCTATTTTCTATGTTATATGTAAGGTTAAGGGATCGTTTGTGAAGTTGTCACAGACAACTTCCCCATCTTTTCTCCTTGTGAATTAATTGTCTTCACTTCAGTCAAATTTTCCAAAGCAAAAAATATAATTCTCCCATAACTCCATAACTTGAATTTGATACATAAAATTCTCTTTAAGTGAATCAACTACACAACAGCAGATTTCAGAAACACCTCACAGACCATAAAGGCATGTCTGTCATGGGACAAGAGCGGGTTATCATGGTTGGGCAAGGAAATGGTAATCATGGAATATAAACAGGGTTATCATGAGACAAGAGCGGGTTATCATGGTTGGGCAAGGAAATGGTAATCATGGAATATAATAAACAGGGTTATCATGAGACAAGAGTGGGTTATCATGGTTGGGCAAGGAAATGGTAATCATGGAATATAATAAACAGGGTTATCATGAGACAAGAGCGGGTTATCATGGTTGGGCAAGGAAATGGTAATCATGGAATATAAACAGGGTTATCATGAGACAAGAGCGGGTTATCATGGTTGGGCAAGGAAATGGTAATCATGGAATATAATAAACAGGGTTATCATGAGACAAGAGCGGGTTATCATGGTTGGGCAAGGAAATGGTAATCATGGAATATAATAAACAGGGTTATCATGAGACAAGAGCGGGTTATCATGGTTGGGCAAGGAAATGGTAATCATGGAATATAATAAACAGGGTTATTATGAGACAAGAGCGGGTTATCATGGTTGGGCAAGGAAATGGTAATCATGGAATATAATAAACAGGGTTATCATGAGACAAGAGTGGGGTTATCATGGTTGGGCAAGGGAATGGTAATCATGGAACAAAAACAGGGTTATCATAGGACAATGGCATGGTAATCATAGGAAATAAATAAGGTTATCATGGATAAAAAACAGGACAAGGGCAATATTAATTGTCATAGGGCTAAGGTAAGGTTATCACTCTACAAGGGATGTGTTATCATTAAAGAAAGACAGTGGGTTTTCTTTGAATAATGGCAAGGTTATGGTTCAATGCCAGGAATATCATGGGATGCATTAGGGCAGGATACTGATGAGATGATGAGTTATCATGAATTCAGACAGTGCCCTAAAGATGGGGTCACAATAGATACTCAGGTCAAGGTCATCATAGAATTAGGGGAGAGTTACCACTTCCAAGGACAAGGAAAGAATTCTGTCCAATCAAATTTACTTCTTAGCCTAGAGAAACTAAAACAAATTGTAGCTATAGCGATCTAATAAATATGAGTATATTGTAAGGCAGCAATCATCTAGCCCAGTAGGTACACCACACCGTGCAGAACATGTACAGAGAACAGGAAATTAGGAAACATAAATCAACCATGTACCAATTTGTTTAGTTGCAGATAGAAGCCAATTTCTGAGAAACAAATGCAATATTTAAAGGAAAGTGAGAAGAAGGAAATTTACTTAAGATTTACAGAGCACAATTGGGATATCGAGTGAATTACATTTGCAAATTAAGGTATTGACAAGACCTACTCGGAAAGTCTAGATACACACATATAGGTCCTTGTACATATTGTACAACATTTCCATGCAATCAAAATGCTATTTACCTGTGTTTTTTCAGGTGGATACTTTCATCCGCTGTAGGTGTCCCAGTATACAATCTACCTTACTACCTTACATGTTATCCAGCACATCGCCCATCCTCACACCACATGTTATATTATCAACACACTACAATAATATTTTCTAAACCAGTCCAACAGTTAAACCACAGCTGTAATTTCTAATATAATTGAGCTCTGCTTCAGTGAGCAATGAGCCAGCTAGCTCGCGATCAGCTGATTAATTATTTACCTGTATCAGCGTAAACAAAAAACTACAATGGGAAAATCATGAAGCATGCTGTCCAGCGACGGAGGGACCCACTATTATAGTAGTTCACTATAGACTTCACGTTAGAATTACAAGTAGGTACAGCGATAAGCCACATGTGTCTCCCCATGTCCGACACAAACGTGAGGTGAACAACACCATTAATTATTAATTTACTAGACATAACTGTCTTTTGTCCAGTTATGATTTGTCCTAGCTTTTTACTAGCTAGTCTGTACCCTGTAAAGCTATATTTGATTGATATTACGGGCTATGTCATTATTTAACTTTATAAAATCCCTATGTCATGTTACAATGAAGTATACATACAGGAAAGTTATTTTATCTTCACTTCGTTTCCCATTGTGAAGCTCCACTAGCTAACAGCTGTCTTCAAAATCACTACTGTAATAGCTAGAACATCCCAGCTACACAGACGGTGTGACAGAAAATCTAGCTCTAATTCTAGCAAAAGTCGGGATTTTTTATAGCCCATTGTGCTCTGCCAAGGATTAAAACAACTAATCTCTGTCAAGATGGGGAAGGTAACTAGTTTACTTACATGTATTTCCTCTCATTTGTTTATTTTTCAAGTCACAACTCAAGCAAATCTTTGCTGGTTTGTTACCGTATGTTTGGATGTGTAATTAAAACATCAGTGGGGTTTGAATACTGTCATTGATTATTAATGATGTCACATATTTAAGATTTTGTCATATCCTGTAATAGAAAATGGATGGCAAAAACTGAATACATATTATCGGTCCCCTGACACACCCTGTCTTGCCTCCAACTCTCCCAAACCTTCCTCACAGCCTAGCCCACCAGCACACGGAAAAGCCAGTACAGAGTGATAGGATGTCTGTTTTAACTGAAATTACAAGAAGTCATTCTGAAACCTTCCATTGTACACCTTCTGTATTTCTACTTTCTGGTATACTAGCTCCTCTCATAAGTCATACAGAACCCCCAACTGTCTATAGCTTCAGAGTAGGTTTACCTTGAAGTAAGGCAACTGGGTCTGTACAGACTCCAACAACTGTATATCCCCTTTGGGAGTTTACAGTCCATATATCTTCATACAAATAGTCAATTACTTCACCAGTCTGGAGATGGCTATATACTAGCATCCATCAATAAACATTTCTGGATGTCCTTACAATGATGTCTTGTATAGAGATTCCACAACCAGTGACCATTATTGTTCATATTTATTGAATCCCAGTGTTATGTAATTTTTCAAACTTGAAAAGGACATGAGGTTTTACTGAATATTTTTCTAGAAATTGAAAAATAAACTCATATTGAGAAACAAAAAAATGATCACTTAATTGTTAACAGCGCATTCATGTTAATGATATTACATCTTGTTTAGGTAAAATTACAGTATCTGGTCAAAGTTCTACCTCTGAGAGTCATGTGGCTAAAAAAGTTTTTCACAAGTTCTTATGTTATTATATACATATTAGTGTAATTAATGGTTATGCTAATTAAGTGTTAATTACACCAGGCCTTAGTGTGATATAGCAAACATATAGGTGAATGCAGGAGGACATAAATGTAAAGGTGAAAATATTCTGAGTTTGTTAATGCTTAAACACTGCCTCTATGACATGGATAGATAATTTTTTCAAGTACCAACATATACTGTAATAAATGTCTAATTTGATCAATAACAAAATTTTTATCATCTCTAATGTGACCATGCATCTGTCTTCTTACTTGAAAATTATCTAAGTTATATTCAATCCCTTACGACTGACTTCGTTCAAGAAAAAGAAACCTTTACAACCACCTGAAGGTCAATCCAAAGCAAGAACCTACGATAGTACCAGTGTATTTATTTTTAAGTTTACCCAAATGAGTTGTAAGGAATTTTTTTCCGCAATCTTCAACTCTCTTAACTATAAACTTTATGGTGAATGGCCGTCTTCTCCAATGAAACACAATCTTGCCAATTTCAATACCCCGCCTGTTTCCAGTAGATTATCACTAGTGACATAGTATCCCATCCTTCAGTATAATTTCACTTTATTTTCGTAAAATACTTGGTGCTTCGTTCACCATATCAATTACTTCCAATATCCATCCAGCCTCCTCTCTCAGTTTTCTTTTTTTGTTTCCTTTACAAAACAGTGCTGAATACCAACATCTAACTACACAAATTATGGCGGTATAAGGTTTTCTGACACAAATGATGGCAGTAAATTAAAAAGGTTTTCTGACACAAATTATGGCAGTATATTAGGTTTTCTGACACAAATTATGGCAGTATTAAGTTTTTTTGGTGCAAATTATGGCAGTATTAAGGTTATCTGACACAAACTATGGCAGTATAAGATTTTCTGACACAAATAATGGCAATATAAGGTTTTTTGAAACAAATAATGGCAGTATAAGGTTTTCTGACACAAATTATGGCAGTATAAGGTTTTCTGACACAAATCATGGCAGTATAAGGCCTAGGTTTTTGACACAAATTATGGCAGTATAAGGTTTTCTGAAGTATAACATGCAGTTCCTTTAACACTTGCCATGTTTCGTTTTGTATCTAAGCTTATCTCTGAAACAAGTTTCTCTGCTATTTCTTTGACTTTGATATAATACTGCAGTCATATTTTATTGTTAAAATATTGAACAAGTAAAATTACCATCATTATAGATACATCTGTTTTCTGTATAATTACATAAAAAACATGATAACCAATACATGTCTGATCAGTCTGCTGCATCTCCTCTCTGTCAGGAAAGTGATCACAATGATATATTGATTAATGTCACTGTATTTCATTACCTTCCTATACCATACTATTTCACAGCCAGTTGAATAATTACCGACAAAGTAAACAGATCGACAAAGGTACAGGCTTAATTTCCTGGTCATGTGACTTTTCCCATGAGTCTGCTGTGCCAGGTTACCCTGTCAGGTGGCCACATGGTGTTGTGTCAGGTGTACCACACAAAGCAGTGAGTCGGTGGAAGCTAGTGACCAATACACCTTGTATCACGATAACACAATGTTATAAGGACTTAAAAACTCACTTATTCCTGAAAACACTTACATTTTAATTCTTCCAATCGAAAGGTTTGAAAAGCTCATTATAAAATTACTGAGGTGAATCTGTTAAAAGTTTATTTTACGTTAACCTAACAATCAAACTGATATTTTGCCATAACAAAGAATTAAGCCTCTGACGTATACTATCTGAAACTTTTACAAATTGTTTTGAATGACTGAATGCAGGGAGAAATTAAGCACCCACCCCATTAAACAACAGACATTGTCATGTTTCTGACAAATGATCTCTCTGATAATGGATCCTGTTTTACACTCAATCAAATGACAGTGTAATGCTTAGAGCAATCAATGTGCCATATATAATAGTTCTGATCAAGTCAATCAACTAAAGACAGACCACAAGAAACCCAAAATATATACGATATTATTACCTACACAACTTTACAGAAAATACCGGTAGTTATATTACGTCACCTCTCAATTTATTAAACTGACTTATTCTCAGAAATGTAATGTGGTTTCTTTCTTAGCTATTGTGTCGGTATGATATAATTGAATTGCATCTGTATCCAATATATTTGAATAGTTGCATATTGAACTAGGAAGTAAACAGGGTTTGGTACATCCCGATAAAGTGCTGACACAGCTATATATTGTCAAAGTGCTGACACAGCTATATATCGTCAAAGTGCTGACACAGCTATATATCGTCAAAGTGCTGACACAGCTATATATCGTCAAAGTGCTGGCACAGCTATATATCGTCGAACCTCGCTATCTCAAAGTCGATGAGACCATGGCGAAACTTCCGAGTTATTCGAGTAACTGAGTTACACGAATTTGAATGTTGGTGTAAAGAGTGATATGGACTAACAAAATAGTTATAAACTTATAAATAATTAAACGGGGTCTTCAAGTTATACAAGTTACAATTATACAATATAGGTACAACAAAATCATAACAGTACATTTTACTGCCAACGTAAAAGGCAGACACTTTAGTCAAAGAACGGCATCCAGTGCTCCGACATCCTACATGTTGTCACCAGGATCAACAGGTTTAGCAGCCAAGCATCTACTATACAGTGACTATCAAAGAACCCTGGTTCCCGCATCTCTGCTAAGTGTTTTAATGACCATAGACGGCCGTGATTACTCACCCATCCCATTTACTCTACTACGTGTACCCTAATGCAGACTGCTAAAGTAAGCATAAAACACAAAAGGGATAAATTAATTTCCTCAATGGATTTAATTCATTTCCATTCAGTTTGCTGACATTGTTTGAGTTTGAAATACACACTTACCCGCTTTGACAAAGTCCACATCACAAGGCACGCTATAATCAAGTTCAAAGTGAACGTTTCCAAGCAAGCTGCCGACAAATGTCCTATGATAGTTGAGCATGCAATCATCTGCTCCATCATCAACACTGCCAATAACTCACCCGATACTGTAGCCCACATATCCACCGAGAATGCACCACAGCTTAACATTCAAATAAATCTCAGAGGCTTCCCAACAAAAATGTTCCATCCCAATTTCCAACGATTGACTTCCCGTTACAGCATTACCCAGATAGATAATATAACAATGTTGGTTACAAGGATATAAAACTGGCCAATGTACCAACTTTCTTCTCCCAATCAAAACTCTCTCAGACAAATGTAATGACGTTAACCTCTGCATCTGTTATATCATTAAAGCAAATTCTCTATATCTTTTTACCGTACAGAAAAATTAATGTAATTACATTCTCATTAAATGAAGGGACTCAGGTGTGGTGTTCGACAAAAAGACATTAACAGTAAAATTATCTTTTTATATTAGAGGTTAAATCGACAAGACAGAACTTAATTCAGGAGTTCTGAGATTTAGCTGACATAATCTTTAAGTCCTCTGACAAATAATACCCTTTATCTTGTGTCGCTATATAAAACTGGTATCACTTATGAGAACAATAAAAAGAGTAGGCGACGAATTGCAAAAATTTTGTTATGTACTATATATCTTGGTGATAGTGAGACAAAGGCGTACATACAAATAGGGGAGGTTCCTTTTTGTTCCAAGGGTACTGTTTTTTAACTTACATTCCAGTTTTTTTTATATCAAGAGCCAGGATATATATTTTACCATCAAACAGACACAAAACAGAAACCATTTCCAGTCTGTGAGGTAGATTCTATAAACCCTGACACTTGTCACTGGCTTTGAACTCTGAATATTAATTCAGGAGCCAAAATCTTTGTAGTGAGTGATTTAGTTACTTTGTAGTGAGTGACTTAGCTAGCTTTGTAGTGAGTGATTTAGTTACATAAGACCTTGAGAAACATTGTCCTGGTTGCAGTCGAGGGAGCTGAAATGGTACCATATGTTACCTAGCTCTGACACTCACAAGGTCAACATTTTGTAATTCTTGAAACATAAAATCTTATGGGCTCAACTTCTGAGGTAAGAATGATACTATTTTATTTGGATATCAGATCTAGCAATAGACCATTATACTTTTAAATAAAACAAAGGATAGCTGCCGTTTCCAAAAATTCATTAGTCCTGCTAGCTTTCATCCACAGATTGCAATACAAAACTGGTCAATACCATTGTAAGGGCTTGCAAGCATGCAGCTCTGTTCTAAGAAGAGTAAGCATTTATGATTCTCGAGACTACTAAACCCCTTTGGTAATTATAAACTGTAAGACATGTCCTTGTTTTCCTTCATTTTGTCATCTTTGAAGTTTCAGCATGAACTATTCCAACATTTGACTGTCAATACATGTACTTCAAATGTATCTTCCCAGCTGAATGAGTCAAGTCCTATAAGAGACAGGAAAGGCATCTTGTCAGAGACTCGAGCACCTCAGATTGTCCTATGAAACCCCATTACTATGTACACAAACATGAACATCTACATAGGTGTTAACCTTTGAAACCTCCTATGAGGGAGATCTTCCCCATTCCATACTTTCAATGAGGGAGAAAGTGCGCGAAATATGACTGAAACTGCATTGCTCAATTTGTATTTTCCTTATTATGTATCAAACCAACATCAAAAAGTATTCATTTGATCCAACATGAACATCTACAGGGACACAAACATGAACATCTACTGGGACACAAACATGAACATCTACAGGGACACAAACTTGAACATCTACAGGGACACAAGCATGAACATCTACAGGGACACAATCATGAACATCTACAGGGACACACACATGAACATCTACAGGGACACAAACATCAACATCTACAGGGACACAAACATCAACATCTACAGGGACACAAACATGAACATCTACAGGGACACAAACATCAACATCTACAGGGACACAAACATCAACATCTACAGGGACACAAACATGAACATCTACAGGGACACAAGCATGAACATCTACAGGGACACAAACATGAGCATCTACAGGGACACAAACATGAACATCTACAGGGACACAAGCATGAACATCTACAGGGACACACACATGAACATCTACAGGGACACAAACATGAACATCTACAGGGACACAAGCATGAACATCTACAGGGACACAAGCATCAACATCTACAGGGACACAAACATGAACATCTACAGGGACACAAACATGAACATCTACAGGGACACAATCATGAACATCTACAGGGACACAATCATGAACATCTACAGGGACACAAGCATGAACATCTACAGGGACACACGCTTGAACATCTACAGGGACACAATCATGAACATCTACAGGGACACAAGCATGAACATCTACAGGGACACAAACATGAACATCTACAGGGATACAAACATGAACATCTACAGGGACACAAACATGAACATCTACAGGGATACAAACATGAACATCTACAGGGACACAAACATGAACATCTACAGGGACACAAACATGAACATCTACAGGGACACACGCTTGAACATCTACAGGGACACAATCATGAACATCTACAGGGATACAAACATGAACATCTACAGGGATACAAACATGAACATCTACAGGGACACAAGCATCAACATCTACAGGGACACAAACATGAACATCTACAGGGACACAAACATGAACATCTACAGGGACACAATCATGAACATCTACAGGGACACAATCATGAACATCTACAGGGACACAAGCATGAACATCTACAGGGACACACGCTTGAACATCTACAGGGACACAATCATGAACATCTACAGGGACACAAGCATGAACATCTACAGGGACACACGCTTGAACATCTACAGGGACACAATCATGAACATCTACAGGGACACAATCATGAACATCTACAGGGACACAAGCATGAACATCTACAGGGACACACGCTTGAACATCTACAGGAACACAAGCATGAATATCTACAGGGACACAATCATGAACATCTACAGGGACACAAGCATGAACATCTATAGGGACACAAACATGAATATCTACAGGGACACAAACATGAACATATAGAGACACAAACTTGAACATCTACAGGGACACAAACATGAACATCTACAGGGACACACACATGAACATCTACAGGGACACAAACATCAACTTCTACAGGGACACAAACTTGAACATCTACAGGGACACAAACATGAACATCTACAGGGACACAAACATGAATATCTACAGGGACACAAGCTTGAACATCTACAGGGACACAAACATGAACATCTACAGGGACACAAACATGAACATCTACAGGGACACAAGCATGAACATCTATAGGGACACAATCATGAACATCTACAGGGACACAAACATGAACATCTACAGGGACACAAACATGAACATCTACAGGGACACAAACTTGAACATCTACAGGGACACAAACATCAACATCTATAGGGACACAAACATGAACATCTACAGGGACACAAACATCAACATCTATAGGGACACAAGCATGAACATCTATAGGGACACAAACATGAATATCTACAGGGACACAAACATGAACATATAGAGACACAAACTTGAACATCTACAGGGACACAAACATGAACATCTACAGGGACACAAACATGAACATTTACAGGGACACAATCTTGAATATCTACAGGGACACAAGCTTGAACATCTACAGGGACACAAACATGAACATCTACAGGGACACAAACATGAACATCTACAGGGACACAAACATGAACATCTACAGGGACACAATCTTGAATATCTACAGGGACACAAGCTTGAACATCTACAGGGACACAAACATGAACATCTACAGGGACACAAACATGAACATCTATAGGGACAACCACATGAACATCTACAGGGACACAAACATGAACATCTACAGGGACACAAACATCAACATCTATAGGGACACAAGCATGAACATCTATAGGGACACAAACATCAACATCTATAGGGACACAAGCATGAACATCTATAGGGACACAAACATGAATATCTACAGGGACACAAACATGAACATATAGAGACACAAACTTGAACATCTACAGGGACACAAACATGAACATCTACAGGGACACAAACATCAACATCTATAGGGACACAAACATGAACATCTACAGGGACACAAACATCAACATCTATAGGGACACAAGCATGAACATCTATAGGGACACAAACATGAATATCTACAGGGACACAAACATGAACATATAGAGACACAAACTTGAACATCTACAGGGACACAAACATGAACATCTACAGGGACACAAACATGAACATCTACAGGGACACAATCTTGAATATCTACAGGGACACAAGCTTGAACATCTACAGGGACACAAACATGAACATCTACAGGGACACAAACATGAACATCTACAGGGACACAAACATGAACATCTACAGGGACACAATCTTGAATATCTACAGGGACACAAACATGAACATCTACAGGGACACAAACTTGAACATATACAGGGACACAAACATGAACATCTACAGGGACACAATCATGAACATCTACAGGGACACAAACATGAACATCTACAGGGACACAAACATGAACATCTACAGGGACACAAACATGAACATCTACAGGGACACAAACATGAACATCTACAGGGACACAAACATGAACATCTATAGGGACACAAACATGAACATCTACAGGGACACAAGCATCAACATCTACAGGGACACACACATGAACATATACAGGGACACAAACATGAACACAAAGCTATATATGGCTGTTACTTATATAACAGCTTGATAATATTTCCATTCTTCCTTATATCCTATTTATGATAACAATGATCCTGCCATCTATTTAGGATAATTAATGATTGCACTTTTAGGATAATATCATGACAGTAATATAATTTAGCATCAGACAATAACCATTTGGAATCCACCAGTTCAAAGTAAACGATCTTTATCCTTTACTTAACAGAACTGATGACAATCTATATATGTTGGTGATTTTCTGTGTAATGGAGTGCTAGGCCCCTGTACTTATGTGAATTATGTTGGTTGGAGTTCCCCTACCTCTAGGATCCATTGTTTTGGCCCAGCCTCTGAAGCCGGAGAGATAAGCTGACCACAGACCCTGTAAAGGTCACACCATCAACAAAGATTACTTGCCAACATATAAAAGTTGTCTTATCAGTCTCCACAGCCGGCATGTCTTCAAATGGCCTTTTTTTGTTTGAGAAAATGTGTTTATCATTGGAACATTCCTACACAGGACTCAATGTTAGCTGGGAGATGATACAGTATAGACAGACTATCATTGACAGTGTACTCCAGCAATTCTCACACAGCTGGCATAATCTTATAACTCAAAAACATTTTAATTTCTTACCAAACATCACAACAACAAGTTAATGTTATTTTCAAATTGTGATATATATATACAGGAAACTATAAGGATGATTATGATAAGCCAATTCTTTTTTATTATTATTAAATTGAGCTGATAATGTAATCCATAAGGTGAATAGTGTGAAAAGACTATACATGTATTTGACTGGTATATTGTCAGAGAACAAAAGCTTAAAAAAAACTTTGTTGTTTCCATTATTTCAAAACAAAAATATTTCAACCAAAAATATCATTAGAGTGTTTTCTGATGTGATTTTGCTGATATTTTTGTCTTTTCACAAAAGTCTTCAACGGTCAAAAATGTCAACTTTCCTAAATATAGTGATGCTAGCTGTTATCTGAATGACATCAAGTGGGTATGATGGGACGTAAAATCACCGCTAAAACAGTATAGTATAATAGCATTCTCTCAAGTTGTTATTCCTTTATTATACTGCACCAGATCCATTCAGTATCAATGAAAGGCAGACTTATTATTTCATAACAAAAGTGTTCTTTTCTCAACAGAGTCTTCATTGTATACAGCAAAATTACAAGTCATTCACTAAATAAAACCTCCATCAAACTCGCGAATACCTCAAGAGCATTCCCTATTCATTAAAGACTGATTTGAAAGTTTGATATTTACTAGAAATGTGATCTGTGATTAGTATCAATGCGGTAAGTTTCACTTCACCACACATGTCAAATACCTTACTGTTGGTAAACATGCCATTTCCTTAACACGGTTATTTTCAGTTGTTACGGAAGCTTTTGTTTGATTGATCAACATATTTACACAAAAACACACCGGCCTGTACCTATAGCTTACCTATTTAATTACTATAAACATTAATTGTGAAGTTAAAGTCCCCTGCTACAGCACAGTATTATATGAACACAAAGTGCCATTTCCACTTTTATTCAAATGTAATAGGAAAATATTGCATATACCAGATACCATCTTAGCTGCCTGATTGCATAAGATTGATATAATCCAGCTCTATGAAAAACATCTCCATTCTTTTTCCATTGAAGCTTTTTCCCGAAAACCTACCGTATACAACACTATTTTGGGTTTTCCCAAGCATATTTTCATTCAATATTTCATCAATGAATGTTCCTTAACTTAAGAAAGAAGTTCCTAATATAAGCTAAGATTTTCACCTTAAATTCAGTAATGCTTTCCTACAGAGATTTATAAGTTAGGAAATTTCCTCTCTTTATAGACAAACACTCTCACTAATTTACCGTTGTGATGTCACTTATATGTGTGGCTTTAAGTCACTTTCTCCATTTGCATATAACTCCTATAGACATCCCTGAAATTTCACAATGAACTATCCAATCCTTTGATTTGGAAGAGTACAAATGTGTGTTCAGGGTGAATGAGTTAAGGATATTTGTGTTTATCTTTTTTAAAACACAAACTATTTTCATAAAATTTTACCAGACCTAAATTTGGTGTGTTAATTTCTTGTGAAATATATTACAAATAGCAAACAAAAAGTCTGACTTTGTTAATAATTAACAAAGTCAGACTTTTGTTTTGTTATAGATATTCTGTTTAAGTTCTCATTATTAGAACTCAAACTCACCTTTAAATTAATTACAGGAAACTAAGTCTCTATCAACCTAATTTGACACGTTCATGAACAATATTATAAAAGACTGATCACTTTATCGACAAGAAGATTCTACGTTAGTTAACTCACCAATGTGAAGATGATCATGAGCTGTGCAGCCCTCTAATACACAGAAATGTAGGCTGTAGCAGCAGAAGCCAGGCTAAAACACTAGTGGGTGTACAACTGATTTCTTCAATGGGAAATAAATGTAGTGTCGTAACACGTGAATTATGTAGAGCACTTGAGGAATTTCATTCACTTTTTCACCAGGGCCTTACCACAACTAATCCCAGAGGAACAACGGCTTTACCTGGGGCAACCTGTTGTAATTACAGGTACACCATTACCTATACTGCTTAGAGCTCTCCTACCTTGATCATGCAGGTATACAACCAATACAATCCAGCGTCTATCCTTCAAGCCACCATGGGAAACTAGCAATGACTATCAATTCAGGTATGTATTTAGAATTTGGACATTGTCCAAGAAATAAAAATATCAACAGATCACACAAAACAGCAATGAAACTAACACACACAGGGATTGAAGCATGCATGCAGGGCATAGGGTGGAGCAAAAGTACAGCATCCTTGGGGCTGAATGGCTAATTTCACACACATATATACACTGACCCTGGCTGAATATCAATTATAGAAGCAGAGTGTCTTCCTAGAGTTTCATTTCCCTACGTTTAGATTCATTTCCATGTCGTGTTACAGGAGAATGACCTATTAATTTGGGGTCAGTCCTGAATTTGAAGAACCATTAAGAATCTCTCAAACCACAACAATTTCTCAGACCACAAAAATATTTTTACCAGAAAATCTTTTAAACCACATATATCTCTCCGATAAAGGGCAATATTGGACCAGACAAACTTTTTGGTCGACTGTTCAACTTTTAATCCTATGCTCATATTCATGAAACTGTTTTCATGCTCAAACATGGATTTTCTGCTCAAGCCTGATTTTTGTTCCGCTCATAACTTAATCATGTTAATGAAACAAAATTTTATTTTGTCAATTATTTGAAAAAACTTCAAACAAATTTTAAAAGTCGAATACTGTTTTCAATATATTCCTTTGATTTCAGATTATTGATTAAGTTACAAGAAAGTTGGTTTGAGTACAAAATCCATGTTTGAGCATGATGATGGTTTTATGAATATGGGCCCTGTTTTTATGCTCTAAAGACCAAAATTGTACCATGTATATGTATACCCAATGAGACCAAAGATGTGCATATACACCTGTATAAAGTATGAGTTGGACTAAGATCTAGGCCTCCCAAAGGATGGCGTACAGACTACCATGGACCTAGACTCCATTGAACACAATAAAGCCAGCAGCAGTGGTTCACCAACAGACTCCTGTTGATCACTCTCTCATCTGGACTTACTATGACCTCCTTGAGTAGAACTAAGGCCCAGCTCTTGAACTTACAAGTACAACAGCCCCTGTGCTGGACTTAACAAGAGATCTCTCAAACGTACAGACGGACCTGTATTAATCAGGTTCACTTTGATTCTCAATCTTTCCAATTGAGCTGTTTAATCCTTTGGATCAATATCACCTAGCCCGACAGCATCTCCTGACCAGCTCAATCAGCCTCCAGCCTACCAGATTGTGTACAGGTCAGTGTAGCTGGCCGAGATGTGGTGTTTATGCCTCTAAATCTCCACAGGTAGGCTACACAAGGCCCCCTACTTATGTCCCAGGGACAGGAAATAAGACCACCTGCCATATGTAATACCCTTGACCCAAGACCAGAAGTCGAGACACCCTCCCCACAGTAAAAGCAACCTCCCTATACACAATGCCTGACCCAAGGCCATGACCCCTGCCACTAGGATAGGAAGTCAAAGCACCCTCCCTTATAATATACAATGCCTGACCCAAGGCCACGACCCCTGCCACTTAAGGACAGGAAGTCAAAGCACCCTCCCTATATACAATGCCTGACCCAAGGCCACGACCCCTGCCACTAGGACAGGAAGTAAAAGCACCCATACACATTAACATCAACCCCTTATCATTGTCCCATTACCTAATTGTGTCTCTATCCCCGACATTAGTTAATGGCAGTTAAGCAATAAAGTTAAACTACATTACTTAAAAGTGTTTTTATTGTGATTAAATGGCAATTGCTGTGCTAGAAATTTGTCACATAAATCCAGCAATACAAGGTTTTGTTAACAGAACTAATCAGCAAATGTAACATAAAATTTATTTTATAAGTCATAATGGATCTCAAAAAATCGGAGGTAGCCACCATGTCTGTGAAACCAACCCAAACCTCAGGCCAAGAAGCCTTGGTGTTTATCAATTTATTCAAATGAAATAAATGCCGTCATATTGGATTCTAGTAACAGAGAAAAATTTTTGAGTTTTTTAAGTATTGTTGCAATAAAATTGTGTTATTTCAAACTACTCCTACACTCAACTTAAAAAGGAAATGTATAACTGACCGAGGTTCACTCCTCTTAATAATTTGGCATTCAGGAATATCTAGGAGTATATGTGCCACAATAACAAACAATGCAATTGATGTGTCATGACCATGACAGAAGTGTTTGGAAGTAAGAAGGCACTAGAAAATACATCTATTGCATTCATTGTGCATCTACTTCTCAAAACTACACCAGGCTGAAGTAAAACAGAACCAATATTTTTCTGTGACAGCTGGCGCTAGAAGTAACATAGCTATGGTATTGTCTAGGGAACTCTTCTGTGACAAAGGAGCATTTCCTTGCAGCAATTAAGCTATTTGGCCATAAAACAAATAAATCAATGAAAAATTGTAAAGTTATCATCTCAAACTACAGCCATTACATCTATTGATTACACAGTGGGTGTGATCCCCTGGTGATAAAGTGATGTTTTACTGATATTTCTCAGATATACCTACCATACATCATATCCAACACATTTACTTCACAGTGTGTTCCGGCTACTAATAGGTCCCCACCCCAATGTCAGGATCTACTACCATAACTCATACACAGTACATTAATCTTAACTTGACCACGGTTACCCTCATGTAATGTATTAGCAAATTAAATCTGTGAGGTCAAAATTTCTGTTGTTTAGTTCTAATGTTACAAATTCACGGGTTTATGATTTCATGTTAATTAAGAGTGTCCTTGATATATAATACAGGGTATAACAACTTATATTTGGGAACTAATTCACAGAACACTATTTAAGTTACTGTCATGCCTTTTCAGGCAGCTTATACTTCCAAATATAAATGCTTTACAAAACTACAAATACACAGTCAATTACATTTGAAGCCCTTTATAGTAAATATAAACATTTTACAGTAGATATATCCACTATATACAGTAAATATAAATATTATACAGTAGATATATCCACTATACAGTAAATATAAACATTATACAGTAGATATATCCACTATACAGTAAATATAAACATTATACAGTAGATATAACCACTATACAGTAAATATAAATATTATGCAGTAGATATATCCACTATACAGTAGATATATTCACTATACAGTAAATATAACCACTATACAGTAAATATAACATTATACAGTAGATATATTCACTATACAGTAAATATAAACATTATACAGTAGATATATCCACTATACAGTCAATATAACATTATACAGTAGATATAACCACTATATAGTAAATATAAACATGATACAGTAGATATAACCACTATACAGGAAATATAAACATTTTACAGTAGATATAACCACTATACAGTAAATATAAACATTATACAGTAGATATATTCACTATACAGTAAATAAAAACATTATACAGTAATATAACCACTATACAGTAAATATAAACATTATACAGTAGATATAACCACTATACAGTAAATATAAACATTATACAGTAGTTATATATCCACTATACAGTTAATATAACATTATACAGTAGATATATTCACTATACAGTAAATATAAACATTATACAGTAGATATATCCACTATACAGTAAATATAAACATTATACAGTAGATATAACCACTATACAGTAAATATAAACATTATACAGTAGATATAACCACTATACAGTAAATATAAACATTATACAGTAGTTATATATCCACTATACAGTTAATATAACATTATACAGTAGATATATTCACTATACAGTAAATATAAACATTATACAGTAGATATATCCACTATACAGTAAATATAAACATTATACAGTAGATATAACCACTATACAGTAAATATAAACATTATACAGTAGATATAACCACTATACAGTAGATATAAACATTATACAGTAGATATAACCACTATACAGTAAATATAAACATTATACAGTAGATATATTCACTATACAGTAAATATAAACATTATACAGTAGATATAACCACTATACAGGAAATATAAATATTATACAGTAGATATATTCACTATATAGTAAATATAAACATTATACAGTAGATATAACCACTATACAGTAGATATAACCATTATACAGTAGATATATTCACTATATAGTAAATATAAACATTTTACAGTAGATATATTCACTATACAGTAAATATAAACATTATACAGTAGATATAACCACTATATAGTAAATATAAACATTATACAGTAAATATAACCACTATATAGTAAATATAACATTGTACAGTGGATATAAGCACTATTCAGTCAATATAACCACTATACAGTAAATATAACCACTATACAGTAAATATAAACATTATACAGTAGATATAACCACTATACAGTAAATATAAACATTATACAGTAGATATAACCACTATACAGGAAATATAAACATTATACAGTAGATATAACCACTATATAGTAAATATAACATTGTACAGTAGATATAACCACTATACAGTAAATATAAACATTTTACAGTAGATATAACCACTATACAGTAAATATAAACATTATACAGTAAATATAACCACTATACAGGAAATATAAACATTTTACAGTAGATATAACCACTATACAGTAAATATAAACATTTTACAGTAGATATAACCACTTTACAGTAAATATAAACATTATACAGTAAATATATAACCACTATACAGTAAATATAAACATTTTACAGTAGATATGAACATTATACAGTAAATATAAACATTATACAGTAGATATAACCACTATACAGTCAATATAAACATTATACAGTAGATATGAACATTATACAGTAAATATAACATTATACAGTACATATATTCACTATACAGTCAATATATACATTATACAGTAGATATAACCACTATACAGTAAATATAACCACTATACAGGAAATATAAACATTATACAGTAGATATAACCACTATACAGTAAATATAACCACTATACAGGAAATATAAACATTATACAGTAGATATTACCACTATACAGTAGATATAACCACTATACAGTAAATATAACATTATACAGTAGATATAACCACTATACAGTAGATATAACCACTATACAGGAAATATAAACATTATACAGTAGATATAACCACTATACAGGAAATATAAACATTATACAGTAGATATGAACATTATACAGTAAATATAAACATTATACAGTAAATATAACCACTATACAGTAGATATAAACATTATACAGTAGATATAACCACTATACAGTAGATATAATCACTATACAGGAAATATAAACATTATACAGTAGATATATTCACTATACAGTAAATATAACATTATACAGTAAATATAACCACTATATAGGAAATATAAAAATTATTTAGTAGATATAAACATTATACAGTAAATATAAACATTATACAGTAAATATAAACATTATACAGTAGATATATTCACTATATAGTAAATATAAACATTATACAGTAAATATAAACATTATACAGTAAATATAAACATTATACAGTAGATATATTCACTTTACAGTAAATATAAACATTATACAGTAGATATAACCACTATACAGTAGATATAACCACTATACAGGAAATATAAACATTATACAGTAAATATAACCACTATACAGTAAATATAAACATTATACAGTAAATATAACCACTATACAGGAAATATAAACATTATACAGTAAATATATCCACTATACAGTAAATATAAACATTATACAGTAAATATAACCACTATACAGTAAATATAAACATTATACAGTAAATATAACCACTATACAGTAAATATATACATTATACAGTAAATACAAGCTGCCCCCCTGTAACATAACACTAACCACAGAAAATAATACTAACTTTTATTATACTTCTAGCATGCATGCATCCCAATTGCAAATGTGTTCATCAATTGCAATTAACGTTGTACAATGAGCTCTTCATCAATCCAGCTATAACATTCACTATTTATATTTCATTAGAAATTCCCACATCAGCACCAATAACAGTTGATCATGATGGATGTGTGACACTTGATAGTAACATTTATCTGGCTGGGAAAGGTCGGACCTGAAGGACAAGAGAGAAGACTTCATACGACCATAGGACCTGTCTTGGTGGGACAGATGATTGACTGAATCAGATAAGGTTATTGGTAGTGATAAGTAATTCATGAAGATTTGTCTACAGAATCACATTTCACATCCACAACATCTCACTTCGTTAGCGTGATTAGACAGGTGTATGGTCGAGGTCGAGTTAGGTAAGACTTTCCAAGGACAAATATATGTAGTAATATATAGCTTATGTAACAAGATGTGGACACTACCAGTATATATAATTACACACTTTCCTGTTAATGTTATTGTGGAAGCACTCACTACTAACTTTCTTATGGAGAATTCTTATTTTAAAGTCTTTAGCAATGATTCATTGTCATGAAATCTATTTTTTTCATTTTTTATACAGCAAACTAATATTAAATCTTGTTACCAATAACATTCTGATAATCTCCCTCTAGTAACAAACTTTGTTACCAGTATTTCCCAATTAATCAGTCTCTAGTAACACTGTTACAAATACAACTGTTAATCCCCCTAGTAACAATCATTGTTACCAGTATTACCCAGTCAATCACCCTCTAGTAACATTGCTACTAATACAACTGTTAATCCCCCTAGTAACAATCATTGTTACCAGTATTACCCAGTCAATCACCCTCTAGTAACATTGCTACTAATACAACTGTTAATCCCCCTAGTAACAATCATTGTTACCAGTATTACCCAGTCAATCACCCTCTAGTAACATTGCTACTAATACAACTGTTAATCCCCCTAGTAACAATCATTGTTACCAGTATAACCCAGTCGACCATCCTCTAGTAACATTGTTACCAATACAACTGTTAATCCCCCTAGTAACAATCATTGTTACCAGTATTACCCAGTCAATCACCCTCTAGTAACATTGTTACTAATACAACTGTTAATCTCCCTAGTAACAATCATTAAATTGTTACCATTATTACCCAGTCAATCACTCTTTAGTAACTTTGTTACTAATACAACTGTTTATCCTCCTAGTAACAATCATTGTTACCAGTATTACCCAGTCAATCACCCTCTAGTAACATTGTTACTAATACAACTGTTAATCTCCCTAGTTACAATCATTGTTACCAGTATTACCCAGTCGACCACTCTCTAGTAACACTGTTACCATTAACACCCTATCAACCACTCCCTATTACAGCTCATGTCCTCAATTTGTCTGGCCGATACCAACATTTCAATAATCCTGCTGTTCTGAATAAATCTGTATGCATCCTGTAATACGGTGGTCCTTCGGGTGTAATTGGCTACAGGGAGGCGATACATGGACAGACTCCCTGAGGACAGCACCGGCCAATATTTGTCCGAGATATATTGGTTTCCAATATAGAAGTGTGATGAATTAATAACACAAGATCCCTGACTGTTTGTGAAATATCTCAAGGAATATTCACATTTTATCAGATGTATATTTCATAAATCAGAGACGGGATCTCTATATTTGGTTAGACAGCAGGCATAACATATTAATACTGAGACTAGCCATATACCCTTTGTCAATATTTAACGCCACCACACGACAGCTATAGTGCTTTTCAACTAGGTGCTGGCAAGTTTAGAAATGTAACTTTTTCCCTACAGCCAAAAGGTTACCAAGAAGCCATATGTCAAAAGTTTTAGATCTAAAGGAATGAATATGATTAATTTATTTATTTACTCTTGTGAAAAAAAAGGTCTTCATCCGTCATGGTGCCATAAAGTAATTCTGGTACGGAATCTGAGACTGATGCAGGATTGAACTTTAGTCTAACCCTGCGTATTTCACCGAATTCTGATGTCAGTTTTATCCCCAGCACATGCAGACTTCCTGTGGCAGAAGATTGGCAGAAGCTATCACTACCCTTAGATAAAGCACCAAACTCCTTCAACCTTATATTAATCAACTTATAAGGGACGGAAGCTCCTTTGTGTTAATACACATCCTTTTAACCAGTCTTTATTGTCAGAATATCTTTTTCGTACACCTTCTGAATGAACCATCTAAACAAAAAACATTGAGTTTATCATGAAATTTTTGCTTAAAAAATATATCATACATGTCATTTTCTCATGAAATTTATTCATGAATTACCCACCGTCCCTTTGTGTTAATACACATCCTTTTAACCAGTCTTTATTGTCAGAATATCTTTTTCGTACACCTTCTGAATGAACCATCTAAACAAAAAACATTGAGTTTATCATGGAAATTTTTGCTTAAAAAATATATCATACATGTCATTTTCTCATGAAATTTATTCATGAATTACCCAACGTCAGCTACAACTAAACAGTTACCAGTATTCATCACTTCAGCATCACATGCTACACACACACACACACACAGATGACCAGACTTTAGGTAAACATTTCAAACCAGGCCATAGCTGATGGTGCTGTGGGATCCAATACATATGAATGTTTCCCATCATTTTCAGGTGTAAGCCTTTAAGGTGTCCTGTCTGAACATCTTCCCAGGACGATAGCTAACAGGTTCCTCCCTAAATCTACTCCCGGACTCTCACTGTCCCCCTAGTACAGCTACATACTTATAAATAGGTCACTATGTAATTTACTTACAGTCAGTAAGTGGGTCTTTACCCATTAATTACACATGACAAGACAAACTATTTAGTATATTCCTAGAAACATCAAAAATTCTTGGTACACATAGGCAAGGCATATATACTGAACACTAGAGATCTCCCCGTTATATAATATAGATAGATCTCTCCTGTATATAATGTAGACAGGAGATCTCTCCTGTATATAATGAAGACAGGAGATCTCTCCTGTATATAATGTAGACAGGAGATCTCTCCTGTATATAATGTAGACAGGAGATCCCCCCTGTATATAATGTATAATGTAGACAGGAGATCTCTCCTGTATATAATGTAGACAGGAGATCTCCTGTATATAATGAAGACAGGAGATCCCCCCTGTATATAATGTAGACTGGAGATCTCTTCTGTATATAATGTAGACAGGAGATCTCTCCTGTAAATAATGTGGACAGGAGATCCCCCCTGTATATAATGAAGACAGGAGATCCCCCCTGTATATAATGTAGACAGGAGATCCCCCCTGTATATAATGTAGACAGGAGATCTCTCCTGTATATAATGTAGACAGGAGATCTCTCCTGTATATAATGTAGACAGGAGATCTCTCCTGTATATAATGTAGACAGGAGATCTCTCCTGTATATAATGTAGACAGGTGATCTCTCCTGTATATAATGTAGACAGGTGATCTCTCCTGTATATAATGTAGACAGGAGATCTCTCCTGTATATAATGTAGACAGGTGATCTCTCCTGTATATAATGTAGACAGGAGATCTCTCCTGTATATCATGTAGACAGGTGATCTCTCCTGTATATAATGTAGACAGGAGATCTCTCCTGTATATAATGAAGACAGGAGATCTCTCCTGTATATAATGTAGACAGGAGATCCCCCCTGTATATAATGTAGACAGGAGATCCCCCCTGTATATAATGAAGACAGGAGATCTCTCCTGTATATAATGTAGACAGGAGATCCCCCCCTGTATATAATGTAGACAGGAGATCTCTCCTGTATATAATGTAGACAGGAGATCCCCCCTGTATATAATGAAGACAGGAGATCTCTCCTGTATATAATGTAGACAGGAGATACCCCCTGTATATAATGTAGACAGGAGATCCCCCCCTGTATATAATGTAGACAGGAGATCCCCCCTGTATATAATGAAGACAGGAGATCTCTCCTGTATATAATGTAGACAGGAGATCTCTCCTGTATATAATGTAGACAGGAGACCCCCCCCTGTATATAATGTAGACAGGAGACCCCCCCCCCCCTGTATATAATGTAGACAGAAGATCCCCCCTGTATATAATGTAGACAGGAGATCTCTCCTCTATATAATGTAGACAGGAGATCCCCCCTGTATATAATGAAGACAGGAGATCCCCCCTGTATAGAATGTAGACAGGAGATCTCTCCTGTATATAATGTAGACAGGAGATCTCTCCTGTATAATGTAGACAGGAGATCCCCCCTGTATATAATGTAGACAGGAGATCCCCCCCTGTATATAATGTAGACAGGAGATCCCCCTGTATATAATGTAGACAGGAGATCCCCCTGTATATAATGTAGACAGATCTCTCCTGTGTATAATGTAGACAGGTGATACCCCCTGTATATAATGTAGACAGGAGATCTCCTGTATATAATGTAGACAGGAGATCTCCTGTATATAATGTAGACAGGAGATCTCCCCCCCTGTATATAATGTAGACAGGAGATCTCTCCTGTATATGATGTAGACAGGAGATCCCCCCCTCCCCTGTATATAATGTAGACAGGAGATCTCTCCTGTATACAAGAGGCCCAGAGGGCCTGTATCGCTCACCTGGATATATTGGTATCTAGGTTATCATGGTAAAATATTTTCCCCGCTCCTCAGCCCCCTGGGGGGGGGGGGGGGTGTCAGTCCCACCATTAGTACAATTTTGAATCCTAAGCACCTAGGGATGCTTTCTACCAAATAAGGTTGATTTCCAATCAGTGGTTATGGAGAAGAAGTCGCTAATATCAATACAGCTAAATAACTCTTTTTGACCCGCCCCTCAGCCCCCTGGGGGGTCAGTCCCACTATTAGTACAATTTTGAATCCTGAGCACCTAGGGATGCTTCCTGCCAAATAAGGCTGATTTCCAATCAGTGGTTATGGAGAAGAAGTCGCTTAAACCATGATATAGATAAATAACCCTTTTTGGCCCCGCCATCAGCCCCCTAGGGGGTCAGTCCTACCTTTAGTACAATTTTGAATCCTGGGCACCTAGGATGCTTCCTGCCAAATAAGGTTGATTTTGAAACAGTAATTATGAAGAAGAAGTCGCTTAAACCAATATAGCTAAATAACCCTTTTTGGCCCAAACCCTCAGCCCCCTGGGGGGTCAGTCCCACCATAAGTACAATTTTGAATCCTGGTCACCTGAAGATGCTTCCTGCCAAATAAGGCTGATTTCCAATCAGTGGTTATGGAGAAGAAGTTGCTAATATCAATATAGCTAAACCAGGGCCAAATCAAAAACCATGATTGTGATCATCTCTTTATGCCCAGCAATTGTATATATAGTTTTGGGGTGGGGATCTCAACCGTTTAAAAGTTATGACTCAGGGGTCAAATTAAAAGGGTGTGGCAGACCCCAGGGCCAAATCAAAAACCATGATTGTGATCATCTCTTAATGCCCAGTAATTGTATATATAGTTTTGGGGTGGGGATCTCAACCGTTTAAAAGTTATGACTCAGGGGTCAAATTAAAAGGGTGTGGCAGACCCCAGGGCCAAATCAAAAACCATGATTGTGATCATCTCTTAATGCCCAGTAATTGTATGTATAGTTTCGGGGTGGGGATCTCGACCATTCAAAAGTTACGACTCAGTAGTCAATTTGCAAGGGTGTGGCAGACCCTTGGATCAAATATGAAATCATGATTGTGATTGTCTCTTAATGCCGAGCAATTGTATATATAGTTTTGGGGTGGGGATCTCAACTGTTTAAAAGTTATGACTCCGAAGTCAATTTACAAGGGCGTGGCAAACCCTGGGGTCAAAACATAAACCATGATTGTGATCATCTGATAATGCCCAGCAATTGTATATATAGTTTTGGGGTGGCGATCTCAACCGTTAAAAAGTCATGACTCAGGGGTCAAATTAAAAGGGTGTGGCAGACCCCAGGGCCAAATCAAAAACCATGATTGTGATCATCTCTTAATGCCTAGTAATTGTATATATAGTTTTGGGGTGGGGATCTCAACCGTTTAAAAGTTATGACTCAGGGGTCAAATTAAAAGGGTGTGGCAGACCCCAGGGCCAAATCAAAAACCATGATTGTGATTATCTCTTAATTCCTAGTAATTGTATATGTAGTTTTGGGGTGGGGATCTCAACCATTTAAAAGTTATGACTCAGGAGTCAAGTTTCAAGGGCGTGGCAGACCCTGGAGTCAAATATAAAATCATAATTGTGATTGTCTCTTAATGCCTAGCAATTGTATATATAGTTTTGGGGTGGGGATCTCAGCCGTTTAAAAGTTATGAGTCAGGAGTCAAGTTGCAAGGGCGTGGCAGACCCTGGGGTCATATCTAAATCCATGATTGTGATCGAGGTTACCAAAACATTTGTATAAATTTGAATTCAAGCAACCTTTGGATTCTACCACTAGAATATAGATGTCATACATTGCTTAGTTTCAGGAAAGAGATCATTTATACCAATATTGTCTAATGTGCCCCTTTTGGCCCCACCCCTCAGGCCCCTCCGTGATCATAATCATATAATTTTGAATCCTAATCCCATAGTGATGATACCAGGCAAATATGAATAATATCCATTGCTTGGTTTCAGAGAAGAAGTCATTTTTATCATTATAGCCAAATTGACTCCTTTCGGCCCCGCCCCTCGGGCCCCTGGGGGATCAGCCCCACCATTTATACAATTTTGAATCCACACCCCATGGTAATGCTACCAGGCAAATATAAGCGATATACATTACTGGGTTTCAGAGAAGAAATTGTTTATATCAATATAGCCAAATTGACCCCTTTTGACCCCGCCCCCCAGGCCCCTTGGGGGTCAGCCCCACCATTTGTACAATTTTGAATCCCCACTCAATAGTGATGCTACCAGCCAAATATGAGCGATATATATTACTGGGTTTCAGAGAAGAAGTCGTTTATATCAATATAGCCAACTTACCCTTTTGGCCCCGCCCCCCAGGCCCCTGGGGGGTCAGCCCCACCATTTGTACAATTTTGAATCCCCAACCCATAGTAATACTACCAGCCAAATATGAGCAATATACATTGCTCGGTTTCAGAGAAGAAGTCGTTTATATCAAATAGCCAAATTGACCCCTTTTGGCCCCGCCCCCCAGGCCCCTGGGGGGTCAGCCCAACCATTTGTACAATTTTGAGTCCCCACCCCATAGGGATGCTTCTGACCAAATTTGGTCAAATTCCGATCAGTGGTTATAAAGAAGAAGTCAATTGTTGACGGACGGACGACGGACGACGGACGGACGACGGACGGACAACGGACGGACGACGGACGCCACGGTATCGCATAAGCTCACCTTGGTCCTTTGGACCAGGTGAGCTAATAATGTAGACAGGAGATCTCTCCTGTATATAATGTAGACAGGAGATCTCCCCCCCTGTATATAATGTAGACAGGAGATCTCTCCTGTATATAATGTAGACAGGAGATCCCCCCTGTATATAATGTAGACAGGAGATCCCCCCTGTATATAATGTAGACAGGAGATCCCCCCTGTATATAATGTAGACAGGAGATCCCCCCTGTATATGAAATGTATGCAAGGGGTCATCTTTTTGTTTCAGGTATACTGGAGATCCATACACTGCCACCTGGTTGTCCAAACTATAGGTTCTCCTTGTCTTTAATGCAGACAGCAAATACCCCCAGTATATTATATATACCTAGTTAATAATATAGATAGATGCCCCTGTTTAAAGATCCGTGGGAGCTGCCAAAACCTTAAATTATACAATATCATCAGAAGCTTTTATAGACATGGATAAGTGAGTATGTTTACAAGTTTTGATTAAAATGTATCGGTGCGTATCACGATTTATTTTTGACATCCCGTGTCTGCCCTGTTGTTCAATGTGTACCGTACTCCCTGTCTAGAATGCACCGATAACTCAGAAACACTGATCTGTGTATGTTGTGTACCTGGACTCACGTGTTTTGGGCCAACTCCCGTATCTGTTACCAGATACTGGAACCGTAACCATCACAGGGAAGTAAATATTGTTACGTACCTGGTGTTTAATCTGTTTACAGCCTTCTGTAGTCCCGCATCACTAAAAACACAGATGTTCTAGCTCGCCAGACTCACAAATAGTTAATCTGAAAAAACACAAATAAAAACTTCTGAATCCTGTTGGCAGCAATTAAAGGTCATGTGGCTATCGATGTAACCACAGCCATACCCCAACAGTGATAAACTGTATAAGTAACAGACTGGGTGGTGGTCATCCTAATCACTGTGAGCAGGCGATCTGTATACAGGCGGTTATGGTGATCCCACCCATTACAATCTTACGCTTTACTAAGGCTACTGTATAAAGTTGGTAACTTTTTGATATTTGAATCTATCTATAAGGCATTACAAGTTTGATCAACATGCTTGTTTGTTCCTCAGTAGCTGTAAGTTTAGAAGTCTAGAAGTCTATTATGTAGAAGTACATGACTTGTCATAGTCACATGTATATGTAATACAAACACCTAATTCAAACTATTTATGTACCAGACATGTTGAGAGAAAGCATTATACAACTGCTGTACACCAACACAGCTAGCCAAGGCTGCATAAAAACTATAAATATATTTGAAGATATTTTTAGAAATTAAAATCCATAATGAAACGGGATCAAATTTGCATCAATATTATGTACAGTCAAAACTGTCTATAAAGGACACCCAAGGGACAGAGCAAAAGTGGTCTTTGTAAACAGGTGATCTTTATACAGAGGTCGGTTATATAGTAAATTGCACTGATGAGTCTGTCTTTTATAGATAAGTGTCCTTTATATAGAGGTGTTCTTTATGACAGGTTTGACTGTATGTATAAGGTATATAACCCTCCTGATCAGTCAATATTTTGTACATCTTCCGTTAAACTTGACCAAAACAACTTAAACAGGAGAATGTGTCTAGCTAACCATCAGCAATCACCAAGCTTAGTCCTTCTGTAGGACTGAATTCCCTAATTAAAATACTGAGTATAAACTTTTACCTATACATAAAAAACATCATCTATAATGTTGATAACTTATTCATGTGCATTACTCTCATAATGAGATAGTGAAACCTCTTACATTTGAAGTCACTACCTCAGTGACAAAGCACACAGAGTTTAATGGGGGGAAGGGGTACTAGTCATAACAAGAATGACAAAATGTGGAGGCTGAAATGGGTAGAGGTTTTAACAATCCTGACACTCTTAACAGGTGTAAGTGGTGTTAATATATAGCAATATGATATGCCGGGAAGTAATTCATTACCTCAAATGGCTTCCAGATAAAGGAAACATCATGATAGGTACCTAGACTATATATCTGTAATAGGATGAGGATAGGTGATAAAGAGAGTGCCATCGCTGGGGCTCGAACCCGCGACCCTTGGCTCTTCAGTATGATGCTCTACCAACTGAGCTAAAGAGAAATTTCTTACAGCTCACGCTTGTAAGGCAACTTAGCAATGCACATCTTTCACATATCCTACCTGTATACACTGTTAGTCTGTAAATAGACACAAAATGTCCTACCTGTATACACTGTAGCTAGTCAATGACAGCAGTACTGTAGGTCTATAACTAGACACAACATACCTACCTGTATACACCGTTAGTCTGTAAATAGACACAAAATGTCCTACCTGTATACACTGTAGCTAGTCAATGACAGCAGTACTGTAGGTCTATAACTAGACACAACATACCTACCTGTATACACCGTTAGTCTATGACTAGACACAACATACCTACCTGTATACACCGTTAGTCTGTAACTAGACACAACATATCCTACCTGTATACACTGTGGCTGGTCAATGATAGCAGTACTGTTGGTCTGTAACTATAGACACAACATACCCTACACCTGTATACACTGTTGGTCTGTAACTAGACACAACATACCCTACACCTGTATACACTGTTGGTCTGTAACTAGACACAACATACCCTACACCTGTATACACTGTTGGTCTGTAACTAGACACAACATACCCTACACCTGTAAACACTGTTGGTCTGTAACTAGACACAACATCCCCTACCTGTATACACTGTTAGTCTGTAACTAGACACAACATATCCTACCTGTATACACTGTTATTCTGTAATTAGACACAACATACCCTACCTGTATACTCTGTTGGTCTGTAACTAGACACAACATACCCTACCTGTATACACTGTTAGTCTGTAACTAGACACAACATATCCTACACCTGTATGCACTGTTAGTCTGTAACTAGACACAACATATCCTACATGTATACACTGTTAGTCTGTAACTAGACACAACATACCCTACCTGTATACACTGTTAGTCTGTAACTAGACACAACATATCCTACACCTGTATACACTGTTAGTCTGTAACTAGACACAACATACCCTACACCTGTATACACTGTTGGTCTGTAACTAGACACAAGATCCCCGTACCTGTATACACTGTTGGTCTGTAACTAGACACAACATACCCTACACCTGTAAACACTGTGGGTCTGTAACTAGACACAACATCCCCTACCGGTATACACTGTTAGTCTGTAACTAGACACAACATATCCTACCTGTATACACTGTTAGTCTGTAATTAGACACAACATACCCTACCTGTATACACTGTTGGTCTGTAACTAGACACAACATACCCTACCTGTATACACTGTTAGTCTGTAACTAGACACAACATATCCTACACCTGTATGCACTGTTAGTCTGTAACTAGACACAACATATCCTACATGTATACACTGTTAGTCTGTAACTAGACACAACATACCCTACCTGTATACACTGTTAGTCTGTAACTAGACACAACATATCCTACCTGTATACACTGTTAGTCTGTAACTAGACACAACATACCCTACACCTGTATACACTGTTGGTCTGTAACTAGACACAAGATCCCCGTACCTGTATACACTGTTGGTCTGTAACTAGACACAAGATCCCCTTACCTGTATACACTGTTAGTCTGTAACTAGACACAACATATCCTACCTTGTACACTGTTAGTCTGTAACTAGACACAACATATCCTACCTGTATACACTGTTAGTCTGTAAATAGACACAAAATGTCCTACCTGTATACACTGTAGCTAGTCAATGACAGCAGTACTGTAGGTCTATAACTAGACACAACATACCTACCTGTATACACCGTTAGTCTGTAACTAGACACAACATATCCTACCTGTATACACTGTAGCTAGTCAATGACAGCAGTACTGTAGGTCTATGACTAGACACAACATACCTACCTGTATACACCGTTAGTCTGTAACTAGACACAACATATCCTACCTGTATACACTGTAGCTAGTCAATGACAGCAGTACTGTAGGTCTATGACTAGACACAACATACCTACCTGTATACACCGTTAGTCTGTAACTAGACACAACATATCCTACCTGTATACACTGTAGCTAGTCAATGACAGCAGTACTGTAGGTCTATGACTAGACACAACATACCTACCTGTATACTCTGTTGGTCTGTAACTAGACACAACATACCCTACCTGTATACACTGTTAGTCTGTAACTAGACACAACATATCCTACACCTGTATGCACTGTTAGTCTGTAACTAGACACAACATATCCTACATGTATACACTGTTAGTCTGTAACTAGACACAACATACCCTACCTGTATACACTGTTAGTCTGTAACTAGACACAACATATCCTACACCTGTATACACTGTTAGTCTGTAACTAGACACAACATACCCTACACCTGTATACACTGTTGGTCTGTAACTAGACACAAGATCCCCGTACCTGTATACACTGTTGGTCTGTAACTAGACACAACATACCCTACACCTGTAAACACTGTGGGTCTGTAACTAGACACAACATCCCCTACCGGTATACACTGTTAGTCTGTAACTAGACACAACATATCCTACCTGTATACACTGTTAGTCTGTAATTAGACACAACATACCCTACCTGTATACACTGTTGGTCTGTAACTAGACACAACATACCCTACCTGTATACACTGTTAGTCTGTAACTAGACACAACATATCCTACACCTGTATGCACTGTTAGTCTGTAACTAGACACAACATATCCTACATGTATACACTGTTAGTCTGTAACTAGACACAACATACCCTACCTGTATACACTGTTAGTCTGTAACTAGACACAACATATCCTACCTGTATACACTGTTAGTCTGTAACTAGACACAACATACCCTACACCTGTATACACTGTTGGTCTGTAACTAGACACAAGATCCCCGTACCTGTATACACTGTTGGTCTGTAACTAGACACAAGATCCCCTTACCTGTATACACTGTTAGTCTGTAACTAGACACAACATATCCTACCTTGTACACTGTTA
Source organism: Mimachlamys varia (assembly GCA_947623455.1). Classification (NCBI taxonomy): domain Eukaryota; kingdom Metazoa; phylum Mollusca; class Bivalvia; order Pectinida; family Pectinidae; genus Mimachlamys; species Mimachlamys varia. The sequence goes on along the minus strand of OX392527.1, from coordinate 30,364,181 downwards.
GTCTGTAACTAGACACAACATATCCTACCTGTATACACTGTTAGTCTGTAAATAGACACAAAATGTCCTACCTGTATACACTGTAGCTAGTCAATGACAGCAGTACTGTAGGTCTATAACTAGACACAACATACCTACCTGTATACACCGTTAGTCTGTAACTAGACACAACATATCCTACCTGTATACACTGTAGCTAGTCAATGACAGCAGTACTGTAGGTCTATGACTAGACACAACATACCTACCTGTATACACCGTTAGTCTGTAACTAGACACAACATATCCTACCTGTATACACTGTAGCTAGTCAATGACAGCAGTACTGTAGGTCTATGACTAGACACAACATACCTACCTGTATACACCGTTAGTCTGTAACTAGACACAACATATCCTACCTGTATACACTGTAGCTAGTCAATGACAGCAGTACTGTAGGTCTATGACTAGACACAACATACCTACCTGTATACACCGTTAGTCTGTAACTAGACACAACATATCCTATCTGTATACACTGTGGCTGGTCAATGATAGCAGTACTGTTAGTCTGTAACTATAGACACAACATATCCTACACCTGTATACACTGTTGGTCTGTAACTAGACACAACATACCCTACCTGTATACACTGTTGGTCTGTAACTAGACACAACATACCCTACACCTGTATACACTGTTGATCTGTAACTAGACACAACATATCCTACACCTGTATACACTGTTGGTCTGTAACTAGACACAACATACCCTACACCTGTATGCACTGTTAGTCTGTAACTAGACACAACATCCCCTACCTGTATACACTGTTAGTCTGTAATTAGACACAACATATCCTACCTGTATACACTGTTAGTCTGTAACTAGACACAACATACCCTACCTGTATACACTGTTAGTCTGTAACTAGACACAACATACCCTACCTGTATACACTGTTAGTATGTAACTAGACACAACATATCCTACACCTGTATGCATTTTTAGTCTGTAACTAGACACAACATATCCTACATGTATACACTGTTAGTCTGTAACTAGACACAACATACCCTACCTGTATACACTGTTAGTCTGTAACTAGACACAACATCCCCTACCTGTATACACTGTTAGTCTGTAACTAGACACAAGATACCCTACCTGTATACACTGTTAGTCTGTAACTAGACACAACATACCCTACCTGTATACACTGTTAGTCTGTAACTAGACACAAGATCCCCGTACCTGTATACACTGTTGGTCTGTAACTAGACACAAGATCCCCTACCTGTATACACTGTTAGTCTGTAACTAGACACAAGATCCCCTACCTGTATACACTGTTGGTCTGTAACTAGACACAACATACCCTACACCTGTATACACTGTTGGTCTGTAACTAGACACAACATACCCTACACTTGTATACACTGTTGGTCTGTAACTAGACACAAGATCCCCTACCTGTATACACTGTTGGTCTGTAACTAGACACAACATCCCCTACCTGTATACACTGTTGGTCTGTAACTAGACACAACATAACTACCTGTATACACTGTAGCTGGTCAGTGACTGTATACAGTGTTAGTCTGTAACTAGACACAACATACCCTACCTGTATACACTGTAGCTCGGATCAATGACAGCAGTACTGTAAGTCTGTAACTAGACACAATTAACATACCGTCCCTTTAGAAAGCAGTATATACTGTTAAACACTATAATTAGCCTGGTAATTGTATGTACTAGTAATATAAGTACCGATGATGTAAATAGCAGTCAGACTGCCCACTCCAGATAATTAGAACAAGATGACCTAACCCTATACTACTCAGATGAGTATAACCCTTGGCCATTGTTTATGTAAACAGCTATGTTACACTGCCAACAGCTACAGGTATTGACCTATCATTAGCTCCGATCTACACCAGGCAATAAACTGACAGCAGCTCTCAAAGTCACTGTACACCATAAACCTTCAGTTAACAAGTAGGGTTGGGATACATAAAAATATACATCAGGGGGCTAAACAAGTAAAGTATCAGAAGGGTGAGGATAAATGGTCTATAGGAATTTGTCATTTTCTCCTATCTCATTGTTATATAATGGTGAGTGGGCACCCATTGTACTGCATGACAAAAGCAGGTGATATTGATATGAACCATGTAGTGACTCTCAGATTTAATACAAGCATGTGATACTGATAAGAACCACGTACTGACTGTCAGATCTAATGCTAAGATAAAGTGATCTGTAGTTATGTAAGAAATTGATTTGTTTGTCCTCTATTGTCCCAAGATTGCTTCACATAGACATCTTATCAATATTGTATGTGGGAAAATAGTTGTAAGTCTCATCAGGTATATGTCAGAAAGGAAACCACAGCAACATGTAGGCATAACATCTTATCCTTGTCAAGGTGTGGGAGAAATTTTACTCTTACCGAAGTTTGTGTATGAAACTCTAACTTCATCAATTTATAAACACAACATCCTAACCTTATCACTTAAATTCACAGACATCCCACCCTTACCTGGGTATGGATAAACTGTAATACAGATACAGACATCCCACCCTTACCTGGGTATGGACAAACTGTAATACAGACAGACATCCCACCCTTACCTGGGTATGGACAAACTGTAATACAGAAACAGCATCCTAGCCTCTCTTAATGGTGTATATAGATGTTTCAACAAAACAGCAAAACATCAACAAGTGTGGACATATCAAAATGGTACCCTCATAAAGGGTAGATACAGTATCTAATAACCAGCATTATGTTGTTAGTGGAGCATCTTTCTCTCACCATGAATTAGGCATAACATCTTACCCATATCAAAATGTGAATAGATTTGGCATAGACTGTTACCTTCAGATGTGGGCATTGTATTTTAACCTCATTTAGATATAGACACTGTATATTACCCTCATTAAGATGTGGGCATTGTATATTACCCTCATTAAGATGTGGGCATTGTATATATTACTCTCATTAAGATGTGGGCATTGTATATTACCCTCATTAAGATGTGGGCATTGCATATTATCCTCATGAAGATGTGGGCATTGTATATTACTCTCATTAAGATGTGGGCATTGTATATGTAACCCTCATGAAAAGCTTGAGCACCATATATTAGCCCCACTGAGTTTTGGGCTCTAATACTTATATATACTCGATTATATTTGAGACATACATACCAACATTTAGCCCCGACAGTAAATATTCTGGAGATTAAACCTTGGGGGTTTTATTACATCAGTACTTCATACAACACCCCCACTAACACCACAAGCTCAGTGACCAGTATAATAACCTATTTCTCAACGTCATGTGGCTATTCCACATATCCTTCAGAACACCGGTCCTTTAACAGGAACTCCTCTGGAAGGTTGGGCTTGTCTACAGGTCAAACACTATTTTTCATTCTATATCCCATAGAGTAAAACTGTATAATTTTTATATAAAATGCAGCCAGGGATAGAAGATGACTTCTTCAATGTCATCTCTGTATCCGGTTACTAAGGTGAACTACCTGTAATTGGCTTGGTTTTATTAACGTTTCATGCACCAATGGCTCAGGATTGGCAAATACAAATATTCATAATTTTTGCCCGAAGTTGAAAGAAGCTAAGTATATCTGTATTTGGAAGAAAGGAAATGTTCAGTTTCCGTAAGGAAGCTTAAATGAACAAATGATTTCATTTAAAACAAGGAAACAAACATGCAATACTTCTGTTTAAGTCCATTTCTAACATAATTACTTCCTGTACAGGTATCAATAAACTTCCAGGTAATGCTATTAGAAACTACAATGAAACCAAAACCAAGAGTTTGATGTGCGAGATTAAATTTCAGTCCTCAAAGTCACTGCAGGTGAAATATTTTTTAGGACTTTTCAAAGCAGGATGAATACATAGGGGACCATGCATACTCTCAAATCTAGATCACATGATAATACACATGAACATACTACAGGGAAACATTAGAACATTCTTACTGTTGATGGTTGCAGTATCACAGGGAAGGTGTCCTATTAACATTACAGTATATACAGCGACACATATCTCTATGGTGTCTCCTTCCCTGTCACTCTTTAAACAGGTAATTACACAGCAACATATAGAAGTACCAGTCTACTACCAGCCCACTAATTAAAGCTGTCTCAGATTACCTCAATTCAATGTCATTTTATCTCCCACTGATTCACCAATGTGCCAAATTTCCAACTCTTGCCAAAATCAGTTATGACCAGTCTTGCATTTTATTTTTCAACTTTAACCACTTTTATACAAATTATAAAAATGTGCACAATGTTTATAGTGAGATGAAAGATTTAAATTTTACCCCTAATGAAGCTAACAATGCTTCAGAAATAATTCTGGTCAGATATCATAAGGATGGTACATAGCCATGCCTTGAGAACAAGGAGCTAACTGATAGGATCATCATCAGAGATCCATCAGAGATTGTCAGGTGTGGGGTTCTACACAGTTCTACTGGGCCACAAACATTCCTTCATCAAACAGTCCAAAAACCCAATGTCACACACAAATAACACCTTAGATATAGAAAGTCTGCTGTAGAAATAGTGCCCAATCTATATAGCCTATGTTAGAGGGTAGAACTCATTTCCAATAGGTCCCCAGAGCTAGCTAATCAGCACCTCTAACTGGTATATTCTAACAGGATTTGTAGCGAAAACCAATCCCATATAAGCTTCAAGGCAAACATTTTTTATGTGTCATTACAAATAAATGATTTAATACATGTATCTGAGTATCAGAGCATGTACATATGGCCATGTTTGTCTAGTGTTGGGCCAGTCAGATCCTGGAATGATTTTTATCAGTCCAAGTTTTCAGGCTTATTATAGCCAGTGGTCCTTATGACAGCCTGTTAGCTACAGTTTTAACCACAAGAGCCTGGCAGCTCTCTAGTATTCTAGGCCTATATAGGCCCACACACAATTGAAGCTAGCTCTGTAAGCAGATTGCTTTTATAAGATCAGAAAAGTAATTTCTACTTGTTCACCAACAGAAGGGGGTATACCCTATTTTAGCATTTCATCAGTGACTAACTTTATCAGACCAATCATGCAGAAGGGGCACCAAAAAAAAAGCTGATCATTATACCGGTCTTACAAACACTTTAACGAACTAGAAATGCTTAACTCAATCAAGGCAGCTTCCCAATCGTAGGCCGTCATTAATAGAACGACATCTACCCTTCTGATCACTAGACATGGGCTGGTGGCAATGTATCACAGCGTTAATGACATTCAGACGTCAGTGAGCCGAGGGTCCTAAAGGCTCCAAAGTCTATCACCGAATTAACGTCCAAAAAAGGAGAGAAATAAAGCATTTCTAACTGGTTTACTGTGTAAACATTGATCTGGGAGGGACCTGCAGATACTTCATACAGTTTAAAACAAGCAAAATTGTTTAATGAAAAGAAATAAAAATGAAATAACATTTATATCTCTTGAAACTTAAAATTGTTTAATGAAAAGAAATAAAAATGAAATAACATTTATATCTCTTGAAACTTAAAATTGTTTAATGAAAAGAAATAAAAATGAAATAACATTTATATCTCTTGAAACTTTTCAGAAACAAAGTTACCTGTAGGAGCTAGATTTTATAATGGAAGACAATCTTACATGTATGTTATCAGTGCAATATCCTACAAAACATTAGGCTGAATATCCCAAATGCTTTCATGCAATAAAACCAAAATTGCAGTTGATATCAGAATGTGATGATTGGAGTGCAATCTCAGACAATTTTCGAGAAATATACATGACTACAAACTACAACACTCTTTATCTTATGCTTTTTTAAAATGGGAATTAGTATAAGTGATCACATAATCTTAAGAAAACATAAAAACTATCAAACCTCGTTAACTCAAACCTGTATAAATTTAAGACCCCACTAAATTCAAAATATTTCATTCAATTAAAAGTAGGTACTAATTAAGATTACTCAGAAGTTTCTCACGATTGTAATGACTTGTAGATTACAAGGTCTGACAATTTAAGACGTAACTCTAGAAAATCGTACATTTGACACTTCAATAATTAAACACCCAATCCTACTCCAGAACAAAGTTTCAGGTCTTCCATGTCACTGACCTGGTCACAGTGACACCCTCGATCACAGGAAGCAGGTCTACCAAAAAGGTAGAGCTCAGGCTTGTGTTAATATACAACTGATAAGAAATAAATATTTGATGAAGATCAACAACCAATAGATAATTCAGCAACTTATAAGTCATAGGTGTCACTATCACAGCATTACTCTACCTAAATACCCTGTATATTTACCCTCTAGAACCCTACCTTACCCAGAATATTAACCCTCCAGAACCCTACCTTACCAAGAATATTTACCCTCCAGAACTCTACCTTAATTACCCAGCATATTTACCCTCCACAACCCTATACCTTACCCAGCATATTTACCCTCCAGAACCCTCCCTTACCCAGCATATTTACCCTCCAGAACTCTACCTTACCCAGCATATTTACCCTCCACAACCCTATACCTTACCCAGCATATTTACTCTACAGAACCCTATACCTTACCCAGCATATTTACCCTACAGAACCCTATACCTTACCCAGCATATTTATCCTCCACAACCCTATACCTTACCCAGCATATTTACCCTCCAGAACCCTAGCTACCTTACCCAGCATATTTACTCTCCAGATCCCTACCTTACCCAGCATATTTACCCTCCACAACCCTATACCTTACCCAGAATATGAACCCTCCAGAACCCTACCTTACCCAGCATATTTACCCTCCAAAACCCTGCCTTACCCAGAACATTTACCTTCCAGAACCCTACCTTACCCAGGATATTTACCCTCCAGAACCCTATACCTTACCCAGCATATTTACCCTCCAGAACCCTACCTTACCCAGCATATTTACCCTCCAGAACCCTACCTTACCCAGCATATTTACCCTCCAGAACCCTATCTTACCCAGCATATTAACCCTCCAGAACCCTATCTTACCCAGCATATTTACCCTCCAGAACCCTACCTTACCCAGCATATTTACCCTCCAGAACCCTACCCTACCCAGCATATTTACCCTCCAGAACCCTACCTTACCAGCAATTTACCCTTCAGAACCCTACCTTAATTACCCAGCATATTTACCCTCCAGAACCCTACCTTACCCAGCACATTTACCCTCCAGAACCCTACCTTACCCAGCATATTTACCCTCCAGAACCCTAGCTACCTTACCCAGCATATTTACCCTCCAGAACCCTATCTTACCCAGCATATTTACCCTTCAGAACCCTAGCCAGCTTAATTACACAGCATATTTACTCTCCAAAGGGGTGGTGTGCAGTCGATACAATAGCTGAATGAGAGTATATACCCGCCAGGCAAAAAATAGTATGTTAATGTAACATTACAACATATACTAAAGCAAGCATTCTATTTTTGGCCAAATATGTAGGTTTAATGTACACTTATAATAGCAGGTATGTTGATTAGAAGACAGCCTACCTCTATCTATAGAAGGTGATTAGTGTCAAACATAAACTTTAGAGATTTACAAGGTTAATTGTGTAACAGATTTAAAGCTGTCGTGTTGTTGTTAGATATAAAATCTCAGTGGTATACAGGACAGTATATACTTATACTGTCTGATCCTCCATATCTATATCTGATCTACACATACTGTATACACAGGTACACCACCAGTATACATACACCAGTTAATGACCTTCACATTCCAATACCTGTATAAGTACTGGCTACTTATGGTAATTCTAACATTCAATGGTTCCCTTTACAACAATAGTTAAGACTGACCTAATACTGACCGCAGTACCTCCTCCCCGACAGGTGTAACTGACAGGTGAGTCAGAGAGTTAGTGACCTACATATGTACATAGTTGACTTACCCTCCACTTATTGTACATGTGGTAATGTGTCCGAGTCCGATCCGAGTCCGGTCCAAGTCAGACCGCTTAATGGCACCACCAATTACCACCGTTGTTTCTTTTCAAATAAATCCTTTTTCATCTTAAAATCAATTTCTGTAGTCTATTTGCAGTCACCTCTACCCAGAGTGTGATCTGGGTATGTATTTGTGTTAACACAGGTCCGAAATAGGCCAAATTTACAACAATATCCCCACAGGTATGTCCGACACACAGCTCCACCTTTATCAACTTATACAGGTAAAATTTCTATACATAAGTCCCCGGTTTTTGACTTGCAGCAATCTAGTATAAGGATGTCTTAAAACCATCAAAATAGTTTTAGACACACTGACAAACATATATCCCACACAATACCTCTCTGGAATGTATGGAATCTTGTGTAATTCTCCCTATCAGGAAGATAGAGCATGATCGGAAATGAATGTTTATGAATGATAAATAGTATTCAAATGTGGTTAAAAATATTGTTGTAGTTTACCTGTAAAACACCTGTCACAACCACTGCCAATCCTATGTATATTTATGTATGTATGTGGGAAAATATAAATAAGATAAAACTACAGGTGTAAACAGTGGACTTACCTGTCAACAACCGGGGTATTATACTTCCACTTAGAACACAGAACTAAGCACTACCTGTGCATAACTGACACCTCCACTATACAACTGGGCTGCTAGCTAGCCTCACTGAGAGTAGAGACCAGAGTAGGACTCTGATACCAACACTGGGCACTGCTGCTGTGCTATACAGGCCTACAACAATACCCCTACACTGTCCAACACGATTAATGTCAACCAGAGTTATCTCTCCTGATGTACTTGACCCTCCTGTACACCACATTAAGGTTTAAACACCTTCTTTCTGATTTATGGCTGGGTAATAAGAACATAAAGAGTTCCGTTGCACAACTTAAAATTGTAAATAATATATCTCCACTCAAAGCTGTTTTTTTTTCTTTTCATAGAAGATAAAGCAATATTTTAAAGCGTGCTACTTTTTATGGCTTTAAGCTATAAACACTTCACAAAGTATTCATCTAAGTGACTTAAATTTCATACTGGATAATGGTCCCAAATTTAAGACATTTGTAAATTTTGTTATACATATTTTTTGTATATCCGTCTTGTTTCATGAAATACCCAAAGTTAGAACTAGAGTTTTTCTTGAAAAAGTGTTTTAAAAATATGCTTTATATAGCATCAATAAACAGATAAGTATAAAACAAATATCACATAATTGTTCCAATGGATGATACATATTACAACTTTTTCCCTTTAAAGCTGATCTGGTCCCAGTTTTTAAATTGCTCCTTAAAATTCTTTACCTCAAGGATAACAAGCTGCAAAAAGCATATGGTAATCATGCATCAGATTTTTTTTCTGTGAGATTTTAATTATGGTTGATAAAATTTCTCTAAAAATCTCAAGTCACATTAGATAAAGTCTTGAACTGGTGATCACTGGTGCATTTTAAGGAATGAGGTACTCTAATTAATGTACTCCTGCTCAAGGCATAAGTAAAAAAGTAAGTTTGTACCCCTGGTCAGGACAGGACCAATTAAAGGCCCTGTTCCATCATAGACTTAGGGGAGATAGGAAATGACCTTGTATGTTCCTGATCAAGTTCAGCTTTGTCCTATGCACCGGAGACTCTTTGTAAGGGGAAGGGAGGAAATGACTTGTATGCTTGATCAAGTGGGCTTTGCCCTAAGTCACCAGAGACTTGGGGAAGAGAGAAAATGACTAGTTTATGCTTGATCAAGTTGGTCTTTGCTCTAAGTCACCAGAGACTTGGGGAAGAGTGGAAATGACCTTGTACGCTTGATCAAGTTGGTCTTTGCTCTAAGTCACCAGAGACTTGGGGAAGAGTGGAAATGACCTTGTATGCCTGATCAAGTTGGGCTTTGCCCTAAGTCACCAGAGACTTGGGGAAGAGTGGAAATGACCTTGTATGCCTGATCAAGTTGGGCTTTGTCCTACGTCACCAGAGACTTGGGGAAGAGTGCAAATGACCTTGTATGCTTGATCAAGTTGGGCTTTGCCCTATATCACCAGAGACTTGGGGAAGAATGGAAATGACCTTGTATGCTTGATCAAGTTGGACTTTGCCCTAAGTCACCAGAGACTTGGGGAAGAGAGGAAATGACCTTGTATGCCTGATCAAGTTGGGCTTTGCCCTATATCACCAGAGACTTGGGGAAGAGTGGAAATGACCTTGTATGCTTGATCAAGTTGGGCTTTGCCCTATATCACCAGAGACTTGGGGAAGAATGGAAATGACCTTGTATGCTTGATCAAGTTGTTGGGCTTTGCCCTATATCACCAGAGACTTGGGGAAGAGTGGAAATGACCTTGTATGTTCCTGATCAAGTTGGGCTTTGCCCTATATCACCAGAGACTTGGGGAAGAGTGGAAATGACCTTGTATGCCTGATCAAGTTGGGCTTTGCCCTACGTCATCAGAGACAGGATGTTCAGAACTAAACATCTACACTGACAGCCTGGCAGCTACTGTCAATCTACCAAATCTGGGCACCCTTAGATATGACACCAACCTGGGTAATCGTTTTCGGTCCATCTATGGCACCAACCTGGTTAATCTTCATCCTGTCCATTTAAATACTGACAAACTCTCATTGATTTTTTTTTACGTAATTTTGTGTTTGAAGTCCAGGTTGACAGATCCAAGCATTATATGGGGGAAATCTCAGACACGCCAAAATCATTCACCAACATCACTATCAAAATGCTCTTAACATTTGACAGAAAAAGTCTGCAGATTGAACAGATACTTTTAAAGTTAAAAAAGGGCTTTCAACAGTCCATATAAATTCCATATTTAAGATTTTATAACAGATAATTGATTTTATGTAACATTCTCTGATGACGATACCAATGTTTTGATGTAAACGTGTAATGCCTCCCTGAACAGAACTATAAGGTTGGACACCAGTCCACTGAGGATAAATGCACCATGTAAACTTGGCTCAGTTGTCAGCTAATACGTCAGGCCCTTGACCTTCAACTGTTTCTACACAGATCACAGACTGCACACCAAATGTAATTTCATCAGTTTCTTCACCTATTCTTGCGCTCCTTAGATCCTTGAAAACAAGGAGTTTCCCACACAATGCAAAACAACGAGACATAAAATATTCTCCCACACTTTAGAAATGAATTCTCATTTTCCAGGAAAAGATAAAATTTGTCACATGATATACTTAAACCACACAAGAATGTTGTTGCTATAGCTACTGAACCATACAATAGCATCCCCAGACATCATCCCTTTATACAGGGTGACAGGAACACAAAATATCCTTCCACATATATCCTTCATTAATACTAATCCAATTTTAACACATCGTCGGAAACCCATTGTACACTTCTCTGACGTTTGCATACCATGGGCTAGAATCGGTGGAAACACTTGTTTTCATACTAAAATAGTAGCCAATCATATCGATAGTTTCATCCGTGACTACATCCAGCTGGGGTATCCCGTTTAATTTATAGCACTGCCTGTCAACAAAACCTGATGATTGTGTTATAATTGTGTCAATTGTGATTAAAATATAAAATCCTGCTATACGGAGATTAACATCCGCATCATGGCTACAGAAATATACTGGTCGTGGACAAGGTAAAATGATCTAACAGAGTGTCACGAGAAACGACCACTCTGATTGGTCGAAATCTTCGAATATTTAAACGATTCTGGCCCACAGCATGTAAACCTCAGAGAAGTGTACCGTGAGTTTCCGACAATGATTTTAACATGGATAAAACTGATAGTAAGCTTAATTTGCCTGTTATTTCATCCATGTTGACTTCAAAATTGTGTCAGTAAAATATGTCGAAAATAAAAATCCTTTACTACTGAATAAGTTTCAGTACATTTAGTTCTCGATCAATTTCTATTATGACAGGAAATGTGGAAACGCTTGGTGTAGAGTCTCAAAGGGTTGAGATTTCTCTGTCTACATTGTCCTGGAGTGATTTACATCCAATCGTGTAAGTCAGATAGTTTGTGTGTCTAACCTGATCACACTTAACGACCTCTCCAGGTTAGGAACTATTCTGTTCTATGAAATGCTTCAGAGGTAATTGATGGACTTACAAGTGTAGAGTAGTTTATTGGCTGGCTTTATAATAAACATTTACCCCTTGTGGAAATGTAGAATCTCTTTCGGAAAGTAATATGCACTAGCGGATCCAGAGGAGGGTATTGGGGGTCAGAACCCCCCCACCCATCCCCCCCCCCACCTTTTTTGGCAGAGGGAAATTTTTATAGCCTTAAAAATGGAAGTTTTTCCGTTGTATCATTGAAAAAGTGTCAGCTGGACCCCCTCCTTTCGAAAATTCTGCATCCACACCTGATATATGGCAGTGCAATGTTAGCAGTGATGTAAAACAGAAATGAAGAATGGACTAAGTTCAGACATTAAGGTGTCTCCATTGGAAACTCTTGACATCCATTTCTAAAATATCAGATTATATATAACTGTAAGTTAATACTCCAATGAATTGGATTGGGAAGTATATAGACTGTGGCTAATCAAGGCATCAACTTAGTGGGGATAAGTTACTTTTTACCACACTAATGAATCACAACATGACAAGAGCGTTTGTAGATATCACAACAGCTTGTGAGCTTTTTCATTAAGTTTTTGAACACATAAAAGTTAGTGATACAATTATTAAACAAACTTCCTGTGAATCTTTTACACAATACTTTACTATTTAAGCATACCCTTGATTTAACAAGTTTTCTTTCATTTGCGTCTAAAATCCATGCCTTGGTTTTGAAAACCGATATAATTTTGGTAGATTTTATGGATCCCAGATATTCATATAAAGCTCTTTGTCTTGAAAGTTTCACCACATTTATCATAGCATACTAAAGAAAGCAGATCTTTGGACTCTAATTCTGACCTTGCCCAGATGATTCTTCCCATTCAGCACACTACTTGTGCTTCATGGAACTCCATATATCAACTATGCAGTTTCATGTCACCTTAATAGATAATTATATATTTGCCAAAAGATAATCTCTATATCAGCTAACATATATAATGTTGATAAATAAACATTTACCAGGTATCTTAAAGACCATACTGACTCATTGAGTCTTGTATATGGAACAAATATATACCCTGGAACTCTATATGTATTTAATGAAAATACAATGGACCTTTCTATCTTCTAAAACTTCATATATGGGTGGTACCGTCTTAAGGAAAACATATATGTACCATTCTATTTATAAAACTCCATAAATAAACCATTCTTTCTCATGAAATTCTAAATAAAAGCAAAGTGAAATACAAAGCAGTTAAGTGTGACTTTTGACCTTTAACGTTGACAGATGACCACCAAAATCTATCCAGTTGAGAATGTAATAGGGTGATGGTATGGTATAAATGTGAACCAAATCTGTCCAAGGGTTCATGAGACATCCTGTACACAAGCTTTTTATTCTCAAAGTGGTCAACAGTGATGACCTTTAACGTTGACTGATGACTACTAAAATTTAATCAGGTGTAGAACTTGATAGCATCATGGTATATAGTAAGTATATGAACCAAATCTGTCCAGTGGTTCATGAGAAATCTCACCCATGCACGAAGGGATGCATAAACAGTGTGATTACTACATACCCCCTTACCTAATTAAGTGTGTGTGTGGGTGTGTGTGTGTATGTGTTGGGGGGTGGGGGGGGGGGGTTATAATAAAGACCATTCTTTTTCATGGACCATGCTGTCTCATGTACATATACTGGCACTTCTGTAATCATCCAAGTACAAGGTAAATTAGAATGGCCTTCAACCAGATATATATCTTTGTGAATGGTACATACCAAATACCAATAGTTATTTTGTTAGAAAGTATTACGTAAATGTCCCTGGGAGGTCAGTGTGACATGTACTAACCTTGACTAAAGATGTTACAGCCTTGGTATCCTGAAAATAAGGTAAAGTGTTGTTTATGCTGGTACCAGTATAACTTCCAACTTTTGTTGTGAAATCCACAAATTATGCTAAAATGACCCAGACATATCATGTCAATAAGTAGATTTAGAAAATGTTTATTTCATGTAGAAGCATTTTTTCAAACTAAAGGACATATTGGACCTTAAACATGACCTAATAAAGTACAGCATAACCTGGTAGTACTGACAGAATCACTTGGAAAACAGAATTTACACACATCACCAATATACACAGCTAACAGCCTATTAGAGGCCATCATTCTTAAAGATCAAAATGGTTTACTCCAACAGCCCTGAACCAGGGACCCAGGGGGCTTGTATTGCTCATTTGGATATTTGTGCTAGATACAATGAGCTTAACTCATTCACTTTGGTTTATTTTATGTCCTTTTAACAGCCAGGGTCATTTAAGGACGTGCCTGGTTTTGGAGGTGGAGGAAAGCCGGAGTACCCGGAGAAAAACCACCGACCTATGGTCAGTACCTGGCAACTTCCCCATGTGGGTTTCAGACTCGCAACCCAAAGGTGGAGGGCTATAGTGGTAGAATGTTGGAATTCCTTAACCACACGGCCAACCCGGCCCAATTAACTTATGTTAGTCCAAATGTGGCTTTTAACTCATTCACCCCTGAAGACACATTGGGACTCTTCCAATTCAAAGGTTGGAATAGTACACTTCGGAATTTCAGGGGTAAATGAGTGAAGAATGTTCTGGACTAAATGGCAGCTTAACCTACTGGGCAAGTATCAATGCAATACCCTGTGCCTTCTGGTTATTCTGAAGATTACTTTTAAAGGTTTTAGGTCAAGATCATTTACTTGAGGAAACTTCATGGCAATCTGTTCCGGGTACCCATAGGAAAACCATCAGTACTCTTGGTCCTTTTCATTATTCCAAAGAAGTTGCTAAAATTGTTTTTTTTCCAAGTTTGAAGCTTGAGACTTTGAAAGTGGGTCAAACTTATTTTTATTTGAGGAAACTATATGATCTCAGGTACCAAACAGCAAAATATCATTACCCTAGGCCTAAGACAAAGAAGTTCTTTCAAGTAAACAGTTGACACATCATGGCATATAATTATTTTAAGCTCACTTAAGCTATCTAACCAATCAAAACCTCGCCTTCAAAGTCCAAGTACACAAAACTCTTGTCTCAACAATCCAAAAATACTAGTACATTAAAACCTGACTTCTTTGTCCAAACCTGAATGCAATTAACTCCAACTCTACACTTAAAACCTACATTCATTTAATTCATTAATTCACATTTTGAAAAGCTAGGTGCACCGAACTGACCCGGTTTAAAGTCCAAACCCAACTGCACTAACAGCTCTGACATCACAGTTGAAACTAGAGTACACTCTGAACCTGAACTAAATCCCATGACCAAAGTCTAACCCAGAGTACACTGCACTAAACTCTTATCAAGCAGTTTAAATAGGGTGCACTAAATTATTTGAGTGCATCAATCCCCGACCTCACTGGCTAACTTGAGTACATTAGACCCTTTAATTTTAACCTTATCCCTGACCTCACTGGCCAACTTGAGTACATTAGACCCTTTAATTTTAACCTTATCCCTGACCTCACTGGCCAACTTGAGTACACTAGACCCTTTAATTTTAACCTTATCCCTGACCTCACTGGCTAACTTGAGTACACGAGACCCTTTAATTTTAACCTTATCCCTGACCTCACTGGCTAACTTGAGTACACTAGACCCTTTGATAATAACCTAATCCCCGACCTCACTGGCTTACTTGAGTACCCTAGACCCTTTGATAATAACCTAATCCCCAACCTCACTGGCTAACTTGAGTACACTAGACCCTTTAATAATAACCTAATCCCCGACCTCACTGGCTAACTTGAGTACCCTAGACCCTTTGATAATAACCTAATCCCCGACCTCACTGGCTTACTTGAGTACCCTAGACCCTTTGATAATAACCTAATCCCCGACCTCACTGGTGAACTTGAGTACCCTAGACCCTTTAATAATAACCTAATCCCCGACCTCACTGGCTAACTTGAGTACACTAGACTCTTTAATAATAACCTAATCCCTGACCTCACTGGCTAACTTGAGTACACTAGACCCTTTAATAATAACCTAATCCCTGACCTCCCTGGCTAACTTGAGTACCCTAGACCCTTTGAGAATAACCTAATCCCCGACCTCACTAGCTAACTTGAGTACACATCGATCCTTTGCTAATAACCTAATCCCCAACATCACTGGCTAACTTGAATATATTAGACCCTTTAATAATAACCTAATCCCCGACCTCACTGGCTAACTTGAGTACCCTAGACCCTTTAATAATAACATAATCCCCGACCTCACTGGCTAACTTGAGTACACTAGACCCTATAATAATAACCTTATCCCTGACCTCACTGGATAACTTGAGTACCCTAGACCCTTTAATAATAACCTAATCCCCGACCTCACTGGTGAACTTGAGTACCCTAGACCCTTTAATAATAACCTAATCCCTGACCTCACTGGCTAACTTGAGTACACTAGACCCTTTAATAATAACCTAATCCCCGACCTCACTGGCTAACTTGAGTACACTAGACCCTTTAATAATAACCTAATCCCCGACCTCACTGGCTAACTTGAGTACACTAGACCCTTTAATAATAACCTAATCCCTGACCTCACTGGCTAACTTGAGTACCTATAGACCCTTTAATAATAACCTAATCCCTGACCTCACTGGCTAACTTGAGTACACTAGACCCTTTGATAATAACCTAATCCCCGACCTCACTGGTGAACTTGAGTACCCTAGACCTTTTAATAATAACCTAATCCCTGACCTCACTGGCTAACTTGAGTACACTAGACCCTATAATAATAACCTAATCCTGGCCCGACCTCACTGGCTAACTTGAGTACACTAGACCCTTTAATAATAACCTAATCCCCGACCTCACTGGTGAACTTGAATATATTAGACCCTTTAATAATAACCTAATCCCTGACCTCACTGGTGAACTTGAATATATTAGACCCTTTAATAATAACCTAATCCCTGACCTCACTGGCTAACTTGAGTACACTAGACCCTTTAATAATAACCTAATCCTGGCCCGACCTCACTGGCTAACTTGAGTACACAAGACCCTTTAATAATAACCTTATCCCTGACCTCACTGGCTAACTTGAGAACACTAGACCCTTTAATTATAACCTAATCCCCGACCTCACTGGTGAACTTGAGTACACTAGACCCTTTAATAATAACCTAATCCCTGACCTCACTGGCTAACTTGAGAACACTAGACCCTTTAATTATAACCTAATCCCCGACCTCACTGGCTAACTTGAGTACACTAGACCCTTTAGTAATAACCTAATCCCCGACCTCACTGGCTAACTTGAGTACACTAGACCCTTTGAGAACAAGCTAATTCGTGGAATTTATGTCCCCCGCTTCAGGGCCACTTGGGGGGAAACATCATGTGCGAAATTTGGCAATGGAAATTGGCTGAGCCGTTTATGCATTAAACATTTGACTGTGTTATGAGGAAATTAGAGCAAATAATATCGTGTGTGAAGTCATTTTTGTACATAATACTGGTTTAGGGCAAGGGAAAGGGCATAATGAATTATATGGAAAGTTAAAAATTGATCAGAAAACGTGTAATATTTGTAAAATATTATTTCCTCTTGTGACACCTTACAAAATGTGAATGGAATACAAAGATGTATTATGAGGGAATTGAATAGAAATTGAAATTGTATATATTGGTTATATATTGTATTGTACATGTACTATGAAATAAAGTGTACTGATTGATATGATATTGTACCAAATTTAAAGTAGATTAAATAAATAAAAAACATAAGAGTTCTGGCATTTTGTACATGATGCCTATATTTCATGATAAAAAGGGGGATAACTCCGTAAAATACGCGCGGAATTTCACGAAAATCGAACTCATTCGAGATACTTGAATAATAAGTATCCTCAACAAGTTTGATGAAAATCGAATTATTCCTTCAAAAGATAGAGCACGGAAAGCAATTTTTTGTACATAATGCTTTCATTTGGCAATGAAAGGGACAAAACTCTGTCGGATTCCAAAGAAAGTTGAGATACGACATCCAAACCCGTAATATATGTTAAACATCATTACCTTATATAATATTCTACAGAATTTAAAGTGAATTAAATAAAAAACATAAGAGTTATGGCATTTTGTACATGATGCCTATATTTGGTGATAAAAGGGGGATAACTCCATAAAATATGCGCGGAATTTCACGAAAATCGAACTCATCCGAGGTACTTGGATGATAAGTATCCTGACCAAGTTTAATGAAAATCGGATTATTCCTTCAAAAGATAGAGCACGGAAACGAAGTGTGACAGACAGACGGACAGAGGGACGGACGGACGGACGGACGGACAAACCCAAATCAATATCCCCCGTTCCTCCGGAAGCGGGGGACAATAACCTAATCCCCGACCTCACTGGCTAACTTGAGTACACATCAATCCTTTGCTAATAACCTAATCCCCAACCTCACTGGCTAACTTGAATATATTAGACCCTTTAATAATAACCTAATCCCCGACCTCACTGGCTAACTTGAGTACACATCGATCCTTTGCTAATAACCTAATCCCCAACCTCACTGGCTAACTTGAATATATTAGACCCTTTAATAATAACATAATCCCCGACCTCACTGGCTTACTTGAGTACACTAGACCCTTTGATAATGACCTAATCCCTGACCGCACTGGCTAACTTGAGTACACTAGACCCTTTAATAATAACCTAATCCCTGACCTCACTGCTAACTTGAGTACACTAGACCCTTAAGTAATAACCTAATCCCTGACCTCACTGGCTAATTTGAGTACACTAGACCTTTTCATAATAACCTAATTCCTGACCTCCCTGGCTTACTTGAGTACATTAGACCCTTTAATAATAACCTAATCCCTGACCTCACTGGCTAACTTGAGTACACTAGACCCTTTAATAATAACCTAATCCCTGACCTCACTGGCTAACTTGAGTACCCTAGACCCTTTAATAATAACCTTATCCCTGACCTCACTGGCTAACTTGAGTACATTAGACCCTTTGATAATAACCTAATCCCCGACCTCACTGGCTAACTTGAGTACACTAGACCCTTTGATAATAACCTAATCCCCGACCTCACTGGCTAACTTGAGTACACTAGACCCTTTGATAATAACCTAATCCCCGACCTCACTGGCTAACTTGAGTACACTAGACCCTTTGATAATGACCTAATCCCTGACCGCACTGGCTAACTTGAGTACACTAGACCCTTTAATAATAACCTAATCCCTGACCTCACTGGCTAACTTGAGTACACTAGACCCTTTAATAATAACCTAATCCCTGACCTCACTGGCTAACTTGAGTACACTAGACCCTTTGATAATAACCTAATCCCTGACCTCACTGGCTAACTTGAGTACACTAGACCCTTTAATAATAACCTAATCCCTGACCTCACTGCTAACTTGAGTACACTAGACCCTTAAGTAATAACCTAATCCCTGACCTCACTGGCTAATTTGAGTACACTAGACCTTTTCATAATAACCTAATTCCTGACCTCCCTGGCTTACTTGAGTACATTAGACCCTTTAATAATAACCTAATCCCTGACCTCACTGGCTAACTTGAGTACACTAGACCCTTTAATAATAACCTAATCCCTGACCTCACTGGCTAACTTGAGTACACTAGACCCTTTAATAATAACCTAATCCCTGACCTCACTGCTTACTTGAGTACACTAGACCCTTTAGTAATAACCTAATCCCTGACCTCACTGGCTAACTTGAGTATACTAGACCTTTTCATAATAACATAATTCCTGACCTCCCTGGCTAACTTGAGTACATTAGACCCTTTAATAATAACCTAATCCCTGACCTCACTGGCTAACTTGAGTACACTAGACCCTTTAATAATAACCTAATCCCTGACCTCACTGGCAAACTTGAGTACACTAGACCCTTTAATAATAACCTAATCCCTGACCTCACTGGCTAACTTGAGTACACTAGACCCTTTAATAATAACCTAATCCCTGACCTTACTGGCTTACTTGAGTACACTAGACCCTTTAATAATAACCTAATCCCTGACCGCACTGGCTAACTTGAGTACACTAGACCCTTTAATAATAACCTAATCCCTGACCTCACTGCTAACTTGAGTACACTAGACCCTTTAGTAATAACCTAATCCCTGACCTCACTGGCTAACTTGAGTACATTAGACCTTTTCATAATAACCTAATTCCTGACCTCCCTGGCTAACTTGAGTACATTAGACCCTTTAATAATAACCTAATCCCTGACCTCACTGGCTAACTTGAGTACATTAGACCCTTTAATAATAACCTAATCCCTGACCTCACTGGCTAACTTGAGTACACTAGACCCTTTAATAATAACCTAATCCCTGACCTCACTGCTAACTTAAGTACACTAGACCCTTTAGTAATAACCTTATCCCTGACCTCACTGGCTAACTTGAGTACACTAGACCCTTTAATAATAACCTTATCCCTGACCTCACTGGCTAACTTGAGTACACAAGACCCTTTAATAATAACCTAATCCCTGACCTCACTGGCTAACTTGAGTACACTAGACCCTTTAATAATAACCTAATCCCTGACCTCACTGGCTAACTTGAGTACACTAGACCCTTTAATAATAACCTAATCCCTGACCTCCCTGGCTAACTTGAGTACACTAGACCCTTTAGTAATAACCTAATCCCTGACCTCACTGGCTAACTTGAGTACATTAGACCCTTTAATAATAACCTAATCCCTGACCTCACTGGCTAACTTGAGTAGACTAGACCCTTTAATAATAACCTTATCCCTGACCTCACTGGCTAACTTGAGTACACTAGACCCTTTAATAATAACCTAATCCCTGACCTCGCTGGCTTACTTGAGTACACTAGACCCTTTGATAATAACCTAATCCCTGACCTCACTGGCTAACTTGAGTACACTAGACCCTTTAATAATAACCTAATCCCTGACCTCACTGGCTAACTTGAATATATTAGACCCTTTAATAATAACCTAATCCCTGACCTCACTGGTGAACTTGAATATATTAGACCCTTTAATAATAACCTTATCCCTGACCTCACTGGCTAACTTGAATATATTAGACCCTTTAATAATAACCTTATCCCCGACCTCACTGGCTAACTTGAGTACACTAGACCCTTTAATAATAACCTAATCCCCGACCTCACTGGCTAACTTGAGTACCCTAGACCCTTTAATAATAACCTTATCCCTGACCTCACTGGCTAACTTGAGTACATTAGACCCTTTGATAATAACCTAATCCCCGACCTCACTGGCTAACTTGAGTACATTAGACCCTTTGATAATAACCTAATCCCCGACCTCACTGGCTAACTTGAGTACACTAGACCCTTTGATAATAACCTAATCCCCGACCTCACTGGCTAACTTGAGTACACTAGACCCTTTGATAATGACCTAATCCCTGACCGCACTGGCTAACTTGAGTACACTAGACCCTTTGATAATAACCTAATCCCCGACCTCACTGGCTAACTTGAGTACACTAGACCCTTTAATAATAACCTAATCCCTGACCTCACTGGCTAACTTGAGTACCCTAGACCCTTTAATAATAACCTAATCCCTGACCTCACTGGCTAACTTGAGTACACTAGACCCTTTGATAATGACCTAATCCCTGACCGCACTGGCTAACTTGAGTACACTAGACCCTTTAATAATAACCTAATCCCTGACCTCACTGGCTAACTTGAGTACACTAGACCCTTTAATAATAACCTAATCCCTGACCTCACTGGCTAACTTGAGTACACTAGACCCTTTAATAATAACCTAATCCCTGACCTCACTGGCTAACTTGAGTACACTAGACCCTTTGATAATAACCTAATCCCTGACCTCACTGGCTAACTTGAGTACACTAGACCCTTTAATAATAACCTAATCCCTGACCTCACTGCTAACTTGAGTACACTAGACCCTTTAGTAATAACCTAATCCCTGACCTCACTGGCTAATTTGAGTACACTAGACCTTTTCATAATAACCTAATCCCTGACCTCACTGGCTAACTTGAGTACATTAGACCCTTTAATAATAACCTAATCCCTGACCTCACTGGCTAACTTGAGTACACTAGACCCTTTAATAATAACCTAATCCCTGACCTCACTGGCTAACTTGAGTACACTAGACCCTTTAATAATAACCTAATCCCTGACCTCACTGCTTACTTGAGTACACTAGACCCTTTAATAATAACCTAATCCCTGACCTCACTGGCTAACTTGAGTACACTAGACCTTTTCATAATAACCTTATTCCTGACCTCCCTGGCTAACTTGAGTACATTAGACCCTTTAATAATAACCTAATCCCTGACCTCACTGGCTAACTTGAGTACACTAGACCCTTTAATAATAACCTAATCCCTGACCTCACTGGCAAACTTGAGTACACTAGACCCTTTAATAATAACCTAATCCCTGACCTCACTGGCTAACTTGAGTACACTAGACCCTTTAATAATAACCTAATCCCTGACCTTACTGGCTTACTTGAGTACACTAGACCCTTTAATAATAACCTAATCCCTGACCGCACTGGCTAACTTGAGTACACTAGACCCTTTAATAATAACCTAATCCCTGACCTCACTGCTAACTTGAGTACACTAGACCCTTTAGTAATAACCTAATCCCTGACCTCACTGGCTAACTTGAGTACACTAGACCTTTTCATAATAACCTAATTCCTGACCTCCCTGGCTAACTTGAGTACATTAGACCCTTTAATAATAACCTAATCCCTGACCTCACTGGCTAACTTGAGTACATTAGACCCTTTAATAATAACCTAATCCCTGACCTCACTGGCTAACTTGAGTAGACTAGACCCTTTAATAATAACCTAATCCCTGACCTCACTGGCTAACTTGAGTACACTAGACCCTTTAATAATAACCTTATCCCTGACCTCACTGGCTAACTTGAGTACACAAGACCCTTTAATAATAACCTAATCCCTGACCTCACTGGCTAACTTGAGTACACTAGACCCTTTAATAATAACCTAATCCCTGACCTCACTGGCTAACTTGAGTACACTAGACCCTTTAATAATAACCTAATCCCTGACCTCCCTGGCTAACTTGAGTACACTAGACCCTTTAGTAATAACCTAATCCCTGACCTCACTGGCTAACTTGAGTACATTAGACCCTTTAATAATAACCTAATCCCTGACCTCACTGGCTAACTTGAGTACATTAGACCCTTTAATAATAACCTAATCCCTGACCTCACTGGCTAACTTGAGTAGACTAGACCCTTTAATAATAACCTTATCCCTGACCTCACTGGCTAACTTGAGTACACTAGACCCTTTAATAATAACCTAATCCCTGACCTCGCTGGCTTACTTGAGTACACTAGACCCTTTGATAATAACCTAATCCCTGACCTCACTGGCTAACTTGAGTACACTAGACCCTTTAATAATAACCTAATCCCTGACCTCACTGGCTAACTTGAATATATTAGACCCTTTAATAATAACCTTATCCCTGACCTCACTGGCTAACTTGAGTACACTAGACCCTTTAATAATAACCTAATCCCTGACCTCACTGGCTAACTTGAGTACCCTAGACCCTTTAATAATAACCTTATCCCTGACCTCACTGGCTAACTTGAGTACATTAGACCCTTTGATAATAACCTAATCCCCGACCTCACTGGCTAACTTGAGTACATTAGACCCTTTGATAATAACCTAATCCCCGACCTCACTGGCTAACTTGAGTACACTAGACCCTTTGATAATAACCTAATCCCTGACCTCACTGGCTAACTTGAGTACACTAGACCCTTTGATAATGACCTAATCCCTGACCGCACTGGCTAACTTGAGTACACTAGACCCTTTAATAATAACCTAATCCCCGACCTCACTGGCTAACTTGAGTACACTAGACCCTTTAATAATAACCTAATCCCTGACCTCACTGGCTAACTTGAGTACCCTAGACCCTTTAATAATAACCTAATCCCTGACCTCACTGGCTAACTTGAGTACACTAGACCCTTTGATAATGACCTAATCCCTGACCGCACTGGCTAACTTGAGTACACTAGACCCTTTAATAATAACCTAATCCCTGACCTCACTGGCTAACTTGAGTACACTAGACCCTTTAATAATAACCTAATCCCTGACCTCACTGGCTAACTTGAGTACACTAGACCCTTTAATAATAACCTAATCCCTGACCTCACTGGCTAACTTGAGTACACTAGACCCTTTGATAATAACCTAATCCCTGACCTCACTGGCTAACTTGAGTACACTAGACCCTTTAATAATAACCTAATCCCTGACCTCACTGCTAACTTGAGTACACTAGACCCTTTAGTAATAACCTAATCCCTGACCTCACTGGCTAATTTGAGTACACTAGACCTTTTCATAATAACCTAATCCCTGACCTCACTGGCTAACTTGAGTACATTAGACCCTTTAATAATAACCTAATCCCTGACCTCCCTGGCTAACTTGAGTACACTAGACCCTTTAATAATAACCTAATCCCTGACCTCACTGGCTAACTTGAGTACACTAGACCCTTTAATAATAACCTAATCCCTGACCTCACTGCTTACTTGAGTACACTAGACCCTTTAGTAATAACCTAATCCCTGACCGCACTGGCTAACTTGAGTACACTAGACCTTTTCATAATAACCTTATTCCTGACCTCCCTGGCTAACTTGAGTACATTAGACCCTTTAATAATAACCTAATCCCTGACCTCACTGGCTAACTTGAGTACACTAGACCCTTTAATAATAACCTAATCCCTGACCTCACTGGCTAACTTGAGTACACTAGACCCTTTAATAATAACCTAATCCCTGACCTCACTGGCTAACTTGAGTACACTAGACCCTTTAATAATAACCTAATCCCTGACCTTACTGGCTTACTTGAGTACACTAGACCCTTTAATAATAACCTAATCCCTGACCGCACTGGCTAACTTGAGTACACTAGACCCTTTAATAATAACCTAATCCCTGACCTCACTGCTAACTTGAGTACACTAGACCCTTTAGTAATAACCTAATCCCTGACCTCACTGGCTAACTTGAGTACACTAGACCTTTTCATAATAACCTAATTCCTGACCTCCCTGGCTAACTTGAGTACATTAGACCCTTTAATAATAACCTAATCCCTGACCTCACTGGCTAACTTGAGTACATTAGACCCTTTAATAATAACCTAATCCCTGACCTCACTGGCTAACTTGAGTAGACTAGACCCTTTAATAATAACCTAATCCCTGACCTCACTGGCTAACTTGAGTACACTAGACCCTTTAATAATAACCTAATCCCTGACCTCACTGGCTAACTTGAGTACACAAGACCCTTTAATAATAACCTAATCCCTGACCTCACTGGCTAACTTGAGTACACTAGACCCTTTAATAATAACCTAATCCCTGACCTCACTGGCTAACTTGAGTACACTAGACCCTTTAATAATAACCTAATCCCTGACCTCCCTGGCTAACTTGAGTACACTAGACCCTTTAGTAATAACCTAATCCCTGACCTCACTGGCTAACTTGAGTACATTAGACCCTTTAATAATTACCTAATCCCTGACCTCACTGGCTAACTTGAGTACACTAGACCCTTTAATAATAACCTAATCCCTGACCTCACTGGCTAACTTGAATATATTAGACCCTTTAATAATAACCTAATCCCTGACCTCACTGGCTAACTTGAGTACACTAGACCCTTTAATAATAACCTTATCCCTGACCTCACTGACTAACTTGAGTACACTAGACCCTTTGATAATGACCTAATCCCTGACCGCACTGGCAAACTTGAGTACACTAGACCCTTTGATAATAACCTAATCCCTGACCTCACTGGCTAACTTTAGTAGACTAGACCCTTTAATAATAACCTAATCCCTGACCTCACTAGCTAAATTGAGTACACTAGACCCTTTAATAATAACCTAATCCCTGACCTCACTGGCTAACTTGAGTACACTAGACCCTTTGATAATAACCTAATCCCCGACCTCACTGGCAAACTTGAGTACACTAGACCCTTTAATAATAACCTAATCCCTGACCTTACTGGCTAACTTGAGTACACTAGACCCTTTAATAATAACCTAATCCCTGACCTCACTAGCTAACTTGAGTACACTAGACCCTTTAATAATAACCTAATCCCTGACCTCCCTGGCTAACTTGAGTCACTAGACCCTTTAATAATAACCTAATCCCCGACCTCACTGGCTAACTTGAGTACATTAGACCCTTTGATAATAACCTAATCCCCGACCTCACTGGCTAACTTGAATATATTAGACCCTTTGATAATAACCTAATCCCCGACCTCACTGGCTAACTTGAGTACACTAGACCCTTTAATAATAACTTAATCCCTGACCTCACTGGCTAACTTGAGTACACTAGACCCTTTAATAATAACTTAATCCCTGACCTCACTGCTTACTTGAGTACACTAGACCCTTTAGTAATAACCTAATCCCTGACCTCACTGGCTAACTAGAGTGCACTAGACCCTTTGATAATAACCTCATAATAAAACTTGTCTTGACCACACTAAACTCTTAAATATCTAACTTGAGTGCATGTATTTAACCCGCAATTTCTTCAGTCTAACTTGGGTGCACTTAACCCTGACGTGAGCTCACTGATTGAGTGCACCAAATTCTTAATTACCTCAGTCTAATTTGAGTGCACTTAACCCTTAATTACCTCAGTCTAATTTGAGTGCACTTAACCCTTAATTACCTCAGTCTAATTTGAGTGCACTTAACCCTTAATTACCTCAGTCTAATTTGAGTGCATTTAACCCTTATTTACCTCAGTCAAATTGGAGTGCACATAACCCTTAATTGCCTCACTCTAATTTGAGTGCACCAAATTCTTAATCACCTCAGTCTAATTTGAGTGCATTAAATTCTTAATTACTTCAGTCTAATTTGAGTGCACTTAACCCTTAATTACCTCAAACTAATTTGAGTGCACTAAATCCTTACTTCACAGTCTGACTTGAGTGAACTAATTTCTTGCCTCATTGTCAAACTTGAGTGCACTGAACCCAGAGTGATGTGACCTCACAGTCAAACTTAAAAGTACAACAAAAAATGAACTAATAGCTAAAACCATTCCAAAAATCAGTTTAGCATTGTGTATTCAAGTATCAATGGTTTCATCACCAACTGTGGCTCATCCATCAAGTATATTTCAGCAAAGGGGAATTGAAAATTAAAAGCTTTCCTTCTTCACTAGCTACGGTTCATACAGTACGCAGAGAACTGTTCATTTGGTCCCCTATACTGCTAGTGTCATGCCTTTCTCAGGCGCTTCCACTGTTTGACAGCAAGTCCAGACTCTATAGGATTTGCCGCGCCGCCTCTGATCCACCAGGCTCTGTGTCTACAGACAAGGTATCTGATGCATAATTTGTTTTCATTTTATAAGCCTTTGGTTATTAAATAAAGACAAACCGCTCTTCAAATAGAATTTGAAACGCTGTTAACATCTATTTTGCAAAGCACACAAAAATTTAAAATTCTATCTCATCTCTAAGCCCTACATGTGCAAGATATGATTTCTGTATCTGGACAAGGTACAAGTTATTTATTCAGAAAAACAAATGTAAAATGTTAACAACATTTTGACTGACAACGTAGAGAAGTAATTAGTTGTAGAATGTTGCACTTAGTCTTAAAAGTGCTGCTAGGTCTGCCAGAAATGAGCTTGAGCATAACTCAGCATGTTAATCCTATATACTGGTCCAATTTTAAAAACACAACTTTTTCAATGATATCTGAAATCAGTGCTAACACTCTTAGAAACATAAGGAAACCCAGTAAGACAGGATAATTACAATGTTCATTTTAAAAGTTCAATTCACAGAAATTTCCCTTCAAAGGTTTGGAACTGACTTGCAGACTTCCAAATCACACTCGTTTTCTGAAACGTCTCTTGACTATACAGATATAGCAATGAACCAGACAGAAAGTGCACTAGATTACAAAGGTTTGTCTGAATTAAACAGGTTTCACTAGTTAAAAAATGTTTCCACTTTAAACAAGTTTCTTCAATTAAGAAATTTCTCTTGTAGGAAAGTTTCTCTTGATTGGAACACTTTCTTCTGATTACACAAGTTTCTCTAACGAAGGAGACTTTTCCATAATTATAGGTATGGGGTCACCTGCCCGACTATGTGGGTTTCCTCCAGGTACTCCAATTTCCTTCCACAATAAGACCCCTCACGCGCTAACACTCGGGCCAACAAGAGTGATTAATATAAGCTGTATAACTTGTTTCATAATTGTTGTAAAATAAATAAAGTTTATATTATAGAAATTAATTACTCCATATTACACAACTTTCTCCAGATAAGAGGCTATTCAACGAGACACGTAAGTTTCACTAGATTTCCCCATGTTACACAAGTTTGACTAGGTTAGAGATTTCCCAATGTTACACAAGTTTGACTAGGTTAGAGATTTCCCCATGTTACACAATTTTGACTAGGTTAGAGATTTCCCCATGTTACACAAGTTTGACAACGTTAAAGATTTCCCCATGTTACACATGTTTGTCTAGGTTAAAGATTTCCCCATGTTACACATGTTTGACTACGTTAGAGATAATTTCCAATGATTTCCCCATTTTACACAAGTTTAATTAGGTAAAGAATTTCCCATTGTTAAGTTTGACAGGGTTAGATGTTTCACTGTGTTACACAACTTAGACTAGGTTAGATGTTTTTCAAGCTCCATGTTACAAAATTTTGACTCAGGTTAAGAGATTTCTCCATGTTACACAATTTTGACTAGGTTAGAGATTTCTCCATGTTACACAATTTTGACAAAGTTAGAAATTTCTCCATCTTAAGTAAAAGATTTCTTCATATTATTATACATGTTTGTTTAGACTAGATATTTCACTATAGTATTAATGCTTGTCTCAACTAAAAAAACTATCTGCATTATACAGGATTCTTTAGACTAGATGACAGATTTCCCCCCAAGTTTACACAGTTTTGCACATTAATTATGAAAGCTATAAACCAAAGATTTCTGTCTAATAACTAAGTTACTTACCAAAGTTACAGCATTCATAGGAAGCTAGCAAGTATCTCCGGGTCATGTGTGACTTAGCACAGAACACTGACAGATACAACTGTGGAATAACATACATCAGCATCAAATCACTGATAAGTCACTTCAAGCCTCCACATTATTCAAGATGATTCACTCCTCCCATGTATGCATGTCTAACTGTTTATAGTCCAGAGAGACAAAATTTCTTATAAAAAAATATTTCAAAAAGAAGGATGGCTTTGTTTATATGTTTACATTGTATATATATATTTACAAACACCCTATGCTGATGATTCAAAATTCTGGGCAGCAGTCATTTGCCCTATGGTGTAAATAACCATCTCCCACAGGACTACGCGGGTAAGTGACTTTTACAAGGAGCCGGCTCATGCAAATTAAATCTGTAGGCCCCTGAGATGGATTAAATTGAACCAATGGTGAAAAGAGGGACTGCACAGTCTGGTAAAGCCCTTAGTCAACCAGGGTGGATTACACCTAACTAGGTTACACAGACAGGGACAACGAATTGTCATTACAACAGTTACAGTTCACTGAGGTCACATTGACCAATCTGGGATGGAGGCCATGGTTCACTGAAGAGGGTCACATTGACCAATCATGGGTGCGGGTCATGGTCCATTAGGAAGGTCACATTGACCAATCTGGGATGGAGGTCATGGTTCACTGAAGTGGGTCACATTGACCAATGAGCGATGGGGTCATGGTCCATTGAGGTACTTTGATTGTTCTGCCCATTAACCATGCCATGAATATCAATGTTAAATTACCTACAGGTACATTTGACCTTTTACTACTAAGGCTTTGAGACCCTTTTGGACCCTGCTGATGTACATGTACCATGTAATGATGATTGCACCATGTACAGTTTCTGTACATTGCTTTCTACAACATGTATTGTGAGTGTGTCTATTTATCACAGGGCATATCTGTTTAAATTTCGTTAGGGAATGCACAAAAATTTGAGTGTTTTATTTACAGCACTTTGACCACTAGAGACACACTGAATCAGTGTATACCATTTTGTAGAATAATTAAAACCTAGGAACCTATCAGTAAATACACTAATCTTGAATGTTTGAACCTTGAACTGTTAAAAGCTAAGAACCAAGCCCTCTACACCTGACCTTGAATTGTCATAGGTTAGACGGTCACATATATGCGATAGAATTTTCTAGCATCTGTGTTGGAAGGTTACTGTCTTAATTATTCTAGCTTCCTGGATGTGTCATCCTGTGTGTCTGTATTAATTTCATATGGACTGCATTTCTGCAATTTTCTCCTGTAAGGAATATATTAGTTATAAAACATGAATGAAATGTCTATGATTCACGTTCCTACTCAGATTACTAACCTCAGTGATCTGGTCATGTTCAGTACCAAACCTTCCCGATATATCGACTTATTGATGGAACAAAAAGTGCTAATTCATTAAGTGTTTTTTAATGTCAAATACCATGAATGGAATGTTACCTTATACTCCACCATTAAATGAAATGTAGATGCTGTTCATCCTTAGGTTTAACACCATTGTCTTACTGTCGGGGCCCTTCCGGATCTGTCAGACTCCATCTACAATGATACATATAGTCACTGGGGTACGGGGGCGTCATTTAAACTGATGCAAATGTTAATTGATGTTCTCAAACAGGAAGTCAAACTGTCACAACTGATAGAACTTGTAAGTGGCATGTAAGCACTAGAGAATATATGCTATAGGTATGATTTTTTAAGCAATATTGAAATTAATCACCAGGTAGCAGTTGATCAGGATCAGCTTAATTACTAATAGTGAAATAATGCTGTGAATCCTACAACAGCTCATCACTGCTGGAAAAACATGTTAGGATCAAACCCTATAGTCTCTTCTATTATTGTGGGAAAATATATAATTCAATGTCTGACTAAGTCTAACATCAATGTGAAAAAAACATATTTACATTTACAAGATGTAACAAGAGGCCCATGGGCCTTAACAGTCATCTGACAATCTAAGTAATTTTTTGTTGGTAATTGTTAAAAGATATTACCATATTTGACCTGTTACCTAAGAGGGTCAATGAACAAACTTGTTATTCCTTCATCGTTGCATAGTGATACTACAAGCAGAAAAGCTTTATCCTAGGACCTTTAGTTACTGAGAAGAAGTGTTTGAAACTTTTTCAGGAAATTTGACCCCTATGACCTTTGAACAAACTCCGCCACGGCACTTGTGTTGAATCCTTGAGCAAGATACTTTACTCTGCTTATTCCAGAGTTTACTTAACTGTAAATGAGTATGTGTTTGGGCAGTGCTAGAAATTGTAGAATGCTAGCTATGAGCGCTGAAATGGCAGCACCCCGGTTGTATGCTCCCTAGGGTGTTGAAACCGATATTGGCTGGTTGCTAAGGCCCTATAACCACGGATAATAATATGTGAACCACTTTGTCTGTTATTCAGACAACCTTTAAGGTTGTGATAAAGTGATATATAAGAACCTTGAATTATTATTATTCAATATTCAAATTTTTCTTATTAAAGAAGGATTAAAATATTCAAAGCAGGTGGCTAAGTTCAGAACAGATAATATTAATGAAATTTAGGAAATTCAGAGAAAAGAAATGTACAAGGAATTGTTGGGACTAAAAAACACAAAAGACAGAAAGACGATGGACATGCATCCCTACTCCACTATATATTTATAGTTAAAACTATGTTGAGGGAATTAAAGGGGCTGGTATAATGATAGCCAGAAATAAAGAGGCACTATTGAGACACACGGTAGAGAATCCAGTACACGTTTTTTTGTCACATTTGATCAATCTGCAAGTAGGGGCAGGACAATTGCTTGGTCAGCGAGGACACATTTACGCCATACTTAACCCTGATAAGCCTTCCCCGAGACATTCTGACATTTCACAGTTAAAGACTAATGTTTCCCAACAGAAATCTAGAGAAAATGTTTCTGATAATGAAATTAAACAAAAAAAATCCTCAAGTATCCACAATGGAACTCTGTGCCTGCATATCCGGCAGAGCAACATGTTCCAGATGTAATTAAAACAGTATAAAGCTGGTACTAGGTAAAACATACAGAAGGGAGCGTCTGTAAACTTATACTGCCAAGGTTAATAGAAATGAGAATTGAATTACCAGAATTTATGGGTACCACTAGTATGTCAATGGACCATTTACCATTGCTAGTGTCACAGCTTATATGTGCTGGATCTCGAGCCACACCTGTACTAAAACCTACACCACAACTCTATAGAATCTGATGTAGGGATTGTCTGTAACACTGCCCATCCTCATGTACTGATGGTTCCTAGCACATTGTTTTTAGTAACTTTCTTGTCACTATAGGTTCATCTCGAGAAATTGTTGTTATCTCCCTTGTTTGCCATATCGTGGCAATATATTGGGAAGTGTTTTTGAAACAAATTGACACCATGTAATTATGATGTCATACTGGGAATCACGTCATCCAAATGTCACATGAAGCCAATTTAAATCATCACACAAACACTTCTCAGAAGTCCGTCTTGTATCCACCATTGTGGCCTATCAAGGGGAATAACAACACTTTTTTGAAAGTCCTCTAAATACACATTGTCTTGTAAAGACTGCTGATGGTTGCTAACATTCAGTTTCTAGTAACTTTTAGTTACTCCACATTGTCAGTCTTGTATGAACCTTGAATGGTTCCAAACATATTATTTCCAATAATTAGAAGGGTGTAAAATAAAATACATAAAAACACTTTTCAATTATAAATATGTCCACTGACTTATATTATTCATAGACAATCTTTTTAAAACAAGACCTTTCACATTCATCCTTAATCGTGCTGTACATGACGTGTTCCATTCAGTACAGCACCCTTACCAATCAGAAAATTGAGATTGGTAGGGGTTGTAGAAAATTATTTTTTAGAAGGTATGGCCTAGCTTGAAATTTGGTAGGAAAAGTTTGTATCCACAGCATGTAAACAGATGTACAAAGGGTACACTGTGTAGAAAGATTAAATGTGCAAGAGCAGTCTACCTACCAATTACTTGGTAGATATATACCTGGTGAGGTATAGTAGTACCTGGTAGAGTGTTTACGATAACAGCATACCAAACCAAGCTGTAGTTAGTGAATTTATCAAGTTGATCAATGATTTCTCTATACTAACTTACTGATCAGCGGTGTACATTAACACTGTGAAAACCAAACTGTAAAATACACATCTGCACTAAATATCAAGTTGATCAATGACTTCTCTAAACTAACTTACTGATCAGCTGTGTACATTAACACTGAATCTACATGAAGAGTAAAACCAGCATCTGAATCCAGCTCTGCAGGAGCCCCTGACAAACAACTAAAAGCTAGTGCATTGTTAAAGCTTAAATCTTCAGTACCTGAATACACTTGATGAATGAGAGAACGCTCTAGAAGCCTACTCAACAAACAACGACGAATTGCTACCAGAAAACGAAGGTCTTAACCTTGACTACTGCGGTGCCATGCATGCCAATATATTTTTCTAACCACCAATATGTTGTGTGCTGTAAAGTTACGTAAGGTGAATGAGAAGTATACCAGTCAAGACTGTCAGCTAACTCTTCAATTCATCTAACATTGCCCTCATCTTTACATCACTATAGCCAGCCGACAGTCGGCTAACTCATCAATATACCTAACCTTGCCCTCATCTTTACATCACTATAGCCAGCCGACAGTCGGCTAACTCTTTAATATACCTAACCTTGCCCTCATTTTTACATCACTTTAGCTAGCCGACAGTCGGCTAACTCTTCAATATACCTAAACTTGCCCTCATCTTTACATAGCCAGGTGACAGACTTAAAACTGACTCCATGTTCATTTTGTCTTTTATCACTTTAACTAATGTCAATCCAAACAGCTGAACATATGAAGACTTTCTCAATTACCTATTTCGTGACTCATTTGCCCCTGAAAGTTCATAATGAACTATTTCAACATTAATTGGGAGAGTTCAAATGTGTCTGCTGGGGTAATGTACAAGATGTAGTTAACCTTTTTATCGACTTGGAATCTTGGATTTAACACTACACTATGTCTTCTTCCAGTAACTCAATAGATTCAAGTGCAATTGTCACTGCGGGACTTCTGCTTTTCTAGAGGTGGCAGGCCAAATGATCAAGTCATCTGAACGCATGTGTATGGCAAATGGGTCGGTGACAAGAGCAAAGGGGCATATATTAGTCTATCAGTCAGCCTATAAATACTGAAGTTGTTTAGGACTCACACAACTAAATCAGCCTATCACGAAGTGTTTCATACGTTTGTAGTCCCTACTGAAAATTCATTCCGGCTAAGTACAGTGATTCTGGGTAATTTAAATAGGTAATTGTTGACCTATTCTGCATTGAATGAAATCTGTAGATATTTAACTTTACAAAAATATATACTTTTGGTAGATTTTGATATGTGATGGCGGATCGATATGGGGTCAAATGTCAGAGGGTGTTCCCGTCCCATTTCACTGGTTTGACACGTAAATTTCCGGTTGTCCGAAGCAGACGCCTGTAGCAAGCTAATATGCCAGTAAACTCCTCATTAAATTCCACTTGAAGCCTTTGTCATGTATGTATCTGTGAATTTAGGCAGTTTTCACAAGTGTTGTACTTCAAATATTAAAGTTATTAGCTCGAAAGCTTAGTAATAACATATAGTAAATTATTTAGTTGTGTGAGTCCTTTATGCGTTGCTTTTTTATTTCATCAGATTATAATGAATGGTGGTGAAAGCATCTGAATCTAGGCAATTTAGGCTATTTAAAACAGCCCCCACCCCCCCCCCCCCCCCCCCCCACCCCCTGGCTATTGATCATGATCATGCACTAAGCTTTATGGTAAACATATTCTAAACTGACCCCATAGTTGGGAATGATGCTTGGATAAAATTTTCTTAGTCATCATAGGTAATGTATACAAAGTTTATTATCGAGGGCCCTCTGTGTTATCTGAACCTAATTGTTAGGCAATTAAGAGATGAAACATATGACCTTGATATTTATCAAATGACCTTGAGGTAAAGATGTTAAATATGAAGACCTAAGGTTTGATAAGTTATTTTTACCATTAGACACCATGAGTTGTGTAGAAACCAATTGTATAACATGTATACCCCGGATATGACCTTGACTGTTTAACCTGAAAATTGGTAAGTAGGGGTCATCTAATGACCAACCCACATAATTAGTAAAGATTATTAGGTGGTGATGCCTTTACACTGTCCTAAGGGTGTGGCACTGGTTCGATCCTGTCTGTATGTTTAGAGGGCTATGAGTAAAGGGAAATATGATCTAGTAAACAGGTCTATGCATGAATAACTCTTTCCAAGTGCTTTCAATGTCAAACTTAAATAAATTAAGGTCGAACTCAAGTAGACGCACAAAGGTATAAACTGGACATATCTGTCAACCAAACCCTATTTCCTTGACAACAGTATCATAATATTGAGTTAGCAAAGATATAGGTCATGTGATGCTGAGTATCCAAAGGAGCAGTCAAGGTTTGAGTTCTCAGCCCTGGAGGTAGGGAGTAAAATTTTACCTGCTGCCTTCATTGCATGATCATTAAAGACAATTATGACACAAGTTATCCAACTTATATTAGTCACTCTTGTTGGCCCGGATGTTAGTTCGCAAGGGGTCTTATTGTGGGAGGAAACCAGAGTACCCGGAGGAAACCCATGCACTTGGGCAGGTGACCCCATACCTTTTCACGTACAATCGGAGAATCGAACCCCATCTGCCTTGGTGAAAGGCAAGTGCACTATTCACTGCACCAACCGATCACCCTCTGTGAGGAAGGCTATGGCTTCTGTTCCCAGGCCGAGACAATTATCAGAGTCTCAAAAATGGTGGTTACTTCTCTCTGCTTGATGCTCAGCAGGAACGACTGGTTCACCCGTTGTCATTATAACGTGAACAGGTGGAGTGTTATGCTGGGAACCAATGGCAGTATACTTCAGTGTGGTAGCACTTTAAATCAGCTGACACAAACATAATGAAGCCTCCCAAAGTCAACAGTCAACCAACCACATGCCATACACTAGGAGGCCAACCTTCGTTATTTTAATCTGTTAACAGGATGTAAAAACAATCAAACCAAACCGAAAGTCAAGGTTCCCCAGCTTCACAGCCTTACATTTACACTGTAGGACACTAGTGTGAAGAATTATCTATCAAACTACAGCATTGTTATACTGAAAGATGTTTTTTACATAATTTCCATAAATGAATATTCCAGTATTACCTTATTTGCATTGTCAGTATACAATTTCCAATAAATATTAAATTTAGTGTGACAATCAACCGTCAGACTAGTAAACTCAGTTCTGCCCCAGATAACAAACACAACACATACTAGTATCCAGATAGTGTTATTTTTTACTCTTATAAGCGTGCTCACTTTTACTCAGCTAGCCAATAAATCAATAGTCGATACAACAAGCTGTGTGATAGAATACTACACTGTTTACTCAACCAAAACAAATGAGTATGAGTAGAGATCAATCCGACACGATCGTATCTCGCTGGGCATCTCCCTTGCCTGTCACCGATGACAACGATAAAACGCACCATCCAAACCGATCAATAGCTGGGAAATTGACAATGCCACGATTGATGACGGTTGTGACCGCCACAGTGTAATAATTGTTTAATGACGATATAGACGAGTTGTTTATTGAAAAGAGTTAGTCCTCTACGGTATAATCCTCTTATCCTGTCTCCATGGAGTCTGGTGAAGCCCTACGAGGACCAAAGTACAAACTTCGGGACAAGTTTACAGTCTGTTCATCCCCTGAGCTTCATTATCTAATACGCTTACATAAAGGACAATCCATCTTTGTAAAATCAAATATCAACTATCAAAACAAACTTTAATGAAAGTACCAGATAGTCAAATTATTTATACACACATTTGTTACAATGAATTGATCACTAGATGACAAGCTTATAGATTAAGGCATTGTAAACAATGTATGTCCCAAAACAGGTTCAATATACTGAGATTATATTATGTATTAATTTAGGGTCTTTACCCATTCTCCCTGAAATTTCATAATTAATTATTCCAACCTTTGTATTGGAAGAGTTCAAATGTGCCTTCAGGGGTGAGTGAGTTAATACACATCGGGGTCCCCAGTAGAAAACCATGTGATCATACAGGTGACTCCTTTTCACACATTCCAGTTGAGAATTGAACTCAAGCAAAGGCAGGTTTGCTATCTACTCCGCCATCAATACATAATGTCTACATATATACCTCGACATTTGTCAACAGTACCTATCTCCATTCTAATATCATTGTCACTGCATTTTTCTATATCTACAAATTACAGACATTTCAACTGTTCTTAAAGGTTGCAAAAAATCTTTCACAACAAAGCTTTCCTTTATTAAACTAGCAGTCGGTGACCTTGACCTTGACACACTAATTTATAATTCATCCAACTTCTTTCATGCATCACAACTGCAAAAAGTTTGATCAAAATCTATCAGGAGATGAAGTAAATATATATTGACAACCTGACATAATCTACCAGAAAGTTATAGCTTAGCTTTATAAGTGACCTTGACCTTTGCACATTGTACTCTTTCTATGCTCACGGAATTATTGTATCTTCTGCCAAGGAAGATCAGATACAGTCCCTGCATTAGCCCCAAATTCTGTGGCAGTATAGGCTTTATAATTAGATTACAAAGTCAGGTAGATTTTCTTGGAATTAAATTTTCTCATTAAATACATTCAGTCACTATTTTAGAAATATAGCAATATATACTGTTTACATCTTGTCATCAATTAAAATGCACTTAATTGACTATCAAAAATAAATAATCACCAAAACTAATGATAACCCAAGATGGAAAAAGACGTTCTGAAGTGAACGAGAAAGTTTAGGACCATAATGCTGTTTTTATTTCCAATTACTATCAATAAACTTCAAAACAGGTACATTTGTAATCATGTATAACAAATATACATTGAATTGGAAAGTGTTTATTATCATCTGACAGAGTTTGTATTCACACTTCTAATTATTTGATCTATTTACATTAACAGAGTATTTTTTGTCATCTTTGAGCTATATGATCCCAACACCTCCAAATAGTAATTGATGGAAGAAGTCTGATCAAAGGGGGACAACCCTTCTTATTTGTAGAAGTTAATTAATCCTGATAAATATCTAAGAGTATAAACTTTACACAACAGATTATTAGAACAGAACAATAGTTTACACAACAGATAATAGTACAGAACAATAGTTTGACAAAGTCCTCCCGGGAGATATGCATGGTGTGTATCTGATGTTTTAGGAAGAGTACCAACATAAATGGATTGATGATGTTTTAAAATTGTAATAGGACGAGGAAAAGTGATAAAGATAGTGCCTTCGCTGGGGCTCGAACACGCAACCCTTGGCTCTGAAGCACAATGCTCTACTGACTGAGCTAAAGGAAAATTCCCTACAGCTCATGCTTGTAAGGCAACCTAATCAATGCACATCTTTTACACTATTCCCCCATTTTTTCTAAATCTCTAACTCAGGTTCTTTGACTCCCGCCAATGCTTCTTGAAATGGGAATGGCAATATGGGCCGCAGTTTGTAATAAAACGAGGAAAAGTGATAAAGATAGTGCCGTCGCTGGGGCTCAAACCCGCGACCCTTGGCTCTCAAGCCTGATGCTCTACCGACTAAGCTAAAGGGAAATTCCCTACAGCTCATGCTTGTAAGGCAACCTAATCAATGCACATCTTCTACACTAATTCATTGACAATCTGTCCCAAAATTGTTTTGGCATATCATCTGTCTATGAATGTCACATGTCTTTATTTCATTTCAGCAAGTTATACTTTTTTCATTTCCTCTTAAAAAAACTAGTACATTTGTACTGTGAATAAAATGTTGGGTTTTCAGTTATATTTTTCATTACCTCAGAACCTTTTGAACTTCCGGGTATATTTGATGGTGACTGTGTTGTATGGAGTTTATCTGTGAATTACATGTAAATCAGACGTACAGCTGATATATAGAGCTTTTACTTAATTGCGATTGAATGTATCTGCATCAGCCAGTATCTACATGTATTTGGCCTTAAGTACCACAAAGATCATTTGAACATGCATGGCCTTACTTTCCCTTGGCAGTTAAAATGAAAAATAAACCACTTTGGTAGATATAGGATTCCAACATTAGCATGTATTTGTGAAGGGTTAGTGGGACGACAACACCTTGAGGAGGCCTTG
Organism: Mimachlamys varia; assembly: GCA_947623455.1. Lineage (NCBI taxonomy): Eukaryota > Metazoa > Mollusca > Bivalvia > Pectinida > Pectinidae > Mimachlamys > Mimachlamys varia. Next base: position 30,324,652 of record OX392527.1, on the reverse strand, counting down.
TATTATACCACTCCCACACTAGATCTGTTTAGTCCTGGCAGTACTCTCTCCATACTAATCTAATTGGTCAGGTGACTAACATACTCACCAGCCACCATGAATCACCGTAGCAACCGACAGTAACCTTGACCAAACAGGAACTGGTATATGCATGACAAATACAATCATGCAACAGAAGAAAAAATACAAAATCGGAAAAAATTATCATGACATGTAAATATCGGAGCATATTCAAGCTGAATTGACTGGCAAAGTTCCAGGGATGTTCTGTGACAGAAACAAAACAACTTTCTGCATCTTTCCTTACCTGGTATTTAAGTTGCTTAATCATATACTAATTGAATTATAGGAACTCTACTGACTAAATAGAGTCTTTGAATTATATTAGCTTTCTTTAAAGTGGACTTCTAGAAATTTTATACCCATTCCCATAATATCCTGGCAAGAGACAGGTGAGCAGATATCACTACCAGTACATTTTAATGTAATTCTAATACGTGTACATCGTATTTTTAAAGGTGGAACCCATAAAATTGTTGCATAAGATACAACTGGAGTACCTCAGATAGGTCTCGCACGAACCTCAAGTGGGGGATATAACCCCAATAGGGGGGGGGGGGGTTTATTACCTCAACTGATGTATACAAATATACCCCAAATGAGGTTACGCTAATAATATTTACGAACAGTATTCAAAGCATGCATAATCGAGTCAGCATTGCCCACCGACCGTGTCACACGTTTTACCAAATTCTATACTTTGTCTCGAAAAACATGCTTAATATGTTAATTTACCTGCATTGTCACATGTACACGTCAATAAAAGCACTGAAACCTCCACAACGCATTCACATTTTCGCTTCAATCTTCATCAGCAACGGGAGGACGTTTCGTTCATAATAATATTAGCGTAACCTCATTTGGGGTATATTTGTATACTTCAGTTGAGGTAATAAACCCCAATTGGGGTTATATCCCCCACTTGAGGTTTGTGCGAGACCTGTCAGAACATCTATGACCTGCTGCCGGTAATTACTGCTATTAACATGCTATACTAAAACACCGTCACATTACGAAGGGTCACATCATTTTATCTGACCCTAATTGTTTAGCAGTTAAGAAATGTAAAACTTGACCTTGACCTCTAATATGATGACCTCAAAATTCAGTCAATTGAGACCTTACTTGATTCTGACCAACTTTGCTTCATAATGTTATAACAAAATTTGATGATGATAGAAGATATCAAATTTGACCTTGATCATTGTTGTGATCACCTTGAGTTAAAGATGTAAAATATGACATAGATCTGATGAGCTTGAGGTTTTGTTACATGTAATTTGAAACAGGAAAGGACCCATGGCATCACCTTGGCCCTACACATTGTAATTTTTTAAATAATTACACGGTAAACATTTTTGACCTTTGCTCTGTGGCAAGGTGACTATTAATGGTGACCTTATATGAGTGTACGGCACATCATTTAATATAGTGGTTAACAGTCGTGCTAAGTTGCATTGCTCTATAAATTTGTGGAGAAGAAAAGAATGTGTTTCAAAATAAAGGGGTCTCTTGAAATCCTTTAAGTTTGGGACCTTGACCTGTGGAGGACAAACATGAATAAAGCATGTCTTCTAATAGTGGTTCACAATCATCAAAGTGTCACCCCTCTACTATGATTAAGATTACAAAGATATAGAGTGGAAACAAATATCTTTCAAAATAAAAGGGTTCCGTGAAAACCTGCAAGTTTGAGACATGGCCCATGGCAGGACAAAATGAATGAAACATGCGACACACTATGTCACAGTGGTTAACAATCATGCACATTTTATCTCTCTACTATCATAGGTAACACAAAGTTATGGTGCAGAAAAGAATGTGTTTCTGACACCCGGTTGCACGGACACATGGACAGAGTGATCACTATATGTTAGCCACTATGTGGTAGGGCCCTATTTAAACCATTGCATCAGATGTGCAAAATTTAGCCAGATGCCCAAGTCTGGTAGCTTTTATGTCAGAACAATTAAAACTTTCCAGTATTACTCTTACAAACACAGGTAGACAGGCTACCATAACATTTATGTCAAAATCTACCTGCAGGCTCAGCAACATTTTAAACACTAATCACAAATGTGCATACATTCAATCCATAAGCGAGCCTTACATTGCACAGATGGCATATTAAAACTCATGGCCTTCTTTTAAAATATTTCCAGGCTTCAGATTGCGCTGGAGGCATTTCCCGACTATTACCGTAAATGCAAGAGCAACATTAAGAGCTACATGTAGGTAGGGCTTGACATTAAGAGCTACATGTAGGTAGGGCTTGACATTAGAGCTATATGTAGGTAGGGCTCAACATTAAGAGCTACATGTAGGTAGGGCTCAACATTTAGGGCTCAACATTAAGAGCTACATGTAGGTAGAGCTCGACATGAAGAGCTACATGTAGGTAGGGCTTGACATTAGAGCTACATGTAGGTAGGGCTTGACATTAAGAGCTACATGTAGGTAAAGCTTGACATTAAGAGCTTCATGTAGGTAGGGCTTGACATTAAGAGCTTCATGTAGGTAGGACTTGACATTAAGAGCTACATGTAGGTAGGGCTTGACATTAAGAGCTACATGTAGGTAGGGCTCGACATTAGAGCTACATGTAGGTAGGGCTTGACATTAAGAGCTGCATGTAGGTAGGGCTTGACATTAAGAGCTACATGTAGGTAGGGCTTGACATTAAGAGCTACATGTAGGTAGGGCTTGACATTAAGAGCTATATGTAGGTAGGGCTTGACATTAGAGCTACATGTAGGTATGGCTCAACATTAAGAGCTACATGTAGGTAGGGCTCGACATTAAGAGCTACATGTAGGTAGAGCTGAACATTAAGAGCTTCATGTAGGTAGGGCTTGACATTAGAGCTACATGTAGGTAGGGCTCGACATTAAGAGCAACATGTAGGTAGGGCTCAACATTAAGAGCTATATGTAGGTAGGGCTTGACATTAGAGCTACATGTAGGTAGGGCTCGACATTAAGAGCAACATGTAGGTAGGGCTCAACATTAAGAGCTACATGTAGGTAGGGCTCGACATTAGAGCTACATGTAGGTAGGGCTCAACATTTAGGGCTCAACATTAAGAGCTACATGTAGGTAGAGCTCGACATTAAGAGCTACATGTAGGTAGGGCTCAACATTAGAGCTACATGTAGGTAGGGCTCGACATTAAGAGCTACATGTAGGTAGGGCTCAACATTAAGAGCTTCATGTAGGTAGGGCTTGACATTAGAGCTACATGTAGGTAGGGCTTGACATTAAGAGCAACATGTAGGTAGGGCTCAACATTAAGAGCTACATGTAGGTAGGGCTTGACATTAGAGCTACATGTAGGTAGGGCTTGACATTAAGAGCTACATGTAGGTAGAGCTCAACATTAAGAGCTACATGTAGGTAGGGCTTGACATTAAGAGCTACATGTAGGTAGGGCTCGACATTAAGAGCTACATGTAGGTATGGCTCGACATTAAGAGCTACATGTAGGTAGGGCTTGACATTAAGAGCTACATGTAGGTAGGGCTTGACATTAAGAGCTACATGTAAGTAGGGCTTGACATTAAGAGCTACATGTAGGTAGGGCTTGACATTAGAGCTACATGTAGGTAGGGCTCAACATTTAGGGCTCAACATTAAGAGCTACATGTAGGTAGGGCTTGACATAAGAGCTACATGTAGGTAGGGCTCAACATTTAGGGCTCAACATTAAGAGCTACATGTAGGTAGGGCTTGACCTTAAGAGCTACATGTAGGTAGGTTTTGACATTAAGAGCTTCATGTAGGTAGGGCTTGAAATTGGTTTTTTTTTTCATATTAATTAGTGTTCAACTACTCCCATTGATAAATAATTGATAACTCAAGTCCGAGCAATAAAACATGAGGCCGAGATGCCTATGGGCTAGTTAAAAGTATTGAGTATGACTCCTTGGATTGAATTTTGTAACCTGGAAGGTAGTGTACTTTATAAAGCTCAAATAACCGAGTCACCTGAGCTTATTAGTTAACTAACAAAAACCTTTTTTTCAATGGTAACCAATGAAATTATGGATAAAAAAAATGTTAATTAAAATAGGTTTTTTTTATACCTTAGCAATGTGGGAACAAAAACTGAATGTTTGGAAATACCTGGTACAATGGCCTAAATATTCTGTTTGTAACTTTAACGACATCTTTAATTTAGAGATGCAGAACTTTTTAGGCAATTCATTTGGAATTCTAATATTGCTAGCTGATTGAAAATTAATAACAAAGAATTTATTAATGAAGATCCCTGTAAAGAGTGTGGACTATTCAATCATGCTGTACATAGCCTCTACCATCATGTAAATTGTCTGTCTTCAGTCCCATAGTCCCACAGAAATGTAAACATTCCACGCCTTTAACAGACCAGCTGATTGAAACACTAAAACATTCACATCACCAAGACCAGCCAGACAGCGCTAGGAAATGACCTTGAAATGGATGTCATTGGGTACAAGAACTGTTTCAGACTGAAATTTATTTGGGAGACAGAGTTTAAATGATTTGGTACACAATTCCATTACTGTTTCTTTTAAAAGTAATGAAGTATTTGTAATTATAATCATTTGATTCATCTCAGCTAAAAAACTCAAATGTTAGATTACAACCGTCTCAGGCAACAGTTTACCAAGGCTTGCATTAAGATTGTGTGCCACTACAGAACCCCTCCTGTAACTGTACCACCACTTTTACTGCTTGTACTAGGGAGACTGTAATCAATCAGAAACCAATGTGGTGTGTAGAGTCGTCTTTCAGGTTTTTACAATGTCACATACTGCAGTATATAGTCGCAATAAATCTCTATAGCAACAATCTATCGGTACTGCACACTCAGTTCAGACAGCAGGGCATTACACACCTACTAGATATTAATTAGGGATACAAATGCAAGTCGAAATGGGAAAATACGTACGTCACTTAAAACCAATTGTGGGTGAAAGGTTCATATACGGTACTACTGAAATAAAAACATCAAAGGGAGGGAGCCGCATGAAATAGGGATAGGCATAGATTTAAGGAATGCGCCTTGTAAATGATTCTTATTATATTTAAACCATAATATTTCAACAACGGCACTTTCGAACAGAATTTCAGGGAAATTCTCAGGAGTTTTTAATAAAGTTCAGACATTTATGTGGGACCTATTACGCTAACCTGTTCTCTTTTATAAAGCCCTGTTGACACGGACGACATCTTCATTGCTGAAGAGGTGTGGTTTGACGATCACCTAGACACCAATATATACCAGTTTATGTGGGGAGTATTACACTTCCAGGGCTACACACATTTAATGTCCTGTATGAGTATGTCGGTAAAGATAGGGTCGATGATGGTAGAGCAGTCTGTCATTGGGAGGCAGAACAGATTTATGTGAAGAGAAGTATGTCGCCCGATGAGTTTTGCTCTAGATACCTCTTGCTGAAATCATTCACGTTTTAATCAACAATGCGATCAATAAAATCACTACAGCATCTCTGTTTTATATGTTTATGCATTTCATATGTTTCCCGCCACAAAGATATGATGGAAGACAAGGTACCAAAGGGCCATGACCACCAAGTGAAATTATGAATGATACATGTGTAACAACGGTTGCTTTTTTCAGTGCTTCCGCCTGGAGTCGAACCAAGTGCCTCTGGTTAACTTAAATAGTTGGTGTTATGCTCTACGAATGACCCTAAGAGAAAATTTCCATAGCCTAATCAGTAGGAAGAGGCGAGTATAATTTTACCAATTAGGGAAAATAGGAAAGAACAAGCCGCAAGTTTTCCATTGGTCATTGCGATTTGTGTCAAACCTGTATCTCCCAGGTCCCTACATGGGCCCCAATGCAACAGAGGTTATTATCATCTTACCCCTGCTAGGAGTCGAACCAAGGACCTCGGGTTTACTAGTATTATGCTCTACCAAATGAGCTAAAGAGACTTTTCTTGCTTATAGTTGATGGGAAGCAACAAACAGTTTAGTATCGTGACATACACAAGTTAGCTGAACTGCATTCGACTGCAGCCACTCAACCAGATAGCTCAGTTGGTTAGCACAACTGTCTTAAGAGGTCAGAAGTCATTTGAAGGTTAAACAATCTGTTACACCCTTCGGCTCAACACTTAGATCCAAGGGCGAAGTGTCAAGCTTTGAATACAGATTCTGATCCCCAACTAGATTGATAAACTTCATCAGAATCTGAAAAACAGTTCTGAGAAATCATCAATACGACTAAGGAAATACAACCTTTCTATTAAAACCCCTAAAGCCCAATATAAGTAACTTTCGGCAAATCTTGAAGCGAGAATCAAGCCTAAAAACTGATTTTATTTATAGATTTAGTTAAGATCAACTGATATCAGCAATGTGCAAGATAAATTCTTCGCAGTTACCGGTACAGAAGCAGTTGAATCTCGGTATTTGTAAACACGCGTCCATTTTGAACCGTCCTTCGGTTTGTTGTTGATGTGGGCCCCATCTGAATCATTTTCAATTCTTTAGATTTTTCTGTCAAGAGTTTCTTGTTAGTTACCACTCAGGTTTACTTCGTTTTAGGCTTATTTTTGCATGGGTATCAACTGGATTTTTTTTCAGAATTTTTCAGAATCATGAAAAAATTCCTGAAGTTACGTATATTGGGCCTTTAATTCAGGTGACCTTAAATCTACTGGAGATGCCTTAAGAGACTTGCTTCAGCTGTATAGCTACATAACTGTGTTTAGTGGTCTTTTTTTCCCATGGATACAGGTCTGTCACTCATAACATCCCCACCCATATCTTATACAAACCTACAAACAAGTTTGGATTCAGACTTGGTCAGACCATATACACTACCAACCTCTTGTTATAACAAGCACTAGAAATACACTAGGGAAAGTTTTCAAGTTTGGCTTTACGAAAAAAACAACCACACCAAATGTACCATGGAGAGTAAATGTCTTCTTCCCATTCACATCGACACTAAATCAGACCTCACTGTACCACTGGTGTCCAACTAAAACAAAAACGCTGGCCAGAAACCTAGTGCTGGTCAGCTTAGTTCTGTAATGAACACAGGACCAGATTCTCCTGGGGCGGTGTTTTCATGATAGACATACCACACTGATGTAGGAGGTAATTTAATTTTATTGTCTGGTGCACTGATAAGAGTGGTTAAGGACTACAATCACATTGGTCTGACAGAGTCCCAGATAGAGAGCTATTGAATCTTGGCAGTCATCAAATAGAGGGACCAGGGGGTCAAATTTACAGCTAAGTTATTATAATGGGCTAGCTGCTTTTATATCTATTCAGTGATTTTAGGTGATCTGACCCAAAGGGTCAGGATAACCTATAGCCATCATGCATTGTCCCTCATTGCACACTGTCTGCCATCAGCCATGCATTGTGCATAAATTTCCCTTCAAACAAATTCTTCTCAATAACCAAAAGGCCCAGGGTACTGATATTTGGTCTGTAGCATGCTGGTTTAAATGGTTTACAAGTTGTTCAAATAAATGACCTTAACCAACTTTCAAAGTCACCGGAATCAAATATGTGAAAATCTTTCAAACAACTTGGTCTCAGTGACAAAAAAAACAAGAGGCCCAATGGGCCTGCATCGCTCACCTGGTATTAATCTCTGACTTATATTATAGTGTAACCCTAAAGTCCCCTAAAATCTTTTAATGCAAGACATTTAGAAGAACATCTTAAGATTTAAACATATTTTACCCCTGTGACCTTATAAGACAACATCATTTTCATTTTCAAATTTTGTTTGGCTTCATCCCAGGACGCTACCAGCCAAATATCATGTCTCTAGGCAAATAAAGATCAAGGTCATTTCTTTTCGCAAACTTTGTCAGGCTTCATCCAAGAAACATTTCAGCCCAATGTCATGCTTTCAGGGCTTTTGGTACTTCAGAAGAAGTCGTTTGAAGGCTTTAACAAATTTGACCCCTGTGACCTTGAATATAAGTCAAGGTCATTCCTTTTCGCAAACTTTGTCAGGCTTCATCCAAGAAACATTTCAGCCAAATATCAAACTTCTTGGGCTTTTGGTATTTCTAAAGAAGTCGTTTAAAGGTTTTAACATATTTGACCCCTGTGACCTTGAATAAAGGTCAAGGTCATTTTTTTCGCAAACTTTGTCGGGCTTCATCCAAGGAACCTTTCAGCCAAATATCATGCTTCCAGGGCTTTTGGTATTTCAGAAGAAGTCGTTCAAAGGTTTTAACATATTTGACCCCTGTGACCTTGAATATAAGTCAAGGTAATTTTTTTTCGCAAACTTTGTTGGGCTTCATCCAAGGAACCTTTCAGCCAAATATCATGCTTCCAGGGCTTTTGGTATTTCAGAAGAAGTCGTTCAAAGGTTTTAACAGATTTGACCCCTGTGACCTTGAATATAGGTCAAGGTCATTTCTTTTTGCAAACTTTGTCGGGCTTCATCCAAGGAACATTTCAGCCAAATATCATGCTTCCAGGGCTTTTGGTATTTCAGAAGAAGTCGTTCAAAGGTTTTAACAGATTTGACCCTTGTGACCTTGAATATAGGTCAAGGTCATTTTTTTCGAAAACTTTATTGGGCTTCATCCAAGGAACCTTTCAGCCAAATGCCATGTTTCTAGGCCTTTTGGTATTTCAGAAGAAGTCGTTTAAAGGTTAAAATAAATTTAACCTCACTGTGACCTTGAATATTGGTCAAGGTCATTTTTTTTCGCAAACTTTATTTGGCTTCATCCAATGAAGCTACTGGTCAAATATGAAGTCTCTATGTCTGACGGCATTTTAGAAGAAGTTGTTTGAAAGTTTCGACATATTTGACCCCTGTGACCTTGAAATTAGGTCAAAGTGATTTTTTTTCGCAAACTTTGTTCAGCTCCTTCCAAGAAATCTACCAGCCAAATTTCATGTCACTGGGCCTTTCAGTATTTTAGAAGAAATCGTTTAAAGGAAAAAGTTGACGGACGCAGGACGGACGGATGGACGGACGGACGACGGACGGACGACGGACGGACGACGGACGGACGACGGACGCTGCACCATCACATAAGTGCACTTGGCCCTTCGGGCCAGGTGAGCTAACCAGGATACTGATCATTGGCTGGTAGAATGCAGGAATGAAGGGCTCCCGAGCTTGTCCAAATGAATGACCTTGGCCTACATTCAAGGTCACAGAGGTCAAATGTCTCAAAACATTCAAAAAGCTTGTTCTCAATAAATGAAAAGCCAAGGGTACTGATATTTGACCTGTAGCATTCAGGGATGAAGGGCTACCAAGTTTGTTCAAATGAATGACCTTGACCCACTTCCAAAGTCACAGAGGTAAAATGTCTAAAATCTCCAAGCAACTTCTCAATAACTGAAAGGCCAAGGGCACTGTTATTTTGCATGCAGCATGCTGGGATGAATTGGGCTACCAAGTTTGTTCAAATGAATGACCTTGAACCACTGTCAATATTGCAGAGGTCAAATATGTTAATATCTTTAGCAATTACCCACAAAAAGATTTATAAAATTCCAATGACTGTTAAGCCCCATGGGCCTCTTGTTGCTACTGCTTTTGGGATTAGGTCACATTAGGTCCAAACTATATATCCATGAGTATAATGGCACTGGCCTGTACATTTTCAAAGGAAACTCCTACAAAAACGTTTATAATACATTAGTTGTCAGTCTGTATGCTGTGTCTTCACTAAATATGTTATGAAGAAGTCAAGAAAGTTAACTAAGCTGGATAACCAATATTCTCTAGTCGTAAAGACACTTAAGGAAGTTGAATTCCAGTCTTTCTCTAAAGTCATGAGAATTACGATTGGTCCGACTTACTCACTGGTTCTCCTAAATCATGAGAAACAGCATGCAGTTGGCTGAATTTTCCAATGGTTACACAGCCCCAACGACAAATGAATTTCACAGATATTTCTAAGGTCATGAAGTATCTATATCATACAAGAGGCCTGATGGGCCTGCATTGCTCAACTGGTATAAATATCTCTCACTTGTAGCCAACTCTAAAGTGGTCTAAAATCTTACAACTGTAAGACATCCAAACAAAGATGCTAAGATTTAAATCTACCAACCACATTTCATGCTTCTAGGCCTTTTGGTTGATCAGAAGAAGTCACTTAAAGGTTTTAATGGATTTGACTCCTGTGACCTTGAATATGGTTCAAGGTCAATTCTTTTTGAAACCTTTGTTGGGCTTCATCCAAGGAACCTTTCAACCAAATGTCAAGGTTCTAGGACTTTTGGTTTATCATAAGAAGTTGTTAGAATTGTTGTTAGAAAGTTTGAACCCTGTGACCTTGAATATGGGTCAAGGTGATTTTTTTCGCAACTTTTATTGGGCCTCGTCCAAGGAAGTTTTCAGCCTTTAGCTTCTTGAGGAGAAGTTGTTTAAATGGAAAAGTTGACGCCAGACGGACGGATGCCGGACAGATGCCGGACAGACGCCGGACAGACGCCGCACCACTGCATAAGCTATTGATATGAATAGCAACTGTTAAAGGTCAATTATCACGTCATTGAGTGCAGCAACATAACTTTGACCTGAATGGTACTAGAACTGTAAGCCGATGGCTGACTAATACCCCCCCGCTACCTCTTATTAGAGGTGTCTGACATGTTTTTGAAAAAAACATGATGTAGTACAAGTTGTATATAACATGCATTATATAATGCCAACAGTCAGCAGAATTTTAAAAGCCGAACGGACAAATTTTAACCTGTGTATAGTAATCCTCAACATTACTTACTGCGAAGTTTCATTGAAAATGACCCAGTAGTTTAGAAGAAGTTGTCCAGACATCATGTTATTACGGAAACCTGTGTATAGTCACCTCATTACCATGGCAACCAAAATTTTGACAAACGAAACCCTGTATGCAAATCTATACATGGTCCCCAACAATACTGCCAAGTTTCATTAAACTCGATCCAGTGGTTTATAGGAAGTTGTCCGGACAACACGTTATTACGGAAACCTGTGTATAGTGACCTGGTTACCATGGCAACCAAAATTTTGACAAACGAAACTCTGCATGCACATCTACACATGGTCCCCAACAATACTGCCAAGTTTCATTAAACTCGATCCAGTGGTTTATAGGAAGTTGTCCGGACAACACGTTATTACGGAAACCTGTGTATAGTGACCTGGTTATCATGGCAACCAAAATTTTGACAAACGAAACCCTGCATGCACATCTACACATGGTCCCCAACAATACTGCCAAGTTTTATTGAAATCGATCCAGTAGTTTAGGAGGAGTTGTCCGGACAACACGTTATTACGGAAACCTGTGTATAGTGACCTGGTTACCATGGCAACCAAAATTTTGACAACGAAACTCTGCATGCACATCTACACATGGTCCCCAACAATACTGCCAAGTTTTATTGAAATCGATCCAGTAGTTTAGGAGGAGTTGTCCGGACAACATTTTATTATGGAAACCTGTGTATAGTGACCTGGTTACCATGGCAACCAAAATTTTGACAAACGAAACCCTGCATGCACATCTACACATGGTCCCCAACAATACTGCCAAGTTTTATTGAAATCGATCCAGTAGTTTAGGAGGAGTTGTCCGGACAACATTTTATTATGGAAACCTGTGTATAGTGACCTGGTTACCATGGCAACCAAAATTTTGACAAACGAAACCCTGCATGCACATCTACACATGGTCCCCAACAATACTGCCAAGTTTTATTGAAATCGATCCAGTAGTTTAGGAGGAGTTGTCCGGACAACATTTTTCTACGGACAGACGGACAGACGGACAGACAGACGGACAGACGGACAGACAGACGGACAGACAGACGGACAGACGGACAGACAAGCTGATTCCAGTATACCCCCCCTAACTTCGTTGCGGGGGGGTATAACAAGAGTGATTATCAACAACACTCTGTTCATGCTACAAATGTATTACAAGTTACACCAGAATTGAGTGCATTGAGTGATTTGAAGAAATGGTTCTGACAATTATTACAATGTGACCCTTGACTTTTGTCTTTGAATTAGAGTACCTGCTTTGGAACTAAGTTGTTGCTACCATTTACGGCATAAAAGTGTGTTTTAGTTTAGGAATATATCATAATAACATGTTTTGATACTCAACTTGTGTATCACTCTGTTCAATCTATTTCACAAAGAAAATTAGATCTGGTTGCTTGCTTTCATGACAAATATGATAGATGCATACCTGTATGATTTAAAGTCATTTAGATATTTAATATTTCATGAACTCTTTGAATAAATAAATAAAATTCGGATCAGCTTAAGCTTAACATCAAAACATTATCAATTCCCCAGACAGCCATTAAAAGAGGCACCAATAAAAACTGCACTAGTCCCCGCATTGATCACCGAGTGTGCTACAGGGTAAAGCTGTCACAACAGAAACACGACACCTCACAACATTATGTCACCTGGCTGATTAGGTTACCTTTTGTATTATCAATGAATTGCTTCATCAAATTAAAATCCAAGTTCAGCTAACCAAGGAACACAACAACAATTCATCATGTACATTCAACCAACTAGGGAATTATACAGCTATGTATGACATCAATCTTTCATTGAATTCACAGACTTTGGTCAAAATCAGTAGATCATGACATGGTATTGTCACATACAGTATACATTATTGCAACAAATGATTTTTTTCCCCCACAAATCATGTTGATATACGACAAATCATTCTGGGAAGTTTTAAGCTTGTAATGCATTTGAGCTTATATATAAAATTATCCATTGTGCCGAAAGCAACTGAAACAATATAACAACTTACTGACATCATGGATTCAAACATTATTCAGAGATGAAAATAGACTTAATAAAATTAGATTATTTAATCTTTTCAATGGGAAAAATTAAAAGTTTACATTCCACTGAAATTCTCAAAAAGGCTGAAATCGGCCAATTGGCTGAACATTTTCATCTCTGATTATCAGCACAGCTAATCTTTTTTTTTGCAATATCAGTACAGTAGAACTAACCATTGACATCAAAAGCTGTTTACACTCAGCCTTCCACAATGAATATATCCTTCGTAAACATACGAAAGAAATTTTTCAAGTAGTACACCTTTGTTAAAAACAACATGACCATGCAGGTCAAGCTCATCATATAAATAAATCCAGGTAATACTAATTAGCCTATTTACCTGAGAACTTCCAGGGACATTCAATAGAGACACCTGTAGACTATTCACTCCAACACGTCAACGCTATATATTCCCAGGAATTCCCAGAGTCTTTATCCAGCGCTACTGTCTCGAACTTCTGGCGATATCCACTTGAACTCTGCCTGTTGCTCCTGTATGTAAAACCCAATATATCAGACGGGGCTGTACAGAACCAAGCGTATCAGACAGGCCATGTATCAATTACTGTATGGCATATATTCTATGATATTAACACCTAAATCACAATATATCAAGGGATGTGTTAAAGAAGGGCCTACCACCGTTAGCCTCTACACAGTATTCCCAAAGATCTACATTTGCACATGAGCAATATTCTACTAGTGTAGGTATAAGATATTGACCAGTTTTGAGTCATCCAGTAATTTTATGTAAAAGATAATGAAAGTCCTTCTATGATGTCAAAAATTTCTGATTTGTGTCTGTGATATTGTGTGTTTTTAATTAAACAGAACAGCTACCAATCTCCAACAGCATCCACGGCTATAGCCATTAGATTAGAGTGACCAATCGCTAAGAGTATTGACGACCTCATAAGGCAGGACGGCATTAAGTGCTTAACGTATAGGATATCTCGATATTCTCACTTTTTGAATTAAGACAGGAATATAGATCTGATTGTGGAGGTTAAAGGTCAGTATTCTCTTAAACATAAGACCAAAAAAACTAATCAATTTACTAGCTAAATTACAATGACTGACTTTTAATGTCATTGCAATTGCATACAGCCAACATGTACCTCACAAGGTTTATTTTCTCAAAGAATTAAAGAACAGACATTTTTCAACGTTTAAAACAAAAATGATTAAACCTTTGAAAAAAGATAACTTCATTTAACTTCAGAATTTGTGTTTGAAACTGTAATCTTTAAAGTCATTGGAATGGTAAAAGCTTTTGAATAATTAAGTTACAGCCAATTTCAGCCCACACTACAACACATTGTACCTATATCTAATGGGTCATTCTATTGTGGTACTAATGAAACAGAGGTTTCCGTGACATACCTACCAGAGCGTGTCTCGTTGTCAGGCTTGGCACCGTGTCCAGAATGGTAATGGTCACACTGGGAACAAAAAGGCGATAACCTTGTTAGAGTTAATTGTGTCAGGCAAACATGTCGCTCCGAGATCTGACCAGAGCGCTAATACCCGGTGTGGCCGCTTCCTCTCATCATTACCGTACCTTACCACTCTGATTGTCACCGACTTGACGCCCCAATCTTACACCAATTGTCTCGGGTTTATATAAAGCGATTCAATTAGCGTGTGTGTGGCTTCGTCAGGACTGACCAGAGTAACAATTATGACATAAAAGTATCACGAATGACATGACACAAGCATGCTGTTAGTCATCAACAGAACAGCACCCTATACTTGACTGTTGATTGTAAGTAACTTGGATCATTATGAACAAAATAAGGCCTTGTCTTCATACAGCAGCATACTGCTAAAACAACTCCTGGAGGGCATTGGGCTGAGTTTTACTAAATACCTTAATCCTATTCCCAATATATGGAACTGTGATCTATGTACCTGAGGCTGCATACTGAATTGGGAATACTGAAGGTGCAATACATAGCTGTATATGCTGTGTTTACATTTTAAGCAACATACAAAACAAGAGGTCCAATAGGCCTTTATCACTCACCTCGTATCAATCTCACATGACTGTAATCCTAAAAGTGGACTAAAGCTACAGGTTTGATTCAGAAGATCCCTGTGCCATTAGAAGTCAATCAATGGCATTCAATAGCTTTTCATCCTAGCATGATTATAAGAGAAATGTGATTAAGATTTAAACATATTTGAACCTTGTGACCTTGAGTATGGGTGAAAAACATTCATTTGAACATTCATTGAAGCATATCAGCACATACCATCAATCTAGCCCTTTTTTATAATGAAAAGTTAGCCAAGGTTTTAACCTTAGATCAAAGTCAACAGCAATCATTTGAACAAACTTGCTAGCCCTTCATTGTAGCAATATGATACGGGCCAATATCAGTACCCTTGGGCCTGATGTCTTTTCGCAATTTAAAATATGTTTTTGAAGCCTTTAATATATTTGACCCTTGTGACCTTGAAAAAGGTTGAGGTCTTTATTTGAACAATTCTGGTAGTCAATTATCCAAGCATGCTACAGACCACTTATCAGTATCCTTGGCTTTTTTGGTTCTTGAGAAGATGTTGTTTTAAGTAAATATTGATGTCTGATGATAATAGCTGCAACACCATAGCATAAGCTCACTTGCCCTTCAAGCAGTGCACATGGGCTACCAATGTTAAGAGATTTTGATGTACCCAGTATATGATTGAAGCTCAGGACAATTCTTAAAGTTGAGAACCAAATGGATATAAATATGATTCTGCAAAGAAATGCAAGACACTGTGTTCATATCTTTGAAATATTTTAGAGTCCCTTAATTTTTTCTCTCTTTTCCATTTGATATTGAAATGACATTACCATGATGGAGCGTTGTACGTGGACTACACATTCAGACTTACATTCCCAGTTTTTGAGGGGCAACCTTGAGAAAATAGACTTTATTGATAGGGATACAATCTGACAGCCCTATAAATCATACAGACATGATGCTTTATGATTCCTGGAAAAGCTTTCTGTGTTTTCAAACCAATGATGGATTTCAGTAATACTCTATAGAAGATGATAAACAGCCTACGTTGATCGAAACACGCCAGTCAGTTGAGCTCTAGAAAACATTTAAGTCTTCTGCTCACTGTTAGACAAGTATCTTTACATAGCTGTCAGGGCACAGACAATGTCAAATGGATCACGTGACCTTGAAATGTGCATGCACTTGACCTTGAAAATCCTTCTATCTGTTGAGATTTCTGAAGATATTTGGTTCAGGACAGAGAGGATCAGATGTTGATAAATTTGTGGTATATTATTGTATGACCATAACTAATTACTTCAAAGACATTAATTCTCAATCAATAAACCAGTCAATCAGTTTTGATATTACTTAATGTAACTAGAACAATAACATGTTGGTAAGCTACATGTAGCTATAGGGCCCTGCTATAAATGTCCATACACCAGGTGTCACCATATAATTACAACACCGAAACATGCAATCACAATCATTTTGGTTTTTGGTAATAAGGTGGCACATATAACTTGCCTCATACCAATTACTACCGATAAAAAACAAAATCACAAGATCAGAACAGAATTTATAACAAATTTATAACCCATTAGATCTTAGAAAATTAGTATAGATTGGTAAATTCACTGGTTGATGCTAAATTCACTGGTTGATGCTAAATTCACTGGTTGATGCTAAATTCACTGGTTGATGCTAAATTCACTGGTTGCAGCTAAATTCACTGGTTGATGCTAAATTCGTTGGTTGATGCTAAATTCACTGGTTGAAAATGCTCAAATTAAGGATTAAAATCATCAGTCTCCCACAAAAACAGGGAGGGTTGGCCAGCATGATATATGATAACATAACTTAACAAGAGGTCCAGAGAGCCTGCAATGCTCATCTGGATATTTTTGCAATCATATGAAAATGCATATTCTCAATAAAAGTACCTTGCAAATATTTCAATAAATTAATCAGTTTCCTCAGGTTTAAAAATGTTTCAGACTAAACAAAACTTTATTCTACGTTCTCTAGCCCAACACATGTTGTCAAATACCACCACCTAGCTAGCTAGGGCCTCCTGGTATTGTACAAAGCATTGTTTAAAGATATTACATAGACTGACCCCTAGCTTTTTTTTATTTAAATATTTGAACCATGTTGCCTTGAATGTAGGTCAAGGTCTTCTTTTTTCAGGAAACTTTATAGCACTCTGTCCAAGCCAAGGAAAAATGTCAGTTCTGTATACTGTGGACCTTTTTTGTTAATCAGAAGAAGATTGTTTTATTGTTTTTACATATCTCACCTCAGTGATTTTGAAAGTTAAGTAAAAAGGTCATTCACTTGGTGAAACTTTATAGAATTTGAGGCCATGTAAGTTACTTCCTAAGTATCAGTACTTCTGGTTATTCAGAAGGCATTTAAAACATTTTTAGCCATTTGACTCCTGCAACCTTAAAAGTAGGTCAAGGTCATTTATTTGAAGAACCTTTATATTACCCTGTCCCAGGTACCTATTTGCCAAATATCATTACCCTGGGTCTTTTAATTTGGTTATTGTGAAGAAGTTGTTTAAAATATTCGTAAAACTTGATGCTTGGCAGACGACAGATGCCGCACCACGGCATTAGCTCAAAGTACATTTAAGTACCAAACGAGCCAAAAAGGATAATAACCCTGGGCTGTTAAATAACGGTCTGTGCAGCATTTTTTAAGACATAATGACAAGGCTTTAAAGGACAAACTTACAAGAGGAAAATCGACCACAAATATTAGACAATTTAACAGACCACTACAAGATAACAAGTGCATGGCTCAAACAAATACGGAAAAATGTTAGGATGTTATTTTTGTACAAAAGATGATACAAATATCTGTGCAATATATGTTGTTCTCTACATTTGAAGAAACTGTAACTGAAGTTTCCTCACCGAACGCTCGGTAGAATTATATAAACTTTATTTATTTTACAACAATTATGAAACAAGCTATATAACTTATATTAATCACTCTTGTTGGCCCGGATGTTAGCGCGCGAGGGGTCTTATTGTGGGAGGAAACCGGAGTACCCAGAGAAAACCCACGTGGTCGGGCAGGTGACCCCGTACCTTTTCACGTCTGATCGGGGAATCGAACCCCGGCCAACTTGGTGAAAGGCAAGTGCGCTATCCACTGCACCACCCGACTCGGTAGAATTATGATACGTATACATGTACATATATGAACAAATACAGGACAGACAACGACTTCTTAAACATTATATACAAAGTCCCAAGGGATGCAGTCAAGCATAAAAATCATTTTGCATCACTGCGAGCATTAGTACTTTTCAAAAGACTATTCCAACACTGTCTGAATATGGAAGCTATCTGTCAATCACATTATAGTAATGCTTCTAAAATCTCAACTAATCCCTTCAACTTAAACACAGGGGAATTCTCAATAAAACATTGCTTCCTCGATCGAAACCATGTAGTGCAAGTGCATCTCCATGTTCAAATTTCAATCCAATAGAACTTCAATAATAATATATCATTAGAGAATTGTGTAAGGAAGTGGGTGTTATCAGTGATGAGTAGACGTGTTGATCTGATGACAGTGCGGGGGACTTGTACTGTTAGATACAACAGCTTGATAAACGCCTCATTGGTTGGGTTATGGCCTTCCCAGCATTCCACTCTCGTAGATCTATTGTCAAGGTAACGACTCCCTAGGACCAGACAAAGTGCAGTGAAAACCAAAGCCAACATCAAGATCCTACACCCTCTAAACTGAGTGAATTGTACTTTCAAATCTAGGTCTGCTAAAGTCAATACACAGTTATTTTCACAATTTAGAATTTTTTTCTAACGATTTTAAACTTTTTTTTAAGAATCCACAATGGAAAATTCTGGTTTATTTGTTTTCATTCCAAATGAAAATTGAAAGATTAGGCTGGCCATGACTCCTATTTTATAATTATGAAACAAACTTAAAATCATCATCACTTGAATCATATCTGAAATATTCTGTAAAAATTTTTGTGATTTCAGATTAATCAAATTGACCTTTGTTGATTTGTTCAGGGGAAAATGAAAATATTATGAAACAGGTTTTTTACTGATACATGTACTTAGTCCTATCAACATTGAAAGTCATTATGATTGAAATTGTGCAAATGACATACTAGTACACAATTATATTAAGTTTATACAATTTTCACAGCAAGACCTTAATAAACAATAGGAGTTTATTAAAGAAATGATGAAAACCAGTACAATTTAATTAGATTGAAAATCCACCATGTCTGCTAAATTATCCAATAAATAAGTTAGAACTTAAGATACCATTTGGCCATGGATAACTTAGAGAGTTAAATCAATATTCTTGAATAATAAAGTTCTTGAGAAATGATAAGTAGGACTTTGGTTAGAAATCAATGACTTTTGACACTCAAATTCAAAATTACCTCTACATGGTAGCCATATTTATCCAGCCTGAAATTGAACAAGGACATTATGGTGTAAGACTGTAAGTCTTTGTAGAATTTTCCTAAGTGCAAGTACATGTACTATAGAGACTGCCATACTTATAGATGTGATTACTATGACTAATTCAATATTTGTAGCAAGTTTCATAACATGAAAGCAATACTGACATAATATTATATAGATGGTAGCCGACTTGCTCCTTCCTTACATTTTCCATGTTCTCAAACAGCTAAAACATAAATATGACAAAAGTAATCAGATATATGTTTGGCTTAGTTAACAGATTGTTTTTTATTGGTGTACATGGTTGATCTCTCTACGTAAATGTCCTGATCAAAAATTAAAGGAAAACTACACATTTTAACAGCTATATGTTGGTTATTGCCTTCAATGTCTGTCCCCAATGGCTTGTTGACCTTGAAGTACAGTACCAAACAGCTTGCTGACCTTGATTGAAGTACAGTACCATAAAGCTTGTTGACCTTGAAGTACAGTACCAAACAGCTTGTTGACCTTGAAGTACAGTACCAAACAGCTTGCTGACCTTGATTGAAGTACAGTACCATAAAGCTTGTTGACCTTGAAGTACAGTACCAAACAGCTTGTTGACCTTGAAGTACAGTACCAAACAGCTTGTTGACCTAGCTTGAAGTACAGTACCAAACAGCTTGTTGACCTAGCTTGAAGTACAGTACCAAACAGCTTGTTGACCTTGAAGTACAGAACCAAACAGATTGTTGACCTTGAAGTACAGTACCAAACAGCTTGTTGACCTCGAAGTAAAGTACCAAACAGCTTGTTGACCTTGAAGCAAAGTACCAAACAGCTTGTTGACCTTGAAGTAAAGTACCAAACAGCTTGCTGACCTTGAAGTAAAGTACCAAACAGCTTGTTGACCTTGAAGTAAAGTACCAAACAGCTTGTTGACCTTGAAGTACAGTACCAAACAGCTTGTTGACCTTGAAGTAAAGTACCAAACAGCTTGTTGACCTTGAAGTACAGTACCAAACAGCTTGTTGACCTTAAATTACAGTACCAAACAGCTTGTTGACCTTGAAGTAAAGTACCTAACAGCTTGTTGACCTTGAAGTACAGTACAAAACAGCTTGCTGACCTTGAGGCACAGTACCAAACAGCTTGCTGACCTTGAAGTACAGTACCAAACAGCTTGTTGACCTTGAAGTACAGTACCAAACAGCTTGTTGACATTGATTGAAGTACAGTGCCTAACAGCTTGTTGACATTGAAGTACAGTACCAAACAGCTTGTTGACCTTGAAGTACAGTACCAAACAGCTTGTTGACCTTGAAGTACAGTACCAAACAGCTTGTTGACCTTGAAGTACAGGACCTTAAAGTACAGTACCAAACAGCTTGTTGACCTTGAAGTACAGTACCTAACAGCTTGCTGACCTTGTAGTAAAGTACCAAACAGCTTGATGACCTTGAAGTACAGGACCTTGAAGTACAGTACCTAACAGCTTGTTGACCTTGAAGTACAGTACTAAACAGCTTGTTGACCTTGAAGTACAGTACCAAACAGCTTGTTGACCTTGAAGTACAGTACCAAACAGCTTGATGACCTTGAAGTACAGGACCTTGAATTACAGTACCTCGTTTCTGGATCTAGATCCACACCTCAGGTATATCACAGACTTATATATATACAACAAATATAATTGACGATTTGCCACTATGATCATGTCAGAATACCGGACCGTCTATCACTTCAAAACATCCTTTTTTGGGGATGTCGAGTTGGCACAGTGGTAATGGCTGCAGGTATTTCTGGCTAGGCGATTTGGTGCCGGAGATCGTGAGTTCGAGGCCCGGATAGGGCACGAGTCAAAAATTTGTCTTCCTTCGTCATTTGTGTTTCCGTGTTATTTACAAGAAATATATCAAATATATAAGATAGCAATCTACTATTAAATCAACTCTGTGGTATATATTTTGCAAAGAAAAAAGTCCATCTACCAGAATCTGCGAGATTCAGGACAAAACTTATAAATTGAATTATCTATTAAGCAATTTTGTGTAATAAATTGAGGTGGATGGCAGACATATCAACTAACAGCCAGTATCTCTTACCACAATAACATGTTACTACCAGTAAATGGGTGTGAAATTAACATGTTTACTTTCTGATTTGAATTTATATCTAGATATATAGCTAAGCAAATCTGACAAAAACCTGCATGTCTGGACTTTTTACAATCAAATTACCACTAAACCAATGATGCTGTCGATTCTCTACAGCACAGTTCTTATCAGGGGGTTGACAGGAGGGCTACAAAAAGTTCACTTTTTCTTACGAGAACGCGGGAACGATCGTGCTGAGCGATTTGAAATCCATCCACCACTCGGTCCTTCTAGCATCCACTTTTATGTTCGGTTATCTTCCCTTGAGTTCGGACTATAGGTATTCTCTGGGGGTTTTTTATCGAACAGACGACAAAAAGATTGGAACACGAGTAGTATGTACAGTAGGGATGAATGTTTAAGAAAGTGATGAATGTATACGGTGCCTTCCACATGCATGAAGGGTACATTCCATTATATCTCACTCTGAAGCTGTATCCCATCCGCCCCTGGGGATAACTTTTCTAAAACATTCACACTGTCATGACGTGGATATTAACTTAAAAGAAAATAAAAAAAAACATATATCAACGTCTCACCTGCTTGTCCTCAACTTCATGTACAGATGTAAACCTAACATGTCGTCTGCAGCAGGCCATTTTTGCATTGCAATTGTTGCACGCGGGAAAAATAAGCGAATGACGTAACATCATTCCGGTTTCATCTCTCGCACAATACAGCCCTATGCACCAAAGTTTAGTGGTAGCAGTATTGGAATGGCAATTTTTCAGTCTTTACAATCTTTCTTGTCTATGGCAAACTTTTAAATATAAATCTGAACCAGACTTTCGAGGTATGAAGTTGCGCGGTACAGTTTATATGCCCGCATGCGCAGTTGACAACAAATTAAACATATTCACTATCAGCTGACATGCACCTGCGTACGCAGTCAAGACACAATGGCACATGTATAGATTTTTTTTTTATAAAATTAGCGATACATAACTAGATATATTGTTATTTTTTATATTCACAGCGACGTGCCAAAATTCTTTCTTCTTTTTTTTATTTTGCCATATATTCTTTGTATTTCCAACTTTTTTCAATGAATTTTCCTGACTTCGTTTCGGGATCATTTTTAATGAAAATTCGTGTACTTATAGAGAATTGTGTATATCCTGTGGTCAAAATAATGTAATACCTGTGTATCATCATTAACCATGTTAAACTGCTATACGTTGTTAAAAATTAAAGTGGATGGCTACGACTGTAGCCACAGGGGCTAGTCCCTGTGATTGTAGCTACGATAGCCATGGCTACTGAGATACTATACATTGTACATGTATATATACTTCCAATGAAATTAACTTTGACAAAAATCTGTTGATAAGCAACCACCTGGGATTTGACAGTAATAGTTTGTTATCGCTATTGCTTGACAAGTACACTGGATGGACCATTCGAATTCTCTGATTTTATTTGATTACCGCAATTTTTGAGAGAAAAAAATGGATCATTATTAAATTTCGTTTGTAGGTTCCTCTTGGTCCTTAGTTGTGCTTTTTGTATCTTGGAACTGATTAGAAAACAAAAACAAAACAAAATTGTTGACAGGCAACCGACCGACTTTAATTCTACAGTTAAGGCTTACTGTTGCTATTTCTTAATAGGGATTCTCAAATTTCATATGATTAGGGTCAAATACGTTTAAGAGGAAAGAATAAAAAAGAAAGACATACTGTATATCAAATCTTTTCAGAGCAAATGAAGATAATCAACGATGGTTGCCAAGATCCCCCTGAGATCTCTTGTAAACAAAATGTAACATAACTAGCACCTCGAACTATAATATTCACTTATAACGGTCGTTAAGTACACTCATTGTCACATTGCTCTGGTAGTGACACGATCGAACGTCGCAACAGGAAACCACCATTGTCTGCTTTACCGTCAAAAATTTGAATGTGCATCAATGGAATAAGAAGTTTGCCTGAACATCTATTTATTGTATAGTTAGACGTTTCCAATTGTTAAAGAAATATAGCAATGGCTGTACACATGTCATCGAATAGTTGTCGCACTGAAGCCTGAAAAGTGTCATATGGAAACACATGCATCAATTCACAGAGCATTTTTCATTACACTTTTTATACGCAGTCATAGTTTGCTTGGCCGAAGAATTAAGAGAGAGAAGTAAATAGTATTTCTCTAATATCTCGCCATGTTGGATAGTGTTTGTCCATGTAAGGAAATAGCCCGAGTATCCTGTGGCCCACACCAGACATCTATCTATCAAAATATCTAAGTCTGGTGTTAGGGCCAGAGGAAATATATCTGTCAAAATGTCTAAGTCTGGTGTTAGGGCCAGATGAAACGGGCTCTAGCCCACACCAGACATCTATCTGTCAAAATGTCTAAGTCTGGTGTTAGGGCCAGAGGAAACGGGCTCTGGTCCACACAAGTAATCTATCTGTCAAAATGTCTAAGTCTGGTGTTAGGGCCAGATGAAACGGGCTCTGGTCCACACAAGTAATCTATCTGTCAAAATGTCTAAGTCTGGTGTTAGGGCCAGAGGAAACGGGCTCTGGTCCACACAAGTAAGCTATCTGTCAAAATGTCTAAGTCTGGTGTTAGGGCCAGAGGAAACGGGCTGTGGTCCACACAAATCATCTATCTGTCAAAATGTCTAAGTCTGGTGTTAGGGCCAGAGGAAATATATCTGTCAAAATGTCGAAGTTTGGTGTTAGGGTCAGAGGAAACAGGCTCTGGCCCACACCAGACCAGTCTGGTGTAAGGGCCAGAAAATCTCGGGCTAGTAAGGAAGCTTTGCATGTAAAAGACGTGCCGTCACAATGGCTCAACAATAACGTTACATCACGAATGCGTCAACTCTGATGTCGAAAAGAGAAAAGGGCGACATTATGAAATTAAAATCTTTAAACATTAGAAAGATTAGATTATTTTTCTATGCAAACAGTTTATGCTTAATTTCACTGACTGATTCGTTTTTGCAGGGACGTATACGTCCCTGGTTTTCGTCACAGGGACCTGAGAATTTGTTACAGCTAGTTTTGGACCTAAAATAGGGTGTTTAGAGTAATTTTACACATGATCTTAACCCCCCAAATGTGAAAAATTACTCTAAACACCATATTTTAGGTCCAAAACTAGCTGTAACAAATTCTCAGGTCCCTGTGGTTTTCGTCTCAAAAGGTCCAGGAAAATGATATTTTCAAAATGGTAACGAACTTTCAGGGTTTTTGAGCTTATTCAGGTAGTTGAAATGAGAGAGAGAAAAAAACTTTTTCATGACAAAAGGTGTATGATGGGGAAATTCTACCCTCGGGATTTTCAAATTGGCAAAACCCTCGGGTAGAATTTCTTTATCTTACACCTCTGTTCAATGAAAAAGTATTACAATATGTATATTATTGATATGAATAACAAAAAAAAAAACAAAAACAAAAAAACCAAACTGAGAACACATGTTAAGTTTTTAGTCCACAACTAATGGAGAATATATCCAGTGCAATACGTAAATCTGCAGGAAACGTGCCTGTGAACTGAATGTCAAAGATGGAAGAAGAAGCGAGGACCAAAGGTAAAATGACTTACGGGGAATACCAAAATATAGACACATTGAACAGTCTTGATATGGACTTTATGATCGTTATAAATGAAAGATCAAAACATATCATTTTGCGCTAGTACGCAACATGAAGTTTTGTCATTTATATCGACCATAAAGACCATATCAAGACTGTGCAATGCTTAAGTAACAAGTAAAGGACGTTTGCTGAATGTCAAACGTAAAAGAAGACATGGATTCCAAATGTCAAATACGTGTAGTTACTGGTCGAAATGTCAAAATTTTCACAAAAAGTGCCTAGATATGCACAAAAACAATTTTGGTAAAATTTTGCAGTTTCAAAAAATCGGTTTACTCTTTCTTCACACTAAATGATTTAAATATGGTTGAGTGGATAAGGTTTCTGACACTTCGCTAAAACTCGTACCTCTAGCCTTTCAGCTCTATGTCGCCGTTTAGTCCACAGGCACTTGTGGCCAGGAGAATAACCATATATATTGCGAAATTTGAAAAACTAAAATAAAATATATAAACTAATTTTCCAATTTACTTTTTATGTTATTAATCATCTAAAACCATAATGAAAATAATTGCCAAATTTCAGCTTGATATCTTAGTTAGTGAGAAGATGTTTCTTGAAGATTTTAATATATTTGACCCCTGTGTTCTTAAAAGAGGAGCAAGATCAATCATTTGAAAAAAGGTTTGTAGCCCTTCATCCCAGAATGTTACAGAACAATACCAGTACTCTGGGACCTTTGGTTAGGTAGAAATTGCTTGATGATTTTAAATAGACTTGAAAGTGGGTCAAGGTCATAAATTTGAATAAACTTGGTAGTCCTTCATCTCAGCATGCTATACAGGCTAGATATCAATGCCAGACGCCACACCACAGCATCATCTCGTTAGCCTTTTGGCCAGGTGAGCTAGAAAGAGGTAAGACATAGATACATTATATTGTACCAGGAATCTATTGGTTTATAGGGACATAAATTTTACTAACAGAAATAACTTTTAATTAATATCCAAGGTCACAGGGGTTATATGAGTTTACACATTATCACATCAGTCTCTTTGAGTTAATTGACAAAAGTAACAAAATCATATAGTTAGGCAATAAAAGCCAAGTTGGAATACAACCACCCAAGATGAATGTATCCAAATATTTTCCTGTATAAAAGACCACATTCTTTTTTACTTTGAAAAATATGACCAAAAAGCATAACCAAACAATGAAAAAAGGTATATTAAACATTTTATGTATTACGAATAACAAAGATAAAATATGAGTTCTTAAAACTTGACTTTATTTGTTTTTCTTGATTCAAAATAAAAAACATGCATTTAGTATTACATACATCATATGTAAACAAATAAACAAGCAGATGTAGGAACAGAAAGGTGCCGCAACATTGTTACACATTTTGCTGCAAGAACAGGTGGACTATCTCCCTGTAACAGTTGGCTGTAAAGACATGTGGGTTATCTCCCTGTAACAGTTGGCTGTAAGAACTTGGTGAGTAATTTCTTGTCAAGAAATTGGACAAATTAACAAGTGGGTAAACTATCTTTTTAATAGTTGGGTGTAAGAATAGGTGGTTTAACACCCTATGGCTGTTGGATGAAGGAACAGGTGGGATATCACTCTGCAATAGTTGGCTGTACGAACAGAAGGGAAGACACCGTGTAGCAAATGGCTGTAATAACAGATGACATTTCACATGTAACTGGCTGTTTGAACAGGTGGACAGTCACCCAGTTACTTCAACAGCTGGCTGTCACAACATTAGGGTTAATATCCTAGAAGAGCTGGCTGTCAGAACATCAGGGTTAATATCCTAGAACAACCGGCTGTCAGAACATCAGGGTTAATATCCTAGAACAGCTGGTAGTCAGAACATCAGGGTTAATATCCTAGAACAGCTGGCTGTCAGAACATCAGGGATAATATCCTAGAACAGCTGGCTGTCAGAACATCAGGGTTAATATCCTAGAACAGCTGGCTGTTAGAACATTAGGGATAATATCCTAGAACAGCTGGCTGTCAGAACATTAGGGATAATATCCTAGAACAGCTGGCTGTCAGAACATTAGGGATAATATCCTAGAACAGCTGGCTGTCAGAACATCAGGGATAATATCCTAGAACAGCTGGCTGTCAGAACATCAGGGTTAATATCCTAGAACAGCTGGCTGTCAGAACATTAGGGATAATATCCTAGAACAGCTGGCTGTCAGAACATTAGGGATAATATCCTAGAACAGCTGGCTGTCAGAACATTAGGGTTAATATCCTAGAACAGCTGGCTGTCAGAACATTAGGGTTAATATCCTAGAACAGCTAGTTGCCAGAAGAAGTGGCTCGTCAACCTGTTAATGTTGGCTGTAAAATCAAGAACCTTATCACCCTATAAGTTATTACAGTTGGCTGTAAGAACAGGTGGGGTATCACACTGGAACAGTTGGCTGTAAGAACAGGTGGGGTATCACACTGGAACAGTTGACTGTAAGAACAGGTCGGGTATCACCCTGGAACAGTTGGCTGTAAGAACAGGTGGGGTATCACCCTGGAACAGTTGGCTGTAAGAACAGGTGGGGTATCACCCTGGAACAGTTGGCTGTAAGAACAGGTGGGGTATCACCCTGGAACAGTTGGCTGTAAGAACAGGTGGGGTATCACCCTGGAACAGTTGGCTGTAAGAACAGATGGGGTATCACTGGTTTTGTATGCAGATCTTGCTTTGGTTACAAAGTATTTGTGACAGTTACAAAACATGTCTCAAAGAGCATATTATTTTTATATTTCATGAACTCTGAAAGTAAGTAAAAAGCTGATATATATACATTTTAAGATTACAAATGCAGCAAATCTTAAAGAGAGGCCCAGCTGGTACCTTGTATACTAAATGACAAGTAGTGTTGGTTTGGAGGGTGTGTAATGGGAGTAAAAAGGTAGAACATGGATACAGGGTGTGGAGTGTGGATACAGGGTGTGTAGTGTGGATACAGGGTTTGGAGTGTGGATACAGGGTGTGGAGTGTTGATACAGAGTGTGGAGTTTGGATACAGGGTGTGGAATGTGGATACAGTGTATGGAGCATGAATACAGAGTATGGACAGTGGATACAGGGTGTGGAATGTGGATACAACTAATTACAAACTTAAATTGTATGCTATTGCATCCAAAAAAGTTCAATAAACACTTCAAGAATTCAGTTTTGCATGATGTAAAATCGAAATAAATATTTGTTCAAATGATGCAGTTGGGTCCACATTATTTTTTTTTTAAAAAAAAGGAAAAAGAAACAGGTATTTAACCTACTATCAAAAATACATTAATTAGTGAAGCACCTAAGTATGAGACAAAAATTAACAACAGTTTCTGATGTTAGTATAATATATTTACAAAGTTCAGGTATTTTATAAATATCTGGTGGAGAAAAGAGAGTTTAAAAAAAGAACAGTTACATACATATACATCTATGGGAATTTGAACAAGCGACAAAACGTAAACATTAAAAATACATATTGCTTACTGTTTGTTAGTAAAAATGTCAGTAACCATACATCATTATAGGCCTTTCCCAAAAGTGTTGTTTTTCTCCTTGAAAGGCAACAATGGTGGATACAGGATGGACTTCCGGGAAGTTTTTTCGTGATGATTTGTCACCATGTGACAATCAGATGATATAATTCCCATGATGACATCATAATTACTCGGCACAAATTTGTTTCAACAACACTTCTGAAAGTAGTCATGATATGGCAAACATGGTCTCCTAATAACTGCGGGCGTGTGTAATGATTATAATATAGTCTAAATCAAATGAATGTTTTTTCTCACATTTCATCTCTCACTGGAAACATGAAATGAAGGAGATGTCCTTATTGGAGGCTACCATGTAAGCAAATATTCCGACCAACATTGTTGTATGCCACATATATCAGATAATAAAGTGAATTCTGTTCAATATGATGTACCATATATGTGTTGGAAGACAGGTTTATAATGTACTGTACTAACTGTCTAACACTGGGTGTCGGTATCAATAAAGGTTTATCTTACCAATATGTTGTGTGTTTCATATGTCCCATTACACAGGGTTTCAGATTATATATATTAATCTAGTACCCCGAACCCTCAGGGTGTTCAATAAGATAGGTAAATCTGACTACAATATCATAAAACAGATGTCAGATTACACAGGTTGATCTCACTGATAAGTTGTTTTTTGTATGTTGTATAATCATTATACTCATTCTAATAGGGTTTTATACAAGTATTTGATCAGTATCTTGTGTCTCACAGGGAAACAAATTAACACTGTATAGTGTGTCCGGTTACATTCTAACTGTATTATGTAAGACAGGCTAATCTGACCAATATATTGTGTCCAAAAGGTATATGCTTGACCAATGCGTTGTGTCCATGAGGCTGTCATACTGGTTGATCTAACCAATGTTTTGTTCCACATGGTGTCAGATTAGACAGGTTCATTGTACCACTTCATTGCGTCCCACATTATGTCGGATCAGGTAGGTTTCATTTTTACTAAAATCCTACAGCAACTACAGTGGACTTCATTTAATATCACCCCTGTTAATATCACATTCCTCTTTATATCATGTTTTTCCCAAGCACCATTTTTCACTCTATATAATCTATGTAATTTTATTTGGTTAATATCATGTATTTTTTTTAACAAAACACATTAAATATCCACAAAATGATGGTATTTTCATTGATTCCAGATACAACTCGTACAAATTGTTGCATAGAAAATAAAAGATAACCCCAAAAAACGTTGAAATAATGTTATCAATATATTAAAACATCTTCATGTGTACATTGAATAGCTTACCTTTAGTTATGGAGATTGGAAATGCACTAGATTTAGTGGGGAAACATGTTTCTCTTAATGTCACATTCCTGTTAATATCATGTTTTTGTCTGACAAATGCAACATGATATAAAGAGGAGTGCACTGTACTAGCATGTTATTATAAGCTGTTATACCTGGTAAATGAAATACTTATGGATAAAGTATGATATGCAGGTAATTATTTGCATTGAACTACAATCCTTATAAAGGAAGAAATAGTTTTAAAAAATTATCTCTCATAGCTGTAGGTGAGAAGGAAAGACAAGACAGTTATATAATATCAACTACACCAATATAGTGTGTATTCCTTTGTACAGAGTATACGCACAGTTTATTGCAACATGAATATTGTGTATATATTGATATATATACTATAGATACATAATTCCAGGCATAGACATAATACTGTTATTTACAAAAGATGCACATTTAAAACAAAAAATTGTTGACTCTAAAAAGAACATTTAAAATTGCAATATTTTAACATACTTAACAATATTCTTCCAACAACTATACCATACTGTACAATGTATAAGCAGAATTACTATGTACATTGTGTTTACAAAAATTAACCATAATAATTGAGGACAAGATATCTTTGTTATCAATATCCAATATCAAATTTGACAAACAGTGCCACTTTTTCAATGTTACTGTTAAGATCTAGCAATACTGCCAGTCTGAATTGAGTTATCTCCCCTGTATTGGAATGAGACAATTAAAGGGAGACAACATTTACCAAAGTTATTTCTGACTACTACTTCCACCTGATACATCAGTTTTCTCTGATCATCTCAAATGACATGTACCTAGTATCCTGTTATGTTCAACCATTTGTATAATTTCTGCAGAAAAAGTTAACTTAATTCTCTGCATGTAATGTCAAATTTATTTCCAACCAGTAGGCATAAAAGGCAGATTCTCATCACAAGCTTATTTTACCAGACCCAGCACTCTGAATTTATCATTCTATTGAACAGTGGTGATTACCTAAGACTTGTTAACATAACGACAGTTCCAATACTCTCTGAAAAAAAGTCTATTATTGATGTGTTCAGGTACATTTTCAACAAATGCGCAAGGAACTTCAACAGCCAATCCAATTTTTGGGAGATTCCTATTCTGCAAAGGAAGTTTCAGCATCACATTTAGGTAAAAGATATGGAGACAGAAACTTGGGAAATACGGCGACATTACATGTCTAGCTTTACACAACTTTTACTTTCCTGTGGAGTTAGAGGACCATGCTGAGTACCTATTTGACATGCCCTACCCTGATTTCACACATCTTTTACCAACCCACATGTAAAATGCAAAATAATATCATGAAACATCATGATCATATTTTTATCAGATTTTTATCCCAAATCCACTCCACCAAAAAAAGATAATCTGATATACATGGGTAAATCATGCTAAATAAATATAATATCAAATTTGTTCCCATTTGCCATTCTTTATATCTTTTTAGACTTCGGGCACCCATTATAATCTTCCCTTTCCTGTGTTATATTTAATATCATTTTTCATCATCAACTAACACAAATTTTTGTAATGTTAAATGAAATAATACAATGTTTACTTGAGGCATATCTGGTGTAAATAGGAAACAGAAATACTCCATCACATTTATAATTGTCTTATTTCGACCATTTCCACACAATCTTCATTTCTTTTTTAAAAATTAATGGTGGCGTGAATCTACCATCATGGCAGTTATAAAGCTTTCTATTAAAACTCATTCATTTTTCATATAGTCACACACAATTTTTGTATTTGTGTGCAGTCACTGGGGCATCTAACGGCCAGAACTTTACAACTGCACAATCACTGGGGCATCCAGCCGAAATTTTACAGCTGTGCAGTCACTGAGCTGTTTCGAGAAATTGGCTGAGTTCCTCTATTGGAGTTTGATTGTTTATATCGACACTTCTGCGTAACAAGAGAGACGTGGGCAGGTCAGTCAGCATTTCCTTGAGTTCTGTGATCGCGCTCAGATCTATTGTCGAGCTTTCAGGAACTACTGTCTCTTCAAATGTTAAACTCATCAGATCATCAAGGAGCTGGAGGTTTGGGCCATCATTCTCGTGTTCTTGTTCCTCTATCTCAAACTCTTCATCCACATCTTCCTCCACTTTCTCCTCAGTTTTTGTTCTCCGCAATACGACCACTTCATCATCCATATCTCCATTGGTTAGCCCTTTTGGCCTTAATTTCACAGGATCCTCCATGCTCTGATCTGGACTAATGGGTTTACCATCACAGACATCTTCGCCGTTCACTGTAGGCGGTTCAGTGTTGTCTGGAGTTTCCTTGGTTGGGCTGCCACATACCCCCGATGTATATCCCGAGTCAGTACATCTCTCCCCAGACCCAACGGCTTCATCGTGACTAGGTACCGTCACATTGGCCGTCCTCGGTACTGCAGACAGATCTATCTTAGTTCCTGAACTAGTGGTGGTAATTCCTTGCATCTTCTGATCAATTGGCTGGTGACCAACAGACAATGGCCGTGTAGTTAAGTTGGATGAAGTTGGCTGCCCAGATTTGTTGGATGAGATTGGTCTTTGCGACGAGTTTGGTGAGAATGGTCCGACAGGGGAGCGAGGAGATGGGGAAACAGGTGAAGTTGTACACTTGTCACTACCTTCAGAAGAAAAACGTAACAGGAGATTGTTCACTTTTCCTCCTGAGTTGGGACGAGATGGACGGGATGGGGGGCATTCTGTTTCTTTTGGAGGGACTCCTGTTGAAAATCTATTGATCATATCTTTGGTACTGGACGTTCTGTCCATTGGTGTGTCCTGTGGTTTGGTGTTGCTGGGTTCACCTTCCCCTTTCTCTGACTTGCTTGATAGTCGTTTCAGTGCATTACTAACTGTATGATGCTGGGGAAGGGATCCTCGCCTCGGAGACACTGGCTGGACTTCAGGTTTTTGACTGAAAGATATTTAAACTATATCGTTTTAGAATGGTTCTTGACAATTGCTATAAAATATAGTTATATTCTCTATCAAGGCCACTGTCTATACTGACCTAGTGAAGATAAATTGACCACTGTCTATACTGACCTAGTAAGTACAAGCTAACCCCGGTCTATATAGATCTAGTAAGGACGACCTGACCACTCTCTATACTGACCCAGTAAGGAAAAACTGATCACTGTTTATATAGACTTAGTAAGGACAAGCTGACCACTGCCTATACTGACCTAGTAAGGACGAGCTAACCACTGTCTATACTGACCTAATAATGACCAGCTGACCACTGCTCATACTGACCTAGTAAGGACCAGCTGACCATCCTGTTGCCTTGCCTCCTCTATGTGATTGATCCAATCCTGACAAAGTTCTGCTGTTTCAGCTGACTGGAAATAAATGTAATTAATGGAGTATTAAATACTGTGTTGATAAAGTCAGTGATAAAGACCTGATAAAGTCATTGATAAAGACCCGATAAAGTCAGTGATAAAGACCTGATAAAGTCAGTGATAAAGACCTGATAAAGTCAGTGATAAAGACCCGATAAAGTCAGTGATAAAGACCAGATAAAGTCAGTGATAAAGACTTTGTTGATAAAGTCAGTGATAAAGACCCGATAAAGTCAGTGATAAAGACCTGATAAAGTCAGTGATAAAGACTTTGTCAGTGATAAAGTCAGCGATAAAGACTTTGTTGATAAAGTCAGCGATAAAGACTTTGTTGATAAAGTCAGTGATAAAGACTTTGTTGATAAAGTCAGTGATAAAGACCTGATAAAGTCAGTGATAAAGACTTTGTCAGTGATAAAGTCAGCAATAAAGACTTTGTTGATAAAGTCAGTGATAAAGACTTTGTTGATAAAGTCAGTGATAAAGACCTGATAAAGTCAGTGATAAAGACTTTGTCAGTGATAAAGACTTTGTTGATAAAGTCAGTGATAAAGACTTTATTGATAAAGTCAGTGATGAAAATTGCTTTGATATACACAGTGAAAGATTACACAAAAACATAACTTTATACAGGATTTACAAATTTCACTTGCAACTTACTAGATCAAGTAGAGTTATAGCATGTAACTATATAGATTTGGATCTGTAACATTTATGTATAACACTTATCACATGAGTGAATATATACCAATGTCATATATTGTGTGTTACAGCAATTGGTTGTAAGATCTTCAATTGGTGTTATTGTGATGCCACACCTAGAACAATGTCTTGATGGTATCAGCTTCCACAATGCCGTCAAAATGGCATTTCCTTGTGGAATGAAATTAGTTTTACATAAATAAATGCCACCAATTTAATGAAAGGGATCTTACACTCCTTTCCATTTATTAAGAGATTTATGAAACTCATCAAAAATATTTTATTTTAATTTGCCAGGGGCTTGCTAAAATTTAAAATTCTTCTTATTTTTTCAATGGAAAACTCATGTCAGACAGATATACTGTAATATACATTGATCAGGATGTATTTCATGTATATAGAATAGGTTCTGTAAAGTAGAATAACATACTTACAAACAGGAAGCTCTTCTCTGTGACAATCTCAAACTGATTTTTATCTAAGAATGGTGTAACAGACTTGACCCTGTTGATCTCTATTGTAAACATACAGGACGAGCGCTGAAACAGAAAAACACAATGTGATCAGGAAATGTTCATATATGAAAACCACAAACAAATAAGGAAATACAGATCTAGTCCTACTCCACGACTGTGAAAATCATTATAGACAAAAAAATGGTGTGAACACAGGGACTTGTCATTGAGTTAAGTCTGATGTTTTAACGCAGGGGTTCGAAATGTTAAGTTTCTGGTATTCTGAACATAGGGATTTATAATGTTTAGTTACTGATGTTCTGGGACTTGTAATGTTAAGTTTTGGATGAACACATGTACAGGGAACTAAGGATCTGATTAGAACAGTAATGCTTGAATATATACATGTATCAGTAAGCTGCTGATGTTTGATTAACACATAGACTTGTAGTGTTTAACTTCTACTACATGTTCTGAACACATTGGACAGAAGACAGCCTCTTTTATTTTCATGAAAAGGTCAATAAATTAATCAACCTGTGGCTTTTAAACTTTTAATTAAAGTCTCATTCAACCATTAATAAATGCCTCTAAAACAGAATCTACACAAATCTTACTTTTATTACCCCTGGTAGATATTCTATCATAAATTTTGAAGTAAACAATATGACCCTGAAGTGCACTTTCTAATTTGGATAACAAATGTCAAGGTTTTTGCATTCAGAGTTTTTTCCAGTGTAAGTTATAACACAAAAGAGACTACCGGTATATAAATACATTACAATTTTGGATAGATTGTAGACAGTGTTTAATATTCCTTAAGTTTAAAAACCAAAAAACAAAATTCCACTTGGCTAGTTCATTAAAAATTCTGAGAGTCACAGGCATGTGACCCAGATTGGGACGTGGCCTCACATATATCTACATTGATACGAAGGACCCGACACCTGAGGACACTAACATCACAATTATACACACAACATATCAAATCACCTACGCTAGTTCATGTAGATATTCCACACGATACCAAACAGGAAGTGAAGGTAGATCATAGCTACACCGTAATGTTGTACACACTGAGAGTTAGCAATGATACTTTCTTTCATTGTCAAACACTTTAATTACAAAATATATACATGTATTTCCTGGAAAGATAAAAATTATCTGCTTTGAAGTGATATATCTTAAATGGTATACTTTTCATTGGTTTACCTTGTACAATATAACCTTACACGTCAAATCTTTTTATTTATTATAGCAACTAATGTTCACTTTTCCATCATTAAATTTATATTTCCAGTAACATCTTTTAAAAAGTATAACTGTTAAATAAAATGAACAAATCCTGTCAAATAACTTTGGTAACTAATTGCAATGTTGGCCATCTTCGTTTTAATTAACTCTGAAAATGATAACGGTTTTTAAGGATAGAATATTAGACCACAAAACAGTTATGGCCCCAGTTACATGAAAGTTCCTTAACTAAAAAATCTCCAAAGGAAGGCATTATAGAAGTTAAGGAAATTTCCTTAACTTAAGATTTGTTCCTTAACTTCAAGAATTGCTTTCCTATGGGGATTTTTAAGCTACTGTACGTTCATGAAACTGTCAAAAAAAATTGGAATCATATCCCTCCTGGTCAAAATTGGCAAAGCCATTCTAGAGAAAAAGCTGAATATATTATCAATGTCATTGTGGCTATTTGTAGATTTCAATTGGACCAAAAGTGGCTATTTGTAGATTTCAATTGGACCAAAAGTGGCTATTTGTAGATTTCAATTGGACCAAAAGAAAATTAACACAAATTGGTCAGAACTATAATGATTGAAACACTTGTGTAAAAATATTATTACAGTATTTTGAATGTTCCTGAAATTTAGATCTGATAATAAACTTTCATGGACTGAAAATAGGAAAACAGTGCACAGAATATTTTACTTTAAACATTTGAGATAAATTTTGTGAATTGTTATTTTTATTGACCATAACTAAGAAAAGTTAATATAAAGGATTTATAAATGATACTTATCCAAGGGCCAACATATTGATGGTGCATTAACAGGATATGATATGTATCATGATACTCTGGTCATGATATAATCATATGTCAGACATGATGGTAATATTACAACTAAATACCTATATTTCACATAATTCATGTTACATGATGTGCATGCTGAGCTACAGTTGCCAATCACTATATGTTTGAAGGGGCATGCCCCATCAGCAATAGACTAGAATCAGAAATGACAAAAGCTGAAAGGTCTAATCGTGACCTTCCACAAATGAATATGCATTGTAACATATTCAAAATACCATGCTATCTCACTGCAGCTTTATATGTACATGTATACATCAATATCAGGCAATGTGACAATATCACGTCGTACCTTGTTTCTGTAGAAAGCCAGACATTCGCCATCAAGAGTACACCACAGGTTCTGGGTATTCCTGCTCTTCTGCAAGTAAAAATCATATTAACTTATACGTTATTTCGTGTTATGTAATTTCAAGTGAAAAGATTGTAGCTAGCATGTGTTACCTGTTTGTAACCAATCACTCGCCAACTCGCCATGACTATACGTATATTGCTAGTTTAAACGAATGATGAATGATATATATTCGTTGACTGAAGTAGACATGTTATACAACCATATACATTATGACAGCCTGAAGTTAACCATGTATCATCAGAGTGACACTAGCTTAACACACATAATCACAACATAATCCGGCTACACTGACATGTAGAACAAGCCAGTCTGTCAACAACTACTAAACTCTTCTATAATTGCTTATTTAACCTTTACACCCAAGTATAACTGGCTCAAGATCACAGCTATAAATAAATTGATAGTAGCTTGATAAAATATAAAGCTGAAATTTAACCCCAAACAAATCTTAATTCTGAAAATACCTAATACCAAACAAGTCCTTTACCCTCCTAAACATCCTATACCCATTTCAAACAAGTCTAAATAAAACCTTAAACAAGTACAAAAAAAACCAGAATAAATTCAAACAAATTCCCAAAACTTCAAAACATGATTACGTCAATTATGCCTGATGCATTGTAAATCTCAAAGAAATCCACAATGTACTACAAATAAAATATTTTGAATACCAAATGACTTCAAAACAAATAAATAATACCCCATAACTTTAAACAAATTCTATGTATGCAATCAAAGCCAATCCTCTTAAACCAATACACATCAAACTAATAACAGATACTAAAATTAATTAATCACAAACTGATTATATAATTAAGATATATACAGTTCTGCACTGCACTATATTATGGAGCTGTATTTTTAAACAGATTGTAATTCATCAATGCACTTATTTGTTAAAATTTGGTACATGCATTAATAAATAAGTACTGTATAGTATTATGTATACTGTAATAAATCCTTAATCATGAGTAACTGCAGAGAAGTCATATGTACAGTGGATTCCACTTAATATCACCCCTGTTAATATCACATTCCTCTTTATATCATGTTTTTCCAAAGCACCATTTTCCCCTCTATATAATCTATGTACTTTTATTGGTTAATATCATGTATATTGAGGTGAATTCCTTTTAATATCATGTTTTTTTTTAAACCAATCATATAAAATATCCAGACAATAATGTCATTTCCATTGATTTCAGATACAAATTGTACAAAATATTGCATAGAAAATAAAAAAATAACACCAGAAATGTGTTTCTTGATAAAATAATGTTATTTTTACTAAATACTTAATATCATTTAAAAAATTCACATCCGCTCTTAACTGCAAGCAACATTGTTTTGAATACCACAATAACCCAAATAATTACTAACTATTGTACTCTGTATCTTACAACAAATATTTAAACTCTTTCATAACTTGAAACAGGTCTTAAACTATAAAATAATTTTAGAGAAATATCAAATATGTAACAAATATAAATATTCAGCCTCGCATGTCCAAATAACCCCCTCCGAAAGTCAAGTTTAAAGTCAGGTGAGTATGATATACGTAAGTACAGGAGATATAGTATAATTAACCTATAAATATATCGTAAGATTTATAAGCCATGCAATGAGAAGTGGCACTTATATTACAAGTTGTATGAGTACACCTGATCATGTGATATATTGTAATGTGTTATAATTAGTTCTCAAGGGAAAGAAATATTGTTAAAAGAGTTTACAATTAATCTTCCACAGACAAGATGTTGGTAGTTCCAGATAAAAAGTATTATAGAGACGCCATTCCAGATAAAATATATAGAGATGACCATTGTTTACTTAGTTGCTAAGTAACTTACCCTGTTTGCCTGTTAGAAAACAAATTTTCAAGTAAATAAAACATGGTAGTAAGCAAAGTAAACTACATCGATCAAAATTATTACAGGGATACCCCTAGTGGGATCATGGGCTACTGATCAGAACTATCATTCGTCCCTCCTAATTTACCTTTTCCCAGTCCAACATAAACTCGGTTGTACTATGCATCAACAGAGAGAGTATAAAACATATATTCTGGGCATCCTAAAGGACTGTTCGCAAGTTTAAGAGCACTGTTGATAAGGGAATTAGGAACAGGATAAATTTAGGACATCACAAGAATTCCACGGAAGTGGATGTGTCGCCTGCGCAGCAAGTTGGGAGATAAGTTTTTAGGAGCTATCTATGGATATGCATTGTATCAGTTCCAAGTTGAATAGAAACAGTGACATTGACCTTTGACCTTTGACCCTGAAAAGCAATCCCAAGCGAGCACTTTTGGTAAGGATCGAAGCACGGTATGAAGTTTGAGTTTGATTGGCCCAGGAAAAGTGATTTTCTATTTATAGCAACAGTGACCTTGACCTTTGATTCTGAAAAGCAATCCCAAGAGAGCACTTTTGGTAAGGAAGCACTGTATGAAGTTTGAGTTTGATTGGCCCAAGCAAACTCAAGTTATCGCACGGAAACCGATTTTCTATTCATAGCCACAGTGACCTTGACCTTTGACCTTTGACCCTGAAAAGCAATCCCAAGCGAGCACTTTTGGTAAAGAAGCACTGTATGAAGTTTCAATTTGACTGGCCCAATGAAACTCAAGTTATCGCACGGAAACTGTTGGTGCAGACGCCGCCGACACCGCCGACATAGTGATCCCTATATGTCGCCTTTTCAGGAGACACAATAAAACTGTCCCTTGTTGAGCCAACCTCCGTAAAAGAATCCCCATTATTGTCCGGCACCAATCCAAACCTTGACATTTTTGGAAAAAAGTCCACTTAATTAAGCATTGAACTGTTACCAGATGTAGTACACAGCTGATATGAATACAATTTGGGTGACAGATAAGATAGAATGTCGCCCGATAATTTTAAATATGCCTGTATCTATTTCTTTGGGATAAAGTTGGTAAACGTTCTGCATTTTTCCATGAGTTTCTTTACTGGAAGAGTCTGATTTAAATCAATATCATCTGAGCTATTGACTCAAAGCCATTGTACATGTTATCTGAGGCAGAGTGCAAAGCTTTGATACAACATAGTCCAACATGGCGTCAGAAATAATGTCATGTGATGTGGATTGCAAATTGTAGTATACAGTGTGATATACTACAATTTGGTTTAGTAATGATATATAGGCAAAGGCAACCCAGAATGTAAATATAATGAAATGAAAGAGGAATTTAAAGCTTAAAGCTTTCCCCGTGTGAAAAGTTGCATTTTTTGACATATCTATGTCATTCTACTTTTACGGTGGGTCCAAAGAAGGTATCAAAGTGCCCGTCGCCAGGTATAGTTCCCGTAACCAAGGGAGGGAGTCTTAGTACTTATCCAATACCTTCCTAGATATTATCATGTGATGTATCTACAACTAAGATGTACAAGAAAACACTGTATGATTGTGTACCACTAGCTGTGTTACAGTTTTGCTGGTTATATAGAGTAATCTCCCTGTAACATACATGAAACTCAAATCTATGTTTTCTTCCTGTTTTGAGAACTTTGAAATTCCACACATTTAAAAGCGTTGTTAGATAAACAAAATCATTAAACTTTATAAAAGTGTAGTTGACACAGGCGAGGAACAATGATTCCATTTCAATCCTATCTATAACTTTGACGACTTGAAGATCTACATGTATGTTCTCACATATATCGTTAAATGGGGGACATTCAACCAAAAGATCGTTGAGTTTCCTTGCTCATTATGAGAAGGATTAAGGGTCAAAGTTCAAGCCCCGGATGTTAGATAGGGAAAATCCACCAAAGCAAAATAGCAGACATGACTGTGGTCTGTTGACCAGAGTTTTTGTTTTATAATTTAAAGATCCTTAGGGTGAAATTTTCTTATCATACACCCCTGGACATAAAAAAATACACAGGTAACAACTTTGTTCTCTTTCCAATTGCCAGAGTCAGTTTTTTTAAGCTTACAAGCCATAGCTTACATTGCAACATCAAATTGTGATTTTGTGATACATGTATCTTATTATTGTGGTCTCAACTCAAATTACCCATTGGTAGGTGTATATATAATTTCTTCTTCCTCTAATGACTGATCTGGCCTTGGTAAGTATATACAGACAAGAATGAAATAATGGTAAAAGATTGTCTATGGACAACCCCAATGTTCATTGCTTGATTTAGCCCTCAAACTTAGGGCAACGTCAAGTAATAAATAGAGGTTTACACAACGAGTGGTTGTTGGATATGGAATTTATTTATTTCACTCGAGTTAATTATCTTTAAAAAGTTACAAAAGACATCAATTTTTTTCATGTGAAATTTGAATGAAAAAATTTGCATGTAAAATCAACTATATTATAAATTCACATGAGTTTCATGTGAACACCATATAATGAAATGAACATTCAGTACAATAACTAAAATAATTTTACATGAAATTCATGTGAAAACATATGGCCTGTGTATAATACTTCATGTCCTGTTAATTTTTTTCAATACCGGGGTAAGAAGTATTCATTTGCTTTTTCTATTCATAGATATACATAGAAAAGAACAAACAACAAACTATAATATTGACAGGAACTGTCAGTTCCTGGTAGATTTACGTCCTGTTGGGTAAGTGGCACCATGGACATACACAGTTCCTGAGTATAACATTCACATAAATATTTATATCTATCATACATGCCTATTTCATGGTCATCATGATCAGTGTTTATATGACAGACAGGAACCAATGTTTCCCAAAAACAATACTTGTCACGAACAGGCTATAATGAGCTTTGTAACGGGAAATGTTTCTGGTGAAAAAAGAACAATCGTCATAATCTCATTTTACTTAAACCATTACGTAAATCTAGGAAATCTAAAGGGGATATACATGTAACTCAGTTCAACTTTGAATATTTCACCTGAAATAAACAAAATACAGAAATGTTATGGGCTGATAATATAGTTTTTTAAACGAATGAAAAAGCTTGTTTCAAACAAAATTAAATTATATAGCTGTTAGCTCTGAATCTCCTCAGAAATTTCCTGATGATCTGATAATCAACAAAGATTTTTTTCCATGTGCATATCTCTAACATAGGTCCTGAACCATGGTTATCTGTTAAATTAACATTAGGGTTATGGGTTGTAGTGTTTGTCAACATGTACTTCAGTATTCCATGAGATAGAGGTACACAAATCACTGTGTTTATCTGTTTCAGCCATACTTCCCTTCACCTCAATAGGGATATGACAAGTGAAATTAGTCATAATTTGTAGTACAAACATCCTGCACAAATTATATTATCTTCCAAAATATTCCTCAATTATCGAGTAAATAGTGTTATCTGCACTGCTTTATGTATGGCTATGATAACCATCAACAGTTACTTGACCTGTGGTTTTTTCTTATCTGTTACATACTTATTTTATGATATCATACACCTAAGTCTGTGTAATCTAGCTAATGTGATACATGTTTCTCATGTCACATGGTATCAAACAGGTCTATTGAAATGAGATTGATAGAGATGAAATGAAACATATCCAAATCTCAGATATTTGGTGTGTTTGATAACATGGCAATATGATATCAAGCAGTATTGTATTAACAATCGTGTTACCTTTGATTTCATGAGAGAATGAGAGAATTTTATGATGGGAGATTTCATTAATGACCTCCCTCCAACATTGATTTACAATCATAGGTGACCTCACGATCCCAATGACCTCCAATAGAGATTTATAACCATGGGAGATCTCATATATAACGACCTCCAATAGTGATTTATAATCATGGGAGATCTCAATGACCACCAATAGAGATTTATAATCAGGGGTGATCTCAATGACCTCCAACAGAGATTTATAATCATGGGAGATCTCATATATAACGACCTCCAATAGAGATTTATAATCATGGGAGATCTCACTGACCTCCAACAGAGATTTATAATCATTGGAGATCTCATATATAACGACCTCCAACAGAGATTTATAATCATGGGTGATCTCATATATAACAACCTCCAATAGAGATTTATAATCATGGGTGATCTTAATGACCTCCAACAGAGATTTACAATCAGGGATGACCTCATTGACCTCTAACAAAGATTTAAAATCACGGGTGACCTCAATGACCTCCGACAGAAATTTATAATCATGGGTGAACTCAATGGCCACCCACAGAGATTCATAATCATGGGTAATCTCATATAACAACCTCCAATAGAGATTTATAATCATGGGTGATCTTAATGACCTCCAACAGAGATTTATAATCATGGGTGATCTTAATGACCTCCAATAGAGATTTATAATCATGGGTGATCTTAATGACCTCCAATAGAGATTTATAATCATGGGTGATCTTAATGACCTCCAACAGGTATTTACGATCACGTGTGACCTCAGTGACCTCCAACAGGGATTTACAATCAGAGGTGACCTCATTGACCTCCAACAAAAATTTAAAATCACGGGTGACCTCAATGACCTCTAACAGGTATTTACAATCATGTGTGACCTCAATGACCCCTAACAGGTATTTACAACCATGTGTGACCTCAATGACCTCTAACAGGTACCTGGTATTTACAATCATGTGTGACCTCAATGACCTCTAATAGGTATTTACAATCATGGTTGACCTCAATGACCTCCAACAGGTATTTACAATCATGGGTGTCATCTCCAAGTAGGATTTGCAATACTAATTAAGTGTTCCCAATTAGTCACCGTCTTAATTTAAAGAGATTATACAATTACAGGATCTTAAAGAGTAACTGTAGTGCAAATAGAAACTGAAATGATCAGACTCGTTGTGTCGGCATTAATACATTGTCGAAAACCGCATCGAAATCGGCCGACTGGTTAGAAAGTTACGACAGGTTGAAGTTTGGTTTTTTACCTGTTTTTCCACAAGCTAATTAAGCGCACCGCGAACGCTAAAAGTTGTGCACACGTATTGGTGACGTCACAACGGGAACACAAGAAATTGGGTCCTATGTCTCTCTATATATAATAGTAATATGTACGTCTGGTTGATTAATGATTCAAAATGTATTATACAATGAAATTAAGGGACGTACCATAATATGAGGGTCGAGAGAATAATCTGAAATCGTCATTGAAATAACTTTATTTTGATTCTTTCATAAATATAGTGTTTATTGATTGTTCAAATTCATTTTAATGGACCCATATATATATGCGCTATCATATTGTAATACTCTGTGTCATTTATAATGTCAGTTATACATATCATTTATCCAATGATTCAAGAGTGACTCCTCTAATAATACCTTTGAATATTGTACATCTCATTTTAGTGTCCATTATATTACGTAATCAGATTAGCGGGATAATCTACTTGGTCAGTTCGATAACTTCACACGTAACTTATTACTCAAATAGCAAGTAATTAACATTGGAGAGGGGGGGGGGGCTATCAAAGTTAACTAAATTGTAATAGTTGAGTATGCTGCGGTTATTATCCCCTCTTTATAACTTCAAAATGTGTACTCTAAATCTAGTTACATGTAGATCTCGACTGGAACATAGACTATCGAGTGCACGTGTATCTTTTGAAATCTCCGTTACCCACCGTCAGCTCACAA
Source organism: Mimachlamys varia (assembly GCA_947623455.1). Classification (NCBI taxonomy): domain Eukaryota; kingdom Metazoa; phylum Mollusca; class Bivalvia; order Pectinida; family Pectinidae; genus Mimachlamys; species Mimachlamys varia. The sequence continues at coordinate 30,280,170 of OX392527.1, read as the reverse complement.
AGTACATGACACTTTTTTAATTTCGAGTTTGACTCTTCTATTCAACGAGAAACGATCTGTTGAAAACTTGCTTGATATGTTTCAGGGACGTATATGCACATATACGTCCCTGGTATGTCTGTATCACAGTTTTTTTCATATTTTTTTAAAACATAAATGAATAAAATGCGGATTAAAACCACAGGCACTTGTGGCCAGGAGAATAGCCATCTAAATATATAGATAACATAGCGAAATATGATAATTAAAATAGAATATAAAAACTGAATTTTCAAATTTTCTTTTTATGCTATTAATCATCTAAAACCATATTGAAAATAATTGCCAAATTTCAGCTTGATACGTCAAGCGGTTTAATTTAACAAAAAATCGACTATCAGATACTCTTTTTTTGTGAAATTTAACCGCTTGACGTATCAAGCTGAAATTTGGCAATTACTTTCATTATGGTTTTAGATGATTAATAACATAAAAAAAATGTTTAAGTCAGTTTATATATTTTATTTTAATTATTCATATTTTGCAAATTTTCTATATATTTAGATGACTATTCTCCTGTCCACAAGTGCCTGTGATTAAAACCAATTAAGTAATCTTGTCATCTTATTTTCAAAAGATGTTCCATGTTCATTTCTTGTCAGTAAAACACAAGGGTTTTCAAAGATCTAATCTTATTTTTTCTCAAACAGAACTCGAAATACATTGTTCTTGATTTCTATTTCGATGTATGTGCCTGAAGACAGGTAACATCAGGATTTCGCTCATATTCTATTTATTTTACAATATTCACGATTTGAAATGTTTTTTTTTATACTGCATAGACATTAATAAATTATCAATGGATAGAAAGCTGTTAACTTTAATACACACCTATAATTTCTCAAACATATATAAGGACAAAAGAAGTCGAAATGTGATACCCGTCAAAACAGCTTATACAGGTCGAAAGCATTGGTAAAAGTTATATATTTTTATTTTCCAATATACGTACATCGTATTGTACGTATAAAAAGGCTGGTCTTGTCGTTCTATATGACGTTACTAACTGTTCTTCTTTGAAGTCCAATAAAATATATGGTTTTCGAAGTTCCGAGTCTATACACGGAATAAGATTATATCTAAGTCCGTGGTCTACAGTAACACAAATATCCTTTTTCTTGTGTTTATTGAGGTTGTTTCTACGAAGTTTTACATTTATACAGTCAACCAACATGCATAAATATTTGTCTGTGTGCATTTTACTGATGTTACGATCAGTTCCTGCTGATATGTGCATGCAATCAACGTGACCATCAATGAATACACACGCCGTTTTAGCGGTGTTATACGAAATAAAATATGAGAAAATTAATACCTAATCATATCAAGTGCATGTTTTGAAGTCTCTAAAAGTTTTTCCACAAAATAATAACCTGTTAATCATGTTAGCGAGTCCGGCGGTAATTGATTTATGGTCGAGTGATCATGACCACGTGTGCCGCTCACCTGTGGAACTCCCGACCTCACCTCACCACTAATTACGGCCCCCCTGGGGCATACCACACCTTGGAATTATCAGTAGGGTCATTAATGAACTCCATACAACCTTGATATATAATAAGTGTCATATTCTTGAATAGAAGACTCTATACAAATAACAAGTTGTGATACGATTCATATAATTTTAATATACTGACTACACAAGTCTATCAGTGCGGTCACCGTTGTGACGTCACTTCCGGTCGTATGGCAAAATCGGGGATTTTCTGATTTGTGTTCAGGTGTGAAATTTAGAAAAATGGTCAAAACTTCGTAATTTTTACAAAACATAATTTTTCGTGTGAATTATCTCACTTACTTTTTACCAATCTTTCCATACACAAAAGATGGTTTTGCACTACAGTTACTCTTTAATGACCTTCAGTAGTCATTCATAGTTCATAGGATAATGAGGTCTCAAAACCTACAATGATGAATCATTACAAACAGAAGGTATTGATTCACCTGGCCATAATACTTTATATGCATGGGTATACGTTAACTCAGCTTCAAACTGAACATTAACCCTATAGATACCTCATACAGAGACATCTATATCACAGGGACCTGATCATTTGTAACAGCTAGTTTTGAACTTAAACTAGGATGTTTATAGTAATTTTAAACGTTTTGGGGATCCTTTATGACCATTTAGGCCAGAGGGGACATTTTTATCAAACATTGATCTAAACCTCCCAAACATGTAAAATTACTCTAAATACCCTAGTTTAGGTCAAAAACTAGTTATAAAAAATTCTCATGTCCCTGTGATCTATACAGTATTCTGATTTCCTGGGCACTAACTGATAATTGACATACAGATCCAGATAACCAGGAACTTGAAACGAACACACGTCTCAATTGTAATAATTATATTTACAATGTGTATTGAATTACATGGGTCTATTATAATTACACAACCTTTGATAATTCAACTATAGTCACATAAAGGTAATCATTAAATGCCATTCAGTCTAGTACTCACCTGTCATAGTAAATTTTATACTCATCTATCATGAAATACATAAATTTGATGTTCAATTAAAATATCCACGGTCTTTTGCTATAGCTGACTACAGTACTATGCACATTGTAGGAGTCAGTTTTTTATTTATCTAGAAACATACACCTACATTTTAATAAAAGGTATGCCTATAGCTAATATCCTTATTCCTTGATTCCCATAATTTGACGGTTTTGACTAAACATAATCATCTAATCAAACTGCTCCCGTGATAAGATACTATACCTATCATATACGTACGACCCCCAATATCCAGCCAATATACATGTATGTAAACATCAGCGGAATATCAACATGTGAACTTTACGACACAGGATGGGGCGGGTCAGTGGCCTAAATATCAACAGATGGAGATTAATTGAGATATATCAACTCCTGACAAATTGTTTTTGATCGAATTCCCCAGAAAACTCGAGCAGTAAATAAGGCGTACCGAGCCCTACGTATACCTGTATATAGGGGGTGACACTTTGACAACTTACCGCCACTTTCACTAGAAGTCCTTCAAAACAGATCTCGGAATCGGTCGACCCCATGGTGTTTTATCAGAGCTGTAGCGAGACTGATGTTTACTTTGTCAATGCAGAAAGATTATGAACACATGTTTTCATTATCCGTGTTTTCCCTCGGAAAGTCCGGTACAACTGGACGTGACTCACGACCACCAAAAGTAATTACTTCCCGGTCTGGTCATCAGGCTTCCGTAGTCTATGTCAGAGAGTGTGATAAATTTTGAGTTGTCCCCCCTGATGCACAGAAGGGGAACATCGGTCTATCGACTATAAGCATTGTGTGCTTTAAAATTTTATATCAATTAAACTGTTTTCATTCTCTCTCTCTCAGTGATGTCGATATATCTGTTATCCTTGTTTATCGTGGTAGTTACGTTTCCACACAATAAAATATTTCACAATGTTGTATTCTAATTATAATTAGAATCAAGAACACACGAGCATATAGCTAAAGCAAAGACGTCATGTAATATAAGTATAATATGATAAGGTTGATATTTAGTTATTCCCTGCCTACTTTTTGTTTTGTGTCATATATTTTGATACATACAAAAGAGTAAGCAAAACTTAGACTTTGCCTACTCATTTAAAAAGAAACGTATTTTCAGAAGAAAAAAAAACATTTATCAAAAGTTTGACTTATAACCATCGGAAATGTAAATACTTAAATTATCTAAATGAGATTCCTTTCCAGTGAACAAAAGTATTATCCAAGTGTTGACCATGCAAAGATATATATGCAGGCGATGAAGATGGTCCGTGTCGATCACATGGGCATCTGATCATAAACATGGGTAATTTACGGAAAACTATTCTCAATTAAAAAAAACAAACTTGCAAATAAGCCTATACACTGAGCCTCCCTGGCTTAGAATGTTCAAGGCTAAATGAGCCCTACATGGATATATCGTCATCTATGACATCCTGGTTTTGTTATAAAGCTATTAACATATCTGACACCTTTGACTGTGGAAGTAGGTGAAGGTAATATATTCTTGGGAGTTAAAGCACTCTCACTCAGTTTAATCCAATTAATTGGGGTTACGAAGATTGTGTATTGTTAAATACATGTATACGGCTCCTGGTGAACTCTGAAACAATGCTGTATATTAAAGAATTAAAAAAACCACACCATGGCTGTGGGGTGAGTATTCGTTAGTTCTGAAATGGTTTTAGATATGTATGTATATGTACTATGATTTTATCTATAGAATGTATCAGGGACATATACGTCCCTGAATGTACGTAGAATTTTAATAGTATCTTTGTGTGAGAACAATATTTTTTTGTGTAATTGTTATAGTAAAAGTGTGGGTTTATAAGAAATGAAATTTATGTAAAAAATGGACTTATAATCTATTGGAATTACTACATATATTCATAAATTCATACTAAAGATTTAGAAGTTGTTACATTGATAATGGTCCATGTACAATAGATATATGGTTTGTTGACGGAGTTATTTCCCTTTAACTATGTAAAGGTATATGCATGATTTGTATGTTGTATTTGTTTTATCAACAGGTCTTGTAATGGATGACAATAAACTTTTGAATCATACATAGATATCTAGAGTCATTATTTCAATGTGAGCCCCGGTAACATTTATATATCACTCTGTCTAAACTGCATGTATACGGATCAAGTATCATTACTGTTGGCCTAGCATAGATCAAGTAATGTATAATGTAGTCAGGTATCTTGCCAGAATGCAACACAGCGTCATGATTTGACTCGAACTACGGTAATTCTTAGGTTAACAGCCCAGCGACTTTTAGACGTACATGTCATTGTAATATGTGCGTTAAGGTAATTTCATTTTAATTTCATATCGCTCTGTATTTACTTTTGAGATCTTTTAAGTAGATCAAATCATTTGATTTGAAAACACTTTATATCACGTCATGCCTCCATAGTATGGAACGCCAAATAAACATAAAGTAATTGCACCTATCTTCAAATAATTAAAGACAGGAGGTACAATTCAATTGACGATAGGTTCAATTCAATTAAAGATAGGTACAATTCAATTGACGATAGGTTCAATTCAATTAAAGATAGGTTCAATTCAATTAAAGATATGTTCAATTCAATTGGAGATAAGCACAATTATATATAAGATAGCTTCAAATAAGGCGAATTTAACCTATCTTGAATTCAATTGAACTTATCTCCAATTGAATTAAAGATAGGTGCAATTAGATTGAAGATAGATTCAATTTAATTAAGGATATGTTTTATTTGTACCTTGGTTCAAATCAATTAAAGATAGGTTCAATTCAATTGTAGATAGGTTCAATTCAATGTAAAACCCAACACTCTATAATAATGACAAACTAAGATGAAAACTATGGGAAAAACAACTACGTAACGCAGTATATAATTATATGAATACTTTCTCGGGATAATGCGCGGATACAGATATATGTGGCACTGTGTATGTTTTCGTAATATTTAAGTGATATGACATTTAGAAAAAAAATGATTATAAGTTTAATTATTGTTTCCTGAAATGTAAAACTCGTAATAAAGATAGTGTTGATGAAAAAACCAGCGAATCAGAACTAAGCATTTCAATGACAGTTACCATCGAGAGAGAAATGTTATACCGAACCTAACAGATATATATGTAACTGTTAGCGGTTTTTTCATTTCAAAATATTTCATTAAATCAATATGATATAAAGGGATTGAGCAGCAGGCAATGTAGCTCTTTTTGACAAGTTGATCCTGAAAAGAAGGTGAAGTAGCCTTGAGCTATGATGAAGGTCACTAAACACCATGTCTTATTGATAACATTTTGTATGTGTCGCCAAATACACATTTTTTTGCTTCAATGTGCAAATAACACATAGTTACCTGTAACCTACCTCTCTAGTGTTACATAGGTGGGCCTTCTTTGACATTTAACTCTAATTTACCTTTCTGTCAGATGTGACAATGTAACGACCTAGGGGACTCACCTGTCAGAGGTCATACCTAGAGCCCTCCACTTCACACGTATCCACCTGGGAGGAGTGTCAGTACATCACCGTGTTTTATATACTGGTGGAGACGTATTTACTCTGACAAAGGATACAACGAGTACCTTTTTTTGTACTCAGCTTTGGCTTATTGACAGTTTGTTTGGTCAATCTTAACAATCAATTAAACTATTTAAGAAGCAGAAGTAAGAGTATTAGCAAGGACTTAGATAGCAATACATTTGGTATATATATATTGTAAACAAATTCTCTATATCTCTCTCAATCTGAACATCTTCTTTCATTCCCTTTCGTGAGAGTGAAAGAGACAACGAGTACCTAGTACGTAATAATACGTAAGTGAAACGTAACGTCTCCCCAACATTTTGCTGTATGTAATTACAATGTTATTAGGGTAGACTGGGTCAGAAGGAAGCAAGAGAACATTGGTACATCATACAAGATATATTGCTTGGATAACAATTTCGGGTTTAAGAAATGATCCTAACTTTCTGGGAAGGTATTATCACTTAAAGAAAACTGTTAATACAGGTGCTCTATCCTCGATATCCAGGGTTACACTCACCTACGTTCTCTACACGTCTCCGAAGTGAATACGGCATTAACATGCAATATGTACACGTACAACTGTACCTGGGAGGTTGTATATCATATATATCATATTGGCTTTCTAGAATCCATGGTAGGCTATGGTAGACCCTCATGGTAGGCCCTCAATCTAAAATAGCCTTTTACTAATGGCATTATGTTTTCATAAGAAACATGACTAAGTCTTATTAACCTCATCAATAGACGTTAGAAAACATCACATGTTCATAAAACCCTCATCAATAGACGTCAGGAAACATCACAAGGTCATAACACCCTCATCTACAGACGCCAGGAAACATCACATGGTCATAACACCCTCATCTACAGACACCAGGAAACATCACACGGTCATAACACCCCCATCTACAGACGTCAGGAAACATCACATGGTCATAACACCCTCATCTACAGACACCAGGAAACATCACAAGGTTATAACACCCTCATCTACAGACACCAGGAAACATTACAAGGTCATAATACCCTCGTCTACAGACATCAGGAAACATCACATGGTCATAACACCCTCATCTACAGACGTCAGGAAACAACACATGGTCATAACACCCTCATCTACAGACGCCAGGAAACAACACATGGTCATAACACCCTCATCTACAGACGCCAGGAAACATCACATGGTCATAACACCCTCATCTACAGACGCCAGGAAACATCACATGGTCATAACACCCTCATCTACAGACACCCAGAAACAACACATGGTCATAACACCCTCATCTACAGACGTCAGGGAACATCACATGGTCATAACACCCTCATCTACCGACACCAGGAAACATTACAAGGTCATAATACCCTCGTCTACAGATGCCAGGAAACAACACATGGTCATAACACCCTCATCTACAGAGGACAGGAAACATCACATGGTCATAATACCCTCGTCTACAGACGCCAGGAAACATCACATGGTCATAACACCCTCATCTACAGACGCCAGGAAACATCACATGGTCATAATACCCTCATCTACAGACGCCAGGAAACATCACATGGTCATAATACCCTCATCTACAGACGCCAGGAAACAACACATGGTCATAACACCCTCATCTACAGACGCCAGGAAACATCACATGGTCATAACACCCTCATCTACAGACGCCAGGAAACATCACATGGTCATAATACCCTCATCTACAGACGCCAGGAAACATCACATGGTCATAACACCCTCATCTACAGACGTCAGGGAACATCACCCGGTCATAACACTCTCAGTTACAGACGCCAGGAAACATCACATGGTCATAATACCCTCAACTACAGACGACAGGAAACATCACACAGTCATAATCCTTTCATTTACAGACGCCAGGAAAAATCATATGGTCATAATACCCTCAACTACAGACGCCAGGAAACATTACACAGTCATAATCCTTTCATTTACAGACGCCAGGAAAAATCATATGGTCATAACACCCGCATCTACAGACACCAGGAAATATCACATGGTCATAACACACTCATCTACATACACTAGGAAACATCACAAGGTCATAATACCCTCATCTACCGACACCAGGAAACATTACACAGTCATAATCCTTTCATTTACAGACGCCAGGAAAAATCATATGGTCATAATACCCTCAACTACAGACGCCAGGAAACATTACACAGTCATAATCCTTTCATTTACAGACGCCAGGAAAAATCATATGGTCATAATACCCTCAACTACAGACGCCAGGAAACATCACAAGGTTATAATACCTTCATCTACCGACACCAGGAAACATCACAAGGTTATAATACCTTCATCTACCGACACCAGGAAACATCACAAGGTCATAATACCCTCATCTACAGACGTCAGGAAACATCACATGGTCATAATACCCTCATCTACAGACACCAGGAAACATCACACGGTTATAATACCTTCATCTACCGACACCAGGAAACATCACAAGGTCATAATACCCTCATCTACCGACACCAGGAAACATCACAAGGTCATAATACCATCATCTACCGACACCAGGAAACATCACATGGTCATAATACCCTCATCTACAGACACCAGGAAACATCACACGGTTATAATACCCTCATCTACAGACACCAGGAAACATCCCATGGTCATAACACCCTCGTCTACAGACGCCAGGAAACATCACAAGGTCATAATACCCTCATCTACCGACACCAGGAAACATCACATGGTCATAACACCCTCATCTATTGACGTCAGGAAATATCACATGGTCATAATACCATCATCTACCGACACCAGGAAACATCACAAGATCATAATACCTTCATCTACCGACACCAGGAAACATCACATGGTCATAATACCCTCATCTACAGACGTCAGGAAATATCACATGGTCATAATACCCTCATCTACAGACGCCAAAAAACCTCACATGGTCATAATACCCTCATCTACAGAGGACAGGAAACATCACATGGTCATAACACCCTCATCGACAGAACTCAGGAAACATCACATGGTCATAACACCCTCATCTACAGACATCAGGAAACATCACACGGTCATAGTACCCTCATCTACCGACACCAGGAAACATCACATGGTCATAATACAATCATCTACCGACACCAGGAAACTTCACAAGGTCATAATACCCTCATCTACCGACACCAGGAAACATCACATGGTCATAATACCCTCGTCTACAGACATCAGGAAACATCACATGGTCATAACACCCTCATCTACAGAGGACAGGAAACATCACAAGGTCATAACACCCTCAACTACATACGTCAGGAAACATCACACAGTCATAATACCCTCATCTACAGACGTCAGGAAACATCACACGGTCATACAGCCCAAATCTACAGACACCAGGAAACATCACATGGTCATAATACCCTCATCTACAGACGTCAGGGAACATCACATGGTCATAACACCCTCATCTATTGACGTCAGGAAATATCACATGGTCATAACACCCTCATCTACAGACACCAGGAAACATCACATGGTCATAATACCCTCATCTACAGACACCAGGAAACATCACATGGTCATAATACCCTCATCTACAGACGTCAGGGAACATCACATGGTCATAACACCCTCATCTATTGACGTCAGGAAATATCACATGGTCATAACACCCTCATCTACAGACACCAGGAAACATCACATGGTCATAATACCCTCATCTACAGACACCCAGAAACAACACATGGTCATAACACCCTCATCTACAGACGTCAGGGAACATCACCCGGTCATAACACTCTCAGTTACAGACGCCAGGAAACATCACATGGTCATAATACCCTCAACTACAGACGACAGGAAACATCACACAGTCATAATCCTTTCATTTACAGACGCCAGGAAAAATCATATGGTCATAATACCCTCAACTACAGACGCCAGGAAACATTACACAGTCATAATCCTTTCATTTACAGACGTCAGGAAATAGCACATGGCCATAACACCCGCATCTACAGACACCAGGAAATATCACATGGTCATAACACACTCATCTACATACACTAGGAAACATCACAAGGTCATAATACCCTCATCTACCGACACCAGGAAACATTACAAGGTCATAATACCTTCATCTACCGACACCAGGAAACATCACAAGGTTATAATACCCTCATCTACCGACACCAGGAAACATCACAAGGTCATAATACCCTCATCTACCGACACCAGGAAACATCACAAGGTCATAATACCCTCATCTACCGACACCAGGAAACATTACAAGGTCATAACACCCTCATCTACCGACACCAGGAAACATCACAAGGTTATAATACCTTCATCTACCGACACCAGGAAACATCACAAGGTTATAATACCTTCATCTACCGACACCAGGAAACATCACAAGGTCATAATACCCTCATCTACAGACGTCAGGAAACATCACATGGTCATAATACCCTCATCTACAGACACCAGGAAACATCACACGGTTATAATACCTTCATCTACCGACACCAGGAAACATCACAAGGTCATAATACCCTCATCTACCGACACCAGGAAACATCACAAGGTCATAATACCATCATCTACCGACACCAGGAAACATCACATGGTCATAATACCCTCATCTACAGACACCAGGAAACATCACACGGTTATAATACCCTCATCTACAGACACCAGGAAACATCCCATGGTCATAACACCCTCGTCTACAGACGCCAGGAAACACCACAAGGTCATAATACCCTCATCTACCGACACCAGGAAACATCACAAGGTCATAATACCCTCATCTACCGACACCAGGAAACATCACAAGGTCATAATACCATCATCTACCGACACCAGGAAACATCACAAGATCATAATACCTTCATCTACCGACACCAGGAAACATCACATGGTCATAATACCCTCATCTACAGACGTCAGGAAACATCACATGGTCATAACACCCTCATCTACAGACGTCAGGAAATATCACAAGGTCATAATACAGTTGTGGTATCGCACAACGCACCAAAAACTGCGTGCGTGCATCGTGCATACATCGTGCACACATCGTTCGCCCATGGTGCGCACAACCGGGCGATCTAAAGATCGTGCGTTTATGTGTGCGATTAAATCGCACACACGCACGATTTGGTACAATTGGTCGATACATATTACGGAATGAAAAACATATGGAACCCTCTTGTCCAAAAACTATTTAAATTCGCATCATAATTATTGGGATTATGTCAATTTAATAATATACAGTAAACAGTATTACAGTGATCATAAGACAGCCAAGTGCGGGTTAAGCTACCAGGTATCAGAATATGTAAATAACATGCCGGAGTTTTACCTGTCCCGTATGCGGCGATACGCTACGACAGCCATTACCGAGCGACCGTTATGAAAACAAACTGGACTCTTATAATCAGTTATTTGAAAAACCCTCCCCTCCCCAACAATTTACCTGTGTTTTCACACCTAGGCGAGTGTTGTAAGTGCCCCGGGCCAGAGATATCTACATATATTGGCCATGTACAGGTACAGTTTATAACTTGGTAAAACTGGCAATATTTACTTGAATGAGAACTTGTCAATATGAGTTGAAAGTTTTTATACATGTGTCTATTTGGTTTGTTTCTAAAACTACAGAAAGACTATTATTAATTTTTAGAAATATATAGATAGAACTATCAGCTAATGTAAATAGTTAAAATATAGAAATATGTTTAAAACAACTAGCGCGAAACCGTATATATTGTTAAACCATTTCTAAATTTACATCAACCACGATTGTCATCGCACAATGTTAGTCTATCGTGCGCCCACATGTGCGTTAGAAATAATCGCCCAGGATCGCATCGTTCGCACATCGTGCATACACCGTTCGCCCATCGTGCGCCCACCGCACATCGTGTAACGTTGTGCGATCCCACAACTGTACCCTCATCTACCGACACCAGGAAACATCACAAGGTCATAATACCTTCATCTACCGACACCAGGAAACATCACAAGATCATAATACCTTCATCTACCGACACCAGGAAACATCACAAGGTTATAATACCTTCATCTACCGACACCAGGAAACATCACAAGGTCATAATACCCTCATCTACAGACGTCAGGAAACATCACATGGTCATAATACCCTCATCTACAGACACCAGGAAACATCACACGGTTATAATACCTTCATCTACCGACACCAGGAAACATCACAAGGTCATAATACCCTCATCTACCGACACCAGGAAACATCACAAGGTCATAATACCATCATCTACCGACACCAGGAAACATCACATGGTCATAATACCCTCATCTACAGACACCAGGAAACATCACACGGTTATAATACCCTCATCTACAGACACCAGGAAACATCCCATGGTCATAACACCCTCGTCTACAGACGCCAGGAAACACCACAAGGTCATAATACCCTCATCTACCGACACCAGGAAACATCACAAGGTCATAATACCCTCATCTACCGACACCAGGAAACATCACAAGGTCATAATACCATCATCTACCGACACCAGGAAACATCACAAGATCATAATACCTTCATCTACCGACACCAGGAAACATCACATGGTCATAATACCCTCATCTACAGACGTCAGGAAACATCACATGGTCATAACACCCTCATCTACAGACGTCAGGAAATATCACAAGGTCATAATACAGTTGTGGTATCGCACAACGCACCAAAAACTGCGTGCGTGCATCGTGCATACATCGTGCACACATCGTTCGCCCATGGTGCGCACAACCGGGCGATCTAAAGATCGTGCGTTTATGTGTGCGATTAAATCGCACACACGCACGATTTGGTACAATTGGTCGATACATATTACGGAATGAAAAACATATGGAACCCTCTTGTCCAAAAACTATTTAAATTCGCATCATAATTATTGGGATTATGTCAATTTAATAATATACAGTAAACAGTATTACAGTGATCATAAGACAGCCAAGTGCGGGTTAAGCTACCAGGTATCAGAATATGTAAATAACATGCCGGAGTTTTACCTGTCCCGTATGCGGCGATACGCTACGACAGCCATTACCGAGCGACCGTTATGAAAACAAACTGGACTCTTATAATCAGTTATTTGAAAAACCCTCCCCTCCCCAACAATTTACCTGTGTTTTCACACCTAGGCGAGTGTTGTAAGTGCCCCGGGCCAGAGATATCTACATATATTGGCCATGTACAGGTACAGTTTATAACTTGGTAAAACTGGCAATATTTACTTGAATGAGAACTTGTCAATATGAGTTGAAAGTTTTTATACATGTGTCTATTTGGTTTGTTTCTAAAACTACAGAAAGACTATTATTAATTTTTAGAAATATATAGATAGAACTATCAGCTAATGTAAATAGTTAAAATATAGAAATATGTTTAAAACAACTAGCGCGAAACCGTATATATTGTTAAACCATTTCTAAATTTACATCAACCACGATTGTCATCGCACAATGTTAGTCTATCGTGCGCCCACATGTGCGTTAGAAATAATCGCCCAGGATCGCATCGTTCGCACATCGTGCATACACCGTTCGCCCATCGTGCGCCCACCGCACATCGTGTAACGTTGTGCGATCCCACAACTGTACCCTCATCTACCGACACCAGGAAACATCACAAGGTCATAATACCTTCATCTACCGACACCAGGAAACATCACAAGATCATAATACCATGATCTACCGACACCAGGAAACATCACATGGTCATAATACCCTCATCTACAGACGTCAGGAAACATCACATGGTCATAACACCCTCATCTATTGACGTCAGGAAATATCACATGGTCATAATACCCTCATCTACAGACACCAGGAAACATCACATGGTCATAATACCATCATCTACCGACACCAGGAAACATCACAAGGTCATAATACCCTCATCTACCGACACCAGGAAACATCACATGGTCATAACACCCTCATCTACAGAGGACAGGAAACATCACAAGGTCATAACACCCTCAACTACATACGTCAGGAAACATCACACAGTCATAATACCCTCATCTACAGACGTCAGGAAACATCACACGGTCATACAGCCCAAATCTACAGACACCAGGAAACATCACATGGTCATAATACCCTCATCTACAGACGTCAGGGAACATCACATGGTCATAACACCCTCATCTATTGACGTCAGGAAATATCACATGGTCATAATACCCTCATCTACAGACACCAGGAAACATCACATGGTCATAATACCCTCATCTACAGACACCAGGAAACATCACATGGTCATAACACCCTCATCTACAGACGTCAGGAAATATCACATGGTCATAATACCCTCATCTACAGACGCCAAAAAACCTCACATGGTCATAATACCCTCATCTACAGAGGACAGGAAACATCACATGGTCATAACACCCTCATCGACAGACCTCAGGAAACATCACATGGTCATAACACCCTCATCTACAGACATCAGGAAACATCACAAGGTCATAATACCCTCATCTACCGACACCAGGAAACATCACATGGTCATAATACAATCATCTACCGACACCAGGAAACTTCACAAGGTCATAATACCCTCATCTACCGACATCAGGAAACATCACATGGTCATAACACCCTCATCTACAGAGGACAGGAAACATCACAAGGTCATAACACCCTCAACTACATACGTCAGGAAACATCACACAGTCATAATACCCTCATCTACAGACGTCAGGAAACATCACACGGTCATACAGCCCAAATCTACAGACACCAGGAAACATCACATGGTCATAATACCCTCATCTACAGACGTCAGGGAACATCACATGGTCATAACACCCTCATCTATTGACGTCAGGAAATATCACATGGTCATAACACCCTCATCTACAGACACCAGGAAACATCACATGGTCATAATACCCTCATCTACAGACACCAGGAAACATCACATGGTCATAACACCCTCATCTACAGACGTCAGGAAATATCACATGGTCATAATACCCTCATCTACAGACGCCAAAAAACCTCACATGGTCATAATACCCTCATCTACAGATGCCAGGAAACATCACATGGTCATAACACCCTCATCTACAGACGCCAGGAAACAACACATGGTCATAACACCCTCATCTACAGACGTCAGGAAACATCACATGGTCATAACAGCCTCATCTACAGACATCAGGAAACATCACACGGTCATAGTACCCTCATCTACAGACGTCAGGAAACATCACATGGTCATAATACTCTCATCTACAGACGCCAGAAAACATCACATGGTCATAATACCCCCATCTACAGACGTCAAGAACATCACACGGTCATACAGCCCAAATCTACAGACATCAGGAAACATCACACGGTCATAGTACCCTCATCTACAGACGTCAGGAAACATCACATGGTCATAATACTCTCATCTACAGACGCCAGAAAACATCACATGGTCATAACACCCTCATCTACAGACGTCAGGAAACATCACATGGTCATAATACTCTCATCTACAGACACCAGGAAACATCACATGGTCATAACACCCTCATCTACAGACGCCAGGAAACATGACATGGTCATAACACCCTCATCTACAGACACCAGGAAACATCACATGGTCATAACACCCTCGTCTACAGACATCAGGAAACATCACATGGTCATAATACCCTCGTCTACAGACGCCAGGAAACATCACATGGTCATAATATCCTCATCTACAGACGTCAGGAAACATCACATGGTCATAACACCCTCATCTACAGACGTCAGGGAACATCACATGGTCATAACACCCTCATCTACAGACGTCAGGGAACATCACATGGTCATAACACCCTCGTCTACAGACATCCGGAAACATCACATGGTCATAACACCCTCATCTACCGACACCAGGAAACATCCCATGGTCATAACACCCTCGTCTACAGACATCAGGAAACATCACATGGTCATAATACCCTCATCTACAGACATCAGGAAACATCACATGGTCATAACACCCTCGTCTACAGACATCAGGAAACATCCCATGGTCATAACACCCTCGTCTACAGACATCAGGAAACATCACATGGTCATAATACCCTCGTCTACAGACATCAGGAAACATCACATGGTCATAACACCCTCATCTACAGACGTCAGGGAACATCACATGGTCATAATACCCTCGTCTACAGACATCAGGAAACATCACATGGTCATAATACCCTCATCTACAGACACCAGGAAACATCACATGGTCATAACACCCTCGTCTACAGACATCAGGAAACATCACATGGTAAAAAAACCTCGTCTACAGACGTCAGGAAATATCACATGGTCATAACACCCTCATCTACAGACACCAGGAAACATCACATGGTCATAACACCCTCATCTACAGACGTCAGGGAACATCACATGGTCATTACACCCTCAACTACAGACGTCAGGAAACATCACATGGTCATAATACCCTCATCAACAGATGTTTCATACAGGTTTATGATTGATGATTTTGTGGAACTTCAAAAATAGATCAAGGAAGGGGATGCTGACAGAAATCATCAAATGTCCACCATCATCTACAATATAACTTCACATTCCTTCTAGTACCGAGTCCATTGTGATACACTTCAGTATCTGTACCTGCAGCAAAGATGTCCACAGTGAAGCGAGGCTTACAGATCTTCAGGATGCAGGCCAAGTCTGTTCTTTTCAAAATCATCACTATAAGTAGTGGCTTTTGTACTACCGGTATTCTAATGTGTTTTACTTAAGATTCTGTTGATAGTTAAAGCTTTATCATAAATGACTACTAAACATTTTCTATTCAGCAATTGTAGTTAACTTGGTAGAAAGAGAGGTAAATAAGTCTTTCTTACTCAAATTTACAGCCATATTCAAGTATTTTTGATTCGTCAAAATGGAAAGATAAATTGAGCAGAGCACTTATAGTTGCATTTCATGCACTAATGTTACAAATTAGGCATGTTGATATGATATATCACGGTAGCTGTACCATCTGGAAGTATTAATTAGCCTTGATGCTGTGATTTGTTATTAGAGTAAACTAGTGGTTAATTAGGTTTCTGTCTATTACATCAGTAAACCGGGGCAGGGTGCAGTATTGGTCAGATAATTAACACCAGCTGGACATTAATTATTAATGCAGACGTCACTTCTTTGCACACGAAGGGGATTAGTAATTATAAGTATGAGCTAGTATAGTGATAGAGTCAGTCTGTACTGGGAAAAGACCATGAGTAGGTCTTGTACAGTCTGTACTGGGAAAAGACCAGGAATAGGTCTTGTACAGTCTGTACCATGAGAAGACTCTGGAGTAGGTCTTTTATAGTCTACACCTATAATGGCTATAGAGTACTAGGTCTTTGACAGTCTACACGAGAGGCTGCCAAGAGGGCTACAGGCTAGTGCTAGTAAAGATGTAGAAGACTTATAAGTTGACAATTGACTTAGCCAGACTGAGACACAACGCCAAAGTACTTTCAAGTTTAATGTTGTTGTAATACCATGAACATGTGCTTGTGATATCGGTGTAATTAATGATCATGAATAAACTGTCTATTATCCAACATTATGTGTCGTTGCTGAATTGTGTCACACTTCCTCCATGATATGAAATGTAGTTGTGGAGGTGTCACACGTTGAGGTCTAGTGAACCACCAGATATCTCACTCAGGTTTTAGGCACACCAGACTTTTCCCATATCAGATTCCAGTCTTCCCATGTATCTATAAACAACTTTTGTGTTTTACATTGTAAATTAGTTTGCTCAGTGTTCATGTAAAGGTTGATTGTAAATATTGGCGAATTCATTCCATAATTATCAATTATTTCCTGGTCCCATCTACCTATGTTTTGACAACTTGTACTGGTACGTGGCAGAATCTGATATTTTCCTTGTTCAAGCACATTCAAACCAAACACAGTATTATATTGTATGATAATTTAATATGCAGCAATATACAAATATACATTAACATGAATGCACCAATCATTATTAAGTCTATCACATTACAAACCCCTTTTCTGTCCCTTAACACAATGAGCCATTGGTCGGCCATTTTTAAATGGATATGATTATACTGACTGTAACTGCTGTCAAACATATCTTGCTGAATAAATGTTTAAAAGCACTGTAGGAGTATGCCCTCCACCAGACAGTGAGGACACGACAGTATACTTTTACAACAGGTACAGGAAGTAGGCATACTAAAAACCACAGGTTGTTTCCATGATAATGTCTAGCATTGTTTAAGTTTTAAGTATCTATAAATGTTAAGTTACTAAAGCTCTGTGGAAGAGGTGGGAACTTCAAAGGATTTGCAAAACAATTGAAAAGAATCAAATCACTATTTTAAAGTTCCCTTTATCTGTAAAACTGATAGAATATTTCTTAAATAAGTATGGGGCTAATATAATATTGGAGTCTCTGGTTGATACTGGGTTTGATATGGAAACAGGTATTACAGTGGACTCCACTTAATATCACCCCTGTTAATATCACATTCCTCTTTATATCATGTTTTTCCCAAGCGCCATTTTTCTCTCTTTATAATCTTTGTTATTTTATTTGGTTAATATCATGTATTTTGTGGTGAATTCCTCTTAATATCATGTTTTTTTTAACCAATTACATAAAATATCCAGAAAATGATGTCATTTCCATTGATTTCAGATACAATCTGTATAAAATGTTGCATAGAAAATAAAAAATAACCCCCCAAAATGTTTTTTATTTGAAATAATGTTATCTATATATATTGAAACATCTTCATATGTACATTGAATAGCTTACTTTTAGTTATGGGGATTGGAAATGACCTAGATTTAGTGGAAAAACATGTTTCTGTTAATTTCACATTCCTGTTAATATCATGTTTTTTCTGACAAATGCAACATGATATAAAGAGGAGTGCACTGTATTCTCTTTCTATACTGTTATGATACATATATCAGTACACTGCTATTTCAGCATTGAATAGAACAACAGATCTAGAAGTGTATATATCGTTTAGCTGATGTAATTTGGCAAATTTGTATTTCTAAACTTAATTGTACCAACATTTGTGTACCAGAGATAGAATACGGAACCCCTAAAATAATAGAACAGCTGAAATAAAATGTTAATTTATCACAAAGGATAAAAGATAAGTTTCTGTGCTTACCAAATTATTCCCTGATCAGTTCAAAATATAGACATCTACTTCAGTTTTCCTGCAGTTTTTTGAGCAGATAAGTTTAATCCAATCTATACTGGTCCATCCCACCTAGACTTATGTGCACCAGCCTATACAAAAGGGAATACTACCAGAGGTATCCTACATCTCTATACCATTAAGCTTCCTCAGTAATTTGCATATTACTTTAATAATCATACATGAATTCAAATTTCTTCTTCCCCATTACAGATTTCCATTTTACATGTACATGTGTATTTATGTGTATACCAAAATATTTTTTGACTAATGAATAGAAACATATGGTTGAAGTGTATTTCCTGTTGTGATGTTGATTTCCTCATCAGTAGTGAGGCTTACTCCTGGTCAGGTGTCACTAGTAAGTCCTGTAGGTACAGCAACACTGTGTACACCTATCCTACCACTTACTGGGCAGAGATTAGGTGCCAAACCAGGAAGCTAACATAACATTGCACAATATGTGTAGAAATCATTGTCTATACAGAAAACATATTCAACATAATGGTCCAAATAATCACGACACCGATGTTGCTTTAGTATCGAATGGGACTGGTTACATTCTGAATGTAAATTTACTCCTTCCCAATTCTGCTCCAGGCAGGATTCAACAAAACAAACTGTCTCTCAAACAATTTCCTGGTCCCATTTGAATGAAAGTTTCAAAAACATCAATATTTCTCAGGACAACTCATCATAGCGCACATAGTCTTGACCATACACAACACTAGAATGGACAGGCGTTCTGAAACAATGACAAGGAAAAACCATTAAACGCTGAAGGCTTGTTTGTTATTTGTTCTCTGCTGAACTCATTTACAGCACATTACATTCTATATTTCTGCTTTTGCAGATACCATTTAAACATTACCAAATTAGGATTCTTAATCAAGTAATTATTATACTTCACAGTGTGGCATCAATCCATTCCTAGCTTCACAGTGTGGCGTGTTCCTTCTCAAGCTTCAGGGTAGCATCTACTTACCTAGTATGTAAGCCATTGCCAAGTCTTCCCTTGCTTCACAGTGTAGCATCTACTTACCTGTGTATGTTCTAGTCAAGTCTTCACTAGCTTCAGTGTACCATCTACTTACCTATGTAAGTTCTAGTCAAGTCTTCCCTAGCTTCAGTGTAGCATCTACTTACCTATGTAAGTTCTAGTCAAGCCTTCCCTAGCTTCACAGTGTAGCATCTACTTACCTATGTAAGTTCTAGTCAAGTCTTCCCTAGCTTCAGTGTAGCATCTACTTACCTATGTAAGTTCTAGTCAAGCCTTCCCTAGCTTCACAATGTAAGATCTTTGTAGCTACTTACCAATGTCAGCCCTTATCAAGCCTCCCCTTGCTTCAGTGTAAAATTTACTTACCTTCGTGAGCCCTTATCAACTAAAGCCTTTTAAATCTTCATAGTGTAGCATGCACACATACCTACCTTTATGTAAGCACCAGTAAGGCTTTCTACAGCTTCATGGATGTTTACTTACCCATGTAAACCTTTGTCAAACCTTTCCTAATAACGCAGCAGCAGCTCACTTATGCTAGCTTTTATCAAGCAACCACTTCTGTATTTAAACCCTTTATAGTATCTACTTACCCATGTAGGCCCTTGTCAAGCCTTCCCTGATAGCACAGCATCAGCTCATTTATGCCTTTATCCAGCAATTATTTCTGTATCTAAGCCCTTATAAAGTATGTACATACCTATGTAGGCCCTTGTCAACCCTTCCCATTATGTGGTATAACAGCCACAACTATAATGGCAACGAACAGCAGCACAATGACAACCCAGTAACCTACAACAGAGGGAAAGACAAGTCACCAGCAGTACAATTAATACAAGTCAAAATGTCAAACGCTAAATAATACTGTGTTTAACTTCATTACATTTGTCTGGATACAATACTGGATCAACCTGACATTTGTATGTGGAGTATACTTACAACACGCGTTGGATTTCCTATCTACTATCTTGATGTGCTTTGTCTCTCTCTTTAATCGCTCTCCTGTTCGGTCTGTATGGTTAGTGATGTCATCTAGTAAGGCTATGAAACATAAAATTAAGGTACATGTTATAAATTTACACTTTGACTAGGACATTGGCCTACAGATTGAAATTGTAATTCAAGATTTGGTGAATTCTAATTAATTACACATGGATTTCAATAAACTATGAATTTACCCTTGGTATTGTATCATACTCACCATCAGAATCCATCCTATTTGATAAATTTATCACATCTATACCGTTCACTAATCCAAGCAAGTTTGGTATATGCTTATGAATGATATTGCATGAGGTCACTTTACAGAAGCTAAGCTGTTGAGGAACAACAGAAGTATATCTCAATATCTTGAGGCTACAACAATCTATCTCACAGTATAACCAGAGAAAGATTCTCTTCATATGGTCACAGTTATTCTAATACTACAGTTGTCAACAGTTTGCAAGTTAACCATTTGCTTGGACGAAAAACCGTGACCCGGTTATCAATAACCTTATCCATGACATTTTAAACCTGTTTTATATCTCAACTTCCACACCTTAATAAAAGACATGAAAGAGAGAATGATATAAAATCTGTATTCCTACAAAACTACATAAGAAAGTCGACAACAACAGTATGTATCAGTTATCTCGCTAAGTTTCGCAGTAATTGGTCGACTTTTAAAGAATAGCCAGTTGATTTTTACACGGCGTAATGTTGACATTATAAAATTCTGACAAAATAGCTGGTTCAAATTTTGGGAACAGCAGGCTACTTTTGCCGGCAACCAGCTTTAAATGAAAACACTGTGTATATACTGACCATTCTGACTGTCCACCTCATCTCCAATGTCAACTGCCATCTGTTTCTGTCGCGACAGAACACTGGATAGGGCGTCCAACCCTCTGTCCTGCTCTGAAACACGTATCAATAATCAAGGTGAAACACGTATCAATAATCAAGGTGAAACACGTATCAATAATCAAGGTGAAACAATGTATCAATAATCAAGGTGAAACACGTATCAATAATCAAGGTGAAACAATGTATCAATAATCAAGGTGAAACATGTATCAATAATCAAGGTGAAACATGTATCAATAATCAAGGTGAAACACGTATCAATAATCAAGGTAAAACAATGTATCAATAATCAAGGTGAAACATGTATCAATAATCAAGGTGAAACATGTATCAATAATCAAGGTGAAACACGTATCAATAATCAAGGTAAAACAATGTATCAATAATCAAGGTGAAACAATGTATCAATAATCAAGGTGAAACACATATCAATAATCAAGGTGAAACATGTATCAATAATCAAGGTGAAACATGTATCAATAATCAAGGTAAAACAATGTATCAATAATCAAGGTAAAACAATGTATCAATAATCAAGGTAAAACAATGTATCAATAATCAAGGTGAAACAATGTATCAATAATCAAGGTGAAACATGTATCAATAATCAAGGTGAAACAATGTATCAATAATCAAGGTGAAACAATGTATCAATAATCAAGGTGAAACAATGTATCAATAATCAAGGTGAAACACATATCAATAATCAAGGTGAAACATGTATCAATAATCAAGGTGAAACATGTATCAATAATCAAGGTAAAACAATGTATCAATAATCAAGGTAAAACAATGTATCAATAATCAAGGTAAAACAATGTATCAATAATCAAGGTGAAACAATGTATCAATAATCAAGGTGAAACATGTATCAATAATCAAGGTGAAACAATGTATCAATAATCAAGGTGAAACATGTATCAATAATCAAGGTGAAACAATGTATCAATAATCAAGGTGAAACATGTATCAATAATCAAGGTGAAACATGTATCAATAATCAAGGTGAAACACGTATCAATAATCAAGGTGAAACACGTATCAATAATCAAGGTGAAACATGTATCAATAATCAAAGTGAAATGTAAAATTCATATGTCCTTCTGTAAGGAGAGGGCTTGTAAAGGCTTTTGCCTGTTGCCAAATCCGATTGAATATTATTTAATAAAATTTTTGTGAAATGAAAAATCAAGGTGAAACATGCATCAATAATCAGGGTGAAACACGTATCAATAATCAAGGTAGAAATTGAGGTCATACAGTTGATACATTTCTTATCTATTCTGGTAGACCCATCTTCCTGTGATAGCACTCTCCAGAATAAATGTCATGCCTGTTTGAAAGAGTACTACATTTTTGCCATGTTTTGGGATTTGTTATATGGTATAGTACACTTGACATCTACTTGATTAGATACCACAATGCTATCAATAATGAATGTCTTCCCCTACATAAAAAAGTATTTGACAAGGGGATTTATTTTACTATCTGGAATGTTAAGCATATTTGCCAAGATCATCTGTTGAAGCCTGAGGGTCTTGATGAGATACCTTAGTTTGAAAAGTGACATGAAAGTGATATATTTTTACTGTTTGATGAACTTTTGATATTCATTTAAAACTGAGGGTCACCTACATTAAAATGACACTTAATACCAAGTTTCTGGGCTTCTGCTGTTTTGTAAGGAAGTTTTTGTACATGTATCTCAAAAATACCTAAAGGGAGATAACTAATGTGTGAAAGCTTTATCAAGCATTTCTAGCTTTATACGGGTATCATCGCGTTCTGATAGCAACCCCCTTATATAGTATCACCTGCGTGTGTAGTGATAAAATTTCCTTTTGTGTTAGATCTAACAGTTAGGTATATATGAGTATTCTAGGTACACTTTTTGGGTTTGGAATAGCAGCATTATAATGTAGATTATTTGTTTTAAAATTCCAGTGTAACAGATATGTTTTATATTATTATTCCAACTGAATAAGTTTGAACACCTGTCCTTTGCTCAAATGTAACTACATGGTTGGCCCGAATAGACATCTGTTTTTTATATACCTGATAACTCATCTGATGCATTTAACCCCCTATCCTTTTACCCGGTATCTTTTTTTAGTTTTCCCATGGGAGCCTGCAAGACAACTTTCTTTTTTTCCAGCTTACCCCCTCCGGTCTGAAAGACGACTATTATCTATTTTTAATTTTCCTTGCAAGTCTGAAACAACTTTTATCTATTTTTAGTTTTCCATGCAAGTCTGTGAATCGACTTTTATCTATTTTTAATTTTCCTTGCAAGTCTGAAACAAATTTTATCTATTTTTAGTTTCCCTTGTGAGCCTGTATGTTACCATGACAGGCCATTGTTTAGTTAGATATGTCTTATATGAACTATTTACATAGGTGTTAACCTCTGAAACCTCCAATGAGGGAGATCTCCCTCATTCCATATTTCCAATTAGGGAGAAAGTGCACAAAATGCAAATGAAACTGCATTGCTCAATTTGTATTTCCCATTATTTTATGTATCAATATAACTATTCATTTGATCCAGACACATCTGTTATGGTCATTATACACATACTCTGTCGTAACTAGGAGATCATTTGATCACAGGATGTAGATTTTGAGTGATTTTGGACTTGGATGAGGGAGATTGGTAAATTTTGGTCAAAATGAGGGAGTCCCCCTCGTTATGAGGGAAGGTGAACGGGTATGACCATCTACCTACAATAAAGTACTGGCCTACCATGAATGACCTGCTGTTGCTGACTGCGGAGGTCGTTGTTGGACATGTCTCGGTACTCCTCTGGATCGTCCCTCATCCCCCACGGATCACTGCTTCCAAACGTGTCCCCTGCTGACCCCATCAGTGAATACCTGGACACACCAACCATAATTACAACCTGCTAATAGTCTTATTGGGGGTAATGTATACTTGATTACTTGTCTTCAGATAATACATAAAGAGTTAGTTTGAGGAAATGTATTCAAAGGGTTATTTTAGATCTCGAAGATCTATAATTATCTAAGATTTAGTATATATTTGGTCATAACAATGTATATTGTACGAAATATTTTTTTTTAACAATAAAGAAGTGGTTTTGATAATAAGAGGTCGTCTCAGACAATCCAGTATTATATTCCTTTCAGAGTAAATACAGAATACAATGTTTTAGTAACAGTGTACCAATGTCAGGGGAAGTAACTCCATCTATCCTATCTTTCTTGTAATGGCTACAAAACAGAAATGCGCTCCAGTAAGACTTCATATTATTAATTTTGCACAAATGTGAATATTGTTAAATGCTTTTAATGACTCGTACATAAATATATAATGTGATACCATTTATCACACAAGCTGGTTAAACAAAGAACAATTTACAACAGAAGACATGCCCCATATACCACACTGAAACATGATTAAATGTGTAAAAATAGTTACAATGATGGAAAGTTTTTTATGGTAGTTCTTTACAGCACAAAAATTGAAACACATCAGAAATCAAGTCAGAGAATAGTCTCTTTACATTTAGATTTATGATACTGATTATCAAAAACATTATATCTCTACTGTTACTTCTGATAAAAGAAACTTCAGATTTTCAATCCACTAAGTACTTTTTGTCACATATACCGTACTACCATACTGGTATGCCTACAAATAGAATCACAAAATACCTTGAATCTCCACCTTGGTTACGGAAGGCTTGTTCTATCTGTTTCTTACCTAGAATCCCCACCTTAGTTACAGAAGGCTTGTTCTATCTGTTTCTTACCTTGAATCTCCACCTTGGTTACAGAAGGCTTGTTCTATCTGTTTCTTACCTTGAATCTCCACCTTAGTTACGGAAGGCTTGTTCTATCTGTTTCTTACTTTGAATCTCCACCTTAGTTACGTAAGGCTTGTTCTATCTGTTTCTTACCTTGAATCTCCACCTTGGTTACGGAAGACTTGTTCTATCTGTTTCTTACCTTGAATCTCCACCTTGGTTACGGAAGGCTTGTTCTATCTGTTTCTTACCTTGAATCACCACCTTGGTTACGGACGGCTTGTTCTATCTGTTTCTTACCTTGAATCTCCACCTTCGTTACGGAAGGCTTGTTCTATCTGTTTCTTACCTTGAATCTCCACCTTGGTTACGGAAGACTTGTTCTATCTGTTTCTTACCTTGAATCTCCACCTTTGTTACGGAAGGCTTGTTCTATCTGTTTCTTACCTTGAATCACCACCTTGGTTACGGGCGGCTTGTTCTATCTGTTTCTTACCTTGAATCTCCACCTTCGTTACGGAAGGCTTGTTCTATCTGTTTCTTACCTTGAATCTCCACCTTCGTTACAAAAGGCTTGTTCTATCTGTTTCTTACCTTGAATCTCCACCTTTGTTACGGAAGGCTTGTTCTATCTGTTTCTTACCTTGAATCTCCACCTTCGTTACGGAAGGCTTGTTCTATCTGTTTCTCCTTCGTTGTTAAGTTATCGGTCATCATTTGGCGACGCTCCACTTCTCTCTGAGTACTTATCAGGTCAAGGTCACATCAACCATAAATGTCCACATTCAGTAAATCATTGATAAAATACTATGGATAGACCTGAAGATTACAACTACAGTAAAACCTCATTATATCGCCACCTTCTGTTCTCAGCGATTTTGGCGATATAACGAGTTTGGCGGTATATCAGGTTCGACATTCAAACCCGAGTTTGCCATCCAAACCTTATAACAAGTGTTTCAATAACAACTGTAAACTTTGAAGATCAAAATTAACTTCAGAAATTGTTTTCAAAAAAAAATTAATTCATATCACATTATTGCATCGAATTGTATATAAATATACATTTATCCCTTATCTTGCTATCGTGGCATATTCCGTGATGCAGACCTATCGCTCTGACTGCTATCGCGGCATATAGGCCTACCGTCCGAAAACAAATATGGGAATGTCCCCGTTTTGCTGCGAGTCTAATATGGAAATGATGACAACTTCTCAACATGTAATTCTGTGTAATTTGATTGGCTGATAAAAATACTCTTGGAGATTTCCTTCACCAACACGAACTTGGATGCAAAAAGCCGGCATCGAGTCGGCCTTTGATGATGATGAAAAGAGGGATGTTTTTTCCACGAATTTGAATGGTTTCATAATATTGTTTTCATCATAACTTCCGAAACTTACCAGTAGAAAGACAACAAAGGAATAGCCATGGTTCATTGATTCCATGTGTACACGCGGTCACCTGTCAGTCGGCAGTCAGTCACATAACAATAACATCTCAACGCGTCCTTCTGACCTCAATTTGGCGATATTAAAGAGGTCATGATAGTGTTATTTTAACCATTTGTTCTGGAAATATTATGGCGGATGGCGATAGGCGAGTTTGGCAGTAAAACGGGTGCATTAACGTGGATGGAAATCCGTTCTGAATAAATTCATGGCAATAAGCGGGTTTGGCGGTATAACGGGTGACGATATAATGGAGTTTTACTGTATGTTATCAAAGAAATGTCCCCTGCCATTAGAAATGTGAACAACTAAATAATGTTGTTTTTTGGTCAAAATACAAGCTCATATGAACTTTTGATACCCACATATGTTTGTAAATTGGTATATAAAGGATACATATGTGTGTATATTTGTATATAAAGGATACATATTTATGTTTAATATACCTCTACTTTATTTACTTTTATATAAGAGTTAACTGGTTAAATCGGTTATATCACCACTTTTGTCTCAACTTCGCTTAGCTGTTTTTTAGGTCTGTGTTTTAGTCTGTGAACTAAAGCACACCTACCAAGCTAAAACACACCAGCCCACATGTGTTCCTGCCGAGCCAATCAGGCGAGAGGTGGGCGGAGCTTGTTGCCGAGCTTGCTCACTGATTTGTTATCGGCGTGACAAATGGGTGGAGCTTGTCACTGAACACACCACCTATATGCAGACAACACTTTATCTTGTTTATATAAATAATGGCTTTGACATAATTCTCTGAACTTGATGAATGTGCTTTTAGGACTATCCTTGTTTGTATCGGTATATCAAAACTGTTAAGGTATGGGGTTGATGGATATAGCAAGTTTCTGGTTTCCCTAAACCAGAGTAATGATTTACTGACCTGGTCTCGGGAAACAAGAAACTTGCTATATCCCTCAACCCCATACTTTAACTGTATAATACTTGTATTTGTATGTATATAAAGGATACATATGATAGGAGGACGAGGCACGGATCAGTTGCTGCTTCAGCTTGTTGAGGTCATTGGAGAACTGCTTCATAGACACCCGTATCTGAGCAGATAACTGGAAACACAAAATAACACATTACACCTATGTATTCCTTTTTTGGTAAAAAAGACCTGTTTCCCTTTCTTAGCTAAATTGAATATTGCATAGCATGTGAACTACTTACACTGCATGGCACTTCACCTGAATGTGATGCAAGTGCAAGCAATTCATAGTTATGGCAGTTCTGATTACACTGAGCTTTGACTTTTGACTAAGATGATCAAAAGTATGCTCATTTAATTACTGTGAAGCTTAGCTGGACAATAAAAATGTGATGGAAGTGTAACAAGAAGTTAGATAAGATAATTTCAACAGACTTTTTGGACAACTGTAGTCACAATGATCACTTTTGAATGTTGATGTGGCTCATAATATACACACTTGGCTCAATATTGATTTCAAATTAGCCAATACAACTCTATTTCTGAAATTCATATAATAAAGGGGGTTTATGCACTGTCCCTTGTTATAGGTATGAACACATGTTTTTCATCTAGACCTAGAGGTGAAGGTCACAGAACCAAAGCTTTAAAGACCACAGCTTGGGACATAACTATTACAGTACACTACAAAGAACCTTAGAGATAAGTGTACTCGAAGTTTCATTAAGATTTCTCTTAAGGTGTTAACAATTGGGCCCTGGTGAGACCTCATTTTGAAGTACAAGAGGCCCACTAATTAGTGCTTGCATCACTCTAAGGACAGGAAAAGTTTTATTATGGGATGTTGAGGGCACCCCTTGGATTAACTCTACCGGTAATATCATGACTGCATCCATCTCTCTATATATATATGTCCAGCAGCTGTATTTACTATATAATATAGATTTAGGGTGGGGATTTTAACGGTTTTGAAGTTATGGTCAATGAGTTTGCATTTTTAAGTTTTTGAATCCCTACCATCAAATAGGGTCAATTTCCTATCAGCCATAATAGAGAATTATGGTAGTCATATCATTACGGGTACATGTTAAAACAATATGTCTCTTTTTCGTTGGAGGTAAAGAATAAGAAATATACAGGTTTATTATTTAATATGGCATTTTCTTCTCATTTTAAACATTTTACTGTTCCTTGATATAACACTTCTTTTACCCCCATTTATATAATGAACACTACAATGTGATAAATGATCAAACCTTAATGACATTACCTTATTAGTAATGGTTTCTCATTCTGTACCATACTGGAGTGCTTAATATAGACAATAAACATTAATCAAGGGACAAGTTAATTTTGTGTCTGTATCACTACTTGATACTTCAATTACGTAATTTTTAAAAAACTGATCAACTCTTACAAGTTTACTATCTAAATGCTCTACCAAAAATATTACTGAGCAAACATTACATATTTATAACAGTGATGAGACTCAGATGATACCTTGGTGTATGTTGAACTTGTTCGGTTGTGTTTATTTCTTTCATTGATTTTCACCATCAGGTCTTGTCCAAGCCTGGCACAGCTGTCATACTCCGGCAACCTAAAAACATCAATGTTAATCTTGGTTAGTAACTCATACAGATTAAATTGATAGAGTTGACAATTAAACCTGAATGACTATATTTATCTACGACACAAAGAATAGTAATAAACAGATGTAGTGACAACAAGGAAACCTTTGTTGACCTCTGTTACTCTTGCTAATATTAACACATGTATACAGACTTCATAGAATGATAACTTGGAAATCTATCTGTGTTACACAAAATATTGACAACCTAAAAATCTATGTTAGCTGGTGCTACACATATTATTTAGAAACAGTTGTATACTGAAAACCTGGAAATCTATGTGTATCTTAGGTTTAAATCCCAGTTTGGTCTCATTGCCTTTTCCTTTTTTTCCTCATTTGTCTGGATGGGAATGCTCTTGACTTCCCTAGTCTGAGTTTCCTCGATCTGGCATTGACACCCGACTTAAAACATTTTGACTGACAGATGTCTGGTGTAGACTGGTGTCCACTGCAGAATTTGGAATTAATTAACTGACACAGTCTGGTGACTGTTAGTTTTGAAGTGATGATCAGGACAACAAAAAGCAGCTGTGTCTCCCCCTCGATACCGTTTGGTGTCTGGCAAATTCCTCATTTTCATATACTGGTATAGCAGTGTGCTCTGGCCTGACACACCAAATGGTTTTAAGGCCAGAGGAAACTCGAGCTATTTCCAGTTGCAAATATGTTTAATCTCTGGACATGGGTGTATCTTGCTTTGTCCTAACAAAGTTAGGAAGTTAAGGTCTCCATCTGATCATGTAGTGTATAATAAATTTGTGTTGTATAGGGCAAGTTTGAGCCGCACCCGCAACTTGGCTTGTTATTACAGAGACAGCTAGAACACAGTTAATATTCTTAATATGGTTGTTGAAGTCGTACATAGAGTAAGGAATGAAGACCGATTCCTTCTCTCTCTCCTCTGTCACTCCAAGGATGTACATCCCTGGTCACCCTTTCCTTATGTTTAATTCATACATCACCCATTCTAATCACTTTCGTAGCTATTGTTTCTTTGTGTGTCGTATACCAAACTATGCGGAGGTAAAGTGGGCGTATAACTACTCAAACAA
Source organism: Mimachlamys varia (assembly GCA_947623455.1). Lineage (NCBI taxonomy): Eukaryota > Metazoa > Mollusca > Bivalvia > Pectinida > Pectinidae > Mimachlamys > Mimachlamys varia. Next base: position 30,249,135 of record OX392527.1, on the reverse strand, counting down.
ACAAGCAAAGCAAGTACCTAGAAAATTAAGAGCAGTATGCTTAATCATAATGAGCAGCGAGTTCGGCCTAAAAAGGCTAAATCGGTCTACAATAATCTACTGGTTTTTAGTGGTTATACTCAGTGTTTATTTATTTTTGTTGTTGTGATGGTTGGGGCTGGAGAGGTGTTGTGATGCTGAGGTGAAAGGGGGGGGGGGGGGGTGATGCGATGGTGGGGATGGGGTGGGGGAGGTGTTGTGATGTTGGGGTGTCATCTTGAGCTATCTCAGAATGTAGTGTGCTGCCCGCCTCTACAACAGATTGTGGTTTGCCCAGTTATAGTTATGGCATCATATATAAGTTAGTTTATATCTGTGATATTATAAACAACAGACTCTTAAACATTTTTACTCTGAGTCAACCAATATAACCGAAAAACGATTTTCTTAAAACCTTACCAAGTGTCACTTGCCATCTTGTGATGTACGGATGTTGTCTATTGATTGTGTTTTGCGCATGATCAGGAAATCTAAAAACTTCCGGTAATTGAAACTTTCACCCTTGACCTCACATGACCTCCTATCACAATGTGGGTCTATTTTTAGAAAACCACCGTGTGAAAAGTTTTATTTCGTTTACTCACAAACGGTGAACAGAGGAGACAGTGTGTGTATCGGTATGTAAGCACTCTCGATCACAGATGTTGGGAAAGACACTATTTAGGCCCAAACGTTATGAGGTGTTCGCTTCGGAAAGGTATAAAAATCGCGATATGTCTGTTTATTTTAGTATTTTCGATTATTTTATATTTGCATGATAACTTTGAAAAAAGTTTAGCGAAGGGACAAAGTTTTGGACAGAAACAACATGGCGTCGTCGGACCTGTTGATCAGCATTCGGACATAGAATTGTCGCGAAAGCAACGAAATGCCATGTCAGTAGAAACTATTAAGGATGATGTGAAAGAGAAAATTCCGAAAGTGCAATCCAGTGTAAAATCGAAAAACAAAAGGACAGAAATTGATGACATTTTCATTGCCATCAAAACGACCAAGAAGTACCATGACCGTCGTCTGAAGCTGCTGCTGAATACATGGGTCGCCCTCGCTCGAGAGGAGGTATGTAGCTCATCCTCATCACCTACACATGTTCGTGTTAACTTAACTGTCTAATTAATTAGTTAAAATGTGGAACATGTTTTTCACGTTACGTTAATTTATTATATAGATCTATAAACTGTTAAATGCATATTGCTGTAAATTTTCACTGCTCTAAAATGATTAGGCCTAGCCTGCTGTAAATTAATTTCAGCTTACTAGGGCCCTAGATCTATTTAGTTAATTGAATTGAGTTGATGTCACCGTTGTATATCTATCTCCCATAATTTAATTTGTGTTTTCACTTTTTACTTTTAGTACCAACTTGTACCCAAAAAACATGAACTCAAACCCAAAGTTGCAAAATATTATGATAAAAACAATCTTGTACTAATTAGGCTCTATTTTAATTATTTATACCATGAAATGTGTAGTTGATCCTTCATAGTCTAGCATTTAAACTTTAATTTTCAGAAAGATCTGTTGGATCTTTCAGGTTGGATTTCGAAGGGAGATAACCCAAAACTCATAATGATCTTTGTTCGCAATCTGGATCTTCTGTGTAAAAGCTTTAATAAAATAGAAAAATATTTTATTACTCCTTTAATTAAGTTAATTCAGTGATCTTATCATCTACAGCAATGTTCTGAAATGTGAGAAATCTTCATTGAGGTCATGAATGTATTTAAACTGGATCTGTAAAAACCATGTGATACTCATGATCATGTGCAGCTGTACCAACTGAGCCAAAGAAGCAAAGTGACATCTACCGTATTTTACACTATGTAGGTATAAGTACCTGGTATGTACTTATGAGCTCACTCTATCCATTAGCATTTTCGTTATTATCGAAATGAAATGCTTATTTGCTGAAAGAAAATGCCTTAATTGAGCTACTTTTGCTAATGGAACTTGTGTTGAATAAACCATTTTCATAAACACTGACTCCCTATAAATGTATAATAAGAATTGATCCATTCAATTAATGGTATGTTAAATACATCAGAACTTATATTAAAATTTGATTTTTTACTCTGCTTATGAGTAAACATTGCTGAAGGAAATTCTTATTTGCTAAAAGAGAAAAGTGGCCTTTAGTGACTTTTGCTAAAACATTTTTCAGACTTGAGTGAGCACAGCGACCACACAAACCCGCATCTTTTACAAGAGAATAAGGTCAGCTGTTCTGAAAGAATATCGGTCATTTCTCATCTGCAATTTTGACATTATTTTCTGCTATTTCAAAAAAGGCATTAACTTTCTATTTTTATTAAACTATACTGGTGCTTATAAAATTTTACTGATAAATTATTTATACAAACCTGTATTCAATTAGCGAAATGATGACCATGGTCAATTCATGTTGGTTAACTGTAATTCCTACAGTTTTATATCTGTGATGTAAGCACTGTGACAGAATTTCCTTATGAAGAGAAATGCTTTTAAATATTTTTCTTTCGTGAAAAAAGGAAATGGAAACCAAATGAAAAGGAAAAAATCGTTTAAAATTCCGTATATTGATTTCCTTCTCACTCCGACTCCATACGTATCAGTAGCTACAAAATGTGTGTTTGTTAATTATGTGTAGTCAGTCATTCTATTTATATATTGTATTCTATAATAATAATTGATAGTCTTTATTTATACTTGATAACAAAATGAGTCAAAGACTTGTCTTACTTTTGGTCAAGTATACACATAAAATATACAGTATTTAAAAAAAAATAAGACTTCAAAAACTTGTTTTATGTCAATGACGTTCAAAGAATTGTTTGGAAAATGTTTCTTCAAGCAGTCGGAAACTGCAAGATGGTCCGGATCCAATATACCCTCACAATATGAATGAAATAAAATATTAAAGGCAATTTTCAAGAAGCACTATTGAAGTTGAGATCTCTCCAAAAATGATATAGACTTATAATCATATTTGATTTTGTTTTTGTTAAATAGAATTATACAGTGCCTATTATAGGTAAGGATCAACCATTAGTTGGATTTGTTTCTACAGTGTATACCTACCCTAAATAACAATTAGTTTCTACAGTGTATACCTACCCTACAGCATATACCTACCCTACAGTGTGTACCTACCCTACAGTGTGTACCTACCCTACAGTGTGTACCTACCCTACAGTATGTACCTGAACCCTAAATAAAACTTTGTTTCTACGGTGTATACCTACCCTAAATAAAACTTTGTTTCTACAGTGTATACCTGAACCCTAAATAACAATTGGTTTCTACAGTGTATACCTGAACCCTAAATAACAATTTGTTTCTACAGTGTATACCTACCCTAAATAACAATTGGTTTCTACAGTGTATACCTGAACCCTAAATAACAATTGGTTTCTACAGTGTATACCTGAACCCTAAATAACAATAGGTTTCTACAGTGTATACCTACCCTAAATAAAAATTGGTTTCTACAGTGTATACCTGAACCCTAAATAACAATTGGTTTCTACAGTGTATACCTGAACCCTAAATAACAATTGGTTTCTACAATGTATACCTACCCTAAATAAAAATTTGTTTCTACAGTGTATACCTGAACCCTAAAATATAATTTGTTTCTACAGTGTATACCTGAACCCTAAATAACAATTTGTTTCTACGGTGTATACCTGAACCCTAAATAACAATTTGTTTCTACAGTGTATACCTGAACCCTAAATAACAATTGGTTTCTACAATGTATACCTACCCTAAATAACAATTGGTTTCTACAGTGTATACCTGAACCCTAAATAACAATTAGTTTCTACAGTGTATACCTGAACCCTAAATAACAATTTGTTTCTACAGTGTATACCTGAACCCTAAATAACAATTTGTTTCTACAGTGTATACCTGAACCCTAAATAACAATTAGTTTCTACAGTGTATACCTGAACCCTAAATAAAACTTTGTTTCTACAGTGTATACCTGAACCCTAAATAACAATTAGTTTCTACAGTGTATACCTGAACCCTAAATAACAATTTGTTTCTACAGTGTATACCTGAACCCTAAATAACAATTTGTTTCTACGGTGTATACCTGAACCCTAAATAACAATTTGTTTCTACAGTGTATACCTGAATCCTAAATAACAATTGGTTTCTACAGTGTATACCTACCCTAAATAAAACTTTGTTTCTACAGTGTATACCTACCCTAAATAACAATTGGTTTCTACAGTGTATACCTACCCTAAATAAAAATTTGTTTCTACAGTGTAAACCTACCCTAAATAAAAATTTGTTTCTACAGTGTAAACCTACCCTAAATAAAACTTTGTTTCTACAGTGTAAACCTACCCTACAGTGTAAACCTACCCTAAATAAAACTTTGTTTCTACAGTGTATACCTACCCTACAGTGTAAACCTACCCTAAATAAAACTTTGTTTCTACAGTGTATACCTGAACCCTAAATAACAATTTGTTTCTACAGTGTATACCTGAACCCTAAATAACAATTGGTTTCTACAGTGTATACCTACCCTAAATAAAACTTTGTTTCTACAGTGTATACCTACCCTAAATAAAACTTTGTTTCTACAGTGTATACCTGAACCCTAAATAACAATTGGTTTCTACAGTGTATACCTACCCTAAATAAAACTTTGTTTCTACAGTGTAAACCTACCCTAAATAAAAAAATTGTGTTCTACAGTGTATACCTACCGTAATTAAAATTTGGTTCTACCTACACTTTTAACCTACCCTAGAGTTTAAATACAGCAAATATCTTTGATTAGTTGCCTGATCAACATTTGGTTTGTGATCTGTCTTACCTTGTATTATAACTATATGCACCATGCACTAACCCCTTATAAAAGATCTCCTTTCGATCAATGAATGGTATGTTAGAGCTGGTATGTGACTGCTAGACATCCCCATCACTCCAACACCATCAATATTATCCTTCCTGTAGTACCTTCTCCAGAAGTTCCCAACAATAGCTTTAAATAGCATTGTGATTTACTGGACCATTGTGGCACTGATCAGTTCTTTAAACTAGCATGGAGAAATTTGATATGTTATAATTAATCAGTCATTATAAATAAATACTGGCCATATTATAACAATAAATATTCATGATGAGGTCTTGAACTAGAATTTAACAAATGAGATTTTGTCAAAAAATTGCACTAAAATATAATACAACTTTGCACCTCATTTCCCACACAATATGCTGAGTTATTGTTGATAGAGGTGTCAGAGCTGAAAGGAGACATTTAATTGATTCTACTTTCATCCACCGGACAATAGTTAATCTGCGGCCGAATTCTTCTCATCCCAGAACCAGGGCCACCCCCCTCCTCCTCATTTATGGACAATTTTAATTCTGCATGTCAGTATCAAATAATTATAACTTTGGCGACCGCTAAAGGTTTTTTGGGCCTCTTGTTAGTAGTATTTGATTACATTGCTAAACTCTACCTTTAAGTATGAATGATGGGCCCTGAAAATAGTTTTGAATCAGAGGATATAATATATAAAAATATACATGACAGATTTCAAAATGAGATCTAAATAATATGAAATATATACATAATATGTCCTTGGTAATAGGAGGGTTAACTAAAAATAAATCATTATATATTTTTATATATATATATATCTGGTCCAAATTACAAAATTATATTGTTTTAGTGAAATATGAGCTAAACTTGCTGCATCTTAGAATTTATGGGTGTAGCTGACAGAAGCTGTTCACTGTCCTGAACACACATGTATATAAGTATACAGGTAGATGTATGAAGTGGCCTCAGGGTACTGGTCACCTTACCTGTGATGACTCTCGTAGGTGTGACCTGTAGGTAATGATAAATGACACCATTCATTGTTATTTCACAGCTACGTCAGTATCTAGTAGACAACAATTAAAAGTTCAAAGCCAAGACCTAACTTAAACAATAACTGGAGATAGCTATTATTTGGCTGATGAATATGTGGGAAAGGTATACAATTGATACAAAAAATTGAAAATTTGATGAATATTATTCAACTTATTCATGCATGAACTTGTCTGGTATGATAAATTGATGTTTCACGTAGCTATAAACTGCTCTATCAGATCAATCTGTACATGTATACAGATTACGGTTGCACCTCAGACTAGAGTGATTTTTCCTATAACCTCCATCAGTAGAGTGGCAAAAACAAAAGCTGTTCGTTGAGAATTTGAGGGTTTGACCCCTCAGGAAGTAAATATGGGGGCCGGCAGACACATTTAAAAAGGAAGAAATATGTGTAGTGCAGCATGTTTTCTTTGGATATAATTTATGGGATATGGTTGCCTTCTGGCTTAATAGTTCACTGTGGAACTTCTCAATGCAATGATAATGGCTCAAACAGTACTAAGAAGGTCCTGTATGTCAGAGTCAGGATCTGCTTACATGATTTGCTAAAAGAAAATATACATGTATGCCTGTAGCTCACTTTTGCTAATGGAATAAATTTATGTTGAATAAACCATTTTCATAAATACTGCCTTCCTATAAATGAATAATAAGAATTGATCCAATTCAATGAATGGTATGTTAAATTCATCAGAACTCAATATATTAATCTACTTGAATTTTGACTCTACTGATGAGTAAAAGTTGCCAAAGGAAATTCTTATTTGCTAAAAGAGAAACGTGGTCTTTAGTGACTTTTGCTAAGACATTTTTCAGACTAAAGTGAGCATAGTACAGAGTAGAATTGAACCGGGATGATTTCCAATGACCAGGTTAACAAGCTTAAGAGTTTAAAGAGTCCCATGTTCAAACCCCGGTCTAGCTGTGTAGTTTTGCATATTTTGGTACAGAATTGTGGTGTCTATGGCCAACCCTTGTTTCAAGCATTTGGTGTACATTGCTTGGCAAGAGGAAATCCAAAACCTGAGTTGTAAATATATAGTTGTGTCTTCAGGGAGGTGGATAATGACTTAGAACAAGGATGGGGACAAGTTCAGGTATTAAACTCTGTTCCTGCATGTTCCTGCTGTGGATATTTCGCTCTCCAGTTACACCATTATATTGTGACATGAAGTACCTGTATAGTATTTCATTGGCATTGAGATCTGATGGTATCATTGCTTGGTTGCTCACACAAAAACTAATGCTGGAGAATTTTTAGATTGTAGATGGATTTGATTTGTTAATATGAATTTTTTCTTCCTCAATATATTTTGAAATGCGTGTACTAGTACTGTACACTTGTCAAAGCTAAGCTAGAATCTGCCAGGAATGTTCTTGTTATACTGTGTTGAAATGGGGATGGAAAGTTTGTGATCTGAAGCTGATATATATCGATAAGTATTTGTAAAATAACAATTAAACACACGATAAAACTGCGGCTGTAATAAAGGTTATGAAGATGTAATTGTGCTATGTGTCTGTAATTGTGGGATCACGATCCCAGTGTAAATTTAGTGGTAGACTGACATGAATCAATTGAGCACAGTCTTTACATACATGTATATGTGGGGGTTAGACAAGATCAGCAGCTTGTAGGGATATGAAGTCATCTTCCTCCTTATCAGGAAATCAAGTGGGTGTTTTTTGATCTATTGACCCTATGTAAGCTCTAGAACAAGGGCAGGTTTGTATAGGGACTGCTACACTACACATGCATTACACAGACTGGGATAGCAACTGGTACAAAGTCTGTTACTACCAGAAGTGTATAGATAACACACAGCCTGGGGTATAGTCACTGGTACCCAGTCTATTACTACCATAGGTAGTGTATATAGATAACACACAGCCTGGGGTAGTCACTGGTACAGAGTCTGTTACTACCATTGGTAGTGTACAGATAACACACAGCCTTGGGTAGTCACTGGTACAGAGTCTGTTACTACCATTGGTAGTGTATAGATAACACAAAGCCTGGGGTAGTCACTGGTACAGAGTCTGTTACTACCATTGGTAGTGTATAGATAACACACAGCCTGGGGTATAGTCACTGGTACCGAGTCTGTTACTACCATTGGTAGTGTATAGATAACACACAGCCTGGGGTATAGTCACTGGTACAGAGTCTGTTACTACCATTGGTAGTGTATAGATAACACACAGCCTGGGGTATAGTCACTGGTACCGAGTCTGTTACTACCATTGGTAGTGTGTAGATAACACACAGCCTGGGGTAGTCACTGGTACAGAGTCTGTTACTACCATTAGTAATGTACAGATAACACACAGCATTGGGTAGTCACTGGTACACAGTCTGTTACTACCATTGGTAGTGTACAGATAACACACAGCCTTGGGTAGTCACTGGTACAGAGTCTGTTAGTACCATTGGTAGTGTATAGATAACACACAGCCTGGGGTAGTCACTGGTACACAGTCTGTTACTACCATTGGTAGTGTACAGATAACACACAGCCTGGGGTAGTCACTGGTACACAGTCTGTTACTACCATTGGTAGTGTACAGATAACACACAGCCTGGGGTAGTCACTGATACAGAGTCTGTTTCTACCATTGGTAGTGTATAGATAACACACAGTCGGGGGTAGTCACTGGTACACAGTCTGTTACTACCATTGGTAGTGTATATATAACACACAGTCTGGGGTAGTCACTGGTACAGAGTCTGTTACTACCATTGGTAGTGTGTAGATAACACACAGCCTGGGGTAGTCACTGGTACAGAGTCTGTTACTACCATTGGTAGTGTATAGATAACACACAGCTTGGGGTAGTCACTGGTACACAGTCTGTTACTACCATTGGTAGTGTATAGATAACACACAGTCTGGGGTAGTCTATAGATAACACACAGCCTGGGGTAGTCACTGGTACACAGTCTGTTACTACCATTGGTAGTGTATAGGTAACTGCACACAGCCTGGGGTAGTCACTGGTACAGAGTCTGTTACTACCAGAAGCGTACAGATAACACACAGCCTAGGGTAGTGACTGGTACAGAGTCTGTTACTACCCTTGGTAGTGTGTAGATAACACACAGCCTGGGGTAGTCACTGGTACAGAGACTGTTACTACCAATTGGTAGTGTATAGATAACACGCAGCCTGGGGTAGTCACTGGTACAAAGTCTGTTACTACCATTGGTAGTGTATAGATAACACACAGTCTGGGGTAGTCACTGGTACAGAGTCTGTTACTACCATTGGTAGTGTGTAGATAACACACTGCCTGGGGTAGTCACTGGTACAAAGTCTGTTACTACCATTGGTAGTGTATAGATAACACACAGTCTGGGGTAGTCGCTGATACAGAGTCTGTTACTACCATTGGTAGTGTATAGATAACACACAGCCTGGGGTAGTCACTGGTTCACAGTCTGTTTCTACCATTGGTAGTGTGTAGATAACACACAGCCTGGGGTAGTCACTGGTACACAGTCTGTTACTACCATTGGTAGTGTGTAGATAACACAGAGTCTGGGGTAGTCACTGGTACACAGTCTGTTACTACCATTGGTAGTTTATAGATAACACACAGCCTGGGGTAGTCACTGGTACAGAGTCTGTTACTACCATTGGTAGTGTATAGATAACACACAGCCTGGGGTAGTCACTGGTACAGAGTCTGTTACTACCATTGGTAGTGTACAGATAACACACAGCCTGAGGTATAGTCACTTGTACAGAGTCTGTTACTACCATTGGTAGTGTATAGATAACACACAGCCTGGGGTAGTCACTGGTACAGAGTCTGTTACTACCATTAGTAATGTACAGATAACACACAGCCTGGGGTAGTCACTGGTACAGAGTCTGTTACTATACCATTTGTAGTGTATAGATAACACACAGCCTGGAGTAGTCACTGGTACAGAGTCTGTTACTACCATTGGTAGTGTATAGATAACACACAGCCTGGGGTAGTCACTGGTACAGAGTCTGTTACTACCATTGGTAGTGTGTAGATAACACAGAGTCTGGATTAGTCATTGGTACACAGTCTGTTACTACCACATATTTACACCCTTCTTGTGCTTAGTAAACTCTGACTGCAAATATATTAACGTATACGCAATGAAAAAAGGCTCTGCGGATAGATAGATATTTGTTCAAATACGGTGTTGTTCGCGCCTTAGAACAATAAGCATTCGCTGACGACCGTTGTTGGGTTGCTTCAAGATTTTTAAACATGGAATATATATGGGATCCGTTTCGTGTGATTATACAATATATGGTTTCTAGCCAACTTTTGATTCCAAATGATGCGCATTCAAAAAAATTTGATGGTAACGCAAACATGGTGGCGCCCTGTAGTTGTTATGTCTGACGTCGGACCACGTCACAACAAGATCACTGTGTCAATGCGTGAACATAATGACCATTATTAATAAAAAAATAAGTTCAAAGAGCTAGTAATAGTTTTCAATACCATATTTACAAATGCTGTTATGAAGAAAACTAGTCTTATTCACTGTGTATTTTCTAAACTTACCAATATATCGATGAAGATTAAGTGGAACTATATTATCTTAGCAACCACTGCCGTCGTAGTTACCATCGTAGCAACCCACTTCAAATGTGTTTTTTTTCTTCGTATAACACTTTAAAATTAAGAATGAAGTAAATATAAGAATTGTACCTCATTTTGACCGTGTATGTACCGTAGTAACACGGTACATAATGAATATGTTTGTTGCCATCTGCGGGCATACTACCGTATACACGGTCAAAATGAGGAACAATCCTTTATATGATGAATTCAGGTGGACCAGTGAATTCCTGTCAGTACCTCAAGTATAAGTAGTGAATGAAATATTTTAAAAAGAATTTAATACAGGAAATTAAAGCCCTATTACATAAAATGAGCTACCCTGTACATATGTATTTTGTCTGTAAATTTTCCAGGTTGATGTTTTATCAGTTCATGATACTGGACCTCTCTTGCTGAAATTACCTAAAGTCAAGTATATCACTTACAGTATCTGTGTTAAATGTTAATGTGTAATATGACTTTGGATTCCAAATAATTCGGTCTCGTTTGTGATCTCATTTGTGATACTCAGTTATATATAAATGCATTAACGTATTGGTGGATTTTCAAAAACTACATGTATTTTTCAAAATATTTATAAATATTCAGAACATATTCAAGATAATTTAATTGATTGCAGCCCAATACCCTGCCTTTTTTCCAGAAAAAGGGTATGACTTTACAGCAGGGTTCATGCTGGGTATTTTATAATTGGGTCCTTTCCTAAATAAGTGGGGCCCTTAAATCTGCATATTTTAAAGGGAAATCTTGAAAATTAGTGGGTTACTTTTCAGTTTCTATGCTTGAAAAAGATATAGGGACAGCTTCAATGCAAACTCTGTATAGTAAGGGTAAATGTAGTACCTGGCATGTAACTTTTCTGCTGTGACAGCGTTACAAATGGGTAACCTGGTAATTATTTCACTAGTCCACATTCTATCGAAACTGCAAACTGAAAACTGAAAAAAAAAAAAATTAGTGTAATTATTCTCTTCTTATAACTCCATTTGTAGAAGATTAAAACTATATCATAAGTCATGTTGTTGTCTGTTTTGTCTAAAATGGAAGCCATTATGTGGCCGGGAAAGATGGGAAAGTATAAAGTAGTGGCTAGCTGATCATGAAGAAGCTGAAAGCTGTAGCAGATTGTGTAGAAACCTGTATGGCAGGCTCACAGCTCTGTTTGAAGCAGGAAAACTCCCAGGGGGCTGGTTCATCAGCAGGCTTTTACTTCAGTTCCATCTAGCTTGCTGTGGCTAATGTCATTGGTTCTCTTCATTTTCACCAGACCTGCAATTGCTCACATGGTAGCTTTAGCTCTATATTGAGATTTATGTTATAATTATACTCCTCAGAAAACATTCATATTCCCCTGTGTTTCCCTAACCATGATATATACAGATCTGTGATAAACCTAGATCAGGTCTTTGTCACAGCAAGTACAAGTACAATTCAAACAAATCCGTTTCTTGTCTGAAGCATAGATATATACAGCCGTACTACTTTATACAATGAAGTATTAACAGTATTCAAACATTTCAATCAGTAAACCGCATTGTGAAATGTCCAAGTGTAAAACTCAAAAGTATTGTTGATTAGCCTGTACATGGTTCAGATATTTGATGTGAACCTCCAGGGTATGGGGTTGTATGCAGGTACTGGGGTTCAGAGGTCAGGTGAAGTGCAGATGTACTCTTGTTCCCAGCCCCAAGCCAAGGTGGGTTTTCTGGACAGAATTCGGGAGAACATGTCACAAGAACTAGTGATGTTACACTGTGAAGGGGAGTCATATGTACTATTACCTAATGCTGGAGGCTCCCTGCTAACGATTACAGTTTTATGTAGCATCTCTTTAGAAGGTTTTATCTTAATTGAATATTCAACATTATTTCGAACCCTGAAAAACAATGCATGCGGGAGTGTATCTGTTCTCATGTTAGTAAATCTATGGGATGGTAGCTAGGGGAACCCACCTGGATGGTGCTCAGTCTTATAAAGATTGTGTAGTAATCCCAGTGGACACCCCGCTTCATTCCATCTTTCCACAAATCTAATCTATCTTTGTGCACAGCTGGAAAAGGGGCAATTTTACATGCAGAGATTCAGCACCTCCTGCTTTTGGAAGAGCAATTGCATGCATATTGATTTGTAATAAAGGAAGACACAAAGCTGTTTCAAGAATATATTGTTACTTATTTGTGTCAATTCTGTTTACAGTTCTCAGTCAACAATGTATCTGTCTATCATATCATCTCCGTAGGATTGTACTAAAATATCTGTCTATCATATATCATCTCCGTAGGATTGTACTAAAATATCTGTCTATCATATCATTTCCGTAGGATTGTACTAAAATATCTGTCTATCATATCATTTCCGTAGGATTGTACTAAAATATCTGTCTATCATATATCATCTCCGTAGGATTGTACTAAAATATCTGTCTATCATATCATCTCCGTAGGATTGTATTAAAATATCTGTCTATCATATATCATCTCCGTAGGATTGTACTAAAATATCTGTCTATCATATATCATCTCCGTAGGATTGTACTAAAATATCTGTCTATCATATCATCTCCGTAGGATTGTACTAAAATATCTGTCTATCATATCATCTTCGTAGGATTGTACTAAAATATCTGTCTATCATATCATCTCCGTAGGATTGTACTAAAATATCTGTCTATCATATCATCTCCGTAGGATTGTACTAAAATATCTGTCTTATCATATCATCTCCGTAGGATTGTACTAAAATATCTGTCTATCATATCATCTCCGTAGGATTGTACTAAAATATCTGTCTATCATATATCATCTCCGTAGGATTGTACTAAAATATCTGTCTATCATATCATCTCCGTAGGATTGTACTAAAATATCTGTCTATCATATATCATCTCCGTAGGATTGTACTAAAATATCTGTCTATCATATATCATCTCCGTAGGATTGTACTAAAATATCTGTCTATCATATCATCTCTGTAGGATTGTATTAAAATATCTGTCTATCATATCATCTCCGTAGGATTGTACTAAAATATCTGTCTATCATATCATCTCCGTAGGATTGTATTAAAATATCTGTCTATCATATCATCTCCGTAGGATTGTATTAAAATATCTGTCTATCATATATCATCTCCGTAGGATTGTACTAAAATATCTGTCTATCATATCATCTCCGTAGGATTGTACTAAAATATCTGTCTATCATATATCATCTCCGTAGGATTGTACTAAAATATCTGTCTATCATATATCATCTCCGTAGGATTGTACTAAAATATCTGTCTATTATATATCATCTCCGTAGGATTGTACTGAAATATCTGTCTATCATATCATTTCCGTAGGATTGTACTAAAATATCTGTCTATCATATATCATCTCCGTAGGATTGTACTAAAATATCTGTCTATCATATCATTTCCGTAGGATTGTACTAAAATATCTGTCTATCATATCATCTCTGTAGGATTGTACTAAAATATCTGTCTGTCATATCATCTCCGTAGGATTGTACTAAAATATCTGTCTGTCATATCATCTCCGTAGGATTGTACTAAAATATCTGTCTATCATATATCATCTCCGTAGGATTGTACTAAAATATCTGTCTATCATATCATCTCCGTAGGATTGTACTAAAATATCTGTCTGTCATATCATCTCCGTAGGATTGTACTAAAGTATCTGTCTGTCATATCATCTCCGTAGGATTGTACTAAAATATCTGTCTATCATATCATCTCCGTAGGATTGTACTAAAGTATCTGTCTGTCATATCATCTCCGTAGGATTGTATTAAAATATCTGTCTATCATATATCATCTCTGTAGGATTGTACTAAAATATCTGTCTATCATATCATCTCCGTAGGATTGTACTAAAATATCTGTCTATCATATATCATCTCCGTAGGATTGTACTAAAATATCTGTCTATCATATATCATCTCCGTAGGATTGTACTAAAATATCTGTCTGTCATATCATCTCCGTAGGATTGTACTAAAATATCTGTCTATCATATCATATCTGTAGGATTGTACTAAAATATCTGTCTATCATATATCATTTCTGTAGGATTGTACTAAAATATCTGTCTATCATATCATCTACGTAGGATTGTACTAAAATATCTGTCTATCATATATCATCTCCGTAGGATTGTATTAAAATATCTGTCTGTCATATCATCTCCGTAGGATTGTACTAAAATATCTGTCTATCATATATCATCTCCGTAGGATTGTATTAAAATATCTGTCTATCATATATCATCTCCGTAGGATTGTACTAAAATATCTGTCTATCATATATCATCTCCGTAGGATTGTACTAAAATATCTGTCTATCATATCATCTCTGTAGGATTGTACTAAAATATCTGTCTATCATATCATCTCCGTAGGATTGTATTAAAATATCTCTCTATCATATCATCTCCGTAGGATTGTATTAAAATATCTGTCTGTCATATCATCTCCGTAGGATTGTATTAAAATATCTCTTTATCATATCATCTCCGTAGGATTGTACTAAAATATCTGTCTATCATATATCATCTCCATAGGATTGTACTAAAATATCTGTCTATCATATATCATCTCCATAGGATTGTACTAAAATATCTGTCTGTCATATATCATCTCCGTAGGATTGTACTAAAATATCTGTCTGTCATATCATCTCCGTAGGATTGTACTAAAATATCTGTCTGTCATATCATCTCCGTAGGATTGTACTAAAATATCTGTCTATCATATATCATCTCCGTAGGATTGTACTAAAATATCTGTCTATCATATATCATCTCCGTAGGATTGTATTAAAATATCTGTCTATCATATCATCTCTGTAGGATTGTACTAAAATATCTGTCTATCATATCATCTCCGTAGGATTGTACTAAAATATCTGTCTGTCATATATCATCTCCGTAGGATTGTACTAAAATATCTCTCTATCATATATCATCTCCGTAGGATTGTACTAAAATATCTGTCTATCATATCATCTCCGTAGGATTGTATTAAAATATCTGTCTGTCATATCATATATGTAGGATTGTACTAAAATATCTTTGTATCATATATCATCTCCGTGGGTTGTACTAAAATATCTTTGTATCATATATCATCTCCGTAGGATTGTACTAAAATATCTTTGTATCATATATCATCTCCGTGGGTTGTACTAAAATATCTGTCTGTCATATATCATCTCTGTAGGATTGTACTCAAATATCTGTGTATCATATACTATCCATATAGGGTTGTATGATATATCTGTCTATTATATACTATCCATATAGGGTTGTATGATATATCTGTCTTGATAGAGGACATATGTAAACATTATTGTGAAAGTGTTACACAGTAAACACTGGAATCAGTAGATAACTCAGATAAGACTCTGATATCATGATATTAATACCTATATAATGCATGTACATTCACATAGAACATTTAAGTGACAGCTTGCTGTATCAAAAACACGATGATATATAAATTGTATCTTAATCTTTTTGTTAATGATGAAGAATTTTTCTATTTTCGACAATCAATTTGAAGACTTTACTTAAAGGCATCCTGGGAGATGTTACCCCTGGTGTTGTTTATGCAGTAACCTATTATAATATTGAATCATATTAGACATATATTGATCAGAGTAAGGATCATGATTAGTTTATAGAAGTTTTTTGATTACTGTCTTAAACTCGGGCTATCAGAAACTCAACATTAAAGAGATCATTTACATAGTCAATGTTATATATTAAAAAACATTGTTAATTGTAGGCAAGTCAAAATTGATGTTTTATTTAGGAGATCATTTACATCATCATTGTCATATATTAAAACAATGTTAGCTGTAGGCAAGTAAAAATAAATGTTTTATTTTACTGTTGTAGACCTACATCTTCACAGATGGGGATGACAAGTTGGATGTTCCAGGTAGGTATAATGTTTAGGTTGAACATTCTATGCTTTTCTGTTCTGATCATGAGAAAGGTAGCTCTGCAGTAACTCTACATTGAATCAAGACATGTGTGGCTAAATGCTTTGTACCAGCAATATATTTAACTTTGAAAGTGATAACAGGGACATCGTAAGGTAATTACCCTTGATGATAAAAATATGGGACATCGTAAGATACATTACCATTGACGATATGAGGGACATCGTAAGGTACATTACCCTTGACGATATGAGGGACATCGTAAGGTAATTACCATTGATGATAAAAAAATTATGGGACATCATAAGGTATATTACCAATGATGATAAAAAAATTTGGGACATCATAATGTATATTACCATTGATGATAAAAACTATGGGACATCGTAAGGTATATTACCATTAACGATAAAAATTATGGGACATCGTAAGGTATATTACCATTGATGATAAAAATTATGGGTCATCGTAAGGTATATTACCATTAACGATAAAAATTATGGGACATCGTAAGGTATATTACCATTAACAATAAAAATTATGGGACATCGTCAGGTATATTACCATTGACGATATGTGGGACATTGTAGGGTACTTAAACATTGACGATATGTTGGACATTGTAGGGTACTTAAACATTGATGATATGTTGGACATTGTAGGGTACTTAAACATTGATGATATGTTGGACATTGTAGGGTACTTAAACATTGACGATATGTGGGACATTGTAGGGTACTTACACATTGACGATATGTTGGACATTGTAGGGTACTTAAACATTGACGATATGTTGGACATTGTAGGGTATATTTATATTACACCATTGATGATACTGAAGTTGTATGGTACATGGTACATGATATTGTATATATACTGTACAGTGTATGCAACTTTATAACTGTATGGGAATTGTACACATGTGGCTGTATATAACTGTATGGGTGATAGTTTTTCTTTTTGTGACGGAATGCCGTTTTTTTGACATGTGGATGGTCAATAAATTTATTTCCAGTTTTTCAGCTTTTTCTTACTTTAAATGATTTTCAGTTTTTCAGGATTTTTTACTTTCACCCATGTAACTGGGATATTTTACTATAATATATAACTGGGATATTTTACTATGATATATATAACTGGGATATATTACTATGATATATATAACTGGGATATTTTACTATAATATATAACTGGGATATTTTACTATAATATATAACTGGGATATTTTACTATGATATATATAACTGGGATATATTACTATGATATATATAACTGGGATATTTTACTATGATATATATAACTGGGATATATTACTATGATATATATAACTGGGATATTTTACTATAATATATAACTGGGATATTTTACTATAATATATAACTGGGATATTTTACTATGATATATAACTGGGATATATTACTATGATATATATAACTGGGATATTTTACTATGATATATATAACTGGGATATTTTACTATGATATATATAACTGGGATATTTTACTATAATATATAACTGGGATATTTTACTATAATATATATAACTGGGATATTTTACTATGATATATATAACTGGGATATTTTACTATAATATATAACTGGGATATTTTACTATAATATATAACTGGGATATTTTACTATAATATATAACTGGGATATTTTACTATGATATATATAACTGGGATATTTTACTATAATATATAACTGGGATATTTTACTATGATATATATAACTGGGATATTTTACTATAATATATAACTGGGATATTTTACTATGATATATATAACTGGGATATATTACTATGATATATATAACTGGGATATTTTACTATGATATATATAACTGGGATATTTTACTATGATATATATAACTGGGATATTTTACTATAATATATAACTGGGATATTTTACTATGATATATATAACTGGGATATATTACTATGATATATATAACTGGGATATTTTACTATATATAACTTGGATATTTTACTATGATATATATAACTGGGATATTTTACTATAATATATAACTGGGATATTTTACTATAATATATATAACTGGGATATTTTACTATGATATATATAACTGGGATATTTTACTATAATATATAACTGGGATATTTTACTATAATATATAACTGGGATATTTTACTATAATATATATAACTGGGATATTTTACTATAATATATAACTGGGATATTTTACTATAATATATATAACTGGGATATTTTACTATGATATATATAACTGGGATATTTTACTATAATATATAACTGGGATATTTTACTATAATATATAACTGGGATATTTTACTATAATATATAACTGGGATATTTTACTATAATATATAACTGGGATATTTTACTATAATATATAACTGGGATATTTTACTATAATATATAACTGGGATATTTTACTATGATATATATAACTGGGATATTTTACTATAATATATAACTGGGATATTTTACTATAATATATAACTGGGATATTTTACTATGATATATATAACTGGGATATATTACTATGATATATATAACTGGGATATTTTACTATGATATATATAACTGGGATATTTTACTATGATATATATAACTGGGATATTTTACTATAATATATAACTGGGATATTTTACTATGATATATATAACTGGGATATATTACTATGATATATATAACTGGGATATTTTACTATATATAACTTGGATATTTTACTATGATATATATAACTGGGATATTTTACTATAATATATAACTGGGATATTTTACTATAATATATAACTGGGATATTTTACTATAATATATATAACTGGGATATTTTACTATAATATATAACTGGGATATTTTACTATGTTATATATAACTGGGATATTTTACTATAATATATAACTGGGATATTTTACTATGATATATATAACTGGGATATTTTACTATAATATATAACTGGGATATTTTACTATGATATATATAACTGGGATATTTTACTATGTTATATATAACTGGGATATTTTACTATAATATATAACTGGGATATTTTACTATAATATATAACTGGGATATTTTACTATGATATATATAACTGGGATATTTTACTATGATATATATAACTGGGATATTTTACTATAATATATAATTGGGATATTTTACCCACATACTGTATATAACTGGGATATTGTACATACATATATGTAGTTGTATCAGTGTACTAGCAGACTATAGGGTAGCAGTAATGTGAAGTGACATGCCTGGTCATTTGATATATGTCAGATAAGATGTTAAACAAACCAAGGCTTTGTGTTGTTCAGCTACAGACAAAATTCTCACAGGCCCCCACAAGCTCCTAGTGATAACAAAATTGACAGAATTCATGTATAAATAAAAATGTCCTACTTTTGTACGTTTTTACTGAAATACTTAAGTTGATACTTATTCAGAGTATAAAGTTCATATCATGGGACAGCAGAGGTTCTAAAGAAATAGGGAGATTCTACATACATACATATATATATACATTGTTACTTGCACACTTACATGTACATAGTGATTACATTAATTGTTATCACAGCTTTATCTAAATGTGCCTCGATCTGTCTAATCTTATACCAGTCTGTAACATATTGATATATTATAGCCCAAAATCTTTTCTTGAAAGTTGTTTTAAACAAAATCAGAAATGTTTTGAAAACTATGAACAAGATATATTAAAAAACATATTATAATGATTTATTGAAATAATAAAATACAATCTTCTGTATTTACATTTGCATTGCAACCCACTTTACGAACATAACCAGCATAAATGCTTGTCATAGGATTATGAAAGCAGCTGTGATGACTGAACTTTTATAGCACTATGAACGTTAAAAACAAGTGACTTTCAATCCTTATTTAGTCTCCATAAGAAATGTTGTCAAATACATATATATTTTACTTACTATTCAGTACTGTTATAATTACAATAACTATTGTATGTATGTTTACAGATGGTCACCTGATCAACACCAATTGTTCCAAAAGTCATTATAGGTAAGTAATATTCTAGTACTGTTAGAATGTTTTACATGCTTTTAAAAAGTGTGTTTTGAAATTAAAGAAAATACCAGAGGTCTCCTGCATTATTGAACTTGCTGAATATGTGGTTTTATTGCTTCTGATGTTTTACCTGTAATTGTGTTATTTACCTGCACCTGTGTTATTTACCTGTAATTGTGTTATTTACCTGTACCTGTGGTATTTTGTGTTATTTACCTGTACCTGTGTAATTTACCTGTATCTGTGTTATTACCGTATTTGACCGGGAATAAGCCCCCACCCCCTGAGAAAAATAATTGATCAAAAGTAGGGAGGGGTCTTATTCACGAATACACCCCAATTCACAAAAGTCTGCCATCTTGGATATTCAGACACAAAATTAAAAAGAAATTAACATGCTTTTTATTGAGGGAAAAACAAAATTTAGGGTGGGGGCTTATTCACAGGCTCCCACCCTGTTCCAAGAACCTTTGCCAAAGTGGGGAGGGGGCTTATTTGTGAGAGGGGGCTTATTCCCGGTTAAATACGGTAACCTGTAGTTGTGAAATTTACCTGTACCTGTGTTATTTACCAGAAATAGTGTTTTTTACCTGTAATTGTGTAATTTACCTGTACCTGTGTTATTTACCAGAAATTGAGTTATTTACCTGTAATTGTGTTATTTACATTTTGTAACTGTACCTGTGTTATTTACCAGTACCTGTAATTGTGTTATTTACCTGTAATTGTGTTATTTACCTGTACCTGTACCTGTGTTATTTACCTGTAATTGTGTTAATTACCTGTACCTGTGTTATTTACCTGTAATAGTGTTAATTACCTGTACCTGTGTTATTTACCTGTACCTGTGTTATTTACCTGTAATTGTGTTATTTACCTGTACCTGTATTATTTACCTGTAATTGTGTTATTTATCTGTACTTGTGTTATTTACCTGTAATTGTGTTAATTACCTGTAATTGTGTTAATTACCTGTACCTGTGTTATTTACCTGTACCTGTAATTGTGTTATTTACCTGTAATTGTGTTATTTACCTGTACCTGTGTTATTTACCTGTACCTGTACCTGTGTTATTTACCTGTACCTGTATCTGTGTTATTTACCTGTACCTGTTAATGTGTTATTTACCTGTAATTGTGTTATTTAACTGTACCTGTGTTATTTACCTGTACCTGTACCAGTACCTGTGTTATTTACCTGTAATTGTGTTATTTACCTGTAATTGTGTTATACCTTTTCAGAATAGGACTCAGCTGTAAGATGGCCGTGGAGTACGATTTCTTCATGTTCACAGAAAAAAGGTAGACATCCGACTCTTTGTGGAAAATCATACAGACTATTTATATAATTATCCAAGCTTAATTTACAAAGAAAAGTGAAGATAAGAGTAAACAAGTTTGGTCAGGTTTCACATATATACATAATTACTTTTCTGGGGTTCCAGATTTACTACCAGAAGAGCATGCCTTGTTAGGTCTGCTGCCAAATGCAACTGAAACCATCAGGGAGAGAACTTGTTTAGGCCTTGCCTGTTGCTCAATCCCTTTAAATCTAATTTATTTAATAAGATATTTTGAAATGAAAATGAAACCATGCTGTTACCGTTACGTATATTGTATTTTTGGAAAAGAAGGATGATCTATTCATTTACCTAAGTACACAGACTTTATTGTTATAATAATAGAGATAATTACTTTAGAATACAGTTATATCATCAACCATAGTAAGGGTTGTTGATTATTGTGTATATATGACAGAATCACAATTCGAATCTTCTCATGTTGTGATTATCTCCCTTGTCACAGATGGTTCTGTCATTTTGATGATGATACCTACGTGAATGTGCCCGGCTTGGTAAAGCTGCTTCAGACGTACAACCATACAGATGACTGGTATTTGGGTCGCCCTAGTCTGCGACACCCCATAGAAGTTATGAAGCGATCCAACCCAGAGGTACTTCTGAATATTTTGTTCTTATATTTACAAATAGGTGTCTACAGTTAAG
Organism: Mimachlamys varia; assembly: GCA_947623455.1. Classification (NCBI taxonomy): domain Eukaryota; kingdom Metazoa; phylum Mollusca; class Bivalvia; order Pectinida; family Pectinidae; genus Mimachlamys; species Mimachlamys varia. The sequence continues at coordinate 30,226,606 of OX392527.1, read as the reverse complement.
GTTTTGGCCCCATATTAATACCTATTTGTACATCATGTTACCTAATCGTACATAATTGTATCCGATTACGGTTCATGTTTTCCATTTTGTACATCTGGTAAACTATTTGAAAATGTTAACATTTACAAATAAAACTGAATTTTAGATGACCTTTTCAGATTTCCACTGTTTTGCTAATGGATAGTCCAGTAAAATATCAATACCACTCCTGACAGTGAAGGAGAGACGTTTTATGTATATGGCGGATGTTGGAGATAAGAAGGTTCTATGCCACATGGTGGTGATACCTGTCAGGAAATCTTATAAGTCTGTCATTGGTCCATACATCAATTTCAAGTTAAACTGATTAGGAACAGGGTTTTTAAGGCCAATAGCTAGGCTGATTAGAGCTGGAGAAATGTGGCTTTGGTAGGAAATAGGAATAGTTGAGAAGCTCTCTGACTGTTATACTATGAACATGTAAAGAAAAACATTGACAGCTTTTACCCTTAGAAATTTTATTATCAAGCAAGAAAAAGGAATATAGTTGTGAGGGTTGGTCACTGCACTAAAATAGTTCTGTTTCTGTTTGGATCAGCTACCAATATTGTCTGTGTTTGAGAAACCTGATCATGAGTTCCCTAACAAATTAGATATTTTATTGGTATAGCGGTAAGGCAAACGAGAATATGATAGCTGGCTTTACACTTGTTTTATAGATTTTAAATGTTCCTCTGGTTATATATGTACCCAATAAATTCTTGTATCATTATGCTGATCATAAATCTAGGTTATTAAAGACCTATTGTTATGGATATTTTTTCTGATTATCTTCCATCCTATCAGTAAATCATGATGACCAAATCTTTACCTCCTGTTATGCGGAGCAAAAAAAACGAGATAGGAAGTAGTTGATTTTATTGGAAAATAATAAACAGAAAAAACAACAGATTAAAAAACTGTATTGCATGTCAATGACCACACCCGAATATGTATCTTCAAGTTTTACCATGGAGGAGATATATGGCATTTTTATTTTGGATTTAATTTTAATTTTTTTTCATAGTTAAAAACAAACAACAAAACAATGAGATCAATAACAACAAAAGTTAAAAATAAATTTTAGCTTACAGAGAACAATTTTTCAATAAGTTAAAATTTATTTACTTATTTGAGTGTAAGAAAGATTTTCATAAATTATCAGGTAAATCTTTATACATCAGCCTAGCTTTATTATGATTGTCAATTTCAGGACTTCTTCTCATCTTTCACATGTAGCTGACATGATTCTGAACAAGTTGTCCTTCAACATCAGTCCATTAATATTACATCTGTTACTGTATTTGCCATAATTAGCCCTCCCCTTATAAGCACCCCTCCCCTTTTCTATGCTGGTATAAAAATTAAATAAGTGCCCCTTTTAATATTGACACAACTAAATGATTCTATTTAACTGTGCGGTAAACCACGCTGTGGGCATGTTTACAAGAAACAAACCCACAAATATTGGTTATATGTGTACAATTTATCTGAAATTTATGAAAATAGTGTTGCACATCACAAGTACTACCCATTCTTTTCATAATACCTTGTACTTATTTACTTTATAATAAGAAAGACATTTGTTGTCCTGATCCTTCTTTTGTTATACTATTAATCGCCCCCTCTGGGACCAATTTTTTATGCATCTGGATGCTAATCACCACTTCAAAAAGTCACAATTGGAACCCAAATATTTACAGTCTTACATAAAATAATATCATCTTACTCCAAACATTTTACTGTCTTAATAAATGAACTTTAAATATTCCCCCATTTAATCCCAGATATATAACTTATATCCCATTAATTGGATTCCTCAAACTAGTAGCATTACCATTATGTGTTCCTCTTGTTCACAGCAAAAGATTGCGTTCTGGTTTGCCACTGGTGGAGCCGGGTTTTGTATTAGTCGCAGTCTGGCACTAAAAATGATGCCTCATGCCAGGTAGGATTTTCTACAGACAATTTCTAGATTATGCTACCAATTGAAGATCCAATGACAACCATTAATAATTTCTCTTTTACCAATTATATAACATGTTCTTTAAATGGACCAGCTTTTGCTTGATGCATTTGATAATTGATTTAGGCAAAGAGAAAAACTAATGTTTATAAGCTCGTTATTTATCTTATGAGTATGTGATGGATATGAAATATACTGGGATGTAAAAATTTATGTCAAAGAAAATCATCCAACATCAATAGGAATTGTTATTGTTTTTTATGCTAGGGTGAGATATTAGTAGCTATTATGTAATGATTGTTTTGGTTTTCAGTGGAGGGAGATTTATGACAACTTCGGACATGATCCGTCTCCCCGACGACTGTACTATAGGCTATATCATCAGTAAGTATAATGTTCTTTACATGGATATTTATTTTTGTGATGGTGTTGACATATGTCTGACAGGAAATCTTTGTTGAGGTGTTAACATACAGAAGGAAGTCAGCATTTAATGTACATATACAACATTTGATGTAAATATACAACTTTTGATGTAAATACACAACATTTGTTGTGAATACACATTTGATGTAATTATACAACATTTGATGTAATTATACAACATTTGATGCAAATATACAACTTTTGATGTAAATACACAACATTTGATGTAAATATACATCATTTGATGTAAATATACAACTTTTGATGTAAATACACAACATTTGATGTAAATATACATCATTTGATGTAAATATACAAAATTTGATGTAAATACACATTTCATGTAAATATACAACATTTGATGTAATTATACAACATTTTATGTAAATACACAGCATTTGATGTAAATACTCAACATTTCATGTAAATATACAACATTTGATGTAATTATACAACATTTGATGTAAATATACAACATTTGATGTAAATAAACAACATTTGATAGAGGATACAATCAATGTAAAACACATACATACATTTCTAAGGATTAAGCTTAAAAGATTAATCCTTAAGTAAATCTTTCTTTAGTTTGTTGACATACTGTAAACATGAGGGAAAATAGTTTTGTTTCTACATACTGTACATGTAACTGTGTGGAATAAATTATCAGAAAGTGAAGTGTGTGCTAAAAATTCAAATTGTTTCAAAAATGAACTGGAAAGTCACTGGAAAGACATTGATTTATTTTACAATTTCAAGGCTAGTTTGTGAAATGCATATAGTGTTGTTACATTCAAAACTATTATTGTAACAATTACCATGAACTGGTGTAGAGGATACAGAATCCTGTTCCAGAAATTTATCATTACATGTGTTTACCATACTTTGTATTGACTGTACTGGTTGTGTTGAGATACTTTGTATTGACTGTACTGGGTGTGTTGAGATACTTTGTATTGACTGTACTGTATGTGATGAGATACTTTGTATTGACTGTACTGCATGTTTTGTCCAGACAACTTGCTCCAGAAGGAGTTGACCGTGATTGACCGTTTCCATTCCCACCTGGAGGCCCTCTGGTGGATACACAACCTAAAGGACCAGGTATGACCCAGAGTAGGCCATAATTATACCCTCTGCAACAACGTTAGTTAATGGGTATACTGGAATCACCCTGTCTGTTGTTTGTGGTAAATTGTCAGGTCGCCATCTTAAATAAAAAGCAGATTTTGTTGAAACTGCAATTGAATGATCAGTATATTGGGTTTACATTTCAATTACACATTTCAACCCTTTTTAGGGGAGAGTTACGATGCTTTATGCGAAATAACATGACCAGAAATTGCAGGTTTTGATGAAATTTCATTTGAATGATTTCTATGTTAAATGTAGTTGTGCATGGTAATGTCATTTTCATTCAAGTTTCAGACCTTTAGGGAATTCTGTCATATTCCATTTCTGCTTATTTACTCTTCAATGGATAGAGATATTGAACTGTAATTCGGTCCATTATATATGTTTAAGTTTCAGGACAAGTTCCAATTCAGTGAAGATCTACCTCTTTCCATCAGTTATGGCAAAATTAAGTATTAGAATTTTAGTAAAATAACCTGAACGACATTGGCATGGGTTGTCTTACACCAGAGGAAATAAAATAAATCAAGGAGTGGTTACATGAAATAAGTCTCTTTTAGTGACTGTGTTATTTGTGTGTTCCAGTTGACGTTCAGTTACTCAGACAACAACTTTGTACACGTTGATGGGTTTTCAAAGGACCAGGATCCCACCAGGTAATTATAAATTTCTCAGTTATTTATTTAGTCAAGTCTTTCTACATAATTGAAGTCCTTCATCTTGTTGTTATATAGAAACAGTTGAGATACTCACTCTCGTGGAATATTTTGTTCACTTATTGGATTTTCTTTTGCAGGTTGTACTCCCTCCATTGTATGCTGTTCCCAGCTGCAAATATATGTGATACTCTCAGGAGAGGACTTATTGCAGCTTAAGATACACCCTTCACAAAAGGAAAGAACTAGAAACCTAATGCATCAACAATTCTTTCAGAGATGGAATAAGACATGTCTGGTACCATTTCTACAGGACTTCCTGTAGTCAGAATAAGACATGTCTGGTACCATTTCTACAGGACTTCCTGTAGTCAGAATAAGACATGTCCTGTACCATTTCTACAGGACTTCCTGTAGTCAGAATAAGACATGTCCTGTACCATTTCTACAGGACTTCCTGTAGTCAGAATAATACATGTCCTGTACCATTTCTACAGGACTTCCTGTAGTCAGAATAAGACATGTCTGGTACCATTTCTACAGGACTTCCTGTAGTCAGAATAAGACATGTCCTGTACCATTTCTACAGGACTTCCTGTAGTCAGAATAAGACATGTCCTGTACCATTTCTACAGGACTTCCTGTAGTCAGAATAATACATGTCCTGTACCATTTCTACAGGACTTCCTGTAGTCAGAATAAGACATGTCTGGTACCATTTCTACAGGACTTCCTGTAGTCAGAATAAGACATGTCCTGTACCATTTCTACAGGACTTCCTGTAGTCAGAATAAGACATGTCCTGTACCATTTCTACAGGACTTCCTGTAGTCAGAATAAGACATGTCCTGTACCATTTCTACAGGACTTCCTACAGTCAGAATAAGACATGTCTGGTACCATTTCTACAGGACTTCCTGTAGTCAGAATAAGACATGTCCTGTACCATTTCTACAGGACTTCCTGTAGTCAGAATAAGACATGTCCTGTACCAATTCTACAGGACTTCCTGTAGTCAGAATAAGACATGTCCTGTACCATTTCTACAGGACTTCCTGTAGTCAGAATAAGACATGTCCTGTACCATTTCTACAGGACTTCCTGTAGTCAGAATAAGACATGTCCTGTACCAATTCTACAGGACTTCCTGTAGTCAGAATAAGACATGTCCTGTACCATTTCTACAGGACTTCCTGTAGTCAGAATAAGACATGTCCTGTACCATTTCTACAGGACTTCCTACAGTCAGAATAAGACATGTCCGGTACCATTTCTACAGGACTTCCTACAGTCAGAATAAGACATGTCCGGTACCATTTCTACAGGACTTCCTACAGTCAGAATAAGACATGTCCGGTACCATTTCTACAGGACTTCCTACAGTCAGAATAAGACATGTCTGGTACCATTTCTTCAGGACTTCCTGTGGTCAGAATAAGACATGTCCGGTACCATTTCTACAGGACTTCCTGTAGTCAGAATAAGACATGTCCGGTACCATTTCTACAGGACTTCCTGTAGTCAGAATAAGACATGTCCGGTACCATTTCTACAGGACTTCCTGTAGTCAGAATAAGACATGTCCTGTACCATTTCTACAGGACTTCCTGTAGTCAGAATAAGACATGTCCTGTACCATTTCTACAGGACTTCCTGTAGTCAGAATAAGACATGTCCGGTACCATTTCTACAGGACTTCCTGCAGTCAGAATAAGACATGTCCTGTACCATTTCTACAGGACTTCCTGCGGTCAGAATAAGACATGTCCGGTACCATTTCTACAGGACTTCCTGTGGTCAGAATAAGACATGTCCTGTACCATTTCTACAATACTTCCTGCAGTCAGAATAAGACATGTCCGGTACCATTTCTACAGGACTTCCTGTAGTCAGAATAAGACATGTCCGGTACCATTTCTACAGGACTTCCTATGGTCAGAATAAGACATGTCTGGTACCATTTCTATAGGACTTCCTGTGGTCAGAATAAGACATGTCCTGTACCATTTCTACAGGACTTCCTGTAGTCAGAATAAGACATGTCCTGTACCATTTCTACAGGACTTCCTGTGGTCAGAATAAGACATGTCCTGTACCATTTCTACAGGACTTCCTGTAGTCAGAATAAGACATGTCCTGTACCATTTCTACAGGACTTCCTGTGGTCAGAATAAGACATGTCCTGTACCATTTCTACAATACTTCCTGCAGTCAGAATAAGACATGTCCGGTACCATTTCTACAGGACTTCCTGTAGTCAGAATAAGACATGTCCGGTACCATTTCTACAGGACTTCCTATGGTCAGAATAAGACATGTCTGGTACCATTTCTATAGGACTTCCTGTGGTCAGAATAAGACATGTCCTGTACCATTTCTACAGGACTTCCTGTAGTCAGAATAAGACATGTCTGGTACCATTTCTACAGGACTTCCTGTGGTCAGAATAAGACATGTCCTGTACCATTTCTACAGGACTTCCTGTAGTCAGAATAAGACATGTCCTGTACCATTTCTACAGGACTTCCTGTAGTCAGAATAAGACATGTCCGGTACCATTTCTACAGGACTTCCTACAGTCAGAATAAGACATGTCCGGTACCATTTCTACAGGACTTCCTGCGGTCAGAATAAGACATGTCCTGTACCATTTCTACAGGACTTCCTGCGGTCAGAATAAGACATGTCCGGTACCATTTCTACAGGACTTCCTGTGGTCAGAATAAGACATGTCCTGTACCATTTCTACAGGACTTCCTGCAGTCAGAATAAGACATGTCCGGTACCATTTCTACAGGACTTCCTGTAGTCAGAATAAGACATGTCCGGTACCATTTCTACAGGACTTCCTATGGTCAGAATAAGACATGTCTGGTACCATTTCTACAGGACTTCCTGCAGTCAGAATAAGACATGTCCTGTACCATTTCTACAGGACTTCCTGTAGTCAGAATAAGACATGTCCGGTACCATTTCTACAGGACTTCCTGTAGTCAGAATAAGACATGTCCGGTACCATTTCTACAGGACTTCATACAGTCAGAATAAGACATGTCCTGTACCATTTCTACAGGACTTCCTGTAGTCAGAATATGACATGTCCGGTACCATTTCTACAGGACTTCCTGCAGTCAGAATAAGACATGTCCGGTACCATTTCTACAGGACTTCCTGTAGTCTGAATAAGACATGTCCGGTACCATTTCTACAGGACTTCCTGTAGTCAGAATAAGACATGTCCGGTACCATTTCTACAGGACTTCCTACAGTCAGAATAAGACATGTCCGGTACCATTTCTACAGGACTTCCTACAGTCAGAATAAGTCATGTCCGGTACCATTTCTACAGGACTTCCTACAGTCAGAATAAGACATGTCCTGTACCATTTCTACAGGACTTCCTGTGGTCAGAATAAGACATGTCCGGTACCATTTCTACAGGACTTCCTGTAGTCAGAATAAGACATGTCCGGTACCATTTCTACAGGACTTCCTACAGTCAGAATAAGACATGTCCGGTACCATTTCTACAGGACTTCCTACAGTCAGAATAAGACATGTCCTGTACCATTTCTACAGGACTTCCTGTGGTCAGAATAAGTCATGTCCGGTACCATTTCTACAGGACTTCCTACAGTCAGAATAAGTCATGTCCGGTACCATTTCTACAGGACTTCCTGTGGTCAAAATAAGTCATGTCCGGTACCATTTCTACAGGACTTACTGAGGTCAGAATAAGACATGTCCGGTACCATTTCTACAGGACTTCCTGCAGTCAGAATAAGACATGTCCGGTACCATTTCTACAGGACCTGTGGCCAGAATAAGACATGTCCGGTACCATTTCTACAGGACTTCCTGTGGTCAGAATAAGACATGTCCTGTACCATTTCTATAGGACTTCCTGCAGTCAGAATAAGACATGTCCGGTACCATTTCTACAGGACTTCCTGTGGTCAGAATAAGACATGTCCGGTACCATTTCTACAGGACTTCCTGTGGTCAGAATAAGACATATTCTGTACCATTTCTGAAGGACTTCCTGTAGTCAAAATAATACATGTCCAGTACAATTTCTACAGGACTTCATACAATTTATGGTTTGAAAAGTTGGGGTGTGAATGGCAGAGAGATAAAAGCTTTATGTGATACTAGAACAATTTGACTCATGTATATATTGTAATGATTTGTGTTTGTCTTCCTTTTATTTTGTGAGATGTGAGAATTATTGACTTTTATATACAGAATATTGGAGATGTAAATTTTATCCAAATTGAGACATATGTAGATATTACTAAAATATAACTAATACGTTTTGGATTTGATCATCATGTCTCAGGTAAATTTTTATTAGGACCATGTTCAGTGTTACTGTACAACAATAATGACCTCCACCATTTCTGTATGCGAGATGTTTAACTTGGGAACATTGAGTTATATAATCACACTCTCTGTTTTACAAACTACAGAATGTATCTACCAGAAATCAGTTATTCTTAAAAAAATTTTTACACAATAAATACAAAAAAAACAAGGGAATTTCAGATTAAAGCATGTGAATATTTGACTCTTAGATATGTAAAACATTAAGACCCAATATATGTAACGTTCTGCAAAATTTGAAGTAAAAATCAAGCCTAATAACTTTTTATATTTGTAGATTTATTTAAGATTAACTGATATCAGCAATATTCAAGATGAATTCTTATTTGATTACCGGTACAGCAGCAGTTGAATCTCAGTATTTGTAAACACGCCTATTTTGAACTGTCTTCTAATAACAATAATAATAGTCTTATAGTATTATACTTTATAACAAATGAGTCAGAGACTCGTCCCACTTTTGGTCAAGTATACATAAAATATACAGTATTTTCTTCTAACTTTGGCTTGTTGTTGAAGTGGGCCCCACCTATATTATTTTTTAATTCTTTGGATTTTTTGGTCAAGAGTTTCTTGTTAGTTACCACTCAGGTTTACTTCGTTTTAGGCTTGTTTTTGCATGGTTATCAACTGGATTTTTTTCATAATTTTTCTGAATCACGAAATATTTCCTGAAGTTATGTATATTGGGCCTTTAATAATGAGGTACCTGTGTTACGTATTTTATTATGAAGTTGTTGACATTTATTCAGAACCATGTTGAATAAACCAAAGTTGTTTGATGACCATTCCTGCTGTTTTTAAAAAGTACATGTTCACTTTGATAGCCTGTTTTAGCTCAGCTGGCTGTAAATACATGTTCACTTTGATAGCCTGTTTTTAGCTCAGCTGGCTGTACATAAATGTTCACTTTGATGGCCTGTTTTAGTTCACCTGGCTATACATAAATGTTCACTTTGATGGCCTGTTTTAGTTCACCTGGCTGTACATAAATGTTCACTTTGATGGCCTGTTTTAGTTCACATGGCTGTACATAAATGTTCACTTTGATAGCTTAATTTTAGCTCACCTTTCTAAAGGCCATATTGAATCACTCATTGTTCTGCTTTGTGCTGTCCAGTCCACAAATGTTTTCATTAACTCCAGATACAATTGGGACCACATATTTTAAAGTACATATGTATTTTGTAAATTTTTACAAGCTCTGTATTTTATTCCTGCATTTCGTTTATGTCCTCAACCAATGGGAAAAGCCCGCTGTGAAGCCAAAAACCTATCCCTGTCTCCACGTTTTGTATTTATATGTTTTATGTAAAATTTCATGTTGTGCATATCACTGACAATTCGATCTCTTATCTTGGAAGTACATATGTACGTACATAAATGAAATGTGTACTAAAAGAAAGTGTAAGGTGCATTCACAACTTATTTTTTAGTACACAATGTTTCGTATTGTGACCATTTCTTCTGTTTTCTCTCATAAAGAAATCCACGTAGCCTTTATCTAAATTGCTCAATTTAGATTGATCAATTAAACACATTGTCTTTTTAAATCTTTAATAGATGTTATTCATCAGGTTCTGAAATATGATTCACTGGGTTATGAAATGTGATTCATTGGTTATTCACTGGGTAATGAAATGTAATTCACTGGGTTCTGAAATATGATACTTGGTTATGAAATATGGCTCTTTGGTTATGAAATGAGATTCACAGGGTTATGAAATGTTATTCACTGGGCTCTGAAATGTGATTCACTGGGTTATGAAATGTGATTCACTGGGTTCTGAAATGTGATTCTCTGGGTTCTGATATGTTAATCACTGGATTCTTAAATGCAATGAGTTCTGAGGTGCTTGATATGTTACTAAATCCTTTGTTTCCACTCTTGTACAATATAAAAACATATCTTTATCGAGAACAAATTGCCTTGTTCACATTTTTGTTATATTTCTTCTGTTTCTATAAGAAATAATTATGTTTGCAATTCCAAGTAGGGTTGGCATGTTAATTGTTAAATTCTTTCCTTTTATATTGACTGTGTATTGTTATATATTCTGTAAGGAATTGTTATTGATGTATATATGAAATGTTTATTGTTTGTATAATTTGCATATTAATAGTATACAAAGATTACCGTAAATAACAGTGAAGTGTTACAGACTTTTAAGGTGAAGTCTAAATAGATGATGGCTGACTTTGGACTATACAGATAATAGTGACTGACCTTCGACCATATAGATAGATAATAGTGACTGACCTTGGACCATATAGATAGATAATAGTGACTGACCTTGGACCATATAGATAGATATAATAGTGACTGACCTTGGACCATATAAATAGATAATAGTGACTGACCTTGGACCATATAAATAGATAATAGTGACTGACCTTGGACCATATAAATAGATAATAGTGACTGACCTTGGACCATAAAGGTAGATAATAGTGACTGACCTTGGACCATATAAATAGATAATAGTGACTGACCTTGGACCATAAAGGTAGATAATAGTGACTGACCTTGGACCATATAGATAGATAATAGTGACTGACCTTGGACCATATAGATAGATAATAGTGACTGACCTTGGACCATATAGATAGATAATAGTGACTGACCTTGGACCAAAAAGATACATGTAGATAATAGTGACTGACCTTGGATTATATAGAAAGATAATAGTGACTGACCTTGGACCAAAAAGAAAGATAATAGTAGATAATAGTGACTGACCTCGGACTATATAGATAGATTAAAGTGACTGACCTTAGACCATATAGATAACGGTGACTGACCTTGGACCATATAGATAACGGTGACTGACCTCGGACCATATAGATAATGGTGACTGACCTTGGACCATATAGATAACGGTGACTGACCTTGGACCATATAGATAACGGTGACTGACCTTAGACCATATAGATAATGGTGACTGACCTTGGACCATATAGATAACGGTGACTGACCTTGGACCATATAGATAACGGTGACTGACCTTGGACCATATAGATAACGGTGACTGACCTTGGATCATATAGATAACGGTGACTGACCTTAGACCATATAGATAATGGTGACTGACCTTGGACCATATAGATAACGGTGACTGACCTTGGACCATATAGATAACGGTGACTGACCTTGGACCATATAGATAACGGTGACTGACCTTGGACCATATAGATAATGGTGACTGACCTTAGACCATATAGATAATGGTGACTGACCTTGGACCATATAGATAATGGTGACTGACCTTGGACCATATAGATAATGGTGACTGACCTTGGACCATAAAGATAACGGTGACTGACCTTGGACCATATAGATAACGGTGACTGACCTTGGACCATATAGATAATGGTGACTGACCTTGGACCATATAGGGACATCCTTGGTTCAAACCCTAATCTGGCAGTGCATTTTCTGTTCTGTTACACAGATCGATGGTATCTGTTGTGCAGACATTTCAGATTGACCATAAACCATACAATTTTGGACCAAACAATGAATAGTTAACTTGTTTTGTTGAAGGTAGGATTATTGGCTTTGAACCTTGTCTTTGTGAGGTGATCAAAGCCTAATTTGTAGATAAACTATTTAGTGATTATATATTTTGCATGATTTCTATAGCCTTACATTTGTTCATTTTGATTCTTGTTTCATTATGACACAGCTGAAGATTGGGACCACATTTGTTTGATGAATTTTGTATTTTGATAGTTATGTAATTAAGATGTATGTTGACTTATTCTTTTGTTATTATTTTTGTCATGGGTAGTATCACATATTTTTAACCAAATGAGTGAATTGTAAGACATTTTGAGCCCTTGTTAGGTTTGATTGTACGCTAAGAGTTCACTACTGACAGTGAATGTCTGAAATATCAGCATTACACATTATAACAATATATAACAGTATATTTAGTCAAACAATAACGTTTATTTAAAATGACTTTCACTAACCACACATATACGATCTCATCATAGACAGACATATTATGGTATGGATTGGGCTGTCTGTCCGTCTAAGGTCAGCAATTTCTGCTAGCATCATCAAACGTTTTTCACTTCGGGAGAAGAACACTATTTATTTTTACAAGGTCATTGGTCAATTTTTGTTTTCAAGGGTTATGGCCCTTTACACTTAAGCCTTTCTGCCTGTCTTGTGCTTTTGTAGACACAATACAAGGAGAAATATTAGGGTTTGAATCATCAAACTGGCACTAGTATGTTAACATTTTGGAGAAGAATAATCCTATTCATTTGTGAGGTCACAGGTCAATTCACTGCTACATTGTAGAAGTTTTCACTACTGCATGGTGTAGGTGAATACTACTGCTTTGTACATGTAAATTGTTACATTGTATATAAGTGTTCACTGCTACATTGTAGAAGTTTTCACTACTGCATGGTGTAGGTGAATACTACTGCTTTGTACATGTAAATTGTTACATTGTATATAAGTGTTCACTGCTACATTGTAGAAGTTTTCACTACTGCATGGTGTAGGTGAATACTACTGCTTTGTACATGTAAATTGTTACATTGTATATAAGTGTTCACTGCTACAATGACAATGTGTTCAATTCAATACTACATTGTAGTGTTCATTACTACATTGTATAAGTATTCACTGCTACAATGACAATGTGTTCAATTCAATACTACATTGTAGTGTTCAATACTACTTTGTAGAAGTGTTCAACTCTATATTGTCCTTGATTCTCTGTTATAAGTGGTGGATTGCTGTTATGTACTGTAGAGCTCTCTGTTATAAGTGGTGGATTGCTGTTATGTACTGTAGAGCTATATGAACAGTTTTGCTATCCTGAAGTGTTCAACAGTTTATTGAGAGAAAGATTTCTGAGGTTTCTTTATCTTCACTTGTTGCCTGTTTCATTTACCTTTCTTTGTTGAATTGCACAATATCAATATTTTACAGTTTTTAGGTCATCTGACCCGAAGGGTCAGGATGACCTATAGTCATCATGCTTCGTCTGTCGTCGTGCGCCGTGCGCCGTGCGCCGTCCGTAAACTTTTCCATTTAAACATCTTCTTCTCATAAACCAAAAGGCCCATAGACCCAATATTGGGCTTGTGCCATGCTGGGATGAAGGGGTACCAAGTTTGTTCAAACAAATGACCTTGACCTTCATTCAAGGTCACAGGGGCCAAAAAGGTCAAAATCTTTGAACGACTTCTTCTGAATAACCAAAAGGCCCAGAGACCTGATATTGGTCCTGTGTTATGCTGAGATAAAGGGCTACCAAGTTTGTTCAAACAAATGACCTTGACCTTCATTCAAGGTCACAGGGGACAAAACGGTCATAATTTTTAAACGACTTCCCCTGAATAACCAAAAGGCCCAGAGATCTAATATTGGGCCTGTGGCATGCTGGGATAAAGGGCTACCAAGTTTGTTCAAAGAAATGACCTTGACCTTCATTCAAGGTCACAGGGGCCAAAAAGGTCAAAATCTTTGAACGACTTCTTCTGAATAACCAAAAGGCCCAGAGACCTGATATTGGTCCTGTGTTATGCTGAGATAAAGGGCTACCAAGTTTGTTCAAACAAATGACCTTGACCTTCATTCAAGGTCACAGGGGACAAAACGGTCATAATTTTTAAACGACTTCTTCTGAATAACCAAAAGGCCCAGAGACCTAATATTGGGCCTGTGGCATGCTGGGATAAAGGGCTACCAAGTTTGTTCAAAGAAATGACCTTGACCTTCATTCAAGGTCACAGGGGCCAAAAAGGTCAAAATCTTTGAACGACTTCTTCTGAATAACCAAAAGGCCCAGAGACCTGATATTGGGCCTGTGTTATGCTGGGATAAAGGGCTACCAAGTTTGTTCAAACAAATGACCTTGACCTTCATTCAAGGTCACAGGGGCCAAAAAGGTCAAAATCTTTTTAAACAACTTCTTCTGAATAACCAAAAGGCCCAGAGACCTGATATTGGTCCTGTGTTATGCTGAGATAAAGGGCTACCAAGTTTGTTCAAACAAATGACCTTGACCTTCATTCAAGGTCACAGGGGACAAAACGGTCATAATTTTTAAACGACTTCTTCTGAATAACCAAAAGGCACAGAGACCTAATATTGGGCCTGTGGCATGCTGGGATAAAGGGCTACCAAGTTTGTTCAAAGAAATGACCTTGACTTTCATTCAAGGTCACAGGGGCCAAAACGGTCATAATCTTTAAACAACTTCTTCTGAATAACCAAAAGGCCCAGATACCTAATATTGGGCCTGTGGCATGCTGGGATAAAGGGCTACCAAGTTTGTTCAAAGAAATGACCTTGACTTTCATTCAAGGTCACAGGGGCCAAAACGGTCATAATCTTTAAAGGACTTCTTCTGAATAACCAAAAGGCCCAGAGACCTGATATTGGGCCTGTGGCATGCTGGGATAAAGGGCTACCAAGTTTGTTCAAAGAAATGATCTTGACTTTCATTCAAGGTCACAGGGACCAAAATGGTCATAATCTTTAAACAACTTCTTCTGAATAACCAAAAGGCCCAGAGATCTAATATTTGGCCTGGGGCATGCTGGGATAAAGGGCTACCAAGTTTGTTCAAAGAAATGACCTTGACTTTCATTCAAGGTCACTGGGGCCAAAACGAAACTGTTGTTATTTTTCGTGTAGTCAAAAATCCAAGATGGCCTCCACAGCGGCCATTTTGAAAACACATTCTAAACTTCTCAAGTTCTACCAGTGGAATTGAGCTGAAACTTGCCAGAAATGATATCCTGAGATGGTCCCAACAAAGTGTTGTTATTTTTCAAGCCCATCAGAAATCCAAGAAGGCCACTATCTTGAACTTGGCAATCTATACAGGCATATTATAACTTGATTTAATGACTACACGTATTTTCATAGTGATTTTACAATTGGTAGTCAGATGACCGTTAAGGCCCGTTGGGCCTCTTGTTTAATTGATTGTCATTTTACTTTTGTCCTACACTTAGTTAAATTTTTATCATTTTTTTACAGTAGCCAAAAATCAAGCCTTTTTAGAAGGGCATGTAAAACATTACTTTCAATTTCAAAAACTTTATCATCAGAACTAATGACACTATGATGGAAGACTTAAGATGTTGGATCATTCCAGTGTTAAGCTAATTTACAGGTTTTGTTAAGTAGATCGGGCATCCCTTGGGCAGTGGTGCTGAATAAATATATTTTTTTGTTAATACCTTGACTTTTGTTTTTTATTAGCCCACCATCTGATGATGGTGGGCTATTCAAATCCCTGTCTGTCCTTAAACAACCCTTGTAATTGGTATTTCTTGAGATGTACTAAATGGATATTTCTCAAAATGCATATGTAGGTTCCCTTTGGTGCCTAGTTTTGCCCTATTGATTTTGGGACTGATCGGAAAAACAAATTGGCTGAAAGGTGGCCATCTTGTATTTTACCATGTAAAGCTTGTTATCACTATTTCTTGAGAAGTTCTTGATGGATCTTACTCAATTTTCATATATATAGGTTCCTCTCGTTTAAGAAATGCACAAGATGGATTTGGAACTGATCAGAAAAATAAAACTTCTGACAGGAGACCTTCTCTCAATGTTTTTATTCATAGAACTAAGATTGAGTACATAAATGAAAGTTAAAATAGGATTAGAAGGGTAAAGATCCATCTTTCTAAGAATGAATGGAAAATTATCGATGGTGGGCGGCAAGATCGCTCTGGGATCTTCTCTTCTTCTTTTATCATACACCCTCCATCAAAAATGATGATTATGGGTAAAAGGTTGTGTGCTGGACGCTATTAAGAAAAAGTGAAGAAATTGTTATTTACAGTGAGGGTTGTGTGTGTTTTATAATTATTTTTTTAGCTATAAATATGATCTCTTGTTAGGTCAGATAAGTTATTTGCTCTACAGGCTTTTAAGGTGGAGTTATACGTATTCCATTATCATCCCCTGATCTGTCCGTCTTCTGTCTGTTTTAATAACATTTTAACATCTTATCATCGTCGGAAACCCACGATACACTTCTCTAACGTTTTTATACCCTGTACAGTGGGTTTTCGACGATGACATCTTATGTGTATACATGTATAAACACCACATTGATTTTAACGACAGTGATGACCCGTTGTTAATGCATCAGTTTTTCTGCTCCACCTTATGGGCTTAATGATTTAAAAGTCTCCGTCACCGGCCACACACCAGCATTACATGTGTGTGACACGTGTCATAAAGAACTCGGGTATACTGCCCAAAAACGCATGATAATAGCATGGACAAAGGGAGGCAATTCCTATAACTGTAAACAAGACTGACGCGAACTCTAGGGGAAAACACTTAAGTTAGAGTTCTCTCCCTTCTTCCCCTTTTTCGTGTCCGACCACTCTGACATCTTCCGGCAAACTAAATACTTTCTTTCTGTAGACTTTCCAACGTTAGAATAACAAAATGGCTGAAAGCTGGTGGCCAGCTTGGATTTTTACCATGAAAGTTTTACAGTACGAGGGATGTTCCAAAAATAATGTCACTTGCATCGGTGCTCATATAGCGGAAGTGCTTTTGTTCATTTTAATTTGCTCTGCCCTTCAAAATACTCTCCGCCAGCTAGAACACACCTTTTTAGCCGGTCAATCCATTTTTGGAAGCATTTTTCAAACTCTTCAATGGGTACACCCATCAGACACTGATAAACAGCAGATCCAAGGGCATTTCTCGAATTGTATCTCCTTCCAGATAACTGATATTTAAGTTTTGGAAAGAGAAAATAGTCGCAGGGGGCCAAGTCTGGCGAATACGGAGGGTGCGGAAGAACGGTAACCTTCTCTGATTCCAAAAAGTCAGTCACAATACGTGCCTTGTGAGCGGGTGCATTATCATGCAAAAGTCGGACATACTTAAGTCCTGTTTTGGGGCGGCGACTTTTGTAGTAGTTCTTCAACTTTCTCAGAACAACGTTTTTATAGAACTTGCCTGTGACCGTTCTGCCTTTTTGCACCGGGATTTGAATAGCTGGACCCTTATTAGTGAAAAAAAATAGCATACAAAACCTTCTTTACCGTTCATATTCGTTTGGCAATACTTGGGCGTCTGGCATTTTTAGTGGCCCATATTCGGTTGGCAACCTTCCGCTTTGGTTCAAAATAATACACCCAGGTCTCATCACCAGTGACTATATTATCAAAAGCCCTTTTACTATATTTTGGGTACATTTTGAGAAGTGTTTTTGCCATTGTTAAACGCGTCTTCTTTTACTCATCCGTTAACAAATGGGGTATCCATCTTGCATTTATCTTTCTAACTTTTAGGTGTTTCTTCAAAATTGCATGAACTCTTGCTAACGACAAGTTTGTCATTCGAGCAAATTGTCTTACGGTGAATCGAGCATCAGTTTGGAGGATATTTCGGATTTTTTCTATGTTACCTTTGGTCGTAGTTTATGCAGGACGACCTGGGTGAGCAGTACCTTTCAGTTGCTGCTGCCCAGCACTAAATTTACCTACCCACCAACAAACAGTCCTTTGAGACATTTGGCCCTCCCCATAAATGTCACACACCTCGCGGTGAATATCTACAGCCTTTATGCCGAGTAATGACCTACCTTTTATATAGGCCCTAATTTCAAGAACATTTTCATCTCGTTTTCCTGTCATTTTGTGTCTAGTCTAACGAATAGGCTATGAAACGATGTACACTGTACCGAGGCCAGTGAACGTGTGGACGAGATATTTACCTGTGTCACGAGCCAGTGATCACTCAATCGACACGAGGTGGTTTAGTGCATAAATTGCACCATTTCCGCGAAATAAAGCACAGATGACATTATTTATGGAACACCGCTCGTACATTTTGTATATGAACGAAACTGTACGGTGTTCGTTAGTTTACATTACTGAGAGAAGGGATCTGACCTGATGGTCAACTATTGTGCGCATACAGGATATGTACCAACTAGTGTATACGTCACTGCTATATTCAAACTAAAATTACCACAAAACATTTATCAAACTAAATACATTTTTAAAGCTCAGAAGTTGAACTGATATAGCAATACATTTATTTGTTCAATAGCTAATTAAGTTAATTAGAAGTCTGAATGGTGTGCTGTACCATTAGTTGCACACATACTGTTCCAATGTACACCGTAAGTTATTACTGCGAAAACACGCTCGCGGATTTCTACTTACTAGCAGTACAGAGCATGGTTGTGTTGATGTCCAGTCCGCACTCTCTCGTGGAACTCAAATATAGAACAATTAAGAACAGATAAACCAAATAGAAATATTGTTTCTCAACCTAAACTATTTAATTGGACTAGAATCGTTCTTTTATAAGAACCATTACATCATAATTTGATTTGCCAAGTGATCAGCGTAAAGCCACTCACCAACTTCAATTTGACGTTCCTTACAAGCGCTTAACGATTTTGACGATAAACATATCCATGTAATATTGGCACATGGTTACACTGTATGTAGTCACACAGTAAAATGACATCAGCAATGGCACTTTATATTTATACTCTAAACTAGTAATGTATAGAAAACTGCGTATTTTAAAAAGAAAAAATACCTTTTTGTGCACACTTTTACCAAACACCAAGCATTTTGCAAGACTGTGTTGAAGTGTTTGAAAAAACGGTAATAGTAAGGTACAAGACAACTATTGGTGTTAAAAGTGCATGTCTTGCTGCAGTCTGTGAATATATCAAATGTTTTAAAAACCTTCTGATCCATTCCAAAACCTACCTATTTACCTCCAAAACGTGCAATTTCACTATATAAATTGCCCCCCCCCCCCCCCCCCCAAAAAAAAATGTCATCATTACCTCTCGAATAAAGCTCCTCCCACCAATATATATCTGTGTCTGAAAATCATTTCATAGTGACATAGGTCCGTGCCAAGCCCCTGTGTTCAATGCGACTCTTTTAACTGGCATTTCTTGCTCGCGATGAAGATCCGGTTCCGCTGAAGTTGGCGGCATTTCTAGACTTTTCTTCAGACATGAATGAAAACTGTTGAGAAACATACAAGCATGTTTCCAAACATATGTTATTTTGAAGTTAAGCAGACAATGACTTTGGTGAGTACCATAAAACTGAACTACCGGTACAAACAGTTCTGGTCGTGAACTATAACGGTACATTATTAACATTTAACGTGTTTTGAAGAAAATGGAGATTTCTCTGCAGATACAAGTTACTCCGTGAAAACAAGAAATCTATGGATTTCTTGTTTAAAATATTAGGATTACCTTATTTATATCTACAGTATTTTTCTGTGACAGGTTTAAAACCATATATGACCTTGCCTTGGATATCCCAACGACTGGAACGTTGTGAAATTGTCTTCTTGCAATTGTAAATTTTGAAGTTGTTTATGTCCTCATGTGTTTATATAATATATTCTGTTGACAGGAGATGGCTTTTATAACTCGCTATTATATGTTTATACAAAATATCTACCAGTTTGGAGATAAAGATTTGCTTTTCTGAAAAAAATCGTACATGTATTGTCGGCCCGGACAAGATATTCTTGAACTCACTGCATTTATTATAGTTTATCAGAACAATTAAGAACCTATTTGATCTTATTATTAGAGGAACTGCCTCCTGATAAATTATGAAAAAACGTTTTCTGATTGTAATAGGGCCCAGTACAGTACTCCTCAAAACTTATCCAATAGCCGCAAATGATGCTCAGATAGTATATACTTGCATACTAACGTAAAATTACATACCACCACCTTTGCTGTTTGAAAAAATCAGACTTTTTGTCCTTCGGGTCAAAGTGACAAGAATCAAATGAGTGTCCTGCACACCCTCATTGTGGGATGCAGATATATTGAAAATTTCATAAATGTACGTATAACGTGTATGGTTTTATTTGTTACGGCCGGGACAACAGTTTACTGAAAATGTTCACCTACTTGACGTTCAAGGTCAAAGACACCTAATGACAATGCACATCGTCTATTGATATATATTGCATGTTTCAAAAAATATATTTCAGTTGTTAGAACCGGACAATTTAATATCAGAACCAGAGAAACCAGTACTAATACATTATGTCTCCCTTCATTCTAACGATGTACCAAATAAGCCAATTCAGTAATGTGACTAAATGATCTCTGCCGACAAACTCTGGAATTTGTCTGTTGGTTAGACTGCATTATTTTAGTGCCTACATAATTCCGGTGTATGTATGTATGTATGCAAATTATCTACTGTTTCCAGGATAATTAGTCATTTAAATAGCATAATTCTTTGTGAACTTTGACCTGTGACCCAGTCAATTAAGTGACGTAATGTACCGTCTACAGAAGTCAGGAACCATAACTCTGGTAAAACGTGAAGGAACTTAATGGCCGTCTTGGAGGCACCCGTTCATTCGAAGTATAACATGCTTGCAAAGGTTCTTTTAATCCATGTATCAATCTAGAAGGACAATAATAATTCCACAGGGGCTAGGCACGGACCTATGTCACTATGAAATGATTGTCAGATATTTTTTTTTACCTTTCTCAAACATATCGCCCCTCCCACTAAAAAATATCTGACAATCATTTCATAGTGACATAGGTCCGTGCCTAGCCCCTGTGGGACAGACTAACAATCCCACGGACGAGGTTTGTCAGTTGCAATTTTTTGTCCATTCGACTTGTGGGCTACAACATAGAAACTTAATATATATCAGCACTTTGAATATCAAACTAATTTCTGCTCATTCCGTTGCTTCTGACGACAAATACATTGCCTATATGGGAAACGAAGAGTTTTGAATGGAATGAACCGCTTTTGTAACACACAAGTATACCGTCATACAGACAATCTGATTCAGTATTCCCCTTTGTAGCGATGATACACTGACGGGTATAAATATCTCTCTTGGATATTTTGTTGACAGGAACTGTACTTTTTTGACAATATGTATTGAAATAATAGAATCGGGTGTTTCTTACGTAGGTCTTATATGGCGGTATCGAATCAAAACTACTGATATTGGGTCAAAACTTGGTAAGTAAATAACTTCAATGTCGTTTTGAAAAGAAAACAAATGAAAATCATGTTGCAAAAAGGGTATATGACAAACAAGTTGTTTGCTAAAGCCACAAACCAGCCAAGCGTCCAGTAGACGATCGTCACCTACAGAGATAGATTGCCTTCGTCACTCAGAAACGTATACAGTGTTATATACGTCCCTTTGTCACTATACTTCACTTTGAACGGAGAAATAGCATTGGTAATGATGCGAGAGAACTACATTAATCTCTTAACCAGCATACTTAACAGATTAACGGCGTGTTAGCGTGTAAACTGCATCACTGACCTGCCATGATACCTAAACCTTCAATCTCGAGATGCAGTGTGTGCACATCATCAGCCTAACTTATATCGCAAGGTAGTCCCGACCTGATTTGATAGCACCACAAGCGTGGTGATTGACGGTCTCAAATTACGTCACGGGCCGTGACCACCATCACTTATCAATGTCCGCCAATCAGTCGTGACGACACTGTTACAGATACGTGTCATCTGTTACGTTGACAGCGTTAGCTTCAAGTCAAATTAAATTCATTATGCTGTCGATTGTCCAAGTTAAGGTCTCTCGGTCCGTTGATTATCGTTCTTGGCAAAAACATGGCCGCTTTGACGGATATCAAATTTCATACCTATCGTGGGTAAGAAATTCACCGTACATACGCCGATGATCATGCAATTTGCAATCCGGCAAAGACCTAATATAAGCGTCTGCTAGAATCAATGTAAACGCTAGAAGGTTAAGTTGGTTGCGTAATTATCGACTATATCAACCTGATCTTATGTAAACGTGTTGTGTTAACAATATGAAGCCTATAAAGCTTTATACGTCACCTGGCTAGAACAAGTCCGATATACGATACATTTATTGTAGGAGATGGTCCCATATCTTTCATCAGAGACGTTATATACGTTTCTGCTTTCATTAAATTAGAACAAAGTTTAAACAAGTCTGTATTTATTTGAAGTCTGTCAGAAGATTGCATGGTCAAACGTGCCCAGCTTTAGACCAAGTTTGGACAGGCAATCTTGAATTGGGTTTGTTAATTACACTGGAATCGCCATGGAAATATCCTTATAAAGCACTTGACGTCAGGTTTCCCGCCAATTTTACGATGCATGGCCGAACCAGTCCGAATATGATCTCTATATCTAAATATTACAACAATACGAAAGTAAATGCTTGGTTTTTATGTATATCATCATTTGAAGCTGTGTGTAATATAAGTACGATTCCTCGTCATATTTTTGTTTTTAAAGTCATTTGTTTTGTAATCCTCGGTGATTTCCGTATTGGTGTGTTGTTATCCTTGTGTCTCGGTCAATGTAGCGTGGCTGGAGGGACGACTGAACTCCTGATTGAGAGATCTAGAGGTGCTGATGGATTTCAACTGATGACGTCCGATGCCTCTATAAAATGCCCAGGTGAAGTATCCCGGCAGTTACTCTGAGCCATGTGGGTCGTTTTAATTCTTGCATTGTTCGGACGTTTGTCTGAAGGGATTTTGATACCCCAGGTTGAACCGATTGCCCATGTGATACCTAGAACACATCAAACCATTCCCATATTGCAATCTTCAATAATCCCCAGGCACGGGGGAATCGTTCCCGGAATCGGTCGTGGATTACATTCAATCGGGTCTGGGGGTATAATCTCAGACATCTTTAATGGTTTACTAGGAGGCGGCCATTTACGACACGATGATCATCACTTGGAGGAATCTCTCGACGGTACCATACACGGGGACAGCCAAGGACTAAGTCATGGTCACGTTGGCGACAATTGTCAGCATAGGTACGTTATAAATAAGTTTTATCTGTCTTTAAACTCTCAAACCCATTCCCCTTGCCTTTCCTCCTACATACTTTATCCCTTCTACTCTCTTTCCTATCTTTTTTCGTCCACCGAAGGTCGCAAGGCCATGTGAGGACGTAAAACTTTCAAAATAAATAAATAAATAAATACTTTAAACTCACAATCTGTCAGTACAGATAATGATTTTCATCATATCTCTGTACTCAACAACTGTTAGTACAGTTCATATCCCTATATTTGCCATTGCATAGTATTGGCACTATATAACACTACTGAATTCAATTACATCCATGATGCCATGAATGCCATTGACCATTGTTGACTTTATCATTATTTTGACGAAATAATTGTTACGCTGGATACCACTGACCGTCCCGGGCGATGGCTGTTCTATTCATTGAACAAGCATATACATGTACGATACATACATTATTTACGCTGAATACTGTCATATAAAAGGTCTAGTTTATTTCTTATGGGACGAAACAGATCCTCAAAATGTTAATAACAATTGTATAAGTCTTGAACTGGTTTAAGAGGCACGCTGGTCTAGTAGTAGGACGCCGGGCTCGTAATCGAAAGGTTGCGAGTTCGAGTCCCGGCCACGGCACTTGTTTTGTATCCTGCAAAAAATTTACTCCGCTTGTTCCAGTTTACAGGTTGTATGCTTCACAGGAAGTTGAAAATGAAATTGGCTGGTTGCTAAGGCCCCATAACTACGGATGATAATTTTAGAATTGCTTTGAGACAACCTATTGGCTGAAATAAAGTGGTATATAAAACGTCGAATTTATTATTATTAATTATTAAGTTAACATTCATAGGCAATATGGATTCCAAATGAACCAACGAATGCAAATGGAAATCGGTTGTTTAATTCTTCGACTTCATTGTTTTCTTTTAATTTACAATATATAAGTTTATACTAAGTCCATTTTTATTTCTTTGCAATATAAGCATTCATGTAAATTTGACTTAAATACCTATGTGATATGCAGGTGTTAAATATTAATAAATACTTTTATTTTATATTTCTGGTAATTGTGATATGCAATATACGAGGGGTGTTCCAAAAATAATGTCACTTGCATCATTGCTCATATAGCGGAAGTGCTTTTGTTCATTTTAATTTGCTCTGCCCTTCAAAATACTCTCCGCCAGCTAGAACACACCTTTTTAGCCGGTCAATCCATTTTTGGAAGCATTTTTCAAACTCTTCAATGGGTACACCCATCAGACACTGATAAACAGCAGATCCAAGGGCATTTCTCGAATTGTATCTCCTTCCAGATAAATGATATTTAAGTTTTGGAAAGAGAAAATAGTCGCAGGGGGCCAAGTCTGGCGAATACGGAGGGTGCGGAAGGACGGTAACCCACTCTGACTCCAAAAAGTCAGTCCCAATACGTGCCTTGTGAGCGGATGCATTATCATGCAAAAGTCGGACATACTTAAGTCCTGTTTTGGGGCGGCGATTTTTGTAGTAGTTCTTCAACTTTCTCAGAACAACGTTTTTATAGAACTTGCCTGTGACCGTTCTGCCTTTTGGCACCGGGATTTGAATAGCTGGACCCTTATTAGTGAAAAAAATAGCATACAACACCTTCTTTACCGTTCGTATTCGTTTGGCAATACTTGGGCGTCTGGCATTTTTAGTGGCCCATATTCGGTAGTTCAAAATAATACACCCAGGTCTCATCACCAGTGACTATATATTCAAAAGCCTTTTAACTATATTTTGGGTACATTTTGAGAGTTTTTTTGGCCATTGTTAAACGCGTCTTCTTTTGCTCATCCGTTAACAAATGGGGTATCAATCTTGCATTTATCTTTCTAACTTTTAGGTGTTTCTTCAAAATTGCATGAACTCTTGCTAACGACAAGTTTGTCATTCGAGCCAATTGTCTTACGGTGAATCGAGCATCACTTTGGAGGAAATTTCGGATTTTTTCTATGTTACCTGTGGTCGTAGTTTATGCAGGACGACCTGGGTGAGCAGCATCTTTCAGTTGCTGCTGCCAAGCACTAAATTTACCTACCCACCTACAAACAGTCCTGTGAGACATTTGGCCCTCCCCATAAATGTCACACATCTCGCGGTGAATATCTACAGCCTTTATTTTGCCGAGTAATGACCTACCTTTTATATGGGCCCTAATTTCAAGAACATTTTCATCTCGTTTTCCTGTCATTTTGTGTCTAGTCTAACGAATAGGCTATGAAACGATGTACACTGTACCGAGGCCAGTGAACGTGTGGACGAGATATTTACCTGTGTCACGAGCCAGTGATCACTCAATCGACACGAGGTGGTTTTGTGCATAAATTGCACGATTTCCGCGAAATAAAGCACAGATGACATTATTTATGGAACACCCCTCGTACTACGATAGTCGTGGTTGCTAAGATAATATAGTCCCCGTCAATGAATCTCGAATGTGCATGATTTGGAATCAAAAGTTTGCTAGAAACCGTTTATTATATAATCACACGAAATTGATTCCGTATATGTTCCATGTTTCAAAATCTTGTAGGAACCACACAATGGCCGTCAGCGAATACTTATTGTTCTGAAGTGGTAATGACGCCATATTTCAACAATCCCTCGAGCCTTTTTTCATTGCGTATATGCTGATATATTCGCAATCAGGGTTCACTAAACACAAGAAGGGAGAAGTTTACTTATACATGTATGTCTTACTTATATGTTATAATTTCATAGTTGCCTGTGATAGTGTACATTTTTGCAAGTTAAGCTTTTGCTTTCTTTCGATGCATTTTGTTAATTACCTTGTTTTATGTTTGTTTTTTACAATGGTTGTCGCAGAAATAACGCTACAACGCTGTAATGTTATAATATAATGTTAGTTATTTGTCACCCAAATTGTATTCATATCGACTGTATACTACATCTGGAAACAGTTTAATGCTTATATGAAATCAAATTCAATTTAGACATACTGTTACTGTTTTAAATTTCCAGACAACATGGGTGTGACGTGGCAGGCTATCACTGTGTACAGACCTCAGAGTCCAGCTATAGTCTCTGTAACGACGGTCAGTCTGCTCACTGTCACTGCAAGCGAGGTACGTACGGACTCGTGACGTCACTGCAAGCGAGTACGAATTACTCGTGACGTCACTGCAAGCGAGTACGAATTACTCGTGACGTCTCTGAAGGTAAATTACTGTCGACAATGATTGATTTGAACATATTTTATTGCTTTGAAACAATAGGATTGGGCACAAGTTATACCAACTTAAGAAAGCCCGCTCCTCAACAATTATATAACAAAGTATAGCAATAGCGACATGTACATTATTCATGTCGACAATGTAATGTATTTAATGATACCACTACTACTTAACATGCAGACGGACATGTATTGGAACCAATGCTATTGTAAACTGTAAAGCATACGGTAACCGACGGACTGTGAATCAAGTGAAAACAGAAAAAGGGATAAACATGTGTTCTATGTCAATACAAAGCATGTATAGAACAATAAAGTTGATGGAAATATAGTTAAGTGAACATGTTACCCATCCATTCTACACCACTGGATGTGTTCATGTGGTTCACTAACATTGTTTGTTTTAGGATGCATCCATAAAGGATTCTTCCTCCAGTCCGACGAAAGCAGGATGTTCAATAGGAATTGCTGTGTGTGCCGTTTAGGGCGGGTGAGTCTGCATAAAATGAAACTTGTTTGGCGTCAAAAAGAAAAAGTTAAAAAAAAAAAACAACAAAAAACAGAATTCCTTTTGACATTCATATCGTGCTCTAATACTTCAAGACCTTGCTTGGGATTGCTATTTAGGTTTGAAGGTCTAAGATAAAGGTCGCTGTTACTATAAATATATCCAACGTCTCAACAAGGGGTTTTGTGTAATAACTTGACATCCATAGGGTCTATCAAACCCAAACTTTATACAGTTCTTCCTTACTAAACGTTCTTTGTGTATGAGGGTCAAATGTCAAAGATCAGGGTCACTGTTTCTAAAACCAAGGTTTCTGTGCGGTAACCGGACTTCCCTAGGACATCTCTGAATCATGTTAATGGCAGGAACAGTTAGTGTTGTCCTTGGCCGTCGTTCCGAAATAATTTCGTTTCTGTTCATTTATTATAGAGATACTCAACTATTATTTGCTATGTAGTTGAACGATGACAAGATACAGGCTGAGTTCTGACTTGGTGAAGGTCTGCCAATTGTTTCCATAGTTACAGACTGATTTCTGACTTGCTGAAGGTCTGCCAATTGTTTCCAGAGTTACAGGCCGAGTTCTGTTGTCTGAAGGTCTGTCAATTGTTTCCATAGTTACAGGCTGAGTTCTGACTTGCTGAAGGTCTGTCAATAGTTTCCATAGTTACAGGCTGAGTTCTGACATGGTGAAAGTCTGTCAATTGTTTCCATAGTTACAGGCTGAGTTCTGACTTGGTGATGATCTGTCAATTGTTTCCAGAGTTACAGGCTGAGTTCCGACTTGGTGAATGTCTGTCAATAGTTTCCTGAGTTACAGGCTGAGTTCCGACTTGGTGAAGGTCTGTCAATTGTTTCCATAGTTACAGGCTGAGTTCCGACTTGGTGAAGGTCTGTCAATAGTTTCCATAGTTACAGGCTGAGTTCCGACTTGGTGAAGGTATGTCAATAGTTTCCAGAGTTACAGGCTGAGTTCTGACACATTTATTTTGAAGCGTTTTATACAGTTTCACCAAAGTGGTACATGTACAACTTAAATTGGAGAGCACTGAATACGGAGTGGATGTTTTAGGAAATGTTCATTGTTTTAATTAAACAATGTTACTTAATTAAATAATGCATGTCTCGTATTTATGTTTCTACTGTTGGCCACACAGTTAACACTTCGACTTCTATGGAACTCTTGTTAGATAAGGAAATGGCACTAAATAATCACGATTTAGGAGGGTGTGAATTTCAACTCCATTCATTACCAGAGTGTGATCGTTATTACTGGGCGTGTGGTTTCAGTACGCTTCAGATTGTTGTATTTTGTAACTTTCAACCAGCAAGGACCATCTCCACCTTCTTTCCAAAATAATAAGAAAATCAATATGGTACACAAACTACCCGCATTATAACTGGAGACCATTGAAATTGTCATTTATGATATTGGATCAGTTTATAATTTGTAAACAGGTTTCTATGTAGATAAACCTGGCGACGAAATGTGTCCACTGGTACATGTATAGGGAGAGATTTTCCCACGAAGTTAGATTTTCAGGAAATATGTTGCCGATGGGATGAGTATATTAACAGTATGTGTTTTTGTTTTCAGTTAAGGTGTCGACGGCTGCGCCGGCGCCGCTGTTGGAGAAGCAGGAGGTACGACAATTTCAGTCGTCGTGGAAGCTGGTACCACCAATGTTGTCTACAGGACCAGCTGATTAAATAGGTCCCCAACACCTACATAGTGGACAGGAACTGGTTCAATGGTCCTGGTCATACGCATCGAACGCACCCGTGGGCGGACAACACTCTTGTGTTCCGTAACGTGCATCGTGTGTAAAATAAAAGAAATGCGTTACCTACATGTAATTAAGTTATCTGTGTCGACATAAAGCACATAGCCAGTACACAGCCAATAGCGTTCAATATGGTTTAATTTAAATATTTCCTAAATTTTGAGATTAGGAACTTAAAGATCTCATCCTTATCAATCATACCTACAGTACCGTGCCAAAAGTATGCGGTCACGTCTTAATTTTACTTTATATTTCATGCATTTAGATAAATATTCAACTAATTCGTAGGACTTTGTATTTTTCTGTAGATTTTCTTGTAATTGCACATACTTGTAGAGGATTATAAGCTCTGTAACCTGATATTTTTTAGATAATTTTGTAGTAAT
Source organism: Mimachlamys varia (assembly GCA_947623455.1). Classification (NCBI taxonomy): domain Eukaryota; kingdom Metazoa; phylum Mollusca; class Bivalvia; order Pectinida; family Pectinidae; genus Mimachlamys; species Mimachlamys varia. The sequence continues at coordinate 30,197,300 of OX392527.1, read as the reverse complement.
ATAATCAAATGCACCAGTTGTTACAGTATGACACAGGTGTGTTTACACAGTCGTATCGTCCACAGGCACTTGTGGCCAGGATAATAACCATCTATATATATATAATAGAAAATATAGAATATAGCGAAATTTGAAAAAATCAAATAAAATATATAAACTGAATTTTCCAATTTTCTTTTTATGTTATTAATCATCTAAAACCATAATGAAAATAAATTTCACAAAAAAATCGACTATCAGACACTGAAAAGAGAGTCGATTTTTTGTGAAATTTTACCGCTTGACGTATCAAGCTGAAATTTGGTAGTTATTTTCATTATGGTTTTAGATGATTAATAACATAAAAAGAAAATTGGAAAATTTAGTTTATATATTTTATTTGATTTTTTTCAAATTTCGCTATATTCTATATATTCTATTATATATATATAGATGGTTATTATCCTGGCCACAAGTGCCTGTGGTATCGTCGTCTTCTTCTACGGCATTGTTGCTACTCATTTTTTTAAAAAAGTCACGAAAGAACTTGTTTCAGTTATGTTTATAAATGTTTTCTTATACAAAATGCAACGTGATAAAAACAATTGAATGTTTACGTTAAGAGACAATAGATCAAATAAAAGTATGGTATGACGAATTTGGATTAAAACAGAGTTGAAATTTCAACTAACAATAGATACAGCAAAAGTAGTCTTAAATAATTGTGTGACGTCAGTGTCGGTGTGTTAAATACACGAGCTTGCACTAAGGATGAAGTCCAAATGAGACAAGGCCACAGGTGATGATTAAGGTAAAAACTTGCATAAAGCAGATAGAAGTAGGACCATAACGTGAAATATGAGCCGAGAATAAGACTAAATAGCATAGTAATTGTGTTGTCTAATTGAAACATGTATATTATAATGCTGCTGTTTTGAAAGTAAGAACTCCGCTTAAACATAAGTTAGAAAAGCTAGAATAAAGGTTCAAGTAGAAGTGAGTAATATATATATAGTTAGCAATACCTCTTGCGACGCTATCGCGGTCAGAACAGTAGCCTATGGACATATCATCTCCGTCCCAAATGTATTAAGTAGCATCCCGGGATTCCCTCCCTTAGATCAAGGAATAAAATTTTTAAACCGAACACGGGAGTTAACTACTTCCTTCCTTCTAACTTTACGTAAGAAAAGTTTCGCTTTTCAAAATATTGAAAGTATTAAGTGGTAGTGCCTTTGTCACGAAAAGAAAGATAAAACAGTACGAGGAAGAACATTAAAATATCTTACACATGTAGTAGGTATTCGCATATTTAGATAAGCCTCGAGTAACATGGTACACCCAGAAACAGTGCCATGACCAACATTATAACCAGTATAGAAAGAATATAAGACTCTTTCATATGCGTGTATGTAGGATAGGGATATTCCACCCGAGGGGTCACAAAATGTGGTGAAACCCGAGGCTTGCCGAGGGTTTTACCACATTTTGTGATGAAAATCTGTTTAAACAGGCTACCATTTTGAAATTTCAACTTTTTCCCTGAGTTTTTTTGACGAAAACAAATGAGACAGCGAGTTTAAGCATACCCTATATTTGCAAACAAAGTTTGCGCAGAAAATATTAATCTCCTCTTCCTGGTGTTATGGTTAAAATTTTGTGAAAGGTTTTAATTTTATCACGCCGTCGTTTTCTCTTTCCGGCATCAGAGTTTACCGTATTCGTGACGTCACGTCATTGTTGAGCCATTGTGACGTCACGTCGCGTGAAATGCTATGTAAGATAGATTTTTCTTACATGGCTTTCTTACATGGGCAAACTGTATCCAACATGGCGAGATATGAGAGAAAGAAATTTAATCCATGAAAGACGACCAAAGGCAATGAGGGAGAGAGAGGATGGGATGCGATGTAAAATGTCATAACGTTGTGAAAAAACCCTTGTATGTACGTTATTTTATGTCTTGGGAGTCAGATTTGGCGAATGTTGTATGATGAAACATGGCACTTTATTCAAGTACAGACTCTATGGCGAGCCACATGGAAGAGGGGATTTCGATACGTGAACTTGGTCATCCACGAGGTACGGGCTATTTACCAAACGTCATTGTTTTAATATTGTTTGAGTTAAGTCCCTTCGACCGTATTTTCATAGTCTCGTCAAAGATATTCAGGGGTTACGTTCAACGCTATCTAGCGTAACCCCTGGATATCGATGATGCGTCAAACATGGAAGCTTAACAACCAGTTTAGAATCTCCAATACCTGTCTGTGGTCTCCTACGTATAGGGAAGTACGCTTGTCAAATACATGTAATACCTGCGCATGGTGGGAATACATTTTAGGATGCCAACACTTAAAGTGGACAGAACACGCCAACAAGACCGAACGAGAGCACGGTAAGACAAAGATTAACACCCACGAACAATATAAGACAAAACAAAACAAATCAAGAAAAACTGTTTAATTAAAAACAACACCCATCACAATGCCCATGATTGAAATCCTGATCATGAAATCAAACCTATTATGTAGTGTGACACAGAAATTGTTTTTATTATAAGATTGTACATATATAAATATTTATAAGGACCGACTTCGAGGCACACAGATTGTGCATGGATTTCATATCCTATCAAGTGGGATAAAAGTGAAAAATAACAAGGAAATGAAATCAAGGTGGCCAAGAAGCTAATATATAGCTTAAAAAAGACCGACAAACAGACATACAGATAAACAGATAAATAAAGCACAAAGCAAGATGGAATATCAAATCTATAACCTTAATAATCTCTTGGGGGGAAAAACACATCAACGTATATGAACGGTACGATATATAGCTGGACATGTGTGACTCGGGAAGGTTGGCGATAGACCAGGTGTCCCGGAAGGGTTAGCATAAACTCGGGCAATGACACAATATACATACAAAATGTTTAAGAGGGAGGGGGATCAGAGAGAGATAGAGAGAGGGGGAGGGGAGGGAGAGGGGAGATTTTCTTTTATTTAATTTACCATAATATGGGTAATCGTTTCCGACACCGACAGCAGAAGTTGATACTAATCACTGTTCTTAACACTCTTCTCTTACTAATGTTCATCTCGTCTGTGCCTTGGTTTACTTTCTCCTGGTCTTTCTGATTCATCCTGGAATATCCGTTTCTCTCATGCCGTCGGTATCGGAAAAGATCACAGTCAGATAAATTATGTTAATTCCAAACTTCTGTATGCATGTAGCTTCTTATAGAGGGAGAGAGAGAGAGAGAGAGAGAGAGAGAGAGAGAGAGAGAGAGAGGGGGGGGGGGGCAAGAATATACTGGTAAGTGGCCTGACATATTTTTATATTTTCTTCTATTGAGTAATCACTATTTCCGTATAGAAGCAACTGCAGGTCCTGCGGGATATAATCATTTTATTCTCTAAACAGAATAATTCTCTTCTCCGCATAATTATTACATCTAAGGAAGTAGTGGTAAGTAGAGGTACAGGCTGAGTTCTGACTTGGTGAAGGTCTGCCAATTGTTTCCATAGTTACAGGCTGAGTTCTGACTTGTTGAAGGTCTGTCAATAGTTTCCATAGTTACAGACTGAGTTCTGACTTGGTGAAGGTCTGTCAATTGTTTCCATAGTTACAGGCTGAGTTCTGGTCAATAGTTTCCATAGTTACAGACTGAGTTCCGACTTGGTTAAGGTCTGTCAATTGTTTCCATAGTTACAGGCTGAGTTCTGGTCAATAGTTTCCATAGTTACAGACTGAGTTCTGACTTGGTGAAGGTCTGTCAATTGTTTACATAGTTACAGGCTGAGTTCTGACTTGTTGAAGGTCTGTCAATTGTTTCTATAGTTACAGGCTGAGTTCTGACTTGGTGAAGGTCTGTCAATTGTTTCCATAGTTACAGGCTGAGTTCTGACTTGGTGAAGGTCTGCCAATTGTTTCCAGAGTTACACATTTATTTTGAAACGTTTAATACAGTTTCACCAAAGTGGTACATGTACAACTTAAATTGGAGAGTACTGAATACGGAGTGGATGTTTGCTCCGCATAATTATAACATCTAAAGAAGTAGTGGTAAGTGTCTGCAACTTGGTGACCGCATTGACAGTGACGGTAATTAATCAAATTACATCTGATTAAAATCATTATTTAAAATACTAGAATTGTTTCTCAGTCTGGTATGCAGTGTATAAGATGAGCATAACTAAAAGTATCGACCTTCATATCACGACTGTATGATTTAACAGGATCTTCCTTTGAATGTTTTCAAGCCATGTGGTTTGGTATAGTCATATAAAGACCGAGGAAAGCTATAAAGACCGAGGAAAGTTCTCAAGACCGAGGAAAGTTCTCAAGACCGAGAAAAGTTCTCAAGACCGAGAAAAGTTCTCAAGACCGAGGAAAGGTCTAAAGACAAAGGACAGCTCTAAAGACCGAGGAAAGCTCTAAAGACCGAGGAAAGTTCTCAAGACCGAGGAAAGGTCTAAAGACAAAGGACAGCTCTAAAGACCAAGGTAAGCTCTAAAGACCGAGGAAAGTTCTCAAGACCGAGGAAAGGTCTAAAGACAAAGGACAGCTCTAAAGACCGAGGAAAGCTCTAAAGACCGAGGAAAGCTCTAAAGACAGAGGAAAATTCTAAAGACCGAGGAAAGCTCTAAAGACCGAGGAAAGCTCTCAAGATCGAGGAAAGCTCTAAAGACCGAGAATACTCTAAAGACCGAGGAAAGCTCTAAAGACCGAGGAAAGCTCTTAAGACCGAGGAAAGCTCTAAAGTCCGAGGTCAGCTCTAAAGTCCGAGGTAAGCTCGAAAGACCAAGGAAAGCTCTCAAGACCGAGGAAAGCTCACAAGACCGAGGAAAGCTCTCAAGACTGACGAAAGCTCTAAATAAAGACATATGAAAGCTCTAAAGAAAGTCTGATGAAAGCTCTCAAGAAAGACTGATAGAAGCTCTAAAGAAAGACTGATGGAAGCTCTAAAGAAAGACTGACGAAAGCTCTAAAGAAGGACTGATGAAAGCTCTCATGAAAGACTGATGGAAGCTCTAAAGAAAGACTGACGAAAGTTCTAAAGGAAGACTGGTGAAAGCTCTAAAGAAAGACTGATAAAAGCTCTCAAGAAAGACTGATGGAAGCTCTAAAGAAAGACTGATGGAAGCTCTAAAGAAAGACTGATGAAAGCTCTAAAGACCGATGAAAGCTCTCAAGAAAGACTGATGGAAGCTCTAAAGAAAGACTGATGGAAGCTCTCAAGAAAAACTGATGAGAGCTCTAAAGGACGACTGATGATAGCTCTCAAGAAATACTGATGAAAGCTCTCAAGAAAGACAGACGAAAGCTCTAAAGAAATACTGACGAAAGCTCTCAAGAAAGACAGACGAAAGCTCTAAAGAAATACTGACGAAAGCTCTCAAGAAAGACAGACGAAAGCTCTCAAGAAATACTGACGAAAGCTCTCAAGAAAGACTGATGAAAGCTCTCAAGAAATACTGATGAAAGCTCTCAAGAAAGACTGATGAAAGCTCTAAAGGAAGACTGATGAAATCTCTAAAGAAAGACTGATGAAAGCTCTAAAGGAAGATTGATGGAAGCTCTAAAGAAAGACAGACAAAAGCTCTAAAGAAAGACTGATGAAAGCTCTAAATAAAGACTGATGAAAGCTCTAAAGACCGAGGAATGTCCTAAAGACTGCAACACTCCTGTATGGTGACATATCACACCTGAATCAGTGATGTCATCCACGGTCTCGGCTAGCTGTTCATCACTTTAACTGTCTTACACTCATTGCGTAGTTGAGCGTTAATAGATTTTGGATAGTGGGGTTCCACTGCTTTTTGTTAAATTAGCAAATTGAAGAATTTACCGGATTTAGATTAGAGTTTCAATCAAGAGCTAAGCTGTTGATGAGTTTTCAAGATTTGGTGAACTCATTATTTCACAAAATACATGAGAGTATACAAACTTTTCAAGTATACAATTATTTTCAAATAGAAACAACCAATTTTCATATTCTCTAATAGGCGTTCCCGTTCCTTTTCATTGGTTATTTTAGACGTAAGTACCAAATGCTAAACGGATATCAATGTAAATTCCAACATTCAAACAGTTCTTATAATAAGAAATCGTATTTGTCGGATTTTCTTTCAACACATGCTGATACCAAGGAAGGGTGCGATCAAGATGCTTCTTTGACCATAAACGATAACGTTTGACTTTCTTCTCTCTCACTATCGTTAGTTATTTCCACCTCAAATATCTACGTTTGGTAAAAGTATCCTGGGATGACTTAACCTATTTTTTGTTCTAAGCTTATGCATGGACTTACATTTGATCCAAAAACGAAATGCCGCTTCACGATGACCTAGTTTTGAAATCAAATCAACCGTATGTATTTGGGCTCATTGTTGAATTAAGTTGGCATCCCTTCTTTGTCCAAATTAGCTTTCACGTCATTTTCTAAACTTAATGTAAATTTTCATATATCATAGCGAACTCAGTGTTATATTTTGTATCCACAACTCTACACATGTTACATGTTTGAGAGCACACACGTGTCATGTTATATGACTGATTAAGGTAACATAACCACAGAGCTGAAACAGTGGTGCTACATGACCCTGTCTATAGCCCATACCTATCAATCTAAAAACAATATTCATAAATATGTCGTCTTATCATTTCCTAGTCCCCATTTTTCCGTGTGGATATATAGTTGTTTCATTACTACAGTGAAAGCTGACTGGCCTTACATTTTCTCTCTCATATCTGTTCTCGTCTGATAGTACGATCAAAATTACGACGTTGGTAATGTAATCATGATTTGTTGATCAAAGTAAATGTGAATATTACTCGCTAGAGTTAGCGATTGGAATGTCATTCGTTATCAATGTAGTTGGCATTTTTTAAAGCTCATACTTACCCAATAATGTTAACGTGGTGCATATAAACAAATGGAAATGTTAAAGAACTTTCGTCTCTTTCTGGATTTTTTTTTCTGTTCATTGACTTGAATATCGACCTTCTCATCAAAGAAATATCTGATTCTGATGGCAAACATATAACTTGTCAATGGCCTTGCCCAGCATATTTTTTAAACCAGTTATTTGAAATATTTATATCTGGAGCAAGCAACTGCGACATGTAAAAAAAAAAAAACAACAACAAAAATGTAGGTAGATCCGCTAACCGTACACCATAGTTGCAAGCCGGCCGTCGATATGAGCCTGGGTCTCTTTCTAGAGACCATATTCTGTTTATTGTGTTGATTACATGTCGACCAGAACTATTTATTTCTATCGTCACTTTTCTTTCGTTGTCGATTTGGAAGATTTCCTTCTCTTTTTGATCGGAGCTGTTTCTTTCAGTGTCTTGTCCTTGCTTCGTGTAGTACTTTCATTTCGAATCAATACTGCCATGTCCCTTAATATAAACTTTATTTCATTCCAACAGTATATATACAACATTATAGACAGAGAGTATGCAGGAATAGAAACTTATATTAATTCGTTTCAATTAGTAAATGATTAACTTAACATTAATTAGACATGATGGCATAATTTTGGAAAATATTTAACTTAAAAATTGGGAGGTTATGTCCCTTTTTGAATATAGTTCCAAGTTGTGATGAAAAAAAAAACAACAAAATCACTATTAATATCTTTCTGTATCAATCTTTCTTTTAAATGTCCTGCAGCAACTTGGATTTTTATTTCATAATTATTACGTACTCAAAATTAATGACAGAAATAAATGTTCACGCGAATGCGAGAGTTCATACTTAGTAGTAGGTAACGAAGGAAAGTTACCTGTGAACAAGCTATTGGTATGGGGAGAACAGTTGTCTGTGAGCAAGTTGACGGTATGGAGAGAACAGTTGTCTGTGAGTAAGTTGTCGGTATGGAGAGAACAGTTGTCGGTGAGCAAGTTGACGGTATGGAGAGAACAGTTATATGTGATCAAGTTGATGGTATGGAGAGAACAGTTGTCTGTGAGCAAGTTGACGGTATGGAGAGAACAGTTGTCTGTGATCAAGTTGACGGTATGGGGAGAACAGTTATATGTGATCAAGTTGATGGTATGGAGAGAACAGTAGTCTGTGAGCAAGTTGACGGTATGGAGAGAACAGTTATCTGTGAGCAAGTTGACGGTATGGAGAGAACAGTTGTCTGTGAGCAAGTTGACGGTATGGAGAGAACAGATGTCTGTGAGCAAGTTGACGGTATGGAGAGAACAGTTATATGTGATCAAGTTGATGGTATGGAGAGAACAGTAGTCTGTGAGCAAGTTGACGGTATGGAGAGAACAGTAGTCTGTGAGCAAGTTGACGGTATGGAGAGAACAGTTATATGTGATCAAGTTGATGGTATGGAGAGAACAGTAGTCTGTGAGCAAGTTGACGGTATGGAGAGAACAGTTGTCTGTGAGCAAGTTGACGGTATGGAGAGAACAGTTGTCTGTGAGCAAGTTGACGGTATGGAGAGAACAGATGTCTGTGAGCAAGTTGACGGTATGGAGAGAACAGATGTCTGTGAGCAAGTTGACGGTATGGAGAGAACAGTTGTCTGTGAGCAAGTTGACGGTATGGAGAGAACAGATGTCTGTGAGCAAGTTGACGGTATGGAGAGAACAGATGTCTGTGAGCAAGTTGACGGTATGGAGAGAACAGTTGTCTGTGAGCAAGTTGACGGTATGGAGAGAACAGATGTCTGAGATCAAATTGATGGTATTGAGAAGACAATTGCCAATGATTAAGTTGATGGAATGGAGTAAATAATTATCTGAGATCAAGTTGATGGTATGGAGATATTTTTTGTCTCGGGTCAAACTGATGGTTTTCGGAAAATGATTCTGCGATCAAGCTGATGGTATGAAGGACAATTTTCAAATCTCTGTGAACTTCTAGGCCAACTAGCCGCCAGGAACGAGACTGTTGACTCTTGTTTACGTTGCCCTAACAAGGCCTCCAGACATGAATCTTCCTAATCGGATACAGGATCAAGTTATCACCAAGCATTACCGTATTTAATACTTTGAGTTCGTGATGAAGAATTTCCATTAATTGATATAGTGGATTTATGTGAATGTTATTTCATTTGTATGTTGTAAACAGTGATTACATGGCGAACAAGGTTATAACTTAAGATTATTAAAACGGATTTCCCCACCGTTTTAAGTACCTTCCTGACCATCTTTGATTTGCCATCAAGGTAATAATGTCTGTCGCACACTTACCTAAGATTACAAGGCAGAGTCTATGTAATGGTGTTCTACCTAAGTCTATACTCTAAGTATTCTGAAAATATAAAGTACCGTAATAGGATTACGAAAACTTGGAGAAACCAAGCCGACAGACTGATAACCATTAACGGACACGTTACCATAAACAGCTATCAACGTCGTGTCGCACAGAGTACATATACGGTCTCCATCTTAAGGTCTTCCGTGCTAGACAGATTTCGGTCCCGACCGGAAGTTATTAAGATGCCTAACGACAAGGCGACGTCACGTACGTGATAGGTATACGGTATCTCGAACCATCTAAATGGCGATACGGGTAATCAAGCAGACGACGGGATTAGCCAGGATGTATCGTCCATCAGCCTATTACACACAATCCTGCCAGTAAGTAGTTTAACGCTTCGGCCTTTGTTTAAAAGAAACGCAATCACGGCAGACTGTGTTTTCAATTTGCCGAGATGAACGTTGAGAGACTTTTCTATTTTGAACGTCTACAATACTTCGTGAGCAGCAGGAATAGTGGATGACAAAGCAGAATGGTTGGCTACTGTCTTCCTCTCGACGCATGCGTGATGGTACACTAATAAATGATATTAAAATTACGTTTATTAATACTTTATCACGTAGAGATAACGTAATATCATATAAAACCTTACAACACTAACCGCATCATCCTCACACAAAATCTATATCACGTTATACGATCATTTCTAATGATATTGATATTGATGCTTGGACTGTTAGTAATATTAGTAAGACTAATTAGTGAATTGATGGTGACAAAAGGTTGGTGTCACCCTGTACCAACCACTGATAAGGCTAGTTATTGTTTTTGAATAAAGAATTAATGCAATTGTCCCAAACCTTGGTTTTATACGTTTCAAAATGCGATGCTATGTGTCAAAGGAAATGCTGGCATTATCGTATTAATGTTTATGCTAACATTCCGAAATTTGGTATTTTTCTATCAAAGGATGATGTTATCGTTTTTGTTATTTGATTTTATCGTTCAAAATGTTGATGTTATCAAAATAGTTTTGTTTTATTGTTCCAAAGAATTTTATTGTCATACGACACATATCATTGTTATCTTTCCAAAAGGTGTTGTTACCTTAGCAAGGTTTTGTAATTTTATTTAAGGTTGATATTAACAAAGATTACAGACTGAAATATAAGGACTGCCTTACATATCCATCGAAAGATGGATGCTAAAGTCTCTTTATTTTAGGAAAATATCACTCTCGTTGTGTTGTTGAGTTGTGTCGACAAACAAAAAATCTTATACTGCATACCAATCCATAATGTTGATATCTGGACTATTTGTACTAAAGTTTGATATTGCAATTGTTTTTATTCAGTGATAATGTTTGGTCAAAACCACATTTAACAACAAAGTTATGTTGACATAGACAAAGCAAATAAAAATATACTGATCTTTTTCTGCAAGTACGATAAAATTTCCTGATTGCAAAAGAAAGAAAGAAAGAAAGAAAGAAAGAAAAGAAAGAAAGAAAAACACCAGGCTTGAAGAGAACCAAGGAATCCAAGAACATTTTCTTACATTTCGGATGACGAAACACTAGTGCTAGCCATTACTATCTCTACCATAGGTGTACAATATTATCTTGTTTGGATTGGATTCTAAGACTTATACAAACATCCTTATCAATAAAATATTATCGCTGGTTTCTGCTAGTTGCTTCACCAATTCATTATTCTTGCACATTTATACAAGGGTTACAATTGTTCCAACTGTATTATGGAATGGTTATCTTCAATAATACCGTAACACGCTTTTTCAAAGCTATTAACTCTCTTTAAGCCGTTTTGGGCTTTTCTTTCAATAAAATATTGCTCCTTGTAGAATCTTTTACTTTTTCACTCTTTGTGCATAGCATAAAATATATTTTGAGTTGATGTCATGAAATATAACACCCAAAGATTTGAAATACTATGAATACAAATCATAAGAATGAGATGAAGGTATCATCTGGCCAACTTGATTGTTTTCATAAGAGGCAGGCTGTATTGATGGTCTAATCAGGACTGGTAACAATTGGTCCTGCAATATCGCCAAATGTTCACGTCGACTGTACTAGACTATAGAAACTTGGATGATACTGGCAGTTTACATCAACTACTTCATTTCCTGCATCACTATATCGGTCGCGGCAACATGACCATTCCTTTTTATACACAAAATATGTATGCAATTGTTTTTTACGGAAACAAATCTTATACTTACGACATTTTCATTCATTTTATACAGACACCATGCAATGTATCCAATCAATTTATACAAACATTTCCAATCATTTTATACAAAGAATACATCTTATCATTCTATATGACCATATGAAGTCATTTTATACAAACTGGAGATTTAATCCTTCCATACAAAGAAAACATATCCAATCATTTTATCCAGAAGTCATATCCAATCGTTTTACATCGATAGCATATCTTATCATTTATACGGATAACATATCCAATCATTTCAATATAAAAAAAATCATATCCGATCGTTTAGACAATAAATTTAATCAATCCATTTAAAGAAAATATTTAATGATTTTATACAGACATTATATCCAATCGTTTAATACAGACAACAAGTTCAATCATTTTATACCAACACTATATATACATGTATATCAAATCATTTTGTACAAACAACATATCCAGTCGGTTAGCAGTTTACTGCGGAGTTTTGGCAGCAATAGGTATGTGAACACTTGACCTCTGAGCCGTTTAGCCTTTGACGTAAATCTATGTACTAACAGTCTGCAATGTTGAATACAAACATCATAAAACAACTATTCATACAAGCTCCTGTGAAAACGACATAATAGATGTAACTAAACGCTGTATGTCTGTCTTTGAGAGGAGAATTACCCCGCGTGAGATTACCGCTCTACAGCCATCGACGTCTAACTGATGTAAACTAAGGCACCGTGACGTGACGGAATCGCACGAGCGATCACACTTATCTGGAGACGTTTGTCAGGCCAGCATCAACAACGTACGTAAAGAAATGGAGAGCTTTCATTATCAAGAATTTCGGAAATTTTACATGAATTTTATTGAGCCTTAAGCGAATACACAAGTGCATCTGACTAGTAAGAAGTTGATGATGACTGATCAGAACTACGTTAATCTCTAAGGAGAGCTCCCATTTCACCACCATTTTTAAACGATTCCAGGGAGGAACGAGACATAGCACCACCATTCCAGAGTCTATGTACTTTACCGTACAACCTGATGGGCGTTGTTATCTGTGCTTCTAATATTCAGACAGAACTTCCATATTTCTATGTATTTATATCTATATAATCTACTTTTTGTGATATTATGAATATCAGTAACGGCGAGTATGTTAAATCATGGTCAAAGTCCAAGTCGCAATTTTGTGCGGTTGTGTATATCACTACATCATGCGTATTTTGAAAATAATAATTTTTAATGTCGTTATATTGTCTAAAAATTAAAATGTTGATAATCCACGTCAATGATTTCATGGTTTATTGTTTGTGTATAGTGATAAGTAGCGAGTAGCGACGTGACGAGACGGTATTTATACCGCCCGGCAACTTATTCAACTTCCTCGACTGGATGCATAAGAGGGATGTACCTTACATTCACTTCCTGTGATATCCAACACGGATTGTATTTACTGGATACGAAAACGTTACGTTATCAATCTGGATTACACATTAAACAGCATTAATCTGAGGAGAAGATCAGACCGAGTACAAGGCAAGCCTCACATCTTTATCTGGATGTGCGATAATTACGTGATAAATGCGCGATGATTGCCCAAGATCTGCTACGTCAGATAAAGACAGTTAAATCAACGTACACGTGTGGCGATAGTGATACGCCTGACTGTAGGATTGGGCGTATCATAGGCGCGCACGCTTGAAAGAGAAACGAGAGCAAAAACTCCCCCATACATCAGACTCCCAATAACCCGTTGAGTAAGATACCACAGCAAATGTGGGAGTTGTGGTGACTGACCGCGTATTGATATATAAATAGGTATTTTACAATGACATTAGTGATTTGAAGAAGTTGTCGATATTTAACAGGAGTCCCAATGTCACTCTTTTCTGTTCAGATATTATTTTACTGATCGACAACGAGACCATAGATGGACCTGTGCATATAGGTTCGGATCGACTATGGTTTAATATCGCCCCTCAGATCAGTGTTTTCTATCGACAGGACTAAAAACAAAACGGCCAACACAAAGACAATAGTCTAACACATTCCTCAACATCAAACGATGGCAGATGCTTCTTCACGCCCTGAATGAAAAGGGAACCGATGTCGGAAGTAAGACCGCGAATCTACCATCCGAAATCAAAGGCGGACTTACAAAAAGCCGGAACGAGAGGCAGTAAAAACATAATTATGGAAAAATCCTATTCTTGGCGCATATTGAAGATAAACAGTACAAATGAATAATTGGTGCTTAAAATATATTGTCAGTATTTTAAATATCTTACAGTGGTGTTTATTCGACAGAATCATCTAACATTAGAGGCTCATGCTATCTGCATAGAAAACAAACATTTGAATTCATATTGCCTATGAATTCAATATGAATATTCATAATATGTGTAATTTTGCTAAACATCTTACTTGAAACTGGCCCCGGTGTCAGCTATCAACTGATATCAATATCCGTGTCTGCTGATAGAAGTCTCGATGTCAGCTGTTATTAGACTCCATATCAGCTGATATCAGTATCCATGTAAGCTGATATCAGTATCCGTGTCAACCGATATCAATATCCGTGTCAGCTGATATCAGTATCCGTGTCAGCTGATATCAGTATCCGTGTCAGCTGATATCAGTGTCCGTGTCAGCTGATATCAGTGTCCGAGTCAGCTGATAACAGTATATATTACCGTTATACTCCACATCAGCTGTTGTTAGTCTCTATATCAGCTGTTGTTAGTCTCTATATCAGCTGATGTTAGTCTCTATGTCTGCTGACGTTAGTCTCTATATCAGCTGATGTTAGTCTCTATATCAGCTGATGTTAGTCTCTATATCAGCTGTTGTTAGTCTCTATATCAGCTGATGTAAGTCTCTATATCAGCTTCTGTTAGTCTCTATGTCAGCTGTTGTTAGTCTCTATATCAGCTGTTGTTAGTCTCTATATCAGCTGATGTTAGTCTCTATATCAGCTGTTGTTAGTCTCTATATCAGCTGATGTTAATCTCTATATCAGCTGATGTTAGTCTCTATATCAGCTGTTGTTAGTCTCTATATCAGCTGTTGTTAGTCTCTATGTCAGCTGATGTTAGTCTCTATCTCAGCTGTTGTTAGTCTCTATATCAGCTGATGTTAGTCTCTATGTCAGCTGACGTTAGTCTCTATGTCAGCTGATGTAAGTCTCTATATCAGCTGTTGTTAGTCTCTATGTCAGCTGATGTTAGTGTCTATGTCAGCTGACGTTAGTCTCTATATCAGCTGATGTTAGTCTCTTTATCAGCTGTTGTTAGTCTCTATGTCAGCTGATGTTAGTCTCTATGTCAGATGATGCTAGTCTCGAAGTCAGCTGATGTTAGTCTCTATATCAGCTGTTGTTAGTCTCTATGTCAGCTGATGTTAGTCTCTATATCAGCTGATGTTAGTCTCTATATCAGCTGTTGTTAGTCTCTATGTCAGCTGATGTTAGTCTCAATGTCAGCTGTTGTTAGTCTCTATGTCAGCTGATGTTAGTCTCAATGTCAGCTGTTGTTAGTCTCTATATCAGATGATGATAGTCTATATATCAGCTGATGTTAGTCTCTATGTCAGCTGATGTTAGTCTCTATGTCAGCTGATGTTAGTCTCTATATCAGTTGATGTTAGTCTATATATCAGCTGATGTTAGTCTATATATCAGCTGATGTTAGTCTATATGTCAGCTGATGTTAGTCTCTATATCAGCTGATGTTAGTCTCTATATCAGATGTTGTTAGTCTCTATGTCAGCTGATGTTAGTCTCAATGTCAGCTGTTGTTAGTCTCTATATCAGCTGATGTTAGTCTCTATGTCAGCTGATGTTAGTCTATATATCAGCTGATGTTAGTCTATATATCAGCTGATGTTAGTCTCTATATCAGCTGTTGTTAGTCTCTATGTCAGCTGATGCTAGTCTCTATGTCAGCTGATGTTAGTCTCTATATCAGCTGATGTTAGTCTCTATGTCAGCTGATGTTAGTTTCTATGTCAGCTGATGTTAGTCTCTATGTCAGCTGATGTTAGTCTCTGTGTCAGCTGATGTTAGTCTCTATATCAACTGATGTTAGTCTCTATGCCAGCTGATGTTAGTCTCTATATCAGCTGATGTTAGTCTCCATGTAAGCTGTTGTTAGTCTCTATGTCAGCTGATGTTAGTCTCTATGTCAGCTGATGTTAGTCTCTATATCAGCTGTTGTTAGTCTCTATGTCAGCTGATGTTAGTCTCTATCTCAGCTGTTGTTAGTCTCTATGTCAGCTGATGAAGTCTCTATGTCAGCTGATGTTAGTCTCTATGTCAGATGATGCTAGTCTCGAAGTCAGCTGATGTTAGTCTCTATATCAGCTGTTGTTAGTCTCTATGTCAGCTGATGTTAGTCTCTATGTCAGCTGATGTTAGTCTCTATATCAGCTGATGTTAGTCTCTATATCAGCTGTTGTTAGCCTCTATGTCAGCTGATGTTAGTCTCAATGTCAGCTGTTGTTAGTCTCTATGTCAGCTGATGTTAGTCTCAATGTCAGCTGTTGTAAGTCTCTATATCAGATGATGTTAGTCTATATATCAGCTGATGTTAGTCTCTATGTCAGCTGATGTTAGTCTCTATGTCAGCTGATGTTAGTCTCTATATCAGTTGATGTTAGTCTATATATCAGCTGATGTTAGTCTATATGTCAGCTGATGTTAGTCTCAATGTCAGCTGATGTTAGTCTCTATATCAGCTGATGTTAGTCTCTATATCAGATGTTGTTAGTCTCTATGTCAGCTGATGTTAGTCTCAATGTCAGCTGTTGTTAGTCTCTATATCAGCTGATGTTAGTCTCTATGTCAGCTGATGTTAGTCTATATATCAGCTGATGTTAGTCTATATATCAGCTGTTGTTAGTCTCTATATCAGCTGTTGTTAGTCTCTATGTCAGCTGATGCTAGTCTCTATGTCAGCTGATGTTAGTCTCTATATCAGCTGATGTTAGTTTCTATGTCAGCTGATGTTAGTCTCTATATCAGCTGATGTTAGTCTCTATATCAGCTGATGTTAGTCTCTATGTCAGCTGATGTTAGTCTCTATATCAGCTGATGTTAGTCTCTATGTCAGCTGATGTTAGTCTCTATATCAACTGATGTTAGTTTCTATGTCAGCTGATGTTAGTCTCCATGTAAGCTGTTGTTAGTCTCTATGTCAGCTGATGTTAGTCTCTATATCAGCTGATGTTAGTCTCTATGTCAGCTGATGTTAGTCTCTATATCAACTGATGTTCGTTTCTATGTCAGCTGATGTTAGTCTCTATATCAGCTGATGTTAGTCTCCATGTAAGCTATTACAAGTCTCCGCGTCAGCTGATGTTAGTCTCCGCGTCAGCTGATACCAATGCCAATTTCAATGCAATACTCGACGAGGGTTGTGAGTAGTTAAGAATGTATTAGCTTAGTTTAATTAGTTCCAATGCTGTCAGATGTAATACTGAAATGGAATGCTGTAATTAGTATGTTTGTTCTTAGTGTTAGCGTGATAATAAAACTTTAGTGTTCACACTTTCTGTTTATTACCACATGTGTAATGTCAATTAACGTGATTAAGTAGTGCCTACATTTTAACTAATGACAGTAACATTACCATTGAAAACAGTAAAACAGTATATGGTTAGGAACATTGAAGTGTGTTTTATAGCTCTATGTCGTTTTTACAGGCATAACCAACTGTCAAACGAAATATGTCACTACATACACTGTGTACTTATGGTTCAACTTACTGTTTTATCCACGGTGGCCGAGTGGTTAAGGTGTTCCGACATTCTACCACTAGCCCCCCACCTCTGGATTGCGAGTTCGAATCCCACGTGGGGCAGTTGCCAGGTACTGACAGTAGGTCGGTGTTTTTTCTCATGGTACTCCGGCATTCTTCAACCTCCAAAACATGGCTTGTCCTTAAATGACCCTAGCTGTTAATAGGACGTAAAACAAAAATAAACCATAAACCAAACAATGTTATCCGTTATATAACCCCCAGTCATGTGATTAGGCAGGTACAGAATGTACTCTACATGACGTCACAAGTTTCGTCCGCTATCTAGAGTCCTTTCAACCACGTCTAGTTTCTCGTTAAAATTTACATTCAATTGCATCAACTCCACATTCCAGAAGATGTAGAAACTCGAAATTAGGCGGTTTTCCACTTCGAGCTAGTAAAAAAATGGCTTCCGTGGACTCGCAGCTGAGGTTGTGTACCGCGTCTAGACAATATTCTTCCGCGATGACACGTCAGAAAAGTTGATATCAAAATGGTAGATATGACATTTAAAAACTAGTTTATGTGTCGTTTCTACCTGAATTTGGCTGTATTGAACGATCAAAGTATACCATAATATTATCGTAATATAGTCAAGGAATGACGGACTACATGTTTTACTTTACATCAATAGGTAGACTTACACAAGCTCCAGAATGTTTAAGAAACTATTGGAGTGGACTTCGAAAGTTTATATCACTGAAAGAAATACATTTAAATACCAGAATACCACCACCATCTAACGAAACACACTGTAAAATTACACAGGAATTCTGCTGGCCTAGTGATAAGGTACAAACTCAGGTTCGTCACAGCAAAAGACCGTCAACACAATCGACTTCAGTTGATATTTCGAGCATTTTACGTTTCAAAGAGAGTTAACTGATTTGTACCATCTTAGTACAGAAACCATCAGCAAAGATTTTTAAAATAACAATAAAAACAATATAACACACACTACGTAACAAAAAACAAGCTTTTCACTACTACACTGTATGTGGTGGTGTATGGCAGAATAGCCAGTCGAATCTGAACGTCAACTATAACATTTTGATTGTCATTTTATCCTAAATGCTACTGATGGGACGACGAGCGGGCTGTGCTGCCATGGTGACAAGCTAACCAGACTTCCGGTGGTGACGTGATGTCTGCTTGGGTTGGTCTGTTGATTTCTCCCTCACCCTAGCGTGATGATGTCATAACAACGCTGTTAGGGAATGGGGGTAAACTCTATACTCACTAATACCAATTACGGAGCCATTAGCGGTGAGAGATTGGAAATTTGACAGTGTACACAATAACATTATCTCTAACATGGCAGACGGGGTGTGAAATGGTTTTGCTAACAATAATGATGGCGAGCTTTAGTACCACCGAGACGCGTCCTTCGGCTCTCCCGACCCAGCCCAATAAACGTCTTGATTGAAGTTTCGAGGGTCTAGTTTTTGGGAACAGATATATGGACAGCGACATAACAATGACGGGCCGGTCACGTGATCTCTACAAATCAAAGCGCAAGCCACTTGACCGGAACTAATATGGCGATGATTGCTCCCTTACTACTCCTAATATGAATTTGAAGATGATTAATCCCCATGCCTTTATGCCGACTTAATGTCAAATTCATAAAGCTTTGTAAAGATGTGTGTGGTTATAAGGGATATGAGGTATTACCAGCCACGTTGGCTATCGGAAGTGAACAAAACTCCAATTAGACGAAATTCTATAGACGTGTCAGTAAATGGCCACGGAATCTTCTCCATAATTAACATCTGGAATGAATTCGGCGAAACGTGAGTTTGCAAAACCTGCCGTGTATACCTATTACATCATAATGTTGTGGTCAGTGGTGCTTACTCTAAAGTGGTTATGGTAATGTACTGTCCAGCAGGTGGTCGACCAATAAAACTACCAATCCGAGGAAGACAACTTAACACCCACGTAGTCACTGGGTGCGATTCCTTCAGAACCCTGCTGACGTGCTGGAAAGGAATAACGAAATAATTTCTTGACTCAGTATAATTCATCTCTACTTGTATACCAACCATTTCCTTTGTTAATCGAAAAGCTCATTTTAACACATGAAGATAAGCATATAAGATTGTTTAAGTTATATGAGGACATTCAATATACCATTAACCTTGTGTATAGTTTTAGGGGTTCAGACGTCGTTACCAGAATGTATTGGTGCCTGCTGTGCAATCAATCTGTACAGCTAGATACAAGATGATTCTATATGAACAGTACAGGAAAGGCGACCATCTGTGAAATTATGATAAGTATAACTATGAACAAGTAAAGCAACCTTAAATAAAAATAGAATGATATGAAAACGTAAGTATTTAGCAAGTGAAAAATCACATTAGGCTACCCTCGGTGAAAATAAAACCTAAGCAAAACATCAATATAAACGCATAAAGCGACCTTCACTGAGAAAAATAAACGTAAACACTTAGGACAATCCTCGTAAAACACATCAATATTAACACGAAAAAATGTATTTACCGACCGCATGTGAGAAACTTCCATCTAAACCTAAGGCGATAGTCGACGAGAAATCAATATGATATAGACATATTAGCAGCCTCACGCGAGACATTTTTAATGAACATATAAGGCGACCGTCATATGAACAGGTAAGGCGACCCTCGGTGAGAAACATGAACAGGGTTGAAGTGGTACTTAACAACAGAATCCGACGTTTTCGTGCAGTTATGATTTTTAGAACTACACCAGACGTTCAATGGTACTTTAGAATAAATATTTTCGTTAATCTTGGAAGAGGAACGAAATGCACCGAATGATTCAATGACGTCACTTAAAGAAAATGTTTAAACAGTTAAAAAAGAGAGAAAATAGCATTGTATACTGAGCTTAGAACCTAAACAGAAAGTGCCAATTAGTCGGACCTTGTGACCGGCCTGACGGGCCTGACAGAGGGGCACACTGCTAAGGAGGGGGAGTGATGGGGGCCTGTGCCAAAACCAGCCTTATTAGACCGGCGAGAACAATACCAGCTCTCCTCAATGGCATAGTTTGGCTGGGCCGGGCCAGCTGGGTAAGTGTTCACCCGCAAATTAGGAATCCTCTTCGGCATCTGGCGATCCGGGATACACTTCATTTTCACGTAAAAATGATTGATAATGCTCCCTTAAGCGTGAAGTGCACAGGTTTCTACCAGTGTTTCTCCAAACAGGGCTTTTCAACTGGGATGCTGTTTTTGTAAGTAAAAATAACGAAAAACACCTGTTAAAAATACGTGAACACAACACGATTGCCTTCAGTGTGGGTTAATAACGGCCGCTGATGACGGAAGGGGATGGCTGACGATAGACGGAAGAATTGAAGTAGCAAAAAAACTTGACATGATAACGTAAATTTTAAAGCCATGTCTTGCCAACAAATAAATTCAAGTTTCATAAAAGTTTATTTTTACTTTCACATTCATGAACCAAGTTTCTTTTTGAAGCATGCTTTTATAATGAAGACACTTTTCCATTGGCAGGAATGCTGCGGTACAATGTTTAAATACTTGATTGTAATAATTCCCGTGTAGCCGTACATACCCCCTTCCCCACGTAGCCCTTGGTTTCTGTTTTATATCATACATAAACTACAATCAAATTCGTTGACAATTGTGATATTTAAATGCAAGTACAATTTGTTTGACCACAAGTACAATTTGTTTGACCACAAGTACAATTTGTTTGACCATAAGTACAATTTGTTTGACCACAAGTACAATTTGTTTGACCACAAGTACAATTTGGTTGACCATAAGGCAATGATTTTATCCGAGTATATAACTGTGCACTCAATAATCAAAAAGCGCTTCCATTTTGCTGATGTGATAGTAAATAATAGTAATTGATAAATGCTATCTAACTAGGGGTATAACAGAGAAATATCAATTTTCAGAGAAATTGTATTATAAAGCAGTGTCTAACTGTATAACCGTCCGCCACACTTTGCCGAGGGTTAGAAAATCAAATACGCTATAGGGGTGACAGAGACACTTAGAACTCGTTAAACAGTAGACAATTCAGTGAAATTCGGTGAAAACATTTTAGACCGGATGTGGTTAAAACATTTTGTTTGTTTCTTCGAAAAAATATAAAATGCACGTGCACAGCTATTAACAAACAAAATGTTTCGTGACATCACTGATGTGATAGAATACACAATTAATGTTTCAACTGGTGTATTGTATCGAACGCTCCTATTGGTCAAATAATGTATGGAACGCCAAATTAACAAATGTTCAATTAATAGTGTTCAAATAATTGAAGATATGAATAATTTACAATTCAATCGAAGATAGGTTCAATTCAATTGAATATATGAACAATTAGATTAAAGATTGGTACAATTCAATTGAAGATAGGCACAATTCAATTAAATATATGAACAATTAGATTAAAGATTGGTACAATTCAATTTAAGATAGGCACAATTCTATTACAGATAGGTTCAAATAAGACGAATTGAACTTATCTCCAATTGAATTGTACCTATCTCCAATTGAATTTCAGTAACAGGATAGTTTCAAGGGGAAACATCGTTAGTTCTCATTTTGGCGCCAATACATCGAGGATAGGTTCAATTGAATTAAATAAAGGTTCACTTAATGAAGGGTCTGTTATATTTGTACCCAGGTTCAATTCTATTGGAGATAGATACAATTCAATTAAAGAAAGGTTCAATTCAATTGAAGATAGGTACAATTTAATTGAAGATAAGTGCAATTAATTTAACGTATAACAATTTGGCGTTCCATAACGCAGATAATGCGCATTGTTGTTCCTTGTAAGATTATACACAATGAAAGCTTTCAATGTCCCATTTAATTTCTATATTATATAAAACTAAAAAATTATAATGTATATAATTATTGATTAAAGAATGTACAGCATGACCTTGTCATTATCTTGTTGATATTTTAATCAATGTAAATAATTTTCATATACATTTGTTGCAAATTTCATGCTCATATTTATCATATATATTCATTTGGAGGGTACATGTAAGTATAACATACTGTATTCGTACAATAAAGGATTTCATATATACGTGTTCTCATACTGGTACAAATGTTTATTAACATGCAACTAACATAAAAATGTCTTTACTACATACACAAGCATAAATTGTAGCTTTCAAAGAACTGGTATTGGAGCTAAAATGTTATCAAACAGTTTTCGTCAATACTGGCTTTAACGGTAGGACTCCTCACGCATGTACTGGAGGGGTGGACGACACCATCTACACGGCTTACTACCGCTAACACTGTCAAATGTTTTACGGAGGACCAGGAGATGATGGTGACGACGCCTGTTTGACTTCTCTTATTGATGTAATCAGATTACACAGGCAAAACGTGGTGAAGAAATCAGCTTTAAACATTGACATAGATTCTAGGACAGCGTTCTTAACGGTGATTTATCGTCTTTTATGTTACTTTGAATTAAATATATTAAATTCAAAGATAGGGACATAATCAGTTTTTACAAAACACCTGATGAATAGCTAGTGTTTCGATATGTCTAACCGCTGACCACCTACAATACCCACACATTCCATTTAATTAAGAAAGAACCGTGGATATCTTATCCAATCTCAATATCTGACACTTCCAATTCTACAGAACCGGCTTACGAGGAATGGGTTACAATTTTCAATTTCCTTTCGTCTGACGTCAGCAGACTTGTCTCCTGTTGTTGTGCCGTTTCTTACTCCAGTTATTGGCCGGTCGTTCATGCTGGTGAATCTAAAGGAAGACACAGAACACGATGCCGACTGGAAAACCTTATGTTAGCTGTCATGGCCCCCGTGCCTCTCCTCAATGCGTTTTACACAACTCGTGCTGACATGCAGGGTCTCGGGCCTTTCAGCGCCCCTCTAACTGACACGCGAACTGTTCTAGTCAGTCTGCCAAAACGCTACAAACGCGTGTCGACACGTGGGACGGGGAACTTCAAACTTGTGGCGACACGGAGGACAGCGAACGTCAAATCTGTGACAACACGTCGAACGGGGAACGTCAAAATTGTGTCAAAACGTCGGACAAGGAACGTCAAAATTGTGGCGACACGGAGGACAGGGAACGTCAAAATTGTGGTAAAACGTCGGACGGGGAACGTCAAAATTGTGGCAAAACGTCGGACGGGGAACGTCAAAATTGTTGCAAAACGTCGGACGGGGAACGTCAAAATTGTGGCGTCACGGAGGACAGAGAATTTTAAAATTGTGGCGACACGGAGGACAGGGAACGTCAAAATGGTGGCGACACAGGACAGGGAACGTCAAAATGGTGGCGACACAGGAAACATCAAAACAATCAAATCAACATCAAAACCAACTTGCAACAAAGGGACGGGGAACATTAAAAGGCTAGCCACACTGGTAGACGGGGAATGTCCTAAGGTAAAAAGGGTAATGAGGAACATCAAAAGGGACGGGATCGTCAAAAAGAGGTCAACACGGGGAACGGGGAACGTCAAAAGTCTTACAACACGGGGACGGGGGATGGGGGACGGTGGACGTCAAAACTCTTACGACATTGGGACGGGGGGCGTAAACAAGTTTGCGATACGGAGAACGTCACAGCATTTGCAACACAGGGAACGAGGAACGTCAAAAGGTCGGCAGCACGGGGCAAGCGTGAGATTGGCCGTGATGGAAGCATGGGTTGTAGTGATTTAGAACAGGCGAGGGGCTAAGGTTTGTGGAGGATGATTACAATGGTGTTTAGGGTAGGATGTTCCTTGTAAATATGTGATGACATTGGACAGGGTGTTGGGGTTGCTACAATGTGTGGTCTGAGGGGTATCTTAGATTTGGAGTGGGGATATATAAAGTTGTGGCAATTTGGGGCATGGGGAGACACACAAGTAAATTTAAAGCACAGGTGGGGGAAAACATGGCATGATGACACCGGAAACGGGTGCGGGAAGAAGACTTCGGGATTATGGTGGACAAGTGAAATAATGAAATATTTCTTTCTTTTATCCAAAGCTTCCTTACTTTCCCACTGTCGGGATATGTTCCTACGCATTACAGCACACAAACATTGTCCATATTATACAATACATTGGTCAGTTTGAAATAGATACACCTGAAGACCCAGAGGTCAAGGAGGTCTGATTGTCCGTAATCCACTTTCTTGGCCGACATGGGGTCCTTGTAGAGGTGTCACAGATCGGTGTTACTGTTGTTGTCTAACACATGGTATAATCCACCGATGTTCAGGGGGTAGTACTTGAAATGCTTACAGTTGTCAGACTATAGTGCAGAGACCTCAGGGGAAATAACTACAGATGCCTTGTCCGCCCACTGGTCAGTACATGGTCAGTGTTGAAGCTAATCCGGACACGATTGACCTATTGCCATACGGTTATAGTGGACTTATACCTTTTGTTATTTTGCACCTGTGGCATTTTGAACTTACATTTATTATTTTTATTTTTCAATCAATCATATTTCAGACAAAACACGCGTTAATCATCCTGACAGCTGGGGTGGTAAGTCCATCATCATCATCACCTGTCTGAGCGCTCTCTCTGCTACAAAACAGCTTTTCCAATTTAATCTGATGTCTCATGCCGTCAAACCTGTGACAGTGGAGCATGCGCTGGGAGTGATTGATCACCACTTTCCACAGTGCCCATAATGATTACATCTCTTCTTGAGATCCAAATTAGTTACTTAAAGGTATTTTATAATAAACTCTACCTTAATAAGATATCGTGTGTAACGCACGCGGTTGGGGGTTATAAATGTTCCCGTTCCTCCGTACTCTGGTTGGTGCGGTTATGTCTCAAGTTGATGATACCTGTCCCAGTAAAGCATTGTACCTGTGATCACAATGACATGTGTAGGTACCGCGGGGATTGATAAAGACTTCTCTATTGTAGAGTGTCACCTGGCGAAGGCTAATATTCGACTTACCTGTAAAATTGGAGATTGTGTCAATTATTTTGATAACAAACGTGTTTACAATAAATAAGACCCCTGCTATTGATTGGTAGAAATAAAGACCCTGCTCGAATTAATCAAATGTGGAATTCCTATACAGGGCCCTTGAAGAGTCGGACAGAGAAGTTGTAATCGTCCTAGACAATGGCGAGCGTTGTTGAAGAGGTGTAGGTCTAGATCGATCCCCGTTGGAGAGCGTTACACAGGTCGAAGTGTGACAAGCAGTTCTCTCACTGGATCTGACACAGACAACGACACCGTCACACCTTTCTGTCACACAAATCTCCACTCTCGGACGTCTTAATGATTGATGTGAGGAGGCCCCTAACACTCGTCACGCGGAGCCTTTGTAGTTGCCGGGTACTGTCGTCCGTACACCATTGAACTGGTAATCTAGTTGGATGGTGTGTTTGTTCTGCTGGGTATCTTGTCGAGTGTAGGGTCATACTCTGTTAATCTCTCACCTTTACTCAACTCCCTCACAAGTCTGTCAACTCTGTACACAGCCACGTCTGTAAATAGGAAACACAAGACTGGGTACTGTTCACGTCTGAGAAGAGTTTTCCCTTGCTACTTTAAGCCAAGAGACAGGTGTTGGACATCCCAGACTCTCAACTCCCACTTTCGGTTTTCTGTCCTCGTATAGTTGTATCCACGAGGTATGGCCGTCGCTAAATCATGACAATTGCAAAATCATAATGCAATGCGCAAAAGACAAGAAATATCAGCTTATGACAAATGGATACAGTACGTATGTATAATGACATAACCACAACCGAAACCTGTAATTCTCTGTACTTTCTCGTTCTTTTTTGAAAACACATATGTCATATAAAGGTGGATTTCTGTTGATATTGCAGAGATATCCTGATAATAAGTAAATAACAATAATTGAATCGAGAAAAATGAATACTTTCAGATACATTGTAGTTACAAGGGTAACGTAACGTGAAAATGTATTAATGTCCTCTCTTTTATTTGTACCTATTTTGTTTTTGTCTCATTCAAGTTTTCAAGACAAAGGTATCACAACCTGTTGTTTTGTCAATCCCAAAACCTTTCACCTTGAACAATGCTTCGTATACAATAGAAACAAAAACAAAGGCAAATTAAAACAAAAGTGCTAGCCGGCTTATGATTGAGAATTGTAGTATGAAAAAGGACCAAACACATGTTATTTAGACAATCATGATTCAACCATAACTATTCGTAAATATGTTTACTTTTGACGTGGAACCAAAGTCAGAATAAAAAGTAAATTAAAGAAAATATTAACAAGTTTGCTTTGTCGTAAATGAAAGAAAAATATTAACAAGAAGTCCCAGACACATTCCAGAGATGACCATACCAGTCACGCAAGACCAGACAGCGAAATGGCATAACGGGGTATGATAAGAAGCGACGGAATCACATGAAAAGTTAGTGATAAGTAATGATGAAGTCAATGAACTTCGTAAAACTGTTAATAAGGCATCAGTCACTGGATATATGCTGGAATCTGCCACTGAAACAGCATCAGTCAAGGATACCTAGTAGAGAGAAGCGATAACCTCACTACTGCTGGGACTCCAGGGTATCGCTTGATGACCACTTTAATTCGAATTAGCATCCCAATCACCGGTAAACTCGAGATATAGACTTTCTATCCTGACGTGGAGTGGCGCACCGAGGGACCTTTCGTATCAAAGACATGTAAGCAATATCAGGCCAAATAACTATACTATTGTAGAAAGTATATCAAATTGAATGCACACATTTTCGTGAACATTGATAAAACTTGATAAATCTGTTCATCATTTTTCAGCCATGGAGTACCGGTATTCAAAACTGGAGCATGATAATTTGCAAGAGATCAGCTCTTTTCAAAGCTCGGCAAGGTGAAGGACAACAAGGAAAGAAACAACATCTGCACATGCGATAAAAAGACATCTTTATTTGCTATGAATGTATCTTTGCTATTTCTAGAACATTTCGGTTTTATTTACCAATGTTGTTAAGAGCCACGCCTCTCCTTGTCCCTACTGTGTAGTATATTTGTTTGTGAGGTGTTCCCACTAATGCTGTCCCCCGTCAGCCCTACCGACACTCCCTGAGGAGGCGCAGACACATCAGCAGCCATGTGGCTATCAACATCGTGTTGCACGTCTTTACCCGGAAACAGTGAATGCGCAGACATTAAGTACAATGCGTCTTAAAACTGTCGAAAGAAGTTAATATTTAAAATTACCACGTGCTTATTCTTTATTGACGTTTACAGGCACCCATTTGTATACTTCCATAAAACACGGATTAGATGGTGTTGGGGAAATTAGGACCTTCCAATAACCTGCTGTTGACCTTTACGAAGACCCCGAGGGTGCCCTTATCACGTTCTTAACGTGTTGCTTTTATAATGTAAATTATACTCGTTGTGAAAATGTTAACATACTATTTAGTTAACATGCTTTTATTAACCTATGTTTACAGTGGATTCAAATGTTATCAAAACACCAATGTTCATAAATTAAAGGGGTTTTACGCTCCTGACCCGTCTGCTTCTACATTAGTTTAGAAATTTTGGATTCCCACCTTTTGGCCCCTAGCATCACTGAAGAGTCCTAGGAGGACGAAACAGTTGTATGGGGTAGTTCAATTCATTTTTTGACCTACTGTATCCATTACTAAATTAAAAAGGTGCAGCACATGCGTGTGTTACGTCATCTTTAATATCATCTATACCTAAATGTTCATAGTTGAGTGTAGTGTAGTTTCATCTGTATCCTAAATATTATTATACCTGTTACCTGCGTTTAACATATGGTAACACATCAGTACCAGAACTCTGTTTAGCAAGATCACCTTTTCTATTTTTTCAAACTGAATTCGGCGATATGCATGTACAATGTAATTCGTTTAAATATTCCGATTTTGCATGCAGTTATGAGTGATGCGTTCAAGTTCACGTTTCCTAAGATGATCAAGGATGAAACTAATCCCCGGTAATTAGTTCGTAAATCGGTTGTGATTCTCAGATGTTATTCACTATGAGTAAGACGGGTGACACTGTATGACCAGGACTAACCAGTTTCTGTTTAACCTGACATATCGTCGACGTACCTAGGAGCGTACCTGGTTACTCAGCCGGTCGTGACACACGGAAGTTGACGATCCGTAATAAGAACATTTGATTCCGTCTCCAAGACAGAAACTGCAATTATCTTTGAAGATTATTTTCTAACTACCTGCACGAATCTCGCATCCATCCGTAATCTGACACCGGAATAGTTTCATCCTTCCCCTGTCTAATAAACATGATGACCTAAGACAATGCCATTGCGCTCGCGTCAGACGTTCATTTCCCATCCGAGGGATCGAGTCGCCGCAAATACACCCATAAACCAGTAATTTCCTGTGTTTTGTCGTTTAAAAACAAATAAAGCTTGCTAAACCCGATCGTTTGTTTTTTCTACGGACAAATGAGGTCATCGTGATGGTTATGATGCCTACTGTAAGATTAGTATTCGAAATTTCATGAGTAATGCGTTTTTGCTAATGTGTTGTTCATCAATGCCACATTTAAAATAAATTAATAAACAACGCTTTTCAGTAGAAGTTCCACATGGTGTAAGACTAAAGACAGTTATTGCGTGATATATCAAAATGCATCGGCTCTCATCAAGCCCAGTTTGTAAGAACAAGCAATTATTTCTGTGCATGTGCAGCGTTTGATAAATAATTATTAAAACGCTAAGTAGATCTATCAAACGATTTAGCTAGCATAATGCCTGCGTATATTTTACTTTCGAATTACGTTAATAAATACAATATAGTTAATACACGTCAGAAATGAAGTAACCCAACACAACACGGTCAACAAAGGAGACATCAAATCATATTACAAGGTGACAGGAATATTTTGTAGACGAAAATGAATAAAAAGTGCAACAAACGACAAACGTACAGAATATCTTTCATTGAGACCACCATGGCGACCATAACATTTGCCTAAAAATTTAATCAATCTGCATCGCGCGTATCCCATTTGTCGTAAGTTTGTTCGTATCGATATAAAAAGTAAGCCCAGACATAACGAATCAACTGCGACATGTCAACACCATAGGTGGGAGAAACATGAAAGCAACTGTCAAAAAAAGGAAAGTTCACGATTGGAAAATCGTCATGTTTATCGTATAGCTTAGTAGTAAGCATGTTGGTAATCTTTTAAGTCGAGATCGAGGCAATGTTTTGTTATTTATAATTAGAACATTGTCGATAGGCCTGAAAGTGAAATTAAATTGTTTTCTGTCATGATAATCTCCTCAACAAGTGCAGTCTGGAATGAAAACAAAACATAAAGTCAGTTAAGTTTTTCCTATAGGAATGTCAATCTTTCCTCCAAACACAACACAAAATTGAGTCGTGTCACCAAAACCATAATCCGAACTCAAAATCGATTAAAGATGACATAACACACACATATGCGGCACCTTTCAAATTTAACTGCAGTATACAGCCGTTTCGTCCTCCTAGGATTCTTCAGTGATGCTAGGGGCCAAAAGGTGGAAATCCAAAATTTCTTTTCTATTGTAAAAGCGGAGGGGTCAGGTGCGTAAAAACCCTTTAATTCATGAATTCAGAAGTAAAATTAAACTAGTTCTGTATAAAACTAGGGGCAAAGTATGAAAAAAGGAAATAATTGCATGGAGACCATTGTAAAAGTACACAAGAATAAGACAAGGAGTTCCGGAAGAGTAAGTGTCTTCTGCTTCGTGTACGACACTCGTCAAAGTGAGAACCGAGAAATTATTCTCAATCACAACAAATAAGCACATTGATGTACACATTCAAATTACACAAAGATACAAAATATGTCAAAAGATAATGTCAACAAAAATCACAAACACAGGACCAAGTGGACACGAAACAAAAACGCCGAGCCAGGAACAAACCAGGAATGTAAAGAAAGAAAGAACGAAAGACTGCTTAACACCTGACGTGGGAAACAGTACCCGATGATTAAGATTACAGGTGTGATATAGGCTACACGGCAGGTGTGATTTATTCTTTACATAAAGGTAATGGTACTGTATAAGTGACTTTGAAATTTTAGAACAAATCAATACTAGATGATGCACAATTGGCACCTTTTGGAATTATAATAGGTAATTTGAATATTCTCTCCGCAAAGTACTTCTTTGACCATAATTGGTCGAATCCTAGTACTCTAAAGACCTCCGAATGTTATGATTTTTGTATATAAAGAAAACATAAACAACGTACTGAAGCGTGCCATTTCTACAACCGGCCCAGTTAGGATTTAACTATAGTATGTCTGGGGTCCTTAGCACTCTATAGAGGCGTGAAAATTAAGACAGATTGGCTTGAAGATTGGACTGTGGTTTGACACCGCTAGGTCTGAGCTCCTGGTGCTGATGTTGTGTCTGGTACCGGAGTATGGAACTGTAGACGAGAATGGAGGTGACAGTTATCGGCCGCTATCCAACCCCATAGAAATAGGTGTCGATTAATTAATCAAAATTTGTCTATGTTACTTTCGAAGAAACAAATTAGTCAAAAAGACAATCATCTATAAATAGCGGGTGCCAATTCATTTGCTCGGCACTCCAGTACAATATTGACAGTGTAGGACGTTGGAAAGCTGGTGAAGTCTCAGCTAGACATATTACCCAGTGTTAATGACTCGCGTGCAGCCCTAGTAGTAGGCTGGAACAGTCCTAGCCAGGCCGAGGTGACGAATACACTTGCGCTCGTTGATCAAATGAAGCACCCCCTCTTTATGTAAGTGGACAGTTGATGCCTTATTGCATAGTTTTGTGGCCTGAAGACAGGTGTATATCAAACGCTGTTTCCTGGAGGTGTTATACTCATTATATATCTATTACATATATTGGTGTTATTACCGTCTGGCGGCTTTTAAGCATTCCGTAGTTAAATATCCATTTGATATCTCAGATTGTTATAGAGGTTGGAGTGATAACGCCGCAATAATTACAAGTTACACCATATAGCAAATTTGGGTGCATTTACCGATGTTGTTTTTATAATTTCCTATTTCATCGTAAATATTTTGCATTTCATCTTGAATGTTTTTTTTCCTGATGCAATACAAAAGTTTACGTTTTTACAAGATGCTAAGATTTTTATCCCCATTTATTCTGCAACCGAAATAGACACAACTATTTCTAACAGTAGAAGAGATTAAGTTTCATAAATACAGCTTGTGCGTAACCAATCAGCGATAATTTTAAGTAATGCCAGGTTACCAATGACATTTGTTATTACAGTGAAGCGGACATCGTTGTTAAAACTAGCACGGAGCACATGTTCTCAATATCAGCAACGTTTGAAATGAAAATTTGCTGAATAATATTTGATATAAACGATATTCATTTACATTACATGTAGACATGTTTCAATTCATGTCATTGAGAAGAGAACTGAAATATTTTAATAAACGTTTGTCTGGTGCCATCGTTATATATCTTTTGTCGTTATTGTGATGTCACAATATCTTTATAAAATCACGATGTACAAATGTATCGCATGCGGTTATCCTGTTATAAAACACATACTCATTGAACCATCCTCGATATCCAGGGGTTACGATCACCTATGTAATATACACCCCTGGAATATATCATGGCAAAATTGAAAGCTCCCGGGTCTGCCACCTAGCGGTCGGTGAGGGTTGTGTCCCTTTGAATCACGTAATCACCGACCAATCAAAATTGCGTGTAACAAAACGGCTTATGCAATGAATGTAAACAAGGAAGAACATCTCATTCGGTTGATCTATGAAAAATTCAAGCTTGATCAAAATTAGAAAGCATCAGGAAACGGCGATCGACGCACTGAGTCCTTGTCGTAAATGTGTCGTTGGAGATTGTTCTTCTCTGTTTTACTGGTAAAGATCCATGACACAGTCGACACTGTGCCATGTTTGTTTACATTTTTTTCTGTCCCATAAGAAGAACGCGTGATCAAATGTAAGGTGCGCTCTGATTGGACGCAGCCAGACCTAGCTGCATCCAATAAAAATTCTCGTCGCGGGATTTACGAAATGTGGTCTATATATGCCAAGGGTGAAGATGAGTGTGCGGATCGTAACCCTTGGCTAGCGAAGATGTCATTGAACTAACTCAATATTTCCCTTGCCCAGCTCTGCCTGACGTTTTCTCTTCCTTGTAATCGTTACACGGAACGTATACGAGCCACTTTCAGAACAGTGTTTACATTGCTGTCCTCAGATAAGGGGACGGTAGAGAGTCTGATATCAACTTGCTGTTTCATTTCAGTATTTGGAACCTTTGTCTTGTCCTTTCTAGTAATTCTACCTTTTTAGTGGTCTCCCCCTCAGCATCTACATCCGAGTGACGTCAGCTGTAGATGGAGGGAGGACAATAAACACCACGCAAGCAAACAAACAAACATGAAAACTTGATTCAAGTTGACTCACCCTTATATTTTATATTTTATAGAGTGTCGTTCTTTTCGTACAGGTGGCCTGTAATGTACACTGTATCAGGGGAAGGATATATGGCACAATACGAAAGCCTACGTGACATTGAGTGACAACGGACTATCATTCCCAACCACCATCCCCTATCGAAGGTACCTTCTCACCAATAACCACACCACCACCACCACAACGTCCACATGTAGAGTCTGCTGATACACTTCTACTTCCCGAGGTTTGTTGAAGCCTTAATGACCATAGTTGTTTCGTTTTAGTTATGGCATGGTTCATGATATACGCACATTTGAAGTTATAAAATACTCTTTTTATTTTCTAAATTCTAAATGGGTTTATGGCATCTGATCTTTCTGCTTCTACAATAGTTTATGAAATGTTGGTTCCCAACTCTTGGTGTCCCTAGTATCACTGTCGAGTCCTAGAAGGATGAAACAGCTGTATCAGGTAGTGTAAATTTGTTTTTCGGCAGACTGTATATGATACTAAATTAAAAGGTGCAGCACATGCATCTGTATTAGGTTCACCTTCCACAACTCCGCACCACACAACCTCCACCACCACCACACAACCACCACGCCACCACACAACCACCACCACACAACCACCACCACCACACAACCACCACATCACCACCACCACCACCACCACCACACAACCACCACCATCACCACCACACAACCACCACCACCACCATTACTGCATCTTCCGCCGCACCATCACCACATCATGCCATCAGTATACACCATAGTTCAAGGTGTTGTACCCCGTCGTGGCTATCTATCTTCTTAATGTTAAATTCACATTGCTGTTGTATCACAAGCAAAAAAGAAATTTAATGGTACTAGCATTTATATTTAAATACAAACATAATGGTACAAAAAAATCCCATTCACTACAATATTTAGATATGTGTGATGCTGTGTCACTCTCGGCTAATGGTAGGACCCCCTTCTATTACAGATGACACCGCCTGCCGTCAACAGGGTGTAGTTTATTGGCCTGCTTAGTGTTTAGTAAGCTTAAGTTGTATATCATAGCAGAATTATACACCCCACGTGACTTTATGCTCTACCTTGCCAGGTCCAGTCATAAAACGGTACTAAAGCGGGGTAATTGTTACATATTTAGGGTACTTTGAATACCACTGTGTAACAAATCGCCTGCTCGTTCTGCTCGGGCCTCCAACATCAAAGTGTGCTCGGAGGACGGCAGCGAAGATAAAGCAGGACTTCGGAGTCTTGGAGGAGCGACAGGTGGTTGTTTACTGCCCCCTCCGTAGTGTTGACAAGTACCACCCCACTGCCGGGGAGGTATTTCTCACCAACACCAGTCTACAAATCCAGATCATACTCGTATCAAGTATCCAGTCCAAATTGTAGGTATGCGAGATTAGCTATCATGATCTTTATAGATAGTGGTATATTTAGAGCACAAGGTGGTTTCCACTGCGCCATGTCAAGTGGGAAAGGGTTTTAATCAAGCCATGAAGAGTTCCAGAGCTCGTTATTTATATGATACGATTACCAATAAATAAATTAATCAATTAGAATATTATGTGTTGTCATTTCTAAATGGTTATAATTTTGTTGTTCGCTTATAGAGCAGTATTTCATGACATTGTAGAAGTACACTACAGCTTCATGCAGTCAATATCTGTAGTGTACATGAGAACACGTATTGATAACTGAAGTACTGGTAGCCAGCATATACCTTTAATTGTACGAGTATAACCTAGGGTTCAATAAACTAAGTATATACCTGAACTATTTTATTGCTTGATGTATTGCTTGCATTACATGTCTTTTCATGTTGCCTTTGTCTATTTCATCAACTTCCGGAGAAGTTAAAATGTGTATCTAAACAATTTACATTGATGTTCGTGTTTTAACAGCTAGAAAACCAAGGAGAAGGAATATGACATGGTATAATTTTGTTAAGATTCCTGCACTTTGTTCGTGATGGGTTTGAAGGCAACTCCTGGATATTCCTACAAGTTCACAAAAGGATACATTAAATTAAAGCTTCGTCATCTATGATTGATAAAATCAAAATATTGTACCAATGTGGGCGGTTCAGAATATTCATAAAATTTCATTAACATGCAAATATACGCCACAATGGTCTAGTAGATAAGCTCACGGCCGCTTGTTCCGAAGATCGGAAGTTTGACACGCGCTGTTGGAGATTTACTTTTACAAACTTCCTATTTTGAATATAATCGAAATAGTTTACATATATAGTATAGATATTGATAAATCTTAGTTTTTTTATTAAACAAAACGCGTGATATTTATTCCCAATAATTGCTAAACAATTGCTGTAAAAAATAATTTTTGAAATAATATGTTTTCTGTGATTATGGCTACATAACTACCTTACACAAGCATCCTGCATTATACTCAATTACAAATACTTAATTGAACACAGCAAGAAAACCTAACTAGGCCCCCTCTTACATTGTCCACCAATCTATATGGCCTTTGACTGAACATGTATTTCATTCTGTAAGGATGTCAAATAGAAACAGAGTTATATTCTATCAATCATATGATAACTCCTTTCATTCCCTAACAGTTCAGAGCGATTGTCCTCTCACACCTTTTACGGCTTTGTCACACAACTCGACACTGGATACCATGTCATTGGTCAATATTTATTTCAATAATTTGACTTATGTTAAAGCTCCTTTTCTAGTATTAAAAAATAAATGTAACATTTTATTATTACAAACCTCTTCATCTTCTGTGTTATATATTTTTCGTCTTCAATGGTGCTTTGGCTCCTTTTCCGTAATCAGATGATAAACGTCTCTTGTTCCGCAATAATTTCAGCTCCTGTTCCCTTCAGTTGTGGCTGTATTTAGACAGACGACGTACGTCGGTATTCTGAAAAATTGTCTTTCAGTTCATTTTGGTGCTGAAAATGACCTCTTGTGAATAGTGTATCGTAACGTAACGGCTATATGTGTGCACTTCATTCTAGTGTTATGTGTATACTGTAATCACCATAGAGATGTAGAATAGATACGTTACCACATGGTACATTTTTCAGGCTCGTCATGAAAACAATTTTTTCATTGTGAGTATCTTGGTGAAATCAGGATTCAGCAGAAGGCTGTGCCAGCGATGAAAACATTTTAAAACAAGTTCTAAAACAGTTGTGTATTTATTACCTTCTTGCAACTGCCTTATGTAATTCCTCATTGATAAATAGGTAAACAAGTCCTATGTATTTCAACTTTTCATGAAGAGTGGACTAGAATTAGGCAACCAGGGTCAACCGTGGTCCGACATAGACAAGGAGTGTGCAATCCCTTACAATATTCTCCCTAGTGACGTCAACATCCACATGGTTATATTGACACCGAGTGTGTCCATCCTTACAGTAATCCCCCTAGTGACATCAACACCCACAGTGAACATTGACACTGAATGTGCAATCCCTTACAGTAATCCCCCTAGTGACATCAACACCCACAGTTATACATTGACACTGAATGTGCAATCCCTTAAAGTAATCCCCCTAGTGACATCAGCACCCACAGTGTTACATTGACACCGAGTGTGCAATCCCTTACAGAAATCCCCCTAGTGACATCAGCACCCACAGTGATACATTGACACTGAGTATGCCCATTTTATGACATCAGCACCCTCAGTATGACAGACTTAATGAGTGTACCGCTAACACCTAGTCAGGTCAGAGTTTAAAGGTCTGTCACCTTGTACCGGCTCTACCCCCTGGAACAGTAGGGCGCATGTTTGAAGAACCCATCTCCGGTCTGTACAGCTCATCTGCCTCCTCCACTTTCACATCGGTAGATAACAGTGATGGCTTTACCATTCCTTCGACTGCACACAACCTCAGCAAATCTTTTAACATGTAACTTGATGTGTTTTACAGGGCAGCCTGCTGTCCCTACTAGAGTACACACCATGCAGCGATTGTCATTTTGACTAATAGCCATATGGAGCAAATAACATATGATTTTTCGTTTGTTTGTTTTCGGTTTCAATTCAATAGACTTATTAGATATGTTCATCAGTTTCATGCATTAAGAGGGTTTTATAGTATGCATTACCCATTTGCTCATCAATCATGTACAACTTCATCACAAGACTTAGAATTAGAAAATTAGAAAAACAGACAGAGGAAAGGATGTTGAAATGTTTGGCCTAATTGAAGAGTTTGAGTACAATAATAGGTTTCACATTAGTACATATTGAACACCTACTGTGAGAGCTGCAAGGTAACCTGGGATAAGTCTAATATATACATGGCTTAAAGTGTCTATTTACGGAATGTTATCCGAAATACTGTGAATGTAAGTCCCTGATCTGACGGTGGATTATGAGTCCCTAATCTACCAGTGGATTATAAGTCCCTGATCTGACGGTGGATTATGAGTCCCTGATCTGACGGTGGATTATCAGTCTCTAATATACCGGTGGATTAACAGTCCCTGATCTAACGGTGGATTATCAGTCCCTGAACTGACGCTGGGTTATCAGTCCCTGAACTGACGCTGGGTTATCAGTCCCTGTTTATACCGGTGGATTATCAATCCCTAATCCACAGGTAAATTATCAGTCTCTAATCTACCGATGGATAATCAGTCCCTAATCTACCAGTGGATTATCTGTCCCTGAGCAAACGGTGGATTATTAGTCCCTAATCTACCGGTGGATTATCAGTCTCTAATCTTCCAGTGGATTATCAATCGCTGATCTAACGGTGGATTATCAGTCCCTGATCTGACGCTGGATTATCAGTCCCTGTTCTATCGGTGGATTATCAGTCCCTAATCAACAGGCGGATTATCAGTCTCTAATCTACCGGTGGATTATCAGTCCCTGATCTGACGCTGGATTATCAGTCCCTGATCTAACGGTGGATTATCAGTCCTTAATCTACCGGTGGATTATCAGTCTCTAATCTACCGGTGGATTATCAGTCTCTAATCTACCGGTGGGTTATCAGTCTCTAATCTACCGGTGGATTATCAGTCCTTAATATACCGGTGGATTATCAGTCTCTAATCTACCGGTGGATTATCAGTCATTAATATACCGGTGGATTATCAGTCTCTAATCTACCGATGGATAATCAGTCCCTAATCTACCAGTGGATTATCTGTCCCTGAGCAAACGGTGGATTATTAGTCCCTAATCTACCGGTGGATTATCAGTCTCTAATCTTCCAGTGGATTATCAATCGCTGATCTAACGGTGGATTATCAGTCCCTGATCTGACGCTGGATTATCAGTCCCTGTTCTATCGGTGGATTATCAGTCCCTAATCAACAGGCGGATTATCAGTCTCTAATCTACCGGTGGATTATCAGTCCCTGATCTGACGCTGGATTATCAGTCCCTGATCTAACGGTGGATTATCAGTCCTTAATCTACCGGTGGATTATCAGTCTCTAATCTACCGGTGGATTATCAGTCTCTAATCTACCGGTGGGTTATCAGTCTCTAATCTACCGGTGGATTATCAGTCCTTAATATACCGGTGGATTATCAGTCTCTAATCTACCGGTGGATTATCAGTCATTAATATACCGGTGGATTATCAGTCTCTAATCTACCAGTGGATTATCAGTCCTTAATATACCGGTGGATTATCAGTCTCTAATCTACCGGTGGATTATCAGTCTCTAATCTACCGGTGGATTATCAGTCCCTGATCTGACGCTGGATTATCAGTCCCTGTTCTACCGGTGGATTATCAGTCCCTTATCAACAGGTGGATTATCAGTTTCTAATATACCAGTGGATTACCAGTCCCTGATCTGACGCTGGAAAATCAGTTCCTAATCTAACTATGGATTATAAGTCCCCGATCTGACGCTGGGTTATCAGTATCTAATCTACCGATGGATTATCAGTCCCTGATCTAACGGTGAATTATCAGTATGTAATCTACCGGTGGATTATCAGTCCCTGATCTTACGGTGGATTATCAGTCCCTGATCTGACGGTGGATTATCAGTCCCTGTTCTACCTGTGGATTATCAGTCCCTAATCTGACGGTGGATTATAAGTTTCTGATCTACCGGTGGATTATCAGTCCCTGATCTGACGGTGGATTATCAGTCCCTGTTCTACCGGTTGATTATCTGTCCCTGATCTGACGTTGGATTATTTGTCTCTGATCTACCGGTGGATTATCAGTCCCTGATCTGACGGTGGATTATCAGTCCCTGTTCTACTGGTTGATTTTCTGTCCCTGATCTGACGTTGGATTATTTGTCTCTGATCTGTTAGATTTTTAGTCCCGGTGAGCATCCGGTTGTTTCTCATTCTATGTTTACTTCTGATGACTGTCATGCAGGTAGGGCGTAAGAATTGTACATGCTGTGCACATTGCATGATCGTAGAAGACGACTAAACTTGGGACCGTATATCTAAACAACTGTCTCCTTCCTAATGTCTCCATGGCACTACCTCACGTTTGGGCTTTAGTTGACCATTTGCCCCTGTGAGGAAGGCTATGGGTTCTCTCAAGCCGAGACATACCAGAGTCTCTAACAATGATAGTTACTACTCCCTGCTTGACGCTCAGCATTATGGGAGTGAAACGACTGGTTCCCTGTTGTACGTATAATATGAGCGGTTGGGGTGTTCTCCTGGGGTTCTTCGGCAGTTTACTTCAGTGTGGAAGCACTTTAAATCGGCAAAAAAGATCCGGACTATCGCAATGAGGCTTACACGAAAATACCGCGGCCTCCCAAAATACAAACGCACTCAACTACGCATCAACATCGTATACACCTTGAGGCTGTCTTTAAATGATCATGGCAGTTCATATTACGTTAAAATAATTCAACCAAACCAAACCAAAACGTCTGATGGATTCTAAGTCCCTAATCTGCTTGTGGATTGTCAGTCCCTGTGAACCTTGGGTGGATTATCAGCCCAGTGGACTTCTGGTGGATCATCAGTCCCTGACCTGCTGGTGGATCATCATTTCATGTGGGCTTCTAATGGATCATCAATCCTTGTGGACTTCTAATGGATTATCAGTCCCTGTAGACTTCCGATGGATTTTCATTCCTTGTGAACTTCTGGTGGATTATCAGTCCCTGTGAACTTCTAATGGATCATCAATCCCTGTGGACTTCTTATAGATCAACAATCGTTGTGAACTTCTAATGGATTATCAGTCCCTGTAGACTTCTGATGGATTATCAGTCCCAGTGGACTTCTGGTGGATCATCAGTCCCTGACCTGCTGGTGGATCATCAGTTCATGTGGGCTTTTAATGGATCAACAGTTCATGTGAACTTCTAATGGATTATCAGTCCCTGTAGACTTCTGATGGATTATCAGTCCCTGTAGACTTCTGGTGGATCATCAGTCCCTGACCTGCTGGTGGAATATCAGTTCATGTGGGCTTCTAATGGATCATCAGTTCATGTGAACTTCTAATGGAGTATCAGTCCTTGTGAACTTCTGGTGGATCATCAGTCCCTGACCTGCTGGTGGAATATCAGTTCATGTGGGCTTCTAATGGATCATCAGTTCATGTGAACTTCTAATGGAGTATCAGTCCTTGTGAACTTCTGGTGGATCATCAATCCCTGTGGACTTCTAATAGATTAATCAGTCCTTGCTCTGTCGGTTGAGGTTATCGGTCCTTGAGCATCATTCCTTGATATACCGGTTGATGATCTGATCCTGATATACCGGTTGATGATCAGTCCCTTTTCTGCCCGTAGATTATCGACCTCTGAATCTTTTCAGAATCTAAAGTTTCAATATGTATTTAAGTTGTTCATAAAGCTTTATAGAAGTTCAGATAAGTTTCTTAACTGAAAAAAAATCCCCTAAGTTAACGTTTGTAATGCTTTTTTCTTTGAGATAACTATTTTAAGAAACTGAACGTTCATGAATGTGGCTCCAGCGACAAACAGTATCAATGAACAACGACTCGTTATCTATTTTTTTTTAAAATATCATTAGTTTCATCAGTTTACCCCGCGTTCAAGTTTTCATACATTTACAAAAAAGTTTGTCGGTTTCTCATTTAATGCATATTTCATGGATTATGTTTGTTTCAATTTGTTCTGTTATACCAGTGTACCCAAAATATGTCAATGACTCTCTGTATAAAAGTCGTATCATATTAATGTTTCACTGTTGCAGGGCAGACTATTTTTTTAATACTATCAAATGTGATATTCACAAAGACTTTGCATGCAGATGGACTTTTGCTATTGTGTGTATTAACAGTCATGTTTCCACGGGATGTCTGTTTCACAATAACCTGCGCTAAATTACTTTTCTCTCATCAATTTCAAAGTACAAGTAACGTTAAGATAATTGGTCTAAACACGTGCATACAAGAAAACTATTAACAAAACTGAATACAAACTAATTAGTTTTGTACTTTCGGTTCAGGAGACACTTGTGTGTTTACGTCATTAAGGAAATTTCAGTGTTAATCTAAGGAAATACAAATCTTGTAATCAACCCAAGAAATCGTTTACATATTCGTGTAAAATTAAAATGATTTTACTTTTTTCAACTATTATGTCATATTTGTTATTAATACCATCTTCGACACTCCCAGAAAATGTTTTAAAAGAAAATAATCAAAAGTGAGAGATAAGAAATATAAATGATATTTTTCACAAACGTAAAGAAAAAAGGTAGTTTGCCGGTTTTTGTTCGTATATCAACTTCAGCACAGCGAGACCACCACACGAACACTTTATAATGACGTCAGGCGGTTCCATAATATCAATCATGGTGACGTCAGGCTGTTCCATTTTAAACATTATTGTGACGCCAGGTTGTTCCATTACAAACATTATGGTGACGCCAGGTTGTTCCATTATAAATGTTATGGTGACGTCAAGCTGTTCCTTAATATCCATCATGGTGACGTCAGGTTGTTCCATAATATTCATCATAGTGACGTCAAGTTGTTCCCTTAATATACATCACGGTGACGTTATAGGCTGTTCCATTATACATATTATGGAGTCTCCAGGCTGTTCAACTTTACACATTATGGTGACTCCGGCTGTTCCATTATACACATTATGGTGACGTCAGGCTGTCTATTATAAATAGTATAGTGATGCCAGGCTATTCCACGAATATCATCGTCGATGCAGACTCTACAAATTGCCATCGTCAATGGCAACGCAGACTCTACAAATTGCCATCGTCAATGGCAACGCAGACTCTACAAATTGCCACCGTCAATGGCAATGTAGACTCCACAAATTGCCACCGTTAATGGCAACGCAGACTCTACAAATTGCCATCGTCAATGGCAATGTAGACTCTACAAATTGTCATCGTCAATTGCAATGAAGACTCTACAAATTGCCATCGTCAATGGCAATGTAGACTCTACAAATTGCCACCGTCAATGACAATGTAGACTCTACAAATTGCCATCGTCAATGGCAAGGTAGACTCTACAAATTGCCACTGTCAATGGCAACGCAGACTCTACAAATTGTAAAATAGACATGAAGTGTGAATATATACGTAAAAAGTAATGAACAGCTTTCATTTGGAATCCATAGTCAATATCAATGGTCCA
The DNA here is from genome assembly GCA_947623455.1 of Mimachlamys varia. NCBI lineage: Eukaryota > Metazoa > Mollusca > Bivalvia > Pectinida > Pectinidae > Mimachlamys > Mimachlamys varia. Next base: position 30,155,063 of record OX392527.1, on the reverse strand, counting down.
TGGAACGCGAGGAATTCTATAAAGTCGACTACTTATGAATGCTAAATGAAAGATGCCCAATACTAATATTTATTTTGAGATAATTTCTTTAATCTCATAGCGGATTTCAACGTTACGAACATGACATAATAATAATATCAGGAATCCGGTAATGCTATTCACAGCTGACATGAATGTAAATGCCATGACAACTTGGTAGGAAAATATAACTTAATAACACATCAGCAGATTATTTTGTTTTATTTTAGATGAAGATTTACATGATATCTTTAGATGGACAAGGGGCACAACCAAAAATATATCAGACAATCGTCTGGTATAACTGGCCACTGACTTCGTGGCATAGAACATACTTGTACACATGTTGAGTATGAGGACCAATTAATACACTCCAGTAGGAACCCTGTACATACACTCCAGTAGCCAGTAGAAACCCAGTACTAAAGCAATCGATGGTTCAAGTGATTGCTCCTTAGTCAGACTATGAACGGTCTGAGCTTTTATACATTATCCGGATGGGTCGAGCGCCCGACACACATGCACTACATGGGCGTCGCTGGAACCCACACTCCGGGCAGACGAGCGTCTGTACCCATATTCCGGACAAACGAGCGTCTGTACCCATACTCCAGACAGACGAGCATTTATACCCATACTCCGGAAAACGAGCGTCTGTACCCATTATCCGGACAGACGAGCGTCTGTACACACATTCCGGACAGACGAGCGTCTATACCAATACGCCGGGCAGACGAGCATCTGTACCTTTACTCCGGACTGGCGAGCGTCTGTACCCATACTCCGGACAGACGAGCGTCTGTGCGGTTCGAGCGTCTAGTTTGTATACATATTGTATATTGTATGCATGATGTTTCCCGAACTGTTAAAACCCCAGTACATTCCGGAAAGGCGATCGCCCGGTTAACATACATAATGTATCCCGGGCGGTACAAGGCCCGATTACACCTTCCCGACGGGTCGAACGCCCAATACACATATATTCCGGATGGTTCAAGTGCCCGGTTCATATACATCGGGCGATTCGAACGCCATTACATATAGTTCCAAAGCGCCCTGTTCAGCATGTACTGCAGACGGGTCAAGTGCTCGGTACAGTTCGAGTGCCCGGTACATGTATAACCGGAAGTCCGAGTGCCCGGTACATGTATAATGGGAAGTCTGAGTGCCCGGTACACGTATAATGGGAGGTTCGAGTGCCCGGTACATGTATAACGGGAAGTCCGAGTGCCCGGTACATGTATAATGGGAAGTCTGAGTGCCCTGTACATGTATAACGGGAAGTCCGAGTGCCCGGTACATGTATAATGGGACGTCCGAGTGCCCGGTACATGAATAATTGGAAGTCTGAGTGCCCTGTACATGTATAACGGGAAGTCCGAGTGCCCGGTACATGTATAATGGGAAGTCCGAGTGCCCGGTACATGTATAACGGGAAGTCCGAGTGCCCGGTACATGTATAACGGGAAGTCCGAGTGCCCTGTACATGTATAACGGGAAGTCCGAGTGCCCTGTACATGCTATCTTAAAAATCTTGACGATGCTCTATGGTCGTTAGCGTATCAGATGAACAGTAGTGTAAACAGTGTAAAGGAATAGCAACATGTTTATGTACATCTTCAATACATCTAAATAACAAATGAGTCAATGGAAAATATGTAACTCAACAGTCTACAGCACTGGCATTGGTTCATCATCAGATCCAAACTAGGCCTTAATCAAGATAAACAGATCATACATCTTCCAAACTTGTGATGACCGTTCTAGTGACATTAAGTACCACCAACACTGATATGTGACCCGTACCGCCCAATTATTTGATCGTGCTGAATTGTACTTGTTTAAAATAATTTAATGAAGACTCGCACAATTTTTACAATTCCCTATCGGAAGAAAATTCCCAATGTAGATTATCCTCACGTTGTGTGTGCCGATAGGGGTTTATATATCAATGAACACCTGCTTTGGTACAGGTTGCCAATATAGACCCTTCTGGCTTATATCTTAGTTAAATAATATCAAACGCATGTCCAGCCGACATGACGAAACATGTGTAATGGTGATGCCATATACATACATGTAGGTAATCTATGTCTTGATACGACATAGCTTTCAAGTCAAATATTATATCGTTAATATAACAGAAATATTTAAACAGATTTCATGAACAATAAAATATAACGATTAAATTATCTATATACATATCTCAAATACTATACACATATGTAACGTTTACAAAGGAACAAAGAACAGGTGTCAAGACGGTTACAACACAACAGCATATCCGAATGACGTCATCAGCGTTTGTCACTGTGTTTATATACACAAGATGTCGCCAAACACAGGGGAACGAATTCACAACGTAACCAGTTTTGACAACTTCTCCATTTTATAAAGGAAATGGGATCGATCTTATAGAAAATATTGTGCTTGTTTACACATGTATGAAAATATACTATGCTTTCAAACTGTAACATGTTCGCACGTAAACATAATTTTCACCGCCGCCTAATATTTTTTCCCTTCTGGTTTCATAGGAGGCACTCTGCCAGATGTGCCTGCATGAATCCTGTTTTGTGACCTAATGCAGAAAGGGAACTCATAAAAGGTTTTCTCCAAAAGACACAAGGGACGTCGATGGTCACTTGGTATGAACTGTAACTACACAACCTGGATGTGTCTGTCGATGTGCGAATCTCCAGGTGGTATGTTTCTTTGAACACTATCAAAGTTAGGGTGATATGTTACCCGTCACACTTGGTTGATAAGGAATCGATGCTACAACACGTTCGTTGTCCGTATATGGAACAGTGTGTAATGATTCATTGCGAAATAACGTTGATGGATGAAAAACACCCCGTTCGAATGCGTCCTTTTTTTTTTATCAAAGTCCAGTTTTCAATTATGATTGAAGTTCATTTCATATTTATGCTATTTCATCGTTTTTAATTTCTCTTTTTCCTCAGTGAACTGTTTGACCTACATTTGCCTTTCCGTTGGTGTTTAACGAACCTTCGGAGACGACGCTGCCACCTGTCCTTCCAGCGGATGACGATAGTCTTGCGGTCTACGTCATATCCGGTACGATTGTTTCTCCTCCGGTGTTTACCAATAAGAAGGTACTGACGGTTGAGACGCAGTTTTGGACATTTACATTTGACATCCTTTTTGGGAATCCACAGGTAAGTTTCCCCTCGTCTGTTCTGTTTGGGGTCTGGTTTGTAAATGCTGATGACGTGGACTGTAAACCTGACCATATCCCCGACAGTCTCTCTCGACAGGATGTTGGCATGGATCGCTGGAAACAAATAAATTGAAAAAAATGTTATGACAATGAAGATTATGGATAAAGGGTTGACAAGAAACTATTATATTTCTTGATAACAAAACACTCCTAAGACGTGTCCCCACGAAATTGTATTGTAGTTTTTTTTGTTAAATAATTATCTTACTGTCTACTATTATATACAATTATCAATTCCTAAAATATATTTTCGATCCAATCATTGGTCAAATGATTGACTTTTGACTGAAAACTCACCGAAATCTCGTCGGCAATATTTCCGAACGTTGACTCTTTTGTTTTTCGATTTGCATTTTCCACAAACGGCTGAAATGAAGGAAACATATCTTAAAATGTGAAATAACATAATTAAGACGATAAAGAAATACAAGTGTGAACATCAATCCAACGCAAAATCAACAACAATTCGTTGTACTTAGGTCATTTTCTATACTAATAATCCCGATCATTACTACTGTAAACTACTGCCTCCAGGTCGCATAAATAGCCTCTCTGAGTTACACCGAAGTTTAGACATATATAACGTGAATCATTCTGTACGAGTTGTAACAACTGATCTCCATATACGATTACATTGGCCAGACTTCCCCGAGTAAAGACATTAGGTGACTTTGCACGTCATATTTGTTTAAGTGTCATTATAGAGGGTATTCTACTTAATATTTAAAGATTTGAGTCCTTATTAGTCGAAATGGTATAATGGAGTGAAGAACTGTTTAGTTTGTTTAATTTTCTACATCTGTATACAAGATACATAAATAAGGCTTCCTGTTAATGTTCGCAAGTGATGAATGTGTTAACATTAATGAATATGGTCCAGAACGTAAAATAAGTAAAATTGTAGTCGTTTGTCCTTTCGTTTACATTTATTCAATTCCACACGATTATATCTAACGATGATCCCAGAATCAAGGGCCTACTACAGGTAATACCTTCAATGAAACAAATCACACCCTACCACTGCATCTGATGGAGTTTGTCAATTGACAAAGTGCCAATATTAGTTTGTGCTAAATTACGTAACAAGTATATCTTAATCAATTTCGATCCATCAAATCAAGGTGTTAATATTTTGACTGTAAAATATCTTTCAGTTTTTTTCAAGGAATAAAAACGTTTGTACATGTATATGCTTTTGATATTTATTGTATATGTTTGTATATGTTTTATATGGTTAAATATATATGCTTTAGGTTTTCATATTTTTGTACGTCTTTTAAAATATTTATTGCATTTTTAATATATATTGCATGTTTTATATTTTTAGTATGTTGTTTATGATGTGTATGTTTTTATATTTATTGTTTTACGGTATGTCATTTTAAATATTTACTGTATTTTCTTATATCAATGACATATGTTTTAACATCATTTGTTTTTAGATTTATATATTAGATTTTGATTTAAATATGCATTGTAACTATGTATTATTTTTATGATATAATGTTTTATATATATATATATTGTATATGTTTTTTTATATCTTTTTACACATATTTTTGTGAGTGTGGTTGTACTATGCATGACTGTATATTGTAGATATATCGCTTAAGAGATTCCAGCTTCAGAATGTGGTTCTGTATAAATGATTGATATTATTATCATTATTAGCTTATTGAATATAATCAGTGCATATGATAAACATGGGATACCATACTGATACACACGGACTGATAGCTGTGTTTTAGTAATCAGAACCACCAAGGATTTGGCGGGGATGGCAACACCCTTCACGATTTGTGGTATATGAAATCAAAAGTTTCATATTTTTATTTATCAATCCATAATTGGCATGCTCACACACCGTCTCAAAAAGTTATTAACTTATCAAAAATCAACAATATTTATTACTTAGTGTTGAGTGATAAGGTTTAGACAAGGGCGTTAAGATATTACCAGTGTTTTACAGGTTGTCTAGACAGCTAAATTGTAGTGGGGCTATGTCTAACTCTATTTACCGTTATAATTAGCAAAAAAATACGATGTTGTTACTATTTATTTTGTGTAAACAATTATACAGTGCAAGTGCATTATGAAATATTTTCAAATATACATTTTTTTCGTTAAAGGAAGCATAACAAAAGTCAAAATCTAAACGTGTTCCAAAAACATATTTTACAAATTGTGGGCCCTCAATTCGCGAAACAAATCTTGTATTAAGCATGGATTTTGAATTCAAACTTCAAATTACTCTTCAATAATGGGACATGCTTAAAAATAAAATCAACAGTATTACGATCAACGTCTTTAAACAATGCTTCCAAATCATGGAGAAAACATGATCTGTTTAATAACTAAATTATCACTTGGGCAGGAAAGTGAGCTTGACCATGACCACGGTTTCATGGCTTGGTGTACAGTGATTCCGAATATCTACAGTCTTAAGGTATATCTAGAATATTAGATCAGCATATATATTTTCTGTAAACAGAGTAACAGTATATCTGTTTTTTGGAAGATGAATTATTTTGAAAAGTATCATTTTACTTGAACACGAATAGTAGAAAACAAACTTATCACTCGTGTGAATAAAGATGGCATATATATCATAAATGTTAGACCACGGTTTACGATGATTATTCATAATGCGATAAAACGCTAGTATTTGTGTAACTCGATGTAAGAAGAGTAAGTGAAGTCTCGGTAAACATGTACTTCGAACATACATTGCTATAGATACTGTAAAATGTTAATGCTACACCGCCTAATTGTTTATTAATAGCTAGCTTGGCTACACTTATTACTTAGACGTGTTCATTTTACGATTTCATTACCCTAGTACTACATGCTATTAATGTACTTCATTTTATCCTGATGTTCGACATTTGCTCGATGAAACGGAGGAGTATTTTTTTAACGCGCGTGTTTTGCCCATACCTAATGAACCCTAGCTGGTGTGGCCAGGTGTGCGGGCCACACACAATACATACACATGCGCATCGCATATACAGGCGGAATGATTTCAATGAATCCCGTGATTTCGTATGAAAAACATTCCTCAAGAAGAAATAGTGCGAACTGTATACACTAAAACTAGGCATGGTTGTTTTCTTTCAGGACTTGCCGTCGAAGTCATAACAAATGTTAGAATTGGAATGATATCAAACTGGACGAGAACCAACCAAAATAACTTTTCATTTCAAATAGGAAGGCGGGTATTAGTGGTGTATGGAGACACAAAAGGTTTGTTCGGCAGCACGGTCTCTCGTCACTCCGCGCCTCTTCTTCCGTCTTGTAATAGAGTGCTAGCGCTCAATCCGACCCACTAAACGAAAAGCCTTCCCAAACTCTACAATCAATCATTACATTGGCCACGGCTTTCACGCGAGTAAACCAGGCGACAGGCCTTTCTTTAGATATTGCCCTTTTTACTGAGGTATGGTCTGGGATAGATCTTGGGACGTTTTCAACCGTAAGGGAGTTTGATATGTTGGATTAATCGTGACAGTAGGCGTGTATTAGTAACAAATCAAATGTTTGATTCAGAAACTTATGTCAAAGATATTGAATAGACGTTATCCTGTGGCTGTATGTGGCTTTATGCGATCCTGTAATTTGGTTAGATTAAGGTTTGTGGAGGATTAAGTTCGATGATTTTCTCCCAGAGGAAACATTTCCTCACCAAAGAAAATGAATAAAGAATTACAGGTTTGATTTAAATTTCACTAACGTATCATAAATTATGAATTTGCACGTTTGATGCGGAATTATCCGCATAACTCTGACGTATATATCCGCATCATTAGGTCCAATACCTCACCAAATAGTAAAGCGGGCCGTAGTCCTAGCCCTGTCCAGTGTAGGAAGTATAGCATTATGTTCATCATACTTACCATTGAGATATTTGTATATTACATTATTGGTATAATTTTGCTTAAACAATCTCACTCATCTGTGTTCTTGTGCGTTTGTTTTCGGTAACTCGGTATAACTATCAATATGTTCAATAGGACAGATTTTGTTTACATTTTGATAAAAAACAAATCGTAGAACGTTGCATGAGAAGTTATTGCAACTACCTACCTGGTCGAGGTCTTGATGTAGGGGCAACAGGTATCTCTGCAATTCATAAAGAAACGCTTTATTAGTACACAATACAACCTTTCTTAACATCAATTTATGTATAGGAACATAACTAATATTTCGTCGCAAAGACTCACGTTCTATAAGGAACGTAACAAATGACAACTACACCTTAAGTTTGGGACTGAACTAAAACAAATCATACATAAAATAAGGTAACAGACATACAAATAGACACAAAGTGCTATACCACGGCTACCGCTAAGCGCCGCGCCTGCTCTACTGCGACATCTATCGGCTTAATCGCTCTTTCATATGCTAAATCATATAAATCTTGTCTGCTTTACAGGAAATTTGAAGCAATTTCGAACATTTAATGCATTAATGCTTATGAGTTTGGCAAAATTGAAAAACGATAACATCTTGAATTTTCTTATGTCCAACTTGAGAAAAGAGAGTTGTAGTGGCACCGCTTTCTGATCAGACAGCTACTTTGTAAATCGACATTCCGGTGTTATATGGGGACGCACGAACTTTCCCCGACATGCACGTGCCAATGCCCATCCAGTGTTATCTTCTATAAGTCTTAACAGACATTCCGTGTCCAAAATATAATAGCTAGAGCTAAAATATGTCTACATAAAAAAACACACACACAAAATTTCCCCAAAACATACTCCTAGTATCATAATCGTATCATGACAAACACATGCCTGTCTGCTCGTTTGGAACGTCGATTACATTATTTTAAACTTGGACAAGAGGCAACGAACACCATAGGGACATGAACGTTTTGTCGATGACCGTTTGTCGGTGAAATATGACATAATGGTTAAATTAAATAGTTGAAACATCTCATAATTAAAGCGTATTTATATTTCAAATTTTACCCTTTCGGCGAAAGCTGCGCCGTTCACGCCCTAAGTGTGAGCCATAGAAGCCAGTTTATAATAATTAATTCGGACTTTTCCCTACACAGGCATGCACGGGAGATAGAATTGAGCTTGACTGGGGATAAACATGCCAATCGTACGGTTAGACCGACTCATGCGTGTCTGATTAAATGCATCAACAAGTTTGATACTAGTTGACATGGTTTATGTCGGTAGGGCGAGTGTGTTTATAACTATTTGCGAATTATAAACCGTATTATGGTTCTGTTGTTTAATATCAATTTTAGCTTTGCGTGTGTTTAATTTGAAAATACCAAAAACCAAAGACGGATGTGTTTAAAGACACCAGTTTGATAAAACAAATTTCTTTATAAAAATATTAAATACCATCACGATCTCATTTAAATAAGTTATCTAAATTTTCTTCTATGACATATCCCGCGTATTCATGCACGCTTATATAATATTATGCTTTTTTAACACGTCCATTTTGCATATGTCCAATTTAGGAATTTGGCGATGTTGTATGGAGATAACCATAATCAAACCGAGTTTCAGCTTCTTGAAAGCTTCCACAATTTGTTACGGGGATACAAAACTTACAAGTATACAATCATTCTTTATCAGGAATGTGAATGGCAAACTCTCAAACAAATACATCTTATTAATAAATTATCACATTTTCAGAAAATTTGTACACAATCTTGGCCCACCTTACTTACGCGAAATTCTTCCTTGTCGAAATAATGCCATTTATAATCATAATACTAGAGAAGGAGATAACAATAGACCATTAATATGTCATAAGACTATATTCAGATACATTTCTTTCCATCTGCAGCAAGTCACTGGAGCTCTCTTCCATTTTTATTTGAAAAACAATCTCTCACTAACAAAGCTGAAGCATCATTTAAACCGTCTACGTTACCAAGCCCCTTCCTATAATTACTAGGATAGTGTAGTGTAGAATGGGCCAGGTTTACCACGCACAACTCCAAATGGAACGTAGCTCACATCATTATTTTCGTTATTGGAAATAAAAATAGAGAGTTCACTATGCTCGTGTGGACAAGAAGATGAAACAAACATTTTCTGCTTCACTGTTTCAATTACTGGGTAAACTCCAATCAGAGCACATTGTTTCAAATCATTACGTTGCACCCTTCCAGCTATCTTGCTTCCTTTTAATGATGAAAGCGAAAAAGAACTGATATTAAATCGAAGCATTTTGTAACGTATATTATTTAACATATTCTTACTTTTTTGTGCTTATTCTCCGTATAAATGGAATTTACAAACATTTGTTTGGTATATATACTCTTTTCCTTCTTTACTTTTCTATCACTTTACCAATTATAAATATTTCTCTCTTCTGTTGATACTCTTTTAATTGCAATTTACTCTTGTTAGCTATCAAATATACCTAATGCATTGTTATTTTTAATTTACAAAAAATGTTGCTCATTATATTGCAAACTATATTTGTATAGGAAACATATTGATATGTTTGTTTCTATATCTTATCTGGTATTATTGGTATAGGAAACATATTGTATGTTTGTTTCTATATCCTATCTGGTATTATTGTCACAGGAAACATATTAATATGTTTGTTTCTATATCCTATCTGGTATTATTGTTATAGGAAACATATTGATATGTTTGTTTCTATATCTTATCTGGTATTATTGATATAGGAAACATAATGATATGTTTGTTTCTATATCCTATCTGGTATTATTGATATAGGAAACATATCGATATGTTTGTTTCTATATCCTATCTGGTATTATTGGTATAGGTTACATATTGATATGTTTGTTTCTCTGTCCTATCTGGTATTATTGATATAGGAAACATATTGATATGTTTGTTTCTATATCTTATCTGGTATTATTGTTATAGAAAACATATTTATATATTGATATGTTTGTTTCTATATCCTATCTGATATTATTTATATTGGAAACATATTGATATGTTTGTTTCTATATCTTATCTGGTATTATTGTTATAGAAAACATATTTACATATTGATATGTTTGTTTCTATATCTTATCTGATATTATTGTTATAGGAAACATATTGATATGTTTGTTTCTATATCCTATCTGGTAGTATTGTTATAGGGAACATATCGATATGTTTGTTTCTATATCCTATCTGGTATTATTGTTATAGAAAACATATTGATATGTTTGTTTCTATATCCTATCTGGTATTATTGTTATAGGTAACATATCGATATGTTTGTTTCTATATCCTATCTGGTATTATTGTTATAGAAAACATATTAATATGTTTGTTTCTATATCCTATCTGGTATTATTGTTATAGGTAACATATTGATAAGTGTGTTTCTATATCTTATCTGGTATTATTGTCATAGGAAACATATTGATATGTTTGTTTCTCTGTCCTATCTGGTATTATTGTAATAGGAAACATATTGATATGTTTGTTTCTATATCCTATCTGGTATTATTGTAATAGGAAACATATTGATATGTTTGTTTCTATATCTTATCTGGTATTATTGTTATAGAAAACATATTGATATGTTTGTTTCTATATCCTATCTGGTATTATTGTTATAGAAAACACATTGATATGTTTGTTTCTATATCCTATCTGGTATTATTGTCATAGAAAACATATTGATATGTTTGTTTCTATATCCTATCTGGTATTATTGTCATAGGAAACATATTGATATGTTTGTTTCTATATCCTATCTGGTATTATTGTTATAGAAAACATATTAATATGTTTGTTTCTATATCCTATCTGGTATTATTGTCATAGGAAACATATTGATATGTTTGTTTCTATATCTTATCTGGTATTATTGTCATAGGAAACATATTAATATGTTTGTTTCTATATCCTATCTGGTATTATTGTTATAGGAAACATATTGATATGTTTGTTTCTATATCCTATCTGGTATTATTGTCATAGGAAACATATTGATATGTTTGTTTCTATATCCTATCTGGTATTATTGTCATAGGAAACATATTGATATGTTTGTTTCTATATCCTATCTGGTATTATTGTCATAGGAAACATATTGATATGTTTGTTTCTATATCCTATCTGGTATTATTGTCATAGGAAACATATTGATATGTTTGTTTCTATATCTTATCTGATATTATTGTTATAGGAAACATATTGATATGTTTGTTTCTATATCCTATCTGATATTATTGTTATAGGAAACATATTGATATGTTTGTTTCTATATCCTATCTGGTATTATTGTTATAGGAAACATATTGATATGTTTGTTTCTATATCCTATCTGGTATTATTGTTATAGGAAACATATTGATATGTTTGTTTCTATATCCTATCTGGTATTATTGTCATAGGAAACATATTGATATGTTTGTTTCTATATCCTATCTGGTATTATTGGTATAGGAAACATATTGATATGTTTGTTTCTATATCCTATCTGGTATTATTGTCATAGGAAACATATTAATATGTTTGTTTCTATATCCTATCTGGTATTATTGTTATAGAAAACATATTGATATGTTTGTTTCTATATCTTATCTGGTATTATTGTTATAGAAAACATATTGATATGTTTGTTTCTATATCCTATCTGGTATTATTGTTATAGAAAACATATTAATATGTTTGTTTCTATATCCTATCTGGTATTATTGTCATAGGAAACATATTGATATGTTTGTTTCTATATCCTATCTGGTATTATTGTTATAGAAAACATATTAATATGTTTGTTTCTATATCCTATCTGGTATTATTGTTATAGAAAACATATTGATATGTTTGTTTCTATATCCTATCTGGTATTATTGTTATAGGAAACATATTGATATGTTTGTTTCTATATCCTATCTGGTATTATTGTCATAGGAAACATATTGATATGTTTGTTTCTATATCCTATCTGGTATTATTGTTATAGGAAACATATTGATATGTTTGTTTCTATATCCTATCTGGTATTATTGATATAGGAAACATATTGATATGTTTGTTTCTAGATCCTATCTGGTATTATTGTTATAGGAAACATATTGATATGTTTGTTTCTATATCCTATCTGGTATTATTGTTATAGAAAACATATTGATATGTTTGTTTCTATGTCCTATCTGGTATTGTTGTTATAGGAAACATTTTGATATGTTTGTTTCTATATCCTATCTGGTATTATTGTTATAGAAAACATATTGATATGTTTGTTTCTATATCCTATCTGGTATTATTGATATATAAAACATATTGATATGTTTGTTTCTATATCCTATCTGGTATTATTGTTATAGGAAACATATTGATATGTTTGTTTCTATATCCTATCTGGTATTATTGTTATAGAAAACATATTAATATGTTTGTTTCTATATCCTATCTGGTATTATTGTTATAGAAAACACATTGATATGTTTGTTTCTATATCCTATCTGGTATTATTGTTATAGGAAACATATTGATATGTTTGTTTCTATATCCTATCTGGTATTATTGTTATAGAAAACATATTGATATGTTTGTTTCTATATCCTATCTGGTATTATTGGTATAGGAAACATAGTGATATGTTTGTTTCTATATCCTATCTGGTATTATTGTTTTAGAAAACATATTGATATGTTTGTTTCTATATCCTATCTGGTATTATTGTTATAGAAAACATATTGATATGTTTGTTTCTATATCCTATCTGGTATTATTGTTATAGCAAACATATTGATATGTTTGTTTCTATATCCTATCTGGTATTATTGATATAGGAAACATATTGATATGTTTGTTTCTATATCCTATCTGGTATTATTGGTATAGCAAACATATTGATATGTTTGTTTCTATATCCAATCTGGTATTATTGATATAGGAAACATATTGATATGTTTGTTTCTATATCCTATCTGGTAGTATTGTTATAGGAAACATATTGATATGTTTGTTTCTATATCCTATCTGGTATTATTGGTATAGGAAACATATTGATATGTTTGTTTCTATATCCTATCTGGTATTATTGTCATAGGAAACATATTGATATGTTTGTTTCTATATCCTATCTGGTATTATTGTTATATAAAACATATTGATATGTTTGTTTCTATATCCTATCTGGTATTATTGTTAAAGGTAACATATTAATATGTTTGTTTCTATATCCTATCTGGTATTATTGTCATAGGGAACATTTTGATATGTTTGTTTCTAGATCCTATCTGGTATTATTGTTATAGGGAACATATTGATATGTTTGTTTCTAGATCCTATCTGGTATTATTGTTTTAGGAAACATATTGATATGTTTGTTTCTAGATCCTATCTATTGGTATTATTGTTATACTACTGTTGTGTGTTAAAACAAATAACTCTTATTTATACTAAAATATTTTACAAAATCTCAACACGAACTTTATTTATGTTTCACTTACACTTTCGTTAATGGGACAATGCGGTTTTTTGCAATACCATCATGACGTTTCCGCCCTCGTTAGAATACTTATCTTAATATATACAATATGTAATTAAATATGAATAATGAGTTTTTATTTTCTTTTTAAAATCAAAATTACTTAGTAGTGATTTTTTAAAATTCAAAGTTAATTATCTTAGTGCTCGAAATCTTCAGGTAACGAAGATGTAATAGGTTTACGTCAATGCTGTATCCAAGATTGCCCAATCCGTATTACAGAAACACTTCATAGGTGTATACTTTCATATTGTTTCAATTTGATTCAATATAATATTAACGAGTATATATGATCTCATCTACCTCAAGAATTTATTTTCAAATTTTGCGAGCGTTATGGTATTGCACAATTCGCTGCTGTAGTATTTTCACAGCGTGATCAACCTTATTACTGAATTATACCTTAATCTAATGACTGTGAAAGTTTTATCCCCCAGATCCCCTTACGTAATGATAATTTTACGAGCATTGGTAGGACCCGTGTAATAGCATACGTACAGACCCACACTAAACCGCTAAACAGATAACTCGTTTTCTAATTTAGAAACACTTCACACGAAAAGTCACTTGCAGAGTTTCAGCTGTTTCGGTATTAGAAATCTTCATCTGTTAGCAACTAGGTAATTTGTAAGACAAAGTGTTCGGGTGTAGGTACACGACACCTTCCTGATGTACAAGGAAGTTGTTTACAGATAGCCGTTTTTATTACAGACAAACGGTTAACTTGTACGCGCACGTTCGCCATTTCTTAAAACCTTACGACTGTGTAAATATTTTCCCCGTCTTTTATGTCTGGACATTGGGCAGACCTGAAGCACCCTATCATACCTCTACAATACCGCGGGGCCTCCTTGTTCTATATTTTTGTTGTTGATACATGTAAACTGTAGAGGGACACGGAATAAGTTACGTTTGTTTGTGTCAAACACGATATAGTAAGCAATATAATAGTATGATTGAAAAAAATAATTTTTCACTGGAAATGCTACAAAACACCATTGTACGCTGAAACACAAGCATATCCATCATATATTGTCGTACAACTCGGCAGGATTCATTACAGGCAAAACTCAAACATATTTTCATGTATTAAACATCCTTGTTTCAATGCCATTAGTGGAGTCGAGTTACAGGCAGCTGTTGTACATGCATTACTGCCCCCACCCCTTCTACCCCCCTTCTACTGACCGCACTGTGTGTAAACTATATGAAGCTGTAGCGTGTACGGCGAGGAGGTGAAATACCATACATTAGAGATATGCTAAAACTATTTTCTTTCATTTAATTGAAAATGTGCAGGCTTCTATAAGTGAGTCAGCCACGCAAACAAACATATCATGCAATATTAAATAAAACACATTTTTTTTACCTATGAAAGTATGTATCTCGCGTTTTTTCTTTGTGAATTTGGAACTTACACTTGTAAGAAGTATTAAGTGCAGATAATACAGGTTATGAAACACTAGAACGGTTTGGTTATCTATATTTTCCATATCCTCGTAACCGAGAGAGGGAATTAAACAGATGTTTCTGTAGTTGCCTGATGGTAGCTGCACAGCGCCGAGCGCGACTACAATAATAAACAGCTGAAATGTCAAACCCACAGCCCCCCTCCTCCGCCCCTTCTCCATCGTGATTGATTATTTGTTAGGAGCCGAATCCACGTATTAGTTTATATTTTCAATTCACCAAAACATAATACTCCTGTTTTAGAGTTCTGATGACAATAAGGTATGTTTTCTATTCGCCACTGGTCAAAAACCCCTTCTGTGGCTGGGAGGGTGATTTGAGCTAGAGCTGTTGTAATTAAGTTTTAGGTTTTGTGGTTAGGCCAGTTTAAGTATTGTGAAATTTAAGGTATTAACGTCAGAGATAATTTTGAAGTCTGAGATAATGTAGAAATGACGCCAGGGATATTGTTTTGTAAGGTAAAGTGTATAAAGTGTATAAAGTGTATTTCTAATTTTTACTTTTAGTTTATTTTACACTAAGTTAGAAGTCCTTCCTGGTTTAGTAATACCTAGTAACATTATTAGAACAATTCGAATTCATTGTAACCATACATGTGTCTATTTTTTTTTCTTTAACAAAATTTTCTTTTGTTTTCTTAAAAAGAAAACCGCACACATACATTTTTGGAATTTGTAACCAGAAAATAATATTTATCAGGGAAGAAAAGGGGAAATGTGATAGAAATATAAACATTATCGATACCGTTATTATCACAGTATAACGGTATATATCGATACCGTTATCATCACAATATGAGTCGGACTCATACTGTGATGATTACGGTATCGATATATACCGTTATACTGTGATAATAACGGTATCGATTTATACCGTTATACTGTGATAATAACGGTATCGATATATACCGTTATACTGTGATAATAACGGTGTCGATAATGTTTATTATGACGGTATATATCGATACCGTTATTATCACAGTATAACGGTATATATCGATACCATTATTATCATTGTATTACTGTATATATCGATACCGTTATCATCATAGTATAACGCAAAATAAAAAATACTGTTAGTATGACCGGTCATTTTGCTTAATCAAACTAAATCGTGAAATATTCTTCACCCAATTAAATCCATTCATTAATATATTCATGATCTTATCTATTTAATGGGGTCAGTTTAAACTTAAATCTGTGTCTTACTTATCGTAACGGATGTACTTATTGATATATTTGTTTTTGACTTATCGAGATTATGTAATTCTCATTATAAAATGAAAGGGCTTGAAAAGTTGTAACTCTAAAAGCTAGCCTAATTATGCAGTTGACGCATAGTTGAACAAGGCTTTGTGGAATATCCCTTGGTGCTTACTAGCGGGTCCACACCGGTAGCCAGGCTGCTGTTAAAACAATGATACCGGAAACGACAAGTCAGTTTTTGACCACACAAATAGTGCAATGTCTGTGTAAAAACAAATCTACTCATGCCATATTGCTTTTCAAGAACAACAAAAACCAAACAAAAAACGCCATTAAAACACAAGAGATGCCAATCAGGAACTTTGCTTCCCTATCTATAAACTATCCACATTTTATCTGCTCTACGCATGCGCTAGACGAAATAATAACACAAACTATTTTTGTTGTAATCGTTCGATGTCGAGTTGGCTGTTCCTGAAATAGAGGAATAGCATGTTCCAAAAATAGAAGCACAATATTTTCGCAAATATATTTTTTTTGGTATTGTTGGTTTTTTATTGACTCGCGACATAGTGCTTATGGCATTGAAGCGACAACTTGATTTTCACTATTTCTGAAAGCATCTGCGCTTCATAAACACTTGTAGAACAGAAGGAAAACAAAACAGCTTACAGAACACGGTGGTTACATTGAAGCGCATTATACCTGTTGATATGTACGGAAATTAACCAAGGAGGTACTATCATGTTCTACCCATGCATAAGATAACAACCCCGAGATTTTTGTGTAAAATAAAAATCGGTCTGGAGTGACGTGTATAAAGAACATGCAAAATACAATACTCGGTGAACATTAATTAAGTTTACAGGTTTTGCAGACCAAGATATTCATATCACTCTTATACTGTTACACTGTTATATTGCGTTTCATTGCTACTGAGACACCACAGCCAAAATAACAAATTATTAATAAATCATTGGCATTGATTGGATACTGCTAACACTGATGTTGCTCATTTATGTAGATACAATCTTCACCCAAAAATATATCGCCAAACTGGTAGCAACAAAAGAAAAGTATGACTCATTAAACAGTATACATATATAGATTTGTTTTCTATGTGTTTACAACCAAATATATAATTACACTCTGGGGTAAAAGTCACACTTACTTATGCACGGGGCGATGGGCGAGTTGCTCTGTTGGTATCCCTTAGCGCACCTGTTACACGTCAGACCGGTCACTCCGTCCTTACACGGACACTGTCCAGTAGATTGATTACATGTTCGTCCAAGAGCGCCGACGGGGTGACAGTCGCAACCTGCAAGGACAAATTCATGATTTAGAGTATTAAAAAATAACACAAATTCATGAGGAAGAGATTTAACAAATTACACAAATTCATGATTTAGAGTATTAACAAATAACACAAATTCATGATTTAGAGTATTAATTTCGCAATCTTTATGAAAATGCAGCAAACAATAAAAAAATTACTGATATTTTTCCTGAAATCAAAATATAATTATATATATAATGGCTATTAAATTCAACTTTTCTTAATTGTTTCTCCGATAATTATGAACCATAATATGACACAAGTAGACCATTTTAAGACCTTTAGATTATAAGAAAAGTACCAGGCATATTATCGACTAATCTGATGTCCCTGTAAACGTTGGCATAAACGATTAACTACCAATACACTACACAGTACAAAAGTGAAATGTATATTGCACTTGTCATCCGTCCTTAGTACAAAGACGATGCAATGTCGACTTCAAGTATACAACTTAATGCTTGTATACATAATAATCTTAAATACAGTACTAATCTTACTGCAAAATAATAGTTGTACTCAAGAAATACATAATATGTCAAATATTAGTTTTATCCACGCAATTAAAAACCGTATTAAATATCTTAACATATATGATAAGAACATTAAGCAACGCCCATAAACATCCAGTATGTATCCTTTAATAGTCCTTGTTGATAAGCATCTTTTTCAGAGAAATTGATATTAACATATTTTTCTTTTCTTTTCAAAATAACAATCCTGTTAATTGATGTATATATTGGTATTGATGTGTGTCAGTAAATTAACATCACACATCAACAAATCTACACTTTTCAAAACATATTCGCTGTAATTTATTACCGCGATATCTACAAAAGAAATATTCGTCTAATCAAATCTTCTTTTACTTAAACTCCGACACAACATATATCATGTCCCGATTTTCGACATACGTTAAACAATATAACGTTTTTTTTATGTTTTTACGCATAGCCTGAGTACTTTAACGCACAAATATAACGCAATGGTTCTGCGTTTTCCAAATGTATACCAAACGCTTTTAGCACATTTAAATATATCCTTTCAGTATATAAATGATTTGCAGTTCCGTTGCATAATTTTGCAAACGAGAACTTTAACACATAAGGTGTTTTATTTACATAAACAGGTTATATTTAGTTCTGAATAGTATTACGTTGAGCGTCAACACAACTCATAACAGGTGCCGAATGGAGCACGCTGAGAGGTGCTGTTGTTGAAATGTAATTTAATCAGTTGAATCTATTCGCAGGTGAATCTAACACATGAACTATACAAATCCGAATGATATGGTGAAATTGATCGGTATTATCATGTACATTAGCTTGTCGACAGTGACCAAAGCGGAAAAACTCACACATCAAAACTGCAAAAACAAGTTTCATTATTTTTTCAGGAATGTTCAATTAATATCTTTACTTACCAAAAAAAACTTATCAATTTCATCCACATATCTATAGCCATTTTATTTGATTCATTAACTTGTATGAATGATAAGCTACCTATGCCGATGTATTAACATGGCGACTTCCGCCTCTTACCAATCTCCATGCTATCTTATATCCGGACTACAATATCGAGTCTGAAGCCTTGCCGAGGCGGGAATACCGTGTTCACTGCCATGTTTTTTCTTAGTTTCCTATATACACCACACAGGGCCGTGATACAGGACCGTGCCAATACAAGTCAGCAAAACAAACATAGTGTAATTGGAAAAGACACCTGAATAACGAACGTCTGCAGTATGGTAGAACACAAGGCGTCAGAAAGAACGATTTCTTTTTTCAAATCAGTAAAATTTCTAGGAAGTTCAAAAATGCTTTTGACCGAAATAAAGTAATTGAAATAAAATCAACGTCGACAGGCTGATAGTTGATACTTAATAGCTTTTCGCACTTATTTGTCAAAAATAATTTTTGCGTATATATATATAGATGTATATATAATTGTGTGTGTGTGGACGAAATGATAAATAAAATACTTCCGAATTAATTGACATATCTTTGTAATATAACTTATTTACATTGTGTATTAATAGCAGGAGTACGTATTGTACATATGGAACTTTATAGATACCAAGTAAATGCAAATTTGGTGCTTTTCACTTGAGAGGCATTTGTGACGTACACCTGTACCCCGTAGGAAGAGACACTAGAAGCCAAGGTGTTAATTGCTTTGGGCGTTGGTGCGTCCCACCTTCTGAATACTACCGCTTCGTGGAGGTCTACTCGAGAGCTTATCTGGGGCTGAGGAGTACGGCTATTAGCACTAATGAAATAGGTGCTACTAACAATGCTATGAGCTTCTTTTGATAGTCCTTGGGTAGATTTCAATGAACGTTTTGTCACAGCCTCTTGATAACTCAAGTGTTAATCTGAGGCTTGTATCGAATTCCAGCACACATTTACATCGCTAAGTATAAGTACCCGAACATAGAACACTACCGACAAAGTCCTTTATCTTACAAGTGTCACACATAAACACCGATGTCATTGAAAGCAAAACGGATAATTAAAACGGGTGACACAAAAGACGAGTTTCAATATCTGAAATACTTTTTTTCAAGAAGGAACGAGACGATTACTAAGAAAGACTTAGCAATGTGACTATTGCGAGTAGGATTAGTGACGGCCCGGCGCCTTCTCTGTTTAATGATTAGTGTCAAAGTGCCGAATGACCTAATAATAACACAATACATAGAGCATTGGATTAATTGCCAATGATTACTTCATGTAGAAAAGTTGACGTTTGTGTTACAAAACGCTTAACATTCTATTGCATAAGCTTTAATCAAAATGTAACTTGATAACGGTAAACAAATCAAAGAATACCGAAGTGTCAACAAAATCATAATCCGAACTCAAAATCGATTTAACTATGGAAAAATAGGAACAAAGGAAAGATAAACACCGAGACAAACGAAAAAGTACAAGAGAATAAGCCGGGTGTTCCAGAAGAGTAAGTCTCCTTTGCCTAACAAACGACACCGAGGTATAATTCTCAATCACAACAAGTAGGTATACTCATTAGCAAGTGTATATTTGGATTTGTTTGTGATTTATCACTTGTGATATTGTTTTGTAAATATATTTTTCAAAAAGTAAAGTTTAACCATGTATTTGCTTCAATGTTCGGTGATAGCGGTTAGATTGAATGACTTTCAGTGTATTCTTGCATTTTAGGATCAGAATCTAATGAACATCTAAACATATTCAGGATGCCGAGGTAAGTTTTTGAGATAGAGGAGGTATTTAACATCAGTCAGGTCAGGGTAGATCCGAGTACTGAAGGCCAATACATTTCTGTTAAGAATTTCGGCTTTAATTAAACTCAGAATGAAGGTATGCAATTCTTGCAGAAAATTTCAATATAAATCAAAATCCTATCAAGACAAATATTACAGAAACCAACGAAGTTTTCGCTATATTTCCGTCGTTGAGCCTACTTATATAATAATCAGGAAACGAAAAACAGCCACGATTAAAAAAAACAACCTAATTTACTATCCTGGTTTAACAAAACTGTCTCAGAAAATATCTATGCCTGGGTGGGCGTTATATAACACATATTTTTATGTCTATTTTTACGAATTATTATTGGATAAAGCATCTTTCAGGAAGAATTCCGAAAAAAAGTTCAGCAAATTAAAGAATCCCACTTTGCAATCTTTTTCTGAGATATGGGGCGGGATAAGAGTGTTCCGTGAACATGCCGTTTTCACACCTCTAGCAACCGCTTTATAAGGCGGTTAACACGAAGATTGCGTCGACCTAAGTGGAAACACAGCAATAAAATGGATTAATTTCGTTTTCAAAAACATGCCAATGTGGTTATGATTGTTAAGTAATGTTTCGCGTACTATACATCTCCAGCTGGAGCCTGTTAGACAAGCACCGTTCATTTAAGCGTGGTTTGGTTATTAACCATCTTTCTGTAGTATTAAGCACGACTAGCTAGTGTCTGGTCCACACCTGTGAGTGGAAAAATATAATGGTTTCTTTTCAAGGGCCACTGCATGGCTAACACGTGTACATGTTATCCTTAAAAATCTGGTATGTGAACCTCCCACTCACATCCCAAGAAGGATCCCCCTTCGGATATTATCACCTCCCACATCCCAAGGAGGATACCCCTTCGGATGTTATCACCCCCACATCCCAAGGAGGATACCCCTTCGGATATTATCTCCAACACAGCCCCAGGAGGATTCCCCTTCGGATATTATCACCCCACATCCCAAGGAGGATACCCCTTCGGATACTATCACCCCCACAGTCCCAGGAGGATACCCCTTCGGATATTATTAAGACTAACCCCTCACACCTAGAGTATATCCCTACGTATTTTATCACAACCCCTTCACAGCCCCAGGAGGACCCCCCTACGGATATTATCACCCCCCCCCCCCCACACACACACATCCAAAGGAAGATGCCCCTTCGGATATTATCAAGACCCTCCCCTCACAACTAGAATAAATCCCTACGGATATTATCACCCCCACAGTCCCAGGATGATACCCCTTCGGATATTATCACCCCCATATCCCAAGGAGGATGCCCCTTCGGATATTATTATAAGACCCTCCCCTCATAAGAGTAAATCCCTACGGATATTTTCACGACCCCATCAAAACCAAAGGAGGATACCCCTACGAATATTATCACGACCCCCTCATATCCCCAGGAAGATATCCCTACAGATGTTATCACGACCCCATCACATCCCAAGGTAGATATCCCTAAGGATAATATCAAGACCCCATCACATCCCAAGGAAGATATCCCTACGAATATTAACACGACCCCCTCACAACCAAGGGAGGATTTCACTACGGATATTATCACGACCCCATCACAGCCAAAAGAGGATTTCCTTATGGATATTATCACGACACCATCACAACCAAGGGAGAATTTCACTACGGATATTTTCACGACACCCTCACAAACAATGGAGGATTTCACTACGGATATTATCACAACCCCCTCACACAGCACGAGGAAGATCTCCACTGGAATATTATCAAAGCCCAGTCCAATCATAGTTCCAGGAAGATTTTCCTTCGAATGCTACATAGCTCCATCACTCCTAACACATATGGAAGTTTTGTGAGGCCCTCTCTTCTCACGCAGCTCCAGGGGAATGTTACCTAGGAAGTTTTCCTAGCCCCTCCCCGAACATGTATCGGACGCTCTCCATCTGTAGGTCTGTAATAGTTAGCCCAGGAACACGTGGGCCTTTCATTCGTCAGGTAACTTAACTGTACCTTCAAAAGTTCTGGCATTAAGTATCCTTACTCGCTGTATCATTTTCAAATTCATTGTCCCTTTCAAAATGTTTTAATCCCGAGTATTTACTTTCAATACATTAGTGGCTTGTTCCTAGCCTTTCTAGGAAACCGATATTGCTAATTTAGTTTCATTAGTGTTTAATAGTAATTCATTTCAAAATGTAGAAAGGTATAGAATAAAAATGATGGTAATAATTTAGATGAAATATTTAAAAAAGAAAAGTAAAAAAAGCATAAGAAAAATGATGTATAAGTAGATGATTATGAGTTGATGATTGCAATTATTCATGTTGAAGTCATTTAGCCATGATTTCGATCAGAAATTACACGATGTTGAAAACAATCAGATTAAAAGCTATTGATTACGTTTGCTATGTGTTTTAATGACATACTATGTATATAGATAAATTATTGGATGTCGATTTTGTTATTGACATTAATAAAATGACGTGTTATTCATACAATTAAGGAATTAACGATGCCGACGTGATAAAAACGTAAGAATGTCGATATGGCAGATACAGATGATATGTCGTATTTTAGTAATGTCAGCGATGAACAAGACAGAGACCGTTAGGTAAGCCAGCATCAGAGTGTTGGTAGCTCTACAGTATACAGAGGAGAGTGCAGCGGAGGAGGAAGGAACTGGGTCCAGGAGCTGCCTACCTTTACATGCCCTGCGATGGGTAACGTGCTTGGAAGGGTCTCTGTAATAACCCTGCTTACAATAGTGGCAAAACCTTCCCGCAGTGTTGTGCTTACAGCGCAGACAGACTCCACCGCTCTTTTGGCCGGAAAGCTCATACAGCTCTCGGTTAAAGCGGCAGCGCCGAGCATGCAAATTGCAATTGCAAGCTGTAAAAAAGAAAGTATGAGGTTAAGCAAGTAGTATAAGTGTCCTACCTTTGCAAGCCTTTCTGTGTGTAATAAGCTTGCTCGAGTCTCTATAGAATCCCTCTTTGCAATAATGACAATTTCTGCCAGCTGTGTTATGTCGACACTTGATGCAAACCCCTCCACTCTTTTGACCCGATAAGATGTACAGTTCCTTATTGAACCGACATTGTCTGGCGTGGAGGTTGCAGTTGCAGGCTGAAAAGGATAAAATACATCATCAACATCCGTGTTATCATTGAACTGAAAATGCCTCTAATAAAAATAGAAGTCTCCAAGCTGAAATAAGAATATAAATTAAAGTTTTCATTTTTCATACCTACAACTGTATTAACATATACCATTTTGCATGTTGTGTTTTGTGTTTGTTGTCCCATTGAATTGTATTAGTTATTGTAAAAGAGCGACAAAAATGAATTAGAAATGAATTGTAACAAACTTGTGATTATTTTTGTTCAAAACTGCAAATCATATTACACTATTTTGTCCGTGTTGAAATATCATATACATATAATACTAAATAATAAATAATTTGTTATTCCATTATATAACATTACAAGATAATATGATAATAAGGTTAATCAGGTCATAGTGTAATCTACTAATTGACATTACTGCTTAACGGTGATGAAACCTTTGCGTTTTTTAAATTAGATCTCGAGCACAATTAGAGACTTTTATTTATGTCTTGGCTGATGTATTTTATCACGAAATCTTGGCAGGGTTTACCATTAAGATAAATGTATAGCAGGGGAAACTGTAACAAATATCAAGTATGATGAGGTAGGTAATGATTGCGTGCGAGCGATGCAGCAAAGATAATCATTAGGCAGAATTCATCAGAAGATTTGAAAGTTTTAACTTCCGGCAAACACACAAGATTTAGTTTTTTATAATATGTCACGACGTAAATACACACATTTCCCCCTAAATTACTCTTGTTTTTGTTCCTTTTTGATATCACGTGTTCTTTTCCAGGATCAGATAACCAGTCGACAGACACCCAGCAGGGGGAACAAATGTCCGGGGGATTCTCATAATGTCAGACTTCTCATCATCCTATTATCTACAAATTCATCATTGAAACTTATAATGAATTTGCAATTTGTTGTTTATGTTTTGCAGTGAACTTGAACGAGATATTTTCTATTAAACGTTGGTTTTTTATGTATATATTTAATTTTTGAGTTGTCTATCAATCTTTAATTTTCTTACTTCAAAACGTGTCGCTCACGATCCCCCGAGCAGGTATGTGGAGTACGTAAACTGCGCTATGATTCGGGATTTGATTGGACAAGCATTACCCCCTGCTGATCATTCTATTACAGTCAATGAGAACGTCCCACGGCGTGCTACACTATCTTAACCATTATCCGAGTGTAAAGCTTTTGAACTGTTTAGTATGTAACACTTAGAAGTGTTATAGAAAATTCTATTAACCCAAATCGCTATCTGTAACGTTCTCAAAATATGATCTAACCCTTTCCTACACAGTCCATCGTTTAATTACACTAAGTGTGATCAGAGGACGAAAATTGATCTAACCCTCTCCTACATAGTTCATCGTTTAATTACACTGAGTATGATCATCGGACGAAACTTGATCTAACCCTCTCCTACATAGTCCATCGTTTAATTACACCGAGTGTGATCAGAGAAAGAAACTTGATATAATTCTCTCCTACATAGTCCATCGTTTAATTACACTGAATGTGATCAGAGGACGAAACGTGATCTAACCCTCTCCTACATAAGTCATCGTTTAATTACACTGAGTATGATCAGAGAAAGAAACTTGATATAATTCTCTCCTACATAGTCCATCGTTTGATTACACTGAGTGTGTTCAGTGGACAAAACTTTATCTAATAACTCTTACATAGGATTCACAAAGTTTAATATTTGGTCTAACTTTCATCATGAGGTAAAGGACAGATTTCGGTTATTACTTCCGTTAGCAGCGGGGTCATTTCCGCTCGTAACATTTTAGAAGCACAGGATATAAGTTTTGAAAAGATTAAATGTTTATCATCTAATTCAGTCGCTTTGTTTAATAACATCTGTTTTCTGCGACGAAGGGTTTAGAACAAATGTATTTGGATATAAAAACAATATCATACGGCATGTTGTAGTTTTTTTTAAAATATATATATCTGAGATGAAGCACGTGCTACATGGTCGGTATCGGTTTTATTGGCTGAACGCACCACGAGATATGTCTCGTACCGAGGACATTTGATCATCAGACGTTAATGTATCAAAACGTCTAAAGTATTGGATGGATGCCCGAACACTCCCTTTCTCTCACTGGCCCTTGTTTTATACAGATACATCAGGAACACTCGACAGGTTTAGTTTGTAACTCCTTCCAATGTTTCATCAAGGTACTGCGTCACTTATTCTCTACTTCACCGTCGATTAGCCTCGAAGTGAACTATCCGAACATTTGAGTTAAACGTCGCGTGTTCTAGTCGAATAAGGGTCTTATTTGATCCTGTCGAGGCAATTAAATCACATCCCCTGACATGCAACAGGGATGGTAGGAATACATAAATAGCAGCGACGTGAAATCCCTATCATACGATATGGTCCTATTGGAGGTATGAGAATATTTGAAAGTCCACCTGGTGATCGGGTACGGAATTGCACCTGATATATGATACTAGGTATGTTATACCGGGACATCAAACCACCACGCAAAACACCTTAACATCCACATCCTACAGTCAATATACATGACATTCCATCTCTCACGACAGGTTTTGTTTTTATCAACAAAAATGTAAAATTCATCCATGAAATATAAATCCAGAGAGGAAAGTGATCAAGGATGTGTCCACGGCGATATCACTTAGCATACGATCAGTAAATGGTGAAGAAAACCATCCGTTACAGTAATTAAGCTGCAGGGTACATATCTATTAATCCAAAACCTTCTTACGTTATCAATGGTCATTTGATAATCAAAAGACCTTTAAAAATAAAGGAAACAGTTCTCTAAAAGAACATTCTCAGCAGTTATTGGCATCCCCGTCATTATTTCAAACACGACACAAACACAACACAGCCATATCCTTATCAACACAAAAACACTAACGAACCTATACCAACACAACAGCCATACATTAGCGCATTATCGCCAACACAAGAACTACACATTGACACATTCTTACCAACACAAGAACCTCACATTGACACATTCTCACCAACACAAGAACCACACATTGACACATTCTCACAAACACAGGAACCACACATTGACAAATTCTCACCAACACGAGAACCACACATGAACTACAGCATTGTCCAAAGCATACTAACCCGTACCAACACAGCACACACATCTTAATTTACTGAAACATATTTTTCGACTTGTTTTTCTGTTTAAATTTTATAGTGGTTGTAAGAGCAGTTGCCTGGCCAAACTGTGTGTCAAGCACCCTGCACCACTCATATATACGGAACACTTGCAGAAATTCGTTAACAGTAAAGCTCAGTAAAATTATATTTCCAACGGTAAGTGATTTTGTTCTCATAAGTAGGTTGTATTTCATATTTACTACAATGTATTTCAAATTGATGTAAACATATATATATTCAGCAATCCTCTCAACAACACAGACCTGAAACAAAGCCATGTTAATTAGGCTTTTATACAGACTAGAAAGTTATCGTATACCTTACAACAAATCACGGATTATGCATTCACATTCAAAGTTTTTATTTATTTTATGTGATTCTGTGTTTTCGTACAGTTAATATTTCTCACGTACAGTCAAGAAAACCTTAGTTAATAAAAAGTTGAATATAACTTAACATACATTCGAGGTACACAGCAGGACGTGTGGCAAGGTTTTGTTATAAAAGCTAAAGGCGGCCCGCCACTACAAGAAAAACGGACGGATACAGGTGTGGGTGATCGCTAACTTACATAACTGTTACATAGAATATCGCATAAAACGTAACTGCACGCGTTTCGGTAAAACATTGCGACACAGCCGAGCACACCCGGCACATAAATACAACCTGTCAAATCAAACAGACACTGAAAAGAATATCCAGGAGACGACAGCGGCTGGTACATTGGTTCTACGTTTAACCTCCCGTTGGATAGGTAAACTCTGGTATAACGGAACACTAGTGTAATGTAAGGTGTAGATTTATAATGTAAATAACTGTAAAACCCCCAGAGAATACAGAAGTGTCAACAAAACTTTAATTCAGAACCACATTCAACAAAATTACGGCAACATATAAATGTATAAGACAGTGTGTACCGTTATGATACATGAGCGGGTCGTCATGGAATACCAGTTTAATACCCGCTTTATCTATTAACCAGCATTCTTCAAGTCCAAAACAACACTAGCCTCACAAAATAAACTGAACACATTCCATGGCAAAGATTTATTGTAGATATTTTACTCTTATGTAAAACACAATTCCTTGCTCACTCTCCTCCCCATACATAAATTCTAACGACAAAACGTCCGTTGTCCGTTTCATAGTATAAAAGAAATACAGAGAAATATGATATCCCACATGATTGTTTTAAACAAATTATAGAATTTAAATTACAGTCGAACTTCGTCATCTCGAAATCGTATAACCGTGTTTAATTCGAAGTGTCGGTCCCTGCCAAGCTTTACTAGCATTCCAACTCACGTAGCTCGAATACTCATTTAACTCGAGGTTTCTTCACGGTCCCATCGACATTGCGACAACTGTGTTCTACTGTAATTGCTTCTGAATAATCCATTATATATACTGTAATATCGAACCAAGATATCATATCTATGTATAAACTGTATTCACCAGTGTACATTGTATAAAATTGTGTGTGATTCGTCAAAGGCTAACGTGTTTAAACCCCAACAAAGCGTGAGGTAGCAGGTGAGACGATATGTAATCTTCTATTCAACAATATTTGATTCTTATATCGAATTAATTAAAGTCAACAAACAATCAAAGCGTTTTATTCAATCAAATCTAAAGTTAAGCCTAGAATGAGGTCGAGTTAAAAACACACAATGGCCGTCAATATGTGTTTTTCAACAACAATGTATGAAACGACCCCGTGTAATCGGCTAGTAATGCGCTCGAATTGTTGAGAAGGTCTTCCGCAAATATGTTTAATGTTCAGATGTTGAGTAATTCATTGCCAACACTCCCGTGGTCTGGTATGTTTACTTCTCACGAGCTATACCGAATTCAGTGAGGAGATAGATGGAGATATTTCTACTCCTACTGACCTTTCAGAAGGACTTGCACACAACTGAAATAATCTGATTTGATTAAAACAGGTTTTAGAAAAAGGAAATCAAAGAAACTTACATCAGAAATGCCTTTGAATGTGGTGATTTATCAATACAGAGCTCGTCAGTTACAGAAGTCATTATTACCGTGAAAGTTATTCATAGCGAAAATGTTTTCTTAAACGAGATTTATTTTCGAATTGTTAAAAGATTTTTATATTATTTTTTCTTTAGGTACATGTAAATATGTGAAGAGCGACAACATTTTCAATAAAACATTTAGGAGTATGTAAAGTACATGCTAAGCGTTTATGATATAAAATGCAAAATCTCCATTCATCATTCAGATATGCCGTTATTACACATTTCAAATAGAGACATCATCTTTAAAGGTTTTAATCACATTAATCTCAGAATAACTATGTTAAAAAAGGGATATGTACATGATCGTCCCGCAGTTTGGAAGTCGTGTCACCGATTGATGAACACTGCTTGGTCAAACGTTTCGTTTACAAACAAGAAAGAGGCGATCCACACATTGTATGTATACTCATGGGCCCCCTATCAACTCATTACCGACTTGTGATGAATCCATTACGGGGCTTTGTGAGACGAGCAGAGTCCCGCTGCTGACTCGCCGTGCGGATAACTAGTCAATTTAAAGCTCCGATGCCTGTATCAACCTACCTGCTGCTTCTGATTTTCGGAGATGATTTGATAAAAATTGAATGGAAAATTGGCGACAATTGAGCATGAAATGTTATACCGGTAGGTGCTAAATACGTTTTGGAAAACTGACAACATATCTGAACTAGTTTTTATATGAAAGCTTAGCACTTCTGCTGGTATTTCACAGCACGATATTTCAAAACGGAAAACAATATAATGCGAACAACATGTTCTGAAGTACAATCTGGGATTGAAGTGACTTTCAAGCTAGCACACGAGTCGCATACCTTACCTCTAAGAATGTCGTGTAGAGCAAGTTTAAAGTATGTGTTTATTGATATTTTGACACGCTTACAACACGAGAATATTTGTTTCTGCTATAGATCAGGAAATTGATAGCAGAAGAAACCAGGAGGGACAAAAACTATGGTGGATACAAACGCACCAAGATAACACGGAGAATAACATCGACAAAAACAGGAGATATGCTATTCTGAGAACAAACAAACGGCATGCCTTCCTGAAAGGACCAAAGATCAGTGGGTCCCGCTCTGGGTGTACCATATATAACAGATAGGAAATGACCCGAGCGACGTACCGTTAGACCTATCTAGATTGGCAGTGCAAACACATCTTCCAAAATCAGATTTACAACTGTGGAGAAACAGAAATACCGGCATCGGACCGGGCCCGAATGTTAACGCCACTGTTTAGCTGGAGACCTGCAGGTGTGCTAGCCTTTTTGCAAAAGATAAACTGCATGATTGTAAAGGATACGGCTAAAGCAATAGCAAAACACCCATCCACTTATACAATCGGACGGCTCGAACCATCGTAGCGTCGATATAATATGGTAGTTCCTGGAGATGCATCGAAAATACGGTTTTGAACAAAATTTAACAACGGGGAACAAGTCTATTGATACATCCGCACTAAAGAGAGAGATCTAATCGTACCCTGAAATGATACTTCCCACTTGAAACCCAGGAAACGTCAGGAAGTAAGAGAGAATTACAGGAGAGATAGAGGGCGGGGATACGGCAGTAACGGGAACTAATCCCGATCAATTTTTATCTGACAACAAACTCATCCTG
This sequence comes from Mimachlamys varia, assembly GCA_947623455.1. Lineage (NCBI taxonomy): Eukaryota > Metazoa > Mollusca > Bivalvia > Pectinida > Pectinidae > Mimachlamys > Mimachlamys varia. The sequence goes on along the minus strand of OX392527.1, from coordinate 30,124,124 downwards.
ATAAGCAACCTTGGAAGACGATGTCAACAACTGTTCATAGTCTTACGATACCAGGCAAATGTCAACTTAGGATGCATGAACGCCATACAAACATCTTCTAAACGCTAGGGTCTGGGTTGATCAGAACACCGATTCTGATTCAGAATGTATTTTAAACACTAGATTACAGGTTGATCAGAACACCAAACCTGATTCAGAATGTATTTTAAACACTAGATTACAGGTAGATCAGAACACCAAATCTGATTCAGCACGTCCTGCCGTTCTATCGCTCAACCATCCATTCATTCTAGTTAGTGAGTTTCTGTAACGATAAACAGTGTGAACTATCTCTCGCAAGACGTTACGCCTTCGGATGTTTCCTAACTACTGTTGTAAATCTTGTCTTTATTGGGTAAGAGACATATTGAGTACGAAGTGTAAAGAACAATCCGATGCAATACCACACAAATGTAGAGGATTTCCTACCGTGAATCCCGCTGCGGAAACGGTAGGAAACACGCATGGTAAATCTCCGGCGGACTTTTCATTACGGATGCAGTATTATTGTATCTGGGTCCACTCCGTCGCTATCACTCCTGTTATTCGTTCTGATGCCAATAAGTACGACGTACAAGCGAGAACTCGAGTCTGATGCTAAAATTCCTGGCAGAGAACTAGTGTTTTATCTTGAACTTTAGGAGATGATACTGAAGGCGGCTGCAGATAGCGCATGGCGGGAGCGAGGCGTGACGTAGCTAGGTATGAATTCACAATAAAGATTGGCTGGATCTCCTCCACCGATCTTGCAAGAGGCATGTAAATTATTTGATTGTTATCATAAGTGTGAAATATACTTTATTGATAAAATTATGGGCTCAAAGGATTTATGTGATATAAAGCTACATATATAATGGGTAGATAGGCGGTCTGACCGCCGGCTTGTCATGTAAATCAGCCCGGCAAACGATCGGACAAGGTGATAATGAGTAATAGACAGCAGAAGGACAGGAGGAAGAACAGCCTTGCTGCGTCTAAACACGGAACGTATGTGGTCGCATTCTGCGAGACGCACAGAAAAGTACACCGATCTTTCGGCTTATAGACAATTAGACCAAAACACATCTCATAAAACATAATCCGACAGAGATGTGGGAGAAATAAAGTGCTGTACAACTCACGGTGAGCAGCCGTAGAAGGTCGGGGGGAGCCATTGAGTAGCATTGGGTTGGCCTGACGGGCGGACACGTGGCTCCTGTTTGTGAAGGCTATCAGACCACACAAGAAACATGACGAAGCTAAAGTGATCTCACATATTTAACGCTATGTCGACCAAATAGTCAACGAACAGCCACAGCATTCTAAAATACAGTCGCGTTTGCTACATGTCAACTTTGGTCATTTGCGTTGTAAGTGAAATTGTCAGGAAACCCTTAAAACATAACGCACCATTTACCGCGTGGAAATAAGCTAGTGATATATCAAATAACGTTATGAATCGCGACAGAATCCCCTAAATCTCGTCTGGAGCTCCTGGCTAGATGTAATCTCGCGCAATCTCGCCGTGTTTCATTGCTAATGAGGTGTGTGTATCACACATCATGTTCAGGAGAATGTTAAATGCACGAGTATTGCGGGGTTGAAATCGCTTCCGATTGTCGACCAATATAGCACAACCACGAGCCGAAAAGACTTGTGTTAAGTGTCGGGGAATTTAGTAACAAGTGTATGTCTATTAAGATGATTAAAAGACATCTATGCCTTAATTAGCCGTGTTATGATACAATTAACACTGCAGTGAGTGGAAATCTACGTACTTACTAAGCTCAGCTGGCATACCGAACTACAGTGTACATAGAAACTGTATGTTGACATATTGTATAACAACGACTTCATAGAAACTGTATGTTGACATATTGTATTACAACGACTTCATAAAAACTGTATGATGACAAATTGTACAACAGTGAATTCATATGATAAAAACTGCATGTTGACATATTGTACAACAGCGACTTCATAGAAACTGTATGTTGACATATTGTACAACAGCGACTTCATAGAAACTGTATGATGACACATTGTACAACAGGGAATTCATATGATAAAAACTGCAGGTTGACATATTGTACAGCAGCGAATTCATATAAACTGTATGATGACAAATTGTACAACAGTGAATTCATATGATAAAAACTGTATGTTGACATATTGTACAACAACGACTTCATAAAAACTGTATGTTGACAAATTGTACAACAGTGAATTCATATGATAAAAACTGCATGTTGACATATTGTACAACAGCGAATTCATATAAACTGTATAATGACAAATTGTAAAACAGTGAATTCATATGATAAAAACTGCATCTTGACATATTGTACAACAGCGAATTCACAGAAACTGTATGATGACAAATTGTACAACAGCGAATACATAGAAACTGTATGATGACAAATTGTACAACAGCGAATTCACAGAAACTGTATGATGACAAATTGTACAACAGCGAATTCATAGAAACTGTATGATGACATAATATACAAAAGCGATTTCATGGAAACGGTATGTTGGCATTTTTACAACAACTTATATGTTGCCTCGCGCTAAAGCAACTCGAAAGAAACTGCATGTTGACATACTGACAGCAAGTACTATTAATGTTGACATGTAACACAATCCCTGTCATGTGACTGAAGCTTAATGTTGATTAAATTAAGTCTGTTTTAAATTTTAACATAGAGCGATACTTTTTTAAAAAGTTCCAATCAAAAGGATTGTGCACAGAGAAACATAATTTATATGAAAAAGTTGATGATTTGCTCTAGCTATTCTCCATACACTGGTATGAAGGATCAGCATATTGCGTTTCGTAAATCGCTATAAAGCACGCCGTAAAAAATCTGGCTAAGACCTTCTATAAATGGTTTATAGAGCGGTGCACCTAACTTGTACTTTAGGAAGAGTAGCGGTCCAAAAAGGCTATATTTCATCAGGCTGCATACTTTGTCGAATTAGAATTCAAATCCCCTTTATACTGTCATAATTGAAAACCTTACGAGATATCTATATTCCCACCTAATTGATTTCACTATAATATTGGTGCAGTTGTTACGATCTTCAAGCATAATGGGGCGAAACATCTCATCCCTAGGTGTCAATCATCACAGCGGGCTGGAGAAATGGTCACGCCCCTTTCTACTAATAACGGTTACACAACATCACAGGGTACAACAAAGGGAGCCTCAGACTTATGCACCGTGAACAAGAAACGGGTTTATTTATTCAATAAGTTGTTTTATTACAGAGGCGAGGTGATACAGTGCTAAGGCTCAGCCACACGTCTTAGGTAGCAAGGCAACTGACAAAAAGGGGCGAGAAAGCCCACTTTCACCGTGACATGATTTGTGCGATTTCAATGTGGAACATGGTTAAGCTTCTTATACAACTGAGCGAGATCAACATACCAATTATACACATTATTTACATACATATATATGTTTTCGGGGAGGTACATCATAATATACATTATTTACAGAAACATGGTACGGAGAGTATACATTCATTGCCATGTCTGTTATAATTATTTACAAACGGTGACCCACCAATGATAGTGTTTGACATACAAGTTACAAAAAATCACTGATAGTGAAAAAATGTTTACCTAGATTATGATCAACACATAATTTGACTCTGGCTGTAAAAGCTACCAAGTTTGTGTTAAGACAGATAGAAACATTCCATCCGAACACCACCTCAATGACACTAGCAGGGAAGAACGAATAAATGTTGACACTCGTCGGTTCCAGAATCAGATAGTTTTCTTTGGTTTAAAGGTTATTCAAACACGAAATAACATGAGATATAATAAAGAAGAAGATTCTGAATACCAACGTCAGAGCTAGGAGCAAATAGGCTCTTCAGTTTTCAGCGGATTTCTTCAGACTAAAAATAGTCGCCATAAAAAACACCAGTTGAAAAGGAGATAATTGATGAGAGGAAAATGAAAGGAGGAGATAATGATATAGTGAGGACATGTCTAATAAAGGAACCTAGTAAAGATAGCGAATTGTAATTCCGGAAGAAAACTTGTAAACAGTGTAGAGAATCATGTGATAAAAACTACATAGAGCTGATCGGCTTACACAAGATGGATGATGTAGGTATTCCGAGTGTACGGGCATATAAATCTGCTCAGAGACTGGCGATATTCGTATTTCTCGGGTGTGCGGCCGGGTAGGGCTGGGACCCAATGTCTTGCCAGATCTGGTCCAGATGACCGCAATACCTCTTGTCATGTTAATTACAGCTTAGCCTTGTCTACGAGTGTCCCCAACTATATGGTTGACTTGATTTCGTTTGATACCAATTGTAATAAAATCTTCAAAAGAAAAAAGCACTGGATTGTGTGTAGGTCAATACGAAATTACATCTATATAGCCAGTGAATCTGAGAGAACATATGATACACCATACACTGGATTGGTAATGAAGTCAGTCGAGCAGGAGGCGGTATCGCCCGTACGCATGCCGACCTTTGTAAAATGGGACTGTATATTGCCAGTCATCGCATGCGTGTTCTCGCATAAGACATCGTCCCAGAAATACTAACACGATGGCCAGGTAGATTTCAAAATAAATGACAACAAACGTCCATTTCACGTGTTCAATGTTCTAGCCTTTTACTCACTTACCTGTACACCGTTACGGCCAGTGAGGAGGCACCATAACACCCCTTTTATACATAGATACATAGATTTGCCCCATATTTGTTTTATTTTTAAAAATCAGTGTTTGTTAGCGAATAGCGCCATATTGGATTTCTTTTTCTAAAAAACATAGTATATGTTAGAGAAACAAGAAAACTTACAGACAGGACATCATACAGAAGTATAAGAGTAATGTAAATGTTCTAACAAAAGGGATACGCTTCCCCTTAATTATCGGTAATTATTTCTATTGTAGTATTACCACAGGGAGAAAACAAAGAGAAATCAAGCCAATACATTAATAAAGAACTCTCTCTTTCATACACATATTTCTTTACGATGTAAAAGTTAAACATCAACAATGCACTAATTGCAATGTAGATGTAAGAATCAAGATTCATGGCATATGCTACTTTATTAAAGATCTTGAACCGTATTCCATACCAGTACTTTTTAAGACATACGGATGTATCAATAAGCGTGAGCAAAGTGTGATTCATGTTTGAATATCTTTCCTAGTCTCCTCCCAAACAAACATGACAGACGTACACAGCATGACGATATTCCTGTACAGTATAATGACACGGAAACCCGATTGTAAATAAACCATAAATCCACCTTTAACAGAACGAGCTTCTTCAAGCTTAACTCTAAGTGTAACAAAACAAACGGGGTTGCTGAATGTTAAATTTATCAGGAAATAGATTAGCGTTTCTGAAGTCCAAAATCAACCCACTCTGATCATATTATTCATGAGTTCAACTTCAAATTTTAACAATTTCCCAAGCTAAATTCTACTAAAATTTTAACCGTGGTTATCCAAGCTAAATATTCAGTTGGAGAAATGTTATAAACATGGCGACAAACTTGAGAGTGATCCGCTTTAATTCTTAGACAGTTTTGACGTTTATGAACATTTCTAGAATTGTGATGGATGTGTGATGATTGACAGGTCGGAGATGTACATGTATCGCGCGAGAGAACACCTGATTACGACCCACTAACAACACTGACCAGCTTATCGTGGAGAGATAAGGCACGCTCAGTTAACCTGTCTAAATCAAACACAGCTCTACACCTCTATACCCTTGTTATCATAGCCAGTGTAGTAAAACTACTCGGATTATAGTCTATATTGGCCCTCGTGTAATAAACGATTGATATGAAGTTGTTGATGTGACGGGTTCGCTACCGTCAAGATGGCTCTCATGGCCAATAGGCCAGGCAAGCCCGTGTTAGGCTGACTTAGAGGCACGGGATACGACAGGTAACGGAATCGATATCGCGCTTACTGGCATTGTGCAACAGTTTACATCTAAATATAAGTCAAAATTCCTTATTATGATAGATATTTCTATCGTGAAATATGATGTACTGGCACTATACCTTTTCCCACACTTGGACAGGGAATCCATCTATTTAATATTTATTGTTAATACTTCATTAAATCATATTTCAGTTGTGAAGAGAATTAACAACTGTCAGACCGGTGTTAACCTCATTATGTTGATTATCATTACTTTCAATAGGAAACCCCCAATACTTTCACCATCACACATTGAAGATCGAAGTGGCCATTAAGTTACGATAGCGCATCGAGGTCATCGTAGTCAATGACAGGCGATAGTACAATATTTTTTCAATTCATCATATATTTTTAATTCAAATTATATTTACTTTGTTATGTCAAGATGAAACACCTATATTTACTCCAGGAGAAAGCCTAAGGTATCGTTTTGTTAGAATGTGGGGTATGTATGCATTCTACGCTCGTCCATCAATGGCCCTACATTGCAGACATCTATTGCCAGAATGTTGGGTGTACATGAATTATAGGTTTCCGACAGAATAGTTTGTGTCACAGAAAGGTAATTATCGTACACACCACGGCTGGCCTATTACGGGATCAGGCATCTCACGCGCTGCAATGTGGGCACGAGATGTGAAGGCCGATTAGGACATTTAAGAAAGTATATCTCGCGCAGTAAAGAATATTTTGCCAGCAAGGTTTGAGGTTATCAGCAAGGTATTCCATACAGTTTCAGATGGATAAGGAACCGAGATTAAATTCTTGTCCGATTTTTTTGGATATTTGAAAAAGTAAATCACGGCAAAGACAACTATTAGGATGGTACTAGACTGCATCAATGACTACATGATCAGAATGTGTTAAGGTGATCGTCCGTGCTCTGACTAACAAATTCGTGTTCGGTGGACATAACAGGGTCGTTTGCTACAGTTGTACAGCGCTCTTCCCGCGCTGAAGATACACTTACAGCTTCTTTATTAACTTAGGAACATGTCTCTGTCAACCTTTAAAAAAATCGTACATTTGTCTTTTCGCCTTCTCTTCTCTGGATTCATGTTTTTGGTTCATTTTGAAATTTTAGTGCTGCCAGATTTTCTAAAATTCTAAAATACATCGCAATGAAAAAGAATTGGATCGACTTCAATATGACATTGGAAAAGGAAATGGTGTAAAGCTGGGGGTCAACAAAACCAGAAGGTTTATTACTGCATATCATACTAGGGCAAAAATGATCTGTAGTTATATAAACGTGATTTGAATTATTGTCACTGATATAATTAAAATAGAATCAATTGGAAAACTATATAACTGAGAAGTCAACATTAACAAAATCGGTGCTTTTTAACTTTCAATGGTCTGGCATCATTTGATATAGGTAAAACTGCATAACTCGATCGGTTTGATGTACTACACCAATGGTTTGGCCAAGTCTTAACATAACTTACATTTGTATAGACTTCCATTGTTTAACGAACCACCCTACACGGATATTTAAGGTACTAATATACACTACGGTTTGTTCTCTAAAGCCAGGATTGTTTTGGTTTACATATCATAATTGTTCACCCAATTGCTAAAAAATATTAATGTCAGTAGAATACATGAGTATATGGTGTTTAATTATTAGTTGTAAGACATTCATTCGATGAGGAGAATTAAATTGCGTAAATAACGCAAGGCAAAAATACCCACACAACACCTTAGTGGTCCATCCCCATAATCTGCCTATTAGACATAAGGAATGTAATAGCCTATCTATCATTTCATAATGTCGATGTCAAACTGTACAGTCTTAGGTTGAATTAAAGCCTTGATACTTGATTCTCATCGATCTAAAGACTTAGTTCGCTGTATCTCCCATCCTAAATCCCGATGTTGTCTGGCGCATCCGATAACGTATGAAATGTCCAATTCATTTAACGTGTGACGTGTCCGCAGATAACGCCAGATTGGTGTATCTTCTCATTGCATGAAAATGGCAACAGAAGAAAACCGATCATAGACGCAGCATGCTTTTTGTAATATCGTAAATGATGAATATGGACATATAATGTGTATGTGTATGGGACTGGGGTTCAGAACGAGCGTTCTACACTAAGTGTTAAGGAATATCATGGCCCAAGTTCCACCGAAGGGTTATTCGTACAGCGTAAGCCATATATTTCACCGATAACGCTATTCAATGTGAAAAAAGGGAACGAGCAAAGAAAATTGGTAAATTCCGACATTACGAAGACCTCCATTGCAGCATGAAGTGCTTGTGATATGTGTTTCCATTATCTTACTCCAGCTGTGGTAATATCATGAATGAGTTTAAACATAGTTTTGCTCCTATCATTTTTAGTACACTGTGCAATGAATAAATCTGGTGGACAATATACAACAGAGCACTGGTCTAGGTAGAAACGATATTCGTCCTGTCATCTGGTAATCTGATCCTTGTGTTGCATGTACCATTAGCCGATGTAAACAAAATCTACATTTTCGTTTTCAGAGACAAACATAATAGCTGTAACATATACTATGTAACAAACGCCTTATACGAATACATGGCAGTTGTACACTTTAAATACACGTTAAGTCCAGCACAGCGTTGTACAGACAATATGGTTATTAGGTGATTGATTCGAATGAAATGTGAAAACAATAATACACAACATGATACACAATGATACACTGCATCAGACATGACTAAAACAATAAGTGTGTTACCTTTTACAAATTATATAAATAATCGTAAATAAATAACCTTTTCAAATGATTATAAAATAGTTATAAATGCATTTCCGTCACAACAAATCATTGAACCTTCTACAACTAACTAGGAGGTTACGCCGACTAATATCAGTGTAGCTGGATAAACAGTTATGAACAGATTCCAAATGATGCATGCAAAAGCGGTATGGCCAATCAAAGATATAACAGGTCAGTGTCATATAATGCTGTAAATAGGACATGTTGATGTTTGAGATTGACTAAAAACAGAAACATGATTGTCATGCATAAAACATTTTATGATACTTATGTTGTTTTTTTTTTTTAAATAATCAAAATGTTTGCTAAAGGTTGATAGTAATAAAATTTAATTTCCGTCAAAGTTTGTTACAAAGAGATGCATTACATATTTACACTAGTTTAGGAATTGATATTATTTAAACCTGGTTTTAAATATTTGTAATCGTCAAATTCAAATAGAACACATTGAACAAGAAACAAAAACAGAAAGAAAAAGGACTTGAATGCTAATTATTTTCAGTATTTATCATAAAGTTAAAAATGTACTGATATCGACGCCATTTCTTAGGCAGTTGAATTATGTTTCTGGTTTAGTTATACAATGTATGTTATATAATATTTTCAATAAGTGCTTAGCTCGAAAAGAATATGTATTCGTATAAAATTGTATTGTGGTCAAATATTTGTTCTATTATGTCAGTTTACAAAATTGTGCCTGTATGTTTGCTATCAACAATAAACTGTGTTTATGAAAACAGTCGTTATCCATAGGTGAATACTGTTACTAATATATAAAAGGTATTGCAACCAGGTATTTTTGAAGCTATAAACTACTGGTATATTTCATGGATACCCGGTAAATGGAAACTGTATTAAGATTGTATGTATATTGTCCTTTAGTTTGTTTGGGAATGGTATTGGTTCCATTTATTTTTATTAATTTTATTTCTTTACTAATGACATTTTTTCGCTATGGATATGTTAGGCCGAAGATGAAATTTGTATCTAACAATTATTTTAGATGAATGTCACAATCTGATCGTTGGTTAGGGTTAGGGTTATAAAATACCTTCCAAATTATCAGAAAACGCAGTTATAGCGTATAAATGGTTTTCTATTAGTAATGGACATGAAGCATCGTTCAGTTAAATCTTAAAATAATTTGAATTTTCCTATCATTAGTTTTTAGAAATAAAGTGAAAATAATGGAACAAACTACTGTACTGGTTAATGACATATATATCCAAAATTCTAACTTCATTTTCTAAATTATTCGTTGGACTATATAATTTTTTTCCCCCAAAACAATGTCCATGTGTTTCATTTTGCAGCAATGCATAATAGAATGGGTTACCGTTCACCTTTTGTTACATCAAATATCAAAACGACTGCAGTTGATCTTAACACGTTTCTACGTTGTTTCCTATTATTTTCATATATTGTAAATATAAGAAACCTGCCTAACAAAACTTTTAATTCTACTTTTGAAAGTATTATAAAAGTATAACTCGTTAAATTTAAAGAATACCTCTTAAACTAGATTAGTTGAAATACCTAACACTTCAAAACGGTTGACATCTGACCTATTTGAAAATAGAAACTTTGAAAAATGTTGTTTTAACGAGTGTTTTTTTTAGTGTAATTCTAACAAGAATCATTTTGCACTTATTTCAAAACTGGTTTTATATATTTTTCCAATCACGCTTTTATAATCAATATTTTCTTTTATTTGTTGTTGTTTTATGATATTTGTTAGTTAAGCAATTGTATAATTATTTCATTGGGTTATATCAAACTGTTCTGGCCACTTGATTTTTGGGAAGTTTCAAGTAGTCGATAATGTGTTAATCACAATCATATCGTGAGTTTTGACTTTCACGATTTGAAGGATAAGGACACGAAGCAAGATTCTCAAATAAACAAATGTGATAAATTATCACAATCACAGTTTGACTTTCTTGACATTGAAACTTTATAAAACTCTGAAAAACACTGGTATATATTTAGTTTAAGGTTTGAATTCCTATTGTTTCTAATAAATAATACTTAAAATGTCACGATAGACAAAGACCATATCTGTGATTTATTTTTCTAAAACTCTGCAAAAGGTCAATGATAGCAGATGTGATGTTGCAGTTTCTTTCGTTCACAAACCAAAAGAAAAGTCACTTCACGAAGTTAAGCAATCGTTGTTAAATACAAGCACGTATGTTTTGAGAATAAATAATTGTAAATTACTTCACGCTGTCAGTCTTAACTTTACAAAGTCGTTGCTTGAATTTTTTAAATTATTTTGTGTAAAATTGATAAAAACGTTGATGACATTTATTTTTTTGACAATTTGCATTCAAGATTTGATAAACACATTTCTTATATGACATGCATACGAAGTATGAACTCTACAGACTATAGGGATACATACATGTATTATGGCTATTGTCATACAAACATTAATCAAATATTCATAAACTGATACACGCCATTGTACAAGTACAGTGACTAAAACGTTTACATTTTCATCCCTTTGAAAGCATTTATAAATTGGTCTTCCTATAAACCGTTATAAAGATGATTACATATCAACATTTGTTCTTTATACGATAAAAATATTTCCAAAAAAATTGTCCCAAAGACTTTTAATAAAACAGTGGCAAAAAAAATACGTTCTTATTTAATTCGTCGATTCATGGAAACACAACCGATATTATGCTTCAATCAAAAACAGAGGGGTCGCTTTATGATAGTATGCATCGTGCGATAATGAACCCTGCAGTGCAAACATTACAAATTACAGCTTGAACACAACTGCCAAATGTTTTAGGTATTACTCAATGGATAAATAAAATCGTGACGCGGATTTACTTCCATAAACAAATAGATATATTATATTGTTCTTTCTATAATTGCGCCTACTGCAGAAAAAAAAACATGACAAGATGTGGGAAATTATATGGCACATGTAGGTTTGTTTCTTCTTTGAATCAATCAATGAAAGTTTATAACCTTATGATATTAATCAATCCTGTTTTTAGAATTCGTCATAATTTATATTGCTGTATTATATTATTGATTTTGCAAGTATTACATGTTTATACGAATAAACTGTTGTAAATGTTCCTAACAGTACAAATCAGCAATAACAGTTATTACCAAACGTACAGGTAACAATGTCACGTGGTAGGTAAGGACGTACCACTACACCTATAACATGGAATTCGGCACAATGTATCACCTGCATATTGTATCTAAAACCACTTGTAACTTGTAACTGTACCACAATTCACATGGCGGTCATAACCGCAGCTTTTTTCAATATCAATATATCATCAAAAAGAAGCATTAAGCAAAAGGACAGAAGCAGATATCAATTTTACATAAATAGCTCATTAAGGTTTAAAACAGCAAGAGCGTCAAATACCAAACAAAAAGACAGGGTAAACATCAACAAAATTAATAATTTGTAAATTAAAATCATTATTGCTAATATATTCAATACACATTAGATAGAATGTGTTAACAATTGAAAACATGATCAACACCCACTCCCATTACTCATTACTTCCGTTACAGGTATATTAGCATATTAGAAATAAAAGTCTAACCTCATTACCCATCCATTTGATATACAGTTTCCGAATAGTGCACAACCCCATTGTCTACCCTCCCACATGTAATTTCTTCTGCGTTTTAAGAAAAGTTTATCTGCACAGGTTTCTGAGAATAGGATATATTACCAAAAAACTGTTATCATGAAAACCAACATTTGTTTTTAACGATCTCGCATCAAATTTGTCAAAGTATTTCGAAAATATTTGAAAATTTCGTTAGAGTCTCATTTATTGACGTATTGCATCTCAAGTTCTATTATGAGGAACATTACAATTTAATACATGTAAAAAATCCAGAAAGGCATGTATTCGTGTTTAGTGCGATACTTCAAAGTATTAAATGTTATCTTTATCACATCATGAACAGAGTCTATAGCCCTCCCAACCTGGGTACAAAATAGCAAGAAATAATGAAAATATTTAAAGGCTGGAAGTTGATTTGTCGGTTAAAAATGAATTCCCAATGTTAAATGGCGTCAACTTAAAATCGAATTAAAACTGTGGCGATAAAATACTACTTTTCTGACATATTCATTGATGATTTGGTAAAGGAAGAATACTAGTGTTTATCTAACCCTCGTTAGATAATTTTAAAATTGGGAAGGTTTTCTGTTTATCCAACTTAATATTAACATAACTGTTTCAGATAAACACGATAATTCCACCGATCAGTCATTCTTTACTAATATGTAATTCTACAACTGTAAGGCATAATGTACGAAAATAATGGTTTTATCGTATATGTTCCTTCAGCCTTGAGTTCGGGTGTTCGGCAATCTTTCCTCGAGTGTTAGTACGGACATAAGTGAGGACTTGCATTTGAGAGTAAATTCAGAATAGGTCTACCTTAGTTAGCCTTGTCGTATAGCTGATCCACACTAGGGTGGTCCGATACCTGTGTAACCCCTCCGTGTGTCATACAACGAGAATTCCCCTACATTAATGATATTTGGTTTAATGACCGTTTAACATGAAGTAATTATAATCTCTGAATACATATGTAAATAGTCGAAGTGGCGAGAAGCTCGGCTGAGTGGCGAGATGTTCGTTAGTGACTTGTTGGTTAGGTGTGGAAGACTATGTGGGGGTATTACCCTCAGCCACAGCTATCGTGCACTGTTGATATACCCCTAGTCTATACCAATTATACTCTACATGTGACACAATGATAGCAAAGCTGGCGAAAACCAGTGGCGAATTGATAAAGAATCAATCGCCGATCCTCAAATTTAATTTAAACATCACTTTTGATGAAAAGAGTATCTGCCTAGGCAGTTAGCTTGTTATCAACATATCGACACAAGTTCAATATTTGTCTTAGCCCCACTTCGCTCCTCGCCAGTCCGGGCTGGTAGGTTCCGACAGATACTAAGTGCTATAATTTCAATAGTAATTTTTTCACACTCTGAAGGTATTGGTGTCTCTCTACATTTGTCACGTACAAGTACTATATAGGTACAACCCCCTCGCACCTGCTTATCAGAAGCACTCCCCGGGCAGGGTACTCGGAAACCAAACTTTATGTGAGCTAGTCCATAAACCTATAACGATGACACGGGTCACATATATTGACACTTTCTCATACATTCCAGGAAGAATTTTCTCATGACTCATTTCAATGGTGTAAATTTATTTTCAAATATTTTGTTTAATTAAAAACGCGCGGTTACGTTGAGTGCATAGGACTGATTGGAAATGTGGAGCACGTTTAAATATAAGCAGACAATGGCTAGTTGTAGTATGTTACCTACATTGCATCGAACTTATTTACTTTGTACGTTTTGATAAATTACGACCTTCATACGTTGGCTGACATGATCAGTGGATTCCAACATGCAGACGGGCGAAGCAATAACCAAGTATCGACGGCGAGTAATGCTCCCTCACACACAGTAAGCCGATGAGACTTAAACAAGCGGGTCAGGTTATTTTTGCAAATCCTTGTCATCTCGTATGATATTCTCGTAGAACCTGATCAAACAGCGAAAGTCAGATTGAACTGAGAGTATTATCACGTCTCCGCCTGCCAATGGCGGCCAGGCAGGGCCGGTTTATCCCAAACATTTACCGCATGTCGGGGGATCCAAGTCATATTATTTTGTAGATTTTCAGAATGATTTATGGACAGGTCCGGAGTCCGGGATACTTAGACCACAGGATGTGGTTCCTTCGTCAGCAGTGTCTTATCACGGACAGCACCACAGGAAAACCGGGAGGTGGTCATCAGGCAAGGGAAGGGATCATCAACTTAGAGAGGGTACCACTTCTCATACATGCTAACAGGGCAGATCTCGAGAGGCCAAAGTGGGAAAATTAGACAATCAGCCGTGGTAAGAAACACGAGGGGTCCAACACCTTCTACCAATGACAGAGATTGCCATGATGTTTAGGAATTCAAGTACAGTTGTACGCCATGCAATAAAATCCGCCAGAAAAACTCTCAAATCCATATTAATACTGCCACTCGAATAGTATTGACATTGTTGACATGTCCAAACGTTCAAAGTATTTTCTTTCCTGCAGATACATTGAATATATATTCAAAATAGCCTAAGTTTGTTTTCGTGTAGATACGGCTCAGTATCCGAACACCAGCAACAAAGACACGCATCAAATGATGATAATTAGAGAATACCGCAGCGACAACAAAACCCTCATCCAAACTCAAAATCGATTTCACTAGCGGCAAAATATGAACAAAGGGGAAAGATTTACAAGGAGACCCTTGCAAAAGTATACAAGATAATAAGACCATGTGTTCCGGAAGAGTAAGCGTCTTCTGCTTTATCGACCACCACCTGCCATGTAAATCTTGGTCACATCGAAGTAAAACTCCATTTCTCAAATGAGAACCGAGTCATCATTGTCAATCACAACCAGTAAGCACACTAACAAGCATACTCAAAAACGTCCATCTTCATTTCACACAAAGATGCAAAAAATTCTCAATGAGACTAAAATGGCGAAAATGAAACAACGATTGAAAGAGAAAATGAGAACATGAAATAACATCGTGCACGAATACTTCGAATCTACGAGATATTGACGTATAAATGCATCGCTTTGTTTGTGGTACAGCTAAGGTTACATTACAACTGTACATATTATTATTGCACCATTGAAAGGCCACGTAGTTCAATGTAACATATGATTACACAGTAGCAAGGCATTTCACCGCTTAAACTGATAACGGGCCAATCTTACCGCCAACTTGAACATTATAGGCAAATCAGTACTAATAAATACGACATTGGTTTGTCTCACACATCAATGAGAACAATTACATTCAGCTCCTTTACTGCTGCTTTTTTGTTTTTGTTTTTTTTATGTAAAGCCAAAACCGAGAATTGTCATGAAAGCATTCGAAAGGAAAAAGATACAGAAACAAGAGAACATATTTTTTTTTTCGAATAGTATAGCAGACTTAGGATAGCTTACTCTGGTTGGTTGTGTGTCCCGGTAAAGGTTACTACCGGAAACTTCGTATTGTGCAGGAGTTTCCTTCAATAGTCATCTCTAGTAAAACGAGGAGGTTGTGGTTTCCCCAATATCAAAATATTAAAAAGAGTACAAATTCTAAGTGACAGACAAGCAATAGCATTGAACACAACGTCAGGACAAAAAAGACATGAGCAGAAAAAAACGTCAAAACAGGATGAAAAGGCAACAGTGACCACCAAGACAACATAGAGGATTGATCAGTAACCTCGTCATGTACCACATAATCAAATTCCATTGTATTACCATTGGAAGTTATTTCATGCAATCGGCATTAGTGTACTTTAATTACTTTATATTCAATCTTAGGTAATTTATATATCAAGCGAACTTGATGTCGATTTCGCCGGAGTAATAATATTTAAATGCAAATAGCCAGTTTTAAAGGGTAGGTTTCATATATGTTTTAAAACTCGTGACTGTATAGTAAAGTATATATTAGAGCATTGGGCATTGACAATGATATTTTCACGAGAGGAACATACTAACAATGTTCTCTCCATAACGAATCATGTTGGAAGTATATTGACTAAACGTTTCTCCTATGGACGAGAATTTCGAAGAAACTTCAGTTCTCTGAACATTTCAGATATTGTCCACGTGCACGCGTATCAAATAAAGATATCTAGCAACAACACTAACACTGTGTAAATAGGATGTTGTTGTCAAAAGAAACAAAACCCCTATATCATTGTTATCAGCAGGTGGTTTGTAACATTATCATATTTAGATATATTTATCAGCTAATTATAAAGATATATTTCTTTGAAACACAAAACTATAATACAATTGTACAACATAATACTACCCCGACTTGTGCTTTTCTCTCAGGTCTGTGCACTATACTAAAATATGATTACTTTTTCTTAAGAAGATTTTGTTATAATCTATATATAATACAAATCTAACTGCATATTTGTATGATGAATATTTGGACATGTTTTCGTTATAATTTCACACCGTTATCAACTACAATGAACAACATTGAATCACAATATTTCATCTTCGTGGTGTCAGAAATTATTATATTCAAACTGACTTCCTGACAAGATATTTTGTACATTGTATGTCCTTATTACAAAGTTTTATCTATAGAAAGAGCCGGCAATAACGCGTTGTACTAATAGATGATCACAAGTTGAATATATCTATTGTTCCTGATAATGGTTATTGTGAATGTCATGAAGGCGTTCGTGATATAACATGATACAAGTATTCTCATCAGCAGTGTCAACAGGTTACATTCATGATATCTCTTGAATAAAAGATTGTACTGCTGTTTATATAGTGTATTGTTGTATTGTCATATTGTGCTATTGACTGTTATTTACAGAGAAAGATGGCAAAATATCGTGACATTTTGTTCGCAGAAATAGATACGGAATGTTCAATTGGTGAAATATATCACAACTGAAATATAATATCTACACAGGACCAATCATATATATATATATACCATATTCATTTTCAATATGGTCAGTGATAGAAAACTAATTGATAGGATTATTATCTAATAAAACTAATAAAGTGTGAGAAAAAATTATACAAAACTACAATCTTATTTTATACAACGTTCTTAATGCCCTAACTACTTAAGTATTTAATGATCGTGTGTATGCGTGATGTGATTTAAGTGATTATAATATGTAAAAAATTGTTTCCTTGTGTAGGTAGGTATAAAGATGAAATAAATTAAAATAAGACGACAGACTTCCAAACGCTTTCACCCTCTTCGGATCTTTTAAGGAAATCTTTATTTTAGTGATTGTATGAATATATTGTAATACATCGCCTGATGTATCTTTCACTGTTAAGTACGATAGGGGAGCCGCCCTTTAAATATTGAGCCAGTTAATAATTTTCTATGTAGCACTACTACAATCTAAATATGAATAATATCCCTCAACAGTCGGAAGAGAACTGCACACTTATATTTTTTTCTAACTTGTGACAATTATGTGATGGTGAGATCAGACAGTTCTAATAACTTCAATGTCATTATATTTTCAGTAAGGTTTTTACAGGTGGCGAGAAACTCTGAAACTATTATTGTAAACCAACTTCACATCGGAAAGAGCTTTTCATTTGTTTGGCATCAAAGCATGTTACCCACACTATAATAACAGATTGTAACTACACAAACACCCTTATCTGATACCAGGGCAAGAATGAATCGAGAGGATGTGTTCACAAGTACAAGATGGTGGCGCGTGGAAATACACGTAGGGGGCGCTGTCGTACTAGTCCGGGTTATCACGGGTAAATATTCACGGAGGGGCGCTGTTGAGTTAGTCTGGGTTATCACAGATAAATATTCACGGAGGGGCGCTGTTGTGTTAGTCTGGGTTATCACAGATAAATATTCACGGAGGGGCTCTGTCGTGTAAGCGTGTGTTATCACGGAAAATATTCATGTAGGGGCGCTGTTGGGTATTCACGGATGGGCGCTGTCGTGTAAGCCTGGGTTATCACGGGTATCACGTATAAATACTCGCGAAGGGGAAATGTCGTGTTACCCTGTCATCACATATATTCACGAAGGGGCGCTGTTATGTTACAGAGGGTTTTCACAGATAGATATTCATTGAGATGGTACTGTCGTGTTGACCGGATATTCACGAATGGGACACTATTTGGATACCCCGGGTTCTCACAGACAGATATTTAAGGAGCTGGCGCTGAGACACTTTCTCGGGACCCCCCACCCCCTACCCCGTGTTCTCATAGGCAGGTTTTAACGAACGGGAGGGGGCTGTATTGTTACAGAGGGTTCGCAAAGAAAGATATTCACGGAGTAGCGCTATAGTATCGCTACCAGGGTTATCACGGAATAGCGCAGTAGTATCGTTACCAGGGTTATCACGGGCAGATGTGCTCACTTTCCCTGTTGATTGTCTCTTCAAAACACACAATAACAATATATGTACATTTTGAGCGGCTACACCTGCGGAGAGTGTATGTTGTTCTCCCCAGTCTACGTCGTGGGATCGGCTGACATTTATCTCATATTCACATTATGGCAAATTTACAAAACGATACAAAGGCAATTTCTATTAAAGAAAATATTCTAAATGGTGTAAATCAATTATTGTAAGTTATGCGAATGTAATTATGACATATATTTCCTAAATAAAATACATAAAGAAAATAACTTGGACAAAGCTTGAAAATAAATTAAACTATGATCGTTGTTACTCGCATGTATAGCACTGTCATTCTATAGACGCTCCCCGTCTTACACCAAACCCTGATCATGGGAAATCATATTCAAATTTTATTCGTAGTTTATATTTAATATATTAAAATGGAAATTTAAAAGATTTATTGGTTGCTGAAATATGACTATCATAGTCATACAATTAACTTCAAAGGACCTACCCCTTTGTCACCTATTCATTACATATCTGTGTTTCTATCTGTCAGCGTCCCATCCACCTCAAGTGTGTCGGACGAGGACGAAATCATGTCATCTCAGATTATAATGCCGATAAGCCGTCACAATATATCGTCATACAATAAAAATTGTATATATAGAAGTGAGAATTTGTCAGTAGCTTCCCTTAGAAGTAAATAACGGTTGACTTCCCCAGAAATATTCAATAATTTCTTTCTGTGAGATAAATCTAAAAAAAAAGGTTTTTTTATTTGAATTTATTGGAAGAAAACGTGTGTTGACAATTGAATGAGAGGCGTTACAGGCAGAGGTGTGGGTACGGAATGTGATGACGACGGGTTTAGTGTGGGCATGTCGTTACCATTCCAGCTAGGTATAGCGAGCGTCTAACGTCCAGCCTAATCAGGGATTACTGTCGACACCTGCGAGCTAACCCTATTACCGGAAACACATTCGGCGTGAAAACCTGTTAGGGGACACTGCTTTAAGACCGCGAACAATGGAGGATTACTCCCCCTAAGTCGTGTTTATTTCCATCGTATGGCAGGTTAATAAACAATACAGTGTAAACAAAATTACCCGATATAGCTGTCAGACGGGATTACCGACAATTAAAATAACTGCTCAATCATCTCTGTGTTAGGATGTACGATATTAAAATTCAAATCAATAACAATTGTTTTAATTGTGATCTATTCAACGTTTTTCTTCACAGAAATATATGTTTTACGCTGTGAAAACAATACCTGTTTTGTTTCTAATACTAATTAGCGTGATGTCTGGAGAGGTATTTGGGAAGTGTTTGTTGTTGGGTATCAGAATACGGTCGGGTATCGGACTATGTGAGTCAGCGAAACACTCAAATGGCTGTCAGTCAGGCAACGAAAATTCTTACAGTTAATAGGAAACCTTCATCGCTGACCGAACTAACGTTCGTGGCACATCTATCAACGTAATAGTGCATAGAGTCAATGTACACACTAACTACTTCTCAATACTCCGCTAATAGTACACAAACATTTGTCATTCCATAGACTAGTAACGTATTGTCTATTGTAAAATATAAAAAACAGATCCAAACAGCCGCTTTTATAGACCTCTAGAGAGTAATGAAAATTCAAAAGGTCGACTATCATGTATATTTCTTTCTAAAACTGTAATAAATAAATCTAAATTGGTTGGAGAAATGTATGAAAGTATATTTAAAAATTCTACAATGCCCGGTGAGCGGAGTTCGGAATTGAAGCTTTCTTGATACGATCAGCCCGCGTCTCCGGTTAAGACGTAAACACATAAATAACATATCTTAAAACTTAAATATTCAACATTTATTTATCTATTATCACCAGCAAAAAATAACTTAAGAACTGAGTATAGGACTGTGTGATATGGAATTAACATAAAAACATAAAATCTTACAAGACTATTTTGTTGAATTACGAAAATATCTTGCCAGTTAAAATATCGATTATGTAGTTTTACTTTAAAAAAATCCAACAGACATTGTTACCAGTGTTGCTAGCAGACGGCCATCAGGACAAAACACAAAATACTATAGCACGTCAAAAACCGTACGGCGATAAGGCTATTTATTTTACAATGCATCCAACACATTTTTACTCACAGCTAATCTCAACACGATATTTATCAAACACTTATTTTACAGAAATTTTTGTCCCTTCCTGTAGTTAGAGTACTTTAACCTCCACAGAGAAGATTACGGCGGAAGATGGGGCCAGTTAATCTGAATCGACAACAACTGTAACAAGTAAAATATCCGTATCTATTTTCATTAAAATCTAAATCGGTTCAGTGCAGGGGTTCCTTGGAGGAGTGGAACTGTTGCTCGGACGCCCTACCGGGTCAGAACGACACGTGTCGGGGAGCCCTAATTTGCACGTTTTTTTCTCGAAATGATGTGTCACTCATGCAGAAGAAAAATGCTCATTCCTACATTGAATAATCTTGAAATGATGTGTCATTCAGAAGAAAAATGCTCATTCTTACATTGAATAATCTTGAAATGATGTGTCATTCAGGAGAAAAATACCCATTCCTCCATTGGGTTATCTTTTGTTCCATAGAGTTCTAATTTTAACTACAGTATAGCATATCACTCCTTAATTAAACAAAATATTGGACCAAATCAAAGAAGACCTGTTCTCTTTAATTCTCAAATATTTATCTAGTAACAGAAAATAGAACAAGCTATTTTACACTGTATAATTCATTATAACTGAGAAGGTTTATTTATGTCTATTATTTTCAGCGTTCTCAACAAAATGACTTTTTCCCTATCAAAACCTGTGCAACACACAATAATTTTTAAGAATTTAATTGCAAATAGTGTTAAACAATTTATTCATTTTAAAATTTTGCTTTAGAAAAAAGGAATTTTTGATATAAAAACTAATTCTCTCAGAATATCCCATAAACAACACACCTACTCATTTTATTATGACCAAGCGGACTATTTTTTATATTGGTTATTATACACAAAAATGTAGAATTAAATTTATGTTTAACAAGTATTTAATTATAAGTTTTATTATCAGTGATTTATATATTTTTTCAAAATTAAGAAACCAGACAAAAAAGGAGAATGCTACACTAGTGTTTATATACTTTTGTATACAATGTACTTACCCACACATTCGTTAGCATCCTTGTTGTTGGCCCGGGCCCACGGGCGGTCCGAGTGGAACGCTTTACATTTCTCGCAGTCGTATCCCGCCGTATTATGCTTACAGTCACACTCCAGGCGACCCTCCCGGTTTTCGATGCACTTGGAAGCATGTCCGTTGCACTTACACCTTCCTCCGACCGCGAAGTCAGACAAGGCGTAATAGTAGCTCTTCCTGGCAGCCTCATCATTCGAGCTTTCATCCCCGAACGTATTCAGCTTACTGAAGACGACCATGATGTCGGTGGCCGTCACCCAGTCTTGTAGGATAGGACTGTTGTCGAAATCATAGGCGGATGGTCGGCCCTCCAGGGTGCTGAAGGCTACTCTGGCTCCGGATAGGGGTTCGATATTACTGTATGCCTCTGTACACAGAGCGTCCTGTTCATTGGCCTTGGTTATGACAGCTCGGGGAGATTTGGAATACATCTTTTTACATGCGTTTGAATAATATTGGAATGGTACCCACGTATTGCCGTAATCCATACTTTTATAAATGGCCATCGATGCAGGCCTTGCGGAACAAAACTGTAAACTTATATACGTCATTTCATATTTTTTGTTTAAAGATAATTTGAGGGTGACATTTTGAGGATACTGGACGTACGTATCGGACATCCAGCACGTTACATTGTTGGGGTTATTCAGATCTGTTAGGTAGGAAGCGGGGTGCTGCCTCTTTGGATGATTGGCATCACATATAAAACAGTTCCGAATTATCCCATTGTCCTTGCCCAGAGTTGACTTACAGTACTGACTTGCAGGTGCCCCGCACGTGCTTGAAGCGTAAACCTCTTTCGCGAACGCCGCGTTGACGAAGTCGGGTACGCACCGGGTGGGTTCCCCGCGATCGTCATAACAGGGGTCCGTATTGGCAGGTTGTTGGAACATGTTCAGATAGGAGGGGGAGGCCAGTACAAAATGGGAACTTAGAAAACTCAATAGTAAAGTTAATCTATACATTTTTAACGATGGTTTAATCTTTCCGGTTCTCATTCTAAACTAGATTCCATGTATATTTACCAAATCACAACTTATAGATATTTACCGATTACAATCTCTCTCTGGAGGTAGCATGACTATATGTGATAAAATTACTTTTCGATAAAGTATAGGTATTATTGATCTATACGTGTAGAGAAGCTACCCCCAGTTACACATGTTGAGAGTTGGAGGTCCACAGTACCCACAGCCCGGCCGGGGGACCCAGTTACATCCCAATATGACACTACTGACCATTCGTCTCATACTCCCGCCACATGCGGAAGGAATCCCGCGACACCCAGAGTCATGATTCCGTGTCCGAGAAATCCACAATTATAGGATCCACGTTATCGATATTCGATCTGATGATTCCTCGAGTTTGTTTGATAACTCACACTGATGTAATTAGTAAAATACCATGTAAGCTGGTAGAGATAACTTTGCACTCCCTGACAGAGTATATATTCCGTGGCTAGCTGATGACTGGGGGAGCCCTCTCACCTAGTACCGGTACTATCTGTCTAAGCCCGGTCTGCTACATACGATTCCATGTCAGATTCTCAACACCGTGGATGTGAAAGTCATGAAACACTCTATCAAGCAGCACTGCGCAGGGCAATTAGACCACGAATTGGATTATACGCCATATAGCTTTGGTCGCTTTCTAGACCTGTGAACGTAAACCCTCTCTTGTTATCTGGCCCCGCCCACCCCTGCCAATCAAAGGGGTTCGCAACCTCAAAGCTGTGCTTACAGGCAGCGTACCCGCTATGCCCGGCCCACACTCTCTAGACTCGCAGTATTATTAGCGGTGTTACAATTAAAATCACTCTCAACAAACAGTTATATTCCTTTATAGAACAACGGTGTCAAGGTGGAAGTTGTTCAATTAAGTCAACAGTATCCATCAGTATTAGCGTAATAATTACAAATCTTAAATATGTTTACTTTATTTTCTTATACAATTGTGTATGTTACACTCGTTTGATTTTATTTAATTTTTCTTCCGTCTGAAATATTAAGATACGTACATGTTCCCTGTGTTACTCATGTCAGGTGTATCCGCCGTGTGACAAAGTGCAGACTTGTAAGCCACCTGAATCAATACCACAAAATCCATATCGAATATCGGTAAAAATGTGGGGTCATTTACCCCGCTACCTACCCAACATGGCAGTGTTTGTGGGTCACACTGCTGCCCCCCCCCCCCTCCACCCCCCACCCCCCCCTCACACTTTGGTCTGTGTGTATATATATTACAACACAAGTGCTGAAATATCCGTATTACATGCTTCATGCAGTCTCAATGGGTATTTTGTTTTATTTTTATTTTCAGTTAAATTTAATGTGAAAATATATCTCAAGTGAACTTTGTAATTTTAAAACTAAATTGTACACATATTTGATTGAGGTATAGTAATCAAATACTGTTTATGGTGTGTTTACAAGTTTAACGCATAACATAAACACAAAAACAAAGCATTATTACATTTCTGAAATCAATATGGATCTAAATGATAAACAAACATGACAGGGTAAATTGTCCACAATTAAATTACTGTCTCGTGACGTTATGGTATGGTAATTAAATGTCCTACATTAATTATAAAACGGCGCGTATATGTTTGACGGAGAGGTAGATATCATCCACGGGGAGGTTGGTTTGGGGTGGGGGTGAGTTTCTTGTTGACAGATACATCAGTAGACCTATAAAGGGGGCAGCGATGGGGAAAATTTGGTGTGTAGTAAAAGGTTGGGGGCAGGCAGGGAGAGCTACAGGCAGATCCCTCTGCATTGTTACTGTCATGGCAGCACGGGGACGCGCTCGGGAATTTCAATTTAGTGACAGAGAATGTATATCACATATTCATCTTATATTCAGAAAATTGTAAATTTATATTCATATGTGGATGAATGATGACAAAGCAGCTCCTTTACAGTGATAATGATATTCTAAAAGAAGCGAAACATACAGAGTTAATGGAACGGAAAGTGAGCGTGTATATTCTACTGTAAAGAATTGTCGGGGAATTGTCTTATACAATCTACTGTATAGAGTTGTCGGGAATTGTCTTATACAATCTACTGTATAGAGTTGTCGCGGAATTGTCTTATACAATCTACTGTATATAGTTGTCAGGGAATTGTCTTATACAATCTACTGCATAGAGTTGTCAGGAATTGTCTTATACAATCTACTGTATAGAGTTGTCAGGAAATTGTCTTATACAATCTACTGTATAGAGTTGTCAGGAAATTGTCTTATACAATCTACTGTATAGAGTTGTCAGGGAATTGTCTTATACAATCTACTGTATAGAATTGTCAGGGAATTGTCTTATACAGTCTACTGTATGGAGTTGTCAGGGAATTGTCTTATACAATCTACTGTATAGAATTGTCAGGGAATTGTCTTATACAATCTACTGTATAGAGTTGTCAGGAAATTGTCTTATACAATCTACTGTATAGAGTTATTGGGAAATTGTCTTATACAATCTACTGTATAGAGTTGTCAGGGAATTGTCTTATACAATCTACTGTATAGAGTTGTAGGGGAATTGTCTTATACAATCTACTGTATAGAGTTATAGGGGAATTGTCTTATACAATCTACTGTATAGAATTGTCAGGGAATTGTCTTATACAATCAACTGTATAGAGTTGTCAGGGAATTGTCTTATACAATCTACTGTATAGAGTTGTCAGGGAATTGTCTTATACAATCTAATGTATAGAATTGTCAGGGAATTGTCTTATACAATCTACTGTATAGAGTTGTCAGGGAATTGTCTTATACAATCTACTGTTAAGAGTTGTCAGGGAATTGTCTTATACAATCTACTGTATAGAGGTGTCAGGGAATTGTCTTATACAATCTACTGTAAAGAGTTGTCAGGGAATTGTCTTATACAATCTAATGTATAGAATTGTCAGGGAATTGTCTTATACAATCTAATGTATAGAATTGTCAGGGAATTGTCTTATACAATCTACTTTAAAGAGTTGTCGGGGAATTGCCTTATACAATCTAATGTATAGAATTGTCAGGGAATTGTCTTATACAATCTACTGTATAGAGTTATCGGGGAATTGTCTTATACAATCTACTGTAAAGAGTTGTGGGGGAATGCCTTATACAATATACTGTAAAGAGTTATCGGGGAATTGTCTTATACAGTCTACTGTATAGAATTGTCAGGGAATTGTCTTATACAATCTACTGTATAGAATTGTCAGGGAATTGTCTTATACAATCTACTGTATAGAGTTGTCAGGAAATTGTCTTATACAATCTACTGTATAGAGTTGTCGGGAAATTTTCTTATATTATCTACTGTAAAGAATTATCGTGGAATCGTCTAATACAAATTAATGTATAGATTTATCGGAAAATTGTATTTTTATAAATATTATTTGTATAAAGTGGACAGATAAGTATCTTAAACTGTAAAAAAAACTGTCAATGAAGTGTCTTAATATTTTATTGTATCAAATGATCAAGAATTTTCATTTTCATATTTCATTGAGCATAGTTGTCAAGTAATTATCTTATATATTACTGTAATGTTCAATAGTTGTCAGGTAATTGTTTGATATATTCTACAGTTTAGAAATATTGTTTTTTACAATCTTGCCAGTGAATTGTCTTCTACATTTCAAAGTTTAGAGCAACTGTATCAGGAAATTGACTTCTACAATATACTATATTTACTTTCTATTGCATATTGAGTTGTCGGGAATTATTGTCGTATACAATGTACAGTGTAGATTTGTTAATTAATTTTCTGATGCGAATTCTCCTGAAATGTGTGGTCATGTAATCGTCTTAACATCCTTCTCCGGAGTGTTGTAGGCGAACTGTCATACATGTATGTATAATCTCTCTTGTAGAGAGGGAATTGTCTGCTACACCTGCTCATGTTAGCTGTCGAGTGATTGTCTTACACATTTCCCCGTATAGCTTCTGTTTATTCGTAATGATAAAGTTAAATTTATTTCAATGGTTTTCACACCAAGGTAAGTATTTGGGTGATAAATTTGTCCAGGTAAACAAATATTAGCAGCTACTCGAGTGGATACATGTTTAAACGGCCGTAGACATCGATATGGCCACTTGAGAGGATCTCGTCTCTCAGAGACCTGTCGATAACGATGAGAAATCAATAATTTGATCATTAGAAAGGTTAGGCCTCGAGGTGTTTCTTCACGTCCGCTCACCGTCCCAGGTGTCACCAAAGGGGTTACGTTGCGTAATTAACTTACACGCCGGATTCCGTTACAAGGGTAGGTGTTGAATTCATTTATTTTCCCATTCATGACCATAATTAGCTAGTAGGCTAATTCCCGCCTCACATTGGCCGTGATTATGCCCTATAATACAGACCCATTGATACCTGTAATCTAGATCAAACATGTCTCCGCCAGGATAGGTGTGTATCCAGACCTAACACCTGTACCCACTTCTGGCCGGAGATTAAACAAGAGCCCAATAAAGAAAATGTGATAGGGAAGGTATAACTTTCCTCGGGCGATTACGGGACATAATCCAGTAGCACTAGATTGGTGAGAACTGCATTGATGGACGTAGTTGGTTAAATCCGATCACTTAACATTGAAATCACATTCCTTTGGATTATCTACAAACAGTAAGGAAAGTGAAAACACCATTAAAATAGCTGAATGGACCACCGTTTGTGTGACAATTGAGCCTGGACCAATTCGGTCAGATTTGCTGTAACAACAATTTATTCTTAATGGCAGTTTATATTACTTATACAACTGTACCTTCAAACGAGGATTATAACTCTTTTGAAATGGAGGCGTGAACGTTACTTCCGCAAACACGTCATCGGTGTTTGACATCATATAGAATTATCTCCGATATATCGACACCAATTAATAAAAATGTTTAATTGATTGGACTTGGTCAGCGTCGTATGTATAACATTATATATACTATACAGATATGTTAATCCCTATGGCGGATTATTCGGCCAACAAATCATGCCAAACAGTGATACATACGATATGAAACATGTTGTTTTCACAGAGTCGTAAATTACATTATTGTTATAAACGTCTCTGATTTTCATTATTACAAGCCGTAAGGTTGTATATTTTCGATTGAAATGTTAAAACTAACGGAAACAAAAATATGTACATGTTTTTTTTTACAGCAACAGAAGTGATATGTGCTGGAGAAGGCTGAGGCGTCCAGGAGATGTGAGAATTATACCCGGACACGTCCACGTCTCCACCAGGTCCAGTCGAGGCTTTGATGAAGGTCAAAGGTCACATGTAACACATGTTCGGAAATAACTTAACGTCCATTCTGGGTCATACACAACATAAGTCGGGGTAGCCCACTGTTCTGGGTGTATAATGATATTACACACTTGATACATAATATATTTGACTGGTGTCAGAGGAAGCCACGATTCTACATACTCCATGACGTTAAATATTGGCCTTATGCATGTCGCCAACACTCCATGTCCGGATCAGTCGGGTAAATAACGCAGCGACTCGGTCTGTCTGTGTTATCTATTGATGTTGAAACATTTTAATGTAATCACTGGCACATACAAAACGAAAAAAAAATCACAATTTATTGAAGAAATCTTATTTATCACCATTAACAATGCGATGACATTGTTGTTACATGGGCGATCGCTCGTGTTGCCCCACTAGAAGCAATGTGTGGACATACCGCAATATTTTTTCTTTGTGTTCAAATTCTAATGTGTAAAAAGGCCAAGTTGAAGAAATACAGAATTTGAATCTAGCACATCAAGCATGTTCGATTTCTAGCACGCACAAGAACTATATTGTGCATTTAAAATGGGGTATGACCTTTTGCATTTCATGTTTTCGCAAATTACTCCTGCGCAGAAGTTTTGAAACCAATTGAACATCGCATGATACAAATCGGTACCTCAGTCTCACAGATCTACTGAATGTCTTTGTAAAGTATTAAATTCTACCAACACAGTATGATTTCCACAGATTCCTTCATTGCAATACTTGTAACAGTTATTGTATACTACATGTTCTAACTATATCCATCGTCCACGGCTTTCTGTTCCGAGTCTGGTCACCACCTTCTTATCTCTCTGGATTTCTAGTCCAAATTTAATTAGGCTTACACCATGTTATCCTTAGTTAAAGCCCGAAGAATACATGACAAAATGTTTGTTGGTGCCATTTCACGACAATGTTGGTACAGAGATACAAAAAGCTTTATTTTAGGTGACTAGTGGACCAGGTCTGTTTCCTCAGGAGTACCTATAAGGTACAACACCTACATCTACCCACTCATAGAATGGTGGGCTGCCACAGTATTTCTTTTATCGAGTAAATTGAAACTGAGTCGAGTGTCACAATATACATGCAATGACTATCATATACAAATTTAAATTCAATTACACTTCTCCGTTATTGTGTGTGTGAAGTGAGTCGTTGCCCTGGGGCCCGGGGCGGTGTCAGATGGACGGGCCACTGTGTCATCAACAGGGGTTACGTAGGGATCGGAACATCAGGGAGGCAGTCATTGTTGACAAACACAGTATGTCCTAATGAATCTTTTGTCCCCAGTTTCCTCACCAGAGAAAAAACGTGTCAACCAGCCCTGCGTCAACTCCTCATGTCAAATCCATGTGTCATCTATATACCTATTTCTCAAGTGCGTTCACCCGGACACGTCCGCTACTAAGTTCAACAGAACAAGTTCAACATGTTTGTGTTATAATGAAAGTGAATCTGGGAACAATCAGTATCACGCAACGGATTTTCATTGGGAGGAAATGTAGCAATGGTTTTTATACAAAGCCACAAAAAGTAACAACTACTACTAGCAGGGGCGTAGCTGCCATGTAAGCACATAAGCCCGTGCTTGCACATCATTTTCCAAAGTATGTGCATTAAAGTCGAGAAATTTCATTTTTAAAACTCGACTGATATGTAACTCTCTTTTTGTCGAATCGTCAGACCAGGCTGCAGAAAGTTTGTTAGCCATAAATACTTGGACCAACTTTTTTTGTATAATCATGTCATATTAGGTTTTAGTAAATCTATATTAGATTCAATATAAAAAATGGCCACATCTCCATAGGAAAGCATTACAAAATGAAAGGAAAATTCATTTGACTTAGATTTTCCCGTTACTTCTCTAATGCATTTCTATGTTTCTAAGTTTTAAGTTAAGTAATTTCCTTTCGTTGAGGAACGTTCGTGAAACTAGGTCTGTTGGAATTGTCCAAAACTATGCTAAGACAACACTCATGAGTTCTTACACTCTAAGTTGTATTAATCGCATATTAACATATACGAACTAACATAGACAGACAGCCATATTGGATTTTGCATTTATAGTTTGTGATTGCTATTTCTTAAAAGTTTTGGTTGGATCCATCTCAAATTTCATATACAGGTTCCCCGTGGTCCCAAGTTGTGCGTTTTCCAGTTTTTGGAGGTGATTCATAAAACAATTCTGTTTGGTCCCTATTTGTGCATTGTCTAATTTTTAGACTATTCCATTGGGAAAATAATAGCCGCCTGACGGCCATATTCTATGTTGACCATGGAAGTACATTATGGTTATTTTTTTAAGAGATACAATACAATGAACTCCTGACAAGAAACCTTCTTACATCTATTATTAATTTTCAAGAAATATTCAAAGAACTGAGATAAATACATGAATGAAATAAAAAAATAAAAAGATGGTAAAAATAAACAAATTTCTAAGAAATAATGAAAAATCATCAATGGTGGCCACCAAGATCCCTCTGGGATCTCTTGTATGTCTTTGTTATTACTTACTGACGAGTAAATGACCTAGTAAGGTATGGATAATGAGTTTGTTTCCATACAATGTACATGTACATCATTGAAGTAAAACATACTTTATTCCATTTCCGCATTTATGATTTGTATAATGATAGGCCAGACAATGATGTCCCAAACAAGTCCAAAACACTGGCACCATTTGAAGACCAAATGTGATTTTTCCCCAGAAGGCCCCCTCCCCAAAATGTAAACGTCGCGGGCTTACACATCAAAATACCCCCAGTTACGCCCCTGACTACTAGTTTCTACATTTACATGTACATACAATGTAAGTCAAATAACGGATTGGTTCTCAAAACCGTAAAATGTATGGTTTCAACTGAAGTCAACATTAACAAATTTATAAGACATAATTTGAAGGAACACTGGTTTATTTCTAGAGTCTAAGTTAGTAATACTTGAAAAAGAGGTTAAAGTTCTTCGATTCATTTATTGACATTTCAGTTTTTTTTGTATATATTCAGTAAACAGACAGTAACAATAATGAAAGACGGAAATTAAAGCTAGAAATATTTACAATATAAGTAGACACAAGACAGCAATAGTTACTATGAAGAAACTTGGTTGACAATGATCAAAAGTCAAATCTAGCAATGGTTTCCTTCGGAAGTAAAACCAGACAACCTCCGAGTTAAAGCACGAAACTAAGTCTTCTAAAGTTTCAACAAGCTTAAAAAATGTCGTCTGTTTTATCTTTATATCTTCTTATGTACATATAACTGACAACTTGACACTGAATTGCTTAGTTTAGGTTTTGTTTCTTAGAAAACATAACTTAGTAGCAAATGCTCTTGTTTCTTAAAAAAACATAACTACATGTATTATAAGTAGCAAAATTGTATGTTCTAGTTTCTAGGGAAACATAAGTAGCCAATATTCTTGTTCCTTAGAAAACATAACTAAATAGCAAATGTTTTTATTTCCGAGAAAAGATAAGTATAAGTAGCGAATATTCTTGGTTCTAAAAAATGTAACTATAAGTAGCGAATGATTTTGTTCCTTAGAAAACATAACTAAATAGCAAATGTTTTTGTTTCTAAGAAAACATGACTAATTAGTACAAGTTTTTGTTTCTTAGAAAACATAACATAGAAGCAAATGTTTTTGTTTCTTAGAAATCATAACTAATAGCAAATGCTTTTGTTTCTGAGAAAACATAAGTAGCGAATATTCTTGTTTCTTAGAAAACATAACTAAAAGTAGAAAATGTTTTTGTTTCTAAGAAAACATAACTGTAAGTAGCGAATATTCTTGTTTCTGAGAAAACATAACTTAGAAGTAAATGTTCTTGTTTCCTAAAGAACATCACTATAAGTAGCAAAATTGTATGTTCTTGTTTCTAAGAAAACATAAGTAGCGATTATTCTTGTTTCTTAGAAAAAACATAACTATACGTAGCGAATGTTCTTGTTTCTGATAAAAACCTAACTAATTAGTACAAGTTCTTGTTTCTCAGAAAACACAAATAATTAGTAAATGTTCTTGTTTCTTAGAAAACACAACTAAGTCGCGAATGCTCTTGTTCTCTTAGAAAGCATACAATGTAACTAATTAATGTTCTTGTCTCTTAGAAAACACAACAAAGTCGCGAATGTTCTTGTTTCTCAGAAAACATAACTAATTAACGTTCTTGTCTCTTCGAAAACACAACTAAATAGCGAATTTTCTTGTTTCTGTCCCTGTTTCTAAGAAAACATAAATAAACGATTATAGTTCCACATTTTTGGAATTCTGTTCACGTGTAGTTACATCTAAAACGTGTACGTGTTACTTGAGATATTGTATCGAGTGTGTTGTATTGTGCCTTGTTCACGGTACTTTTTGTTATACTGTTTCTGTATATCGCCTCTTGACTTTGTACGTGACTCTAATACAGATACAATATAGGAGGATGCTTGGCATGCTTTGAACTAGATAACGAAATGTCTCAATGAAATGTGTACGGGTTTGGGATCAAAACACAAGCTTTAACCGGCATTGTTTAGTGTGTACATACAATTATATTGTATAGCTGGGGACTAATTATCTTTATTTATGTAGAACAGTGAGAACTCGATATGTGTTTGGTGACAGGTAGCTGAATACTGTTTCTTAGGTTACTATTTACAAAGGTAAATGCGTAACAACTCCACATTATTATGGAAATGTGCCCACACACACGCCCAGTGACCGTGCAGTTCGGGGGCAGTACCTGCAGCCCTATCGTATGTACGTCGTTATGTTCATGTCACTACATGTGTATAAACAGAGATGAAAAAAAAAAGAAAAAAACCCAACAAAATATGCAGCAAAAACTTCATGTCCCGAGGGAAAGCTATGGAAGGTAAGGGCTAGAACACTGAACTGAAAGGCATTTTTGCAAAGTATGAAATCTGATGGTACATATCATTGTTACATTGTTTTTGACAACTCGTAACTCTTGCAAATTCTGACAGATTCTTGGCATGATCGAGCTGACAAACAAACTAGCAACATTAGGATTCGAGAGATGCAGGTTGATCAGAACTATGGGCAAGTTTTATGGCCGCCATCTTTGTCTCATTGAGAAATGTTCTGTACCTTTAAGTGATATGAAGATGGGCGTTTTTGAGTATGCTCATTAGTGTGTTTACTTGTTGTGATAGACAATGATACTCGGTTCTCATTTTGAGAACTTGATGTTCACTTGGATGTGACAAAGATTTACATGGCGGGTGTCGTCGATGAAGCAGAAGACGCTTACTCTTCCAGAACACCTGTTCTTATTCTCTTGTACTTTTACAAGAGTCTCCATGTAAATATTTCCTTTGTTCATATTTTGCCCCTGGTTTAGTCGATTTTGAGTTTGGATTATGATTTTGTTGACGCTTCGCTATTCTCTAGTTTATTCTCAACCAAGATCTCATTGGCATAGAGAAAGAATTCAAATTATTTCAGTCCGAGTCGAAAGATTTAATTTATTCGACGGAAACTATGAAAAAAAACTTGTACAATTTCAATATAAGACAAACAATATATAATAGTTTTAAGAAATACCTAATATTGTCGTACACCATAATACACATTTTCTGATATCAACACATTTCTTTAGTCTATTAAAAGTGGGGGAGACGAGAACTCCCAACGTGACAACGTGGACCCAACGTGACAACGTGGACCCAACGTGACAACGTTGACCCAACGTGACAACGTGGACCCAACGTGACAACGTTGACCCAACGTGACAACGTGGACCCATACGTGATAACGTGGACCCATACGTGACAACGTGGACCCATACGTGACAACGTGGACCCAACGTGACAACGTGGACCCATACGTGACAACGTGGACCCATACGTGACAACGTGGACCCAACGTGACAACGTGGACCAAACGTGACAACGTGGACCCATACGTGACAACGTGGACCCATACGTGAAAACGTGGACCCATACGTGACAACGTGGACCCATACGTGGCAACGTGGACCCAACGTGACTCGACGACTGCCCGGTGTGTTTGACCCGTTGGTCACCTCGACCCAAATTAGGGCAAGTCAAGCACCTGCTGCAAAAACCTTGTTAGACTGAAAATTTGTGCTTTATTGTGAACAACATGAGCTGATGCATTCACGAGTGTTTTTTTTCAACAAGAGTAATTTACATTGGATAATATGATGCGTCATTCGACTTCGTTAATGTCCAACACCGTCCGTTTAATGTACATTTTGCTTTTCACTTTTCGTCCCATTTCTGAAACGTGGCCTACAATATTGCATTTGTTCGCATAACTTTGGGATAATTTACCTTCTCTGCGGTCAAAATCTAACATTGTACGTTTTATGAATAATTTAAGCATCGTTTGGGACAGCATTTTCCTGCATGTATTGTATACCTTCACAGATGTTCCTCAGTATATCTTATCTCACTCCTCAATCAGCTGTTCATGGTGGCGTCGTCGGTGGCCTGATGTCGATATCAGACAGAACTTATCTAATAACGGGTACCAGTAGATATAATCTTGTATGATAACGGGTACCTGTAGATATAGCCTTGTATGATAACGGGTACCTGTAGATATAGCCTTGTATGATAACGGGTACCTGTAGATATAGCCTTGTATGATAACGGGTACCTGTAGATATAGCCTTGTATGATAACGGGTACCTGTAGATATAGCCTTGTATGTTAACGGGTACCTGTAGATATAGCCTTGTATGATAACGGGTACCTGTAGATATAGACTTGTATGAGAACAGGTACCTGTAGATATAGCATTGTTTGATAACGGGTACCTGTATATATAGCCTTGTATGATAACGGGTACCTGTAGATATAGCATTGTATGATAACGGGTACCTGTAGATATAGCATTGTATGATAACGGGTACCTGTAGATATATCCTTGTATGATAACGGGTACCTGTAGATATAGCCTTGTATGATAACGGGTACCTGTTGATATAGCAATGTATGATAACGGGTACCTGTAGATATAGCATTGTATGATAACGGGTACCTGTAGATATAGCATTGTATGATAACGGGTACCTGTAGATATAGCATTGTATGATAACGGGTACCTGTAGATATAGACTTGTATGAGAACAGGTACCTGTAGATATAGCATTGTTTGATAACGGGTACCTGTATATATAGTCTTGTATGATAACGGGTACCTGTAGATATATCCTTGTCTAATAACGGGTACCTGTAGATATAGCATTGTATGATAACGGGTACCTGTAGATATAGCCTTGTATGATAACGGGTACCTGTAGATATAGCCTTGTATGATAACGGGTACCTGTAGATATAACCTTGTATGATAATGGGTACCTGTAGATATATCCTTGTATGATAACGGGTACCTGTAGATATAGCCTTGTATGATAACGGGTACCTGTAGATATAGCATTGTATGATAACGGGTACCTGTAGATATAGCAATGTATGATAACGGGTACCTGTATATATAACCTTGTATGATAACGGATACCTGTAGATATAGCATTGTATGATAACGGGTACCTGTAGATATAGCATTGTATGATAACGGGTACCTGTAGATATATCCTTGTATGATAACGGGTACCTGTAGATATAGCAATGTATGATAACGGGTACCTGTAGATATAGCATTGTATGATAACGGGTACCTGTAGATATATCCTTGTATGATAACGGGTACCTGTAGATATAGCATTGTATGATAACGGGTACCTGTAGATATAGCATTGTATGATAACGGGTACCTGTAGATATAGCCTTGTATGATAACGGGTACCTGTTGATATAGCAATGTATGATAACGGGTACCTGTAGATATATCCTTGTATGATAACGGGTACCTGTAGATATAGCCTTGTATGTTAACGGGTACATGTAGATATAGCCTTGTATGATAATGGGTACCTGTAGATATAGCAATGTATGATAACGGGTACCTGTAGATATAGCATTGTATGATAACGGGTACCTGTAGATATATCCTTGTATGATAACGGGTACCTGTAGATATAGCCTTGTATGATAACGGGTACCTGTAGATATAGCCTTGTATGATAATGGGTACCTGTAGATATAGCAATGTATGATAACGGGTACCTGTAGATATAGCATTGTATGATAACGGGTACCTGTAGATATAGCATTGTATGATAACGGGTACCTGTAGATATAGCCTTGTATGATAACGGGTACCTGTAGATATAGCCTTGTATGATAACGGGTACCTGTAGATATAGCCTTGTATGTTAACGGGTACCTGTAGATATAACCTTGTATGATAACGGGTACCTGTTGATATAGCAATGTATGATAACGGGTACCTGTAGATATAGCATTGTACATGTATGATAACGGGTACCTGTAGATATAGCCTTGTATGATAACGGGTACCTGTAGATATAGCCTTGTATGATAACGGGTACCTGTAGATATAGCCTTGTATGATAATGGGTACCTGTAGATATATCCTTGTATGATAACAGGTACCTGTAGATATATCCTTGTATGATAACGGGTACCTGTAGATATAGCCTTGTATGATAACGGGTACCTGTAGATATAGCCTTGTATGATAACGGGTACCTGTAGATATAGCCTTGTATGATAACGGGTACCTGTAGATATAGCCTTGTATGATAACGGGTACCTGTAGATATAGCCTTGTATGATAACGGGTACCTGTAGATATAGCCTTGTATGATAACGGGTACCTGTAGATATAGCCTTGTATGATAACGGGTACCTGTAGATATAGCCTTGTATGATAACGGGTACCTGTAGATATAGCCTTGTATGATAACGGGTACCTGTAGATATAGCCTTGTATG
Source organism: Mimachlamys varia (assembly GCA_947623455.1). Taxonomy (NCBI): domain Eukaryota; kingdom Metazoa; phylum Mollusca; class Bivalvia; order Pectinida; family Pectinidae; genus Mimachlamys; species Mimachlamys varia. Next base: position 30,087,073 of record OX392527.1, on the reverse strand, counting down.
ATAACGGGTACCTGTAGATATAGCCTTGTATGATAACGGGTACCTGTAGATATAGCCTTGTATGATAACGGGTACCTGTAGATATAGCCTTGTATGTTAACGGGTACCTGTAGATATAACCTTGTATGATAATGGGTACCTGTAGATATAACCTTGTATGATAACGGGTACCTGTAGATATAGTCTTGTATGATAACGGGTACCTGTAGATATAGCCTTGTATGATAACGGGTACCTGTAGATATAGCAATGTATGATAACGGGTACCTGTAGATATAGCCTTGTATGATAACGGGTACCTGTAGATATAGCCTTGTATGATAACGGGTACCTGTAGATATAGCCTTGTATGATAACGGGTACCTGTAGATATAACAATGTATGATAACGGGTACCTGTAGATATAGCCTTGTATGATAACGGGTACCTGTAGATATAGCCTTGTATGATAACGGGTACCTGTAGATATAGCCTTGTATGATAACGGGTACCTGTAGATATAACCTTGTATGATAACGGGTACCTGTAGATATAGCAATGTATGATGACAGGTACCTGTAGATATAGCATTGTATGATAACGGGTACCTGTAGATATAGCCTTGTATGATAACAGGTACCTGTAGATATAGCCTTGTATGATAACAGGTACCTGTAGATATAGCCTTGTATGATAACGGGTACCTGTTGATATAGCAATGTATGATAACGGGTACCTGTAGATAAAGCCTTGTATGTTAACGGGTACCTGTAGATATAGCCTTGTATGATAACGGGTACATGTAGATATAGCCTTGTATGTTAACGGGTACCTGTAGATATATCCTTGTATGTTAACGGGTACCTGTAGATATAGCCTTGTATGATAACGGGTACCTGTAGATATAGCCTTGTATGATAACGGATACCTGTAGATATAACCTTGTATGATAACGGGTACCTGTAGATATAGCCTTGTATGATAACGGGTACCTGTAGATATAGCCTTGTATGATAACGGGTACCTGTTGATATAGCCTTGTATGATAACGGGTACCTGTAGATATAGCCTTGTATGATAACGGATACCTGTAGATATAACCTTGTATGATAACGGGTACCTGTACATATAGCCTTGTATGATAACATGTACCTGTAGATATATCCTTGTATGATAACGGGTACCTGTAGATATAGCCTTGTATGATAATGGATACCTGTAGATATAACCTTGTATGATAACAGGTACCTGTAGATATAGCATTGTATGATAACAAGTACCTGTAGATATAGCCTTGTATGATAACGGGTACCTGTAGATATATCCTTGTATGATAACGGGTACCTGTAGATATAGCCTTGTATGATAACGGGTACCTGTAGATATAGCCTTGTATGATAACGGGTACCTGTAGATATAGCCTTGTATGATAACGGGTACCTGTAGATATATCCTTGTATGATAACGGGTACCTGTAGATATAGCCTTGTATGATAACGGGTACCTGTAGATATATCCTTGTATGATAACGGGTACCTGTAGATATAGCCTTGTATGATAACGGGTACCTGTAGATATAGCCTTGTATGATAACGGGTACCTGTAGATATAACCTTGTATGATAATGGGTACCTGTAGATATATCCTTGTATGATAACGGGTACCTGTAGATATAGCCTTGTATGATAACGGGTACCTGTAGATATAGCATTGTATGATAACGGGTACCTGTAGATATAGCAATGTATGATAACGGGTACCTGTATATATAACCTTGTATGATAACGGATACCTGTAGATATAGCATTGTATGATAACGGGTACCTGTAGATATAGCATTGTATGATAACGGGTACCTGTAGATATATCCTTGTATGATAACGGGTACCTGTAGATATAGCAATGTATGATAACGGGTACCTGTAGATATAGCATTGTATGATAACGGGTACCTGTAGATATATCCTTGTATGATAACGGGTACCTGTAGATATAGCATTGTATGATAACGGGTACCTGTAGATATAGCATTGTATGATAACGGGTACCTGTAGATATAGCCTTGTATGATAACGGGTACCTGTTGATATAGCAATGTATGATAACGGGTACCTGTAGATATATCCTTGTATGATAACGGGTACCTGTAGATATAGCATTGTATGTTAACGGGTACATGTAGATATAGCCTTGTATGATAATGGGTACCTGTAGATATAGCATTGTATGATAACGGGTACCTGTAGATATATCCTTGTATGATAACGGGTACCTGTAGATATAGCCTTGTATGATAACGGGTACCTGTAGATATAGCCTTGTATGATAATGGGTACCTGTAGATATAACAATGTATGATAATGGGTACCTGTAGATATAGCAATGTATGATAACGGGTACCTGTAGATATAGCATTGTATGATAACGGGTACCTGTAGATATAGCATTGTATGATAACGGGTACCTGTAGATATAGCCTTGTATGATAACGGGTACCTGTAGATATAGCCTTGTATGATAACGGGTACCTGTAGATATAGCCTTGTATGTTAACGGGTACCTGTAGATATAACCTTGTATGATAACGGGTACCTGTTGATATAGCAATGTATGATAACGGGTACCTGTAGATATAGCATTGTACAGTTGTGGGATCGCACAACGTTACACGATGTGCGGTGGGCGCACGATGGGCGAACGGTGTATGCACGATGTGCGAACGATGCGATCCTGGGCGATTATTTCTAACGCACATGTGGGCGCACGATAGACTAACATTGTGCGATGACAATCGTGGTTGATGTATATTTAGAAATGGTTTAACAATATATACGGTTTCGCGCTAGTTGTTTTAAACATATTTTTATATTGTAACTATTTACATTCGCTGATAGTTCTATCTATATATTTCTAAAAATTAATAATAGTCTTTCTGTAGTTTTAGAAACAAACCAAATAGACACATGTATGTAAACTTTCAACTCATATTGACAAGTTCTCATTCAAGTAAATATTGCCAGTTTTACAAAGTTATAAACTGTACCTGTACATGGCCAATATATGTAGATATCTCTGGCCCGGGGCACTTACAACACTCGCCTAGGTGTGAAAACACAGGTAAAGTGTTGGGGAGGGGAGGGTTTTTCAAATAACTGATTAAAAGAGTCCAGTTTGTTTTCATAACGGTCGTTCGGTAATGGCTGTCGTAGCGTATCGCCGCACACGGGACATGTAAAACTCCGGCATGCTATTTACATATTCTGATACCTGGTAGCTTAACCCACACTTGGCTGTCTTATGATCACTGTAATACTGTTTACTGTATATTGTTAAATTGACATAATCCCAATAAATATGATGCGAATTTAAATAGTTTTTGGTCAAGAGGGTTCCATATGTTTTTCATTCCGTAATATGTATAGACCAATTGTACCAAATCGTGCGTGTGTGCGATTTAATCGCACACATAAACGCATGATCTTTAGATCGCCCGGTTGTGCGCACCATGGGCGAACGATGTGTGCACGATGTATGCACGATACACGCACGCAGTGTTTGGTGCGTTGTGCGATACCACAACTGTATGATAACGGGTACCTGTAGATATAGCCTTGTATGATAACGGGTACCTGTAGATATAGCCTTGTATGATAACGGGTACCTGTACATATAGCCTTGTATGATAACATGTACCTGTAGATATATCCTTGTATGATAACGGGTACCTGTAGATATAGCCTTGTATGATAACGGGTACCTGTAGATATAGCAATGTATGATAACGGGTACCTGTAGATATAGCCTTGTATGATAATGGATACCTGTAGATATAGCCTTGTATGTTAACGGGTACCTGTAGATATAGCCTTGTATGATAACGGGTACCTGTAGATATAGCCTTGTATGATAACGGGTACCTGTAGATATAGCCTTGTATGATAACGGGTACCTGTAGATATAGCCTTGTATGATAACGGGTACCTGTAGATATAGCCTTGTATGATAACGGGTACCTGTAGATATAGCCTTGTATGATAACGGGTACCTGTAGATATAGCCTTGTATGATAACGGGTACCTGTAGATATCGCCTGTAGATATAACCTTGTATGATAATGGGTACCTGTAGATATAACCTTGTATGATAACGGGTACCTGTAGATATAGTCTTGTATGATAACGGGTACCTGTAGATATAGCCTTGTATGATAACGGGTACCTGTAGATATAGCAATGTATGATAACGGGTACCTGTAGATATAGCCTTGTATGATAACGGGTACCTGTAGATATAGCCTTGTATGATAACGGGTACCTGTAGATATAGCCTTGTATGATAACGGGTACCTGTAGATATAGCAATGTATGATAACGGGTACCTGTAGATATAGCCTTGTATGATAACGGGTACCTGTAGATATAGCCTTGTATGATAACGGGTACCTGTAGATATAGCCTTGTATGATAACGGGTACCTGTAGATATAACCTTGTATGATAACGGGTACCTGTAGATATAGCAATGTATGATGACAGGTACCTGTAGATATAGCATTGTATGATAACGGGTACCTGTAGATATAGCCTTGTATGATAACAGGTACCTGTAGATATAGCATTGTATGATAACGGGTACCTGTAGATATAGCCTTGTATGATAACGGGTACCTGTAGATATAGCCTTGTATGATAACAGGTACCTGTAGATATAGCCTTGTATGTTAACGGGTACCTGTAGATATAGCCTTGTATGATAACGGGTACCTGTAGATATAGCCTTGTATGATAACGGGTACCTGTAGATATAGAATTGTATGATAACGGGTACCTGTAGATATAGCCTTGTATGATAACGGGTACCTGTTGATATAGCAATGTATGATAACGGGTACCTGTAGATAAAGCCTTGTATGTTAACGGGTACCTGTAGATATAACCTTGTATGATAACGGGTACATGTAGATATAGCCTTGTATGTTAACGGGTACCTGTAGATATATCCTTGTATGATAACAGGTACATGTAGATATAGCCTTGTATGTTAACGGGTACCTGTAGATATATCCTTGTATGATAACGGGTACCTGTAGATATAGCAATGTATGATAACGGATACCTGTAGATATAGCCTTGTATGATAACGGGTACCTGTAGATATAGCCTTGTATGATAACGGGTACCTGTAGATATAGCCTTGTATGATAACGGGTACCTGTAGATAAAGCCTTGTATGTTAACGGGTACCTGTAGATATAACCTTGTATGATAACAGGTACCTGTAGATATAGCCTTGTATGATAACGGGTACCTGTAGATATAGCCTTGTATGATAACGGGTACCTGTAGATATAACCTTGTATGATAACGGGTACCTGTATATATAGCAATGTATGATAACGGCTACCTGTTGATATAGCAATGTATGATAACAGGTACCTGTAGATATAGCCTTGTATGATAACAGGTACCTGTAGATATAGCCTTGTATGATAACGGGTACCTGTAGATAAAGCCTTGTATGTTAACGGGTACCTGTAGATATAGCCTTGTATGATAACGGGTACCTGTTGATATAGCAATGTATGATAACGGGTACCTGTAGATATATCCTTGTATGATAACGGGTACCTGTAGATATAGCATTGTATGTTAACGGGTACATGTAGATATAGCCTTGTATGATAATGGGTACCTGTAGATATAGCATTGTATGATAACGGGTACCTGTAGATATATCCTTGTATGATAACGGGTACCTGTAGATATAGCCTTGTATGATAACGGGTACCTGTAGATATAGCCTTGTATGATAATGGGTACCTGTAGATATAGCAATGTATGATAATGGGTACCTGTAGATATAGCAATGTATGATAACGGGTACCTGTAGATATAGCATTGTATGATAACGGGTACCTGTAGATATAGCATTGTATGATAACGGGTACCTGTAGATATAGCCTTGTATGATAACGGGTACCTGTAGATATAGCCTTGTATGATAACGGGTACCTGTAGATATAGCCTTGTATGTTAACGGGTACCTGTAGATATAACCTTGTATGATAACGGGTACCTGTTGATATAGCAATGTATGATAACGGGTACCTGTAGATATAGCATTGTACATAATGTATGATAACGGGTACCTGTAGATATAGCCTTGTATGATAACGGGTACCTGTAGATATAGCCTTGTATGATAACGGGTACCTGTACATATAGCCTTGTATGATAACATGTACCTGTAGATATATCCTTGTATGATAACGGGTACCTGTAGATATAGCCTTGTATGATAACGGGTACCTGTAGATATAGCAATGTATGATAACGGGTACCTGTAGATATAGCCTTGTATGATAATGGATACCTGTAGATATAGCCTTGTATGTTAACGGGTACCTGTAGATATAGCCTTGTATGATAACGGGTACCTGTAGATATAGCCTTGTATGATAACGGGTACCTGTAGATATAGCCTTGTATGATAACGGGTACCTGTAGATATAGCCTTGTATGATAACGGGTACCTGTAGATATAGCCTTGTATGATAACGGGTACCTGTAGATATAGCCTTGTATGATAACGGGTACCTGTAGATATAGCCTTGTATGATAACGGGTACCTGTAGATATAGCCTTGTATGATAACGGGTACCTGTAGATATAGCCTTGTATGTTAACGGGTACCTGTAGATATAACCTTGTATGATAATGGGTACCTGTAGATATAACCTTGTATGATAACGGGTACCTGTAGATATAGTCTTGTATGATAACGGGTACCTGTAGATATAGCCTTGTATGATAACGGGTACCTGTAGATATAGCAATGTATGATAACGGGTACCTGTAGATATAGCCTTGTATGATAACGGGTACCTGTAGATATAGCCTTGTATGATAACGGGTACCTGTAGATATAGCCTTGTATGATAACGGGTACCTGTAGATATAGCAATGTATGATAACGGGTACCTGTAGATATAGCCTTGTATGATAACGGGTACCTGTAGATATAGCCTTGTATGATAACGGGTACCTGTAGATATAGCCTTGTATGATAACGGGTACCTGTAGATATAACCTTGTATGATAACGGGTACCTGTAGATATAGCAATGTATGATGACAGGTACCTGTAGATATAGCATTGTATGATAACGGGTACCTGTAGATATAGCCTTGTATGATAACAGGTACCTGTAGATATAGCATTGTATGATAACGGGTACCTGTAGATATAGCCTTGTATGATAACGGGTACCTGTAGATATAGCCTTGTATGATAACAGGTACCTGTAGATATAGCCTTGTATGTTAACGGGTACCTGTAGATATAGCCTTGTATGATAACGGGTACCTGTAGATATAGCCTTGTATGATAACGGGTACCTGTAGATATAGAATTGTATGATAACGGGTACCTGTAGATATAGCCTTGTATGATAACGGGTACCTGTTGATATAGCAATGTATGATAACGGGTACCTGTAGATAAAGCCTTGTATGTTAACGGGTACCTGTAGATATAACCTTGTATGATAACGGGTACATGTAGATATAGCCTTGTATGTTAACGGGTACCTGTAGATATATCCTTGTATGATAACAGGTACATGTAGATATAGCCTTGTATGTTAACGGGTACCTGTAGATATATCCTTGTATGATAACGGGTACCTGTAGATATAGCAATGTATGATAACGGATACCTGTAGATATAGCCTTGTATGATAACGGGTACCTGTAGATATAGCCTTGTATGATAACGGGTACCTGTAGATATAGCCTTGTATGATAACGGGTACCTGTAGATAAAGCCTTGTATGTTAACGGGTACCTGTAGATATAACCTTGTATGATAACAGGTACCTGTAGATATAGCCTCGTATGATAACGGGTACCTGTAGATATAGCCTTGTATGATAACGGGTACCTGTAGATATAACCTTGTATGATAACGGGTACCTGTATATATAGCAATGTATGATAACGGCTACCTGTTGATATAGCAATGTATGATAACAGGTACCTGTAGATATAGCCTTGTATGATAACAGGTACCTGTAGATATAGCCTTGTATGGTAACGGGTACCTGTAGATAAAGCCTTGTATGTTAACGGGTACCTGTAGATATAACCTTGTATGATAACAGGTACCTGTAGATATAGCCTTGTATGATAACGGGTACCTGTAGATATAGCCTTGTATGATAACGGGTACATGGAGATATAGCCTTGTATGATAACGGGTACCTGTAGATATAGCCTTGTATGATAACGGGTACCTGTTGATATAGCAATGTATGATAACGGGTACCTGTAGATATAGCCTTGTATGTTAACGGGTATCTGTAGATATAGCCTTGTATGATAACGGGTACCTGTAGATATAGCAATGTATGATAACGGGTACCTGTAGATATAGCCTTGTATGATAACGGGTACCTGTAGATATAGCCTTGTATGATAACGGGTACCTGTAGATATAACCTTGTATGATAACGGGTACCTGTAGATATATCCTTGTATGATAACGGGTACCTGTAGATATAGCCTTTTATGATAACGGGTACCTGTTGATATAGCAATGTATGATAACGGGTACCTGTAGATATAGCCTTGTATGATAACGGGTACCTGTTGATATAGCAATGTATGATAACGGGTACCTGTAGATATAGCCTTGTATGATAACGGGTACCTGTTGATATAGCAATGTATGATAACGGGTACCTGTTGATATAGCAATGTATGATAACGGGTACCTGTAGATATAGCAATGTCTGATAACGGGTACCTGTTGATATAGCAATGTATGATAACGGGTACCTGTAGATATAGCCTTGTATGATAACGGGTACCTGTAGATATAACCTTGTATGTTAACGGAAACCTGTAGATATAGCCTTGTATGTTACCGGGTACCTGTAGATATAGCCTTGTATGATAACGGGTACCTGTAGATATAACCTTGTATGATAACGGGTACCTGTAGATATAACCTTGTATGTTAACGGGTACCTGTAGATATAACCTTGTATGATAATTGGTACCTGTAGATATAGCCTTGTATGATAACGGGTACCTGTAGATATAGCCTTGTATGTTAACGGGTACCTGTAGATATAGCCTTGTATGATAACGGGTACCTGTAGATATAACCTTGTATGATAACGGGTACCTGTAGATACAGTTGTGGTATCGCACAACGCACCAAACACTGCGTGCGTGTATCGTGCATACATCGTGCACACATCGTTCGCCCATGGTGCGCACAACCGGGCGATCTAAAGATCATGCGTTTATGTGTGCGATTAAATCGCACACACGCACGATTTGGTACAATTGGTCTATACATATTACGGAATGAAAAACATATGGAACCCTCTTGACCAAAAACTATTTAAATTCGCATCATATTTATTGGGATTATGTCAATTTAACAATATACAGTAAACAGTATTACAGTGATCATAAGACAGCCAAGTGTGGGTTAAGCTACCAGGTATCAGAATATGTAAATAGCATGCCGGAGTTTTACATGTCCCGTGTGCGGCGATACGCTACGACAGCCATTACCGAACGACCGTTATGAAAACAAACTGGACTCTTTTAATCAGTTATTTGAAAAACCCTCCCCTCCCCAACACTTTACCTGTGTTTTCACACCTAGGCGAGTGTTGTAAGTGCCCCGGGCCAGAGATATCTACATATATTGGCCATGTACAGGTACAGTTTATAACTTTGTAAAACTGGCAATATTTACTTGAATGAGAACTTGTCAATATGAGTTGAAAGTTTACATACATGTGTCTATTTGGTTTGTTTCTAAAACTACAGAAAGACTATTATTAATTTTTAGAAATATATAGATAGAACTATCAGCGAATGTAAATAGTTACAATATAAAAATATGTTTAAAACAACTAGCGCGAAACCGTATATATTGTTAAACCATTTCTAAATATACATCAACCACGATTGTCATCGCACAATGTTAGTCTATCGTGCGCCCACATGTGCGTTAGAAATAATCGCCCAGGATCGCATCGTTCGCACATCGTGCATACACCGTTCGCCCATCGTGCGCCCACCGCACATCGTGTAACGTTGTGCGATCCCACAACTGTATAACCTTGTATGTTAACGGGTACCTGTAGATATAGCCTTGTATGTTAACGGGTACCTGTAGATATAGCCTTGTATGATAACGGGTACCTGTAGATATAGCCTTGTATGATAACGGGTACCTGTAGATATAGCCTTGTATGATAACGGGTACCTGTAGATATATCCTTGTATGATAACGGGTACCTGTAGATATAGCCTTGTATGATAATTGGTACCTGTAGATATAGCCTTTTATGATAATGGGTACCTGTAGATATAGCAATGTATGATAACGGGTACCTGTAGATATAGCCTTGTATGATAACGGATATCTGTAGATATAGCCTTGTATGATAATAGGTACCTGTAGATATAGCAATGTATGATAACGGGTACCTGTAGATATAGCCTTGTATGATAACGGGTACCTGTAGATATAGCAATGTATGATAACGGGTACCTGTAGATATAGCAATGTATGATAACGGGTACCTGTAGATATAGCCTTGTATGATAATAGGTACCTGTAGATATAGCAATGTATGATAATGGGTACCTGTAGATATAGCCTTGTATGATAACGGGTACCTGTAGATATAACCTTGTATGATAACGGGTACCTGTAGATATATCCTTGTATGATAACGGGTACCTGTAGATATAGCAATGTCTGATAACGGGTACCTGTTGATATAGCAATGTATGATAACGGGTACCTGTAGATATAGCCTTGTATTATAACGGGTACCTGTAGATATAGCCTTGTATGTTAACGGGTACCTGTAGATATAGCCTTGTATGATAACGGGTACCTGTAGATATAACCTTGTATGATAACGGGTACCTGTAGATATAACCTTGTATGTTAACGGGTACCTGTAGATATAGCCTTGTATGTTAACGGGTACCTGTAGATATAGCCTTGTATGATAACGGGTACCTGTAGATATAGCCTTGTATGATAACGGGTACCTGTAGATATAGCCTTGTATGATAACGGGTACCTGTAGATATATCCTTGTATGATAACGGGTACCTGTAGATATAGCCTTGTATGATAATTGGTACCTGTAGATATAGCCTTTTATGATAATGGGTACCTGTAGATATAGCAATGTATGATAACGGGTACCTGTAGATATAGCCTTGTATGATAACGGATATCTGTAGATATAGCCTTGTATGATAATAGGTACCTGTAGATATAGCAATGTATGATAACGGGTACCTGTAGATATAGCCTTGTATGATAACGGGTACCTGTAGATATAGCAATGTATGATAACGGGTACCTGTAGATATAGCAATGTATGATAACGGGTACCTGTAGATATAGCCTTGTATGATAACGGATATCTGTAGATATAGCCTTGTATGATAATAGGTACCTGTAGATATAGCAATGTATGATAATGGGTACCTGTAGATATAGCCTTGTATGATAACGGGTACCTGTAGATATAACCTTGTATGATAACGGGTACCTGTAGATATATCCTTGTATGATAACGGGTACCTGTAGATATAGCAATGTCTGATAACGGGTACCTGTTGATATAGCAATGTATGATAACGGGTACCTGTAGATATAGCCTTGTATGATAACGGGTACCTGTAGATATAACCTTGTATGTTAACGGGTACCTGTAGATATAGCCTTGTATGTTACCGGGTACCTGTAGATATAGCCTTGTATGATAACGGGTACCTGTAGATATAACCTTGTATGATAACGGGTACCTGTAGATATAACCTTGTATGTTAACGGGTACCTGTAGATATAACCTTGTATGATAATTGGTACCTGTAGATATAGCCTTGTATGATAACGGGTACCTGTAGATATAGCCTTGTATGTTAACGGGTACCTGTAGATATAGCCTTGTATGATAACGGGTACCTGTAGATATAACCTTGTATGATAACGGGTACCTGTAGATATAACCTTGTATGTTAACGGGTACCTGTAGATATAGCCTTGTATGTTAACGGGTACCTGTAGATATAGCCTTGTATGATAACGGGTACCTGTAGATATAGCCTTGTATGATAACGGGTACCTGTAGATATAGCCTTGTATGATAACGGGTACCTGTAGATATATCCTTGTATGATAACGGGTACCTGTAGATATAGCCTTGTATGATAATTGGTACCTGTAGATATAGCCTTTTATGATAATGGGTACCTGTAGATATAGCAATGTATGATAACGGGTACCTGTAGATATAGCCTTGTATGATAACGGATATCTGTAGATATAGCCTTGTATGATAATAGGTACCTGTAGATATAGCAATGTATGATAACGGGTACCTGTAGATATAGCCTTGTATGATAACGGGTACCTGTAGATATAGCAATGTATGATAACGGGTACCTGTAGATATAGCAATGTATGATAACGGGTACCTGTAGATATAGCCTTGTATGATAACGGATATCTGTAGATATAGCCTTGTATGATAATAGGTACCTGTAGATATAGCAATGTATGATAATGGGTACCTGTAGATATAGCCTTGTATGATAACGGGTACCTGTAGATATAACCTTGTATGATAACGGGTACCTGTAGATATATCCTTGTATGATAACGGGTACCTGTAGATATAGCCTTGTATGATAACGGGTACCTGTAGATATAACCTTGTATGATAACGGGTACCTGTAGATATAGCAATGTCTGATAACGGGTACCTGTTGATATAGCAATGTATGATAACGGGTACCTGTAGATATAGCCTTGTATGATAACGGGTACCTGTATATATAGCCTTGTATGATAACGGGTACCTGTAGATATAGCCTTGTATGATAACGGGTACCTGTAGATATAACCTTGTATGTTAACGGGTACCTGTAGATATAGCCTTGTATGTTACCGGGTACCTGTAGATATAGCCTTGTATGATAACGGGTACCTGTAGATATAACCTTGTATGATAACGGGTACCTGTAGATATAACCTTGTATGTTAACGGGTACCTGTAGATATAACCTTGTATGATAACGGGTACCTGTAGATATAGCCTTGTATGTTAACGGGTACCTGTAGATATAGCCTTGTATGATAACGGGTACCTGTAGATATAACCTTGTATGATAACGGGTACCTGTAGATATAACCTTGTATGTTAACGGGTACCTGTAGATATAGCCTTGTATGTTAACCGGTACCTGTAGATATAGCCTTGTATGATAACGGGTACCTGTAGATATAGCCTTGTATGATAACGGGTACCTGTAGATATAGCCTTGTATGATAACGGGTACCTGTAGATATATCCTTGTATGATAACGGGTACCTGTAGATATAGCCTTGTATGATAATGGGTACCTGTAGATATAGCAATGTATGATAACGGGTACCTGTAGATATAGCCTTGTATGATAACGGGTACCTGTAGATATAACCTTGTATGATAACGGGTACCTGTAGATATAGCCTTGTATGATAACGGGTACCTGTAGATATAGCAATGTATGATAACGGGTACCTGTAGATATAGCCTTGTATGATAACGGGTACCTGTAGATATAGCCTTGTATGATAACGGGTACCTGTAGATATATCCTTGTATGATAACGGGTACCTGTAGATATAGCCTTGTATGATAACGGGTACCTGTAGATATAACCTTGTATGATAACGGGTACCTGTAGATATAGTCTTGTATGATAACAGGTACCTGTAGATATAGCCTTGTATGATAACGGGTACCTGTAGATATAGCCTTGTATGATAACGGGTACCTGTAGATATAGCCTTGTATGATAATGGGTACCTGTAGATATATTCTTGTCTGATACCTTGAGGAATGTTTGTTAACCCTGAAAATAAAGTTTATTCAGCCTATCCATTAAAACTAAAATATCGATAGTCTTGAAAGAAAATGTTAGCACCCTAAAACCTAAAAGATAATGCTATTCTTGATAAAAAGTGAAAAAAGTAATAAATTATTTCGTTGGCCAATGTTGAAGGAAACCATCTTTCTGGGAACGAAAGGCTTTTATTCAGAGAGAATTTGTTTCATTTGATTTTGGAAATTGAGGTACCGTTTAATAATCCTTGAATTATCTCGTCTGAATACTCAGCAGGCGGACATGTTCAGGTGTAAAAGGGTAACTATACAAAGATGTAACAGGCTGGGCGTCTGTATACAATGCGTTTATACCTATGTAAACAAAAGAACTGCTCCTATATGAAGTATATATATATATCGGAAATATGTCATATCCTCTTTTGCTTACAGACGTTTTCAAATACATATGGAATACTTATATTTAAAAATATTATTTCAAAAGTATACTTTGAGCACATTGTCTTTGTGAACAGCCCGAATCATACCTGTTTTACAAGGATTTTTTTAATAAGCCCTATTTACAAAACAAATCTTCCTTTCTAAATTGTACCACGGAAGTTATCTCACATACTATTCTTATTGTAAATACTTCATTTAATTAAAGTTCCTTGAAGAAAATATCGCTTTCAAAATATTTAAAGATTTATATGGCCTCAAATTGCGACGTTTGTTCAACGACATTAAAATTCTTCGCTGTTCTTGCACCGTTTATTGTGACCTGCTATTATTGCTCATATCGTTATTCTTTTGCGAAGTGATAAAACACACGAACTCTTATGTAATCTGCTAGATATGTGTTATTACTGTCATAATTATAACATATCTTTCTAGTGCGAATTATCACTGCCAAATTATCTCGATAAAACCGCGAAAGCTTCCGCTTAAAAATTGCAAAACCTAATCCGATTCAAGATATCAAAACATTGCTTTAACAAGCAGATAGCGCCAAGTCCTAGGTGTCTGCACTAGTAGACTTTATACCTATATATATACTAAGTTCGGGATTACAGATCGACCTCGTCTTCACATTTCTATTACCAGTAATATGGAGGGTGCAGGGGGGAAGTGAATAGGTGAGGGAGATGGTCTCTATGATAAGAGTTAATGCAGGTGAATTGATAAAGGTATCTTTTTAAAATTATCTAACTTTCAAATTGATATGATAACGGTGTATATATTCAATAATTATAAACATAATACAATTTACAGCTATCAAAAAAAGTGTTGGGACAAGTCCTGGTTGTCGCCACTAGTTATCAACTAGTCCAAGGTCGCCTGTTGTGCAAGACAACTTTTGAAAATGTAAGATTAGGGAATGGGATCCAGGCAGGCCAAATGTACAAGGGCTTACATATATTACGGAGGAGGTGGAGAGGTAATATATGATAATATCATGAGAACACTTTACTTTCATCTCGGAGTTTTAACATTTTATAGATATTAAATTATTTTACACAGATTCAAATCAGTGGATTGGTGAATCAATGTGAAGAAATGTAAATCCAGAGCATTTCACTTTCGTCTAGCACTGTCTACAACAGAAGAAAGGTTTTCTGTACGGTACTCCACGTTTGCCGGGGTCAAGTGAACTTTTTAGCCCATCTTTCCGTCCTTCCGATTTGTCACAAAGCTTTTGTGTCTTTTTGAAAGTTTTATTTCTCGAGAAGAACTATAAAAGGCTACCTCCGTATACATCGTTCACATTTATCTTTCTTCTGAAATGACGAGATGGGATTGTCCTGTTGAAATATCTGGTGCATGATAGAGATTTAATTTGTTCGTTTCGATTAAGATTGAGAATTAATGATATACCGATGCTGTAAAGGATCTGTTTATGAGGGGACTGTTTCCGGTCCAGTAGCCCCACTAGTTCGACCTCCATAGCGCGTTGTGGGGTATGTTGATAGGAGAATTCATAACCATATAATTTACCATACAACATCATCGAGGCATAGATAAAAGAGAAGTCTTGGTTTAGGTGGCAGTAGTGTGGTGTTACCAGGAGGAGGGGCAGCTACAGAATTCACAGATCCTTATAGTGTCGTTATTGTCATAAGTCGTTCCCATCTGCGCTGTTCCGGCCTCCTTGCCTTACGCGGGAGTCGCTATCGGGTGACGTTAAACAGACAGTTTATAGGTATCGCATTGTCCGTCAATACCCTTACTTTGTCCGTCCGTACCCTCGCTCTTACAATATGTTCGCTGATGCGGTTGCATTCTAAATACTTAATGGAACACCGTGTAATACCAATACCCGGTATTATGAAATTTGATGTGACTCTTACAGAAATTTTGAAATAAATAAATAAACTTATAAATAGGAAGACCCGTTCTCGTACACGCATCTACAAGATACTGTTCCTCTCAAACACCCTATTCATCTTCTACAGCATATTTCTCATTTCCCTATCACTCTACTCATTCCCTACACGTATTGTCCCATTTCTAAGATACACTGCTCGTTTCCAAAACAGTTTATACAGGAATGCATGTTTTATTTAATGCATTTTGTGTGACAGCGCTTTTAGTATACCATGTACGTCAGTACTTGTTGTGTACCATCTATATTTTGTACGTCTGCACCTGTTGTGTACTATCATTTTTTGTACGTCAGTTCTTGTTGTGTACTATCTATATTTTGTACGTCAGCACCTGTTGTGTACTATCATTTTTTTTGTACGTCAGTACTTGTTGTGTACCATCTATATTTTGTACGTCTGTACCTGTTATTTTGTACGTCAGCACCTGTTATGTACTTTCTGTATTTTGTACCTCAGCTCCTGTTGTGTACCATATATATTTTGTACGTCAGCACCTGTTATGTACTTTCTATATTTTGTACCTCAGCTCCTGTTGTGTACCATATATATTTTGTACGTCAGCACCTGTTGTGTACTATCATTTTTGTACGTCAGCACATGTTGCGTACTATCATTTTTGTACGTCAGCACCTGTTGCGTACTATCATTTTTGTACGTCAGCACCTGTTGTGTACTATCTATATTTTGTACGTCAGCACCTTCATGTACTCTCTACAACAATCCGCCAACATATAATTCATTAAAAACACTTCTGGGAAATGTTTTCAATGGCCGGTGATACAGGCATATTTTTTAGTTTTTCAAAGCTGGTTAAATACCGTGGGAAGTTTTTGTCGTTGTGTATTGGCCTTTCCTCTCTGAAGGTCGTGCGGTGCTGCGGTACTGCTATTGTCATGCCAATATGACTGATGTGTTCCTCCGCACGGTGGATGTCTTATAAGGAGTTTTCGTGAATAGAGACATGTACAAATTTAGCCTAATTTCAGCGTTTGCATGTGATTTGACGTCTGTGGATGCACTGACCCGTTGTGGTGCTATTTTAGGGAGTACGGGGTAGCTGTGTTGCATTGTCTCGAGTTTCACTTTCTATCACGGAAAGGCGCAAAGAACAAAGCCCTGTATCAGTTACAATAGGCTGGTACATATCGAGTTATAGACATCCCACCTTTCATATGTCAGCCAAGCGTCACAGGAGAAACGATTAGCGAGAAGTTAGGCCACAAGAAGGAATTAAATGTATGAAATACACTGAAATCTTTATTATTTATATTTAACCTGAACCTTGAAAATGGCTTTTGCACAAATTGTTACGGAAAAAATGCGATATTGCCGAAGTGATGTTTCAATTTCCCAGCGACGGCGGTCCTGAAGTCGTACGCCAGCGTTTGGCGAGTATCCAGCCAGTGTAAACGACCCTAATCTGTGGATAGGATCCGGGTATCAGATCATAGCCGATCGTTAGAGCCTAATCTCAAGCAAATTACACATTATAGTGTGACGGGTCCAAGCCGGCCTCCGACTTCACCCCGCCGTCGTGGACAAAACCTCACAGAAAACCCATATTTTATGGAGTGTATCGCACACCTGTAATTAGCGGCTACAGTTTCTCCCGTCGTGACACTAAATGTATACCTCCGCCACGATATCAAAAAGTTCCCAATTTTATGTCCTCTTTCGATTAATAAAATTAGATAGTATTTTCGGTGTTTGCACTGAAAGTAAACCTGACTTTTTCATTTGTTCGACATTTACATTCCACGGACAACAAAACGTGGAATAGGCGAGTATAAAACCTGGCACGGGGGTCGCCCGAAGGTCGCCGGGATCGCCAGTCGTATCCCCTCGGAGATATACCTCCCCATAAACCTTTTCTTATGTAATTACATTGAAATGTCGCACAGATAATCCCCAGCCATTAACAAGAAATAAAAAGTGTGTTCGTGTTGCTCATCAGTCAGATACATCCGGGCCAAGTAGTTCCACTCCGATTCAGACGGAACCTTGGATTTCTACATATGGCACAAACATAATCATGTACCACCGAGCCTATTCCGGTTAAGCTTTGAGAAATCCAATACATCGAATGAGAAGATGTGTTTTCCTTCTCAGTGTCTATACACTAATTAATGGCGAACGACGTTCGTATAAACCAAACCCACGGTCCTGTCTTGGGTTTGAGCTCTTCACTAGAAAGTCGAAATATCACAGTGACTTATCCAAACCTGCTGTTGGCCTACTCTATATGCCACTATGTGTTACTGGGTTAATTTATTTAACAGAGCAACACATTTCTAACACGGCAACCTTGACATGAGTAAAATTTATTTCAATAATTTTAAATTGATAAATTCTTTAAAAGATGAAGTCATAGTCGACATATGCTTAACAACAGAAGATTGAAATAAGATCAATTAAAATTGTTTTTTTTTCAATTTCAAAATATGTTATTATTGATACTTTAAACAATTAACAAGAAATACAAAGAATTAGTAAACATCAGGATCAATAAATGGATTAGACAACAGGCAAAGTCTATATTAGTCTTTTCTAAAATTAGAATGAAGTCCTTCTTTTTTTTAAGATTCACCAGTCGCACATCAGTATATCTGAAAAGACAATGATTTGAAGATATAGAAACAAATGTAATTTAACGCCATGTGACATCCATTGGCTGTTTGTGCATCATAACCTATTTCATATAAATAGTTCACGGGTGTACAGTAGATGGTAGATCGCATAAAATCATCGCACGGTACATAGCATACATTGTATTGACATATCATTAATACATAACTCAGATTCAGATGCATATTAATTTTTTTTATCGAGCTTGGTGTTTGCTTCGAATATATTAGTTAATTCGTTGATAAGGAATCGGATGAGCCGACGGGGAGTTGTATTTAGGTGTAATTTACTGCAGATTTACCTGGCGTACACAGCCAACACGACTTACACCGGTCGTGACGCCCGATGCGGTGACATCACGTGATCACGTGTTCCGCCGTACACGTGATTGGACGGTAACCTTATGAGACGACACAACTTTTATTGCCCATGCGTGAGACAATGATATAGCTCTTCCCTGATGATATTACCTTGTTTAATTTGTTAATAGAAAATACAGATTCCTTACACATGTTTGTGTAATACTTGAAGTTTATCTCGCTGGTTTGGTATTATATTTGTTGTTTGTAGTTTGACACCATACACTGAAGATTGAAACGATGCCTTCCTGTATAGGTCGGAGACAGAGGAGAAATACCTTTACACACTATGTACATGATTTGGGAAACCCCTACAGACTTTGTGCCCTTTACTTGGGGACAAGAGTGTGGCCGAAATATATCTTCTGTACCCCTGGTAATATTTGGGAGATTTTTAACTACTCGGACTAACTACCCTCCTGTACCCTAGCACCTTTCTCTGTAATATACAATTGTGAATTTGTGTCTGATGTTTGTCTATATGTGAGGACGGCATTAGGTTCTGTTTTACGGCATTGGATTTCTGTACAAGTAACAATAGCATTATACATTCGGTATCTGATCCGTTCTATCTTAAAAAGGAAATAATCCCATCATACCCTGCCTTCAGCACACATACACACTTATTACTAATCAATTTACCAACTAAAACTTTAAATATTTACGCGATGTTACTTGTAATAGCCAAGATTGAATCCAACCATTCAGCATCACAGCTTTCGTTTAGGTTCTTTTTCTTAAGATATGCATAAACGACAAGCATTACGTGTTCGGTGGCCTTTTTCAGCTAACGGCATTTTTATCCCCGAGTAGATTTTGGAGATTTTCATATTTGATGGGGAGGCGCAGGATTCGACGTCAGCCATCTTCAGTTGTTGTCAAACACATTGCGTTCCGGTCTAACTGCGCATGTACTGCGGCATGTTTCTGAGAATTTCCATACGGGCTATAACAAGTCAAAACAAGTGCTTTGGGACTGGTCACAGATAAAGGATCCGACCATTGGGATTGTATAAAATGGTCAAGCATATCGCAAGTGACCTAAAAGTTGATAGGATGTCAGACGACACGTAAACAACCCAAGTATTCAGTTTGTGTATATCTATTTGATATGTTACTGTTGTAAATCGCTCTATTTTTGCTAGATGTACATTTTGTGTAAGTTCGACTGATATGAAACAACAATATGTTTCCCCATTAATATCATTCGTGTGCTGTACTGAATGCGTGTCATTTAGCTCGACTGGAATTTGTATTAGGTAGGAGCACACCTTTTGTTGTTTATTGAAAAAAAGTTGACAACATTTAAACAAGAATTTAGTACCTTTGATGCCATTACTTGCCGTCGACGGCATCATTAGAAATGAAGTATGACGTGACGTTTCAGGTCTGTTTAGCATTAAAACGTGTTCATTTGACGTTTATAGCCAACAGAAATGCCAATTGTAAATGAAAAATACAAATTGAAGCGCATCGTTTCATATTGTTTATGAATGTCAACTGAAAACAGCCAAGTATTGACCATTTTCGGAGTAATAAAATCTCACATAAAACCAATTACTATGACAAGTACATCCTTTTTTAAGGGAGTTTCAATATCAAATGCTATGGTTATTTCGTTATAGCAATGATGACGTCAGCAATCGGCCAATGGCATTCATGGCTGATATGAATGCAGCCTGATTTTGGTAAAAGTATGCTTTGTCATTGCCATGTGATGGTTAATATAAACATTATACTTACATGACCAAAAAGTAAACGATGCATTTAATTTAGAATATTTGAATGGGATGTTGTCTTTTCCACCATAAACCAAAGGGTAGCTAGGCACATGCTATAAAAAGGAGTAGACACGTGCTATGAGAAAAGAAATTAACCAAATATCTAGGGAATTCAGTGTTTTAAATAATTTTTTGGTTAAGGACAATAACGTGGGTAGTAGTCCAAGACTAACCATCACATTGGACTCTTTATTTTTATTATGTCGCAGTCTCGGAGAACTCGCACACCTACTTTGTACAGTACTCGTGAACAATCCACACTCATCGGTTTATTCTTCTACACAAGATCTGGTGCTATATGCGACCTCAGAAACAGGTAGCTACAGCATATGTGGTTAGTATATTGTTTATGTATTGATGATCGCTCCTAACAATGAAGACACACTATTTCCGTTCTACTACCAGTGCCCTCCGCCTCTTACTGTCCTGTGTTAGGCTAACTTCGAGACGTCCTTGTGTCTTAATACTCACAGACCGTGTCGCCCGTCGCGCTACAATAACATCATCATAAAACCCCATTTTTGTGGTAATTTTTATTATCTCTTTTACAATATTTTAAGTATGCTTTGATAGTTGTAAACGGCGGGGTCAACGTATACACCCTAGTCATTGTAACTCTGATGTAACGCTGTGGTTCAAACGTGCGACAGGCCTCATTCTCAAACTATCCTATCTACTGTACAACGATCCTCGTTATCACACTATCCTATCTACTGTACAGCAAGCCTCGTTCTCAAACTGTCCTATCTACTTTATGGCAAGCTTCGTTCTCAAACTGTCCTATCTACTGTACAACAATCCTCGTTCTCAAACTGTCCTATCTACTCTACAGCAAGCCTCGTTCTCAAATTGTCCTATCTACTGTAAAACAAGCCTCGTTCTCAAACTGTCCTATCTACTGTACAGCAAGCCTCGTTCTCAAACTGTCCTATCTATTATACAACAAGTCTCTTTCACAAACTGTCCCATGTACTGTACAACAAGCCTCGTTCTCAAACTGTCCTATCAACTGTATAACACGCCTAGCTCTCAAACTGTCCTATCTACTGTACAACGTTTGACAGGCATCGTCCTCAATCTGTCCTATACATTGTACATCAAGCCTCGTTCTCACACTGTCCTGTCTATTGCAGAAAAAGTCTCGCTATATAAATAGAAACTTTTATTTTACAATAATTATGAAACAGGTTATCCAATTTATATTAATCACTCTTGTTGGCCCGGATGTAAGCGCGTGAGGGATCTAATTGTGGGAGGAAACTGGAGTACCCAGAGCAAACCCACGTGGTCGGGCAGGTGACCCCATACCTTTTCACGTCCGGTCGGGGAATCGACCTGCGGCCGCCTTGGTGAAAGACAAGTGCGCTATCCACTGCACCACCCGATCACCCAATCATCGCTCTCGCACGGTCATATTTATTGTACATCAAGCATCGTTTTCACACTGTCCTATCTATTGTAAAACAAGCCTCGTTCTCACACCGTCCTATCTATTGTAAAACAAGCCTAATTCTCACACCGTCCTAACTATTGTAAAACAAGCCTCGTTTTCACACCGTCCTATCTATTGTAAAACAAGCCTCGTTCTCACACTGTCCTATCTATTGTAAAACAAGCCTCGTTCTCAAACCGTCCTATCTATTGTAAAACAAGTCTCGTTCTCACACCGTCCTAATAGATCTATTGTAAAACAAGCCTCGTTCTTACACCTCCTAGCTATTGTAAAACAAGCCTCGTCCTCACACTGTCCTATCTATTTTAAAACAAGCCTCGTCCTCACACTGTCCTATCTATTGTTAAGTATTTAGGTTAGTAGCTAAAATGTTCGGAAATAACTTACATAGTAAATTATACAGTTGTCCTTTAACAACCCGTCTAATCAGACGGGATTATCATCCCGTGATTCACATACGATGGTAAATAATTTGATAATAGTTTTATTTACAAAAAAGTACCATTAACCATGACCGGACACTGGGTGTAAATTACCAGTGGAACAATACAAAAAACTGTACAAAAACTTGCTTCATATTAGAAACTTTTTATTTCGGTTTGGTTTGAAGCCTTGGCATTTTCTTGAAATACCGCTGTATTCTGAAGAAACACCATGGTCTTGTGGTACAATTTTCGGTTAATGTACATTCTACGTTTTAAGTCGTTACCCGTATATTATAAACCACATAGATGTACTTACATACTATACACTGTATACATTATGTATATATCACAAGTCATCACGTTTGGCTCTATTTCCATACCGTAAAACCTACGCTAAACGAAATCCACGTCGTTGACCCATGAATCATTGGTGTTAAATCGGAAACCAATTTCGAAATGAACTGACGATTTGTGAAACTATTAAATATTTATATATGAGGGATGTAGGATTTTGACATTTATAGCGACACAGCTGTATGGTTCGTGACGTAATCACACCAGCCGCCGCCCCTCTACTAACAATTTAGAGGACTGTATATTTTCAAATGAAAAACATGTGTATCTGAGGAATTCGCCTTTGTTGCCGAACCCGACAAAAGTTAAACGCTAATTGCTGTACTTCACACGTGCTCGCGTCTGGTGTTTGTAAACATCACACGTGCATCTTATTAGACACGCTACTCTACACGAAATAAATCAACCCCCAAAGAATATTTCAGAAAGTCGACATTTTCAAATTTAACATTAATTAACAGTATTATAATATAGATAGTTACCTTACTGATCCGTCTTTATAGAAAGAAGCAATCTTCAACGTCCATCAAAATGATGTAAATATGATTGTAAGATATATGAAGTATATCACAAACGACATAGACAGACCTCAACACTTAAGTAAACTGAAACAGGAGGCAACACTTGCTGACAACATAGATGAAGCTACATGTAAATAACGGAAATAAACTGAACTATGTTGTCATTGGTTGTCAATGATTTGATGACTGGTCCGATACGTCTTGGTAACCCATACACCTGGCCCAGTTTCGACTACCTGCAGAGAACCCACCTGGTTGTATGAGTGACCCAATCCCTCTTCACGTCCGGCCGAGGAATCAAACTTCAGCCATTTTGAAAATAAGGACGCGTTCATCTGATCCATTGTGTGAGTGTCGGTATGAGAAGATAGCCTATTGTCTTTGGTGCGGTGGTGTCATTCCTATCCGGGGCCAATCTGATCCATTGTGTGAGTGTCGGTATGAGAAGATAGCCTATTGTCTTTGGTGCGGTGGTGTCATTCCATCCGGGGCCAATCAGATCCATTGTGTGAGTGTCGGTATGGGAAGATAGCCTATTGTCTTTGGTGCGGTGGTGTCATTCCTATCCGGGGCCAATCTGATCCATTGTGTGAGTGTCGGTATGAGAAGACAGCCAGTGTCTTGGTGCGGTGGTGTCATTCCTATCCGGGGCCAATCTGATCCATTGTGTGAGTGTCGGTATGAGAAGATAGCCTATTGTCTTTGGTGCGGTGGTGTCATTCCTATCCGGGGCCAATCTGATCCATTGTGTGAGTGTCGGTATGAGAAGATAGCCTATTGTCTTTGGTGTGCTGGTGTCATGCCTATCCGGGGCCAATCCGATCAATGTTGGACAACATCGGCGAGGAAAAGTTTGGAAATTTCTGAAGTCACGTTGTCTGGAAAGTAAGCATACAATTGAAGCTTACATCCATTACTTTGAAATTCTATATAACAAAGACAATGTCAAGAATACGAATGTGGTTCTTGTACGAGATGGTTACTATAGGAATACAAGATAAGCGATTCAAAACAATTTCCAAGAGCCAATACGTATACCTGTTTATTCCAGACACTTCTTACTGCTACTGTTTACCAACGGTATGTTTTGCTCAATGACCTTAAGAAAATAGACAATTTCACCACTTCCAAATGGTGCTCACGATGTCGTTTTCATTTTCGACCGGACGTGTTAAGGATGTTCTATACAGGTCCTGCAAGTCAGTACCAGAAGTTCAAACAATGAAAATAAAGCTGGCGCTGTTGGAAAGGTGTTGATTCGTTTAATGTGTTTTTTTTCATGAATGACACCGAAATGCAACGCTCTTTCGATTTTTTTGAGCTTTGTGGCTACAGACGTGTGTGTCTGTGATAATGTGAGCCAAGCGGTACTGTCGCGCCCTGCTAGAATTCTAGCCCGAACCCCAAGATTGTACTTCCATCTTCAGTTTTGTTCCTACTCGTGCCATATTTTTATTTTTCAAAATCGTCATTATCCTCAGATTTCATCGGTCCTAGACTGGCTCCCGTCTCTAGAATAGTAGACTGATATTGAAAAAAATAGTCTAATTGTTTTGATCACTTGGATATCTGATTCTAAGTTTGAAACAAGGGGAAGATAAGCTCGCAGTAAAATAAAGAAGAGAAATTTTCTATTTAAACTTAGGGGCTAGCAGCCAGGTCTACAACGGTCCTTGCCGACGTAATTTGTGGATAGCTCAAAGAAAGACTCAAAATCGGATGCCTCAATCTAATTTCCCTTTATAACACGTGTCTTTAAAATGCTTTCTAATGCTATGAGAATATTGTCAACTTGTTGCGGTCCATACAAGTAGGACTAGAAAATGTACAATCGTAGTCTAAAACTAGTTCGAACTTGTGCAAACACATTAATACATGTATATACGACCGAATCTGTGGAGAGGTTTCTGAAGAACTGAAGACACGTGTCACAGGGTATTACCTTATGTGGTGAGAACGTTACACGTGTCACAGGGTATTACCTTATGTGTTGAGAACGTTACACGTGTCACATGGTTTCACCTTGCGTGGTGAGAACGTTACACGTGTCACATGGTATTACCTTGTGTGGTGAGAACGTTACATGTGTCACATGGTTTCACCTTGTGTGGTGAGAACGTTACACGTGTCACATGGCATTACCTTGTGTGGTGAGAACGTTACATGTGTCAAATGGTATTACCTTGTGTGGTGATAACGTAACGCGTGTCGCAGGGTATTATCTTGTTTGGTGAGAACGTTACACGTGTCACAGAGTATTACCTTGTGTGGTGAGAACGTTACACGTGTCGCAGGGTATTAACTTGTGTGGTGAGAACGTTACACGTGTCACATGGTTTCACCTTGTGTGGTGAGAATGATACACGTGTCCCAGGGTATTAACTTGTGTGGTGAGAACGTTACACGTGTCACATGGTATTACTTTGTGTGGTGAGAACGTTACACGTGTCACATGGTATTATCTTGTGTAGTGAGAACGTTACATGTGTCACATGGTTTCACCTTGTGTGGTGAGAATGATACACGTGTCCCAGGGTATTAACTTGTGTGGTGAGAACGTTACACGTGTCACATGGTATTATCTTGTGTAGTGAGAACGTTACATGTGTCACATGGTTTCACCTTGTGTGGTGAGAATGTTACACGTGTCACATGGTATTACCTTGTTTGGTGAGAAGATTGCACTTACTTTGTATTGTGAGAATATTACAGGTGTCACGCCACAGGGTATTACCGTGTGTGGGGAGGATATCAAAAGTGTTGCAGGGTATTGCCTTGTGTAGTAGCAATATTACAAGTGACGCAGGGTACTACCTTGTGTAGTGAAAACATAACACGTGTCTCAGGGTACTACATTTTATGTACCTTGTGTTGTGAGAACGGTACACCTAGCCAGGGTATACCATTGTGTGGTGATACTGTTACACGTGTCGTAAGGTTGTACCGTGTGTTGTAACGTGTTCCAAGGTGTTATCGTGTGTGGTGATAACGTTACACGAGTCCAAGGGTAGTACCGTGTGTTGTAAGAACGTTACAGGTGTTTCAAGGTAATATCGTGTGTTGTCGGAAGGTAACACGTGTTCCAGGGTATGCCCAGTGTAGTCAAGGTACTGTGAAGTTTGAGAGGTCGTTTCACGAGCTGTCCATGATGCCACTCAGTAACTTTTATAACTGTTCCGAATCAGAAATCACGTTATGAATTTGAAATTCAGTATTCCATCTAATATTCCAAATTCAACGTACTGATTATTATACGTGGATTAAATTCTTTCGTTTCGTGATCATGCTTGACGATTATGGTGGTTTGTGAAATCACGGCCATCAAAGGGATATCAGAACTCCCTCGATCTTCCTCACAATTGTACGGGAGCAGTGAGGAGTAAAAAGAGATTACGCATTAGATAGCCAGCACTGGTCAAAACGTGGAAAATATTCAAATAATTTCAATATTGAACCTTCGATCGATTTATCGAACAATTGACGTCAGAATTCACCGCCCTTACATAAGCAATAAATCCCAACACAACGATATATATATCTAACACTTCAAAATCGAGTACATGTTCATTCTAAATAGGTGAATAAAACCTTTTACAAAGTATGTGCTTTATCAATAAAGAGAACAAAGGGCAAGGCTTGAGTGAGAAGAACTCGCTTTACAAACGGTGACAAAGAGAAATAGACAGAAAAGCAGGTAGCGAGATACGCAAAGTCAGGGACGGATATTACTGTAGATCATTATGTTCAGAAAGACAGACACGCATACAGTGTACAAGACAGACAGACAAACGGGCGAAACAGAGAGGGAGAGAAAGATAGAGAGAAAGAACACACACGGGTTTACAGATGTATCTTGATAAAGCAGATGGGCCTTAGCATAGATATGGTTAGTATGGACAAATTGGTTTGCCGTAATTCAGTCATAGGTATGTAAGAGTTGCTCCCCTTTAAACTTGGACATTCTACAAAACAGAAGGAGTTATCTCGCCTTGACATCAAAATCTTCATCTTAATTACGTTGTTCCAATAGTTATCAAATTCAATATCAACAAACAGATGAATAGGTAAAATATCATAGCATTTTTTGATAGCAATCATTAAGCTACATATGTTAAATCTATCATGTCTGTGTAATGCGTGTTTAATGGACTCGGTGTACAATTAGTAATAACCAAGAAGTGGAGATCTGGGGAAAGAAGAGGGAGTTTATGTCGTGCGATGTGAATGTATGGCCTCGGTTATACATCGGAGTTTGTCTCCCCTAGTACTCTGCTAAATGAACAGTGTAAAGCCAAATACTAGCCTGTTGGATCTCACTGCATGTATATCGTATAGGGTATTGTCTGTTCCTGCGACGAGTACACGAAATAAACATCAATGGATCGACTGCTCCTATTACATCACATTGAATCGTGTTCGTTTCCTAATTTACTTTCCTGTCTTCTTCCTATCTGTTTCTCTTTATGGGATGTCACCCTAGGGATCTGGCCTCATATGGCCCGTGCTGTTCCATGGTTCATGGAGGTTACCCCCCTCACAAAAAAAAGAAGAAAAACTCGAACAAACAGGTTGAGCGATTAATATTCAATTGTTTGATTTTGACTGGTAACTAAAATAAGAAAATATTTTCACTTGATGATCTGAGGTAGCCAAGGCACAAACTGTGAACAGTTGATCTGAGGTAGCCAAGGTACAAACTAGGAAAAGTTGATCTGAGGTAGCCAAGGTACAAACTAGGAAAAGTTGATCTGAGGTAGCCAAGGTACAAACTGTGAACAGTTGATCTGAGGTAGCCAAGGTACAAACTGTGAACAGTTGATCTGATGTAGCCAAGGTACAAACTGTGAACAGTTGATCTGAGGTAGCCAATGTACAAACTGTGAACAGTTGATCTGAGGTAGCCAAGGTACAAACTAGGAAAAGTTTATCTGAGGTAGCCAAGGTACAAACTGTGAACAGTTGATCTGATTTAACCAAGGTAAAAACTAGGAACAGTTGATCTGATGTAGCTAAGGTACAAACTGTGGACAGTTGATCTGATGTAGCCAAGGTACAAACTGTGGACAGTTGATCTGAGGTAGCCAAGGTACAAAATAGGAAAAGTTGATCTGAGGAAGCCAAGGTACAAACTGGGAACTGTTGATCTCAGGTAGCCAAGGTACAAATTGTTAACAGTTGATCTGAGGTAGCCAAGGTACAAACTGTGAACAGTTGATCTGAGGTAGCCAAGGTAAAAACTGTGAACAGTTGATCTGAGGTAGCCAAGGTACAAACTAGGAAAAGTTTATCTGAGGTAGCCAAGGTACAAACTGTGAACAGTTGATCTGATGTAACCAAGGTAAAAACTAGGAACAGTTGATCTGATGTAGCTAAGGTACAAACTGTGGACAGTTGATCTGATGTAGCCAAGGTACAAACTGTGGACAGTTGATCTGAGGTAGCCAAGGTACAAAATAGGAAAAGTTGATCTGAGGAAGCCAAGGTACAAACTGGGAACTGTTGATCTCAGGTAGCCAAGGTACAAACTGTTAACAGTTGATCTGAGGTAGCCAAGGTACAAACTGTGGACAGTTGATCTGAGGTAGCCAAGGTACAAACTGTGAACAGTTGATCTGAGGTAGCCAAGGTACAAACTGTGAACAGTTGATCTGATGTAGCCAAGGTACAAACTGTTAACAGTTGATCTGAGGTAGCCAAGGTACAAACTTTGAACAGTTGATCTGAGGTAGTCAATGTACAAACTGTGAACAGTTGATCTGAGGTAGCCAAGGTACAAACTGTGAATAGTTGATCTGAGGTCGTCATGTTGCTGATAGTGGAAATGAGATGGATATCTTTCTGAGATGGTGATATATGGACAAGTGTAAAGTTGCTCTGAGTTAGTCATTGTACAAAGTGTTAGAAATGATCTGAGGTGGCGAAAGAGGACAACTGTAGAATGGCTCTGAGTTGGCCAGGGTATAAAGTTTGAGAGAGTTAATCATAGGTAGCCAGGTTACAAAACAATTAGAGAAGCATATTGACTGTATGTTGTAAAAGTATCATACAGATCACGAATTAATTTTTTTTCTGGGTCTGACTTCCGCCACAAACACTCATGTGAAACCGCACTGCTGAATACTGTAATCTCCTGGGCTAAGAACATTGATGATGAACTTTCAACAGGAGTCATATTCTGAAACTTAAAAAAAGGCTTTGATTTAGTTGACCTTTCTGTTTTACCCGAGAAACTCTCTCTCAAAATAGTTCCTTGATGTGGTTTCAGTCCAGTTAGTTTCCTTGCTGGTCACATATCCAATACCTGCAAATTTACTTATGGTGCCGCTTAAGGATCTATTTAGGTCCTTTGATGTTTTTGTTTGTGTTCATAAACGATTTGCCATTGCATGTGAAGGCTGATACGGACATATATGTAGGCGATTCGATTCTATCTTCTGCTAGCAAATAATTAGATGATATAAAAAACAAATTATAATCTGATTTAAACATTGTTTATACATGGTGTGTATAAAATAAGATGATTATCAATGCCAAAGAAACCCATAATGTATGTTTAAAGCTTCTAAACCGAAACAAAGTAGAAACCGTTTATTACTAGATCTTACTTTGTGTAATGGGTCTCTGGAAAAGGTTGAGATAAAATACTTGGTGTTATTATCAATTATTGTTTGACATTATCACACCGTATTTCATCAACTTTAGGCAAAATAAGGCAAATATTAGGCCTGTTGTGCCATAAAGGTCCATATGTACATAAGGAAGGAAAACTCTTTGTCCAGGCTAGCATTTCCCCACATTTTGTATACTGTAGTACTGTGTTGTCAGGGTGTTCGGGAAACTTTATGGGTAAGCTCCTGAAGGCTCAGAAACAGGGAGCCAAAATGACTCTGAATGTAACATTGAATTATAACGCCGGATGCCAATAGATAAATATTTTAAATTTAGAAGGTTGTGTATGATTTTAAATGCTTCCATGAAGTCACTGACTACTTATCCAGTAATGTATCTTTAGTTAGAAGAAGCCACATTAGAACTATATGATATGCCTGTGATAACAACGATTTAGTACCAAAACAAAAGCTATTGATACTCAAACCTTTTTGTATATCTAGCAACAAAGACTGGAATGTTTTACCTCTTTTTATCAAAGAAAAGTATTTGTTACCAAAATATTATGTATAATTCTAACCTGGAACCATTGTAGTTTAGAATTTTTGTGACATGTTTGAATCATGCCTTAAGTTTTTCAAATATTTTATCAATGTTCATTTTGGGAATTTGGCTTAAGTCTACAGAAAAGTCTATCCCTAGAAATGTAAACCTATCTCTGTATCTTGACTATATATGTACACCCTATCCATATAACCTGGGTTTTACTAGTATTAATGTTTAGACCTGATATTATTTTTGCATAACTTTTCAGTTCATGGATAGATTCCCTCAAGGACTCCTCAGACTCATCCAATATCAACCCGGTGTCATCTGCATATTGCACATTTAAAATGGCCGAGATATCAACATTGATACCTTTAATGAGGTTATTGTTTATTTTTTGTTGCAAGGACTTCAGCACAAAGAATAAAGAATAAAATATACGGTGCAATTGGATCACCTTGACGACATCCACGTTCAATTTTAATTTGTTAAGAAATATCACCCCCCTGATTAACTGATGCACTAACATTATTGTGAATTTTTTAACCCACTTTCTTGCGTCTTTCCCAAAACTAAAAAAGTACTTTATCTACAAACTCCCAAAAAACTGAACCGAAAGCTTTTTCAAAGTCTACTTGCATTAACATTCCTGGAATGTTGTTATCTTCTGCATATTGCATCATGTCATAAACTGTGCGAATATTTTCCGAAATGTACAGTCCTGATAAAAATCCTGTCTGGTCTTCATTGATAATGTTTCCCAATACTGTTTTAAAACGACGTGTAATAACCCCAGAAGCAATTTTATAAGTAATATTTAAAAGAGTAATATAGGTCACCATTTTTTTAAGAGAAGTCGTGGTTTATCTCCCTTCGGGATATACGTAATAACACCATGACTTTGTGTAACTGAAAGCTGACAATTTGTAAAACCATAATTAATAGAACGTAAACCAAAATTACCTACATTTTTTCCAAAATACTTCTGAGGTGAAGTCATCTGACCCTGGACTTTTGTTATTTTTCATTTCTTTTAGAGTTTTTCTTGCTTCATCAAGTATTATTCTACCATCTAAACTGTAAGATTCATTGTTATTTAGTTTTGGAATGTTACAATTTTGAAGATATATTTCTAAGTTAAACATTATCAACCTCCCTAAATCTATATAAATGACACTCTCATTTTTGTCATCTATTATAACAGTAACTGTCTCAGAGATAACAGTGTATGTATCGTGTACTTTATATGGAATATTTATACGTTATTATCTTTCCCCTATACGTTGTTTTACTAACCCATTGATGTAAATGAATATATTTTACTAATAAGATCACCATGTGTTAGACAAGCCTTTGGCTTAACATGTATTTGCCCTCGAAAAATGGAAATTATTATATAATTTTTATTATTATCAAAACCAATCTATCCATTACTCAGGGTCAAAGCTAGAACTTGACTTACAAACATACTCACTTTATGATAAAATTCATATAAAATACATATGTCTTTTATTTGCATAATGTACAATAAGAAGTGAATCATTTATCTTATTCTTCATTCTGTATTACTTAACAGTATTGTACAGTGTATACATTTATATTTTTACACGAATACTATTTTAAAAACCCTAAAAATAGATTTAATGATGTTTCATCACACTAGTTACAAAATAATCGTGATAAATACCAGTAACAGGTAACAGGGAAGGTAATTCTGAACAATTCCTATAACATTACAATGACTTTTATAGTTTACGCAACAATTAGCAGAAACATATAGACTATCTGGGGACACAAGCTTCGTTGATCTGTTATCTAGTTAATTATATATTTGTGTCGATGGGTTAGCTCGCTCATCAGGACTGCAGTAAAGCGTATCAGCTGTTTCAGACCTGATAATCCTCTGAGGGCAATACTAACCAGATGACCAAAAATGACCAAACTAATTCATATCACTCGCTAGGATGATCAAACCAAACGACAGGGAGGGAAACCAAACAAAGAAAGCGCCATACATCACTCGGTTTGAAGACCAAACAAAGGTAGTTAGTGGATTACATTGCTCGGTTTGAAGAACAAACAAAGGTAGTGCCATACATCACTCGGTTTGAAGACCAAACAAAAGTAGTGACATACATCACGCGGTTTGAAGACCAAACAAAGGTAGTGGCATACATCGCTCGGTTTGAAGACCAAACAAAGGTAGTGGCATACATCGCTCGGTTTGAAGACCAAACAAAGGTAGTGACATACATCACGCGGTTTGAAGACCAAACAAAGGTAGTGCTATACATCGCTCGGTTTGAAGACCAAACAAAGGTAGTGGCATACATCGCTCGGTTTGAAGACCAAACAAAGGTAGTGGCATACATCGCTCGGTTTGAAGACCAAACAAAGGAAGTGGCATACATCGCTCGGTTTGAAGAGCAAACAAAGGTAGTGGAATACATCACGCGGTTTGAAGACCAAACAAAGGTAGTGGAATACATCACGCGGTTTGAAGACCAAACAAAGGTAGTGGCATACATCGCTCGGTTTGAAGATCAAACAAAGGTAGTGGCATACATCGCTCGGTTTGAAGACAAAGTGCGGATATCAGACCTTACTTCCTTTTGGTAAGTATACATGCACATCTGATATTTATTTTGTACATTATTGTTTTCAAAATGTGTGAATCTAACGTCATCCTCGATAACTAGGGGTTACGGCTCAACCACGCTCTCTACAGCCCTGGAAGATGTCATGGCAGAACTGATGAGGCGAGAAGAATATTTCGACCTTTTGATTACAGTAAGAATTGACAAGCTTTGAAGTCGGTATCGGCTCAGTTGTAATCTTCCAAAGACATAAATCAGCCTAGCGATTGGTAAGGTTTTATTATACTTGATCGTTCCTTCAGTTTTGCAAAGATAATTATATTATAGAGGTGCAGAGATAGAAGATGAGCGTAACCCCTGGATATCCAGGATAGACGTTCACCCCCATGTTTCCTTGCTCAATTTTATGTTTGCATATCAATCATATTTTCCCCTTTTCTCAATTTTTCATTTTTGACATATTTAGCATCTACATGTACCAATCGTGTTTTTCCTTGCTCAGCTTTCTGTTGTCTATCAGTACTGTTTTATCTTACTTAAATTTCTGTATTTTATGCATCTTGTTTTTCATTCTTTAACGTTCAGTTGTTTATGTTTTTGTTTTCTTTTTTTTTCCTCTCTAAGATTTCCTTTGTCTACCAATCGTTGATCATTATTACTTCCTGTTTTCATCTCGTCCTAGTGACCCTTGTCTCTGTCTTGTATCCATCTATTTGTCCTAACTTGACCTTCTTATGTCTCCCCATCCTGTTTACCATTGCTTGTGTTCAGACAGGGGTGAACATTTCTCCCCTATATACACAGAGTAACTAACATTTCACCATTTACACACAGTAACTAACATTTCACCATTTACACACAGTAACTTAATTTCCCTTTTTACACACAGTAACTAACATTTCACCATTTACACACAGTAACTAACATTTCACCATTTACACACAGTAACTAACATTTCACCATTTACGCACAGTAACTAACATTTCACCATTTACACACAGTAACTAACATTTCACCATTTACACACAGTAACTAACATTTCACCATTTACACAGAGTAACTAACATTTCACCATTTACACACAGTAACTAACATTTCACCATTTACACACAGTAACTAACATTTCACCATTTACACACAGTAACTTAATTTCCCTTTTTACACACAGTAACTAACATTTCCCTTTTAACACAGTAACTAACATTTTCTTATTTACATACAGTAACTAACATGTCTCTGTTGACACACAGTAACTAACATTCCACTGTTTACACACTATAACTAACATTCTACACAGTAACTAACGTTTCCCTCCTATTTACACACATTAACTAACATTTTTCTCCTATTTACACACAGTAAATAGCGTTTCCTTACTTTTTATACACAGTAAATAACATTTCACTATATACAAACAGTAACACAATTTTCCTATTGATACACATTAACTAACATTTCCCTATTTACACACAGAACCTAACATTTTCTTATTTACATACAGTAACTAACATTTCCCCGTTGACACACAGTAACTAACATCGTTCTCTTATTTACACACAGTAAATAACATTGACATCCTATTTACACCCAGTAACTAGCGTTTTCCACATTAAATAACATTTCACTACATGTATTTACACTCAGTAAATATCATTTCCCTATTTACACACTGTAACTTACATTTCCCTATTTACACACAGTAACTAACATCCCTACTGACACACAGAAACTAACATATGTTCCCTTTGTACACACTGTAACTAGTATATATCTCTTGACATAGCAGACATATACGTTTTCCATTAAACATGCCCAATTAATGGATTAACAAGACACACAGATATGCTGTATCCATACACACCCATCTAAGATACATCTGTTTATTTTCAGACGTTACCAGATTCGACCAATCTCAAGATGTGTGGATACTGGCGATATGTAAAATATCTAGTGTTAGCATTGGTTTGTATGTTGACGAAGCACGGACACACGGCTACAAGTCAGTGTAGTTCTGCCTGTGGCACCACACTCCCTGGTCAGCGTCTGGAAGGATACGTATTTAGGACACTAAATAACAAGGGGACCAAGCAGTGTGCCCGTGAGTGCTTTACTAGGCCTAGTTGTTTGTCCTTTAATTACCACACCAATAAGACCTGTGAACTTAATACGGACTCGGACAGTGGTCAGCCGGGGTCGTTCACTCCATATACGGGCTATACCTACAGCCGTATAGACACGTGGTCAGGGGTATGTACACATACAGTAACTTAATCATGACAAATGTATTTCCTATAGCAACAATGTTGTTTAATGTGAAAATGACAGGAAAAGCTGATATTCCGAATATGGCCGGAAAAATGCTTTGTGTATGGTCGGTTGTTTTGGTCTTTTAACAAAGCAAAGCGATAGAAAGCTTTTCAAAGTTTTATTTAAGGCACAACAAAGTGTACCACCTGACAATTTACCAACAATGTATTTTGATGATACCTGAAGAAAACTGATTTTAATTTTCCTATAAGCATTGCCTTCATTATGAATAACTGAAAAGCAAACAGCAAGTGATCAAGTAATCTGGATGTGCTTAACTAAAGATGAAGCGAGATTAAAAAAAAAGTAAAAAAAAATTATCAGTGTGTTTTTTCCCTAAATTCACTTACAAGTGACGGACATCCTTCATGCTATTTATAAAGGTAACAATCTCTTTCAATGATTCAAATATTATATCTTTCTGCAGTTATAAATGTTTCAACACGTTCTTTGTAATACAGTTTTCAGGGGACTGCAACAGATCCACATGTGCTGCCGGGCAGAAATGTGTAGATCTTACCCACACCACAGCTTGTGTGTATACAGGTAAATATAACACATAACAACATTTTCTATGGTTATCATTGCAATCTGTGCCCTTATAAAAAGTCATTCAGGTTAAAGTTACAGTTTGATAGGAAATACACCAGTGGGTAGAAAGCTTGCATTGTCATATATATAATTCTTTTCCTAAACCATGTTTTTTTTATCGTTTTTAAAGACATTCTGTAGTGCTGAAAAAGGAGAATTTTAAAGAATTACATTCCTGTGGTGTCTTTGACAGAATGTATGGAACGCCCTCTGTTTGGAGTGATGACCTCTACAGAGACAGGAGTTGTAGGACAGTCCTTCCCTGCCACGTGTAAAGCCGGGTACGAGCCGAGAGGAACTGGTACCAATGTGACATGCGCCGGAGGTGGTTTGTGGGAGATCACATCCAGTTACTGTTGTAAGTATTAAGAAACGTGTAAACCGAAGGTCACCAACAACTACTGTCACAAGTGTTGAAACATGTCTTTTTAATATAATACATTATAATATATTTACGTTTCAACTATACAGACAGAACCAGTCGATGAATCTTCCATGCATTTACAATTTTACATATAATCGTTGTTGAATTTTATTTATATTTTCTCCCATAATTAGTTTATTACCTGCGTTTGCATCGCGTCGTCATTTAAACAACATTCTCGGAACAGCACCAATTTGAATAAAAATAGTGCCAATTAAGGATCTGCTCTTGAGAGGTTTCAATCACGTTCACATCTCGTTTTAATCTCACGTGAGATATGTTTGTAATATCTACCAATTATTATTAATTTTGATAGCAAATATGTATCTGCAAAATGTAGCAAAAAATAGATGCCTGTTGATTGCAGAACTTTTTCTAGAAGAATTTTAAAAAATGACAGTAATGGCGGCCATTTTGAATAATAGTATTTTCTGTGTATTTCTTGCACTTCGTGAATGGCCAAAATTTTGTGTTTTAAGTGCTTGATTGATCATTTTAACTCGTCATATTCATCATAGCAAGTTCAGTATTGCTGTGCAACTTCTTTATGTTCATTATAAAGCAAATACTAGGCAGTGAAGCTATTTTATGTACATTTACGGTATTTGTTTTCAGATATTTAATGTAACTGAAGCTATTTTGATTTTTGACTGAAGAATAGTGAAAAATTACACATTTGATAATGGGACAAAAACAAGCACGCTAATCCCAGGGTTTTTGACTGCTTTACAAGGATTCGAGAGATGCAAGTTGATCATAACTATAGGCAAGTGTTATGGTCGCAAGCTTTGTCTCATTGGAAATATTCTGAATATTTAAGTCATATGAAGATGAACGTTTTTGAGTATGCTCATTAGTGTGTTTACTTGTTGTTATTGACAATGATACTCGGTTTTGAGAACTTGATGTTTACATGGATGTGACAAAGATTTGCATGACGGATGTCGTCGATGAAGCAGAAGACGCTTACTCTTCCGGAACACTTACTCTTATTCTCTTGTATTTTTACAAGGGTGTGTATGTAAATTTTTCCTTTGTTCATATTTTGTCCCTGGTTTAATCGATTTGAGTTTGGATTATGATTTTGTTCACGCTTCGGTATTCTCTTATTTACTTGTGCTATGCTCGGTCAAAGATACCAAAATGAGCAAAACACGTGATTTATGTACAAAATTCTGTTCTAGCCAATTGCAGGACAATTTCATTCAATGTCTTCTAGATTTGTGACTACATATGTATGAATGTTTGCAGTAATGACAAAAATAGTATATTATTATCAATTAATGAAGAAAAATGTCTTTAAAATAATCTTTAAGCTCAAAAGAATAAATTGTAGTTGCCCCTATCCCTCATTTAGATTTAATGATTATAAAAAAATCCTGGCAACTAACTTTTTTTAGATATTCGGCAGATCAAAAGGAAATGGGTTTCGCATTCTAAAGAAGTCATAACAACTGGGGGGTAGCAGGCCTGTTTTTGGTCCCATTATCAAATGTGTTAGATTCACTATTCTTGAGTCAAAAATCAAAATCGTTTCAATTACACTAACTATCTTAAAAACAAACCAAAAATGTAAAAACAAAATATCTTTGTTGTATGATAGTTGCTTAAAAATTAACATAAAGAATTTTCACAGCAAAAATGAACTTGCTGTAATGAAAAATGGCGACAAAACTGACGATTTTAAATGATCAATCACGTAGAAATACACAGAAATACTAATTTTTAAAATGGCCGCCATTAATGGTCATTTTTTTAAATTCTTCAAAAAACGTTCTGCAAGTAACAGACATCTAATTTTTGCTACATTTTTCAGATGCATACAGTATTAGCTTTTGAAATTGATAATAAAGTATTACATTTTATAACAATATATCACGTGAGATCAAAACGAGATTTGAACGTGATTGAAACCTCACAAGAGCAGATCCTTAAATGGCAGAACAAGTGCGATTAGATCGCTCTGAGTATCATATGAATTATTTTCCTCATTGTTACCTCTGAAAATCGATACTGTGTTAAAAGCAATTAATTATAGATGATAAAAATGAAGTGCTACAATATAGCGTATTGAATAATTTATTTAATCATCACAAAGGTCTATTGGTTTCTCGAGTAAAATGTTTTATTAACCGGTGTTTGGCATTTATTGATTAACCTGGTGCCATTGTGGTCTCAAACTGGATAACGTTCTCATTTTGATAGCTAATCCATGTTTGAAAACGGTACAAAATTAACATCAAACCCATCCTTATTATAATTATGTTGCAATTCATAATTTTGTATAGTTATGAACATCGTGTTTAGGTAAAATGCTTGATATATTACTAGTGGAATATGACTGGGAGAGGTTTTTTGTGCGTATGGATATAGTCACGAGTGCTGCGACGAATCATTCGTGTCCTTATAAAAATGCTTTGAATTTAAGACAATAGACGAACAGACTTGGATGGTATTACGTTTGTACGTAAAACTGAAAAATATATACATTTGATATATTCGGTTATATGCGTTGTTTATATTAGTTAATTTCAATAAAAGTTGTCTCCCTTTGTGTTAGGCACAGAATGTAAGCGCGTTCTAGATTATCTCTGTCATCCCCATATGGATGGTTCACAATAGGGGGACGTTATCATTTTCTGTATCGTTACCATGACGCATCCTGATAACTTTATCATTTCCAACGCACATTTCATAAGATGTGAATGGAAGAAGAGTTTGACTGGCCAGCACTGGAAAAGGGGAGACAAGTCTGTATAAAACGGGAGAAAGTCAGTACCTTCCGGAAACTTGTAGATGATAGCTAGGTAGTTCTTCGAGGAAATTTGAAGATGATAGGTCCCAGTTCTTAACATGAACTCGTACAGTAGGTGATATACAGTTCTTGAAGCTGAATGCTAGATAGTTCCTCGAGTAAAATAGAAGTTGATAGGTCAAAGTTCTTCACGTAAACTTGTAGGTGATAGACAGTTATTCACGTATTAAGATGTAGGCACAACCAATGATATGTCAATGTGATGACAATATCAATGTATGCTTTCCTTTTTTTGTCGCCATCTTGGTCTCATTGAGAAATATTCTACATCCTTGCATTACATGAAGATGGACATTTTTGAATTTGTCTATTAGTATGCTTGTTGTGATTGAGAATTATGCCTCAGTTCTCACTTTGAGCCTATGATCTTCACTTACATTTAACCTAGATTTACATTGCTGGTGTCGTCGATGAAGCAGTAGACGCCTACTTTTCCGGAACACCTGGTCTTATTCTCTTGAAATTTTATAGGATTTCCTTTGTTCATAGTTTGCCTCTAGTTAAATCAATTTTGAGTTCTGATTATTAACGCTTTGGTATTCTCTGATTTTTTTTCACAAATTGTTTTTGTCGGACTTTCAAATTATCAGTATTGCTTCGAATTTCCCTGGTAGTATTATAGAATCATAGAAATGCTATCCAACTGGAAAACA
Organism: Mimachlamys varia; assembly: GCA_947623455.1. Lineage (NCBI taxonomy): Eukaryota > Metazoa > Mollusca > Bivalvia > Pectinida > Pectinidae > Mimachlamys > Mimachlamys varia. The sequence continues at coordinate 30,046,731 of OX392527.1, read as the reverse complement.
TTCACTCTCTGTTGTTAATATAGATCTGGTTGAAGTACCCTTGAACATCCGGACATCGACGGGGTAATCAATCATCTCATACATCACACAAAACAAGTCTGAATATAATTTCTCAGTATTATTTATTTCATAGCTTTTTCCTTACCTGTTAAACTGTTTGTCTGTCAATTCGTTATTTACGTATCACGTTGCCGACCACTTTCCATTGCTACTCGTCATGGCGGCCGCCATGACACTACATTGTGTTATCGTCGGTAGTGTTCACTCGCATTTCAAAAACAACGACTACCACACCAGTCGAATTTTGAAACAGAAAAACATTTTCAAAAACCAACATTGGAATTTATAATATTTATCCTTCAGAAAATTTCATTTTTTGATATCAATAATAAGTTTTAATATTTTTCAACGGAAGTGAAAAACACCTATTATAACATTCTTATGGAAATCGTATATCATTCCACTTCATGGGGTCTGATGTAAAAAAAACATATTATTTCCGATTATTTTTATGAGAAAGTAAACTCTGACAGATGCCCTTTTAAAGCGTTTTATTCATAACACAACACAAAATTCGCGTTACTTAAATTGCAAAATTAATTTTGCCTGGTTGTGATATGTCACTAAACATCAAATGATCAGACTTGGGACTTCTGACACTATATTAACCCATTGCGTTGGAAATTTTGACTAAGGATCTTAACGCTGCAGATATGGTTTAAAGATGTATATAAAATGGACTTAAGTAAATACTTAAGTAAAAAGATTTGACGAAAGTATCTTTTCAATTTGTGATAAACTTATCCGTTTGAAACGCAAAGTCTACTTTTTTTGATCAAATCATTTCTTGTTGTGTGGCGATTAGGCAGACCACTCCCGAGGAGATCTCACGCGAGAGTTTACGAGATATTTACAAGAAGGCAAAGTCGTCGGAATTTCATGTCGATAACGACACTCGTATTTGATTGGTTTACAGACCGGACGTTCTCATCTGACTGGATGCTGATGGCGAGATTCGGGAGCGGAAATGGTGATGCCGTATACGACACGTGGTTGGAGACCGGACGGGATGACAACAAGGATGCGCACATGCCGGACGAATGTAAAGAAACTAATACCTCGAATGTCTGTACACGTCACTTCCGGAATGGACTTATTGACGATTGGGATATACTCAACCCCATTGAGGTAATATTCAATAAAACCAGAACTTTGATTACGTATCGATGATAAATAGCAGGGACATACAGCATATCACTTTTGATATGAGTATCAAACACTGGTTATAAATAGATTGTACATGAAGCTAAGGACTTCTTAAAGCATATATGAATCGGGTACAATATAGTTTGAATAGCCTAACGATGAAAACAACAGAAAAACTAAACTAAACTAAAATCAACGCTTTCTAGGCCTTTTGAGAATATATGAGTCAAAGTGGACAACTTTGAGCTGACTTTTCCAACTGAATTCTTTGTGATTTGAATAACGGTATCTACATGAAGATCCGATTTATTAAAGTTCAATAGAGATATCACATCTCGATTTCGCTATAAATGTCGCTCTGACATATTTCCTGTATGCTCTTAACATGAAGCTTCCAAAACGATTACTTTGACGTGAACTGCTTTTCGAAATGACACTGGGTTTATCATTGGCGCACGGATAACTATGTTGGTGAGTGGTTGACGATTCCTGATGCCCGTGTTACATATCATCCCATACTTATTAAAACTTGTAAGCTTAATTTGTGGAAAGATTATTCGTCACAATCAATAAATGCTTTTATGTGACGTTTCGATGACCAGTTTGTTATGTATCCTGTCTCTTCGCAAAAAAAAAAAAATGGATAGAGAAGCGTATGCACACAAAATTACAAGTTGTGTACAGTTGGCTACGAAAACTCGGTCGATTTCGTTTACGCTGTTAGGCGAATGTACAATAGTAAAGTTATTTTGTACCGAAGAGACTCATTTAGGCAACGCTTTGATCTATGACCAAGTTTAAAGCAAAGCTTAGCTGCATCGAGAAATGTATTTGTTGTGTATAATAGTCTTTACATAACTCTTACTTTCCAACCAGAAGAAAATGTTCACAAACCTACATGCCTTGTTGAGTGGGGTAACAACTACTAAATCGTATTTGGATTTTAATAAAATTCAATAGTTGAAACTTTAACCTTTTATTGCTCTTCCAAAGATAAATAGATATGTACATGTATCTGTAATCATCAGAAAAGATTTTGTTTTTGTTTATTGAGCTGCATTTATAAACATTTAGTGGGATTAAATTACCTTACCCAACAGATACAGGCCAGAAAAGTCCATTGTGTAATACACAAGGCCATCCACTGTTGAGTTTGGAAATTCAATCCCACTAAATAGTTCCGTTTATGCAATTAATGCAGGTTAATTAAAAAGAGCATGATCAAAAGCTTTGTTATAATTATTTATGTTATTGTTTCCCAATTTTATTTTTCATCATCCTTAAAATATTAATTCTTTTATATGCTTTCTTATATATATCATATTTGTGGTCATTCCATTTACAATGGTAGCATCATCACTGGAAGTTAAACCAACATGATTGTGTATTCGGCTGACAGTAACCGGTTCATCATAAAAAATATATGTCTAGATGATGAGTATAAGTTTTATATGGGAATATGACAGATTCTGTTTTATTTGGATTGAATAGTATATCCTATTCATTTATTAACCATACTTCTATAGTGCTAAGATCATCTGTAAGATTATGTGCTAATTCTGCTGGATCATCATCTGTTACTGCATGCAAAGAAGTGTCATCAGCAAACAATTTAATTACATTAGAGACAAAATCAACAATATCATTAATATAAAGTATAAACAAGAGTGGACCAAAAACCGAGCCCTGTGATACACATGCAGTTACTGGCCTAGATGTAGATATACATGTATATCCCTCATTTAACACCCTTTGTTTTCTGCCTTCTAAAAAAATCTAAACCAAAAAAGGAATATCCCTTTAATGCCATATAATTGGAGTTTGTGTAACAACCCTTCACGCCATACTCTGTCCAATGCCTTGCTTATGTCACAAAAAACAAATCTTAATTCTTTATACTGATCAAGACGTTGTACAATAGTGTGGTATACAGAAAGAAGTTGATTTGTAGTAAAATCCTTAGACATAAAACCAGATTGATGCATGGTAATAACTTCATTTCTCTCATATCTCGCCATATTGGATAGGGTTTGCCCATGTAAGAAAGCTATGTAAGAAAAATCTATCTTACATAGCATATCACGCGACGTGACATCACAATGGCTCAGCAATGACGTGACGTCACGAATACGGTAAACTATGATGCCGGAAAGAGAAAACGACGGCGTGATGAAATTAAAACCTTTCATAAAATTTTAACCATAAACACCAGGAAGAGAAGATTAATTTTTCAACTCAAGGAAAAAGTTGAAATTTCAAAATGGCAGCCTGTTTAAACATATTTTCAAGGTTTTTGAGCTTATTCGGGTAACTGATATGAGAGAAAAAGACTCTTTCATTATGTGTGTATGTAGGATAGGGATATTCCACCCTCGGGATCACAAAATGTGGTAAAACCCTCGGCAAGCCTCGGGTTTCACCACATTTTGTGACCCCTCGGGTGGAATATCCCTATCCTACATACACGCATATGAAAGAGTATTATAGTCTAGCTAGTTAAATAAACATATACTTAAATATATTTTTTTCTATAATCTTACTAAAACACGTAAAGCTAAATAATAGAAATTGGCATATAATTAGAAACTTCATTAGTTAAACATTTTCCCGTGTAGATGGCCTTAATATAAGCAGTTTTCCAACTAAGGGGATAACTCCTGTTTGCAGTGTTTTGTTAAAAAGTAAATTTAAAGTAAGAAAAAAAGAATGTTTTAGCTATTTGATTATTCTAGGTCCCATGCCATCAGGACCAGCTGGTTTATTACAATTTAGAAGAAATAGCTGATCAGGCACATCTTGATGTATTATTGTTATATTTTCCAATGAGTGGGGCCAATTAATTTCAATTTCAGGAATGGGTTTTAGATTCTCCAAAGTAGTAGATATAGAGGTAAAATACTCATTAAGCTATTCAGCTTTATCAAATGGATGTTGGATGAAAGTATCATCACATTTAAGAGGGGAATACAGTTACCTTTATCATTTACATTTAAAACAGTTTTTGCAATTTTCCACCAATTACTTGAAGAAACATTTTTATTTGCTAATGATTTTTGCAAATTTCAATATACTTTTTCTTGGCCTTTCTTACTTTACTGATGACTTCACCTGATATTTCTATAGCATTCCCAATGACATCGTTAGTTACTGAACTTTGCTTTTCTATGTGCCCTAATCCTTTGTCTGATTTTAAGTCTAATTACATTTGTCATCCACTTTTTATCTCCAGGCTAACTGTAACATTTATGCTAGGTATACAATCAGAAATTTGTTGATTTATAGCATTAAAGGGAGTATTATTAAATTCATTACTGTCTTACATTTCTGAGATTGCGGCCCAATCAATCTTACTTAAATTCCTTTTCATCTTGTCATAATCTGCTCTCTGGTAGAGTAATATACTTTTTTGTTGAAAACCGTCGAATGAGATACTAAATGGATAAGAGAGTGGTCACTACATATTGGCGGAGATACCGATATAATTTTTTAATGTTTGCACTTTTTTTGAAAAAAAAAACAATGTCTAATACAGTTGAAGTAGTTCGACTAATGCGAGTAGGTTCATTAACATAGTTTACAAGATTATATTTGGTCATGTTTCTATCAAGATGGCTATGAGGTTGTAAGTTGATCATGTTTATATTTATATCACCTATTATGATAATATTCAGAGTAGTATTTATAGCTTTTTCAAATACAAAGTGTAATGTTTCCCAATCAGCGACAGACATTTCAGGTCAATAAATACAAAATAATAAAAATTTATGAGACCCAATATACACTTCAACCAAAATTAGTTCTAAGTCTTTATTATCAAAGTCTTTTCGTCTTTTGGTAGATATAGTATTTTTAAGATAAATTATTACTCCACAACCAGGACCCGATCTTCGGTCCAGTCTGTCTTATGTATAGGAATCAATGGTGATACTGGAATCTAATATTTCAGGAGAAAGATGAGTTTCTGTTAGACATAATAAATACTTATTACTTAATTCGGCTTCAATTGTATCAATTTTGTTTCTTAATGATCTAACTTTTAAGTGAGCAATATCAAGACTTAATAGGGGCCCCTTATCAGACTTTTGGGAGTTAGGTATACTTTGATCTGCAGGGAACCTGTTGTAATCGCGCTTTGATATCTAGCTTTGATATTCCATTGTCTGTCATTATTGCAAAGCGTACTCCCGACTCCAATCGGCCTAGTTCTACATTCTTTTTCTTATTTATTTTCAGGTGAGGTTTTCGCTGTATAAAGCTGGTGTTGAGGTTGTCTATGCTCTTTTAAATGCAACGGATACAAACCCAACCTCATGGTTTGCAAAGGGAAGGCTTCTTTCTACTTCTTTTACAGATTTAAAGAAGAATTCCACAACAAATCATTTTTCTGCTTTCGGGTTGGTTTATTCTACGTAAGTATCAAAAAAACTTATCTGTACTATAATTATTTCTCTTCATGGCTGTCTTATTTCATTGAAATATTATATTATACATGTACATGTATGAAAACAAAGCACAACACGTTTCTGCAATACTCAACAAGTTTATCTCAAATATTTGCAAGCATGTTTGAAGATAAACAGTCTGCAGTAAATGTAACTATAGAAAACCAATATCTCCAGTCCCACCAGAAACATACAGATGCATGTTACACGACAGGTCGCAGTCATTGATCTTACAAAAGTGATCCATGACAGAAAAAACCAACTACGCACAGCGAATAAATTAAGTTGAAAAATATGTGTTGCAACTGTAACGTACTCCTGTAGTCTGAATTACGATTTGTATACCGCGAATCACTTTTGTTTGCAGTGATTTGATAAGAGCGTATAACGAAGCTCTCGAACGCCGAAGTCTTCGGAGCGAAACTTTTAGATGGTAACATATGCTTGTTTATACTCGGTTACTTCCACTTGCTACATTTTCGTCCCGAAATAGCCATCCAGTAGGGAAAAACGTCAATCAAACGCGTCATATTCGGCCTTGATCGATTTATTCCGGAAAGTTGAATTTTCAGCCTATGTCCGTTGCATTTATAATGTTTGAATAGTTATCATCTGTATAATTATGAACTATTTTTTAATTGTTATTAATACAGAGTTTTCCCAAACTAGTTCTCAATGTGTGCAATGTGATCGACAGGTGACCGAAATCGTCCATGACCTTGGTGAAGAGGAGCGTTCTATCTACTGACCCTACATATAGGTTTCGCAAAAGAACTTAATCAAATAGATCTGCTTCAGCCAGCTGCAGCATTATATATATCGTGTGGATGCATATAAAATAGTCACCCATAAAGCAATAGAATAAAGGGAGACCGGGACAAGGTGGGCTTTCCCCGTCGATAGTTATGGTTTTTAACTTATAATACAACTTTCAGGATCTTAGTAGTTCAGTTTGATGGGCACACGAAATAAGGTCGAGGAAAGCTTCAATGTATTGCAGAATAGGAGAAAGTAACGTTTGAGAGCGTAGAAAAAATGCGAACCTTCTGTGAACTGGAGTTGCCAGTTTCCTTACTCTGAAACATGTGTATATGTAGCACGCCAGTAGCTTTAGATGATTATCAAACCTGAATTGGTACCTACAGCTGAAAGACACCAACAGATACTATCAAATTACTGTTCTGTGATAATTTGGTTCAAACATTAATCGTGGCCGTACAGGTTCGGCCCATTACCGAGCCAAGTTCTGCCCATACGACAGAATTTGCGGGGAAATCTGACGTTGCGTGCACTATGACGTCGTACCCGATTTGGATACTTGTTATTATACAGTATTTTATTGCATTTGTCAATCGTATTATAGCATTAATCTCCTGTTTTGCAGCTCTCTACGGCGATTCTACATACATCAAACTTTCGGAACTTGCAAAACAGACTCTGGATGGGTTCAAGTCCTTGACAGCAATGGCTTATGTTCTTATGAGGATGATATCGCTATCCCTCAGTTTCTCTACTCAAAGAACAATGTTGTTGGTAATATTGAAACAGGTTCGTACGCCAGTTCGTCATAAATTCATCTTGCACCGTGTCTGTCCATGTCCCTAGTAGTTGTTTTGATTCGATTTCAACTAATATTATTTGTATAAAGAAAAACCGCAAAGAATTTAGCAAATTTTAAAATGAATGCATGCTTATTATTGCACATCAACCCACACTCAATGTGAACAATCCGTCCTGCAACTCGTGCGGGATATTCCTACACGCTGCCTCTATTTCTTTCGTGGAAAATATAATTTCATATAAAGTCTCTCTCATTTCACCTATTTTAGAATGAGACTAACTCGATAAAAACTCTTGCCTGATAATAGGTGCAGTGCTTACCTTTACCTTACTCTGTTACTTACAGAAACACTTGCCGCAGACGTGCTCGCAATATTCCTGAAAATGTAGTCATCATCTACTGACCGTTTCCTGATACCATACAGTTCGATACTGAACAATAACGTATATTGTTGTAAGACGAACAGTTAATTCATATGTCACCGTGTGAAGATTTAGACAATTCGTTACAGAAAAAAGTATATTGTTGTTAAACGTATAATTATGCACATTTGTTACTGTGTGAAGTTTTAGACAATAGAAAAAATGTCTGTTGTTGTTCGACGTGTAATTATGTCATATGTCGCCTTGTGAAGATTTAGACAATTCCATACAGAAAATAATATATTGTTTTGAAACTTGTAATTATGTCATATGTCGCCTTGTGAAGATTTAGACAATTCCATACAGAAAATAATATATTGTTTTGAAACTTGTAATTATGTCATATGTCACCGTGTGAAGATTTAGACAATTCCATACAGAAAATAATATATTGTTTTGAAACTTGAATTATGTCATATGTCACCGTGTGAAGATTTAGACAATTCGTTACAGAAAAAAGTATATTGTTGTTAAACGTATAATTATGTCATATGTCACCGTGTCAAGATTTAGACAATTCCATACAGAAAATAATATATTGTTTTGAAACTTGTAATTATGTCATATGTCACCGTGTGAAGATTTAGACAATTCCATACAGAAAATAATATATTGTTTTGAAACTTGTAATTATGTCATATGTCACCGTGTGAAGATTTAGACAATTCCATACAGAAAATAATATATTGTTTTGAAACTTGTAATTATGTCATATGTCACCGTGTGAAGATTTAGACAATTCCATACAGAAAATAATATATTGTTGTAAAACGTGTAATTATGTCATATGTCACCGTGTGAAGATTTAGACAATTCCATACAGAAAATAATATATTGTTTTGAAACTTGTAATTATGTCATATGTCACCGTGTGAAGATTTAGACAATTCCATACAGAAAAAAATATTGTTGTAAAACGTGTAATTATGTCATATGTCGCCTTGTGAAGATTTAGACAATTCCATACAGAAAATAATATATTGTTGTAAAACGTGTAATTATGTCATATGTCACCGTGTGAAGATTTAAACAATTCCATACAGAAAAAGATATTGTTGTAAAACGTGTAATTATGACATATATTATCGTGTGAAGATTTAAACGATTCCAAACACAACAAACTAATGTCTTTGTACAATCATTTCTTATTTTACGATGTGAAGATTTAGAATATTAAACTCAGAAAAAATGTCCTTTGTTGTAAAACGTATACGTTACTGTGCAGATATTTAGACAATTCCTAACAGAAAAATAACATGTGTTGTGTTAAGGCGTATACTGTTTTTTTTAAGTTTATCCTGTATGTGTTAAGATGTGTATTTTATAGTTTACCATGAAGATTTGTTATGTTGAGAAGTTTAATGTTTTCCGTGTTGATATTTAGATGATTCCAAACAGGAAAATAAATACAGTTGTTGTAAGACGTGTACTTCTTTTAATTGTCCAGGTATGCGTTAAGACGCATATTATTTTAAAATTTACCGTGAATATGAAGACAATTCCAAATAAGAAAACAACGTCTGTGGTGTTAAGGAGAACCATTTTAAAATTTAATGGTATAACAGAGGCTGTGATTTTTCTTCAAGTTTTGAAACTTTGAAACCCTATTATACGGATGTTCAAATTGTGATGGCAATACAAACAGGCAGATGCTTAGTAATATCATTTATTTCATTGGAAAATCCAAACGTTTTAAACATTATATAATCTGATATGCCATAATAATAATGACTCATCTATAGCTAAAATACTTGATCATGAATGAGATTTAATGATATACTGAAATGTAACCCTATTTATCTATTATGGCCCTCTTGAGAGTGCACTATTGCCTCATAGTATGGTCGAGGGATGGAATAGTGCCTGAGCCGAAGGCGAGGGCACTATCTCATCACGAGACCATACTATGAGGCAATAGTGCCGTCTCAACAGGGCCATAATGGGTTTAGTACATCACCCTTAAATTTAGATACATAGGTATACAACAAAACACTTTTTAATGTGAAAGACCATTGCCAGCTTTGGGTCGTTTCCAGAGTCAGCCATTTTCAAGCAGAACAATGGCACGACGTCATAGTGACGTAACGCAATAGTGACGTCATAATAGATTCACGTTGAACATCGCGCCAAATTTGATAGTGCCCGGGTGGGCGGGCACTTTCGCTTCATAGTACCCATGTATGTAGCCAATGGGAAGGCAGTATTCAGTCACGTGATGTACTAATTGTTTATAATTAATTAACTATAAGTTTTATCAATACTATATTAATCCGGCTGAGCATTGATGTTGGTGTGCTCTTCCATTCTCTATTAATTTACTATATTTGATTTATATATGAAATCTTTAAAATGCAATCATAAACTAAAGGGCCTGTTTCCAAAATGGCCCCTTCTCTGATTCAAATTTCCTGTTGGTGGTGCATTGCCCATGCCGTTGTGGTCACAAATCTATAAAGTATAAATATTTAGGTCACTTGGTTTGTTTTTTATGGCTCCTCAAAGTTGTACCTTTCAGAAGCTGTCTAAGTGTTGATAAAATGTGCATGTTATGTAAAATATTAATGAAAATCTAATCAAATGATAGTCACCGTAAAGAATACATTCATGGCATGATTGTGACAAAAAATCATGTTTCCATTGCGCCATTTGGCTGTTTTATGGAAGAAACAATCTCAAAAATGCCATTTTCGATGATAACATTTTAGACACAAAAACTGTGTTTTTTAGAGAATACACCCTTTTATGGGCGTTGGATGCAAACCAATTTTTATCCTATCAAACAGTACGTAATATGCTATTGATGAGAGGAAAAATCATCAAAATGTAAATGGTGGAACATTTTCAAATCTTGGGTTGAATTAGCCTATAGTTGAATTGCCGATTTTCGACTTTCTTTAGATAATTAACAAAAACACGAGAGTATTTGCTCGGTATGTAGAATCCACCTCGATTTGAGAATATGTACACAGATATGAAAAAAAGTGAGAGAAACACTTTTTCATGAAAGAAATCCAAGATGGCTACTTCACAAGTCCCCGTGGTTGAAGACATTGGCTGACAAATAGACAGAACAACACACAAAACGTGTTCCTTATGATTTTGGTTGGTTTTTGCATTTACGAGAGTGTTCATAGCTACGGTCGATTGTATAATACCTATATTTATAAGTTTGGTGAGTCACATGGTAACGGGGATCTTTCATATCGAGCCCCAAACATACTTTTGACATATGACATATGACATTTGACATGTTGCCGCATGGAAAACTATTTCAAGTTTTATCGGAATTTCTTTACCTGTGGTTGTAATGGTCGAGGGTTTTCCAACGCCCTGTAATACCCAAGGTAGTACAAGATACTGGACATGTGCGCACACATTCCCATCGTTCTCTCTCCAACTGGGCACTGGCAGTAGTAGTCTTTTATTGGGGCCTCATCATCAGGTGAAACGGTGAACCGTACCCAAACGTTATATTTCGTTTGGCTTTTGTATCGCGATGTATTTGACATCGGAGAAGGTCTGGGGAGTGCTGGTAAAGCCACACCTCATAGTCTCCGTCATCACTTAAATGTTCGGCGATGTAACCAGGAGCCAGAGATATCTGATACGTTCCACACGTAATGGTTCTCAAGTAATCGAGATCGAGACGGGGAAACAGTACGGAAGATGCATCCATCTTGACAAAATCGGACCTTGCCCGTCTAGATAGATCCGGATCTGTTTTGACTCTCTGAGCTAAACCATTCGGTGTTGTCAAACGGTCCTTCATACGTTCAGCCATTAGCCTATCTTTGGCATCTCTCTCTGGAGATCTCTGGTAGATCGGTCCTCTATAACCATTCAGACAGGCTGTGACGGTTCGAAGCAAAGCCTCAATGACATTGATAAAGCTGTCGGAAGAACGTCCAGTGTTTCAGACGACCATGATAGGATTCCACAATCCACCTCGATTTGGTGATAGTTCTGTCAAGATTTGCTTGGACGTCAGAATGTTGACTTTGACCGTGTTTCAGGTATGACGGCATGCTAGCATTGAGGCCAGAGGCTTCGAGAACTTGTAGGACATCTCTAAAACATCGGTCAACGACAACATTGTCATCTGGTTGTAGCCAAGTAACTAGCTTACCCATGACAACTTTTGTAATTGTAGCATCATTTTCGCTGCCAGTGAATGGTCCTACTGTGTCCAGAATGTAGCCATCTAGTAAGGCGATGCTCATGAATTTGAGATAGTTTCTCTTCTTCTGGCTAGGACATTCTCTGGAGCTTGTGGTTGAAGCTTTTCTGGATATAAATATAGGTGCCATCTAATATGGCAGTGGCTTTATCTCCAAAAAATGCTTCTGAAAAGACAGTATTGTGCCCGAGCAACTGTTCTCTTGTCAAGTGATCCGGCCCTAGCAATTGTGGGTCTATCGATGTGTCTAATGCCTGTACTATGGAGTGGAAAGATTTGGACACACTTGACTTGGAAATTCCAAAAGGAGAAGAACACTGACTCCAGGAAATGTCGGTTTTCAGTTTTACCCAGAACAGTAGTAGAGCATCGTGTGTAGTCTTGGTATACATACCAGATGAAAGATATGGGGAACAGTGATAGTGGATTTCGAGGAACTGATCTGTGGACCAAGCTGTCCAGGCCATGCATGCCAAGTCATCAAGAGAAGAAAAGCTTATTGCAAACGCAAACTGGTTCTGTGAAAGGACGTGCGACACTTCTAAGAGGTCATTAATGATTTCGGACGATTTTGATGGTAACTGAGATTCCAAGGAACCTCTACCATCAAGGATAGCTACCTCTGTAGACGGATCTAAGTCGTTACCAATAAGGTGAATGGAGCAGACGCGGGATGAGGTGGGGCACCACAGATTGTGTGAATAGATCAGGTGATGTCTTTGATTCTGTTCCATTTATTGCAAAGGTAACAAGACAGAGACAGCATTTTGTGTGTGAAGATGATCCATTCAAAAGATCATGAATGGTCAGCAACGGCAGGATATGGGATGGGGAGTCGTCTTCTTCCTCTATTTCCTGGTTCTCCTCGGTTTCAGGTTCAGGCTGATTTTTGTTCCGAAGATACTTCATGTAGCACTTCTGGCAAATGAGTGCTTGTTCCTTTGCTGACAACAATCCTTGTTGCACCAGCGTATCTAGGAGCCATTTATATTGTGGACTATTAACATTGCGTGCACTTCTGTTTCTGACTACGTTTCTTGAAGTATAGTTGACAGCCTTCTCCAACACATTTACCCTCCATCTTGAAACAATAACGATTGGTTTATAAAGCGTCGATAAAGTAACAAAATAGCAAGCCACCGATGATTGCTGTAAACAGCTAATACTTAGTAGTGTGGAACAATTATGCGAAAATGTGTAATAATAACGAATTGATTGATAACTTAGAACAAAATAAAGTATTTCATATGGATAATCTATCTAATCGATGTGGCGTGGTCGGCAGGCACAAAGAAAGTGAAACAAGTCAGGGTCCCAACCCTGACAGAGCCACAACGCTTTGGAGATAGGACAATAAAACAAGGAAAGTGAGACAAGAATAGCTAGCATCGAGTCAATGATTCCGTAAACGTATAGACAAAGACAAGAAGATACGGATAAATGTTTAAGGTCACACGATCAGAAAATTCAGAAGAGGACAACTTCAGATAGAAAAGTATTCATGTATCAGGGTGTCCTCAGTGTAAATCTTTATATCGATACTGTTTATTTAGTTGTTTGATATCATAAAACTGTCATGAAAATAATCGCTCTGATATTCAATATAAAATTTTGTATATAATAAGCTATATAATAGGGTTTCAGACAAGGTTGTTACTCATTTCCCCTTTTCTTTCAATTTACAACCACATTCAGGCGGTGATATGAGAACGTTCCACCACATGGAATTAGCTGATTTTTGGTACACATATGAAACAAGTTAAGCTCTATCCGATTTTGTGATGGAAATTTGCATCCAAAACTATATAACGTGAGAAAATTGCAATTTTATGGCATTTTTTTCCCTAATTGTGTCTCTGCAAGAGCATTTTCATCCGAGAATTTGTTTTTTTATGTTTTATGAATAAACACGATGTTTTGCAAATATTTATCAAAAAAAAATTATACTATGTTGCTAATTACAATTTCGAGATAACCTTCTTTTATTTACGACCTTGTGTCTTTAAAGCTCAAAACGACAACTTTATAAAAATACATTTTCACTGAAATTATGAAATCCGGGCGTCGGAAAGGTGTAAAATTATTCTTCGGAAAAGAAAAAAACTGTAGTGGAGCTAGATAAAAAATTATACGGGGGCAGGCTCCTATGGAGAATTAACATTACTGGAAACAGGCCCTTTAATGAAATTAATATATGTCTACAGTTGTGGCAGATATGACCTGTGCACTTATTGCACATATGGACATTTGGTCAATCTACCAGGTAACTGAATAATTTGTAATTTATAGGGTATGTATGCATGCAATTAACGTTACTATTAGGATGCTAATTACAGTATATATGTATGGTGAGAATGTTGTGTGTGTGTATGTCTAATGTATGTTTGTAAAATTTACTTGTTAATCAAATATATGTTACCTCCCTTTGACTGTTTTCATTTCACTATCTTTTGCTTTAATTTATCTTTATTGTATTTGCTCACTGTACAAAGCCACCAAAGGAGAGAATTTATATAGGCAATGCCTGATATTCTATCCTTTTAACATTTTGCACCTTATGTTGTCAATAAAATTTGTTGAAATGAAAAAATGTATTAGTACTAAACGTTCACAACCAAAGCGAACAATTACACTTCTATCACTACCCAAGCTTCTGTCAACTCTAACAGTACATAAAGACTTTGTGTCTATATGTCATTCACGAGTTTGTGTCTATATGTCATTCATGAGTTTGTGTCTGCGCGTACACGTGTACTAGAAATCGCATACACACCTGAAATATATAACGGTTACATAACTAGTAGTTGTTCGATAAGATTTCTTTTTCACTGACGTTTAAAAATAAAATAAAAATAGTGACATGAATCCATCGACCACGGGTCGTTTGAACTGTTTCTATCACAATGTCAGTCGAAAACCAGCTACAGCAGTGTATAATGTGGCTCGACTTTTATACAAACAAACAGATTTGACCCGAACTTAAAAATTCATTCACTAATGTTCAAAAATAACTTTATTGTACATATGTAACTGAATATATGAAGTATTAAATCAGCTATTAATGAACCATGGATTATGCACGTAAATTCTCTTCTGGTCTATTCTCGTCATGTGATGATGATGTCAACAATCCGCGCTGAACATTCGGCCACGTGATTAGATAAGTAGTTCCGGTCAAAATTCAACTTCAGAAGTAATCTAAATTCCGGAAGATCATATATCACTTGTGGTGTATATCGGTAGTATTTGTCCCACAGTAAGCACATGATCTGGAAGTTGAATGACACAGAAATACATGTATACAATGAATAACACAGGCACATGTGGCCAGGTGAATAACCATCTATATCTCGTATAGATAATATAGCAAAATATGAATAATTATTTGGTTTATTTTGTTTTACGTCCTGTTAATAACCAGTGTCATTTAAGGAGGTGCAAAGTTTTGGAGGTGAGGAAAGCCGGAGTACCCGAAGAAAACCATCGACCCACGGTCAGTACCTCGCAACTTCAACGTTAGATTCGAACTTGTGACCAAGAGGTGGAGGGCTAGTGGTAGAATGTCAGGACACTTTAACCACTTACCCAACGCGTTATTTATGAATAATTAATATCTATACATATATATAAACAAATGTTTCAAATTTACATCAAGCGGTTAAATTTTACAAATTTCAGACACTGAAAAATAGACCGATAGTCGATTTTTTGTGAATACTCACAGAATGAGAATGAATATGAAATTAAGTCATCAACAAATGCAGAACATATATACTATGAGTCAAAGAAGTAAGATTAACGGTAGTTGTTTTCAGATTAACAGTGGCTCCTCACAAACACGTATTTGTAAGAAAGGATTACTCATTTTTTTTATATTGGGCTAGGAATTAATTCCAATGGTGTAGACAAAAAGGTTTTGTCAAAATTTCGGAGCAAGCCGCCCTATTTATGTTAACACAAATACATAGAACAATTACAAATCATATAAAAATGTTAGAACCAAAAAGATATGGATTGAGCAATTTAAAAACAAGAAACTCTTCGGCTAACGTAAGCAGAATGCAGAATTTTTATAACCGAAGCATTGTCCACCGAGTACACAGTGTATGTTAACAACGACAAAACTCCCGGGAAAAATAAAGCAAGAAGATGCTGAAGCTGTAATTAGAGCATGATGTCTCGTCCCAAAATGAAAATTCGGATACAGCATGATGACTACAGAAATATCGTATAAACAGTACATATTTGAATTTAGTTGGAGTTGGAAAAATATTCAAAATTATTGACGAAAAGACATTTCGAGATATAGATAATTTGTCCACAAGATCAAATTTGAGATATGGAGTACATGAACGAACTCTGGAATAGCTATTTGAAAAATAAAGAAGGAAACAAATAATAAAATTAAAACTTAGTGGCATTGTAACAATTTCCTCGCAAGTGACGAAATGACAATCTAGATGTCTTTCGGAGATACAGACTTTTCGACCACTGAATCAGACCATCTGTCCAACTCCAACGCTACATGTCGACCAATATCAGGTTGTCAAATACCCACTTTTTGTTTGTTGTTTATGGCCGATGGACAACTTTAATGGTGGTTTAGGGTTTAAAATGTATCAAAGATTTTTGGACAGGATGGTGGCGTCATTAAAAGTAGTAGAACGATATGAAATGTCGACGTGTATACTTAAATAAAAAAAAAAAATTGAGAGTAACAAAACCACCCATTTAAGTGATGTAAAACTAAAAAGGAATGATAATAAATATGTATAGTATGCCATGAACAAGGTTTGCCCACAATGTATAAAGGTGAAGGAGCATTCACGGTATGACCGCAATCAGTGTGGGAAAGGGCGCGTACATTGTATAATGTTCAACCCTTTGAACACTTATCATTTGGGTGTTTTCTGTTTGGAATCAAATATTAGTTCGGGAAGTCTGCTTAATAACTAAATTTAGTGCCATGTAACGCGAGATTTGGATTATTATGTTGATTTCGTTTTTACCAGATGTGCATGCAAACAGTACAGAAACAGAAATTACCGTTCTATCGTATGCATTTTATTTGATCTATAAAACAGATCAGGGAATCATTCACATACAGCGAACACTCAACCTTTTAGCTATTGATTTTCAGACCGGAATGTGTTGCCAGGATGATCCCGCCCTTTGTGCGCCCGTTTTCTGTTTGGCCGTTTCAAAATATTTTGAACCAACGCAACCTTTGAAGTGTCTGTTAAATGTAAAGGTTTAGATGAACATTAGGTGTTTCCCAGGGACAACACTATCACACAGATCATACAGACATGTAGTATCGTATGTCATCTGAAGATTAAAGAACATCGTAACAAGGTGTTCCATCTTGGTAAAAGCTTTACGAATGATAGTTATAGTTATAGTTATTTTCCAGTACAGGAGCAGAATAAGTTCTTAATTTGTGTATAAAGTTCATTTCTACAGATGTAGTTATGGTTGTCGTTTTATTATATAAAATGTCCTGAGCTTTCAATATTTCATCTGATGCATTTTTGAAAATCTTTATATTCTGAGCAGTTACAACATCTTCCGGGAGACTGTTCCATAATTTTACAGTTCTAATGACGAAGGTTTTGCTTCTCAGTATCGTCCTTGATTGTTTGCCATGTCTTTCCATAGTTTTATGAAGCCGATCGAAACAACCAAACTGGTCCGGTGTTTGTCATTCGTTGAAGTGTGTTTGAGACGCAGCTCGTCAGAAAAAAAGGACGACAACTATTTGGTTCAGTAGCTTCCTTGCCTGGCTTTAAAATCGGAATATTTGTAGATTCCTTTCAAGACTCCTGAATCTTTCTCGACGGCTGGAGGTGTAGACAATATTGTATAGGAGGCATCTCAATGAGGATTCTGAATTATGCTTTAGAAACTTACACGTACTTTTATCGAAACGGACATTTTCGAAGCGTAGGTTTGAAAACCATATGCTTGGTTAAGTTACTTTTATGTTTTCCTAACGATTAGAACCATGTTAATCATTTTGACCATTCTAAAATTTATTATTTCCAGTTTCATTTTCCATTTATGTACATGTTATGTGATTAGTGTTCGCTAAGCCGTCGCTAGGTTAATCCCTATTGTACTGTGCACCTAATGATCTCACATTGAATTTCTATCACAATGGTATCAGACAGCAGCTAAGTTTAATTACATGTATAAAGGCGAGCGATTTATGGAAAATAGATTGGAGATATGCATAATTTCCGTTTTGGAATTGTATTAACACTGTCAGCATTTGATTACAAGCCAGAAACCTTTTTCTCAAAAAGCTATATTGATTAAACTTTCGCCATGTTTATACTCGGTACCACTGGTGAACAGTATGCAGTGCTGGAATTATTGTTGACACAGGATCTGGTTTCCCTACAAATAAATTTTAATTCTGTACAGAGTATGCTGATGGAGACTGGTTAGTGGTCACAATGGAATAAATGTGTTGACTTTGTCTACTCTCCCGGGAATGGTCTCATCGACTAATGGGCTAATCGTTGAACCAAAATGTAATTGGAACCATAGCTGTCCTTGTGACAATAACTTTCTAATGGGTTCGCGATGTTTCACATAGAGTGTCCAGTGTGATTTATTTCATATGAAAATAACAGAAAAATATACTTTTACGCAGAAGCGCAGATTGATCGTAGAAGTAGATTACCTCCAAAATGACATTTTATCGTCAGGCATCAATTAAGTCACATTTTGCCCTTTCAGACTTGTGACCGATATCTGTTTCTGTGCCATCGGGCGTTTCCTCGCTTATAGAAGGGTATTTATGCTGTCCATTTCCTCTACCACAAAAGAAAAACATAAACTTTACAACTGGAAGGAAACCGCACTCGTAAACATATCATAATACTAGCCCCACTCGTGGAATATATCATACTAGCCCCACTCGTGAAATATATCATAATACTAGCCCCACTCGTGAAAATATCATAATACTAGCCTAACTCGTGAAAATATCATAATACTAACCCACTCGTGAAAATATCATAATACTAGCCCCACTCGTAAAAATATCAGAATACTAGCCCCACTCGTGAAAATATCATAATACTAGCCCCACTCGTGAAAATATCATAATACTAGCCCCACTCGTGAAAATATCATAATACTAGCCCCACTCGTGAAAATATCATAATACTAGCCCCACTCGTGAAAATATCATAATACTAGCCCCACTCGTAAAAATATCATAATACTAGCCCCACTCGTGAAAATATCATAATACTAGCCCCACTCGTGAAAATATCATAATACTAGCCTAACTCGTGAAAATATCATAATACTAGCCCCACTCGTGAAAACATCATAATACTAGCCCCACTCGTGAAAATATCATAATACTAGCCCCACTCGTAAAAATATCATAATACTAGCCCCACTCGTAAAAATATCATAATACTAGCCCCACTCGTAAAAATATCATAATACTAGCCCCACTCGTGAAAATATCATAATACTAGCCCTACTCGTGAAATGTATCTTGGACTACTGACGATGCTGCTAGGCATCCCCTGTATGTATGTGTACGATATTCCATACTTAAAGTGTTAGCAAGGATTCATTAGGTCTGATTTAGAAAAATCTAAGATTAAAGCAAGGAAGACCAGACTGAGATAAAGAAATGCTAAACTATGTGTGGAATGAATAACAAAATAGAATGAAAAATGTTTATATTAACAACAAACACTGATAATTATATATTATAAATGAGGTTATATAAACAACAACTACTCATAATTATATATTATAGATGAGGTTATATAAACAATAACTACTCATAATTATATTATTATAGATGAGGTTATATAAACAATAACTACTCATAACTATATATCATAAATGAGGTTTTATAAACAACAAACACTCATAATTATATATTATAAATGAGGTTATATAAATAACACACACTCATAATAATATATTATAAATCAGGTTATTATGTAAACAACAAACACTCATAATTGTATATTTAACAAATATTGCATGGCACTGGGGGCAATATGGGAGTTTATTGACTGGTCAGTCACCTAAAAATATGTATATGGACCGAAGCGGAGCGAAGCGAAGCCATTTTGCTCATCGTCTGGTATAATTACGTTCCTTCATTGTCTACATGTATAACGTCATCCTGCAATTATGACGTCAAAATATACAGCGTCGGGCCGTAGTCCTTGACTCCGGGCCAATATACGAAAATATTGACCGAAGCAACTACTAGAATCCTATAGGCACTTCAATGAATGAGGTATATTATTAAAAATGAAGGTTTTTTTTTACCAACAAACATTAATAATCATATATTGTAAATGAGGGTATATAAATAACAAACACTGAAAATGCTATATTATAAAAGAAAAGAGGTTAAGTAAACAACAAAAACTCATACTAATATATTATAAATGAGGTTACATAAACAACAAAACTAACAATTTTACATTATATAATCTAGTTTGAAAACCATACGCTACGCTATTATCAGGAATCAAATGATATTAAAGCATTGATATAGGGAGAGCTGGCAATGTTCTGGTTAAGCATAGCCACAGTTGATATCATTTGAGTAGTGGCACGGTACATACTATACACATTTTCGAACATGTAGTACACGGTTTGAAATTATACAGAACTAGTTTAATTTTACTTCTAAATTCATAATTTAAACGGGTTAAACGCACCAGACCCTTCTGCTTCTACATTAGAAATTTTGAATTCCCACTTGTTGGCCCCTAGCATCACCGACGAGTCCTAGGAGAACGAAAGAGCTGTATGATGCAGTTCAATTCATTTTTTAGGCATGCTGTATCTATTAATAAATTTAAAAGGTGCAGCATATGTGCGTGTGACGTCATCGTTAAAGGTTGACCATAATACAAAACCCGTCATTTACGTATTATTTTCCGCTTTTCTTGTTCATGATTCTCGACAATACAAACTAGTTCACGAACATACAGCATGTCCTGATAACTATGTTCGACCCAGCGACACCATAGAATACACATTTAAGGTAAAAGAAATGCTTCATATTTGTCTGTATGGGGTAGACATTTGAAATAAAATAGCATTACTGGTAATTAGACGTTTCCCAAATGATTCTTGAAACCATGAATATAAACATACATGTATATGTTAAACCATTTTGAAATAAAAGATAAAAAAGTTTTAATATAAAATGTATACCTAACCTGAGTCTTTGACTCATATTGCTATCAAGTATAAATAAACAATGAAGAATCAATAGTTTCAACCATGTTTTAGAACTTTCGGTGGTTTTTATTATATTTGTGTTATATGCCAAAAAAAAAAAAAAACGCGTGCACGTTTGCAGAATACTGCGAAAAGATAATAAAAACAATGAATATTTTTTTTTGTTTCTTTAATATTTACAGAATGATAGACGAGCCTTTGAGTTTTGAATAAATCTCTCTTTCAATTGAAAACCGCAGAATAAGAGAACGTACTCGTCACAAGAACGGCAACTTACGCACTTTTTGAACACCGATCACATCTGGATCAAATTTTAAAAATGTCCATCGCCGATAGACAAATGTATGTGGCACGCCACATAGCCAAAAACAAAAATCTTACCGTCTGCGGTATGACGCGTATGACATTATGTCAGATCTCTTAATTCAAACATCTTCCCGTTGCATGTAGCGAAATACTCTGCCATCCATTTTGAACTATTTACTTTTTTAAATATTCATACGCCTGACTTGAATTCAAGCATGCAGTAAAGATAAATGTTACTTGCTATATCGTCACAAAGCAAAAACTGCCCTTTCCTATCACGATTAATTGTTTTTAGCGGTTGCCCGTTTTCCTTTTAGGGGCGAATGTACAGAGCACAGGAAAAGATGTTCATATCCAAGTAAACATCAAGTCCTCAAAGTCATCTTCGCAATCACAAGTAAGCCCTCTTATGGGTATATTCAAAATAACACAAAGATTACTCATTTTGAGGACTTGATGTTTACTTGGATGTAACCAGGATGTACATGGTGGGTGTCGTAGATGAAGCAGAAACAGCTTACTCTTGCGGAACACCAGGGCCCGTATTCATTAAGCCGTTCTCATGCTCAAGCATGGATTCTGTGCTCAAGCCAGCTTTCTTGAAACTCACCTGAATCATGTCGAAGAGTCAAAAAGTCATTTTAAATGATGAAAACAACTTTTGACTTCGGGTCTCTTCAATATTTTACCAAATCTTTGAGCACAAAATCAATTCCTGAGCCCGAGAACGGTTTCATGAATACGGGCCCTGGTCTTTTTATCTTGTCTTTTTACAAGGGTCTCCATGTAAATATTTCCTTTGTCCATACTTTGCCTCTATTTAATTGATTTTTAGTTCAGATTATGGTTTTGTTGACGCTTCCGTATTCTTATTAGAAAAAAAACCCATTTAGTCCGTCAGACAATTGGCGAGTGCTCACTTGACAAATTAAAACCTAAAGCAATTGAAATGCTTACTCCACTTGGCTTTCTGCTTTGGCGATCTTAATTTCTAGATGTGTACATCCTTACGTCGCACATCTTAGACTTGAAAGCATTTAATACCCCCTGACTAGTTTGCGTTAGCGCGGGGTTTATTGTGTGGTGTGTACAGCTAGGTAGAACATACACGAAAGCTATATATTACACTGTACCTGACAAACACTTGACGTTTTATTGTCACCCAGTAGTCAAGCATCTATTGTTAAATTTGATGGACGACTTCGTTTGATATAATTCATTTCATATTCGAAAGTAATTTACACGAGTCAAAGGAAATTTTCTCATATACAGGGCTTCAATATTGCGTTAAAGCAATCCCCGAACCAGTAAACAGTAATGTATTATTGATATCTCATGATAATGGCCAAATCAATTATAATCGATACATCACGATATAGGAAATCCGAGCTGCCCCATAAACCTATCCGTTAAAATACCCCGGCTAATTGGAAATACCCCGGCTAATTAGAAATACCCCGGCTAATTATCTTTACTGTAGTTCTCATCACTCATCCCAATGTACATGTAACATCAGTACAGCAATGTTGGACAATGCAGGGCACATATGTAGGGGAGATATTGTCCGAAAGGATGGAACATTACCTTAAAATCGAAACCCTCCAGGAATCTGTGAATAAGATTGATTCATTGACATTATACCTTAAAGCTTAGGAACGGAGAGTTACCATTCGATATGACTACGATTGTGAGTGCGACTCGATACAGCAATAAACTACTGCACATATACCAGGATTGACATCGTCTCTTCAGGAGTCGTAGAGGTATGTACGTATAGCGTGAAGCACCGAACCACTGAGAGAGAAACGTCATAACTGGTTGGTGTCATTGGGAATTAACAACAACAGAACGACATTGGCATTTCTGAAGGATTGAGCCATCCTCCTGGTACATGTATGTATAGTCATTTTACGCACTTTTTTATATGTTGTACCACTGTAAAACCAAGACATTTGTTTAACTCCCGTTTTTGGTACCATTCCTATTTCAGTTTGTATGAAAATACCAGACAATAAAAAAATATTTTTGGAGTTTGGTTTAAATTCTACCAATTAGCGCATGTATTACAGAATACAATGGTACCAAATATATTCATGTAAATAAGGGTTTTTAATCATCAGTGTAAGTCAGTTTTATACACAGTTTATTGGTGTTACATAGCTTAGTGATAAAGGTGTATTAAAATACCATTTTGGTCGAAATTTGTGAGAATTCGCTGCATGTTTCTCAAGGTTTAGATTACTTTAATATCAATATAATAGTGTTTGTTGACCTGTTCGTCGAATAACTCAAACAAAAATTTCGATTGGGTGCAAACAAAACATTGCCTTCTCCTTATCTTATAAGGAACCGCAAACACCGTCACCTCTTTCAATGAATATCGGCGGTATTTTTTCAGCAAAGGGAATATCTTTGTCAAAGTCAATAACTACGTATACTATAATACGTACAATCTGAAAAATATAAGAGGTAAAATGGAACTATCAATACGAATTATTGATAATAACAACAATAAGCTAACTCAAAGTTAGCGAAAATTAACGACGGTAACTTAGATATGGCATTAACAAATAGAAAGGTGGAGTCAACATATATATAGATTTAACATTAGCATCGGTTCCGGCTTGGATTTTCAAAATGTGTTAAATACAAAAAAAGTATGGGTATGAGAAGCTTTGGAAAAGTTAGTTTCAGAATTAGTGAAAATTGGACCTCCTTGACTACACCTGTGTCGCTGTTAGAGGTGCTGCTATATAATTCCCGCCAGAGTATTATATGATACAATTACCATAACATTATTTTACCATTGTGTTCAGAATATTCCACCTTACATGTTGATATTTGTGAAAAATATCAAGCGTTTTGTTAGAGTGCCCCGTCACACAATCTGGTTTTATGCAAGGAGGTCCAGTATAACTATCCGTAGTGAGAATGACTAATCGTTTATGTGGTTATGTCTTATTTTCATATGTCTACATATGAGGAAAATATGAAAGAAATTGATGTCGGGGGGGGGGGGGGGGGGGGGGGGGCAATGTATAAACTCCAAAATATATAAACAGTGTCTAACATACATTGTATATGACTGTTATACCTTCGTGTTTAGCATGCCGACAACCTAAATACACACATGATAACACACAGGATTTACTCTGCTCTGTTTTTTGCCAAATAATAACACAATACATGTCTAGTCGAAAATGAGCATTTATTTATTAAAATGCCAGTGATGAAATAACGACCAATAGATACATGTTGATGGTATGAAGGCAACAAAAGATTGGGGATCTTCAGTAGAAAAACGCCACAAACTTGGACAGAAATGCAAACCATTTATGTTCATGTGCCCCCAACCAGAGTAATCCTGTGTGCATAGCCTAATTAGGGAACTTTACCTGTTAAAACAATAAAGCCTGTACTAGTGCAGTACATACATCTCCCTTGTAATACAATAGCAACATAGAGATTCTAAGAATACAATTATATTCACAGATATAAACAAATACTCGAATTCTGTGTTCTAAATACATATCTATTTATCTTTCCAGTTGGCCGAAAAACATCTTTAAAAATGTACAGAAACAGAAGTCAACAGTACTTAAAGAATATAGTGTTAACAGTGGTTTGTATGGTGGCACGGCCAGGACACACGGCTACTAGTCAGTGTAGTTCTGCCTATGGTACAACACTCACTGGTCAGCGTCTGGAAGGATACGTATTTAGGACACTAGATAACACGGGGACCAAGCAGTGTGCCCGTGAGTGTTTTACTAGACCTAGTTGTTTGTCCTTTAATTACCACACCAACAGGACTTGCGAACTTAATACGGACTCGGACAGCGGTCAGCCGGGGTCGCTCAATCTGTATACGGGCTATACCTACAGCCGTATAGACACGTGGACAGGGGTATGTATAGAAGATCATCATATTTATGAATGTATCATGTTACTGGTAGGTCACATGTTTGGTAATTGCTGAAAGAATGTTTACGGCAATTGTACGAGTTATGACTCATGGTTTTAGAAATTTGTATTTGATTGACACCTTTGGAGGGATTACTAGTAACACTATCATAGTAAGTTTAGAGTCAATCATGAACAGAAGGTGAAAATTGGTGCTTAGATCAATTTAATACACAAAAGTATTGGACAAAATCTCTCTGTAGAATGTATTGTTATGGTACATCGATATGTAAACTACAGTTATCATACATGTAGTTATTCTTTTGCTATATGACAAGTAAAGTGTAAATCAGTTCCTGAATATTCAGTTTAGTGTTTATTTTCGTACTTTCCTGTTCCTCTGGTATAATGTTTATTTTCGTACTGTATTTTCCGCTATCACCTGTATGGTGTTTACTTTCGTTTTTCCCTCTACCTCTGGTTTAGTGTTTTTTCGTATTTTCCTCTATCACATGTTTAGGTTTTATTTTTGAATTTGCCCATAGCCCCGGTTTAATGTTTAATGCAGTATTTCCTCTTCACCTCTGGTATAATATTTATTTTCGTACTGTATTTTCCGCTATCACATGTATGGTGTTTACTTTCGTTTTTTCCTCTACCTCCGTATATTGTTTATTTTCATATTTTCATCTACTTCCGGTATAGAATTTATTTTCGTATTTTCCTTTTATACTTCCGGTATAGTGTTTATTTTCGTAATTTCCTTCTACCTCCGGCAAAGTGTTGATTTTCATATTTTCCTCTAGTTTCAGTTTAGTGTTTACTCTCGTATTTTGCTCCACCTCCGATTAAGTGTCTATTTGCGTAGCTTCCTCTACCTCCGTTATAATGTTTGATTTCGTATTTTCCTCTTCCCCTCTTATGATGGTTTTTTTCGTACTGTATTTTCCTCCCGTATCGTGTTTATTTTCATATTTTCTTCTTCTTCTGATATATTGTTAATTTTATATGTTATCACCTGCTCATATCAATTTCTGCCATACAGTTTTCAGGAAACTGCAACAGGTCCGTGTGCTCTGCAGGCCAGAAATGTTTTGAGCTTAAATTAACAACGCAATGTCTCTACACAGGTAAATACATACAAAATACACATATGACTCCATAGTTAGAAAATACCGAATCGTTGCAAAACCATTATTTTAACAGATATCAATAAGTCTAAGAGCAATATTAGGAAATTATTTGTCCCATGAATACACTGGAAAACAGGACAAAATTTGGCCAGATACTCCTAAAGGGCAATCGTCTTCTACTTCATTTACGGCAACCCCAATTATGTCATATTATTACAATTTGATAACTTATATACCGATAATAATGTTACGGAGTATATATCACATTATACGGACTCATGGACAACATTACCTGAGCCATGACACATGTTACTAAAGAAAGCATGCTTGTACTGTAATTACCGGAAAACACAGACAAATGAATTATTCAAACATCAGATATTTTTATCATTGAAATATCTTCCTTACCTGAGCCATGGCACATGTTAATAAGGAAAGCATGCTTGTACGTGTAATTACCAAAAATCACAGAAAATGAATGATTTAAATATCATATATTTTTATCGTTGAAATATTTAAGAACAATGTTATTCAGCTTGTGTTTGATCGATATACATATTATGCTTGTGCATATTGGATTATTTCCCAGCGGAAAAGAAAAACAGAAATCAAAACATAAAAAATCAGCCAGTTTCAAATTGTCAATGTATAACAAAAAGTTCACAAGATCGACATTTGTTTGTGTATACATGCATAAATAACGAAATCGATACTACAAAACTAACAATTAATTTGCATGAAAATAATTAAACAAGACGGCTTTTTGTGTATCTCGATAACCTGCATGACAAACATTCATGGAGGAAAATCTGTCTCCTGGGCCTATTAATCAAACGCAATATGGCTGATTGTGCAAACAATTTGGCATCCCAAATGATTCTGAAGTCATAAAAATACGCTGTACGAAAGAGGTTGACATGTACGTAAAAGTACATTATACACAGGGGGGCATCATCAAGAAATAACCCGCCTCAGTCTGTTAGTTAATGGTAGTCACTAACGTAAAAGGTAAAACTCCTGTATAAAAAAACTTGCCTTGTATTATTTTTATAATCTAACTAAATCTTTTTGGTTTTATCTATGACTGACTGAGATGAATACTTCTCAAATGAACCATTTCTAGAATATGTCAGCCATACGTTCACGTCTACTATATATGTCAGCCATACGTTCACGTCTACTATAAATATGTCAGCCATACGTTCACGTCTACTATAAATATGGTTAAATATATTAAAATCATTCAAAAAACGAGTTTAAAGAAAACCCTCCTTAAGATAAATAAGACATATTATGAAAATACCAGACAATAAAAAAATATTTTTGGAGTTTGGTTTAAATTCTACCAATTAGCGCATGTATTACAGAATACAATGGCACCAAATATATTCATGTAAATAAGAGTGTTTTATCATCAGTGTAAGTAAGTTTTATACACAGTTTATTGGTGTTACATAGCTTAGTGATAAAGGTGTATTAAAATACCATTTTGGTCGAAATTTGTGAGAATTCGCTGCATGTTTCTCATGGTTTAGATTACTTTAATATCAATATAATAGTGTTTGTTGACCTGTTCGTCGAATAACTCGGACAAAAATTTCGATTGGGTGCAAACAAAACATTGCCTTCTCCTTATCTTATAAGGAACCGCAAACATATTAGAATATAGAATTATATTAGAATATGAAGATGTATTGTGGGATGACTGCTACGATCAGTGTTAACAGTTACTTGAATTTGCTCATTTAGAAGCCGAGACGATTATAACAGGATTGCGCAGAGGTACCTCATATTATAAACTATACAAAGAACTTATTTGTGAATCTCTCTCTCTCTCTCTCTCTCTCTGATAGACGTCAAGGACATAAACTAATATTAATGTTTGAAATACTTCATGGTAAGGCTCCATAACATTTGAACGACATTTCAATGTTAAGATATAGTGATACATTAATTTAGTATATATCAATAAAGTATATATAAAAATATAATTATATTACAAACTATATTTCACTTTTCATAAAAGAAGAAAGCATTGTACTGGATTTGGGTATATATGTAAAAAATGTAATAACATATGTATATATGTGATTGAATAAAAATATATATGAGAAAAAAAAAAAAGCATTTGAACGATGTTGTGCGACCTTTTGTTAATTGCAAAGATAATGTTAGATATCCACTGAGGGAGACTCGATATTTCAACATACCTATATGCAGAACAGAAAGCTATTATAGTAACTATTTCCCTATCACATTTAGAGAATTTAGTTCTTATGCCTTAAATTTCGATCTATCGATTGTAAATTACCTTGCTCAATTCAAAACTCCTTTATCTCAATATCATGAAAACAGAAACCTTTTTAAATGATGGCACCCGAAAAATAAACATGATTATGTGTCAGCTTAGAAAAGAAATAATTTGAAGTCTGACCTATTTCTTGATCATTTGAGAGATTCTCCAATATGTTCTTGCATTCTCGGTGATGAAACAATAGAACACTTTTTTAGTATGTCGATTATTCAACAATTTACGAGTTTTACTAAGCTCTCGGCTTATAAACCCAAATAACAATCATGATCATTTTAAAGTTAGAACCCTGTTACATGCATGTCATGATTGTGATGAGGAAACAAATTCATTTTTATTAAAATGTATATCAGAATATTTCATCGAAACGCAAATATTTGAATAACGTACATAACTATTACTGGCAGGGGCTTGAAGATACGCTATAATCTTATTGTTTACTTATTGTTTATATATTTGGCATATCATTGATTGTAACATACCGACGTTATATGGGGAATGCTTATGTAGGCTTAGCCTGATGCTTTGTTTTATTATAATAAAATGTATTGAAATGAAAATACTTTTCGAGTGGGATACATTTTTGTAAGTTGTGAAATCTTATTTGTATAAACGAAATAAGAGATATTAATATATATTGAATAAAATGGCTTGAAAAAGTTTGCACTTTCCTAAACCAAGTTACAACTCTCTCCTTACAATCAATTCGCCCTCTCCATGGAAATCCCACTATTCGGTTTCCTTTACTTTTGTGAACAATGTTCTTACTTATTTCGTGTTCCACATGACAGTACTATAGAGACGGATGCCAAAACACAAGATCAGGAACATAACGAACAATGAACGGAAATTTATCTAACGTTGGAGAAAAAATCGTTAAACCAGTGATAACAAAATATTAAATGATTAAAATATCCGTTTTTCTCCCAACAGAATGTATGAATGAACCTCTATTCGGGATCAGTACCTCCATAAAGATAGGAGAGGTTGGCCAGTCCTTCATCGTAACTTCTTGTAAAACCGGATATGTACAGAGAGGAATGGGTGCCAATGTCACATGTTTGGCCAATGGTTTGTGGGAGATAACATCCAGCTACTGTTGTAAGTAGTAGAAGCTTTTCTGGTAATGATGCATCTATCTAGTCTTGTTTGAAGGGATATTGAATGTAATATATATTCGTATTTGGTAATGGCAATTTCATCTACACGTTTGCAATTTTAAAAATATGGGTTCATTTTGTTAATGATGCATGGTTCTAGATTTACTAAAGAGTTTGGTGAATTTCATGTCTATTGTATATTTAACAAAATACTGAAACTATCAACATCAACTTGACAAGTTAACAGCTGAGAATTGGGTGGTATGTATGATGAGTCGACATTTCAAAATGAAATGGTGCTTGTTGTCAACTTGGACCCGTCAAAAACATTTATGTCGCTGTAAATTCTTTACAGCGTGAAAGGAACAACAAAACAACAGCAACATGTTTATATATATATATATATTCTTGTAACTAACAATGCAAAGTTGAGATATTTAAAGGGACTTTTGCCGTATATTTCATGGCAAGGAAAAAGGAAATTAGTGTAATAATTGCTTAAATCGACCAAAAATAAAGAGATTTGCGTGGCCATACTGTCAACTGCGATAA
Source organism: Mimachlamys varia (assembly GCA_947623455.1). Classification (NCBI taxonomy): domain Eukaryota; kingdom Metazoa; phylum Mollusca; class Bivalvia; order Pectinida; family Pectinidae; genus Mimachlamys; species Mimachlamys varia. Next base: position 30,016,375 of record OX392527.1, on the reverse strand, counting down.
ATGGAAACATTACACGGGATTGAAATTTCGAGTTTCTCGGCTGCTGTTTGATCGAATTGATCACATGATCTGTCACGGGAAATTCTGTCCCGCCCTGTCACAGCAAAGAAATGAAAACCGTGGTGATTTTAAACAAAAACACGCGTGCAAAGGATAACGCATTGTTGTTCCTTTCTTACATATTTTACACCTTGTCTCTTTTCCTACTCACATCTGGTTAACGGATGATGATATTAATTTAACATAAAACTAAGCTAAGTTCCAAGCTAAATTAGACGATTATCGCAGTTTCAGGCGTTGAGTACCATGTTGTTTGTAAGCAAAGAATTTAGCTAGAGGAGGCACAAACGAGAAATTTATAATATACTGGTGACCATAGATGTATGTATATTTATCTAACTTTTAATTAAAGTTAACTTCGGGATGTAACTTAAAAAATTAAAAATGTGCATTTTCTCGAATCGATAGCCTTATCAAATAAATAAGAAAACACCATGATAATCTGTGCCAGCTATATAATCGCTGCCCTATAGATACGTTTCAGTGTTACCCCTTGCCACTAGCTGGTTTCCTTTATGGTCTTGCAACGAAGCTCGCTTCGTATGGCTTTACCATGTTTTTTTTGTTCACGGTCAGCGCGTGCGTGACGTCAGTTAATTTATGTATTAGCAACCAGTCGTAAAATTTAGAAACTAACAACTTTAGGTATTTAAAAATAATATGCTGGCTATCGCTTTCAGTTAGTGGTATTAAGAAAAGTTTAAGTTTTGTACTATGTTTTCCAAATAATGACACTTTTTAGGTTATTTTTTAACAGTGATTATTATCCATATAGTCCCTTTAAGCAATCTTTTACTTTTTTTTTTTAAATATTGCAAATGTAACAATATGCACTATATATATGAAAACTGCGTGATTTCCCAGACTTTAAAAAAGCAATATTGTTTCTTTTGAAAGGCCGACTCTTTTATTTTATTTGTTTTGTTACATAGAACTAGTTTAATGCTTCCTCTTAAATTCATAAGCTTCTACATTAGTTTAGAAATTTAGGATTCTCATCTTTTGGTCCTAGCATCACTGACGAGTCCCAGAAGTAGGAAACAGCTGTATGGTGCAGTTTAATTCCTTTTTGTTTGGCATAATGTATCTATTACTAAATTTAAAAGGTGCTGCATATGTGTGTGGTACGTCGTCATCTTTAATATTATAAAAACTATTGCATTACGGAGAAGTGGTCCTCTTCTGGGAAAATGCTCAACATTACACAAGTTTTCAAACACACAAGTTTTTCTTTGGTTAAAAAATTTGTGTTTAAGCATTTAAATATGTTTGATGTAATCACAGTTAACCTGTGGCTACGAAAGTGAACTGGAACAAATACAAGTTCGAAGCCGCGTTGCAATTGAAAATATTTCTTAGGTATGTGATCTTTTATCTTATTTGTAAAATTAATTACATTTAAAATCAGTTGAGCATTATAACCTGCAATAGCGCTTTCAGGTTCAATACCACATACATTTTCTCATATAACGTAATTAACTGATATAAGTATGCATATTTAAACTTCATAAATAATCATTAAGTACACAAAGAATGATATGACGCAAACAGGAAACAGTAACTAGTATTGGTTGTGTGTATTGATGACCATTAAATAGCTATTACGTACACAAGACAATCAATACTTTTTATCACGTTGTCTATGTACAAACATTAATAATTAAATTTCTCTGTAGTTCCATCACACCGATCAGACCTGTAAACGGGGTAATAATTACCTCGCCGTGATGCAGCTCTCAGTTTTGTGAATGACAGGACGAAATGTATTAGTTTATACATTGATAAATACGTACCATGTCACAGTTGTTTAGGCGTTTATCACGAAATATATGATTGAAATCGAATATTGACAAAACATTTCTATTTTGTTATCCTACCTGTACTGTTAAATACATAAAAAGGATGTTTATTCTATCATGACGCGATACGGACCATTGTGAATCAACTATGACATTGACGTCATTACATATTGATTTGCCATACCTTTAACAATAAACAAAAAACAACAATAGGTCAATTTTCACAAACATTAAGTGGCGAGGCCTTAAACTGAAGAAAAACATTTCATAAATAAAAAGCCACTTTTTTACATGCATTTTGAAATGATCACATGATGCAACACAGTATCGTTACTTAGTAATATGTCATTGTTCCCTACCCGTTACATTGCACCTGTGTAATTAAAGGTGTGGTGTCCTTAGTTGATGCTTTTTGAGCTTGAACTCAACTCATGGGTCATATTTCATATTTGTTGACAAATTTACGAAATTTTAATATTTTTTAAATAAATAATACCAGTAAATATTAAAGAGCATTCTGAACAAGTGATACTTCATATACAATTGTTTGCGAAACTTCATACTAAGATTCAAATCAATTTTAAAATATAAATGCGTGGCTTAGGTTTTCTAACTCTGGATCATTGCATTTATGTAATGGGTTATCAATCCTACTGTTAACATGTGTAGGATTTAAAGTTTATGTAATTGGTTATCAATCTTACTGGTTAATGTGTGTAGGAGTTAAAGTTTATGTAATTGGTTATCAATCTTACTGGTTAACATGTGTAGGAGTTAAAGTTTATGTAATGGGTTATCAATCCTATTGTTAACATGTGTAGGAGTTAAAGTTTATGTAATTGGTTATCAATCCTACTGTTAACATGTGTAGGAGTTAAAGTTTATGTAATGGGTTATCAATCCTACTGTTAACATGTGTAGGAGTTAAAGTTTATGTAATTGGTTATCAATCCTACTGTTAACATGTGTAGGAGTTAAAGTTTATGTAATTGGTTATCAATCCTACTGTTAACATGTGTAGGATTTAAAGTTTATGTAATTGGTTATCAATCTTACTGGTTAATGTGTGTAGGAGTTAAAGTTTATGTAATTGGTTATCAATCCTACTGTTAACATGTGTAGGATTTAAAGTTTATGTAATTGGTTATCAATCTTACTGGTTAATGTGTGTAGGAGTTAAAGTTTATGTAATTTGTTATCAATCCTACTGTTAACATGTGTAGGAGTTAAAGTTTATGTAATTGGTTATCAATCTTACTGGTTAACATGTGTAGGAGTTAAAGTTTATGTAATTGGTTATCAATCTTACTGGTTAATGTGTGTAGGAGTTAAAGTTTATGTAATTGGTTATCAATCCTACTGTTAACATGTGTAGGATTTAAAGTTTATGTAATTGGTTATCAATCTTACTGGTTAATGTGTGTAGGAGTTAAAGTTTATGTAATTGGTTATCAATCCTACTGTTAACATGTGTAGGATTTAAAAATTATGTAATTGGTTATCAATCCTACTGTTAACATGTGTAGGATTTAAAGTTTATGTAATTGGTTATCAATCCTACTGGTAAACATGTGTAGGAGTTAAAGTTTATGTAATGGGTTATCAATCCTACTGTTAACATGTGTAGGAGTTAAAGTTTATGTAATGGGTTATCAATCCTACTGTTAACATGTGTAGGAGTTAAAGTTTATGTAATTGGTTATCAATCCTACTGTTAACATGTGTAGGAGTTAAAGTTTATGTAATTGGTTATCAATCCTACTGTTAACATGTGTAGGAGTTAAAGTTTATGTAATTGGTTATCAATCCTACTGTTAACATGTGTAGGATTTAAAGTTTATGTAATTGGTTATCAATCTTACTGGTTAATGTGTGTAGGAGTTAAAGTTTATGTAATTGGTTATCAATCTTACTGGCTAATGTGTGTAGGAGTTAAAGTTTATGTAATTTGTTATCAATCTTACTGGTTAACATGTGTAGGAGTTAAAGTTTATGTAATGGGTTATCAATCTTACTGGTTAATGTGTGTAGGAGTTAAAGTTTATGTAATGGGTTATCAATCCTACTGTTAACATGTGTAGGAGTTAAAGTTTATGTAATTGGTTATCAATCCTACTGTTAACATGTGAAGGAGTTAAAGTTTATGTAATTGGTTATCAATCCTACTGTTAACATGTGTAGGATTTAAGTTTATGTAATTGGTTATCAATCTTACTGGTTAATGTGTGTAGGAGTTAAAGTTTATGTAATTGGTTATCAATCCTACTGTTAACATGTGTAGGAGTTAAAGTTTATGTAATTGGTTATCAATCCTACTGTTAACATGTGTAGGAGTTAAAGTTTATGTAATGGGTTATCAATCCTACTGTTAACATGTGTAGGAGTTAAAGTTTATGTAATTGGTTATCAATCCTACTGTTAACATGTGTAGGAGTTAAAGTTTATGTAATTGGTTATCAATCCTACTGTTAACATGTGTAGGAGTTAAAGTTTATGTATTTGGTTATCAATCCTACTGTTAACATGTGTAGGAGTTAAAGTTTATGTAATTTGTTATCAATCCTACTGTTAACATGTGTAGGAGTTAAAGTTTATGTAATGGGTTATCAATCCTACTGTTAACATGTGTAGGAGTTAAAGTTTATGTAATTGGTTATCAATCCTACTGTTAACATGTGTAGGAGTTAAAGTTTATGTAATTGGTTATCAATCTTACTGGTTAATGTGTGTAGGAGTTAAAGTTTATGTAATTGGTTATCAATCCTACTGTTAACATGTGTAGGATTTAAAGTTTATATAATTGGTTATCAATCTTACTGGTTAATGTGTGTAGGAGTTAAAGTTTATGTAATGGGTTATCAATCCTACTGTTAACATGTGTAGGAGTTAAAGTTTATGTAATTTGTTATCAATCCTACTGTTAACATGTGTAGGAGTTAAAGTTTATGTAATTGGTTATCAATCTTACTGGTTAACATGTGTAGGAGTTAAAGTTTATGTAATTGGTTATCAATCTTACTGGTTAATGTGTGTAGGAGTTAAAGTTTATGTAATTGGTTATCAATCCTACTGTTAACATGTGTAGGATTTAAAGTTTATGTAATTGGTTATCAATCTTACTGGTTAATGTGTGTAGGAGTTAAAGTTTATGTAATTGGTTATCAATCCTACTGTTAACATGTGTAGGATTTAAAAATTATGTAATTGGTTATCAATCCTACTGTTAACATGTGTAGGATTTAAAGTTTATGTAATTGGTTATCAATCCTACTGGTAAACATGTGTAGGAGTTAAAGTTTATGTAATGGGTTATCAATCCTACTGTTAACATGTGTAGGAGTTAAAGTTTATGTAATGGGTTATCAATCCTACTGTTAACATGTGTAGGAGTTAAAGTTTATGTAATTGGTTATCAATCCTACTGTTAACATGTGTAGGAGTTAAAGTTTATGTAATTGGTTATCAATCCTACTGTTAACATGTGTAGGAGTTAAAGTTTATGTAATTGGTTATCAATCCTACTGTTAACATGTGTAGGATTTAAAGTTTATGTAATTGGTTATCAATCTTACTGGTTAATGTGTGTAGGAGTTAAAGTTTATGTAATTGGTTATCAATCTTACTGGCTAATGTGTGTAGGAGTTAAAGTTTATGTAATTTGTTATCAATCTTACTGGTTAACATGTGTAGGAGTTAAAGTTTATGTAATGGGTTATCAATCTTACTGGTTAATGTGTGTAGGAGTTAAAGTTTATGTAATGGGTTATCAATCCTACTGTTAACATGTGTAGGAGTTAAAGTTTATGTAATTGGTTATCAATCCTACTGTTAACATGTGAAGGAGTTAAAGTTTATGTAATTGGTTATCAATCCTACTGTTAACATGTGTAGGATTTAAGTTTATGTAATTGGTTATCAATCTTACTGGTTAATGTGTGTAGGAGTTAAAGTTTATGTAATTGGTTATCAATCCTACTGTTAACATGTGTAGGAGTTAAAGTTTATGTAATTGGTTATCAATCCTACTGTTAACATGTGTAGGAGTTAAAGTTTATGTAATGGGTTATCAATCCTACTGTTAACATGTGTAGGAGTTAAAGTTTATGTAATTGGTTATCAATCCTACTGTTAACATGTGTAGGAGTTAAAGTTTATGTAATTGGTTATCAATCCTACTGTTAACATGTGTAGGATTTAAAGTTTATGTATTTGGTTATCAATCCTACTGTTAACATGTGTAGGAGTTAAAGTTTATGTAATTTGTTATCAATCCTACTGTTAACATGTGTAGGAGTTAAAGTTTATGTAATTGGATATCAATCCTACTGTTAACATGTGTAGGAGTTAAAGTTTATGTAATTGGTTATCAATCTCACTGGTTAACATGTGTAGGAGTTAAAGTTTATGTAATTGGTTATCAATCTTACTGGTTAATGTGTGTAGGAGTTAAAGTTTATGTAATTGGTTATCAATCCTACTGTTAACATGTGTAGGATTTAAAGTTTATATAATTGGTTATCAATCTTACTGGTTAATGTGTGTAGGAGTTAAAGTTTATGTAATGGGTTATCAATCCTACTGTTAACATGTGTAGGAGTTAAAGTTTATGTAATTGGTTATCAATCCTACTGTTAACATGTGTAGGAGTTAAAGTTTATGTAATTGGTTATCAATCCTACTGTTAACATGTGTAGGATTTAAAGTTTATGTAATTGGTTATCAATCTTACTGGTTAATGTGTGTAGGAGTTAAAGTTTATGTAATTTGTTATCAATCCTACTGTTAACATGTGTAGGATTTAAAGTTTATGTAATTGGTTATCAATCTTACTGGTTAATGTGTGTAGGAGTTAAAGTTTATGTAATTGGTTATCAATCCTACTGTTAACATGTGTAGGAGTTAAAGTTTATGTAATTGGTTATCAATCTTACTGGTTAACATGTGTAGAAGTTAAAGTTTATGTAATTGGTTATCAATCTTACTGGTTAACATGTGAAGGAGTTAAAGGTTATGTAATTGGTTATCAATCTTACTGGTTAACATGTGTAGAAGTTAAAGTTTATGTAATTGGTTATCAATCTTACTGGTTAACATGTGAAGGAGTTAAAGTTTATGTAATTGGTTATCAATCTTACTGGTTAACATGTGTAGGAGTTAAAGTTTTTGTAATTGGTTATCAATCTTACTGGTTAACATGTGTAGGAGTTAAAGTTTATGTAATTGGTTATCAATCTTACTGGTTAACATGTGTAGGAGTTAAAGTTTATGTAATTGGTTATCAATCTTACTGGTTAATGTGTGTAGGAGTTAAAGTTTATGTAATTGGTTATCAATCCTACTGTTAACATGTGTAGGATTTAAAGTTTATGTAATTGGTTATCAATCTTACTGGTTAATGTGTGTAGGAGTTAAAGTTTATGTAATTGGTTATCAATCCTACTGTTAACATGTGTAGGAGTTAAAGTTTATGTAATTGGTTATCAATCTTACTGGTTAACATGTGTAGAAGTTAAAGTTTATGTAATTGGTTATCAATCCTACTGTTAACATGTGTAGGAGTTAAAGTTTATGTAATTGGTTATCAATCTTACTGGTTAACATGTGAAGGAGTTAAAGTTTATTTAATTAGTTATCAATCCTACTGTTAATGTGTGTAGGAGTTAAAGAGAGAATTCTTATTTAAACGTAGCTATTGGGAGGACATTCTCGGGAATCTGTAGGATGTAGCAAATGACTAGGTTTACAAAAAATACAGGATTTGACAACTTTACAGTTGCAAACCTAAAACCTGCATTTTCAATGAACAGAGAGTGTTGCGCATATCTTTAATCAAACTCGCTGAGATCGTAAAAATTGTATGTATTTGTTATGGGGTAATTGTTTGTCGGATCGATCTATTTGTTTGGAGCTTTGTGAAGCATGTGTAACTGGGTACAGCATATCTAAATTAGATCTGGGAATATGAATTCAATGCGATAAGGACAATAATAATAATCTATGCTTTGTACAGGTTTGCTCAGCTGAAATTTGTATTATAAACTACGTATAGTTTAAACACAATTATAATTGTCCTCACAATCATCAATCATTACTTGTGTCCGGTTACTAAGTACCTTTATCAATCAACATTTCCAAATCGATTTTATGTATGTTTATGCGTGACTTGTACTTTGAGCTACTTCTGAAATGAAAAGATAACACGTTCAGACAAAACCATTGGATTGGGTTTCCAATCTCATTACAGAAGCCGTGTATATATTTTTTATGAAGTTTGAATTAACAACACACACACAAAAACTTATCACAACTTTTATTTAATTAGAACAATCAACAGTTCCCTTAATTCAAGGATGTAAAAGCGGGACGATGGTTGTATTGTTGAGGTCATGCTTTACTGAATAGAGCATTGGGTCTCCTACTTGGCAAGTCAAAGGTTGTCTATAAGTCTTATTTTCAAAGCAATAGAATGTCCTTGGTAATACCAATCTGATTGAAAGGTTAGCAATCGGTCTTTGTTTACTATGGGAGGAGGGTAGGTCCTTGGTCTTAGTTTAAGGATGGCGGAGGATAGGCCCTTAGTCTCAGTTTGATATTGGAGGAGGGTAGGTCCTTGGTCTAGTTTACTATTTGAGGAGGGTAGGTCCTTGATCTTAGTTTACTATTGGAGGAGGATAAGTCCTTGGTCTCAGTTTACTAGTGGATGATGGTAGGTCCTTGGTCGTAGTTTACTATTGGAGGAGGGTAGGTCCTTGGTCGTAGTTTACTATTGGGGGAGGGTAGGTCCTTGGTCGTAGTTAACTATTGGAGGAGGGTAGGTCCTTGGTCTCAGTTTAATATTGGAGGAGGGTAGGTCCTTGATCTTAGTTTACTATTGGAGGAGGGTAGGTCCTTGGTCGTAGTTTACTATTGGAGGAGGGTAGGTCCTTGATCTTAGTTTACTATTGGAGGAGAGTAGGTCCTTGGTCGTAGTTTACTATTGGAGGAGGGTAGGTCCTTGATCTTAGTTTACTATTGGAGGAGGGTAGGTCCTTGGTCTTAGTTTACTATTGGAGGAGGGTAGGTCCTTGGTCGTAGTTTACTATTGGAAGAGGGTAGGTCCTTGATCTTAGTTTACTATTGGAGGAGGGTAGGTCCTTGGTCTCAGTTTACAATTGGGGGAGGGTAGGTCCTTGGTCGTAGTTTACTATTGGAGGAGGGTAGGTCCTTTGTCTTAGTTTACTATTGGAGGAGGGTAGGTCCTTGGTCTTAGTTTACTATTGGATGAGGAAAGGTTCTTGGTCTTAGTTTACTATGAGCGGAGGGTAGGTCATTGGTCTTAGATTACTATTGGAAGAGGGTAGGTCCTTGGTCTGTTTTCAAGGGAAGGAAATCGTTTAAATCGGTTTAAATTCAATAGGCTTGATAGGCCCTTGGTATTACTTGAGTGAAGGGATAGTCATAATCTTATTTAACAAGGCAAGAAGGGATGGCCCTTGATATTAGTTTTCAATGGAAGGTAATGCTGTTGATCTTAGTTTGCTAGATAGTTTGAAGATAAGCCCTTGGTACAATTGTATTACCAAAGTGAAGGGTTTGTCGTTGGTCTAAATATACAAGTGGAGATGGTAGACCCTTGGTAGTAGGTAAGGTAGGGGCATTAAGACTTCATTTACAAGGAGAGAAAAGTAATTGCTACGTGTAGGGATGGCAATTGGTTTTAGTTAAGAAGGAAACGGTATATCCGTAGTCCTAATCAACGTATTGAAGTGATAGCAATTGGTCTTAGCTTACAAGAGAAGGGTATATACTTAGTCCTACTTAATTGATTGAAGTATATGCATTGATCTTCATTTACTAGTGGATGGTAGACCCGTAGTCCTACTTAATTAAGTGTAGGGTTGAACGTTTGGTGTTAATTCACAGGTTTGGTTAAGAGGGGGTTGATTAACTTAACCAGACCGGGAGTAAATTACTGGTCCTACTAAACTGTTGGCTGGGAGGGCAGTGATCCTACATAACGGCTGAACTGTGAAAGTACAATCCTAGATGCTTTGCACACAGTTCAGCTTTTAATTTGTGCTTCTTCAAAACAGTTTACGCTTGTTTAGCAGACAATTACCCGATGTAGCCACACTGATAAGTCTTTATTTTGCTTGGCTTACAGACCGGATGTACTCATCAGACTGGATGCTGATGGCACGGTTCGGAAGCGGAAATGGTGCCATATATAACACGTGGTTGGAGACCGGACGGGATGACAATAAGAATGCGCAAATGCCGGACGAATGTAAAGAAACTGATAATTCAAGTGTCTGTACACATCAGTTTCGAAGTGGACTTATTGATGACTGGACAACACTCAACATTACAGAGGTAAGGTTGGATAAAACCGAACTTTTGTAAATGTATTATTGGTAACTGCTTAGTGGTAAACAAAACAGTTTAAAAAATGATTCGTAAAGGCTTGTTAAACTAAAGTTACTCTCTTTACTCGTAGCTTCAAAAACAGTTTATTCGAATCACGTTCCGCGACACGAAGTTAAACGTGTTCCAAGCATTCACCAAAACGTATACTACCTTGATGAAAACCCTTAAATCAAGGCTACAGCGTTATTGTGACACTTTATATTCTAGAAGTTGAATAAACGAGATGCGGATTTATTAAAAAACTAAATTGAAAGATCTTCTGATCAATCTTGAGCACCCCTTCTCCTACAATGTATCAAAAGAATTGATTTACATCCCGTACACTACATCATACCATATACCAAACTGAAAGAATGTCTTCGATCTCTCTTTTAGACAGCTTTTGTTTCACAATAATGTAGTTGTGAACTATCTTGGAACAAAGTTTGTTAAAAACACAACAAAAGCAGAGAGAAAATACCTCCAAGAATTGATTTCGCTCTGGAATATTTTATATCTGTAAGACGTTGTTATCTTCATAACTTGATTTTATTCCGTCTATTAAAACGTTCCTTAGCTTAAATGACTTCATTGATGGTTTTGGACCAAATTTGGCCCGCCTCAATCTTGGACAAAGGAAATAATTGTATATATATATATATGGAAGGTTCGGAAAAAGAGGTTGATTCTAAAAAAAACAGAGAATACCGAAACGTCAACAAAACCATAACCCGAACTCAAAATCAATTCACTAAGGCGCAAAATATGAACAAAAGTAATATTTACATGGATACCCTTTCAAGACCTTACAATAGAAAAAGACCAGAGCCCGTATTCATCATGAAACCGTTCTCATGCTCAAGTATGAATTTTGTGCTCAAGCCTTATTTCTTGTTCTGGCTTTACATTTTTTTTTAAAAATCTTATTTTGTCAAAGTTTTGGAAAAAAAGTTGAAGAAACATGAACTTGAAATCTGTTTTCAACATCTAAAGTGACTTTTGGACTCATTGACATGATTAAGTTTCAAGAAAGCTGACTTGAGTACAAAATCCATGCTTGAGCATGATAACGGTTTCATGAATACGGGCCCACATGTTCCGGAAGAATAAAATATTGCTTACATCTAAGTATACGTCAAGTATTCAAAGTGAGAACCGAGTCATCATTCTCATTGAAAAGTAAGCACACGTATGAGCTACTCAAAAAAGTCCATTTTCATACAACACACGGATACAAAATATTGTTTAAATGCGACAAAGATGGTGACCATAAAACATAGTCAGTATCAACCTGAATCTCTCGACTCCCTATGTAGTATGTGTAAAGATGGAATAGGATTTTTTAAATCTTTTAAATCTTTCTTTTCCTTCTGAACCATTTACGATATTTTATCTGATTTTGCTAGCAACATCCATGACTAAAGCCATCTAACCTATGATGGGGCCGCTATGGTTGCAAAGGTTGAGATAAATAGTAAAATGGAGGAAAGTTTTAAATCTTGTTCTGTATAAATGAAGCGATTGCATTTCCCGTCAGGGGCATCCTTCGGCAAAGATGACTCAATTTTATACACGGAGGTGCCTGTAGGTGAATCTGGCGGTGTCCAAAATGGGAATAGGAGGTTTCTGTTTTAAAAATCCTTCTCAACTTGTTCCTATATAGGAATTGTGTCCGGATTGTGTCTTAATCATTCTTGAAAATGGTACACAATTTTGTAGAAACGGAAGGTATGGACCCTCTTTGTGCAAAGTTCCCAATAGGGTAATTAAAGTTCAAATGCCTAAATTGGAGGATTACTATCCTAATTTCGTTTTCGGACTTAATAGGTATAAACAAAGTGTATCGGGTGAGGGGCATCATAGAGCAAGATGAACTTCTTTTTTTAAATGATTATGGTCTCCTTGACGCAAAGGTACCAGGTCCAAATAGGGGGAACGTAGTAATGTATGACAAAACAACTGCCTTCTCTCTTAATTGGATTGGAGTAAGGTTTATCAAATTTTGTGAATAACAGCCCAGGGCAAAGATATATCATTTTGTTCATATATTGTCCCTGGGTTAATAGTTCGGTTTATTGTTTTGTTGATACTTCGGTATTCTTTGCGAAATGAAGGGGATGTTTTATGGCGAAAGGGCGGAGACCAACAGGGGATCTGAGTCATGTTTAAAATCCACTCAAATTCGTTGCGGTATGAAAAGACAGTACGATGACGGACAGGTGTTGCTGATGAGAGACAAAACTATTATTTAGAACTTGCATCAGTGCATGTAATAAAAAAACGTGATTGATTCATGCCCTCTTATGCTTTTTGCGAACTCTTGCATAGACATGGCGGAAAATTACTAATGAATATTAAAACTAAGTTTGTGTTTTACGAGTTCTTCTAATTTGTATTTGTTTCTTCAGTATTTCTGGTATTGTTTCGTTTGGTAGTTTAGTTTAAATCTGTTTCACATCCTATAAATAGCTATGCATGCCACGGTCAGGGGACAGAACAAAAAGCCTTCCCCCATAGGGACAGATGCTAAAGTGAGGCGGTGCCAAGGAAGAGAATAAGGAAAATTGTTTAGAAGGAAAAGAAAAACTCGCGAATTTGGTCACCTCTTACGAATCATACAATTATTGTAGCAGGTACCTGACGCCCTACCCTCAATTAATGTTACGAAAATTCTTCATATGAACGTATAAACAAATACATGCAGCTTGTTTGATCCATATTGTAAAGGTTGCATTGTATTTCTTTTCAGGCAAAGTTTGCCCTGTATAGCACTGGTGTTGAGGTAGTCTATATTACTTTTAATGCTACGGATACAGACTCAACATCGTGGTTTGCAAAGGGAAAGCTTCTTTCTACTTCCTTTACTGATTTAGAAAGAACTTCAACGACAAATTACTTCTCTTTAATAGGTCATCATAGGTAAGTAATTGAGTTTTCAACTACATTTGCTCTTATGAATGACTTGTGTGTTTTTAATTGCTTTGGCAATATGTATTGAATGTCATTATTGGATAATAATTTCGTATGTAAAATATTGATAGACAACATTTGCCTTCATGCACAATATTTCTTGGAATATACGGGTGTTTTGCAGATGACGTTTGTGATGAAATTCATAATTACGACCATCAGATATTTGGCGGCACCAAAACTATTATATTACTCTAAAAAGGTTAAACTAGGGGGAAAATATAAGTAATGACTTGTTTTAATAAACACCACGGAAACCATGAAAAAAAAAAAAAAATAAAAATAAGTGGTCCGGAGGGTAACCGTCTTTTGCTTCATCGACGCTACGCGCATAAAATAAAAGGTCAATTCAAGTAAATATCTCGTCCCCAAATTGAGAACTGGGATAATGCTTTCAAATATTCAATGAGCATTTCAACCTTCATATCACATAGAGACACAAATTATTTCTCATTGCAACCATAAATCTTGTCAATATCCTTCAAAAATGAAAAGACGTGGTAAACTCTGCTGGCAGATTTTTTAGTCATCGAGGTTTGCTGGAGCATCAATAGCCACTTTTATCTCATTTGAGTAGGGACACGGTACATAATGTACACCTTTTCGTAGTACACGATTTGAAATTATACAGAAGTAATTTAATCTGACTTCTTAATTCATAAAGTAAAGGTTTTACGCACCTTACCCTTCTGCTTCTACATTAATTTAGAAATTTCGGATTCCCACCTTTTGGCCTCTAGCATCACTGAAAATTCCTAGGAGGACGAAAGAGCTCTACATGTATGATGAAGTTATATTTATTTTTTCTTTTTCGACAAGTACTGTTTATGTTACTAAATTTAAAAGGTGTAGCATATGTGTGTGTTACGTCATTATTCTGGTATGTTGATAACGTCTGCAACATAATAGCTGACGACTGTAATATATAACATAATACATGATATGGAGTATATACTAGCATGTGCCAATGTTGTTTTGCAGTGCATACCGCAGGTTCTTTATCAACAAGAGCTACAATGGCTGCTCCAACGACCATGGATGGGTTGTAACTATCGATGAACAGGGACCCTGCTTCTATGGCGAGGCTGTTGCTTTTCCTAAATTCCTATATTCACCTAATAACGTTTTTGGCTTGGTTGGTACAGGTTCGTAACGTACATATATATATATATTTGTTAACAGCATCACGTATGCATTCACAATTAAATGTTATGTTTGAGAGAAACGCTAAAACGGGTCATTGCTTAATATCTGCGATTATATTTATTTGCATTGTAAGGCAACCAAACACACGCACCCCGACACACCAAACACTTTTAAATTCAAACACCTCACTAAGTCACTGACAATTCATTCACTTTTAAACACACACAAAAAATAACTTCACATACAATACAGAAGGATTGAAAGTCATTTTGCTTAATCTTTATTATATTTTTGCAATAATTACATGTAGTTTGTTACCTGCGTTTGTATGTAAATCGTCATTTAAACGACATTAGCGAAACAGTTCAATCTGAATAGAATTGACGCCAATGATGATAATAAGTCATTTCAGCGCTTGATGCAGGGGCGTTTTTCTTGTAATTCGAAGCGACGCAACTCTCATTAAAAAAGCTTGGTATATGACGTTTTTGGTTAACCACGTGTTACGTCTCGAGAATCTTTGCTTTGATACTCGTATGAAAAGAAGTTCTGTTTGTAATGTTCATATAGTGGGTTGCAGCACAAAAAATGAAAACAATTCTTTCCCTCCAAGTCATATGTTGTCTTTACTTATTTTGAGAAAGATACCGTTTTCAAAGTTACTTACTAATATTTTATGCAGTGTCAGCCTTTTGTGACATTGATTGAATTAAATGAGTATTTGCTGTTTAACGAACCAAATGCTTACACCTTAAGGAAACATTCCTCAGAAATCCAAGCAAATTTAACGACCGACTTTCACGTTAAATAACAATGAAAGATCAAAGACAGAACACATTTACACTGGCTTCCTATGTCGATTTTACATACACTGTTCGTCCTTCCTTACTTCACTTCAAATTGGTGCTTAAGAATCAGAACTTGATTTCTTTCTGGCAAGTTTTACATTAGATAATGGGCAACAAATATAAATTCGTACCTTAATTAAGGCTTATAAAGAAGGGAAAGATGGCTTAAACTTTTTTTAAAGCAGATGCAAATGTCTGTGTTTCATGTAATGATGAGTCCTTAATAGACAATATAGCAGACAATTGCAGCAAATAAACATGCTCAGGTTTTAAGTAGGCGCCATACCTGAGCGATTATTCATTTTACCGTACTGTGACGTCATAGTTAATACATATAGTTATAACCATTTACAGATTCCCTTGTCGCAGATGTGCTCGCAGTCTTCGTAAAGACATAGACCGTCCAACCATCACTGGATTATATAGTTTACAAGGGGACCACAACATTCTATTTCTACAGTCCAACCATCACTGGATTATATAGTTTACAAGGGTACCACAACGTTCTATTTGTACAGTCCAACCATCACTGGATTATATAGCTTACCAGGGGACCACAACGTTATTTGTACAGTCCAACCATCACTGGATTATATAGCTTACCAGGGACCACAACGTCATTTGTACAGTCCAACCATCACTGGATTATATAGCTTACCAGGGACCACAACGTTATTTGTACAGTCCAACCATCACTGGATTATATAGCTTACCAGGGACCACAACGTCATTTGTACAGTCCAACCATCACTGGATTATATAGCTTACCAGGGACCACAACGTCATTTGTACAGTCCAACCATCACTGGATTATATAGTTTACCAGGGGACCACAACGTTATTTGTACAGTCCAACCATCACTGGATTATATAGCTTACCAGGGGACCGAAACGTTCTAGTTCTACAGTGCAACTATAGCTTATCACGGGCAACAACTTTATATTTGCACAGTCCAACCATCACTAGATTATAAAGCTTACCAGGGACCACAACGTTATTTGTACAGTTCAAACATCACTGGATTATATAGCTTACCAGGGACCGCAACGTTATTTGTACAGTCCAACCATCACTGGATTATATAGCTTACCAGGGACCACAACGTTCTAGTTCTACAGTGCAACTATAGCTTATCACGGGCAACAACTTTATATTTGTACAGTCCAACCATCACTGGATTATATAGCTTACCAGGGGACCACAACGTTCTAGTTCTACAGTGCAACTATAGCTTATCACGGGCAACAACTTTATATTTGTACAGTCAAACCATCACTGGATTATATAGCTTACCAGGGGACCACAACGTTCTAGTTCTACAGTGCAACTATAGCTTATCACGGGCAACAACTTTATATTTGCACAGTCCAACCATCACTGGATTATATTTCTTACCAGGGACCACAACGTTATTTGTACAGTTCAACCATCACTGGATTATATAGCTTACCAGGGACCACAACGTTATTTTTTTTTTTTTTATATTTTTATTCACAATCAGCATATTTATAGTTTACACTTCTTGCCCTCACACAGGAGGGGACTCATTCACAATTTCGTTCCACAACTTTACATAACTTGGTCATATTATATGGTATTTACTATTAGCATGCATTTTTCTCAAACTTCAATGATCTTTACCAACCATGTGTTTACACTTACATTTATATATACTTTCTCATTCGCACATAGAGTAATATTTCAACCACACTATTTTATGATATACTATAAACATGTATACATAGTTTCGTAATGATTATTTGTCAAAAATGTTCTTCAATGAATCCCAGACATAAGAAAACTTATTTGAATACTTTAGTATTGCAATATTCATTTTTAAAGACTGTATGATACTATTTAATATCTGTTGCTTGCTTTCAGTTTTGTTTTCAAATTTAATTTTATTTCTAGATGTCCAAATATGCCATTTTGTAGAAAGAATTATTAGATTAATAACTAAACAAGAGTTAAAATTTAAGTGATGACATCCAAGCATAATGTCTCTTTCAGAAATCTTATACACTTGGTGTTGTTGGGAAATACCATTTATTGCTTTATTAATTACTGATTCTATATAATTCCATATTTCTTTTGAGAGAATGCATCTATAGAATAAATGTTGTTGAGTTTCGAAATGCATGTTACAGAGGTTACATTTTCCATCTGAGAGTCCCATTTTCATTAATTTATAGTTTGTTGATACTATATTATGTAGACATTTCCAATGAAATTCTTTGCATTTTCTGTCTGCAATAGATGTTTTCGTTATTTTCCATATTCTTTTCCAATTTAAGAGTTCATTTTCGTATATTGATTCCCATTTTTGATGTGCTCTTGGTTGATAATCGTCATGTAATAAGATATCTGTCAAATGTTTATTTTTTAGATCTGTTGGTTCTATAATTTTATTCATATATTTTAGAGTTAAGTTTTCTGTTATTGTAAAATTATTGTAATCAGTTGAAGAAGGGTCATTTGTCTTTAGTTCTGTTACCCAGTTCTTAGGTATGGATTTTTTTATTCTAGAGAACTCCGATATCCAATTTTCCTTTTGCTCCAGCTTTTGCAACAGTATTTCGGATGAAATAAAGTCCATGTTTGATTCATCCCATATATCCTCAATTCTGATTATACATGATTTAGTCCAATTCCTAAAAAATATGGGATTCCTTTTAAAAACTATTTCATTATTTCCAAAAAGCATTTGTTTTTTAATATTTTCTTTTATCAAGGTCTTTGGTAAGTTTTTTAGTAAATACTGCCACTCTAGTAGCTGTGATCTGTAGAGTTCTGGTATTTTACTCATGTCTAAAGATTTTGCACTACTGCATTTGCATATGAAAAATTTAATACCAAATTTGTTATCGTATTTTTGAAGCCAATATTTGCCCAAGGCATTCCAGGTTTGTAGCTCTGAGTTTACAATTTTATATATATTTTTTATACTTTTTTGTCTACAGATCATATTAACGTCTGTCATATTAAGCCCACCCCTTGATTTATCTCTGTAGCAAGTTTCTTTGGATACCTTATTTACCTTGCTTTTCCAAAGGAAAGAGTAGATGAGTTTATTGACTGTCTGTTTGTACTTGCTCGGTATTAGTGTCTGAGCTACCTCATATGTAATTGTCGACAGTAGGAGTGATTTAATTATTATCATTTTCCCTTGCAGAGTAAGATTTTGTTTTTCCCATTTACCAATCAATGTTTTAATTTTTTGTATTTTTGCTTCCCAAAGTATTTCTTGGTCAATGTTATACCCATGAGTTATCCCTAAGGCACAACGTTATTTGTACAGTCCAACCATCACTGGATTATATAGCTTACCAGGGACCACAACGTTATTTGTACAGTCCAACCATCACTGGATTATATAGCTTACCAGAGGACCACAACGTTCTAGTTCTACAGTGCAACTATAGCTTATCACGGGCAGCAACTTTATATTTGTACAGTCCAACCATCACTGGATTATATAGCTTACCAGGGGACCACAACGTTTTAGTTCTACAGTGCAACTATAGCTTATCACGGGCAACAACTTTATATTTGCACAGTCCAACCATCACTGGATTATATAGCTTACCAGGGAACACAACGTTATTTGTACAGTTCAAACATCACTGGATTATATAGCTTACCAGGGGACCGAAACGTTCTAGTTCTACAGTGCAACTATAGCTTATCACGGGCAACAACTTTATATTTGCACAGTCCAACCATCACTGGATTATATTGCTTACCAGGGACCACAACGTTATTTGTACAGTTCAAACATCACTGGATTATATAGCTTACCAGGGACCACAACGTTATTTGTACAGTCCAACCATCACTGGATTATATAGCTTACCAGAGGACCACAACGTTCTAGTTCTACAGTGCAACTATAGCTTATCACGGGCAACAACTTCATATTTGTACAGTCCAACCATCACTGGATTATATAGCTTACCAGGGGACCACAACGTTCTAGTTCTACAGTGCAACTATAGCTTATCACGGGCAACAACTTTATATTTGCACAGTCCAACCATCACTGGATTATATAGCTTACCAGGGACCACAACGTTATTTGTACAGTTCAAACATCACTGGATTATATAGCTTACCAGGGACCACAACGTTATTTGTACAGTCCAACCATCACTGGATTATATAGCTTACCAGGGACCACAACGTTATTTGTACAGTCCAACCGTCACTGGATTATATAGCTTACCAGGGACCACAACGTTATTTGTACAGTCCAACCATCACTGGATTATATAGCTTACCAGGGGACCACAACGTTCTAGTTCTACAGTGCAACTATAGCTTATCACGGGAAACAACTTTATATTTGCACAGTCCAGCCGTCACTGGATTATATAGCTTACCAGGGGACCACAACGTTCTAGTCGTACAGACACAAAAACTACAGTGTATAAGGTTTAGACTTGACCTATAAACATCACAAACTATGGGAGATATAAAGTGTACCCTGTATATATGGTCAATTGTGTGCAATTCATACTACATGTGTTACCTACAGACACAAAAACAAATGCAAATAAGACGCTAGAACTCACACAACGATTGGTTGTTAGATATGGTATTAATTCACTCAAGTTAGTACCGTTTCAAAAATTAAAATGTAACACGAGCTTAAGCGAGAATATTTTGTAACTTTTGGAAATTAACTAACGCGAATTACATTAAAGAGTAACTGTAGCGCAAAACCATTTTTTGTATATGGAAAGATTGGTAAATAGTAAGTGAGATAATTCTCACGAACATTTTTTTTTTGTAAAAATTACGAAGTTTTTACCATTTTTCTAAATTTCACACCTGAACGCAAATCAGAAAATCCCCGATTTTGCCATACGACCGGAAGTGACGTCACAACGGTGACTGCACTGATAGACTTGTGTAGTCATTATATTAAAATTATATGCAATATCCATCAACCCCGAGTCGTGTGACCTGTTCCTACCACAATTTTAGTAGGAACAGCTAAAGTGTCGGTTTGAATCCGGCAACACGCATATTTTGTGTGTAGTGATAGGACTCAGGTGTACAAAGTCACCAGTTGATATTCCAAAAAGTCCATGTAACATTTGCACGAGGTTCATTTGATTAGCCGATGCAACAACAAAATAGACATCCAATCCTTATATTTCCATTAACTATTTAAAATGTTCTCCATTCGCATGAGCTTTAATCAGGCTTGTCACATGGTGCTTCGATCACTTTTGTAACATTGTTGCACTCTTACCGTCATGTATGTATATACGCGAAACAGCCGATCGCCTGTTTCATTTATCACTAAGCAACAGAAAAAATGTTGTCAAGAGACAAGATTCTTATTTTTCGATTTTTATATGAACTTTGATAATACCTTTCGAACTTTTATTTCCTTTACGAACTAATTGTGATACCTTTTGAGAATAAAATGGATTACGAGAGTGTTTTTTTCTTGTAGATCGGTTTGCATCGCGCAGCAGAAAACATAACATCGTGATTTGTTTACAGCTTGTCATAAAGCGAGTCAAATAAATACATCTCATTAACAGTGGAATTAGGCAAAGCTGATTGTGACATGTAATCAACTTGTTTAGTGATTGGACGATTTTCCATTTGGGACATAAGAGACAGACCCAGCGGAAAACTGCAAGGTTTTAAGGTAGGCAGGCACGCGGTACGTATCCTGCAACCACCAAAGATATCGAACGATAACAACTGCCGGATTAACCTTTGCTTTATACGTCATTACAAATTCTTTATATGTCAATACGTTGCACGTGAACCTTCCCGGTTTCGACGGGACTGTGGAATGTAAAAGTATTTCTTGAGTGACTTACGAAAATATTGCGTCTTCACTTTCTGAAAGTAATAAATAGGCCTGAATTGATATTTTCCTACGCAACATAGCCGGCGCATGGTTTCGGTGAAATAAAAGGTAAACAAATGTCGTTTTGTGCTTTGTTTCATGTTAATATCTGTGTTAAATGATTGCAAGATAAACAGAATACATGGTATCTTACAATACAATGTTTATTTATGGCTCGGGAAGATGGCTCGCCAACTCGTCTTTTCTAACCCTCCACAAAATAAACCTTCTATATAAAATACTAACCATGTATTCTCTATGTATGGACAAGATCACATGTGCCTGGGAATTCGTTACATCTCGTTTTGGACGTAAACTTATGGTTTTAGAGTAATTTTGTTTACACTTTTGCAGGTTTAGATCAATTTACGATAAAAATGCCACCCTAATCTAAACTCCTCGGAAGCACACAATTATTCTAGACACCGTAGTTTAGGTCCAAAAAATACGTTAATGTGTAACAAATTCTCGGGCCCATATGGTCAAGCAAGGATCTGTCCTTCAGAAGTCTAGCTAACTTATTAGTTTCGTGAACAGGTGACATATGCCGACTAATATAATCTAGTGTATGCATCTTATTAAAAGAGAACGGATGTTCGTGACCAATCTCAAAGGTTTTGTTTTAGTATTAAAAATGAAATAATAAACAAAATCTGACAGACGAGCAGATGATCTCATTTTGCACGATCGTCGAGGGGACCTATGAAGATTTTAGGACCAATAGATCTTGAATTAATGCTTTTGGAAATGTCAGCATTTTGTCAGAATAAGTATTATTAAAGGCATGTACAACAGCTTTCAAGTGTGTAGTACACCCGTACATTTGTGTACACAAGAACGTTAACGATAAAATGATGTAAACAAAATGTATTACTTCGCCAGGAATGAAAACACGTGCTCCACTTACTTCATCGGGAAATGAAGTGATCAGAGTTTAGTAGTAGTGCAAATGTAAATATTAAGATATAAACACCAATCCTCCTACACTTCCGTCATCAACAATTTAAACATTGTATCAAACATATTGATGTAACCGACTAGTTAGATATAAATAACAATCCCAAAACACTTCTGCCATCGACAATCTGAAATTATATCATACATATTGATGAACCGGCCATATCCAGGTATCTAACTATTTGTTTGTTTGTTTGTTTTGGGTTGTATAATGACCCATCGACAATTTGAGTCATTCGGGCCAAACAAAATTGACAGTTGAGAACCAGGGAAATGACGTATTTGAATCAAGGAAATGAATTATTAAAAACGACGTTCATGTCACACAAAAAATGACCTATTTACCTATACTATAATGATGACGATCATATAAGGTTTGACTATCGTTTTTATCGGTCTGTAAGGAAATTAACCTCGTAAGCGAAATATCATGTCTGAGCTTCCTCACCAAAAGATTGTCGCTGCAGGGTTTATATGTAAACAATACCATCGGTTGCATCAAAATGAAAATTACAGATTCTACACAGTTTGCAATGACAAGAAGTATGTGTTATCTTCTAGGTCACGGCGAACCACATCGGAGTCGTGAATTGATAAGGGAGAATCTTTAAAGGAATTGTTCTGTCATTTGTTAGAATCCACTTGTGGCATGAACATTGCATTTTCAGCAGCGGTATACCCTGCAACGTGAGAAATAATTTCATGTCAAGATAATCCATTTAACTTTGATGTCCTGTCCTTCATTCTCTATGCTCTATTAACGTTTGTTTGTATAGTTGTAACATGAAAACACCAATGCTTGAGTTACTTTATGGCTGTATCGATGAAGGATGACGTATGCCACAAAATGAATTAAACTGCATCATACAGCTGTTTCGTCCTCCTAGGACTCTTCAGTGATGCTAGGGGTCAAAAGGTGGGAATCCAAAACTTGTAAACAATGTAGAAGCAGAAGGGTCAAGTTACTTAGATGTGGAAAAGATTTACATGGCGGGTGTCGTCGATGAAACAGAGGGCGCTTTCTCTTCCGGAACACTTGGTTATATCATGTACTTTTACAAAGGTCTCCATGTATAAATCTTCTTTCCTTTATTCACATTTTGCCCCTGGTTTAATCGATTTTGAGTTCGGATTATTGTTTTGATAACGCTTCGGTATTCTCTAAGTACAAACTATTTACACGGTGGGTTATTTTAGTTTAACTGTTTAAAAAAATCTTAATTGAAAGCCGAGGTCATGTTTGTTTAAGTACAATGTTTTTGTCCATGTATCCAGCAGTGAATATTGGCATTTCCTGTACTCTTCAGTTGTGACGTGGTTCAGTGGAAAACGTCGCTTACGTTGTACTGTCGATGCTGCCTCGGGATGTGTATATCTAGAGATTTAATGTTGTTAACGCTGACAATGTACTGTCCTTTATTCAGTATGACTGTTAATCACCCTGATATCGATGCAATCGATGGTGTCGACTGGAATAGTAATATACTGAGGTATTATGGCTGATATATAATTTAAATTACGTGGTTCAGCTCTCTTGGATCTCTAGATACAAATCAACGCATTGGAATTATTCACGATAAATCTCATTATGCTAAAGCATCGCTTTAAGGATTCTTTCGCGGTTTCCTTGTTTATAGAAAACTTTTTTTATAATATCGCCAGATATTGTATAAAATGGAAGTTCTATACTCCTTATGAACTAGTCATACCGATATGTAGACAAAAGCCGATGTTTTACGTTCGTTTTTCTAATTAATAATATAGAAATCCTTAATCATTCAACCAGACGAATAATATGCAAAATAAATTTTACGAGATTTGTAACTCGTCTGTGTAATCCTTGCCTTTGCATCCTCTACAAACATCGGTTTTCGTTACGATTCCTGTGTTGTAGAGTTATCTTTGAAATGAAGTAGTTTTCTTTTATTGATTTCTGGTGCTGTCGAATCCTTCTTATAGGATGAAAATGTGAAGATTTAATTCAACTATATCAAAGGATGAAGAGTTGGTTGTGTCCCTGTATATGGGTGAAGTGGCATTTCTAGGGTACCAATGACCTTAACTTTCTTTGTTTTCACGACTCTTCCCTTATTTTTCCTTAAATGGTTCCACATATTTTATTATTTCTTGAGTTGGTGATTATATTAGGCTACTGCTGTACCAGACCAAACCTCATTCAGTCCGATTAAAATGAAGATACTGGCTCTGCAGCAGAGAGAAATTTACGGAACGGCGTGGAAATCAAGATATGACTTTAATCAGATTGATACAGCATTCTACCAAGATGTACTTGAAACATTGTGTCAACCATTTACGCTATACGTGTAGATTATCAGTTTGGGATTTAAAGTTGCGTTTTAAGACGACGAACAATGCATGTTTTTAGTGATTGGTGTAACATTGTGGGCGTGTTTGTCTTATTG